>OU342741.1:162777777-164213194 GCA_910589775.1 Avena eriantha | reverse complement strand
CCACTAACCATGCATGGATTCACTAGAGTCATTGCATGTGTGTTCTTTTCACAAACCACATATGGACCCACCATAGTCATTGCATTTGTGTTCTTTTGCACGAACCACATATGTATCCACTAGAGTAATTGTATGTGTGTTATTGTCACAAACCACATATGGATCAACCAATGTCATTGCATGTGTGTTCTTTCCTCAAACCACACATGGATCCACCAGAGTCATTGCATGTGTGTTCTTTCCAAAACCACACATGGACCCACTAGAGTGATTGCATGTGTGTTATTTTCACAAACCACATATGGATTAACAGATGTCGTTGCATGTGTGTTCTTTTCACAAACCACACATGGATACATCAGAGCCATTGCATGTGTGTTATTTTCACAAACCACACATCGATTAACCAATGGCATTGCATGTGAGTTCTTTTAACAAACCACATATGGATCAACCAGTGTCATTGCATGTGTGTTCCTGTCAGAGACCACATATGGATCCACTAGAGTCATTGCATGTGTGTTCTTTTCACAAACCACATATGGACCCACTTGAGTGCATGTGTGTTCTTTCCACAAACCAGCACCAGAGTCATTGCATGTGTGTTATTTTCACAAACCACATATGGATCCAGCAATGTCATTGCATGTGTGTTTTTCCATGAACCACATATGGATCCACCAATGTCATTGCATGTGTGTTCTTTCCACTAACCACACATGGATCCATTAGAGTCATTCCATGTGTGTTCTTTTCACAAACAACATATGGACCCACCAGAATCATTGCATGTCTGTTCTTTTCCACAAACCACATATGTATCCACTAGAGTAATTGCATGTGTGTTATTGTCAAAAACCACATATGGATCAACCAATGTCATTGCATGTGTGTTCTTTCCACAAACCACATATGGATCAACCAATGTCATTGCATGTGTGTTCTTTCTACAAACCACATATGGATCCACTAGATTCATTGCATGTGTGTTGTTTTCACAAACCACATATGGACTCACTTGAGTCATTGCATGTGTATTCTTTCCACAAACCAGCACTAGAGTCATTGCATGTGTGTTCTTTTCACAACACACATATGGATCAACCAGTGTCACTGCATGGGTGTTCCTGTCAGGAACCATATATGGATCCACCAGTGTTCATTGCATGTGTGTTCTTTGCACTAACCACATATGTATCCACTAGAGTCATTGCATGTGTGTTCTTTTCACAAACCACACATGTATCCACCAATGTCATTGCATGTGTGTTCTTTTCCACAAACCACACATGGATCAACCAGTGGCATTGCCTGTGTGTTCTTTCCACAAACCACATATGGATCAACCAATATCATTGCATGTGTGTTCTTTTCCACAAACCACATATGTATCCACTAGAGTCATTGCATGTGTGTTCCTGTCATGAACCATATATGGGTCCACCAGTGTTCATTGCATGCGTGTTCTTTCCACAAACCACATATGGATCCACTAGAGTCATTGCATCTGTGCTCTTTTCACAAACCACATATGGATCCACCAATGTCATTGCATGTGTGTTCTATCCATGAACCACATATCGATCCACCAATGTCATTGCATGTGTGTTCTTTCCACTAACCACACATGGATCCACTAGAGTCATTGCATGTGTGTTCCTTTCACAAACCACATATGGACCCACCAGAGTCATTGCATGTGTGTTCTTTTCCGCAAACCACATATGTATCCACTAGAGTAATTGCATGTGTGTTATTGTCACAAACAACATATGGATCAACCAATGTCATTGCATGTGTGTTCTTTCCACAAACCACATATGGATCAACCAATGTCATTGCATGTGTGTTCTTTCTACAAACCACATATGGATCCACTAGATTCATTGCATGTGTGTTGTTTTCACAAACCACATATGGACCCACTTGAGTCATTGCATGTGTGTTCTTTCCACAAACCAGCACTAGAGTCATTGCATGTGTGTTCTTTTAACAACCCACATATGGATCAACCACTCTCACTGCATGTGTGTCCCTGTCAGGAACCATATAAGGATCCACCAGTGTTCATTGCATCCGTGTTCTTTCCACAAACCACATATGGATCCACTAGAGTCATTGCATGTGTGTTATTTCCACTAACCACATATGGATCCACCAGTGTTCATTGCATGTGTGTTCTTTCCACAAACCACATATGTATCCACTAGAGTCATTGCATGTGTGTTCTTTTCACAAACCACAGATGGATCCACCAGAGTCATTGCATGTTTGTTCTTTTCACAAACCACATAAGGATCAACAAATGTCATTGCATGTGTGTTCTTTTCAGAAACCACAAATGGATCCACTAATGTCATTGCATGTGTGTTCTTTCCACAAACCACATATGGATCAACCAATGTCATTGTGTGTGTGTTCTTTTTACAAACCACATATGGATCAAGCAATGTCATTGCGTGTGTTTCCTGTCATGAACCACATATGGATCGACTAGAGTCATTGCATGTGTGTTCTTTTCCACAAACCACATATGTATCCACTAGAGTAATTGCATGTGTGTTATTGTCACAAACCACATATGGATCAACCAATGTCATTGCATGTGTGTTCTTTCTACAAACCACATATGGATCCACTAGAGTCATTGCATGTGTGTTCTTTCCACAAACCACATATGGACCAACTTGAGTCTTTGCATGTGTGTTCTTTCCCCAAAGCAGCACTAGAGTCATTGCATGTGTGATGTTTTCACAAACCACACATGGATCCACAAGAGTCATTGCATCCGTGTTCTTTTAAAAAACCACACATGGATCCACAATAGTCATTTATGTGTGTTATTTCCACTAACCACACATGCATCCACCAGAGTGATTGCATGTGTGTTATTTTCACAAACCACATATGGATCAACAAATGTCATTGCATGTGTGTTATTTTCACAAACCCTATATGGATCCACCAATGTTATTGCATGTGTGTTCTTTCCATGAGCCACATATGGATCCACCAATGTCATTGCATGTGTGTTCTTTCCACTAACCACACATGGATCCACTAGAGTCATTGCATGTGTGTTCTTTTCACAAACCACATATGGATCAACCAATGTCATTGCATGTGTGTTCCTGTCATGAACCACATATGGATCCACCAGTGTTCAATGCATGTGTGTTCTTTCCACAAACCACATATGGATCCACTAGAGTCATTGCATGTGTGTTCTTTTCACAAACCACATATGGATCCACCAATGTGATTGCATGTGTGTTATTTCCATGAACCACATATGCATCCACCAATTTCATTGCATGTGTGTTCTTTCCACTAACCATACATGGATTCACTAGAGTCATTGGATGTGTGTTCTTTTCACAAACCACATATGGACCCACCATAGTCATTGCATTTGTGTTCTTTTCCACGAACCACATATGTATCCACTAGAGTAATTGTATGTGTGTTATTGTCACAAACCACATATGGATCAACCAATGTCATTTCATGTGTGTTCTTTCCACAAACCACACATGGATCCACCAGAGTCATTGCATGTGTGTTCTTTCCACAAACCACACATGGACCCACTAGAGTGATTGCATGTGTGTTATTTTCACAAACCACATATGTATTAACAGATGTCGTTGCATGTGTGTTCTTTTCACAAACCACACATGGATACATCAGAGCCATTGCATGTGTGTTATTTTCACAAACCACACATCGATTAACCAATGGCATTGCATGTGAGTTCTTTTAACAAACCACATATGGATCAACCAGTGTCATTGCATGTGTGTTCCAGTCACAGACCACATATGGATCCACTAGAGTCATTGCATGTGTGTTCTTTTCACAAACCACATATGGACCCACTTGAGTCATTGCATGTGTGTTCTTTCCACAAACCAGCACCAGAGTCATTGCATGTGTGTTATTTTCACAACCCACATATGGATCCAGCAATGTCATTGCATGTGTGTTTTTCCATGAACCACATATGGATCCACAAATGTCATTGCATGTGTGTTCTTTCCACTAACCACACATGGATCCATTAGAGTCATTCCATGTGTGTTCTTTTCACAAACCACATATGGACCCACCAGAGTCATTGCATGTGTGTTGTTTTCCACAAACCACATATGTATCCACTAGAGTAATTGCATGTGTGTTATTGTCAAAAACCACATATGGATCAACCAATGTCATTGCATGTGTGTTCTTTCCACAAACCACATATGGATCAACCAATGTCATTGCATGTGTGTTATTTCTACAAACCACATATGGATCCACAAGATTCATTGCATGTGTGTTGTTTTCACAAACCACATATGGACTCACTAGAGTCATTGCATGTGTATTCTTTCCACAAACCAGCACTAGAGTCATTGCATGTGTGTTCTTTTAACAACCCACATATGGATCAACCAGTGTCACTGCATGTGTGTTCCTGTCAGGAACCATATATGGATCCACTAGTGTTCACTGCATGTGTGTTCTTTGCACTAACCACATATGTATCCACTAGAGTCATTGCATGTGTGTTCTTTTCACAAACCACACATGTATCCACCAATGTCATGCATGTGTGTTCTTTTCCACAAACCACATATGGATCAACCAGTGGCATTGCATGTGTGTTCTTTTCACAAACCACATATGGATCCACCAATATCATTGCATGTGTGTTCTTTTCCACAAACCACATATGTATCCACTAGAGTCATTGCATGTGTGTTCCTGTCATGAACCATATATGGGTCCACCAGTGTTCATTGCATGCGTGTTCTTTCCACAAACCACATATGGATCCACTAGAGTCATTGCATCTGTGCTCTTTTCACAAACCACATATGGATCCACCAATGTCATTGCATGTGTGTTCTTTCCACTAACCACACATGGATCCACTAGAGTCATTGCATGTGTGTTCCTTTCACAAACCACATATGGACCCACCAGAGTCATTGCATGTGTGTTCTTTTCCACAAACCACATTTGTATCCACTAGAGAATTGCATGTATGTTATTGTCACAAACCACATATGGATCAACCAATGTCATTGCATGTGTGTTCTTTCTACAAACCACATATGGATCAACTAGAGTCATTGCATGTGTGTTCTTTCCACAAACCACATATGGACCTACTTGAGTCATTGCATGTGTGTTCTTTCCCCAAAGCAGCACTAGAGTCATTGCATGTGTGATCCTTTCACAAACCACACATGTATCCACAAGAGTCATTGCATCTGTGTTCTTTTAAAAAACCACACATGGATCCACAATAGTCATTGTATGTGTGTTATTTCCACTAACCACACATGGATCCACCAGAGTGATTGCATGTGTGTTATTCTCACAAACCACATATGGATCAACAAATGTCATTGCATGTGTGTTCTTTTCACAAACCCTATATGGATCCACCAATGTTATTGCATGTGTTTTCTTTCCATGAACCACATATGGATCCACCAATGTCATTTCATGTGTGTTCTTTCCACTAGCCACACATGGATCCGCTAGAGTCATTGCATGTGTATTCTTTTCACAAACCACATATGGATCAACCAATGTCATTGCATGTGTGTTCCTGTCATGAACCACATATGGATCCACTAGTGTTCAATGCATGTGTGTTCTTTCCACAAACCACATATGGATCCACTAGAGTCATTGCATGTGTGTTCTTTTCACAGACCACATATGGATCCACCAATGTGATTGCATGTGTGTTCTTTCCATGAACCACATATGGATCCACCAATGTTATTGCATGTGTGTTCTTTCCACTAACCATACATGGATTCACTAGAGTCATTGCATGTGTGTTCTTTTCACAAACCACATATGGATACACCAATGTCATTGCATGTGTGTTCTTTCCACTAACCATACATGGATTCACTAGAGTCATTGCATGTGTGTTCTTTTCACAAACCACATATGGACCCACCATAGTCATTGCATTTGTGTTGTTTTGCACGAACCACATATGTATCCACTAGAGTAATTGTATGTGTGTTATTGTCACAAACCACATATGGATCAACCAATGTCATTGCATGTGTGTTCTTTCCACAAACCACACATGGATCCACCAGAGTCATTGCATGTGTGTTCTTTCCACAAACCACACATGGACCCACTAGAGTGATTGCATGTGTGTTATTTTCACAAACCACATATGTATTAACAGATGTCGTTGCATGTGTGTTCTTTTCACAAACCACACATGGATACATCAGAGCCATTGCATGTGTGTTATTTTCACAAACCACACATCGATTAACCAATGGCATTGCATGTGAGTTCTTTTAACAAACCACATATGGATCAACCAGTGTCATTGCATGTGTGTTCCAGTCACAGACCACATATGGATCCACTAGATTCATTGCATGTGTGTTCTTTTCACAAACCACATATGGACCCACTTGAGTCATTGCATGTGTGTTCTTTCCCCAAACCAGCACCAGAGTCATTGCATGTGTGTTATTTTCACAAACCACATATGCATCCACAAATGTCATTCCATGTGTGTTTTTCCATGAACCACATATGGATCCACCAATGTCATTGCATGTGTGTTCTTTCCACTAACCACACATGGATCCATTAGAGTCATTCCATGTGTGTTCTTTTCACAAACCACATATGGACCCACCAGAGTCATTGCATATGTGTTCTTTTCCACAAACCACATATGTATCCACTAGATTAATTGCATGTGTGTTATTGTCAAAAACCACATATGGATCGACCAATGTCATTGCATGTGTGTTCTTTGCGCAAACCACATATGGATCAACCAATGTCATTGCATGTGTGTTCTTTCTACAAACCACATATGGATCCACTAGATTCATTGCATGTGTGTTGTTTTCACAAACCACATATGGACTCACTTGAGTCATTGCATGTGTATTCTTTCCACAAACCAGCACTAGAGTCATTGCATGTGTGTTCTTTTAACAACCCACATATGGATCAACCAGTGTCACTGCATGTGTGTTCCTGTCAGGAACCATATATGGATCCACCAGTGTTCATTGCATGTGTGTTCTTTGCACTAACCACATATGTATCCACTAGAGTCATTGCATGTGTGTTCTTTTCACAAACCACACATGTATCCACCAATGTCATGCATGTGTGTTCTTTTCCACAAACCACATATGGATCAACCAGTGGCATTGCATGTGTGTTCTTTCCACAAACCACATATGGATCCACCAATATCATTGCATGTGTGTTCTTTTCCACAAACCACATATGTATCCACTAGAGTCATTGCATGTGTGTTCCTGTCATGAACCATATATGGGTCCACCAGTGTTCATTGCATGCGTGTTCTTTCCACAAACCACATATGGATCCACTAGAGTCATTGCATCTGTGCTCTTTTCACAAACCACATATGGATCCACCAATGTCATTGCATGTGTGTTCTTTCCACTAACCACACATGGATCCACTAGAGTCATTGCATGTGTGTTCCTTTCACAAACCACATATGGACCCACCAGAGTCATTGCATGTGTGTTCTTTTCCACAAACCACATTTGTATCCACTAGAGAATTGCATGTATGTTATTGTCACAAACCACATATGGATCAACCAATGTCATTGCATGTGTGTTCTTTCTACAAACCACATATGGATCAACTAGAGTCATTGCATGTGTTTTCTTTCCACAAACCACATATGGACCTACTTGAGTCATTGCATGTGTGTTCTTTCCCCAAAGCAGCACTAGAGTCATTGCATGTGTGATCTTTTCACAAACCACACATGTATCCACAAGAGTCATTGCATCTGTGTTCTTTTAAAAAACCACACATGGATCCACAATAGTCATTGTATGTGTGTTATTTCCACTAACCACACATGGATCCAGCAGAGTGATTGCATGTGTGTTATTCTCACAAACCACATATGGATCAACAAATGTCATTGCATGTGTGTTCTTTTCACAAACCCTATATGGATCCACCAATGTTATTGCATGTGTGTTCTTTCCATGAACCACATATGGATCCACCAATGTCATTGCATGTGTGTTCTTTCCACTAACCACACATGGATCCACTAGAGTCATTGCATGTGTGTTCTTTTCACAAACCACATATGGATCAACCAATGTCATTGCATGTGTCTTCCTGTCATGAACCACATATGGATCCACCAGTGTTCAATGCATGTGTGTTCTTTCCACAAACCACATATGGATCCACTAGAGTCATTGCATGTGTGTTCTTTTCACAAACCACATATGGATCCACCAATGTGATTGCATGTGTGTTCTTTCCATGAACCAGATATGGATCCACCAATGTTATTGCATGTGTGTTCTTTCCACTAACCATACATGGATTCACTAGAGTCATTGCATGTGTGTTCTTTTCACAAACCACATATGGATACACCAATGTCATTGCATGTGTGTTCTTTCCACTAACCATACATGGATTCACTAGAGTCATTGCATGTGTGTTCTTTTCACAAACCACATATGGACCCACCATAGTCATTGCATTTGTGTTGTTTTGCACGAACCACATATGTATCCACTAGAGTAATTGTATGTGTGTTATTGTCACAAACCACATATGGATCAACCAATGTCATTGCATGTGTGTTCTTTCCACAAACCACACATGGATCCACCAGAGTCATTGCATGTGTGTTCTTTCCACAAACCACACATGGACCCACTAGAGTGATTTTATGTGTGTTATTTTCACAAACCACATATGTATTAACATATGTCGTTGCATGTGTGTTCTTTTCACAAACCACACATGGATACATCAGAGCCATTGCATGTGTGTTATTTTCACAAACCACACATCGATTAACCAATGGCATTGCATGTGAGTTCTTTTAACAAACCACATATAGATCAACCAGTGTCATTGCATGTGTGTTCCAGTCAAAGACCACATATGGATCCACTAGAGTCATTGCATGTGTGTTCTTTTCACAAACCACATATGGACCCACTTGAGTCATTGCATGTGTGTTCTTTCCACAAACCAGCACCAGAGTCATTGCATGTGTGTTATTTTCACAAACCACATATGGATCCAGCAATGTTATTGCATGTGTATTTTTCCATGAACCACATATGGATCCACCAATGTCATTGCATGTGTGTTCTTTCCACTAACGACACATGGATCCATTAGAGTCATTCTATGTGTGTTCTTTTCACAAACCACATATGGACCAACCAGAGTCATTGCATGTGTGTTCTTTCCACAAACCCCACATGGATCCACCAGAGTGATCGCATGTGTGTTATTTTCACAAACCACATATGGATCAACAGATGTCGTTGCATGTGTGTTGCATGTGTGTTCTTTTCACAAACCACACATGGATACATTAGAGCCATTGCATGTGTGTTATTTTCACAAACCACACATCGATTAACAATTGGCATTGCATGTGAGTTCTTTTAACAAACCTCATATGGATCAACCAGTGTCATTGCATGTGTGTTCCTGTCACAAACCACATATGGATCCACTAATGTCATTGCATGTGTGTTCTTTCCACTAAACCACGTAAGATCGAGTCTTCTAGAAGCTCCCCTGAAGAACTAGTTGTCCGATCCGATTGTCGCAGACCGTTCAATTGGGGCGCGTGGACGAATAAGATGGTTCTTCGTAAGAGCGATCTGCGAGTAGGTTGTTCCACGACATGATTGGCCGCACTTACATTTTCACTAATATTACTATTATTTCCACTCCCCTATAGCCTACTAGTAATATCATAGAGCTCGTGAGTGAGCACGTCTACTCCGCAGCCCCCTCTCCCCTCATCCACCACATGTCACTGTGCCCGGACGACTCCACGGCTTTTGTGCGCCGTGCCGGAACGACATCCGCCAATTCTCGGGTCGCTACCTTCATGCTAAGAAATCATTTTACAAGCTTTTGAACTTATCCTACATATTCCTGCTATTCGCCGATCTAACTGCTGATCTTCTTTCCAATTTCTCGACGAACTTCAGATGTGGCAGATGCTGCAGCCCAAGAATCTGGAGATCCTCGCGCACAACTTCACAGCAATGTTCCCGCTCTCGTGCTCCCACCCAGGATGCTTTCGCTGTTACTCCTACCACGAGGTCTCGCTCCACGAGCTCGCGTGCCCGCATGGCGCATGCTCCTGCACGGAGCCGGGCTGTAACTACACAGGCCTGCCGGCAGAGCTCGTCGTCCACCTTGCAGAGGAGCACTTGATCGAAGTGATTAGGATCTCATATGGGCAAGCCCAAATTCTCTAAGAGCACGTTCCATTCACTGACTCAGCATGCCGCCGGCTAATTGTATAGGGGACAACTCTGTTTTTGTCCTGACCATCACCGCCGATGTTCCAGGAACCAGAGCTGAGCCCACCTTCATGTGTGCGGTATGCGTCAGGTCGGTCTCGTGCGCCTGGCCCGTATACACGGTGTGCATGTGGGCGAATGCCCAACAGCCGTCGTCCGATAGCATTCTTGTGCTACCCAAGGCGCTGAGCTACCCAACGCCGCGGGAGGTGGAGTATGCGGACCTAAGGTCGATCCTATGTGAGCCATCTCAGTACCTTGTCGGTGTTGGACCGAATAGGCAGATGCATTTCTACATTTGTATCAAGAAGAACGACAGGGAAATGTAGTACTTATGCTATCGTTACTGTTAGACTTAAGCGATGCTTCTCAGGTGCGTAGAGCATACGTGTTGTGCGAATGTACCCCAGTTGTAGTTTTTTAGTACTGCTTAATAATTCGACGAGTTATTGGTCCAATCAGCTTACTGTTGTCACATTGCAAAGTCCGCTTGCTCTGGACAGACTGGCAATACCGTGTGCTTGCGCCCCCGCATGTCAGTGTCACGTGTTCCGTGGGCCCACCTGCCAGTGTCACGCCCCCTTCTCTTACTTCCCCTCGAAGCCACTATCCCAACTTCTCTTCCATCCTGCCTCTCCCGTCTAATGGTTGTAATTTGATTTTCGTTGGATTGTTTACATGTAATCTACGATGATAATGCAACATGCAAATGGCACAGACACAATTTCTAAAGTGGAACCACTCACACGCTGCTATTGCACATATTTCTCAATATAGCTCGACAAACCCATTACAATAATTGTACTCACACTAAACACAACCGAAATTGCAACCATCCTAAACAACATCTAAACCCACATCACAGTGTTGTCGTCGGAGTCCACCTTGATTGGTGACACCGTCGTGCCCTTCCCAGCGACATCGACTCCCGCCCGTGGCTTTCCCTTCGCCAAGGAGACAATAATGGCATTCTGCACAGCTTCGTCCCCGTCGTCCTCCACATCGGAATCGACAATGACAAAGGTGACGGGGTTGGCATGGACTGAGCGCCATCGCGCCTGGCGGCTCCTGCTCGAGCTCGACGCCGCATCAGTCCTTCTATAGGTAGGAGGGGCCGATCTCGGAAACATAGCGTCGTTGCTCTTCTCAAGAAACCATGGCCATTTGATACTGCGACGGTAGGATCTTGGGGTGGATCCGTTGCGGCGAGCCCTACCGAAAGAGGTGGATCGGATGGATCTGTCGGTGCGAGCTATGACAAGTTCCTAGGAGGGAGTAAGATTGTGGGCCATGCATGTCTGGTTCCTAAGCAAGGCCTCCCTGTGATATGTACACGAGCAAGGTGCCAAAAAATTTCGTCCAATGCGCGCGAGAGGGGCTTTGAACCACGAAGGCGCGTGGTTTGGTTGACAAGTCAGCACGCTAGGTCCCCCACCTGTCAGCCGATTGTGGATGGTAGGATTCTGCCCGAGTTATTAAGTGGGGATAAATCACACTTCACCACTACCCTGACATCCAAAGGCTCCTCTTTCCTCTGCCCTCGCTCCCCTCGTTCATGGCTTGTAGCTCATGTAGTTCGTCTCGGGCGGAATCAGGGTCGGCTCAACGCCATCAGGCGGGTGCCCCCATCAGGTACCGGAGGGCGCCCTACGATTACTACCCCGATATGCTGTGTTTGTGCGGTGAGAAGAGTCCGAGATGGATTTCGTGGACCGACAAAAATACTGCAGGAAAATTCAGCAACTACAGCATCAGAGCGGTAAGTTCCTACTGTAGGTACAATGGTAACCCGGATCTGGAAAGCTTAATGTAATTCTTTTTTTGTTTCCTTCAATCTACTTCGCAGGAAGGGAGGGGGACTGGCTGTGACAAGTTTGTGTGGATCGAAAAGCCACTGACAGGTTTTCACAAAGAGCTTGTTCAGGATTTGCGTGATGCTGTGTGGGACAAGAAAGAGAAGATTCGTGCGATGGAGCGAGAGATCCGGGAGGTTTGCCAGGTGTAGGGGAGGCAGGGGCAGGGAGGTGGTGAGACAGGTAGGCTCAAGATTAAGCCAGATAGTGGAAACAATTTCCTCATTATCTGGGCATTATCTATTTCATTTGCAGTTTATGTTGCCATGTCGTTGTCTAGCTGCTGAAATAAGTTGCTGCTTTGTGGAGTGTAGCAGCCAGCTTAGAACTTGTTTTTCATCCCAGAAACTTATCATAAGTGTAATGCCAATAGCAGGGATTTATTAAGTTCCTATAAATAATTCATTTCTGTGCCACTAATACCCATCGATTTTGGAGACCCCTTAACCGCTCAGCTATCGCGATTGTTCATATAGTAGTGGCACAGTCACAATTTTGGATTCAACTAGCAGCCTCAGTCGTATCCAATCCTAAAGTCGCGATACATTTTACTACAAGTACGGGAGGCAGATTGTTTCGCCCGACAAGTTCCACGCACACAGCTCCAGAGTTTAACCGAACTACATATATAGGTTCAAGTTCAATACATCATTAGGCTTCTACACTGCTAGCCTTCTTTCTCTGCTTGGGCGCCAACTTTCTTCCTCTTCCCTTCACGTCCACTGGCTTATTCATCTCCTGCATTCTTCCTCTTCTTGGGTGCCAATTTTCTTACCTTCACGTACCCTGCATCTCCAGGTCGAGGGAAGTCAGGCCAATCAGTACCAGAATCTTGTCCAGCATCATCACTCCACTCGTTTTGGTTTTCTTCCCACAGCAAAATCACTCAGTCGGCTGTCTTGTTTCTTACCTTGCGCTTCCTGTAAAAAAATAGTACATGGATTACTACCTTATATCTACAGACTATAAACAATTTTTTGTGTGAATGTACCATCTCATACCTAGTGACATGGGTATACCCTACAGGTTCTCGAGTCTTGTATATATGGTCCAGATACGGTGGAAGCCCACGGTGTTGCCACGACCCAATAAAGACTTCGAGTGGCCTACGGACTCTCAATAACTTGCGAGACAAGAAGAGGTCTAAAGATAGAAAGTTGAAGGGCAAACTCTAAACTGTAACCGACTCGACCAGCTACCTGAGATCTGGCCTATCTATATAAAGGCTAGGAGGGGGTGGCGAGGAGGACACACGCAACCCTAGTTTCCACAACTCTTGCTAGATTACATCTGCACACCATTGTAATCTTCGATTCCTTTGTTAATTCCAAGAGCAGACAAGCAAGATTAGGGACCTCTACGAGGCCTCTCCCGATTGATGCTTCCAGCGCTCCCTCCTTCTCCAAAACCCAAGTCCATAACAATGGGCATTGATGAGTTAAACCCTCGTCAATTGGCGCCATCTGTGGGAATTGGGAGTGGTTATTTTGCGGCTTCTTTGGCCTCATCAACCGTGATCTACAACTCCGCAACAACGGAGATTCGCCCGCTCTTCGGCGCGTTCGACTTCACCGTCTGCACGCCGGCCACTCGCCCGGCTTTCGAGTCCGTGGGCGACGGAATCAGCCTGGCAATAGGGAGCTTCCGCTTCCAAGTTGGTCAGATGGGCACGCTCCGCATGCCTGACCAGCCGACGACATCCGTGATTGCTCTAGCATCGTTGTTCCCGCCACCAATCGGCACCCTCAGCGAGCTCAACACCTCAGCAACAGCTGAAAGCACGGACAGCGACAACAGTCACGAATCCCATCTGGGTGGCTTAGCAATGGAAGATGGAGTCTATGGCTCCGGATTTGAGAGCTGCGAGAGCAACAGCTTCCCCAGCCACTTCATGTGCACCATAATTAACACTGGCGACTCCACCGCTAATCGCGAAAACGGTGGCAATGGATCTGGCACCGACCCGCCTACCGGTGGCATCCCTAACGACGGACCCCCTAACCACGCCCCCCCCAACGGTGGCAATGTCGCGTCTGTCAACAATGGAGGGGCAGTCGAACCCCCAACCATGGTGAACGAGTACACCGGTGAACGTGTCGTGATCAAGCTCAACGATCTCGGGTGGGCTCGCTGCTGAGATGCCCTACGAGGCAATCCTCTGCCCCCAGGCACACCGCAAGAACTGCTGATGGGCTATCATTGGCTGCTGAAGGAATAATACAGACGCCAGCTACAAACAATTGCGCAACTCGAAGCGCATAAAAAGGCGACAGACGAGTCGAGCCTTCGAAGGGCCAGGCTCTCCTCCCACGGAGGATCCTCCTCCAAAGGGAACGGATACATGGCCAACAAGAGACGATCTCGAATGGCCCACCTCACCGAGCAGGAGCGCATAGAAGCTGCGAAAGTCTTCGACTTCAGCTCTATGATAGTCAACACTTAGGGCAACATGGTCCCGAAGACGCCGCAAGCAGCGCTGACAGCGGCCACCATGTACCTACTGAACAACCAGCCGCCAGTTGGAGATCCCCGAGCTGCCATGCACCGATCTACGATCATAGGCTTGGGGCTAATCGAGGCTGATCTCGACAAAGAACTGACGCCGGAGCCGAAGAAAAACAAGGCTCAAGCAAAATGCTACTCCTCGCCCTCGTCCAGCGACGATAGTCACAATCTGTCTCGACATCGCCGATCACGGCGACACGATCACGACTACGACGCGTGTGATGACATCACGCAGCTCAAAATCGACAAGTCAAGGGCACGACGTGCCTGATCGACTGACTCAGAGGATGAAGACGTGGAGCTCTGTGGTGCCAGATGCTTCAGCAGGGCCATCAGACAAAAGCGAATGCCCAAGGGGTTCAATCTCCCATTGGAGAACCCAAAGTTTGACGGCCTGCATGACCCGAAAATCTGGTTGGAAGACCACATCTCCTCCGTCAGGCTCCATGGGGGGAGTCGAAGCACTGCCATGCAATGCCTACAGCTACAGCTGCAAGTCGCCGCCTGAGCTTGGCTCAATAACCTCCCAAGCGGATCCATTCGCAGCTGGGATGAGCTGGTCTACAGCTTTGTGCACAACTTCAAGGGCACCTACAAAATTCCCGCATTAATCATAGAGCTGAGGTGCTGCCAGCAAAGGTCGGGCGAGTCATTACGCTCGTACATCTAGAGGTGGTCCATCATCAAGAACTCCGCAGAAAATATCTCGGAGGACCGGGCGATTGACACATTCAATGGCGGCATTCGCCGCATAAAGCTCAGGGAGGAGCTGGGCCGCTCGAAGCCCAAAACCATTAACCACCTAATGGGAATCGCGAATCGGTGGGCAGATGGAGAAGATTTGGTGAAAAATCGCGTTCATTCCGACGATGAAGCAGAGCTTGAGCGCAGACATGATCACCGAAGAAAACGTCGAATGCGCATCTACGATGACCGCGACGATGTCAACATGGTCACAGCCGGCTACACCGACAGGCGCGACGACAATCGCAATAGCGGCTTTCACAGCGGTGGACACCGCGACTCCGGGAAAACCACGCAAGTATGGCGACGCCGCACTCGCTAAGAGGCACCCACGGCAACAATCGCGGTCAAACTATCCGGGCCGTGCAACGTGCACTTCTACATCGACAAGCACGATGGAAAGAAGAAATCCAGCCACCTTCTCAAGGACTACCGCGAGTTCCTCAAGCTCCACGAGGGTTTGGCGTAGATGAATCGCGAAGCCGTCAACAGAGGCTACGGAGTTTCCTCAGGCCCTGTAGCACATGGAGCTCCTCCTCCACCACCTGGAGGGCCACCACCCGCGGCTGCACCGATCCACGATCAAGGCGGCGAGCCATACACACGGTAACATGATGATCCAAAAGGGACGGCCCTCGAATCGGGTGCAGAAGGCCATCACTCGCCAAGTCAACTTGGCGACAAACTCACTACCATCCACCACTGAGTACCTCAGTGGAAGCGACTCCTGCATCACCTTCGATAAGCGCGACCACCCGCGTCAAGTACCCCGCCCAGGCCATTGCCCCCTCGTACTCGAGGCACAGATTGGAGGCTTCAACATGAGTCGCATTTTCATGGATGGTGGAAGTAGCATCAACCTCATGTTTGCGAGTACCTTGCGAGCAATGAGGATCCCTCTGACCTGCCTAGAGGTCTCGGACACGACATTCCATGGCATCTTCCCAGGCAAGGGCATATATCCCCTTGGCAAAATCAACCTCGACGTCATCTTCAGCACACCGAAAAACTTTCGACGTGAACACATTGACTGGCCCTCACAGTACCACTGCATCCTCGGACGTGTCCCGTTCGCCAGGTTTATGGTAGGGCCGCACTACGCCTACCTGCAGATGAAAATGCCAGTCCCCAACGGTGTCATCACAATCAACGGGAGCTTCGAGAGGTCCGACAGTTGCGACAGGGAATTCAACAGAATTTCCTAGTCCTTCGGCATGTAGGAAGAACTCGCAAGATTGAAGGAGGCAACAGACAACAGTCTGCCTCCCCTGAGCTGGACAAGTTCATCCGACCTGTCCTTCGACTCGTCGGTGCACACGAAGAAAGTTCAGGTCCATCCATCGGACCCAGCCAAGACGGCCCTCATCGCAAAAAACTTGAGTCCCGCATAGGAACTCGCGCTCATCGAATTCCTCCGTGAGCACTGGGAAATCTTCACCTGGTGTCCAGCAGACATGCCAGGAGTTCCCAGGGAATTCGCCGAGCATGCACTCAACATGAACCCATACGCAAGGCCAGTGAAACAAACAATTCGGCGACTGTCTGAGCCAAGAGCAAAAGCGTTCGGAATGGAGATTAATAGACTCCTCGACACCAAATTCATACACGAGATCATGGAAAGCACTTGGCTCGCCAACATGGTGCTAGTACCAAAAAAGGACACGTATATCCTACGGATGTGCGTGGATTTTACCTCTTTGAATTAGCATTGCCCAAAGGATCACTTCCCGCTGCCGTGAATCGACCAGATCATCGACTCCACCGCGGGATGTGAGCGCCTATCCTTCCTCGACGCCTACTCAGGCTACAATCAGATTCGAATGAAGGAGGAAGATCAAGAGAAAATAGCGTTTAGGACGCCTTTTGGTGTGTTCTGCTACAACACAATGCCCTTCGGGCTAAAAAATGTAGGAGCAACCTATCAGCGGTGCATACAGGCTTGCCTCAAGAACCAACTTGGTCGCAACATCCAAGTCTATGTCGTCGACATCGTAATCAAGACCAAAGAGGAAGCCTCGCTAATCGACAATTTGCGCGAAACCTTCGCCAACCTCGACCGCTACCGGATCAAGCTCAATCCGGACAAATGCACCTTCGGCATACCATCTAGGCAACTACTCGGGTATCTCATCTCCGCGAGAGGGATCGAGGCGAACTCGAAGAAAATAAAAGCCATATTGGCCATGGAGAAGCCGAAGAACATAAGAGGTGTCTAGCAGCTGGCTGGGTGAATTGTGGTGCTCAGTCGATTGATCATTCGAATGGGTGAAAAGGCACTGCCCTTCTACCAACTTCTCCGCAAAGCTCACAAGTTCGAGTGGACCAATGAGGCACATGAAGCGTTCGAAGACCTCAAGTGTCTACTATCTACCTCACTAGTACTAGTGACCCCACGCGAAAGGGAACCACTGTTGCTATACATCTCCGCCACCAACCAGGTGGTCAGCATGGTGCTCGTGGTGGAACGAGCCGAGTAAAACAAGGTCCACAGGGTACATCGCCCAGTCTACTACCTCAGCGAGGTACTCACGCCAACAAAGCAGTGGTACCCGCACTATCAAAAGCTGGCATATGGCATCTTCATGATAGCCAGGTGATTGCGACACTACTTCTAGGAACACCCAATCGTGGTGGTCAACGACGCCCCGCTTGGACATATCCTCAACAACCCCGACGCCACCGGACAAGTCGCGCTTTGGGGAATCGAGCTTTCCCGACGAGACATTACATATGAAAAGCGCGACACAATCAAGTCGCAAGTTCTCCCTGACTTCCTCGTGCACTGGATGGAGAATCAGCTCCCTGAAAAACCAGATATGTCTTACCTTTGGACAATGCACTTCGATGGATCCAAGCGAAAGGACAGAGCTGGCACATGTGTCATACTGACATGGCCCCAGGGAGACAAGCTGAAATATATTCTGCGAATGCAGTTCACCGCCTCCAACAATGAAGCTGAATACGAGGCCGTGTTACATGGGATGCAGATGGCAAAAGCCTGCGGCGCTAAGAGAATCATAATATACGACGACTCCAAGCTGGTCGTCAACCAGACAATGCACGAGTGCGACACACTAAACGACAATATGATCGCCTACCGCGACCTCTACGACACATTCGAAGGGGACTTCGATAGCTGCGAGCTACGGCATGTAGGCCGCGAAAGCAATGAAGAGGCGGACGCACTTGCCAAGATTGGCTCTACCTGCACCCCCATACCACCTAGGGTATTTCTTGAGCGCATCTGCGAATGCTCCATCGAGCCAAAGGCCGCAGAAAAGAAAACAAGCGCAACAACAGACTCGGGGGCTACACCACCCAATGAGCCAATGGCACTCGACAACCTAGAGCTCGACACAGGACACGAAGGACCAATGGCAATCATGATGATTGAACCCTCTTGGACTCAACCCTACATCACATACCTTCTCAGCAAGAGGCTGTCGGATGACCTGACTGACGCGCGGCAAATCGCACGACGATCGAAGGCATTCACCGTCATCAATGGCGAACTATACAAGCGCAGCATCACATGAGTGCTCCAACGATGCGTCTCCATCGCTGATGGAAGAGCCGTTCTCCTCGAAATCCATGAGGGGACTTGCGGGAACCACGCCAGTAGTCGCGCCCTCGTCGCCAAAGCTCTACGAGCTAGATTCTACTGGCCTACGGCCATGCGTGACGCCAAGGACATCGTCCAAACATGCAACGCTTGACAGCGATTCGTGGACAAACCACATGCACCTAGTGCAGAGCTCCGGCCAATTCCATTGGCCTGGCCCTTCGTGCTATGTGGACTCGACATGGTCGGCAAGCTCCCAAACTCCTCGCAAGGAGGCTACGTCTACCTCTTGGTCGCAGTCGACAAATTTACCAAGTGGATAGAGGCCATGCCGGTGACTAACCAATCAGGAGCCAGCGCAGTCAAGTTCTTTGAGTCCATCGTCTACCGCTTCGGAGTGCCACATAGCATCATCACGAACAATGGAACGAACTTCACCTCTAAGGAGTTCCAAGGTTTCTGCGAAAACCTGGGAATCAACGTAAGCTATGCCTCCGTAGCTCATCTGCAGACCAACGGTCAAGTTGAAAAAGCCAACGGGCTCGTTTGCGGTGGAATCAAGAAGCGACTCCTTAGGCCACTCGAACAAGCCGTAGGATGCTGACCAGATGAGCTGCAATCGGTACTCTAGAGCCTACGCACAACCCCAAACAGTGCCACGGGGTACACCCGCAGAGGTACGATACAAAGCACCGCGAGTGATTGCTTACAGCGAGCAGGAGTCAACTCTCGCACTCGAAGACTCTGTTGACCTTCTTGACGAGGCACGGGAAATCGCAGCAGAAAGATCGGCGATCTACTAGCAGAACCTGCACAACTACAATAGCAGAAGGCTACGCCTCAGGTCCTTCATCGAAGGAGACCTGGTCTTGCGACTGAAACAACAAGGGCATCTCAAGCTCGAGTCCCCTTGGGAGGGACCATACGTGATTACAGAAGTAAATCCAGGTGGCGCCTATCACCTCAAAGGTTTCGAGATAGGAGTCGTGTACTCCAACCCCTGGAACATCTCGCAGCTGCGGCGCTTCTACCCTTAGTCGACTTTTATTTCTTACATTGCAAATACGGCTATTCAGCCAAGGCTACTTAGCCACACATTGTACCTCGTACTATCCTATGCAATTTATACACTCGGGGGCTGCGCCACCCTTTACACATCTGTTCTACGAACCAATCGTGATATCCTGAGTAGCTGACGCACTAATCAATCCCTTAACACCAACCCAGCTGCAACGTACCTGACAGGTTGGCAAGGTGCTGAGACAAACACAAGTCAGGCTAACGAAAAGGAACCGCATAGTGCAGCACACTCGCAAAACATACGAGCTAGCAAGCTCCTCGCATATCAATATTAATCAATTATATACAGCATACATATGAACTTTACAACACTGGTATACCTATGTGCAGGATACAAACTAAACTATTGTTGCAACAAAAGAACATTGGTCTGCTCCTCGAAGAAGTCGACAATATCCTCCGCTAGCTGATCCACCGCCTGGTAATGAGGAACCATATTCCAGGTGGAGCCTGCTGGCGGCGCTGGTGGTCCAGCAGCAATCGCTGCAACATCCACATCCGGCCTGTGCAGTCGCACCAGTAACAGAGCAGCCTTGGCACCAGCCACTAACTGTTGCCGTACACACTCGCGAACTCCACTCAAGTCTTGAAATTTCGCAAGAAGAGCCAGCAGGCTCGAGGGAACGACATCCAGCGGAAACATCGTCTGATAGATATTCCTTAAGCACGATTGCGATTTCTTCAGAAAATGAAGCACTCGTGAGGCACGATCCTGCGGGGTCGCTAGTGCGATTGCCTGATCATGATCCACCCAGAAGTATCCACTCGCTTGAAGCTGCTCTTGGGTCAGGTCATTCATGCGAATGGCAATTCTGTCCTTCTCATCCTGCGGATGACGCGCGCTGACAACTTTACCAAGCAAAGGCAAAAGTATGAAGACAACGAACTACCACGAGTGGCTACAAGAAAAGATAAGGAAGCAGAAAGCTAACACTTGAATTGGTCGCCCAGCTGTGCCACCTCCCCTAGCAGATATTACTCTCACGCAGTGGCCTTCTCCGCCCTCGACTTCCATACATCCGCGTTACCACGGAGCACGGGCAGTTCGTGCTCCAGTTGCTTAACGCGGTCACGTAGTCGCGAAAGCAGAGACAACTCATCCACCCTTGAGCGCGGCTGCACTAAGGTATCATCAGTGGATGGCAAACTTCGAGGTTCACTCGAAGGACCACTCGATGTGCCCTATCACAAGCCAAGCAAGAGATAATAAGAAGACCAAGCAATACATGGAAAAAACTCGAGTGCATTCAAGCATAATAAAGTATCAACAGATACACTCGCCAACGGCATGTTCTAGACAAAAGGGACAGGCTTTTAACAGTTACAAATATGACTAGTGAGGAGCAACTGGCTTCTTCGACTTGGACTTCGGTTTCGGGGGCCTCATCGAGTCTGTGGTAGTATCAGACGCGACAGACTTACCGCCGGCCCCTGACGCCGCAGCCTTTGCCGCCTTCTTGGCTCACTGCAGCTCCTCAGAGTACTTCGCGACTGTGTTGATGAGCTACAGCCCATACTTCCCACGGGCAGTTGCAAAAGGAGCAAACACTACCTGTTGACCATCCGCGCGGACAGGCAATTCTTTGGAGACCGCAGCAGGATCCACCTCGACTCCATGGGCTTGAACCATCGCGAGTGACATAGAAGCGCCAGCCGCACGAAGCGAGTTCTTGAAGCCTGCAGGAATGCCTCCAGCAAGGGAATCCACCAGATCTTCTACATTCTCGATCAGCTCAACTTTGGGCGCCAGCTCCTCACGGAGGCGACTGAGTACACCCTTGGCCTTGGTCAGCGTCCCCTCGATGGAAGCACTGCGATCTTCGACTGCTGCGACGACGCCTGCCAAGGCATCATCACGACGGAGCGCCTGGGCGTCGAAGCTCTGACCGACGGCATCTACACAGGGCAAAGTGTTGGCAAAAAGGTCAGCGCAATAACAAAAGTCGAAAGAAAGGACACGACAAAAATTCAGACAAAGGAATACCTGAAAGAGCCTTGGCAATCGAGAAGAGATGTTCTTCGAACAACTTCTCCCTAGCAGCGATGGAGGCATGCAAATCTTCTTCGCGTTTCCGCGATTCGTCAAGCGCAGTGACTGCATCATCGCGACCCTTCACCGCCGTGGCTAGCGTCTTTTCGAGGGAAGTGACGTTGCGAAGAAGCACATTATGCTAAGCTGCAAAACAAAAAAAGACAGACCATCAGTCGAGTATATCACAAGGATGAAGCAGAAGAAATAAAAAGCACTCACTTTCAACCACGCGATGGCGGTTGTCCAACATTGCATGCTGGCGACCCATAGCAAGCACTTGCTCCGCCAGGCGAGCAACATCCTTCACAATAAGCTGCGACCGGAGAAACAACAAAAGGTCAGCAGATGGTACGGATCATAAATTCGATTGAAAGAAAAAGCAACATCACACATACGTGATCCTCTAGTGACTCCGAAGTCGACTGACGCGCAGTAGTCCGGAAACCATCTGGTGCTTCACATCACGTGGAGAACTTGATGAATTGTGCCCGGAGTGGGCCGCCAATGGAGGGGAAGGAGTCTGCTCAGCCACTTCCTTGGCTTTGGAGTCTGCGACTCTAGATTCTTTAAAAAATTGGACGTCGCTAGAAGATGACGACGCCGGTTGACTGTGGAACAAAACCAACATCAGGAAAATGCAACTCCAAAAAAGAATCGAGAGAAGAATTGTATACTTACCAATCAAACTTGTCAAAATCGAAGGTTTGGCCCTCCGACTCCGACGACGACTCCTTCGGCAGCTGCATCTTCTTGCGGGAATATGGCGCCACAGTAATCACATGAACGGCAGGTCTCGGCGACTCCGCACCAATAGCTGGGCCTTCCGGAGTGGAAGGAGACAACGCATCCGAGTATTTGCTGCGCGAACGCTTGCGAGTGTCCGGACCGCTGGACTCGGGAGCTTCCTCCTCCTCTTCAAATGGGACAGTTGACTCCGACTCGTCCTCCTCATCTACTTCGCGAGGAATAACCCCCTCAGGAAGAGGGGGAAAATTGGGAGACACCTTCCAATCCTGCATACAAGAAAACAAGTCAGCACAAGTCAAGAAAAAGAAGCACTCGACAAAATAAAAGCTACTTCGTAGCACAATCATACCTCAGGAGGAGGGTTAGAAGCATCAAAAGGGGGCACGACTGGTTCACTGGGGAGTACATCCTTGGCAGTGTACTTGGTCAGCAGCCGCACCCTCTTATCTACTTCACTCACGGAAATGCCATCGGCAAATACGTGAGTGACATCGTCCGCGCTAGCCCACTGGAACATAGGCTGGACTCTGGGCTGCAGGGGCTGGACGTGACGGCGCAACCATGTGTGAATGAGGGTGCAACCTCCCTCTTCTTGACCCATGCGACTGTCGAGGTCGCAAACGCGCTCGTACAGCACATTTGTCTCCTTGGACTCGCCGGGCATCACCATGTTCTTCCAGGAGCACCTCCTCCTGCACGACGCCGCGAGATCGAAAGGCGCGAGTCCGAAGTGGTCTCCGTCGTCCTTCTGGCCGCGGATGTAGAACCACTTGTCCTCCACCCTTGGACGGATGCCATGATCTTGATGTCAAAATACGTGACGAAGGAGTCGACGTGGATAGCGCAGCCTCCTACATCGTAGACTACAGAGCCAGACACTGACTGGCGCTTCAGCTTGAAGAGACCAAAGTGCGGCTCGATTCCGAGCCAGCACTCGCAAAGCGTAATGTAGCAGGCAATATGGAGGATAAAGTTGGGGGACAGCTGGTGCAGCTGGAGCCCATAGAAACAAAGGAGGCCCCTAAAGAAAGGATGCAGGAGTAGAGAAAGACCGCGGATGATGAATGCTAGGAACATCACCCGGAAACCAGCAGGAGGACAAGGGGTTACCTCACCACCTGGGACTCGTGAATCACCAACCACGGGAGACAGAACTCCGTCTTGGCACAGGAGACAGAGCTCGGACGACTTGATAATGGACGGGCGCCACGCGCCATTGGTGATGCGAGTGCCCACGCCCTTCTTCTTCCCGGTGACGGCGGTGCTGCTGCCCACAGCGGCGGAGCCACCCTTCTTCTTGGCAGCAGCAGTGGCGGTGCGGACACAGCGGCAGCGCCTCCCTTCTTCTTCCCCATCTTGCGGTGGCAATGAGAGCGAAGAAAATAACTCGGGAAAACACGAAGTTGGTCCCGTGCCACGAACGGAACAAACTATCAGAGGTAGAGAGCAACAACAATGGAGATGGAGGCACAAAGCAGAGAGGGAGTAGATGAGAAATTACCGCAGCGGCGCTGCTACTTAACCCCCTGGAAGATGTAATCCAACAGCCAGCAGAAACCCTATCAGACGCATGGCACACATCACGATCGACACGTGGAGGACCTAAAGCACGAAGCGTCCCCCACTACCCCCATTACGCGTGGAAATCAAGGAGGCGTAGTTAAAACAAAAGATTACGCACGCCCGGTCAAGTCAGGGTCAAAAAATGGGACCTACTGCTCGTCACGTCCCGTCAAAGCCGCTCACGCAGGCAACTGAGATCATCACATCGCCAGCACAAATGTCATCAAAGATTGAGCAGTAGAATACTTCGACTACTTTAGTCCTAGCTCGAGTCTTCGACTCCACCAAGCACTCGGGGTCTACTCCCATAGGGAGCGCTGGTCGCGCACCCTACGATTTTTCTTTTCTGTAGGAATATGGACATTCAAAGCATGCCCAACCATTCGAATCCACGATTCGACTATGGACATGGGTTACTCCCATAGGGAGCGCCGGAAGCAAATTCGACTGAAACAAGCAAACAAAAGACGATAGCAGTCGCAAAAGTTCTTTAGTCTCTGCCTGAGTCTTCGACTCAACCAGGCACTCGGGGGTTACTCCCATAGGGAGTGCTGGTCGCGCACCCTATGATTATTTGTACATCGTACTGTGTGTGGATAAAATCCACACTCGAATTCTATGGCGACACCGCCTCATATTTTTCCCTACAAATAGACTGGATCTCCTGGGTCACCCGAATCATCTCCGTGATGACAAAATTTCGGATGCCGCGCTTGCAGCATGCAGATAAGACCTGAATAAGGCCTGGCAACACATTTGCTGCGCACTACCAGAAATGTATCCGTGCCTACAGGTGCGATGAACACGCCTTGACGAACGCGTCGAGTGCTCACACCCATATACTGGAATTCGACTCCTGTAAGACCTCCGCGGCTTGAGTCGAATTACACCAGCACTTTTCCGAATTTGAGTCTGGGGACTCGAGTTCGAGTAGATTGCGTTGTTTTACCCTAAGGTAGTTAACTGATACCGATACATCGATTAAATCAGGCACACACATCAACAATCCCTATGACACAAACAGAGCAGTCTACAAAATACTCAGTCATGCACTTGAAAGGCTTCATAAAATCCCCTGTCGAATCTGCGATTCCACTGGACACTCGGGGGCTACTGATATGGGTATACCCTATAGGTACTCGATTCTTGTATATACGGTCCAGATATAGTGGAAGCCCACGGTGTTGCCACAGCCCAGTAAAGACTTCTAGTGGCCTACGGACTCTCAATAACTTGTGACACAAGAAGAGGTATAAAGATAGAAAGTTGAAGGGCAAACCCTAAACTGTAACCGACTCGACCTGCTACCTGAGAGCTGTGCCTATCTATATAAAGGCTAGGAGGGGAGGCGAGGAGGACACATGCAACCCTAGTTTCCACAACTCTTGCCAAATTACATCTGCGCACCATTGTAATCTTTGATTCCTTCGTTAATTCCAAGAGCAGACAAGCAGAAGTAGGGACCTCTATGAGGCCTGAACATGGGTAAACCTTGCGTCCCTGTGTGCTTGTTTGCTAGCCGATTGATGCTTCCAGCACTCCCTCCTTCTCCAAAACCCAAGTCCATAACAATGGGCATTGATGAGTTAAACTCTCGTCACCTAGGTTTGGGAGCATTAAGGGGACTACCTGCTGCTCTATGGCCTATAAGATGGCAGGTCTTGCATCTGTCAGGGTTGAATTGACTCCTCTTCCATAGCCTTGAATGATGGATGGCTAAGTACTCTAGAAGTTCAGGGGCTTCCGCAAAAATCTTGCTCATGAAATATTCGCTGCTACTAGGTTTGTAAACTCTAGCAGCAAGAAACATGTAACGAAATACACTGTCTGCGTAGTGTGAGTACAAGTTGAGCATCATATGGGCATGGCATTTTCTACCTTCAGCTTGTGGGAACACCTCCTTCACTGCATTCATCATCCCTTTGCATGCATCCGTGGATATATCCAATGGATCCATGTGGCCTATTGATCTCCTGAGCTGCCTGATAAACCAAACATAGTTTTCCTCCGTTTCTGTTTCAAACAGCCCGAATGCCATTGGGAACATCCATTTGTGACCATCAAGTGTTGTGGCAGATGGCAGGCAGCCTTTCCATTTGCCAGTTAGGACAGTGATGTCTACACTCAGATACGGCCTACAACCGTCCTTGAATCCCTGGATGCAAGGTTTAAGCGCCATGAAAAATCTTTTGAAATATAATTTACCACGTACTGATTCGGTGTTAATCTCTACAACACTCCCCGGACACCTAGCTTGTACCTCCGCCTTGAAGTTTTACAACATCCTGAAGCTATTGGTCCAATCCCCGTGCAAGACCCCCAGAGCTTTCTCTTTACCTTTCCAAACCGTGTAATATGGTAGGACAATGTTGTATTTAGAACCGAGGCTAGTATAAATATTCTTCGCGGTCTCCTTAGGGTTGTTCTTTAGTATGGACATAGATTGCATAGCCACCCACTCCATATCAGCCATTGAGGATTTCAGTTTGCTTCCTGTCGGACACATGTGTGGAGGGCCCATTTTGTTCACCTGCAACATAGATTCATTTAAAAGATAAGCGAAGTCGACTAGTTGCCAGAAAGATATCGCACATCAATTGTAGTTATAGAGTGAAAGGAGAGAAAGTTCTAATGGTTTCCTGCATTCATTGCCCCAATATCCTAATTACCTTTAACGCAGGTAAGGCTCTTGCTGTGATCCTCCATGGACAATCTACCTCAGCCCGTCCATTCATCCATGTTAACTTGCAAACGGCCTCATACCTCTGGGCAGTGTTCTTTAGTCAATAAACGTCAAACTCCCCCTTGATACAAAAATGCCAGAACGACATCCTGAACTCATGCATGCTCCTGAACTTGGCCGCGACCAAAATTATAGGATACTCGTGGTCATGTTTCATTTCTTCTACTTCAACACCCAAATCATCGAGTGGAATACTAGCCTCATCGTTAAGTTCCTCGTCTATTTCATCATCACGAGATTCTTGATCCTCTATAGTGCCTTCTTCTTCATCTGATTCAGAATCCTGGCCATCATCTCTAATGCCTAATACTGCACATATCATATCGACTCCCATGGGGTGGGCTGCACCATCGTCTCCACCTGGATGGACCGGAACATTGCCCCAATCCACCTCACCGACAACTCTATATTCTCCAAGACACTCGCTTGGTTCTGCTACAACCACATGGGGTGGTCTTACGTTTGCACGCATCCCAGGTACTTCAGTAGACAAACATCAGTCAGAATCAATTTCATCTTGACTGTACAGAACCCTCTTGCTCTTCCTGTGTACATCCTCCTTCCTGATGTAATCTTTCCTGATGGTATCAATAGGGCTTGACATCTGCGTTCCATTCCACATCGAACTAGGCTTTTTGCTATCGCTCTTGGGTGTGATCTCCTTCCTGCCTCCCCTCACGGGTGTTGGCTCCAGGGTGCTGGCATTATTGCCTAACCTCTGTGGTGTGTTCTTCTTCGAATTAGCCCTTTTCTACTACTATTGGACGTGTTCTTCTTCGAATTAGCCCTTTTTCTACTACTATTGGACGTGTTCTCCTTCGTGCGGGCACTATTGCCTGACCTCAGCGGCGTGTTCTGCTCCAAATTAGCCCTTTTGCTGCTACTATTGGGCATGTTCTCCTTCGTGTTGGCATTATTGCCTGACCTCAGCGGCGTGTTCTGCTCCAAATTATTTTTTTTCTGCTCCCACTGGGTGTGGTAGCCTCCGTGCTGGCCATCTTCGCCTCTTTGCTACCACTCCTGGGAGTGTTCACCACCGTGCTAGCCCTCTTAGCGTTTTTGCTGCTACCGTTCGGTGTGGCATTTTGACTGGATCTTAGGGGTGTACTCTGCGGCGTGGTGCCTTTTTTTGTGTGACTCTTGGGCGTCCTCTTCTCTGGCGTGGTCTCCTTGGTGACATTCTTCTTTGGAGTGCCCTTTCTGGGGATGCTCTTCCTGATCCTATTTATGATGCTCCTCTGTAAGACTCTCCTCTGTTCGAAGCTACCCTAAGTCGCACCAGCCCCAGTGATGTCATGGATCAGGTTACGCATGCCTTCGAAAAGTCCATCATCTCTATTGTCGAGTTCTAATTCCTCTCCAACCATTTGCACTATCAAGTGGAAGTACACTTCACCTCTATAATGTTTCCTTGTAAACGGTACGACTAAATCCCTGGTATCTTTCACTTTGATAGCCTTTTTAATCCTGTAACCAAAATATAACAAACGTGCTTCCTAGGAGGACCCCCACATCAAATTCACACGTAACAATGCCATCAGGTCAGATAACTCTACCACTTCAGGATCATATTTGCCAAGGATTACATCAAACTCGTCAAAGAATTTTTCTGTGCCATCATCTAATTTTGCAGTATAATCCGCGACACCGATACGAACAATTACTTTGCCATCATCAGGTTCTTCAGGATAGAAACCTCCGAGAGGTTCGAGAGGTGGATCGGCACCATCCGAGCCAGCCCCAATACCATCGTCGCCACCACCAGCGTCATCGTTAGCTGGATCAACCTCGGTGGAAGTACTAGGACCAGGAGCAAGGCGAGGGCCCTTAGCAGCGGGAGCTACATTACATGGTGGACAGGCAGGGCCCCTTCTAATGGTAGCCACAATAGGATCAGCTGCTGCCATGCCACATCAACGATCAGGAGCAGTTCCCACAACATCAGTGTTTCAAGTGCTAGCAGAGTCCAGACCATGAGCTAGCTCCAAACCAGCAGCTCGCTGAACGTGAGCACAGGTTCGAGGAGGACACAAGGCATCAGTCTTTGCAAGAATAGTGGGGCAGCCTCCGGAAGCCTTAGTTTGCTCAACAGCGATAGGGATTGGGTCAACAGCAGCCAGATTAACAACAACACGAGGACGACCAGTACCAGCAAATTCCAGAGCATGGTTTCGTACAACTTGAGGACGGTTTTGAGGAGGAGGAGCACACAAGGCAGCGGTCTTGGCACCAATAGCGGGGAAGCCTCCGGAAGCCTTAGTTTTCTCAACAACGGCATGGATTGGGTCAGCAGCAGCCGGAGCAACAACACCATGGGGACGACCAGTACCAGTAGATTCCAAAGCATAGTTTTCCACAACGGCAATACAAGGACACCTACGAGGAGGTTGCCTGACAGAAGCATGTCGTGGATGAGGAACCACATTTTTCACAACAACGACAGGGGTTCGAGTTAGACCTCCCTTTCCAATAATAGTTGGGCAACTCCTAGTAGCAGGAGTTTCCTCATCTAGTATGTTACAAATTAGCATAACCACGCGAAGCCCAGCATACTGTTTCATCAACCCAATTAGCTGACTGTCACACGCTATAGGAACCTTGAAGCCTCGTTCATCAACGATGCTGAACCGTGCAGTCTGCTCCGGCCCCATTTCAGCAAGTTCATGCACATCAGCAACCAAACCACGGATTGTGCATAACTGCACAGGCGCTACTTCCATCTTCAGATTGTGAGCTTGATTCCACGTGCTCTTCCCATCTACTAATTTAATGTCGTAGCCGCAGATGGTGACCAGAACCGTGTATTTGGGTTCAGCGGAGATCCTACTTGAAAGAAAATTGGGGACAAAAGATAAGAATTGTTTGTTAGTGTCGTGCTAGCAAATAGTTCTATGTTTGATATATCTCTGTAATGCCAATAGCCAGCTAGCAGTAATAGGTAGTGCGAATAGCAAAGAGAAGAGTAGCTCACCCGCAATTAGCCAGAAGTACTTCTTCCTCGGCAAATGGATCTGCCATCATTCGCGCTGCTCAGCTCGTGGTGGTAGAGGCGGTCTAGATCATCGCAACGGCTGGCACGACATTTGGCATTAGAGCTCGGTAGCAGCGAGTAGGTGCAACAACTTGGCGCCGGAAGTCAAATGCCCGAAGAGATCATTCTGGTTGGAGAGGGGATTTTGACGCTGTCGGTGCTAGGGTTCATGCGAAAGGAGAGAGGGAGTGGATTTGTGAATTTGGTGAACGCACCATGCTCCTTTAGTCTGTCGTTTTGCCTACGTGGTTTCCGCGTTGGCGCTCACGTCACAGAAATATTACTGACATGAGGGTCCCGACCGTCTACTTCACGGGGTAGTTTCACAGAATGTTTGGATTTGGTAGGGGTGAGATGATTTTGCATCGAAATGGCCCCTCTCGGTAGTTGACGGCCCAACATTTCGAAACGCGGCAATTTCAGGCAACTTAGGTACCGCGGTGGACTCGCCCGGGAACTTTGATACCATAGACAAATAGGCCCCCACTGGTGGGGAAGAGGGCCTAGTGGTCGAGGGAAGGGAATGGTCGGCGGTAGCGGCTGGATCCGGGTGGGAGGAGCCTTTCTAGTGGCGTACTTGGAGGAGGGGCAACAGGTTGGCAAGAAGAGGGAGTCGGGCGAGGAAGAAGGATTGAACCGTTCTCTTCTCCCTGGCTCCTAAATCTTGATTTTGAAACTTCTTAGGTCAGATAGTTCGGGTGAAATACGCTAGAGTGTCCGGGCTAGCCGGATAGTCTGGTGTGTACAAAGCGGAGAGTCCGGGCGAGCTGGATACTCCGATTTGTACACAGCGGATTGTGCAGCCCCCTTCGACCAAAAATGCTAAGACAAGTTTGTTGGACAAATGTGTGGCAAGATGAGAAGGTTTGAGGTGGAACTAGGTCTAGGATGGAGAAACTACTGAGGATAGAATCACAAACAAGGCAAATCCAAATAAATGCCAAATGAACTCTAATAAGATTTGAACAACCAACTCTTCATAAAGAAGAGGGCGGTGGCCGAGGCCACCACGTAAGAGCTTATAGCATGACACCACGAAGATGTATCTTGGTTTGATAGCCACTACTAATCAATAAAGCTCACATATAACTAAATGATGTAAAGAAAACTGAATTACTTGATGTTGGCATTATGGGGGGGGGGTAACCCAATTGATTAGGACTGCACTCCCCCTATTTCATGCCCACACCTAAACCAAATAAAGTATCAAGATATAAGTGAGTATGCAAAGTGGTCAAGTTAACCTCCTTTAAACTATGATATTTAGCTCATTCCTCAAAATCTTTCTTCTATCAATAGTCTATGAATATATCCACGAGTTGATCCTTGGTGCCTACATATAGTAGCTCAATATCTCCACGAGCAACATGATCTCTGATCAAGTGATTCCGAATCTCAATATGCTTGGTTCTTGTATGTTGTACCGGGTTGTAGGCAATCTTGATAGCACTTTCATTATCACACAAAAGAGGCACTTTGTCATAAATGACACCATATTCCTTGTCCTCATCCATAATAATTGAGTGCATCCACTTGCGACTGCCATGTACTCAGCTTCGGCGGTGGAGAGAGATAGATAGTTTTGCTTCTTAGAAGACCAACACACCAAGGACCTACCAACGAATTGGCAAGCTCCGGAGGTTGATTTCCTATCATCCATATCATCAGCCCAATCTGAGCCTGTGTACCCACAAAGAGAGAAACTTGAGCCTTTTCGATACCACAAACCATAGTTTGGGGTATGAACAAAATATCGAAAGATTCTCTTGACCGCCACCAAACGGCTTTCTTTAGGAGCCTCTTGATACCTTACACACACTCCTACACTCAAAACAATATCGGGTTTAGATGCACAAAGGTAAAGCAAAGAACCAATCATGGACTGGTATACCTTTTGATCCACATCTTTACTATTGGGATTTAGCTCAAGATGACATTTGGTTTGCATAGGTGTAGAAACCCCATTGAGATACTTTAGCTAGAACCTCTTGAGAATGTCTTGGATATATTTGGCTTGGTTGATGAAGGTTCCTCTAAATAATTGCTTGATCTCAAAACCAAGAAAGAACCTCATCTCTCCCATCATATACATCTCAGACCTATCGGTCATAAGCTTTGAAAATTCATCATTAAAAGATTTGTTAGTAGACCCAAAGATAATGTCATACACATAAAGTTGGCAAACGAAAATCTCCATATTAACCTTCTTAGTAAAAAGAGTGGGATCGATTTTCCCAACCTCAAACCCATGGTCTAACAAAAACTCTCTAAGGTGTTCACACCATGAACGAGGTGCTTGCTTAAGACCATAGAGCGCCTTATCGATTTTATAGAAATGGTTAGGGAAGTTGGGGTCCTCAAAACCCGGGGCTTGCTTAACGTAAACCAACTCATGCAAAGGACCATCAAGAAAAGCACTTTTCATATCCATTTGTTGCAATTTAAAATTATGATGTGATGCAGATGCAAGAAGGATACTGATGGACTCAAGGTGAGCCACAAGAGCGTAGGTTTCACCAAAATCAATGCCTTCAACTTGGGAGAATCCTTGAGCTACCAATCTTGCCTTGTTCCTCACAACAAGGCCATTCTCGTCTTTCTTGTTCTTGAAAATCCATTTAGTGCCTATAACATTGCGGCACTCTTTGGGCTTCTCTACTAGCCTACAAACCTTGTTGCGCTTGAAGTTGTTGAGTTCTTCATGCATGGCATCCAACCAATCCGGATCTTCAAGAGGATCAAACACTTTCTGAGGTTCCACAAAAGAGATGTGAGCTTGATGATCACTAAAGCTTGCTAATTCTCTTCTAGTGGACACTCTCCTTCTTACATCACCAATGACCTTGTCTAGAGTGTTTTCTCTTAATCTCAGATTTCTTTCCACTCTAGCTTCACGATAGGCCTCGATCTCCTTGTTGTTTCTTGGAGGAGGATCTTGATCATTTTGGTCCCCGTCTTAAACTTTAACTTGACCTTGATCACCACCAGATGTATCTTCTTCAACATGTGACTCTTGATGATCTTGGTCATGATCAAGGCTGATTTCATTTGATAATTCTTGAACCGCATTTTCCGCTTGATCACCATGAGGAGGCTCTTCATCTTGTTCTTGGCTAAGTGCATCATTTGCTTCAAGTGATGAAGCTTGTTGATCTTGTGAAGATGAGGGCTCTACTTGAGTGGAGCATAATTCTTCCCGAGCTGCCATAAGGGGTTCCTCAATGGGGCTTGTTCGTCTGCGGGACCAAAGTTGGCAGGCCAGCGCATGGCGGTACCTAAGTTTCCTGAAATTACCGCGTTTTGAAAAGTTGGGCCGCCAACTACTGAGAGGGGCCATTTCGAGGCAAACTCATCTCACCCCTGCCAAATACAAACATTCCATTAAACTGCCCTGTGAAGTAGCCGGTCAGGACCCACATGTCGGTTATCTGTCTGTGACTCGGGCGCCAACGCGGCAACCTCTTAGGAAAATCGAGCAGCTAAGTGGATTGGATGCGTTGACAAATTTCACAAATCCATTCCCAGCTTTCCCCTAGGCACCGGCGGCGTCGGAATCCACCCTCCAGGCAGGACGATCCCTTCGGACATTTGACTTCTGGGGCCAAGTTGCTGCGCCCAGTTGCTGCGCCCAGTCGCTGATACCGAGCTCCAATGGAGCATGTCATAGCCGCCATTGCGAGGCTCTAGCCCGCCTCTGCCGCCAACGAGCCGAGCAGCTCGAAGGATGGCAGATCCTACTATCAAGAAAGAAGAAGTTTTGTCTACAAGCGGGTGATCTACCCTTCTCTTTGCTATTCACACTAGTTACAATTGCTAGCTGGCTACTGAACCTCAAATTGTTTGTTAGCCCATCGCTGACAAACATATTTTGTCCACATTTTTCTGTCAAGTGGGATCTGCACGGACCCCCCTTACCTGGTTACAGTAGTCCTCTATAGGTACGACTCTAAGGGCAACAGGTATGGACACCATTGTCTCACGATGGAAGAAGCGCCTGCGCAGATCTACACTATATCTGGTATGGTTGTTGCTCTGTGTAATCATGTTGAATTATGGCCAAAGCAGACTGCAAAGTTCAGCTTTATGGATGAGCGTGGAATCATGGTTCCTATAACGTGTGACAATCAGCTAATTGGGTCGATGAAAAGGTATGCTTCGGCTGCCATGTTTGAGCTGAAATGTGATGTACTGGATGTGGAAGCTGCTACAACTGGGAGTCGCCCTTCTATTCTTGGACAGGGTGGTTGCTCGAACCCAATTAGCTCCTGGTTAGCAAAAGTCTCTTGGGGTTCGCATGTTTGTGCTGAATTGTAATTTTTATTTTATTTACTCTGTAGATATTGGGCAATTATGCAACAGTCTTGTTTCTTTGACAGGAAGCACCGCAAGGTTAGAAACATGACTGCCGGGTCAGTCATTTTGCTGCCCGAAGAAATTAAAAACGAGTGGAAAGATGTCATTTTGCTGCTCGAAGAAATTAAAAACGAGTGGAAAGATGATGCTGGACACGATTCTGGTGCCCATTGTCCCGACGATGGAGAGTACGTGAAGCTAAGAAAATTGGCACCGAGGAAGAGGAAGAAGGCAGGAAATGAAGAAGCCATTGGACGTGAAGGCTTGGCACCCAGGCTAATGAAGATGCTTAGTAATGTGTTGAACTTGAACCTATATATGTAATTCTGTTAAATTCTGATCGCTCTGTGTGTAGCACGTTGCTGGGCGAAACAATCTACCCACGTTCTCTGAGTAAAATGTACCGCGACTTAGGGTTTGGAAACGCCCGAGTCAGTAGTTGAATCTGAAATTGTGATTGCGCCATTGCTATCTGAAAACAATGATCCACTAGTTCCACGATTGATGAGGGACAGGAGGTCTCCAAATACGACAGAATGTAGGTGGCACATAAATAAATTATTTAAGCTGCCACACTCCATGAAGGAACAACTTATTTCAGATGCTGCACAACGACGTGGCAACATAAACAACAATGTTCGCACCAATAATGCCAAGATGAGGAGGAAATGGGTACCACTTTCTGGCCTAATCATGAGCCCGTCTATCTCACCGCCTCTCTGCTCCTGCATCCCCTACATCTGGCGAAGCTCCCGGATCTCCAGTAACCGGGTGTACGTGCTTCCACTTTATAAATTGTGGTTGTGCCATTTGCATGTGGCACAATCCACGTAGATTACATTTAAACAAACCACTAGTGTCAGAATACACTAGTATAAAAGGTGTCTTTGGTCCACGGTTACGTTCCCAATCCAGGACAGAGATCTAAATCGAGGCAGAAATTGATCTAAATCACAAATTCTTCCACAAATTAATGCGGGGCCAGAGCAATTTTTTTCCTCCCTGGAATCCGGGACCAATAGTTCAGACCGCTAGGTCAACAAGTACAAATATTACAACTTAAAAAGGCACGGAGCTTAAGCTAAATAGAACTAGTTATCACACATCTCCTTGATCTTCCTAATCTTGGCCCGATGCACTTCTTCCTACGAGATCAAGGATCGAATTGTCTGCTCCTTCCTTTTAGCATCTTCCTTGCACAGCTTCAATTCTTTTTCTGCATTTTTCCTCATGCACTTGTCAATACTCGTAGTTGTGTACTGCAAGACTTTGGCCTGGTGGAGATCGTTCCTTGCTTGAGTCAGTTCTTGCTCTGCTTTAGCCTTCAGGGCCAACGCCGTGTCCCCTTCCTTCTTGACTTTGAAAACCTTGTCTTGCACCCACCTGAGATCTCGCTTATGCTTGGTCGTGTCATGGTTCCCATAGCTTCATCTCAACACTGTCAAGAAGTGAGCTGAATACGGATTCTTTCAACTCGACAGTCATTTCCCATAGTTTGTCTAGTGTTTTCTGCATCGATTTGGGCCACTCTGGATCTACCCATTTGACAACAGCGCAACTTCCGCCTTGCATCATTGCACGATGTCCTTGACACCGTAGAAACCACCTGCCTGCGTTTCGTCCTTCGAAGGCTACAAATTTAGCGGGCACATATCCATGTTTACATACCAGAGGACTGTCTTCATCCTCTAAACCGTGATAGTCGGAGTCATACATCGTCTGGTTGGCCTAACACATCATACGCGCATGAGTAAACAGATTAGATCTAGCTCAAAAAATAGATAACTGGCCATAGATGATAGAAATAGAGATGAGACGACTCACATCGAAATCACCGTCCCTATCGTCACGACACGTTTCCTCGCCGTCTCCCCTTGAACTCATAGCGAGAGGGGTGGGGGGTGGCTGCCGGAGAGGGGATTGGGATGGAGGCGCCATCGGCTTGCGGCTACGGTAGGATGGGAGTGAAGTGGGGAAAGTGGCTTCGAGGGTAAGGAAGAGAAGTACGGGAGGAAGAGAAGTAATGGGGACGTGACACTGGGATGTGGCCCACTGAACTCGTGAGACCTGACACTCGCAACAGGGGAGCGCCCGGTGTTGCCAGTTTGTCCAAAGCAAGCGTGGCCAATCATGCCGCAGAACAGCCTACTCGCGGATCGCTCTCACGAAGACCATCCCAATCGTCCAAGAGCCCCAATCGAATGGTATGTAACAATCGTCAAGTAGAACAACTGTGTTAGGGCGTGCCTTCTAGAAGACTCGGTCTAACGGCTAGCCATGCAATGACACTGGGTGTGGTTCATGAAAAGAACAGACATGCAATGACATCGGTGGATCCATGTGTGGTTTATGGAAGTAACAGACATGCAATGACTCTAGCTATGGTTAATGAAAAGAACACGCATGCAATGACACTGGGTGTGGTTCATGAAAAGAACATACATCCAATCACACTGGTGGATCCTTATGTGGTTCATGAAAAGAACAGACAGGCAATGACACTGGTGGATCCTTATGTGGTTTGTTTAGAAGAACACACATGCAATGACACTAGGTGTGGTTCATGAGAAGAACACACATGCAATGACACTGGTGGATCCTTATGTGGTTTGTTTAGAGGAACAGACATGCAATGACACCGGTGGATCCACATGTGGTTTATGGAAGTAAAAGACATGCAATGACACTGGTAGATCCTTATGTGGTTCATGAAAAGAACAGACATGTAGTGAAACTGGGTGTGGTTCATGAATAGAACAGACATGCACTGACACTGGGTGTGGTTCATGAAAAGAACAAACATGCAATGACACTGGTGGGCCCATCCTTATGTGGTTCATGAAAAGAACAGACAGGCAATGAAACTGGTGGATCCTTATGTGGTTTGTTTAGAAGAACACACATGCAATGACACTTGGTGTGGTTCATGAAAAGAACACACACGCAATGACACTGGTGGATCCTTATGTGTTTTGTTTAGAGGAACAGACATGCAATAACACCAGTGGATCCACGTGTGGTTGATGAGAAGAACACACATCCAATGACTCTGGTAGATCCTTATGTGGTTCACGAAAAGAACTGACATGCAGTGACACTAGGAGTGGTTCATGAAAAGAACAGACATGCACTGACACTAGGAGTGGTTCATGAAAAGAACAGACAGGCAATGACACTAGTGGATCCTTATGTGGTTTATGGAAGGAACAAACATGCAATCACACTAGGTGGATCCATATGTGGTTTATGGAAGTAACACACATGCAATGACACTGGGTGTGGTTCATGAAAAGAACAAACATGCAATGACACTGGTAGACCTTATGTGGTTCATGAAAAGAATAGACATGTAATGACACTGGTGGATCCTTATGTGGTTTGTTTAGATTAACGGACATGCAATGACTCTAGCCGTGGTTCATGAAAAGAACAGACATGCAATGACACCAGGTGTGGTTCATGAAAAGAATAGACATGCAATGACTTATGTGGTTTGTTTAGAAGAACACACATGCAATGACACTGGGTGTGGTTCATGAAAAGAACAGATAGGCAATGACACTGGTGCATCCTTATGTGGTTTGTTTAGAAGAACACGCATGCAATGACACTGGGTGTGGTTTATGAAAAGAACAGACACGCAATGAATCCTTATGTGGTTTGTTTAGAGGAACAGACATGCAATCACACTAGGTGGATCCATATGTGGTTTATGGAAGTCGTCGAGCGGTCATGTCAAGTTTAATCAAGTCTAAAAAGCCTACTACTGCTACTACAACTCATGCATAGGGCAACGGGGTCATCGATTGCACGGTTGTCGACGGGACGCTGCAATTTATTGCCACTTGATTTTAATCAGACATATCCCATTTATAGGCAGCGCTCTCAATCTCACTTCCAACTAGGCCCTACCGGTAGTAAATTCCATGAGTCAAGGGCCCCCCCTCGAGTAGATCTAACGTTGCTAGAAATTAGTTCTGCGCCACTTGCATGCAGTGGAATCGAGGTCTGCCATGAGCGAGTTTTCAATGCAGCTCTAAAGTGGAGATCGTGGCTGTTTCAAAAAAAGGGAACCAAAAAAAGGGTGGAGATCATGGTAGCCCCCCGCCCTCTGCCCACCACACGTGTCCACTCGAGGGCTACGAACGGTCCGGTGTTTATAACCCCCCTCGACCTTCTTCTTCCATGAGCCCGTGTCATTTCCCCCTAGTCTGTCTAGTCCCAAGACCCCAATCTACACCTGCCGCACGCACCGATTCTCCCTCGTTTGCACTACCTCCTTCCCTTGGTGCGCCATGAAGTGTACGTGTGGAGAATATCTAGAGGTAAAGCCAGTTGAAGGCGAAGCAGCAGATGGCTCGGTCGTCGCCAAGCAGACAGAGGCGGCTTCTCCGACCACGAATGCCGCTCGTCGCCGCGCCGTCGAGGGTGCGAACTCATCCGTCCAGCCAGTAGCCATCGCCGCCAAGCAGCAGGTGGTAGCCGTCGCTGCCGAGCAGTAGTTGGTAGCTGTCACCGCCGAGAAGCAGGTGGTAGCCATCGCTGCCGAGCACCCGGTAGTAGCCGTTGCTGCCGAGCAGCAGGTGGCCGACAACGTCATGGACGACAACGTCGTGGTGCCAGCGGTAGATCTGGATGGGGGCAGGCGGCAGGCGGAGGCAATCTGGTGATCTACATTGACGACCCCATCGCCGTTCAAGCAATCTTCGACGCAATCGCGGAGAATGATGAGTTCGAGGAGGAGGTCCCTGATGAGGAGTCTAAGGTACTATATTGCTAGCTTCTCTAGTCGCAGCCGCAGTTTTCACTGTTCATACATAGGATTTGCTCAATCGTGTACAGATTCTTTTGCTCTTGAAGTAGGGTAGTATATATATGATTCGATCGGTTGATTGATGCATCTGCCATCTAGTCACAAAACCCCAATCCGTCTAGTCACAAAACCCCAATCTGCTCATCTGCCATCTAGTTGAGTTTGCTAGTTGAGTGTTGATTTCGATACACAGCAGGCCTATAACATTACATTTCTATTCCTTACTGAGCCCAATGATTCAATTTTTCCCCAAAATAGTGCAAGGGCATCTGATGGTGTCGTTTTCTTAGGGATGGTTAGTGGCCCTGAGGCAGCAATGCACATAAATAATACATGTTGTGATGTTGGTATTTTGGTTCTCCGACTCCATCGCTGAAAAAAATGAGGCCCTAATTTTTTCTCTCATATGGAACCTAAATATATAATATTTGTATTGTTTTTGATCTATCAATGCGTTGTATGATGCATTTGTATATCCCTGAATATTGTTTGGTACGATTACATTTCAATTTCTTATTGTGGCCAATGCTTAAAATTTGCCCCAAAGAGAGGCAGACACATTGGTGTCAAATTTTTACAAGGATGAGTGAGCGAACTTGGGGCCATGTACACGATCAATATAAGCTGTGCAATTGTTACTTGGTTCGCTTACGCCATCTCTGTAGAAACTTATTAGACTGCAATCTTTATTCTACATTCATAGAACTATGATATTTGAATTATCTATTCCATGCATTCATAGTGTATAAGAATTACATTTTAGTTTGTCACCGAGGCCGATGATTGAAATTTTCCCCAAAAGAGTTCAAGGGGAGACACGTATGACGGTGTCGTGTTTTAGGGATGAGTTGGTGAACCTGAGGCAGCAATGCACAGAAACAATATAGGTTGTGATGTTGGTACTTTGGTTCCCCAACTCCATCTCTGAAACAAATTATGAGGCCCTTGATTTATTCTCATATGGAACTACATATATGATCCTTGAATTGTTTCTGATCTTTTAATGATTGGTATGATGCATATGTATATGAATGGTTTTGATCATAAGTATTTTTAACATGTACCTGAAGATTAATTGTTTGGTTTTTTATTTAGAATTACAACATTTAGGCTTGTTTTTGTACCTGACTATGTATATCCCTGAATAATGTTTTGTACGATTACATTTCAATTTCTTATTGTGGCCAATGATTCAAATTTGCCCCAAAAGAGAGGCAGACACATCGGTGTCAGATTTTTTCAGGGACGAGTTAGTGAACCTGGGGCGATGTACAAGAACAATATAGGCTGTGCAATTGTTACTTGGTTCACTTACGCCGTCCCTATAGAAACTTATGAGGCCTTAATCTTTATTCTACATTCATAGAGCTATGATATTCGAATTACCTATTCAATGCATTCAGTGTATAAGAATTACATTTTAGTTTGTCACTGAGGCCGATGATTGAAATTTTCCCCAAAAGAGTTCAAGGGAGACACGTATGACAGTGTCATGTTTTAGGGATGGGTTGGTGAACCTGAGGCAGCAATGCACACAAACAATATAGGTTGTGTTATTGGTACTTTGGCCCAATTTCATATTCTCATATGGAACTACATATATGATCCTTAAATTGTTTCTGATCTTTTAACGATTGGTATGATGCATATGTATATGAATGGTTTTGATCATAAGTATTTTTAACATGCACCTGAAGATTAATTGTTTGGTTTTTTATTTATAATTACAATATTGAGGCTTGTTTTTGTACCTGACTATGTATATCCCTGAATAATGTTTTGTACGATTACATTTCAATTTCTTATTGTGGCCAATGATTCAAATTTTCCCCAAAAGAGAGGCAGACACATTGGTGTCAGATTTTTTCAGGGATGAGTTAGTGAACCTGGGGCGATGTAAAACAACATTATAGGTTGTGCAATTGTTACTTGGTTCACCTACTCCATCCCTGAAGAAACTTATGAGGCCCCTATATTTATCCTACATTCACTCTGATGCAATTATTTGTCATTGTGTTGAGATGAAATGATATATGAACCGATCAAACTATTGCTGAGATGCTTTATCTTTGATATCCACGGATATATTGTCTTACATATACATGTTGTGAATTCTTGAGTTGTAATACAATTCAATCATATGTATGAGTTCTAAGTTATGTTCTTAAAAATCAACAGGAGGATGATGATGAAGTGGACGATAGCAAGGAATCCAGGGACAACAAGAGCCACTACGTGTTGAGGCGGTTACAGTATGGGCTAATCCGTTTCCACCATAGGGGGAGATTTTTTTGCCCATTTTGTGGCAGAGCAGTCAACGTGGACCTCAATAGCATGATCTAGCACACGGAGGGCGTTGGCAGAGGCGGAGGCAGAAGGCATAGGCCGATTACCTTGGCGCGGCACGCAGCCTACGGCAAATTCCTCTGGGAGTATGTCAGGACTAGCCTGTATCCCATCGACTAGGCTGTCACTGCCTCCTGCTGATAAACCCCTGCCCTGCTAGGTGTCTCCGTGTCCCGGCCTCCTGCTGCAGCCCCTGCTTTTATATTGTTCTAGTTAAATATTACATGTGTGTGGCATGTAAGACAATATATCCGTGGTGTCTCTAGTGAACCTTATATATTAATGTACTCCTTTATATGGAGTGCCTTAAAGTTTCTAGTGTTCAATTATATTTACTGATCATGCTCATGCACACTACAAAATATTTCTAGTGCTTGATTATATTATAATTGTCAAGAAATACATCAACAAGTTAAATTGGTCAAAATTTTGTATTCAAGTAACTAAATGTATCACACACATAATAAACTAGAAACTCAAATCTAGTTCAAACACATAATGTATCACCACCACTTGTTGTCGTCCTTGACTTGCTTCCCCTTCAGCCGCTTGATGCCGCCACCGTCCCAAGATCCCTGCTCGTCCTGAAACCGCTTTATGTCCTCCTCGCACTTCTTCTCCTAGGCTAGCTTGCAACCAGGGCATAACTCTCTCGGGAAAAACCCTGCCTTAACCATCCCATCTTTCATGGTAATGAACTTACTGTACAACTCGTACGCCATGTAGGCGTCTCTGGCTGCATACTCGAGGCGCACCTGGCTCATCGGCTTCCACTCCCAGTAGTCGTGATCGAGTCACTTCAATTTCTTCAGTTTTTCATAGGATTTATCGATGATTTCCGCTGCCAGATCACCCATGCCATCCTTCACTGGGTATGATTTGATCTTGTACAGATTTTGGATGTCGATGTGGTGGCCCTCTAGGATTTTTATCAACGCACGAGAAAGCATAATTGTGTCATTTGTGATATCCACGCTAGTGAAAGTTATCCCTTTCCTACACAAGAACTCGACCAGAGCCAGACAACGCATCTCAGTTGGTTTACTCCTACACTTAGATTGTTCTAGGGATGTAAGGGAACAAGGGATGCAGAAGTGGTGATCTCAAATTTAAATTTCACATACCTGCAGAAGTGGTAAACGAGGACCTCCTCATGTATGGCGATTTGCACGACAGCGATCTCTTGTGGAGGATTTTTTCGCTTATTTCCATGGGTGTACTCCAAGTCTAGCCCCACAAACTTGTGCTTCTCTTTCTCAAGCAATTGCTCAAACCTGGCGAGAGTTGTCTCCACAGTCGCTTCATCATTTGTGTACACCACTGTCAAAGTCATGGTGCCATGGGCAGGGACCAAGTGGGTCTATGTTGTGTGTTTCCCATTGTCCATGCCTGCAAGGAAATGTGTGAAAGGAACTTCCTGCAAGGAACTGCCTTCAAGAGGAAGAAGAAGATGAACCGACGGTTCCAGAACAGAAAAGAAGAAGCGCCCATGAAAAACTGCAGAGGAATGACTGAGGAAGAGGAATGACTACAGAAGAAACATGGTAACTGCAACTTTCGGTTCGAGAACTCACCGTGGTTACATGGAGATCGTGGCAGTGCCGCCGGTTCAACAAGTGGGGCCAGTTCCTGCGAGAATATGAAATTAGCTGTGCATTTTTCTATGCAAGAAATTGAGAGAAGTCATTTATATTTTGTCTTTCATAATTAAACACAATGAAGTTGGTATATCCCAAGAGATTTGAACAAAAGATATTTGCTAGTTTAACATACAACAACACTTACAGGCCCCACATGGCAGAACTTGGAGAGCCCCAGAACTTGAGCTACCACAGAGACCTCGGCAGAGGTGGCAGAATTGGTGCAGGTGCAACCACGGCGACGGCGAGCTCGGATTCTAGAGGAGGAAAACAGAACCGAGCATGGTCGACAAGGTGATAGATCTCACCAGGAACCCATTCTCGTCCTCGACCGTGCCATGGGTGCGTCCACCGTGAGGGCGAGCACCGACTAGGGATGGGGAGGAGAGCGGGGTCGAGCAGCTTCGTCACTTCCCAGCTCTACGCCATGGCCGCGACCACAGATTGGCGCTCCAGGGAAGAAGACGAGTAATGGAGGCGCCAACGCTGCAATCCTACAGGGAGGAGAGCTGGGCCGAGCAGGTTCGTCCACGTCCCAGCTCCGCGCCATGGCTGCGACACCCCACAGATTGCCACTCCGGGGAAGAAGAAGATGCGTAATGGATGCAGGCGCCAATGCTGCAAGCCTAATTGACACCTAAGTGACGGGAGCGACAGGAGTGACATAACGGCGAGAACTGACAAGGGGGCCCAACTTGACGGCCGTTAGCCTGATTTTTTGTATTGAAACATAAAGTTGAATCCGTGCCGAAAAAGACCCTCTGAGTATTTGGCACGCCAACTATAGTCATCGCGGATGATATCAGGAACTCGGGTACCGTGTTGCCTGGAGACCCCAACTTTCTGGCCGCAAACTGATATTCTCTCCTCAATGGGGCAGAAGAATCCCACACCCATTCTTCTTATGGCATCTTGAGGTATTTCATCATCTACATCACCAAAATCAACTTGCCGCACTTGGGTGCCATCATTTTCTTTGAATACCACACTATAAGATTCTATAACGCACCGAGTGGTTTTGTTATAGATTCTATAAGTGTGGGATTTAGCACCGTAACCAACAAATATACCATCAATTTCTTTGGACTCTTATTTAGACAAACAAACTCCTTTTATGAGATATAAACACTTACAACCGAACACCCGAAAGTAGGAGATATTGGGCTTGTTACCGGTGAGTATTTCATATGGAGTCTTGTTCAACAACTTGCGGAGGTAGAGCCGGTTAGATGCGTGACAAGCGGTGGAGATGGCTTCGGCCCAAAAGTCGTATGGAGACTTAAACTCCGCCAACATGGACCTAGCCATATCCAGAAAAGTTTGGTTCTTCCTCTCGGGAACACCATTTTGTTGAGGGGTGTACAACGGAATATTGATGTTGAATCCCCTCTTCACTAAGAAACTCATTCAATGTGTAGTTCTTAAACTCAAAACCATTGTCACTTCTTATTACCAAAATGGGAACATTGTGTTGATGTTGAACAAGGTTGGTGAAGTCGATGAAGGTTTGTTGAGTTTCACTCTTCAACTTGAAGAAATAAACCCATGTATATCTTGAATAGTCATCAACAATCACCAAACAATATTTCTTCCCACCAAGACTTGGATGAGATGGAGGACCAAAGAGATCCACATGAAGGAGATCTAGGATCCTCTTGGACTTGATCTTGGTAGTCTTTGGATGTGGAGAACCATGCATCTTTCCTTCAACACAAGCCTTGCAAATATGATCTTTGGAAAACAAACATTGTCTTTTAGTCCCACGATATGGCCACCCTTTTGAAGACTTTGTAAAGTTCTCATATTGACATGGGCTAGTCGGTGATGCCATAACGAGCCAACATCAGCCTTTTCGAATAAGCACATTGAGCCTGTAGTGGTTTTCCCCGAAAAGTCCACCACATACAGGTCATTCTCAACATACCCAACGAAAGCGACCTTTAGAGTCTTTCTCCAGAAGCATACCACAATATCATCATCAATAAAGATGGCAAAACCCATCTTTCCAAGTGCATGAACTATAAGTAAATTATAAGCAAGGGTCTCAACAAGCATGACATTCATAAGGAATATATCATGTGCGACTACCACCTTGCCAACACCCAATACCTTAGATTTTCATTCACCATAGGAGACAGTTATATTTTTGACATTAGGCCTCATCTTCGACATGATCGCTTTGCTCCCGGTCATATGACTTGTGCATCCACTATCAAGCACCCATATAGAACCACTGGAAGCATAGCCCTACAAGGAATCAAGACTTGGTTTTAGGTCCTCCAAGGTTCTTTGGAACCCAAATAGAACAAGAAGCAAAACCATCATAAGGCCCAACATATTTTGCATAAACATCACCGTAATAATCAACATAGTGAGGGTTAGAAATTCCCACAAAGTCATCATGAGCAGTTTTGCCTTTGGCATCACCACCCACAATGGTGCTCTTCATTGCTTGAGCGGCCTTGGCCTGCTTCCTTTTTGTCTCGGAGACATAACCAAGACCCTCATTCCCTTTGTTTGACCTCTGATTACTCAAAAGGTCATCTAGGACACCATTACCTTTGGGTGGGGAGGATTTGGCAAGCACAACCTTCAACCTAGCATTCTCTTCAATAATATTTGTATGATCACAAGTAGTAGTAGTAGTATAGGTGCTAGGAGCATCAAATTTAGCTAGTAGAGTTTGAAGTTGTTCAAGAGACTTGACGAGGATAAAGTGTTAACCATCCAAGGCCTTGTGAGCCTTTTCAAGTTTCTCTAGCTCATCAGTTAGTCTAGCTTGAACAACACCAAACTCAACCTTTTCTTTCTTAAGAACCTCGACTTTAGCAAGAGCATGATCACGCTCTTTAATGAGTTTAGAGGTAGATAAATTATATGACTCATCAATGCCTTCAAGCCTCTTTTCAAGAGAAGCTCGAAGCCCTTCCTCTTCCTCAAGAGCATTTTTCAAGGATGCTAGTTCAATAGCGTCCTCTCTTTCAATTTTACCTTTCTCCTCAAGAAGCCCTTCCAAATGAACAAGTTGACCCATGAGGGCCTCAAAGTGCTTCTTGTGTCCACCTTGCAAGTTAGTCACATAATGATCCAAAGAAGCCATTTCTTCCTGAACTTTAAGACTAGCAAGGTCATCCATACCATCATTCAAGATTATATGAGGGAAGGGGATAGATGATACCTCGGATGCCCTTGCCATAAGGCTATTGACATTCTTATTGTAGAGATTCTCATTTGGAGAGTCAAATAGAGAGTAGTTTGGTGTAGAGCTGGAGGCAATGGCTGCCACTTCTCTTGTGGACTCTTCTTCTTCTTCCTCACTCCTCGACAAGTACTCCTCATGAGTAACCAAAACAATCTCTGGAGAATTCTTGTAGGTGGCATTGTTCTTATTGAAAGTCTTCTTGCGAGGAGGAGCCTTTGATTTGTTCTTGAGAATGAGTCTTTCACCATGATCTTCTCTCTTCTCATATGGGCACTTGGCAACAAAGTGAAAGCGATCACCACAATTGTAGCATGCTCTAGCTTTTGGACCACCATCCTTTCTTCCACTTGAGTTATTCTTAGGATTTAGCTCCAACTTTTCCTTAGCGGGATTCTTCCAAAATTTTCTTTCATAGAAAGCCATATACTCGCCATGAGCATGTTTGACTTCCTCGGGACAACTCATTGCATTGATCTCATCACTTCTTCCTTCATGCTCATATTCCACCACATGTGCCTTTAAGGCAATGTTCACACCCTTTTGCATTCCTAAGTCCCGAGCACGATCATCTTTGACATTCTTGGTGGCAACCTTGAAGTCTTTCATTTCTTGCACAACTTTATCGGATGTCATGAGATGGTAGTTATGTCCTCCTTGGAGACTCTTCAAGTCGGTGGGCTCAAATGGCATGAGAGAGCTCACACACTTTCTTTTGATCCAAGCATCATCCACATGAGAGGCACCAAGATTCCTAAATGTGGTGGTAATAGACTTGAGTCTCCAATACATGTCCTCATGGTTTTATCCTTTCATCACAAAGAAACCTTCTGCTTGATTGCTCAAGGCATCATATTGGTTTCTCCTCATACTTTCATTCCCAACGAACAAATTGGTGAGAGCATCCCATGCTTCCTTGGCGGTGTTGAGATGTTCAATTTGAGGGAAATCCTTTGGCCCCACACCAAGTTGAATCATGTGCAAAGCGATGGCATTGAGTTGACTATCAACAACTTCTCTTCTTGTCAAGTTGGATGCATCACTAATAGATAGTCCTTGTTCAATAATTCTCCAAAACTCGATGCAAGAGCTGCGAATATGAGATTTCATCAAAGTTTGCCATTGAGCAAAAGAATATGTGGCAAGCTTAGGTCGATCACCTCTATTGTTCATATGAGGGCGAGCGATAGGATGGTCAAGAGAGTACCAAGGGACCGAATGGAACCCTTCCTCCTCCTTTTTATTTTGGGATGAGGTCCTAAATGTTTCATGTTGATCATCCGTCGAATTCTTATCCTTGGGAGGAGGCGGAACCTCCCCCTTCGAACTCAAAATTGGATGCTCGGGTTATGTAGTGGGCACAATCAATTTTTCTTTCATGAATTGCGTCATCAAATCAAGCAACTCACTTATTTGTTTAGACATGGATGATTCCAAAGTTCTGAAGTCATCCATGGTGACCGTGTCACTAACCTCACCTTCTTTTCTACCCATACTCTCTCAGGCGGTAAAGCCCAAATTAAGAGTCGAGGCTCTGATACCAAATGAAATGGATCGTATGGGAACCTAGAGGGGGTGAATAGGTGCTACTCCAAATTTTACTTCTTTTTAAATTTAGGTTTGACACAAAGGTAAGTTCTCTAGTTATGCAACTAAGGTGAATTTACCTATATGACAACCTAAAAAATAGCACAACACAAGTAAATGAACGATAAGAGGAAAGAGGTAACCAAGAGTGAAGCACGCAGGGACACAAAATTTGATTCACCACATTTCCTTCCTTTTTAGGGGAAGTACGTATGCGTTGGAGGGGAGGGCGGTACTAAGACCACCACACCACAAAGGCCTCACCCTATTCTCCGGTGAACTTCCACCACAAATGTCCTTGTCCACTTTTCCATTATCAGCACCCTTCAAGGCGGGAACTAGCGCCTTTACAACAATCTTGGAGCAACTTCCATAAAGGAATAAAGGCTTCCAAGTACAATGCTAGTAGCCACAAGGACAACAAGCAAGTTAGAACTGAAAACACCACCCAGTGTTTCCTAAGAAACACTGGAACAAGGGGCCCCCAAGTGAATGAGGGGGAAATGCAAATCGCTTAGGTGAAGCTGTAGATCGGTGTCTCCTTCTTTGATTCTCCAAAGATCAGCGACTTTGGATGGTTGCGTGAGAAGATCTTGAAGATTTGGTGGCTCAGCTTCTAGGGTTCTTGAGGTTGGGGACGAGCGGCTATCCAAGGTAGAAGAAGGGGCCTTTATATAGGGCCCCAGGAAATGTAGCCGTTAGAGTCACGTAACCCGGAGTGTACGGCTAAAACCCACTTGACATTCCGGCCTAGGCCGAACACTCCGGCCACGCCACACTAGATATTCTGGCCTACCAAAGTATCTTCAAAGAATCTGGCTGGAGTCCGATATGGGCATCAGAATGGAAACAGCCTCCTGGCGAAAACTCGAGGAAATCCTAGGCCATACACCTCGGCCAGCACCAACCAGACATTCCTACTGGGTCAGATACTCCGGCCACAATCAGCTGGATAGTTCAGCAAAACTTAGTTTTGCACACATATAAATCCTGGAATCCTCTTAAAACAATTCACCTAGAACCCTCTTTTCCCTTTGAGGGAGCAACAATATAATAGTATGTTGATAAGATAATTATGCCCTAAAACACTTAGCACACGATTAAACTTTTCTAGTGATGTCAACAAACATCAAAACGTATTAAGGGCGAAATGCCCTTCCACCAGTGCTCCAGATGCTTGTCTTTGTAAAAAATAATCCTCTGAAAACCACATGTCCATTTGACTCTGTTTAGATCCATGAAAGTTAAAAATATGAAAAATTGGTTTTTTATTTATTACAAAGTTATAAACTAAACAAAGGGGATCATTGATAAATCCCCATAAATGAATGTAAAACATGGATATAACATTGTATATGATGCAAACATGTTGGAATATGTGATAATAAACTACAAAATTGATGGATGTATTTTAACCTATGCTCGTCCCCAAGCTTAACCTATGCTCGTACTCGAGCATAAAGGTGACAAAACTAAACATGAACTTTGGAGTTTGTTGTTTATGTTGAACATCGTAAGTCATTGTCATTGCTACACAATGTTAAATAATTCATCCTTTAAAGAATGACATCAACACTTACCTTATAAAGTTATATTTCTCATTCCTCTTCTATGCTTACTAGTAAGTCAATCTTGTATAAAAAAATGTATAAATTACTATGGACCATTAAGCATGCAAAGTGCATTATGTATTGTCCTACTTTGGTCTTCAGAATAATGAATATTTCTTATCTATGTGGACAATTTAAGAAGTAGAAAGTAAGCAGAGATTGAACATGTACAAGTGATATTTAGATACCAAACACTACGCTTTAAGTTTATGCTTAAACCATAGTACATCACTAGTGTTTGGCTACATTGCCCCTCATCTCTCTGATTCTTTTGGAATTTTTATTTTTTGACTCTTTTTGCTTCCTCCTCTCAGCACCTATATATTGTGACTGGGTACATACAAATAAATATAAATAAATTTAACAACTTTGCCTACATACTCAGTCTCTCACTCTTGATAAATTTCTTTAAAGGGTTTGTGCCCTTTTCTTAGCGGTAGCACCCTTTCTCGCATATTTTATTCTATTGCAAGGGTGTTCACGCCTTACGAGTTTGTGGTGACCCCACAACCAAATTCTCTACGACAACCATAACCATAAACAATACCATTTGGAAGATAAAACCCACACACGAAAAAGTACTTGGAGTAGAATTTTGCTATATAGGTAGATATGGTGGACACTGCTGGAATAACTTGGTTTTAAAGGGATTATGGATTCATGAGCTTTGCTTCTTTTCATTACTGGGCTAGCAAGAGCGGGATAGTTGACCATCTATAAGCATGCAAAAGTGTCCATAGCACTAATCATTTCTTAATAGACTAGATCAACTTAAAGTTAAACATCAATGCTACAAACAAGAACTAGCACTAAATAAGACACTTCCAAACCGTCACTCATTCAAATAAATGAAGCAAATAACAAAGTGTGACAACATTGATAACTTTTAACGCAACTATTATCCCTTTCCCCCTTTATTTGTTAGCACCCAACTTAAATTTTAATTTTATTATAGTAGATCATTCATATTCATTAAATACATATTCATATGGTGGTCTTTTATTCCGAAGGTTAAAATGCGAAGGAAAGCATAAAACTAGATACATACGCTCGAACATTATGCAAAACTAGAATTGTGATTGAAAAACAAAGTTAAAAGGTGTGAAAAACAAGAGTTTGATTGGTGTAGTGGGGTTCTATGGGCATCCCCAAGTTTATAGTTTTCACCATTTCTTAAATGACACCTTAGTCCTTCCTTTCCTGTGATAAACTTCACCACAATACCCTTTCCCATTTCTTTTCTGTGGGGTGACATTAGTCGATATAAAGATAAAATGCAAGCTACTATAAAACCTCCAAGTAAAATTTGTTTTGAAATTTACATAGAGTACATTAAGTTTCCAACATTAAATAAATATCAAAAGACACAAAAAATAATCAAATTGAAACTCAAAAGAATGGCTTAAGCAACAAAAGACCGAATATGTCCAAGAAATAACATATGCAAAACGTAATTATTTGACCCACTTATGAATGTCAGGAATTTTTTATGATTTTTGTACATATAGAGGGTGAAAAATTGTAACTTCAATATAAATTTGGTCTTCAATCGGAGTTTCATAAAAAAAAAAATTTCATGAACAGCAAGGTGCAGGAATATGCAACTCCAAATAGTTTTGCCAACTTTAAAACACCGAAATGGGTAAAACTTGGCACTTTACTGAAAAATCTAGAAATAAAACCAAAATAAAACTCTCTTTCAAAAGAAAGGGTGCAAAAAAGAAAAACTGAAAGAAGAACAACTAGGTTTCCTCCCGTAAAGCGCTTTCTTTATAGCCATATAGCTAGGCTTACATACTTCTTTAAGATGGAAAAAATCATGTGGGCACTTGTACCTTTGTGCCACTTCCTTCTTCCTTGTAAAATGTTACATGCACTTCTTGCGAGGGAACTGAAACTTCACATTCCCTTCCTTTAAATCAATGACAACCCCTCTAGTTCTTAAAAAAGGTCTTCATGAGATTATAGGATTGTTGGTTTTACTCCTTATATCCATGATAATGAAATCAATACGAAAAAATGTCATGTGTAATTCAACCATAACATCATTAATTACACCTAAAGCATGTTTGGTAGAATCATCAGCAAGTATTTACATTTTTTTAAGTTCAAGCAATTCATATAATTCTTTTGACAAAACATAAACACTAGATACAAGATCTGAAATAGCATGTTGGGTTTCTTTGCGAATAGTAACTAGTATCTTGGGGATCCAAGTATCCCCAAGATTAGGTGGTACCATAGCTTCATAATTATATCCTTCAATCTTTTCTTTAATGACATAGTTAGCTATGTCTAATCCAAATCCTGCTTGATGAACATGAAAAGAGGAGTCATTAGCAATTTTTTGCATAAGACAAAAAAGTGCAAGCAAGCTACACTTATCAAGGTCTAGTATAGGTTCATTAATTTGATCACTTAGCATTGTAACTTCCTCTACTTGTCTTTTTCTTCTCTACTAACACGATAGACTCTTTTTCTTCTTCATATAAAGATTCAAATTTTAACAAATGGGGTTCAGGAATATCAGCGTAGTTCAATAGTTCGTTATAAGTTTCTTCAAAAGTAGAAGGTAAAATTTTAGTGATAGTAATAGATTACATGCCTACAATAGGTGGTCCTTGTGGTTTTCTTGTGGGCCTTCTTAATAATGTTGCTTGATTACCAACTAGTTTAGAAAGAGCTTTATCTAAACCCTCTGCTTGATGTTGTAAGCCTTTAATATTAGAATTCATAGAGAAATGGACTTGTTTAGTTCTTATACCATTGTAGTCTGACTAGCCACTTGTTCAGCATGGTTCTTATTCAATTCTTGTTGTTTTTCAATATTATCATTAGAAGGTAATTGGTGGCATATTTCAACTTGTTTTGAGAATCATCAGCACTAGCATATTGTGAGCATATGGTGGCTTAACATAAGAGTTATTATAGTTTTTCCATATCCATTATTATCAAAGTTCCTAATGTAGTTGACATCGACATTTTCGGCATTATATTTCTAATAAGATCTTGTAGAGGAACATTATCAATATTTTTTTAGATATCTAGGCAAATATAGCATCAACTTTAGTAGTTAAGGAATCTTCTTACTCAATAGTGTTGACTTTCCTAGATGATGTACCAAAATCTCTTTTAGTGTGCCATTGACTATAATTTTACCGCATGTTTTCTAGAATATCCTTGGCTTTAGGAATAGTTTTAGTCATAAAAAGCACCTTCTACAGTAGAATCTAACATACTTTTTGACTTGTAGTTTAAACCATTATAGAAAGAATGTAAAATAGTACATTCATTCACACCATGTGATGGGGAAGTTCTAATAATAATTGTAATTCCTAAGATGTAGCTACATGTTCATTATCATTTTGTTTAAAAGATATGCTATTTTTATTTCAGAAGATTTTAATAGGAGAATAGTATTTCTTAATAAAGAATTTTTAAAGATTATCCCAAGAGTTTATGCTACCAGTAGGTAAATATAATATCCATCTTTATCTTTGCCTCTAAGTGAGAAAGGGAATAATTTAAGTTTGACAATATCATTTTCCACATTCTTAATTTTTTGCATATCACAAATTTCACAAAAGTCATGTAAATCCATAGATGCATCTTCACTAGCACGACCTCCAAATTGTTCTTTAGGAACAAGATTAATTAGCCTAGGACTAACTTCAAAAGATTCAGTTGTTATTTCAGGCGATGTGATTGGCTTAGCAATAAATTGATCATAGGGACATTGTGTAGTCACATAATTTTGTAGTTCTTTCTGCCATGATTACAAGGAAAGTAAATATACACTATTTTTATGTCTTTTTGTATATGGAAAGTAAAAAACTGAACAAAAGAAAATTAAAACTAAAAGAACAAGAAAGATAGAAAACAAGACAAAAGAAAAATTCTCTATAGATCTAGAGGATAAGAAAAGATCACAGTGGTGTAACCTGCCCAAGATTAGGTGTTTGCAAAACTATGATGATCCAGGTGTGATATTTTTCTTAGATCCCCGGGAATGATGCTAGAATTTTTTTTTGATTACACCAGCTCTATGTATGCCAACTCGTTGAAACTCCAGGTGTAGAGTGATGTAGGAAGCGTATTTTCCCCACAAGGGTGACTCGAAGGTTTATATAAAACTCTTAGGGATCTAAGGCTACAACCTTCTTCTAGCCTCTTCGAGCAACCTGCAAAACAAAGTTTTTGTCGTGTGCCCCCAACTACACCATGTGGTTATCAAGCACAAGGTTTTGTATTAGTAAAACTTAAATAAAATAGTAAAGTAAACTACAACAAGAAAAATAAATTAAAAATAGTATAGTAAAGTTCTTTTTAGGTTTTTGTTTGTGCTTGCAGAAAGTAAAAGTATTTTTGTATTTTCAAATTTAATTATTGTGGAAAATGTAAAAGGCAATAAAGTGGTTTCTTATAATAAAAAGTGGATTTGGGTTCATTGGTTCACTTGTCTACTCTCTCAAAGTATAGTAGTGATAAAACTTCTCATAGATGATATAATATCACTGAAACTTCATTATGTATTTTGATTAGCATTCATATGGACATATGATGCATGTAAAATGCATACATGAACTTTATAGTTTATTTTCACATATTCCAACATATTTTCATCATATTAGTAGTTATTACTGTAAGGATAGAGATGTCCCCTATAGGGGAGGGGTGAATAGGCAATTTCAAAACTATTATGGTTTTGGCTTGAAATAATGAGGAATTAAACTAACGTTTATTTTACAAGAACAAAACCTAAATACACGAGGCTCAACTAGGTACACCAACAACAAGTTAATCTAGTCAAGATACCATAAGATATATATATATAACACAAGTGATAAGAAAGATATAAGTACTTAAAGATCGATAGCTTTCAGAAAGAAAGTAAATTCGGGTATAGAAATAACTGATGCACGTGGAGATGAAGATGTATTCATGTGTTCCCTTACAAGTAAGGTACATCATGTTTGGAGAGGTGTGAGATCCCACGAAGGATTTTCCCAAACCATGAAGGGTACCTTATCTCCGAGGTTATCCTGATGAAGGAATAGCCACTTTCCTTATGGCTAGCTTTTATTCCACTCCGGAGACACTACAAGCAATGTGCTAACTGGTGACCCCAAATATTGGTCATAGAAAGGTCATAGTAATCCAAAAGCAGTAGGTCACATAACGAGGGTCACTATAGACAACTGACGAACTTTTTTTTGAATTGGTCATGGACGGCTATGACCAATATAGATGGTCATAGTGTCCATGACCAAAATTTTGGTCATAACATTCTAGCCTGTCCACATAAGCCAATCCTACGTAAAATCTGATGTGGCAGTAAATTCAGCCTGGTCTAGTTCGGCCTTTTAAATGGGCCTAGCCCAAATTTTGGCCTTTTTAACTTTCTGGACTAGAGCCTATTTATAGTAGAATTTATTTGGGCTTTGGCTTTTATAGCCTATTTTTCTTTGGGACTTTAAGGCCTTTAAGCAGCATATTTAGTTGGGCCATGGCCTTTTAACGATCCATAAATTTTAAGCCTTTTCATTCTAGTTTTTCTTAAATGCTCTTGTCAATTTTACTTGGGCCAAGACCTTTTAGAGCCCATAAAATTGTCACGTTCTCATTTATCACTAGCCATGTTTCAATTTCCACATTATGCCAGCAAATAAATAGTATTGCAGTGAAAACAGAAAACAAATGAATATTTTCAAATCCATAGAGCAAATCTTGCAAACAGTATAATCTTTACATAGTTTTTATCCCAAATATTATTACATCATATAACTAGCTCTTTGTTGAATGGGGCTTCTGGCTCCTTCACACTTCCAGGTCAACGTGTCTACTTTCTTCTCCAGATTTCCATTGGCCTTCAAACTTCTTTAGCTGTAGAAAGAAAGACAAAAGTAAGGCAATGAAATTCTACATGTTAATAGTGTACTATTATACATCTTTGAAAAAGGAAAAACAAATACTCAATTCGATGTCAACCATAACAGGTGAAATATGAAACGGATACAACACATTCCGTCAAAACTATAATAGCAATGAGGGCATAGCTAGTTGAAAACACAACACTGGGCATAGCTAGTTGAGAGCATGACACTGGGCTAGTAATGCTACATTCAGACTACTAATTCTCAAACAAATTTTCAGCTAAAACTAGTGAAAATGAAATAGATAATATTCACATTATGAAATCACAGTGCACTGTTACTACCTTTAGAAGAGAGATTCTCAGAAGTCCAGTTTTTCGTGACAGCAAACCTCTGCAAGGCACAGCTGCAAAATAAGAAACATCTCCCTAAGAATCCAACAACATCAAGAGAAGTAAAACAGAAAGTACAACTTAACGGGAACCAGAAAATAATGCTATCTATACAGGGCAATATTATACAAGAATCATAACAGGTCTATAAGAACTTATCACTGTTGCCATGAATATTTACCACAATATTTCATGGAAAAAACAGGACTACCCTGAATATTTCCCACTATATTTCACGAAAAAATAGAACTAGCCAGCACAAGGGTATTTGACAAGTAGCTAAGTATTAGTAAAACAGCAAGTAATTAGGGAGTATAAAGTGATGTTCTGGAATAAGAAGAGACAACTCGCTGTAAATTGTCTCTGACCAGCAGAAAAGTAGGCGCTCCAAGAAGTAAACTAGTATTTAGAAGTAAATCTAAGGAGTGCTGACAGACAGCCATTAATTTATCTTTTTCATCAGCATGATATAATGTAGTTTGTGAGAGTAACTAATATGGAGTATGTTATTGCACACACAACAAACCCTAAAAGGAATTTCGGTGACACTGTAGTGAGAGGTTACCAAGGTGCAGTAGCAGTTGAATTAAGCATTTCCCAGAAGCTGAACAGAAAAGCAAAGATGCTACAAAGTACAGACATAGAAAGGTGTAACAAACCTCTGTCTTATATAATGACTCGAAACTCTGGGACAATGCTACAACCATTTCCACGACATCAGTTCGATCAACATATGCAATGTGCAGATTACGGATTACCTGTAGGTTAACATAATGCCATAATTTGCCCACAGAACTAATTGTAGGGGTCATGTAACACTAAACGTATAAGAACAAGAAATTGAATTCAGCGCAGCTATAATATTATCAAAAACGTCAGTCTGCATACTTACAAGTCATTTGCCAACCTGCGATTCCACTTCTCAACACCGGCCTTGCCAACCTGCGATTCATCACCAAAACACCTAACCCAGATCAGAACACAGAGTCAATGGCACCGCAAAGTCGACACACGAGGAAACATATGAGGCAGGGGGACGGGAACTGGGATTGCTTACCACGGACACCTGCTTGTTGTTGGGGTGCTTCTCCTTGTGGTCCTTACTGAATCCCTCCCTGCAGACAGACAAACACGAATTGCACACCTTCAGGACGCGATGCGACGACTGCACGTAGAACATGAAACCGAAAACGAACCACGAAACAAGGGGCGGACGGATCTGGGAGTGGAGGCTTACATGAAGACGAAGAAGGTGCTCGGGGGAGGGGGCCGCTTAGTCTTGTTGGGGTCCTTCTCGACCTTGGTCTTCTTCACCGCGAGGCTAGAGTCGCTGCCATGTGAGCTTACCTTGGCCTTCATCTTGCAACCTGAAATGCAGATAGATCGGAACGGATCAGAGACGGGCAAACAACGGTGAGTGGCATGAGACGACGGGAAGAAACCGAACGGGGATTTCGAACGAACGGATGGTACCTTGGGATCGGAGCGCGCGCGTCCTGGCGGAGTGGTGGTGGGGAGGTGGATCAAGTGTTGCGAGGGTCTGGGAAGAGGATCGAGGGTTGCGAGAGAGATAGAGGAAGAAGTGGCGGCGAGGTCTAGGAAGAGGAGCGAGGGTTGCAAGGGGGTTAGGGTTGGGGGTTAGTCCCTCTCGACCCTATTCTGGAAGGGTTGTACGAAATTATGAAACTACCCCTGATCACTTCTGTAGTGAAGACTATGGGGACTGTAGGGTGTTTTGGTCATTTTATGTACAAAGAGAAGGAGACGGGATATAAAATTTTGGGCATTGGATGGGGGGCATGTAGACGATTGAGATCAATTTTGGTCAGGTAATCCGTGGGTAGTATGATTCTCTATTCTGATTGGCTGGCTCTATTCTGATCAGGCCAAACTACTAATGTTATGGCTAGAATCGTGGCATAGTTTATTATAATGTGTCCATATTGTGCACTCATATGCATCTTGGGATGGCGAACAATGTTGCAGGAGGAAGTTTCCCTTTTCATCGCACAGAAAATGTATTTTCCATTTTCTGAATGCCAAAAACAGGGCATTTTGTGCAGCAACTACCAAGTGACAATCTCAAAATAGTACCATCTTATTTTTCAAAAATACTAGACCATGTTACATGGCTAATGTCCCAACTAGGGTATCTAAAACCTTTCCATCCACCCCTCGCAAAAAAGACAAATGTCTGTCGAATCGGTTGGAAGTGGGTCCGATTTGAACTACATGTACATGATATAATACTCATAATTTTTTGCAAAAATCATTTTTAGACTCACAATATACTGTTTTATCAGAGATCCAATGCAAGTTAGTGAGGCGCATCCTCTAGCTAAGAACCTTCATGCCCGCTGTTTTGACCATAGTTTGAAACGGGCATAAGAAATTCCAAAACGGTCCAAACAATATAAATCCTTCGCGTGGTGTCATATTATGTGACGTATTTTCAAAGAAAAATACCAAACTTGGTATATTGCGAATATCTCGAAAAAACCTTCACAGAAATGACCTATCATGTTCGAGGTTTCATGGATTTTAGGCCAAACGACCAATGTTATGGCCAGAATCACGACATAGTTTGTGATAATGTGTCCATATTGTGCACTCATGTGCATCTTGGGATGGTGAACAATGTTGCAGGAGGAAGTTTTCTTTTTTATCGCACAGAAAATGCATTTTCCATTTTCAGAATGCCAAAATCGGGGCGTTTTGTTAAGCAACCACCAAATGAAAGTTTCAAAATAGAACCACCCCATTTTTAAAAAATTCTAGACCATCTTACATTAATAGTGTCCCAACCGGGGATTTTAAAACCTTTTTGTCCATCCCTCGCGAAAAAGACAAATGTCTGCCGGATCGGCAGGAAGTGGGTCTGGTTTGAACTACATGTACATGATCTAATGCCCTTGATTTTTTGAAAAATCATTTTTAGACTCACAATATGATGTTTCTTCAGAGATACACTGCAAGTTTTAGCAAGGCTTATCCCCTATCTTCATGTCCGCTGTTGTGACCATAGTTTGAATCAGGAAAATTTGAAAACGGGCATAAGAAATTCAAAAACGGTCCGAACAAGATAAATCATTCGCGCGGTGTCATATTATGTAACATAGTTACGAGGAAAAAATCAAAGTTGGTATATTGATTGCATCTCGAAAAAACTTTCATAGAAATGACCTATCATGTTCGAGGTTTCATGGCTTTTAGGCCAAACGACCAATGTTATGGCCAGAATCGTGACAAAGTTTGTGATGATGTGCCCATATTGTGCACTCATGTGCATCTTGGGATGGCGAACAATGTTGCAGGAGGAAGTTTTCCTTTTTGTCATACATAAAATGCATTTTCCATTTTTGGAATGCCAAAATTGGGACGTTTTGTTAAGCAACCACCAAATGAAAGTTTCAAAATAGAACCACCCTATTTTTAAAAAATACTAGACCATCTTAAATTAACAGTGTCCCAAGTGGGGTATCTAAAACCTGTCTATCCTTGGCGAAAAAGACAAATGTCTACCGAATCGATAGGAAGTGGGTCCGATTTGAACTAAATATACATTATATAATGCTCATGATTTTTTGCAAAAATCATTATTAGACTCACAATATGCTGTTTTATCAGAGATCCAATGCAAGTATTGCATGAACCAACCCCTAGACGAGGACGGTCACCCCCTTCGTTTTTGACCATGTTTTGATATATTCACTTTATTTTGTGACGCAAGTAATAAAATTACGATGCAGGATGGCACTATTATAATTTACACTCAAAGTAGACAATATTTGATTGACAATTGGTTTTGGAATCATCTCGATCCGAAGTCATATGCGAAATTGAGAGTGAAATTATGTTTCTATAATTTTTGGAAAAAATTGAGCGCTCCCTATTTATGTGGGCTCAAACTTATAAAATCCCATGAATTCACACCAAAATTTCTACCTTATAATGGCTTATGGGCCAGCCCAGTCGATGGGAAAATGTCAAAAAAAAGAGTGAGGCCTCCATGCTCCGAGGCCCAAGCCCAATAAATGAATCGCACAGTAAATACACTATGCGCAGGTAGTTGGACACAAAGTTTGTGGTGGCCTGGTGGTTGAGTGGTTCCTTTGTGAGTGAGAGGTCTCTAGTTCGAGTACCGGTACCTCTCATTTTTGCACAATTATTCTGTCGCGTGTGAGCTGACTGTTGTTCCGCCTGATAGAAATAGGTGCATGTGGGTATTCGTTACAACAGCATGGCCTTGGTGGAGTGGTTCGGTTCCTTGGAGAGAGACGAGGAGGTCTCTAGTTCGAGCGCCGGTAGCTGTCCTTTTTGCACAATTATTCTGTCGCGTGTGAGAAGACTGCTGTTTCACCTAATAGAAATATGTGCATGTGGATAAACTTTACAACAGCGAGGCCATGGTGGATTGGTTGGGTTCCTTGGAGAGAGACGAGGAGGTCGTCGGTTCGACTCCCGCTCGCCCATTTTTGCATTTAATTATGCCATAGTGGATCCCATTTGTCAGTGTGCCACATGTCACATGACACATAGATGAATTGCTTAGGTGGCGGTCTAGCCATCCACTTTGTACTTGAACCTATATTTTATTACATGATATGACCATCTAAATTTGTCATAGTCGACCAGATACAAGGCTCTGAACCTGTGTTATCCATCTATGACCATTTCATTTTAGGATATTATGACCTTCTTGGCTAATTTGGTCGTTATTTTTTAAGGTTTGGACCCTCCCAAATTCCCTATGACCAGATGGTCCGAAATGGTCATAGATCTATGACCAAAAAACTCATGGTCGTTAAGAAAAGGTCACTAGTCACCATATTTCTTGTAGTGAGATGACAAGCTCCACAAACACTTCAAAATCTCCTCTAAGGAGAAGCCCGGACCTCTTCACAATCTTCCTTGAAGAGTACACCGCGGCACCAACCGCCAAGCCAACTAGGAGATCACCCTCCAAGACTAACAATCTCATGGTCTCTCACTCGAACAAATCAAATGGAGAGCTCAACACTTATGCAAGAATGCAAAGTAAGAACACCAAAGGTGTTAAAATCCTTCACACTCAAATCCCACAAAAGCAACAAGTGATAGGGAGGAATTGGAGAAGAAGAACAATGGTGAAAATAAACAAAATACTCCAAGATCTATATCCAATGGGTTTCCTCACTTGGAGGAGGAATTGATTTGTGGGGATTGTAGATCTAGATATCCTCTTCGAAAGCCCTAAAAAAGATGCAAGAATCATAGGAGGGAATGGAGAGGAACAAAGATCAATGGGATCAAAAATGGTGGTCAATTTTGTGCTCAAGAACCCTTGCCTAACAATGGGGAAGAGACCCATTCTATAGGAAAAACAAATGTGACTGTTGGGGCTAAAATTGTGCAGTCTAGACAAATCCGGCGGTAAGTCCAGCGGTAAGTCCGGCGGCATCGGAACTTGGGCTGGAATGTTCCGGCGCTAGTCCCGGCAGGCCGGAAGCCAGGCCAGAAATTTCCGGTGCCAGTCCCGACGGGTCGGAAGCCATGCCGGAAACTTCTGGTGCTAGTGGAGAATTCCGACGGTCCATTGGAATAGTAGTCAGTACTAGGTTCTGTTAGGCCTGGTAATTTTTGGCGACAGATGAAATGTTCCGATGGTGCCAGGAATCTCAGCGATGTCTTAACAAAAAATAGTGATTACAAAAATGGTGATAAATTTTGCGTCCGAACTCTGAGTTTTGCAAGAGGTAAAATACCAAATAAGGAGAGGTATGAACGCTTCCTAACTGAAGAACCGGTAAAACCTCCAAACTCAAAAATGCAATAGAAGATGCATATAAATTCCGTTTTCGATGAACATGAACTTGTTAAAGAGCTAGCAAAAAGTTCAACAACCTCACACAGAGAATTAACAAGAAACAACAATAATAAGGAGATGCAAGGTATGCAAAGGATTGAGCTTCCTAAGACGATGTGATCAAGTAACCCAATCGAAATCCCCTCTCGATAGTGTGGCTATCTATCCTATAACCTGGTCTCCCAGTAACCACCATGAGACCAGTGAAAAAACCAAACAAGGTCATACCTTTGCCTTGCGCATCCCAGTTGATCTTAATGACAGCTTTTCAAGCTCCTTCCAAGTCGGAATGCTTCACTTGCTCATTGTTGCTTTGTGAAGACTCATAATTTGCTCCCCATACACCACCATGGGATAGCTTCATTAAGGAACATCTTCACATGTCCATTATCACCAATATGGACAAACAAGCTTCAAGCATATGATATTCTTGATATGCTTATATTGAACTTGCACTTCTCAACCTTGACGAGGATCACCTCTTGATGTCATCCTCTCATGGGCTATATGAAATCATCACTTTTGATGCATGCCCATGGAAAGGTAGCTAACCAACATAGAGAACAGAAGGCACATATATAATGTGTTAGGTCATGAAGCATAATTTACAAGCTTACCATACCACTATATCCCATGTGGTACATTCTTTATGCTTCATGTGTTGACCAACTTGAATATCTTCACTCTTTGTATTTGTCAACCATGTATCTTCTCATGCTCTATATCAATATCTTGAGGTACATAATGAACTCTTTATTTGATTGCATGCTCTAAATTAGTCAACCGTAGCTCAACTCATTAGGCTATCATGACACCGACTTATAGCCATATCTTGAATTCTTCTATTGAGATCAAACTCTCAAGATCTTGATCATACGAGCTCCACACAAGAACTAAATCTTCATTTTTTTCTTCTTCTTAATCATATCATATTATTGTCTTCAAATCGATGATCTTGATGCCAATACCCAAGGTATATCTTTATCTTCATGGCATCCATAGTTGGATCCAACACATGGACTACAAGAATTACCTATGGAATATTCCTTCTTATAAAACTCAATGAAAAAATTAATCCATAGGGATTATCATTAATCACCAAAATGACATATAGGGAAATTACCCTTAAAATTACGAATGTTCTTAATGATTTCGAAGATTTTCTAAACAAGCCCCTCCCTTTTGGTTCTAGCTCTGTTTTGGAGAAAAACCTTTTATTAGCATTCTTGAATTTTTTGGAGCTACATAACTTAAAATAGATCTAGGTAAATGAGAGCTGTTAGATAATTTCTATACGAACAAAAAAAGCTAAAGTAGGAAAAAAGGGGACCAACGAGCTGAAAATGTTGGCCCATATATTGTAGACCGCGCCACCCATGTGATTTCAGCTATCGACACTCCGATGCCATTGATTCCTCCGGCATTCTCTTCGTTTTGACCTAAAACCCACCCTCTGGCGGACTTTCTCGAGATGCACGGAGGCAAAGATCGAAAACCATGAAACAGAGAGTCTGCAGTCTACCGCCGGAGGAAGACTGGAGGGGGAACCATTGCTGGAATTTCCTCTCGATGCCTCTTCTCCTTCACCAACACCTCCTCATCGCTCTCCGCCATGACATGGGAGTATTCCACCCCCTCGACTATGGTTTCGTGGCGGTAACTTGATTCAATATCTCTATGTATGATCATTGTTGAAGCCCATATTGTGTGTCTTGCATGATTATAGATATATCTATGCAATTCCTATGGTGGATATTGTGGTATAAGATGATACTATATATGCATTTACCTCTATGTTGAGTCTTTATGGTTTGTCATACTTGGGAAATACATCAATGATAGGTGTGATGGTTTGATCTATACATAATTCCTTGTTTACCCATATCGTGAGGTGTTTGACAGTGCCAAATAGGTCTGGACATAAAGCTGGAAACTCGGCGAGCTAATTGAATGATCATCTGATCGAATTGTTTAACTCGGATCGGTGTATTAAACGAACAAAGACAAACAATGATTTTAGCTCGCTATCATAAATGAGCTAAACGAGCAAGATGGCGAGCATCGCGAGTAGCTCGCAAAGCTCGTTAATTCAGAGCATATCTGGCTGCCAAACTTGAAATGACCAAAATAGCCCAAAGTCCTAGCCCAACTATCCCAGGCTCATAGGCTCACAACTGTGCGATGCCTAATAGTACTAAATAGTAAATACAGGGCCTAGTAAATACCAATATACCATTCCTTTGACGCCTCAATTCCTCAATAATCTTCAATCGTCTCCTTCATTTATTTATGTTTTTGCCTGATGTTTGATGGATAACTCTAAGGTAATTCATGTTAGCAACCCATTATTCCATGTGCATGTTCATGTATGTACTACTTAGCCTATTAGCTAATATTTTCTTAGGGATCTTAATGAGCTTCTTGTGAGAGCTTGCGAGCACGTAACGAATAGAGCCAACCAATGATTTAGCTCGTTATTCATAACAAGCTTAACGATATGAGCCTTAACGCTCATGAGCTAAACAAGCCGAGCCTTAACGAGCCTAATAGCTTGTTAGTCCAACCCTAACCTTGATAACTGCCTTGTACTTATCAAATATTAGTACCGTATCCGGTTTTCCTTAGATGTATATATATGTGAACTGAAAAGTTTTTGTGATTGGTGTAAGAGGGCAAGGTGTCACAATATTAAGGTCCATGTCCGGTGTAGTGAGTCTCTCGGCCCTCGTGCCATCCCAACATGGGTAAGGTTTGGTCGCTTGCGAACAAGACAGTTGAAAACTAGACCTAAAAACGTACCGTAAACTATCCACGGACCCTAGACCGACACATTCGTAGAGGTCGCCCACGTCCATGAGGACATATCAAGTGTCCTCCTCCCGTTCGCGTGGCCCTACAAGGCAGTGAACCATCATAGTAGGTTCCTGGCCTCCCTGCCCACATTCATGGAGGCTGCTAAGCTATTGCTCCTCTACTACCTCGCTGACCCCGCCGCGGCCGCCTCCTCACTGATCTCGTCGGCACCATTAATGTCGGGCTTCATAAGGGCCACGTAGGTCCCTATCTCTCCCCACACCCCCACACCATCCTGTTGGAAATATGCCCTAGAGACAAATAGTGATAAGGACTATTATCATATTTCATAAAGTTTATGATTAAGTTTTATATCATGCTATAACTGTATTGAGTGGAAACATCAATACACGTGTGATAAATAAACAACCAGGGGTTCCCAGTGAAACTCTAGTCACTTGTTCATTGGTCAACAGATGATCAAGTTTTGCTGATCATGTGGCATTTATGCTAGTTGGAAATGGAGTCAACTCATTCCGAGAATGAGATGATGAACCAATACCCAACCTAAACATCGTGACCCGGTCATTTCACGAAGTTCAAGTTACGATGATTAGAAATGGATCCTCGTAGACTATTCCTTAGATCGTGAGGCTATATCAATCATTGTCTCCCGAGAGTGCTTAGATAGCATCAAGCGCCACTTGGTAATACAGTGGTTATAAAGGTGTGTTAAGGTACTCGGAAGAAACCGTAGAGGCAATATATGTCAAGCGTAGGATTTGTCCCTCTATCGATCATTGGTCCGAGGGTGTCCCAACCATGTCTGGAGTGTTCTCGAACCGTAGGGTATCATTCTTAAGGGTTTGATGATTCTTAGAGAGTGTTTATAGGATCGGCAGAATCGCTGAAGAATAGTAGAGAGAAAACCGGAATAGTTTCGGTAAGTCTGGAGGATGTCTGGAGTGTAGGTGGAAGGTGTTCCATCGCCACGGAGATTGAATAATATATGAATGAATGTTAAATATTGATTTAATCGTTTATTCATAATTATTTAATAAAAGAGAAAATCAATTTAAAGGTCAAAAGGCTTAATGAGCCAATTCCGGAGGGAAGAGGGCCCATTAGGGAAAGACAAGAGGGAGGAGGGCCAGATGGGGTAGCTGGCGCCCTAGTGGGCCAGCCCCCCGTGCGGGGCCCATGGGGGTGGTCATCGACGCCACCCCTCCCCCTCTTCTCTCCTTTAGTCCCACCCCGGGACTTTGAGGGAGGTAGTACCTCCCCTCCCCTATATATAGTGGGGGTATTTGGCCAGATAATACAGACAATATTTAATAAAGGTTTCCTCACTTTTGGGGAGACCCCCAATTTATATTCTCTCTCTCTCTCTATCGTGACCGTGGTCCCAAGTTCGGACTGCGCAAACAAGAGACATCTTCACCGTGGAGCGCCGTCGCGCTGCGGGATTCAGATCTAGGAGCTCTACTTCCGCAACTGCTGCTGGATCGGGGAAGCGGGAGTCATCGTCAGGCACCGGACGTGTGTAACTCCCCGCAAGATGTCACGCTTGAGGAACTCAAGTCGTTGGAGCCGCTGGAGCGCAAGGACTTCATCACGACCTTGTGGTCGGCTCGTCTACATCAACCACGCTCTCTTGAGCGTTGACAACGCTTTTCGGTCTTCAAGTGTAAGTTCGCGAAAATCCCCTCCCGTTACTGCATTACTAATATATAGGTCCTGGCAACATCAGGGGTTCAAGGGCGTAGGGTAAAATTTATTGTTTTCATGCACGGAACCCCTACAGTGGTATCAGAGCTAGATCTATGCGTAGTAATGCTATTACGGGTAGAACACACGAGATGTAGCATGTGGGCATTGATCTTTTAGTTGTTACCCTCCCACGTGTACTTGTGTATACCGTAGTAATGCTTGATGAAGCGGCCCCCAACTGACTTTACGCGTTCATTCGCGAGACTGGTCCACACGTGACATACGGCTTGTACCGTATAAAGTGGCATAGGGGGGTGTATGTCTCTCTCGCATTAGTTGGTATGCCATTTGCAACGGAGGGCGCCTAAAGGGGTGTAGTATAGACAACTACTTGATCAGCGTTGTGCTGAAAGTTCATAGGTAAGAACAGTTGTTGTGCGAAAGCCCTTTCAGCCCCGTAAAACATGCAAAGATAAAGTAGAGGCGTCTAACTTTGTTTTGCATGGGGCGTTGCTTTGTGATATGGTTGTGGCAAAGGTAAAGTGATTACCTTATGTTACGTAGTAGTAGATAGTCACGGAGGTGACGGACTACCACACCAGATAGATACCGGTACCATGATGTCTACGACGCCAGAACCCTGGTGCCAGAATCCAGTGACGACGGATGGATATCACGACGTGAAGTACCATATCACATCGCATTTACATTCAATGTTATTGTTTGTATATATTATTGTGTGCTAGTATTAGATACTCAACGGTAGCCTAATAAGATGATCCCTGTTAAAATTACCAATGATTGTGTTCCCCCTTAGTGTGCACCACCAAGAAAGTTCTTTGGTATGAGGCGACCCGTGATGAGCGGGTGTCAGGCATATCTACGTTCGCATATAGTGGGTGTAAGCCATGTTGCACAGCGGATGTACACTAAGGTTGAGTTGGAGAGCCTAGCATGTGTAGACATGGCCTCGTGATACGTTGCTAACGTATCTATAATTTTTGATGTTCCATGCTTGTTTTATATCTACTTTCTTATGTTTTGTCCACAATTTGGAGTATTTCTACATATTTTCTAGAACTAACCTATTAGCAAGATGCCACAGTGCCAGGTGCCTATTTTCTGCTGTTTTGGTTCCAGGAAAGTCAGAAAACGAATATTTTTGGAATTGGACGGGACAAAAGCCAAATTCAATATTTTACCAGAAGACACATGGAGTCCGAAGGAGAGACGAAGGGGGCCACAGGGTGGCCACACCACCCCTTGGCGCGGGCAGCCCTAGGCCGCGCCAGGGCATGGTGTGGGACCCTTGGCCGGCCACCGACCTTGCCCCTTCGCCTATCAGAAGCCCCTGGGACGAAAACCCTAAATCGAACAGCCTCCAGCCATGAAAAGTTCCATAGCGCCGTCGCCACCGAAGGGGAGATTTGGGGGACCGAAAGTCTCTGTTCTAGCACCCTGCCTGGACGGGGAAGTGCCCCCGAAGGCATCTCCATCGATCTCCACCACTATCTCCATCGTCATTGCTGATTCCCATGATGAGGAGGGAGTAGTTCTCTCTCAAGGCTAAGGGTTCTACCGGTAGCTATGTGTTCATCTCTCTCTATGCATGATCATATTGTGATCATGAGCTTTGTAATCAAGTAGATCTACCTTGCTACTCAAGTTCTTTAATAGATCTCTGCTCTCCCCATGTGTGTGAAAGTGACAGCGTGTACACCATGGTGGCACTTAGGCTAGATATTACAAATACTTGTTATGAGTTATATTTGGAGTTGGATGTTTCTATGAAATTGTGGTGTTTGTTGGAACCATCTAGATCTCAAGGTGACAGTTTGGGGTTATCTAGATGGGGAAAGCGGACTTTGAGGAGTGCTGTTACAGCCCTACCATGGATTAGAGTGTCCAACCAAAGAGTAGTTCAGAGTAGTATCATAAACAGAAGATATGTATATGAGAGTGTTCACTAGTGAAAGTATGATCCCTAGGCCTTGTTTCTAAGCATTGAAACACCATTTGCAACTAGATCTGTTACATGTTTGCTTGTTGCCATCCTTATTTCAGTTTGCCTTTAGTCTCTTCCACGTGAAAACTGAGCTCAATAAACATGACCTCGGGTTTATGGAGTGAAGAGTCGATAAAATAATATGGACAAGAAGCATCACATTCATCAATACATAAATCATAATATAAGACAACTCAATATTATATAACTTAACTTGCAATAACTAAAGGAAACACAATAAAGATACGTAAAGTAAATCATAATTGGTAATGGCAAACTTTGCTCTTGGTCAAAGAATAGTTAACAAATTGCAGGAGTTCAAACATGATGGGTTTTCAATGATAGCTTTCAAAGTAATAATCACTAAGATAAGAGCATTGTGCAAAATAAGGAACAAAAGAAACATGGTTGAATAAATCATCATATGAATGAATGAAACACAACAACTCAAAACACTTGCCGAGGTAGAAGGGAATAGGTTTATTGACTCAACTAAAAAGTAAAAGATACGACATTTGTAGAGGGAAGCAGGGATTTCAAGTTTCATAAAGAGCTTCCAAAAATTATGGTACTTATTAGCTTTCAGCTCTCATTGCCCCTATCATAAGCATCTTTAGGTGGTTAAGGTTAAAGTGAACAAACTATGGAGTATATGCTTGAAAAAGTATAAGTTGGAAATCTCATGTCCCTTGAATACGAGGGCCACTCCTCCTGCTACTCAAGTTTAGTTACCGGTAAGTTCTTGTCATAGTAAGTACATGTGTATCATAGAGAACCGCCAACGGGGTACCCCTTGCTCGATGATACGGAAGAATCCCCATATCAAAATGACAAGGCAAGCAGACAATAAGCATCTCAGCATCTTCTTATTTACCATGGGAAAATGGTGCTTTTTTCTCTCTTTCCTCTTTTCTCATTCATTTTTTTCTTTTTTTTCAACCTCGATCTCTTTTTTATAAGAAGAATGCTTCATAGATTTCTCATTATGGTTATGCTGCAGGTTTCCTCCATGATTAGGCATGTATTAGACCAACCGCCCAGGCGTTTCTCTAACACACATACATAACTCCATGGACATAAAAGCTCCCCTTTCATTTCACACCGATGACATCCATAAACAAAAGACCATGATATCAACTGGGTACAATGTACAAGTGCAATGTTGAAAGCGTTCCACATGACAGCATGGTTCTGCTAATTCCGAACGTATAAGTGCAAGCATATACAACTTATATGACACAATGGTTCAAGTTTACTAGGTGCAAGAAAAGTAAAGTGTGCCATCAAGTTCATGAGAGGTTTAATCACTAATTTTCACATAACAAGTTTAATTCGAAAGGTAGATAAAAACATGAATTTACTTGGAATAGCAATAGTGCTAATAGGTAGGTATGGTGGACACAAATGGCATAGGTTTTGGTTTAAGGATTGGATGCACGAGAAGCGTTCCTTCTTAGTACAGGTTTTAGGCTAGCAAGGCTAGGTAGCAAGCATAAGTGTTGAAGGAAAAAAACATACAAGTGATAAAAAGCATGCAATCTTCCTTGGAAGCACAAAAGATCTTAACTAGAGAATACTAAGATTATGAGCCAATCAAGGAAGAAAGATGATGAAATTATATTTCTTTAAGAGTACTTTTTATCTTTTTCATTCAATTCTCATAATAGTGTTGCTACTGATCGAGCCAGGTTTGTCAAAACCAACTAAATTAACTCGATGATACCAAAGTGATACCAATACTGACAACAAGATCAATCATATAATAGAAATTGAAATCTAATATAAGATATGCAAAAGAGTAAATGACAGAACTTCTCATTAATATTCCATAACGACAACTCACACCAAGGGATACATAGATATCTAACGAGAGGGGGGACACTTCCATAATACAAACCATCCTACATGATAAATTCTCTATTCATGATATGACTCTACTAAAAAGGTAAAAACATAGAATATAGTGATGTGATACCATGGCACTCCCCCAAGCTTGGAACAAACCAAGGGGATGCCAAAACCTGATGATGAATTACTCCTTTGGTGGTGGTGGTGTTCTCTCATCATCGTCAGACTTCCAAGGTAAGGGCTCCCCATAAACAAAAGACATCCTGGTCTCCAACATCCTGAAACTAGCAGTAGCACTTATGCGTTTGAACCTAACCTCATACTCACAGTTTTGATTTTGCACGTCGTAGAGCTGTGCTTGTAGTTGGTTGGTTGTTGCGTGGAGTGAGAGAATTTCCTCCTTAAGCTCAGCAGTCTCCTTCTAGTGCTCGGTGATGAGTTCTGAACTAATCTTATGGATGATATCCACTTCGCGTTCCGCCATCTTCTTATACCTAAAGACTTCTTGCTCCAATGCTTCCATCCTGTCCTCCAGACTGCCTTCACATTTAGGGCCCTGGACCTCTTTTATCTGTACCTCCCCATCTTCGAGCAACAACTCCTTGGGATGAATCTTCAACTCACGCATGTACGGGTTGACGATGTCCGCAGAGAAATCTTCCTTGGCTGATCCAGAGGAAGACATTGTGGCTCCAAAACTGAGACTCTACCTGTCAGAAACAGATCGAAACGAAAACACGACGAGAACACGATATACGAACCTCGGGGGATCCGAGGGTTATATATTACGAATTTTTACAACATAAGGAAGGTACTGGGAGAAAACGGGTCGGAGACGGACTCCGGGGCGGCCACACCACCTGGTGGTGCGTCTAGGGGACCACACCACGGGGTGGTGTGAGCCACCCTGGCTCCGTTTCCGTCCCTCTTTCGCTTCATTGCTTTCCTTGTTGGATAAAAACTACAAAAATATAACTGGACAGATTTTTCACGGACCTTTCCTTACCAGAACTGTTATCTATTTGAACACGGATTCTGCAGGTCTCTGAACTTGGTGTTTAATAAATTCTTCCGGAGTCACCGCTTGAATAACATCAATTTCCTCATTGTAAGAATCTCCAGAAATATAATGCCTGAGTCTCTGACCATTCACCACTTGTGTAGCATTATCTTTTAAAGAAGAAAATTTTATTGCACCTAAACGATACACTTGTTTAATAACAAAAGGCCCTTCCCATTATGAGAGTAGTTTCCCTGCAAAAAATTTGAGACGAGACCTGTATAATAGAACTTTCTCACCAACATGGAACTCTCTCTTAAGAAATCTCCTGTCATGCCATCTTTAACTTTTTGTTGAAAGATTCTAGCATTTTCATATGCTCCACTCCTCCATTCATCCAACGAGCTTAAGTCAAATAATATTTTCTCACCAGCAAGTTTGAAGTCTCTATTAAGTTCTTTCACTGCCAAATAAGCTTTGTGTTCTAATTCTAAAGGCAGGTGGCGAGCTTTCCCATAAACCATTTTGTAAGGAGACATTCCCATAGGATTCTTATAAGCAGTTCTATAAGCCCATAAAGCGTCATTAAACTTTTTAGCCCAATTTTTTCTAGATCTATTAACAGTCTTTTGGAATATGGATTTAATTTCTCTATTTGATAGTTCTACTTGCCCACTAGTTTGGGGATGATAAGCTGAAGCAATTCTATGATTAACATCATATTTAGCAAGGGTCTTTCTAAAGCCACCATGAATGAAATGAGAGTCTCCATTAGTCATAAGATACCTAGGCACTCCAAACCTAGGAATGATAATATCCTTAAGAATTTTTAAGGAGGTCTCACCATCAGCACTTTTCGTAGGTATGGCTTCCACCCACTTAGTAACATAGTCAATAACAACAAGAATATTAGTATAACCTTTCAAAGGGGAAAAGGACCCATAAAGTCGAATCCCCAAAAATCAAATGGTTCAATAACAAGGGAGCAATTCATAGCATCTCATTGCGTCTAGAAATATTACCAACTCGTTGACACTCATCACATGATAAGACAAATTTTCTTGCATCTTTAAAAAGGGTAGGCTAGTAAAAACCTGATTGTAGCACCTTTTGTGCAGTTCTATCTCCCGCATGATGTCCTCCATAGGTGCTACCATGATATTTCCGCAGTATCTCCTTTTGTCCATGTTCTGGAACACATCTTCGCATAATACCATCCACCCCCTCTATATATAAATGTGGGTCATCCCAAAAATAATGCCTTAAATCCTAAAAGGACCTCCTTCTTTGCTGGGCTGTAAAAGTTGGAGGCAAATACTTGGAGACAATAAAGTTAGCATAATCATCATACCAAGGTCTCCCTCGCGAGCTTACCCCTACTACAACCAACTGTTCATTTGGGAAACTATCGTTAACAGGCATATGATCAAAAGAGATGTTTTCCAATCGAGATAAATTATTAGCAACAGTATTTTCAGCTCCTTTCCTATCTACAATATGTAGATCAAACTCTTGTAAAAGCAGCACCCATCTAATAAGCCTATGCTTAGCATCTTTCTTCGTCATAAGGTACTTAATAGCAGCATGATCAGTATGAATAGTAACTTTTGAATCAACAATATAAGGTCTAAACTTATCACAAGCAAAGACAACATCTAAGAATTCTTTTTCAGTAGTAGCATAGTTTTTGAGCAGTGTCAAGAGTCTTACTAGCATAATGAATAACATTTTACTTTTTATCTATTTGTTGCCCAAGAACAACACCTACAGAAAAATCACTAGCATCGCACATGACTTCAAAGGGTAAGTTCCAATCAGGTTATTGGACAATAGGAGCAGTAGTTAAAGCCTTCTTTAGAGTTTCAAAAGCTTCCTTACAATCATCATCAAAAACAAAGGGTACATCTTTTTGGAGAAGATTAGTGGGGGGTTTTGATATCTTAGAGAAATCTTGAATAAACCTTCTAGAGAAACCTGCATGACCAAGGATACTACGAATACCTTTGACGTCTCTTGGACAGGGCATTTTCTCAATTGCTTCAACTTTAGCTCTGTCAACTTCAATGCCTCTTTCAGAAATTTTATATCCAAGGACAATCCCTTCATTGACCATGAAGTGGCATTTCTCCCAATTAAGAACCAGATTGGTTTCTTCACATCTTTGTAAAACTTTATCAAGGTTGTGCAGACAATTATCAACAGAAGTTCCATAGATGGAAAAATTGTCCATGACTACTTCCACAATTTCCTCAGAAAAACCATGAAAGATAGCAGACATGCATCTTTGAAAAGTAGCAGGAGTATTACACTAACCAAAAGGCATACGCCTATAAGCATAGGTTCCATAAGGGCACGTAAAAGTAGTTTTTCTTGATCTTGTTGTTTAACAGCAATTTGAGAAAACCCAGAGTATACATCAAGAAAACAAAAATGGGTCTTTTTAGACAACCTTTCTAACATTTGATCAATAAAAGGCAGTGGGTAATGATCTTTCTTAGTAACTTTGTTAACCTTTCTAAAATCAATGCATATCCTATAACCTACTACTATTCTTTGGGGAATAAGCTCATCATTATCATTAGGCACAACGGTAATTCCCCCTTTCTTAGTTACACAATGAACAGGACTAACCCATTCATTATCAGCAATAGGATAAATAATACCAGCATCAAGGAGTTTTAATACCTCGTTGCTTACCACTTCCTTCATCTTAGGATTTATACGACGTTGATGTTCTACCACTGGTTTTGCATCGGGCTCTATATTGATAGCATGCTGACATATAGGAGGAGAAATCCCCTTTAAATCATCAAGGGTATAGCCCATAACTCCTCGGTGTTTATTCAATACTTCCAATAATCTTTCCTCTTCCTTCCCTGAAAGTTTAGAACTAATAATAATAGGATATATTTTCTTATCATCAATGTAAGCATATTTAAGGTCATCAAGTAAAGGTTTTTAATCGAAAACCGGATCCTTTTTAGGTGGCAATGTGGTACCCAAATCTTCCATAGGCAAGATATGCTTAAGCATCTTAGGTTGACGACAGAATCTTGTCAATCTCATTTCTTTCTTCCATGAAGATTTCACTTTCGTGGTCTTCCATAAATTGCTGCAAAGCATTGTTAGGAGCAAGAGAAATAGAAGCAAGCTGTTCAATTCTAAAATCCTCATTAGGAGTTTCATTTTCACAAGGAACTTTAGTAAATTTAGAAAAAAATAAACTCATAAGATTCCCCATCAAATTTAGTTAAAAATTTCTCCATTTTATAGTCTATAATGGCTCCACACATGTTCAAGAAGGGTCTACCAAAAATTATAGGATTACTAGCAGCTAAACCAACTACTAGAAAATCAGCAGGATATTTAATCTTACCACAAAGAACATCCACATCTCTTACAATACCAATTGGAGAGATGGTCTATCTTTTTGCAAGGTGAATGACCACATCAATTTATTCTAGTTCACAAGGACTAATTTCATGCATAATTTCTTTGTAAAGCTCGTAAGGAATAGCACTTGAACTTGCACCAATATCACATAAACCATAATAGCAATGATCACCAATTCTAATAGAAAGCACATGGACACTAGCTTTTTTAGTTCTATTAGGATGTGAGACAATATTAGAAGCATCCTCACAAAAGACAATGTGTCCATCCTCTACACTTTTAGTGACAAGGTCTTTCACAATTTCTATAGCAGGTTCAATGTTTATTTGTTCATCGGGTTTTATAGTTCTCTTTGTACTTTTATTAATTACACAAGTTATCATAGGATGCTCCTTTACCTTATCCGGGAAAGGCATTTTCTTGATATAAGGTTTAGGTAAGATGTGATAAATAGTGCAGAATCCAGTACTTCTAGTAGGAACACAATCAACAATATCTTTAGATGGTGCATGATACTTGTTCCATTCTTCTTTTGGGATCTCAATGTATGAGGCAAAAGCTTTAAGACAATTTGCAATAACTTGAAAATCAAGACCGTAAGCATTACTAATATTACGAAAGTCATCAGTTCCCGTAAAATATTTAATGCATTCATAATCATAATTTATACCTGACTTTCTTCCTTTATCATTCTCCCATGCTTCAACATTGACTTGAATACGGTCTAGAAGATCCCATTTAGCTCCTTCTTCCATCCGTGTAAATGATCCAGCACAAGAAGCATCCAATATATCCTTATGATGAAGAGAAAGCCTTGCATACAAGTTATTGATAATAATATTGTTGGGGAGCTCATGAATAGGACATTTGAGCATTAGTAACTTCAATCTCCCCCAAGCTTGAGCTGTACTCTCTCCATCAAGAGGCCAAAAGTTGTATATTTGATTCCGATCTTTATGAATCTCACTAGGAGGATAAAACTTAGAATAAAAGAGAGGTACAACTTCCTCCCATTCAAGAGCTTGACAATTCTGCAGCATCTTGTACCATTCCTCAGCTCTTCCTTTTAGTGATAATGAGAATAACTTCTTCTTGACTTTATTTGTTGTAATACCTGCACACTTAAACAACCCTCATAATTCATGTATAAAGAGCAAATGATCACCGGGATGGACAGTTCCATCTCCAAAATAGTAGTTATCCATAACACGATCAACAATTCTTGTAGGTATCTTAAAAGTATCATTCTCAGCAGGTGGTAGTTCATCTACTACCTTAGTAGTGGTAGTAGCATTACAAAATAAGAAACTAAGTGAATTATCCATATTGAGAATAAAGTAACTAACAGAAATAAACAATACTCATAGTAGAAGTTTACTTTTACCAGTTCCACTCTCCAATAGCGCTTCACTCCCCGGCAACGGCGCCCAAAAATAGTCTTGATGACCCACAAGTATAGGGGGTGTATCACAGTATTTTCGATAAGTAAGAGTGTCGAACCCAACGAGGAGCAGAAGGTGTTGACGAGTGGCTTGGAGCAGGAATACTCTGTAAATACTTAGCAAACGGATTTTTAGGGTTTTTTGATAATGCAGATAAAATAAAGTGCGAGTAAATAGAAGACAATATAATAGATGGAGCAAGTGACCTAATCCTTTCTTTAGCAAAGGACATGCCGGTTGTATTACTTAAGATGACCAAACATTCTTGAGGACACACGGGAATATCGTCAAATGCTTTCGCTTCATATAGTTGATTAATCTTCTTTAGTTTGATAAGTGTTGTGTGGGTGAACCTGTGCTAATGTACCGACCTTCCTAGGACTAATACATACTTGTGATTATACCCCTTGCAAGCATCCGCAACTACAAGAAAGTAATTAAGATAGAAACCTAATCATAGGTTTTAACTCTAAGATCCTGACATCCCTTGTGCAAAGGTTTCCTAACGGGGTTTCAGGTTTCTGTCACTTTGGCAACCCCTACGATTATTAGCCAAATACACAATGCATCCCCCTAGGCCCGTAAAGGTGAAGTGTCATGTAATCGATGTTCACATGACACCACTAGAAGAATAACACCACAACTTAAATAACAAACTATTGAATCTTTCTCAACACAACTCCACTACTAACAACATGACTTCTCCCATGTCCTCAAGAACTAAACGAACTACTCACAAGACATCATCAAGATCAAAGATGACATAATGATAAGCAACAATATGAACATAACAATAATTCAATGGTTCCACTCAATAGCATCAACTATAACAAGTAATCAATACCGGGAAAGTTTCCCCTAAGAACTATGCAAGATTCAACCCAATTGTTACAGCGGTATGGAGTGGTGATGATGGTGCAGGTGGAGATGATGGTGATGATGATCCCGATGAAGTCTAGCTTGATGATGATGTTGATGGCGACGATCTCCCCTCTCCGAGAAGGAATTCCCCTGGCAGAATTCTGTCTGCTGGAGAGATCTTTCTCTCTCTATAGTTTTCCGCCCCGCAGAGGGAACATAATCTTTCTGTGGTCGCTCCCCTAGGGTTAGGGTTTCATGGGGATAATATACGCCAAAGGGGAGAGCCAGGAGTAGGCCAGGGTGGCCACACCACCTAGTGGCGCGACCAGGGGAGGCGCGCCAGGGGGTGGTGTGGGCCCCCTGTTGCCCAGCTCTGCTCCCCCTTCTGGCATCCTTCGTCTTCTGGAAAAATAGGATTTTCCTTGTATTTTCTGGAATTTTCTGATCTTCGGGAATTTCAGCGCCAAACAACGCCTTTTCCATCAGAATCCTGACTACAACGGTCCATCCTCCAAAAGTCATCAACCATGCAAAAATAGATGAAATAACATAAGTATCATCTTTTAATATGAAATCTATCAATGAATAACAGTAAATTATGATATAGAATAGTGATGCAAAATGGACGTATCAGCGTCCACCCTAGAACCCACATTGATGTCCGTGATGATCGGGGGAGATGTGGGGAAAATGGGTCGTGTTATCACTAGGAACCCTTCATGGGATAGGTGTTTCTGAGTGGAGTTATTATTAACTCATTTAATTATAAACTTAGTCTAAATTCCTTTTGCAATTATAAATGTAGAAAAGGTTCTCCTCGATGCCACCTTTCTTGTTAATGATTGATTGGTTAGAAGGAGAGAAGCTTAGGCTGGACGGATCAAACTTCTCTATGTGGGTTGCGCGTCTCCACGTTCTCCTTAGCGAGAATCACATGGTCGAGTACATACTCGACGAGATGGATTTGGATCAGCCCATTAACCTAGACCCCAGAGCAGCAGGAAGACCACTATCACTTTCGGGAGATGGCCTCCTTCATTTCAGTTACAATGCATTTTGGAATGGTGGACGGGCTATGGCCTGTCGTGGGTAATGTCAACCCTCGTATGGTAATGCTACAACATAGGACACATTTCATGGAACAAGCACGCATATGGGAGGATGAGCTGATGGGAGACTTCCTCTCGATTAAGATGGAGGAGAACTCATCGCTTGATGACCACTTGGAGCGCATGCATGATGCATACATGAGGCCCGCATACTTCCTGGATACCTGGATGACGGGATCTTTTGCACATGGCGTTGTGTTGCGGTCGCTGCCAGCAAGATACCAAGCACAAGTTAGGACTTGCATTATGAGAGGCGACACTGAAACACTGGATTTCCACAGGTTCATATCACATCTCACGAATGTGATGGTTGAACCTGTTGTCGCTGACGTCATCAATGACAAAGGTATATATTTGTTATACAATTTTATAAACGTTATAATCTTGTAAACACATTTGAAGTGTTAAGTATATTTGATACTTGTTCTGTTTTACTAAAAAACGGTCCTTCTGCATGAGAGGTGCTAGCTGGAGAGGAGGTGACGTTGTGTGTTGATGGCGAGCATGATGATGATGGCCAACGACACTCTCTCTCAACATTTATCATTTAGTTTATGTTTTGGATAGTTATTGTAATCAAAATATTATGAACTTCTTTAGTGTGTCTCACACTTTGTGAGACGGTTATTCATATGAGCTTGTAACAAACAATTGTTCCACTTTTATGAATGATTTCTATTCATGTTCATATCTTGTTCGATTACGTGTGAATTATCCTTCTTTTGAAACTAATTGATAATGCATGAACATTTGTAAAATATAGAAATGCCTTTAAAAATACCCAACTTAATGATATGTTCACTAATTAATGAAACCATTGTTTGAATTCAAAGGTTATGTTGATAATATGTGAAAGACATTCGATTTCTTGTCACATATAAATCTTGCCTAAGTTTGGCAAAATAACTTGAACACCAGGTATTACTTGAATACAAAGTGTTTAATGAATTGTTAAAAGTAAATACATATTCGATGTATTATGTTTTAACAAAATGGTAATTATCATTATATGATTGTTTAAATGTGTAAAGAAGTTTACCAAAGGAAACATGGATATGAAACTATTTGATATGATCAAATTATTTCATCAAACAAAGGGTATTAAATATAGATAAGAATCCAATTGCTATGATTTGATCAATAGTAATGGAATTCGACTTTATGGCATAAAAGAAATTGTGGAATGCAATGCGTTTGAAATGTCAAAATGCAAAGCATCACAATGTGATATTAGATATCAAAGAGGGTGAATAGATGGCGCCAAATAAATCATTGTAGTGTAGATGTAGAGACCATTAGTTAAAAATAGTTAGCACTCAATTAGAATATATAGTGAACCATTTGAATTTGTGAAAGGGGCTCTATCATGGGAATGGACACGGCAGTCGCTGCCATGAGCAGTGATTGATAGAATCAGGGGCGAGAGCTGGCGGCCATCTGCGATGCGAGATGGGGGTGGATGTACATGGATTTACCCAGGTTCGGCCCCCTGTAGGGTAAAGTCCTACTCCTGCTAGATTAGATTGATGGAGAGTGAGTTACAGGGATGACGAGCTCGGCGTCTAAGCAGTGAGTCGCTCGAAGAGGTGTATGATGGAACGTAATTGCTCAAGCTACCCTAGGGAGGCTTATATAGGGGGTACCTCGCTATGGTTTACAGTATACAACCGAACTAGTTTTGGATTCGGAGGATTTTGTCCTAATCGGACTGGGCTTCAGGTATGATCTGGGCCTCCAGTCTCCAGTCGCCAGGCCTTCTTCTCAGTCGTGTTCCAGTCGCCATCTTGCGGGCCCACTCGCAAGGCCTTCGTCCCACCCGGGACGTTCTGCTGGGCGTACCCCATTCAGCATATCCCCATTAGTAGTCCCTGAGGCCAACACCAATTTAGTGCAGGCATTCATTTGGAAGTCGGAGTAGGCGAGTCCAATTTGGACGTCCAGTCGAATCGGTGATGGACTCTATTGGGAATGGAGGAAATTTTCCACCAAGCCCCAGTCACGATCTAGCGAACGTATTCTTGCTCGAAATTCTGCTGCTATCGATTGGATAGAGTGTTCCCGTAGGCGAGTCGAGAGGAGGAAGCTGGACTGTCAGCCTGGTCAAACTAGCCGTTGGGTAACCCAACGGTAACTTTGGCATAATTATCGCGGGTAGCGGCTATCCCGAGATTGGCGGGTAGCGCTTATTTATAAGGAGAGTGATGTAAAAAGCCGTGTAGAACCTCTCTCGCATTCCTCATCTTTGCGCATCCCTTTCTCCCTGTCTCCCCTCGATCCGAGTTCCCCGAACCGAGCGATTTCGTTTCTTCCTTGGTGGCACCGTCGAAGGATCTATGGGGGAAGTCTAAGTGCACCATAGTGCAGCTCAAATCATTTGAGGATGCGGGGATCCACTGCAAGGGGAACTAGCAAATTCCCGCACCCTCCGAAGTCGAGCCAAAACCGCGCGATGGAAAATTCATCTGTTTCCCAAGCCACTTGGAGAGGGGCTTGAGATTCCCCACCTCAGTCTTCTTCCGGCAGTTCTGCGCGTACTACGCGATCAAGCCGTCGGACCATGGCCCGCACAGCATCGAGCAGCCGTATTTCCCGTCGCTACCTGGGCTGCCGGCCGTATTTCCCGTTGTGGTTGGAGCTGTTCCATGGTCACATCCGGCACGATGGGTCTGGCTGCAGGTGGCGTCACATTCCAGTTGAAGCCGTAGTCAAACTTCTTCAAGCTCCTTCTGCCGAAGAAGGCCGCAAGCGAGTGGAAGAAAAGTTGGTTCTATGGGAAAGAATCCACCCCCTCCGACGAAGTGGTGCTCCCTGAGTACGTCGCGGAAAGAGGCAAGCCCCGTCGGCTGATAGCGGACAAGCTCCCCGACGATCAGAGGATGGCCATCGCGGAGATGATGAACCAGATCTAGGAGCTGAAGGACAAGGTTGTCCACAATCAACCTATACAGCTACAGGCTTGGGCAGGCTTGGTACCATTGGCGACCTGGCCCCATTGGATGTATGAATACACCAGGAAGAATGATCCTTCTTGGACCAGCAAGGAGTCGTGGGACGCTACGGATTATAAGGACGCTCTGAAGAAGATCATCGACGTAGAATTTACCACCACGTCGGCCGGGATCGCCCCGTACGTGCCCAAGAAGAATGAAGCTCCCATTGTAGTCCACTCTCGTTAAATTTACTCATGGCCATTCTCTTGATTATGATGCTCATTCGTGGCCATTCTCGAGGGTTGGCTACCCCCGCTCTATGAGGAGGTCCCCAAGGATCTCGAGGAGGGGACCAAAGGAGAATCCTTCGAGAGCGAAGAAGAAGAGAGGGAGGTCCCTCCGCCACGCCTGTGGCTCGCAAGACTCACATGCAAAAGCAGCATGAGATCGAGGCGAGTCGCAGTCTTGAAGAGCGTGATGGAGACGACGAAATTTTGTAAGAGCATAGCTCATGGCGAATAGCCACGCCAGTGAAGCCTACGCGCAAACTGAAGTCACCTGCGAAGAAGTCGGCTCCGAAGCTAGCGTTCCCACCCAGACCGGTGGTGGCGTTTGGTTCGGACGATGGGTCCGACAATGACGTGGCCAAGTCCTCGCCCGAGATCCCAGAGGATACGACTCCGATGATGGGACTGGAAGTTGCGGACGCGGTAGTGGAAGTTCCGCTCACGGCGATCGTGCCAACAGCTTCGGCTGCGTCGGAGCGAGGAGCTGCTGAAGCTACAGCGTCAAGGTCACCACAACCGGCGGGGACGACCGCGTCGTTCAGGCCAGAAATTCCTATGACCACAGCTTCATCATCGAAGAATCCCACGGTATCATGGGCCTCGGATGTTTTTGAAAAGGGTCTCTCGTTCAAGCTGGGCCCACATCAGCACGGGGCTACGCATTCTTCCGGTTGTCAAGTGAGTCACGAATTTTCCTTTCTATTCTTGGGTGCTTTCTTGTACGATTTCTTTGCTGACCCTGGCGATTTCGCAGGTCCGGCACTAAGAAGATAGGCCGTCCTTCGGTGGCTAAGATTCTGCCAGTCGTCACTAAAGAGGAGGCTGATCCCCCTAGGAAGAGGAAGCGTGTTGTGGAGGTCGCGCCTGCTGAGGACATGAAGAAGCAGAGAGGAGATGCCGATGATGCTTCGGAAAAAGACAACACCAGGGGGAATGACCCTGCTGCCGGTGCCGAGGAGGTGGCGGTCACCCAATCAGAGCCAGCTAAGGGGGCTCCATTGATAGAACCATCGACCCCAACGTCTAGTGCTCTGACGAGGGAGGCTGCATCGTTTCCACGCTTCATGGCGAAGGGGTTTCCATTCGTGGCGGAGAACCAATCTCCACAGATGCCAGAGATCGTTGATGAGGACATTGGGCTTCGTCGCAGGCGCACCTCCTTTGTAGTTCCTTCAACGGACGTCAGCGAGCTTCATGTCATGCTTGGTGCCACCATTTAGGTATGTCTAGTCCCTGAGTGCCTGGTCACTGAATTTCAGTGGTCGGGCACTGAATTTCTACTAGTCGCCAGTCCTCGAGTGTGTAGTCGCTGAATTTTAGCGGCTAGGCACTTAAATTTGTAGTCGTCCAGTCCCCGAGTGTCTAGTCGCTGAATTTCAGCGGCTAGGCACTTTGATTTGTAGTCGTTGAGTCCCCGAGTGTCTAGTCGCTGAATTTCAGCAGCTAGTCACTTTGAAATTATCCAGTTGTTGACTGTTTGTTCTGTCCATAGGGCCTGTAGAGGGAGTTGTTGGATCGTCAAGCCGCAAAGGAACACCTGGAGTGTGACCTGCGCATAGTGCAGGAGGCCAACCGACGACTCCAGGAGACTGCTGGTGAGTTATTGTTCTGCTTGACGAGCTTGAGCTATTGTTTCATCCACGAGAGTCACTTGTGTTTCTCCTTCTTTGTAGATGGTCTTCCGGCTACTATTGCCAAGGCCCATGAAGGGTATGTCCCGGCTGCGGAACTGGATGTGGCGAAGGGGCGGACCAACTCGTTGTTGAAGGAGTTGGAGGAGGCGAAGACATCGATGATCTCTTTTGAGGAGAGGGCCAAGGCTGCGGTTGCCGCAACGGAGGAGGAGTGGAAGGCTACTGATTCAATCATCCTTGGGCTGTCGGGCGACCTTGCTGCCCTTGAGAAGCATGTGACGGAGAACTGCCGGAAAATCCTTGGTGAGTGGTTGCTCTTCCCTTTGATATACGCGGTGAGTCCCCGAGTGGGTGAGTCCGTAGTGACATTGGGTGTCTGACATTGCAGCTTTGATAGGACAAGGCGATCCGGTGGTGCAGACCTTCGACGCCTCACAATGCATGACCATGGTGGTGAACGCGGCCACTGCCTCAACGTTGTGCGTCCAGGCCATGCTTCAAAGGATATCCCCCACCGAGGTTATACCTGGGAGACTGACTGAAGTATGGCACTACCTGGAGGAGGCACCCGCCATTGTGGAGTGGATGGCACATTCAGCCTTCAGGCGCGGGGCCACCACGGCGTTGAGCCTGGGGCTTGCGCATTTCCCTGACGACTTCGACCTCGACGATGTCACCAGTGGCTACCCTTCGGCGACTGACTCAGTAGGATGTCGGAGGTGTTGAGGTTGACCGCCAAGGCTGCTCCCTTCACGGATCAGGTGTTGGCGATGGGGGCTTGTTGCCGTACCAGGAGATGGTGGTGGCACCGGGCGACCCCGAGCCGGAGCATCGCGACCTGAAGTCGCAGCAGCCCTTCCAGTCGGCATTGTAGAAGTCGCTGACGATGTATCCAACAAATCCATGGGTGCCATTCATCCGGGTCAAGGGCGGTGGCGGCGCTTCTTCATCAAAGCTTGCAAAATAGATTGCTTCCCTAGGGGCTTTTGTAAATTATGCCGAGTGGCCGCTTTTGTAATTTGAACAACATATATGAATCGAAGGGGAGTCAAACGACTCACAATGCATGGTGAAGTATGTTTGTATGTTGATTTTTATTTGAGCGAGTCCCCGAGCGCGTCCACCCTTTGATGGGGTATAACTCGTTTATGTGCATGTGTGTTTGCTTTGAGTTTTTGTTTTGGTTGGGGCTGATTTGACATGGCGCGTAGGGCGAGTCGCCTTGCGACTCTGAGGGGGCTCTGTACTTAGCTGTTTTCCCAGGCGCAAGCAGGGTTTGTTTAGGTGAGTCCCCAAGCATGGTACTTAGCCGTTCTAGGCGCTTGCCCATCGTAGGATCTGGTACGTTGTTTGTAACGCGTCTCTGCCCCTGGCTCGGAGAGCCAGTCGCGTGACGAGTCCAAGGCAGCTCTCTTACTTGGTGTGTTCCTGAGCCGCGTGAGGTTTTCGTGTTGCGAAGTCCCCGTGCGTGGTACTTAATCGTTCGAGTCGCTTTGCGCGAGGATGGGGAGGACAGGTCGCTGTGGGAAGCCTTTATCGGTCGTCTTGGCCCGGTAGGCCAGTCGAGCGAGGCGATTCTAATGGTGGCTCTCGGGTGGCGTGTTCGTGGACGACACAAGGCCCGAATATCTTTGGTGCCCTTGGGTCGCACTACTTAGCCGTGCCGGTCGCTCGACCAAGGGTTGACTTCCGTAGGTAGCATATTGCTTAATGTACGAGTGCGAATGGAACAAGAAGATGGCGAGTGGACACAATTTGTGCGATCCGAATGTATTCCATTATATATCAGCTGAGTACAAGTATGAGTTCTATGTATAGAACTTTTGTAGGAGGTCTACATTCCATGGCCTCCCAACCTCGAGCTGGCCATTGCCTCGTACGTCGATGAGGTAGTACGCGTCGTTGTCGAGGACTCGCCCTATGGCAAATGGCCTCTCCCATGGGGGGAGAGCTTGTGCATACCCTTATTGTCCTGGGCAAGTCATTGGACCAGGTCGCCTTCCTGGAAGGTGCGGGTTCGGACTCGGCGGATGTGGTAGCGGCGGAGTCCCTGCTGGTAGATGGCGGTGCGGGAGCGAGCTAGGTCACGTGCCTCGTCGATCTGGTCGATTCTGTCTTGGTGGGCGACCTCGTTGGCTGCCTCGACGTAGCTAGCGACTCGAGGCGAATCATGCTCCATGTCGGTTGGCATTACGGCCTCAGCACCGTATACCATGAAGAAGGGTGTGAATCCCGTGGAGCAGTTGACGGAGGTGCGAATGCCCCATATTACGGAGGGGAGCTCCTCAACCCAGCATCCCGGAGTTCGCTCGAGGGGCACCTGAAGTCGCGGTTTGAGCCCATGGAGGACACTTTGGTGAGCGCATTCTGCTTGGCCGTTGGACTCCGGGTGGGCGACTGAGGCGAGGTCGAGCCGTATGTTGTGATCCTCGCAGAATTCTACCATGGCGCCTTTGGCGAAGTTGGTGCCATTTTCCGTTATGATGTTGTGCGGGTAGCCATACTGGTAGATGAGCTCGCAGAGAAACTTGGTGGCAGTCTTGCCGTTCCACTTTTTGATCGGTTTGGCTTCGACCCACTTGGTGAACTTGTCGACCGCGACCAGGAGGTGGGTGAAGCCTGATGGGGCCTTCTTGAACGGGCTGACCATATCCATGCTCCACATGGCAAATGGCCAAGTGATGGGGATGGTCTTGAGTGCTGAACCAGGGAGATGCGTCTGGTTGGCGTACTTTTGGCACCCAACGCACCGTTCGATGTCGGTTGTGTCGGCATGCGCGGTGAGCTAGTAGAAGCCATGTCGCACGGCTTTGATGACCAGCGATCTGGTGCCGGCATGATGGCCGCAGTCACTGGCGTGGATGTCTTGGAGGATCTTGCATCCTTCTTCTGGATGTACGCAGCGTTGGAACATGCCGGTCACACTGCACTTGTGGAGTTCGCTATTGATGATGACGAAGGATTTGCAACGGCGCACTATCATTCGTGCTTCCGTTTCGTTGCTTGGGAAATTGAATTTCCGCTTCAGCTTCCCGGGTTTAGTTGGTTTCGAGGATTAATTGATTGGATAGACCTTGTGCTCGAGGAAGGCGACGTATGGTCCAGTCCAATCGCTGTGCTCGATGACCATGGCGACTAGGGTGGGCTCTGGCTGCAATGGCATCCCGATGTCGATCTCCTTTGGCAGGGAGACTGAAGGCTTGTGAATCATGTCGAGGAAGACTCCTGCGGGCGGTGTCTGCCAGGCCGACCCGATGGGGGAGAGGGCATCTGCCTCCTCGTTTTTGCGCCTGTCGATCCACTCAACTGAGTAGCCGGTGAAGTGCCTTCCTAGCTGGTCTACCGCTTGGTGGTATGCTATCATTGTTGGGGAGACGGCGTCGCAGGTCCCCGCAACTTGGCCGACGACTAGGTCAGAGTCGCTGTAACATCATAGCCAATTGATGTTCATTTCCTTCGCAGCCCGCATGCCGTGAAGGAGGGCCTCATATTCGTCCATGTTGTTGGTGCAGGGCTTGAAATCGAGGTAGAGCATGTAGCGGAGCTTGTCTCCTTTCGGGGAGGTCAGTATGACCCCGGCCCCGGTGCCATCGGTGTTCTTGGAGCCGTCAAAGTGGAGCGACCAGTAATGGAGGTAGGGGAGCTTCTCCGGCTGCTACGCCTCTTCCCTATCGGCGAGGAAATCGGCCAAGGCCTGCGATTTGATTGCTTTGCGTGGCTCATACTTGATGTTGGGGACGCCGATCTCGATGGCTCACTTGGCGACTCGCCCAGTCGCCTCGCGGTTGCAGATGATGTCCTGCAATGGCGCCGAGGAGACGATCGTGATTGCGTACTCCTGGAAGTAGTTGGGGGAGTCTCCTCTGGGCTCGGAATACCGCGTATACCAATTTCTAGTACTGTGGTAGCGCTTCCTTGAGTCCGTAAGGACCTCGCTCATGTAGTAGACAGGTCATTGAATAGGGTGCTCCTTGCCCTCTTCTGGTTGTTCGACGACCATCACGGCACTGACGACTCGAGTGGAGGCCGCCACGTAGACAAGCATTGGCTCTTTGTCGATTGGGGCGGCGAGTAGTGGAGCCGCGAGTAGCACTTCTTTGAGTGCCTTGAGTGCGTTGTCTGCCTCCGTCCCATTGGAACGTGGGATTCTTGCGCATCAGGCGGTAGAGGGGCATTGCCTTCTCGCCGAGCCGGGGGATGAAGCGACTGAGAGGCGCGACTCACCCGGCCAACTTCTGGACGTCGCGCAGGCACTCGGGTTTTCCGAGCCGCGCGATGGTGTCGATCTTGGTGGGGTTTGCCTCGATGCCCCGCTTGGAGACCACGTATCCCAGGAGCTGTCCGGTGGGGATGCCGAAGGTGCACTTTCCTGGGTTGAGATTGATGTTGTACCTCCACAGATTTGTGAAGGTTTTGGCCAAGTCGGCGAGTAGGTCATCCCGGCGGGTGGATTTAACCACCACGTCGTCGATGTAGACGTGGATGTTGCGGCCAATTTGGTCCGCGAGGCATTCCTGCATCCACCTTTGGTATGTGGCGTTGGCGTTCTTGAGGCCGAACGTCATGGCCGTGTAGCAGAAGGCGCCGAATGGCCTAATGAACACCATCTTCTCCTCATCCTCGACTGCCATTTTGATCTAGTTTATCCAGAATACGTGTCGAGGAAACACAGTGACTCTGATCCTGCGGTAGAGTCGATGATATAGTCGATGCATGGTAGGACGAACTCCTCCTTTGGGCAGGCGCTATTGAGGTTGGTCTAGTCGATACACATTCTATAGGTGTTATTCTTTTTTAGGACCAGGACTAGATTTTCCAGCCACTTGGAGTACTTGATGGGCCGAATGAAGCCTACGGCTAGCAGGCGTTGTACTCCTTAGGCGATTGCTCGGCGGCGCTCTTCATTGAAGGGTCGCAGCGACTGCTTCACTGGTCACACTTTGGGGTCGGCGTTGAGTTTGTGCTCAGCGAGTTCCCTCGGGACACTAGGCATGTCAGATGGTTTCCATGCGAAAATGTCTCGATTCTCACGTAGGAACCCAATCAGCCCGCTTTCCTATGCGGGGCTCATGTGCGCCCTGATTATGACCGTCTGGCTGGAGTCGCCTGGGACGAGCTCGGTGGTGCGGGTGTGCGTGGTCGCCCCGAAGGTGGAACTCGTGGTGGTAGGCTTCTTCAGGATGGTGGGGTCATCCGTGTCGATGTTGCTCGCGTATTTCGCGAGTTCTTCCGTGTGGTTTGTTTCCGCAGCGATGATGGCGTCGACGAGCTCGACGCCTTTGTCTTCGCACTCCACAGCCATGTCGGGGTCACCGTGAATGTTGATGATGCCGCTTGGCCCTGGGAGCTTCGTCATGTTATAGGCATAATGTGGGGTCGCCATGAACTTGGCGAACGCTTGGCGCCCTAGGACACAGTGGTACGGGCTGCTGAAGTTCACCAGCTCGAAGATGATCCGCTCGGTGTGGAAATTCGCTGGTGTGCTGAAGGTGACTAGCAGCGTCACCTTGCCGATCGGATATGCCTTCTGACTGGGGACGATGCCGTGGAAAGTGGTGACTGTCGACTTGATTGCTGACTCCGGGAGGTGCAACCTCTTGAATGTGTCCAAGTACATGATGTTGATGGAGCTTCCGTCGTCCAATAGCGTCTTGGGCAGCCAGTAGTCAGCCACTTTGGGCCTGACCACCAGGGCGACTCGCCCTAGATATTCAATCCTGGGTGCGTGATCCTGGCGACTCCAGGTGATGCTTTGCTCGGACCAGTTGAGGAAGCAGGGGATGTCAACTTGGGTCACCGCATTGACAGTGACCGCACGGGCGTGCACCTTCTTCTCGCGTTTGGTGCTGAGCCCGGTGAAGGTGTGTAGCGAGCCGACAGTGTTTTTGAACCCTCCGGCATTACCGTTGTCCCTTGGTGGATTGTTGTTGGGGTCCTCCCTTGCTCGCCTTGCCTTTTCGATCTCCTTTAGAAAATGGTAGTCTGTGGTGGTGTGGGTGGCAGGTTTTCCCTCCCTGCTATGGTAGACACAGGGCTGGTTGAGCAGGACGGCGGGGTCGAATTTCAGCCTCGCTGCATTGTTGGTGCGGTAGTTTTCGCTGTCATGGTAGTTTCCTCCGTCGCGACGAAAGTTCTTCTGGTCGTGTTGGCCGTAACTAGCGTTAGCGATGAAGTCGACTTGCCCGTCACTACGACGCTTGCCGGTGAGCCGGGTGTTGCTGTAGCGCATGTCGTGTTGTAGCCCGTTGTCGTGGCCGCTAGTGCGGCGTCTTCCTCCCGACTCGTCTTCAGAATCCTGGTTGGGGTCCTCCTCCGCGTACTGCTTGGCGATCTCGAGGAGGTCGGGGATGTTGTCGAGCGTCCGGTAGACCCTCATGATCTTAGCGACTAGGGGTTCGTACCGGCACACATTCTTGAAGTAGTGAATCACCGTGACTGGGTGAATAGCCAGAGGCGTTGATCCATAATTCCTGCCTCCTGTGGATCCAGTGTCGGGTCAACTCGCGCTGCCCCTAGATGCACCGCTCCGGGTCCTCAATGGTGGTGGCGCGGTTGTAGGACCCCTCGATGTGCCTGACGAAGGCGTCCCGCATCTCTTACCACGAGTCGATGCTGTCGGCGGGGAGGGTGTTGATCCATTGCCAGGTCGCACACTCCATCATCAGGGGGAGGTAGCGAGCGGCTAGCAGGTCGGTGTGGCCGGCGATTCCCATCACCATGAGGTATGTGTCCAGCCACACTGTTGGGTCTTACCTGGGGTCGTACTTTTCGATCTCCTTGGGCGCCTTGAAGTTGGCGAGGTACTTTTCGCCTCGGATCATAGGCCCAAAGCAATAGGGGCCAACTCGGCTGAGTGAGCCCCTGGGTTAAGAGTCGCCGCGGTTGGTGAGGGTGTGCCTCAAGTCATTGGGCTGGCGCGCCCGCCAAGGCTGGTTACTGACGATGTGCGTTCGGGCGTCGATCGGTTGCCCGTTGGCGGCAACCATGTTGTTCACCGGCCGCGGCTTGTTGGTGGAGAGCGTAGGGTTGGCGTCCCGTGGATGGTGCGCTAGGGGCTGGGGTGGTGGGCAGGTCACGGCGTTGGCGGCAGTTGGAGGGCCGCTTGAGGCTGCCCTACTTGCCGATGAGCGGGAATACATCCACCCCCGCGGGTCGACTCCCACGGCTTGCTGCTCGATAGCCCTGGCGAGTAGGGACTTGGCGTACTGGATCTACAGTGCGCCTTCTCCTTGGATGTCGAGGTGGGCGACTGCAGCGTCGGGCGCAATGATGTTGTCCATTGGAGTGGAGTACAGTGGGAGGCTGTTGGCGTTACGAGCCTGTGGCGAGATTATGATCCGCGGCTGGTCCGGTGGGGGCGCGCAACCAATGGGTGGCGGTGGGGCCCCAGTCGCCGGTGCGCCGGGTGGTGGCTGGTTGCTGCCACCTGGTGGCGCGTTCTCGTAATATTCACTCTCAGCCGCGGATGCGGGGTCGCTCTCATCGTCGAAGTTTAGGATGCGTCCCTAGACATTGGAGTTCAGGCGGGTCCTAATGCGGCGTTGGTGGTAGAGTGACAGCTCCAGCACTGTTGCCCGCTCGTGGCCAAATTTCTCGCGCTCGGCTAGCTCCCTACGTTGCGCGTCCTCCATTCCCAGGCGGGCTTCCTCCACCTTAGTGGCCGTGGCCGTTGCCGGCATCGGCGTGGAGAATGGATCTGGCAGGGTGGCTGTGCTGCCCGCCATGTAGATCGTGTTGAAGCGATTGGATCTGGTGCGGAAGTCCTCACGGGACTCCGAGCTAGAGTCGGAGTCGAAGATTCCGAGGATGGAAGGATCCTCGAAGTCCTCAGGGTTGGAGATCCGCGTGATGGAGTCCTCTCGTGACGCTGCGGTGATGGATCCATCGACCGAAGCAGGGATCGTGGAGTCGGTGTCATCATGGAGAGTCGTGTCGTTCGTGCCAGCATCAGCCTCGACCGCGTTGCTAGCGGCCGAGTCGTACTCAGTGGCGAGGCGGCTGATGGAGCGGTCCTGCTCCTCCGAGAGAAGATCACGAAGTGGCAGTGATCTACCGACGATCGTCGTTCCTGCTGGGTTGACTGCATCGGTGAAGCCGACGAACAGGCTGATGGTGCCGATCAGCATCACTGCGTCGTGCGTGATTGGGCACGACGCCGGGATGTAGCTGCTAGGAAGGATCTGTAAGATCCCGCCGGCGGCGATCATGCGGCTGGTGGTGATCGACTGATCAATTGGTGTGTAGGGTCTCACCGCAGAACTCAGCCCAGTCCGGCCAGGCCCCACGGTGGGTGCCACTGTCGTGGGAATGGCCACGGCAGTCGCTGCCATGGGAAGCGATTGATAGAATCGGGGGCGAGAGCTGGCGGCCATCTGTGGTGCGAGATGGGGGTGGATGCACATGGATTTACCCGGCCCCCTGGAGGGTAAAGACCTACTCCTGCTAGATTAGATTGATGGAGAGTGAGTTACAGGGATGACGAGCTCGGCGTCTAAGCAGCGAGTCGCTCTAAGAGGTGTATGATGGAACATAAGTGCTCAAGCTACCCTAGGGAGGCTTATATAGGGGGTACCTTGTTAGGGTTTATAGTATACAACTAAACCAGTTTTGGATTCGGAGACTTTGACCTAATCCGACTGGGCTTCAGTTATGCTTTGGGCCTCCATTCTCCAGTTGCCAGGCCTTCTTCTCAGTCGCGTTCCAGTCGCCATCTTGCAGGCCCACTCGCAAGGCCTTCGTCCCACCCAGAACGTTCTGCTGGGCATACCCCATTCGGCATATCCCCACCAGGCTCCATATCTGGTATGGATCGTCGTGAAAGTTTTGGGGTTATTCGATATAACCAAAACAATAGCAAATAAGTCCTTGTAGAGTATCCATTGGAAACTTTGAATACGAAATCCATAGCTGAAACCAAAAGAAAAGCAAAATTCGTATTGCTTGGATTTTGGTGTATTTTTTAGAAAGTTCGCATTCAGTGATATTTCTCAATTATGCAGCAAATGGAAGATAGTGAAAAACACGATGAGGATTCAAATCCCTGCATCAGAGTGTTGAGAAGCACAACGGACAACGTTCCTGAACGATTCTTTTCATGAAGGAAAGAATCAATGATAATGATCATTGTGTTTTCCCCACTGGTGTTTTCACTAAATGAAGTAGGATTCAAAATGTAACCCACATCTTGTATGGATACATTTGTGAATCATTTGTCATGATTCTTGGAATATGACATACCTACGAACTACTAAGGAAATAATGGTAAGCTAAAGTTATGACAAATCCCATAGCAAAATTCCTTTGAGAATAGAAAGCAATTCGTTGTTGAATCTCACAAGTAAAAGGGGTTACTTGAATTTTCCCAAATGACTACAAAGCCATAGTGGAAAAGGGTGTGAATGACAAAAGCACAATTTTTCAAATATTGGACAAATTCAAATGAATATGATTCAAGTGTGCTAAATGTCTAGTGGATTTAAAACTAGTAAAAGTACTAGTATCTCATAGTAAATCTCCAAGTTTGATATTTGATCAAAGGATTTTAAAGTTGTTCAAAATAGTGAGTGGATATGCAATTTGCATAAAATTGAGTAGGAGCTACGAAAGTCTTCCTAAAACAATATGTGAATGACATATTTTTGAGTGGGAGAAATATAAGTCTCAAATTCAAATATGTAGGAACATAGTTCGAGTAAGAGTAGTGCCATACCCAAATATGTTAGAAACATATTTTGAGTGGGAGCTTATAGGAGTGATTCTTAAGTGTGTTAAGAATAAAAGCGCAAGTACCGATAAATAATGATTTATAAGGTGTAGAAGTTGATAATAAGTGTATTATGATATTATGTAGTATTCCTTAAGGGATTCTGAAAAGGGTTTCAGAATAGAAGTTAATTAAGGAACTGGTCCTTAATAACTCAAGTTAGGAATAGTATTAAGTTTAACATCAATGGTTGAAAGAAAGAAAAGGATCATCATCATCCACTATGTTGAGACATAGGTTCTATCTTAGAAAACCATGATGATAACTTAACATAATATATGATCCAATAAGAACATTTAAAAGTGATTAAGTTTGAATCATAGAACGTTGAGCTAAGTTTGTCTGTGATGTATAATAGAGAATTGTAGACATGTTTCCCAAATCCATAAGAGATGACATATTTTAAAGCATAAAGATTTATGTTATAAGGGAATATGTTGGAAACTCCCGTAATACCGATTAGAGTCAAGTAGGAAGTGAGGTGAACAAAACATCGAAAGTTGCATCGGATGCACTCGTGTTTTGATGAATACATTTATAATAATAGATAAGGGTACCATCTAAAGTGCTGTATAATGTTATGGCGGGGCTAGTTCGCTTTTAACGTAGAATGATGTGTCCTGGGGAACAGTGCCCATGAGAAAGCCCTCGAGGTTGATCTAAAGTCACTGTAGGCTCCTGGAATCAGGCCTCGTTCTGCTGCCATAACGACGATGCATACACACAGATGTTATCATGTGATGATAAAGTATTAATGTTAATCAAGATGACATTAGTAAGTTGCAAAGGATTTGGGACTGTAAAGTACACACCCAAGACTCAACCTCTTTCACGAGCAAGCATGTTCAGGGTACTGGATATATGGTGCCAATGATTGATACGTTGCAAATGTATCTATAATTTTTTGATGTTCCATGCTTGTTTTATATCTACTTTCTTATGTTTTGTCCACACTTTGGAGTATTTTTATACACTTTCTTGGACTAACCAATTAACAAGATGCCACAGTGCCAGTTGCCTGTTTTTTGCTGTTTTTAGTTCCAGAAAAAAGTCAGAAAATGAATATTCTCGGAATTGGACCAGACAGAAGCCAAAGTCAATATTTTACCGAAAGACTCATAAAGCCAGAAGACGAGACGGAGAGGGGGCAGGGGCTGGCCACACCATGTGGTTGCGCGGGTCCCCTGGCGGCGCCACCAGGTGGTGTGGGCCCCTGGTCCACCCTCTGACATCGCCCCTTCGCCTATAAAAAGCCTCTGATGTAGAAACCCTAGAAAATCCAGCATCCAGCCATGAAAAGTTCTGCAGCGCCGCCATCACCAAAGGGGAGATTCGGGGGACAGAAAGTCTCTGTTCCGGCACCCTGCCGCGGCAGGGAAGTGCCCCCTAGAGCCATCTCCATCGATCTCCACCACCATCTCCATCGCCGTTGCTGATTCCCATGATGATGAGGGAGTAGTTCTTCCTCGAGGCTAAGGGTTCTACCGATAGCTATGTGTTCATCTCTCTCTCTCTATGCATGATCATATTGTGATCATGAGCTTTGTAATCAAGTAGATCTACCTTGCTACTCAAGTGCTTTAATAGATCTCTGCTCTCCCCATGTGTGTGAAAGTGACAGCGTGCACACCATGGTGGCACTTAGGCTAGAGATTACAATTACTTGTTATGAGTTATATTTCGAGTTGGATGTTTCTATGAAATTGTGGTGTTTGTTGGAACCATCTAGAGCTCAAGGTGACAGTGTGGGGTTATCTAGATGGGGAAAGAGAACTTTTAGGAGTGATGTTATAGCCCTACCATGGATTAGAGTGTCCAACCGGAGAGTAGTTAAGAGTAGTATCATAAAGAGAAGATATTTATATGAGAGTGTTCACTCGTGAAAGTATGATCCCTAGGCCTTGTTTCTAAGCATTGAAACACCGTTTGCAATTAGATTTATGACATGTTTGCTTGCTTCCATATTTATTTTAGATTGCCGTAGTCTCTTCCCACGTCAACCACACGCCATGAAGCTATTTTCTGGCACCGTTACAACTTATAATTATCTATACCACTTGTATTTCACTATCTCTTCGCCGAACTAGTGCACCTATACACCTGACAAGTGTATTGGGTGCGTTGGGGACACAAGAGACTTCTTGTATCTTGATTGCAGGGTTGCTTGAGAGGCGATACATTTGACCACTTCCTCCCTAAGTTCGATAAACCTTGGGTGATCCACTTAAGGGAAACTTGCTGTTGTTCTACAAACCTCTGCACTTGGAGGCCCAACAACTGTCTACAAGAATAGAAGTGCGTAGACATCAAGCTATTTTCTGGCACCGTTGCCGGGGAGGTAAGGCAAAAGGTACTCACATCCTCCGTTGTGAGTGCTCGAAGTTATTTCCTTTATATTCTACAATTTTATCTTTTTGTTTCTTGTTTTTATTTTCACTAGTTAGGCTTAATGGAAAACAACAACAAAATTAAAGAGCTTTATATGATTTATCTTGAGTTAGGACATGAAGTGTTTGAAGAGAAAATTAAAAAACCTATGGAACTTTATTTGCATGCTAATAGAAATGTTATTAGTATGAATTCTTTGAACACCATTATTGCTAATGCTATGTAAAAGTCTAAGCTTGGGGAAGCTGGTTTGGATGAGCATGCTATTTTTAGTCCCCCAAGCATTGAGGAGAAAATTTACTTTGATGATACTATGCCTCCAATATATGGTGATTACAATGATGAATAAGATATTTTTAGTCCACCTACTATTGAGGAGGAAATTAATTATGACTACAATATGCCTCCTACATTTGATGATTATGGTGATCAGAATAATAATGATAGCTATTTTGTTGAATTTGCTCCCACTATAATTAATAAGAAAGACTATGCTTATGTGGAGAGTAATAATTATTATATGCATGTGGCTCATGATAAGAATGTTTTATGTGATAGTTACATTGTTAATTTTATTCATGATGCTATGGAAATTTATTATGAGAGAGGGAAACATGGTTTTATGTATCTCAACAATATTAAGTTTCCCCTCTTTATGTTGAAAGTCTTGAAGGTGCACTTGTTTTGCTTTACTATGCTTGTTCCTTTGTGCTTTCATGACTTGTTTCTTTACAATATTCCTATGCATATGAAGTGGGTTAGACTTAAATTTGCTTTGAATTTGCTTCTTGATGCTCTCTTTTACCTCAATTCATATTTCTTATGTGAGCATCTTCTCAAACTATCATGCCTAACTTAAAGGCGTTAAAGAAAAGTACTTATTGGGAGACAACCCAAAAGTTTTTCTTGAGTCTTGGAAGTTATTACTTCTGTAATAACCTCTCCTTATCCTTTTTATTTGATTTTTCAGCTAAGAATAACCTCTAACGAGAGGGAAGTAAGATTTGGGAAAGTTGTTGTCTCGAAACAGATTTTTGTGCTTCGCTATAAAAATTTGTGAAAAATCTCTCTACGTCGGTTTGAGATGTAATTTGTTTTGCTTCTGCCCTAGGTTGTTATCCAACTTTTTTAGTTCAATACTTTTAGATTTGAGCAACATAAGGTCTTCAATAAAATTGGTTTTCACCTGCTGGTCTGTTTTGACAGATTTCTGCCATTATTTGCATTTTGCCTCTTTATCGATTTCTTTTTGGGTTCTTTTTGGTGAATTGAGCTTTTTGAGGGAATTGATACTGTATCTTGTCTTTTTAATGAAAGTTTTGCTGTTTTAAAACTAAACCCCAAAGGTTTATTATCTTTTGAATGCACTAATGTTGCTAATGAAGATTGTGTGAAGTTTTGTATGAAGGAAATTTTCAGGTGTAGGGAAAGAATGATGTAAGGAGATGAAGAATGGACAAAATCTCAAGCTTGGGGATGCCACCCTGTGTCACCCCAAGAAATATTCAAGAGGTACAAGCATCAAAGCTTGGGGATGCCCAAGGCATCCCCTTCTTCATCAATAAAAATCTCAGGTCTTTCTAGACACTTCGTTTTTATTGTTTCATGCACTGTTGTGTTGTTCTTGGAGCGTCTTAGTTTTTGTTTTTAGTTTTATTTTCCTTTTTTTGCTGCAATAATATGGTTGGATCCCAACACACTTCTTTTGGAGAGAGACACACCCCGTTAATCATTGCCTAGAACACTCTAATTTTCATTCTTATTGTTTTGTGAGTGTTCTCTTTTGCTAGCACTGTGTTTAGCATTAGTTTTCTTGTGCTTTCAGCTTAGAACTTTTTAGTTCTTCTTTGTGGATTTGTGAGACAAGCTCACTGATCTATATTTTATTATTATCTTTGTGAGTTGTTTCAAATAAGTCGATTGGTGTTGGAAGAGAGTAGAAAGCTTCATGCTTTAGTGGTACAAAAAGGAGCTTGTTTTTTACTGTGACTTAGACTTTATCATGTCACGCTTGCTATTGTTTTGGCTTTATGCTTAGTGATTTTTGCTATAGCATGAGATGTTATAAACAATTGAGATTTTAATGTGCCTTGAAAGAATCATGCGTTGTTTTAGCATATTAAAAGCATAATATTGTGGTATTCTCCTTTAAATGCTTTATTTGGGTTGAATTGGCGCATGCTCACAACATGTTAAGACTATACCAAGTCACCATAGCCTCTATAATCCTTTAGTTTTCGACTTGTAATATCACTTTATGCTTTAATCAATAATGTTTTGTCGCTTTGCATGATTATGGCCTTTATTGCTCTCTTAGTTGGTCGCTCCCAGTCTTTTGCTAGCCTCCATAACCAAGTATGAGTTTCACTCATGCATCCAACTCCAAATAAAACCAAGTTATTCCAAAGAGTCCACCATACCTACCTATTAGCATTTGCCATTCCAAGTATATTCATTTTTTTATCTACCTTCCGAATTAAACTTGTTATGAGAAAACTAGTGATTAAAGCTCTCACGAACTTGATGGCACACTTTACTTTTCTTGCCCCTAATAAACTTGAACCATTGTGTCATCTATGTTGTATATGCTTGCACTTATATGTTGGGGATTAGCAGAACCATCATGTCATGGGGAACGCTTTCAACATTGCACTTGTACATTGTACCCAGCTGATATCATGCTCTTTTGTTTATGGATGTCGTCGGTGTGAAATGAAAGGGGAGCTTGTAAGTCCATGGAGTTATGTATGTGTGTTAGAGAAACGCCTGGGCCGCTAGCCTAAGCCATGCCTAATCATGGTGGAAACTTGCAGTATCACCATAGTGAGCAATCTATGAAGCATTCTTCTTATAAAAAAAGATAGAGATTGAGAAAAGGAAAAAAACAGATGAGAAAAGAGGAAAGATAGAAAAAAGCACCATTTTCCCATGGTAAATAAGAAGATTGCTGAGATGCTCATTGTCTGCTTGCCTTGTCATTTTGATTATAGGATAGCTCCTGTATCATGTGCAAGGGGTACCCCATTGGCAGTTCTCTATGATACACATGTACTTACTATGACAAGAATTTACCGGTAACTAAACTTGAGTAGCATGAGGAGCGGCCCTCGTATTCAAGGGACATGAGATTGCCAACTTATACTTTGTCAAGCATATACTCCATAGTTTGTTCACTTTAACCTTAATCACTTCAAGATGCTTATGATAGGGGCAATGAGAGTTGAAAGCTAATAAGTACCATAATTTTTGGAAGCTCTTTATGAGACTTGAATACTTGCTTCCTTCTATGAAGGCCTTTCTTCCACTTTTATATTGAGTCTCCACCTTCTATCCTTAGGCACCAATTAAGAGAGCATAGTTGTCATTCTTAGTTCTATGTGCATTGTCCCAAAACTTATTGATTGATTCATAATGTTGATATTGCTTGTTCTTGAACTATTTGTATCTAGTCACCAATATTAACTTTGAAGGTGTCCTATGCATTTATGTTTTGCTACTCCATGAGGGACAAGCCGAATGCCACTATGCTATGTTTTCTATATGTGAAACAAATAAACGTCTTTCAATGCATTGTTATTCATGGATCTTTTGTTTGTACCTTTTCATGCTACAATATAGTTGCTATGTCTTATTGTTAAAGTTTATGATCCTAGCTATCAATGTTCTAAAAATACTTTGGTCAAGTTTATGATGGTGCATGTCACCTCAAAAATTATTATTTCTTTTTATTACTTACCTACTCGAGGATGAGAAGGAGTTAAGCTTGGGGATGTTGATACGTTGCAAACGTATCTATATATTTTGATGTTACATGCTTGTTTTATATCTACTTTCTTATGTTTTGTCCACACTTTGGAGTATTTTTATACACTTTCTTGGACTAACCTATTAACAAGATGCCATAGTGCCAGCTGCCTGTGTTCTGCTGTTTTTGGTTCCGGAAAAGCTAGAAAATGAATATTCTCGGAATTGGACCGGACAAAATCCAAAGTCGATATTTTACCGGAAGACTCACGGAGCCAGAAGACGAGACGGAGAGGGGCCAGGGGCTGGCCACACCATGTGGTGGCGCAGGTCCCCCCTAGCTGCCCACCAGGTCGTGTGGGCCCCTGGTACACCCTCTGACATCGCCCCTTCTCCTATAAGAAGCCTCCGATGCAGAAACCCTAGAAAATCTAGCCTCTAGCCACGAAAAGATCCGCAGCGCTGCCGCCACCGAAGGGGAGATTCGGGGGACAGAAAGTCTCTGTTCTGGCACCTTGCCGGGACGGGGAAGTGCCCCCAGAGCCATCTCCATCGATCTCCACCACCATCTCCATTGTCGTTGCTGATTCCCATGATGATGAGGGAGTAGTTCTTCCTCGAGGCTAAGGGTTCTACTGGTAGCTATGTGTTCATCTCTCTCTATGCATGATCATATTGTGATCATGAGCTTTGTAATCAAGTAGATCTACCTTGCTACTCAAATGCTTTAATAGATCTCTGCTCTCCCCATGTGTGTGAAGGTGACAGCGTGCACACCATGGTGGCACTTAGGCTAGAGATTACAATTACTTGTTATGAGTTATATTTCGAGTTGGATGTTTCTATGAAATTGTGGTGTTTGTTGGAACCATCTAGAGCTCAAGGTGACAGTGTGGGGTTATCTTGATGGGGAAAGCAAACTTTGAGGAGTGATGTTATAGCCCTACCATGGATTAGAGTGTCCAACCGGAGAGTAGTTAAGAGTAGTATCATAAAGAGAAGATATTTATATAAGAGTGTTCACTAGTGAAAGTATGATCCCTAGGCCTTGTTTCTAAGAATTGAAACACCGTTTGCAATTAGATCTGCTACATGTTTGCTTGCTTCCATCTTTATTTTAGATTGCCTTTAGTCTCTTCCCACGTTAACCACACGCCATCAAGCTATTTTCTGGCACCGTTACCACTTATAATTATCTATACCACTTGTATTTCACTATCTCTTTGCCGAACTAGTGCACCTATACACCTGACAAGTGTATTCGGTGTGTTGGGGACACAAGAGACTTCTTGTATCTTGATTGCAGGGTTGCTTGAGAGGGGATACCTTGGACCACTTCCTCCTTAAGTTCGATAAACCTTGGGTGATCCACTTAAGGGAAACTTGCTGCTGTTCTACAAACCTCTTCACTTGGAGGCCCATCAACTGTCTACAAGAATAGAAGTGCATAGACATCAATGATTAATAACAAATGCAGCTAGTTTATTTGTACTCTAGTGCAAGTGGGAGACTGTTGGAAATATGCCCTAGAGACAAATAGTGATAAGGACTATTATCATATTTCATAAAGTTTATGATTAAGTTTTATATCATGCTATAACTGTATTGAGTGGAAACATCAATACACGTGTGATATATAAACAACCAGGGGTTCCTAGTGAAACTCTTGTCACTGGTTCATTGGTCAACAGATGATCAAGTTTCCTGATCATGTGGCATTTATGCTAGTTGGAAATAGAGTCAACTCATTTTGAGAATGAGATGATGAACCAATACCCAACCTAAACATTATGACCCGATCATGTCATGAAGTTCAAGTTATGATGATTAGAAATGTATCCTCGTAGACTATTCCTTAGACCGTGAGGTTATATCAATCACTGTCTCCCGAGAGTGCTTAGATAGCATCAAGCGCAACTTGGTAATACAGTGGCTATAAAGGTGTGTTCAGGTACTCGAAGGAAACCATAGAGTCAATACATGTCAAGAGCGGGATTTGTCCGTCCACGTGACGGAAAGATACTCAAGGGCCCACTCGGAGAAGTTATATCCAATAGCTGCACACCGTGTGATTTGATCACAGGGATATCACTTGTCGGAATGAGTCAAGTAGAATTTTTCAGTAACGAGATTGAACACGACATGGTGATGTCATTGATCAGGTCTCGGGAAATGCAAGTATCGAAAGACAAAGGGAATAAGACACGACCGTCCTGTTTCAAACGATGAAAGATCTTCGTGGAACGCACAGGGGTCACATGGCCATCCAGGTCCCTCTGTCGATCATTGGTCCGGGAGTGTCCCAACCATTTCTAGAGTGTTCCCGAACCGTAGGGTATCACGCTTAAGGGTTTGATGATTCTTAGAGAGTGTTTATAGGATTGGTAGAATCGCCGAAGAATAGTAGAGAGAAAACCGGAAGGATTTCGGTAAGTCCGAAGGATGTCCGGAGTGGAGGTGGAAGGTGTTTCATAGCCACGGAGATTGAATAATATATGAATGAATGTTAAATATTGATTTAATCATTTATTCATAATTATTTAATAAAAGAGAAAATCAATTTTAAGGTCAAAAGGCTTAATGGGCCAATTCCAGAGGGAAGAGGGTCCATTAGGGAAGGCAAGAGGGAGAAGGGCCAGAGGGGTTGGCCGGTGCCCTAGTGGGCCACCCCCCCCCCCCCCCGAGAGGGGCCCATGGGGGTGGACGGCGGCGCCACCCCTCCCCCTCTCCTCTCCTTTAGTCCCACCCCGGAACTTTGAGGGAGGTAGTACCTCCCCTCCCCCTATATATAGTGGGGGTATTTGGCTAGATAAATACACACAATATTCAATAAAGGTTTCCTCACTTTTGGGGAGACCTCCAATTGATATTATCCCTCTCTCTCTCTCATGACCGTGGTCCCAAGTTCGGACTGTGCGAATGAGAGACATCTTCACCACGGAGCGCCGTAGTTCTGCGGGATTCGGATCCAGGAGCTCTACTTCTGCAATTGCTGCTGGATCGGGGACACATGAGTCATCGTCAGGCACCGGACGTGTGTAACTCCCCGCGTGGTGTCACACTTGAGGCACTAAATTTGTTGGAGCCGCTGGAGCACAAGGACTTCATCACGACCTTGAGGTCAGCTTCGGCTCGTCTACATCAACCACGCTCTCCTGAGCGTTGACAACGCTTTTCGGTCTTCAAGGGTAAGTTCGTGAAAATACCCTCCCGTTACTGCATTACTAATAGATAGGTCCTGGCAACATCAGGGGTTCAGGGGCGTAGGGTAAAAATTTATTTTTTTCAAGCGCGGAACCCCTACACATCCACCATTTTCAGCCCCGTTTTCTCCCCATGCCCCTAACAATGTGGCCATGGAGGAAGAGAAGGAATGACCATGAGGCCTCCTTCAATGGGAGCACGAGGCATAGTGGAAGACCATGTTTCTCGGCAACTTCAACCTAGAGGTCGACTACGACGATTTGTCGGAGATTGATGACACCAACCACAAGGACATAGATTGGGAGGATGACTGTGAGGATGAGACCATGGTCGAGGTCAAGCAGGAGGCCAAGGAAACACTCCCGCCGGCACACCACACCATGCCTCCGGGACTGGACAAGGAGCAGGTCTTCCTCATGGCCCTGCACGATTCGAAGGTGGCGGCACTCGCGGAGAATAGGTGCTGGGCTAGCATGTTTCGGGTCCTGCAAGATTCAGCGATTGCGGCGCACGATGGTGCGTATATGCATGTGCCATCGACGATGAGTTGGACATCGCCTCCGTGCCTGTGGCCACCTAGTTTAATTTTTAAGTATTTTTCTAATTTATGGCTCTATGTAAATTATTTTATGTTAATGTAATTTTAATAAAAAATCTCTCCCTATTGGAAGCGTTCGTAGATAGTGGAGGAAAACACGCTCCTTGATATCCTCCCCTCCCAAATAGATAAAATCGGATATAATGGGGGTGTGTTTGGTTGCTCGTGCTCTTTAGTCACACCTGGAGATCATGGCTCCATGGAAGCTACGTGTGGCAATGCAACCTCTCGTGCCCAAAGGTCCATTCATTTGGTTTTTGCATTATTTTATAGGTTTTTGCTCGTCGGACGATCTGCCAGCTCAGAACTTCATCTTTAGGTAACTTTTCGCCTACTAAGAAATCAGGGTAGGGTTTTGTCCAGTTGGTAATTATAGCCAGAACTGCTATTAATGGTGAGTCGGATTTGGTCGGGTACTCCTCATCAACTCCTGTGATAGAGGGAACTTTAAGGTGCTCCAAAAAAGCACCATCCATGACCTTTTTTCCATGTAGAGCCTATTCGATATAATGCATCTGCTTCCTCATTTTCTGTTCGAGGGATGTGTTGAACTTCAAACCGTTAAAACGATTTAGATAATTCACCCATGACAGCCTTGTATGCTTCTATGTGTTTATTTGCATTACAGTGATCCGACACTTGCTGAGCAACAAGATAAGAGTTTCCATAACACATAAGTTATCGGATGCCGATATCCTTAGCAATCCGGATTCCATGCAGCAGTGCTTCATATTCGGCAATGTTGTTTGTTGTCGTGAAGTGGATCTACAACACATAGAAAAAGCTTATCTCCTTGCGGTGATTTGAGCACCACGCCAGCCCCCGAGCGATTTAGACTCGTCAAAGTGCAAGGTCCAATATTCTGACTCTAGAAGGTTCAGGTTCTCCGTTGTCTCTGTCCAATCAGCGACAAAGTCAGCAAAGATTTGGGATTTGATTGCTGTACGAGGTTTATACTCAATTTGGAAAGCCGAAAGCTCTATTCCCCACTTTGTGACACGTCCTGTAGCGTTGCTATTGTTAATTATGTCTCTCATGGGAGCCGTGCTCATCACGGTAATTTGGTGCTCCTAAAAGTAATGTTGTAGCTTCCTAGATGCAAAGAACACACCATAGGCCAGCTTTTTATAGTGTGGATACCGCTGCTTAGATTCAGTTAGGACTTCACTAAGGTAGTAAGTCGGACGATGCACCAGGTGTTCCTAATTTTCATCTAGCCTTTCCACCACCATGATGATGTTGACGACCCAGTTGTCACAGCTAGATAGAGCAACATCGGTTCCTAAGGTTCTGACGCTGCAAGGATAGGATCAGACGAGAGTACTGCTTTTAGGTCTTGTAGTGCAGCTTCAGCTTCATCAGTCCAGACGAATTTTTTGGTCTTTTTCAGGAGCTTGTAAAGTGGTGCGGCCCTCTCACCGAGCCGGCTTACAAACCGACTGACTACAGCAATGAAACCAGTTAGTCTTTGTACATCCTTCAGGCGAGTTGGCCTGGAAATGTTGAGTATATCCTTAATCTTGTCCCCGTTCACCTCTATACCCCTTTGGGACACGATGAAACCTAACAATTTTCTTGCTGGTATTCAAAAGAAGCACTTCTTCGGGTTGAGCATTATGTTGTATTTACGTAGATTGGTGAATGTTTCCTCCGAGTCAAAAATTAGAGTTTGCTTCTTTTTGGACATCACCGCAATATCATCCACATATGGATGCACATTGCGTCCGATTGGATCGTGGAGGCAACACTGCATAGTGCGTTGGTGCGTAGCTCCTGCATTCTTGATCCCAAAATGCATCATAACAAAATAGAAGGTTCCGAAGGGGGTTATGAATGGAGATTTTACTTTGTATGATTCCTTCATCCGGATTTGGTGATAACCAGAATATGCGTCGAGAAAGCATAGGAGTTCTGAGCCTGCCATAGTGTCGATTACTTGATCAATTCTAGGCAGAGCGAACGGATCTTTGGGACAAGCCTTGTTCAAGGCGGTATAATCAACACACATCCTTAAATCAGTGGTGTCCTTTTTAGGGACCATTACAGGATTGGCAGACCAATTAGTGTGGATGTCCTCTTCTATGAATCCGGCTAACTCGAGCTGGGCTAGTTCCTTAGCTATCGTTTTTCGCTTTTCATCACCAAAACATCATAAGGACTATTTGATGGGTTTAGCGTTTGGTTGTAAATTTAGAGAGTGATCGGCAAGTTCCCTAGGTAGTCCGGTCATGTCAGAAGGTTGCCATGCAAAGATATCTTTATTAGCTTTGAGGAACTCGACGAGCATGCTTTCCTATGCGCGGTCTAAACCTACACCTATGTGTGTCACCTTTGAGGGATCTCCTTCATGCAACGGCATTGCTTCGTCTCTTCTGATGCCTTGAACTCCGGAGTCGGCTTTGTCACCTCCTTCTTCGTCCCGGGTATCTCGGACGGGTCGATGGTCTTCTTGATCTCCAGGTACTCCTGGGCGTGCAGTATGGCTTCAGCAAAGGCGGATTTTCTGTCCTTGCATTCTCGTGCTTTCTTTGGGTCTCCCCTTACGGTAAGCACGCCCGTCGGACTTGGAATTTTCATCATATTGTAAATGTAACATGGACGAGCTATAAAAGCCCAATAAGCTGGACGTCCGAAGATAGCGTGGTAAGCGCTCTTGAACAGGACCACTTCGAAGGAAAGTGCTTCCGTCCGATAGTTCTTTGGAGTTCCAAAGGTAACGTCCAAAGTGATCTCTCCTAGAGAATTTGCTTGTCTTCCAGGGACAACTCCGTGAAAAATCACAGAGTTGTGGTTCAACTATGTTTCCGAGATCCTCATCTGACACAGTGTTTTGACGTAGAGGATGTTGATGTTGCTTCCTTTGTCCATGAGGGTCTTGGAGAAACCATAGCCGTCAACAAGTGGATTGACAACTAGAGCATAATTTCCTCACTTGTGCAACTTCGGTGGATGATCAGCGTGGTCGAAGGTGATTGTCACTTCTAACCAATCCAAAAACTAAGGGACAACTAGAACAGTTGCATCGAGTTCATGCATTACTGCCTTCTTGAACTTTGTTGGTTGAGACCCAAGGAAAGTGACATAAGTGTATTTCTTTGTTGGGAAGGTCTTCTTTCCATCCGAGTTGGGATTTGAAGCTTCTTCTTCCTCCATGTCAGAATCTTCCTTGGTCTCTTTTTCTTTGTTGGACTTTTTCTTTCCTTTTCGTCGCTTGGCTCTGTAGCCAGTGGATTTGTCTTCCTTGATGTCGTCATTGAAATGACACTCTGCATTTGTGTGGGACGAGCCCCCGTTGGCATCTAAGTGATGCACACACGGATTGTTGGCAATGTCGTCCCAAGAGTAGGTTTTGCTAGGTTGCTGGTCTCCTCTACCTTGGACTCTAGATGTTCCACGACTGCGTCCTCGGCCGCCTCTATGCCCTCCTCGTCCTCCAGACCCGAAAGTAGCATTGACTACTGCTGTTTCTGCGATGGGTTTTTCTTCCGAGGTGTTTTTGTGCTTCTGGGTTTGCTGCTTCGGCTGTTTTTCCGACTATGTTATAGCCAAGATGCTCAGTAGTACCTCTACATCATTGTCGGCATCTGCATACTTCCTTGCCGTCTCTATCATCTCTCCCAGATCAGTGACCTTGTCGTACTTTAAGCGGTGACGCAGCAGACCAATTGGGAGTCCTGCAATAAAAGCTTCCATCGCGGTTTGATTGTTTACTCCTTCATAGGAGTTCTTGGTGTCGATCCATCATCCGAGATAATCTTGGCAAGTTTCTCCAGCTTTCTAGGTGCAACGATGTAGGTTTCCCACCATACAGGTCCTCCGATATGTGCCTTCGTGATTCCGAAAGAACGCACTCTACATGTCATACCAGTTGTGGATGGTGTTTTCCGGAAGTTCATTGAGCCATGATCATGCCGTCTTCCTCAGCATAAGCAGGAGATACCGAGTCACGACCAGGCTGTTTCCTCCTTTGGTGATACAGTAAGCCTAGGAAAAATCCTGGAGCCAAGTGTCTGGCCGGGCTACACCGACGTAGAGTTGTATGTGCCTTGAGATAGCAAATCCTTCCGGAAAGTTTGTTTGTCGAATGCACGGTATGAAGCATTTTGGACCCTCATAGATGTTGTCTGACTCGTAGCACCGCACCTCTATGTTAGAGTTGATCCGGTACCTCGCATCACTTGGTGATAGAGAACGTCGGTGTGGTTGTTTGTTGTGGCTGCGGTGCCTTGGAGACAGACTTCTGCTTCTGCCACCACCTCCTCCGCCATGATGCCCTCCATGGCTCCCTCGAGAGCCACTATGATGGCTGCTTGGTGGAGAGGGTGGTACAGGTGGATTGTTTCCGGCTAGGCGCAGGCCTCCATCCGGAGTGGCATTATTCTTGTTCCAGAGAGGGTCTTGATTACGACGAGCCCCCTGCCGGGTTGACTCGGCATGGTGTCCATCGATTCCGCCATTGTGGCGAGGTTCAGCCAGACAACTTGTATGTCTAGGAGGTGGCATCCTTTGTCGGTCCTCCTCCTGATGTCGCTCTTCTTCAGCTTCCCTGTGATTGTTCGACTGTCGCCAGGGAGGCTGACTCAGAACTAGTGCTACAACTGTGTCTCGCTCTGCAGTTGGAGCAATGTTACTCCAGTCACGTGTGGCTCTGTGTCGTTTCCCTAAAGATCCGGTCCTTGTGTAATTGTCTTCCCGACGGTCGAGATGGTGGTGTTGTTCCGAGTCCCATTGTGGCCTTATGTCATGCCAAGCCAGATCCGTGTGACATTGGTCGAATTTAGAGACCAGTTTTCTGCTTCGGGATTTCGTGGCCTTCTACTGCTCTAGGCTCTTGGTAAGTAGCTTTATGCCTAACCGGATTTGGTCTAGGTTTGGATTGTTTGCTAGGATATCTCGAGCTGCGGCAATTTTTTCCACTGGCTTTCCATATACCAGATCTCCCTTGCTATCAAGTCGAGGTTCTCCTTTGACGGCGTCACCTCCCTCAAAGAGGGTCTTGTGAACTTTTGGATTTTTGTTAGACCGTACAGGGCCGTTCCGGATCTTCTGATGTTGCAAGGAATTGAACTTCCCCGCAGATGCAATGCGCTTTTTCTCCTTGAGGATATTGTTAGCTTCATACAGGAGTACTAAGCGATGCTCTTCTAGGGCATGAGCTCTGTCTTCCAACTCTGCAGGTGTAAGATCTACAGCAGTAGGGATTGGCATTGTTAGCGCGTCTCCGAGGATTTTACAGGAACCAGGGTGACCACGTGTCCATCCACCGGAGTGTCCTTTGGCTCTTCTGGTATTAGATCTCCATCCGAGTCTTCTCCATATTTTTCAGTGATTGCTTCCTCAGTCGGATGGTCTTTTGCGGGAGTCTTCTTCTTCTTCCTTGCCCTCTTGGCAGCGCCGGTAGCTAAGATGGCTTTGGGTCCATTTCCTAGAGTCAAGATCTGATCAATACTTTTGGAAATCTGGACATCGGGATTGTCTCTGAGATACATATCATCCTGCGCTTTGGGAGAATTTTCTCCACATCCTTCGTCCATGGTTTCTCCTTCTTCTGCATGCTTGGAATTGAACTCCTCTTCATATTCTTTGGAGAACTTTCAGAAATCTGCCAACGTCATCAAATCGTCCGAAGATGCCGGTAAGTCAGCGTTTGTCCCGATCACCTCCAACACCGAGTCTTCGTTGTCTCTAGCATCAGCAGAGCCAGATCCGAATCAAACATATCCGACAAAGTGTGATGCATGCGTCCTGAGGTAGTTGCGGATTTCTTCGTGGGCTTCCTCAAAACGCTCAATGGTCTCGAGAACCTCATCCACGTTGGTGTTACACAGCATCATGTGCCTCAACGTGTACCTCAGGAACGGTTGTCCTGCTCTACCGTTGGCAAAGCCAGAACCAGAGCTGTTGTTGCTTTGTTCCTCCTAAGTTTCGATCTTGCTGGGAAGATCATCCTAGGATTCGACCTCACTAGGGAGATCCACTCTAGATTCAACGTTCATAGGAATATCTGCTTCATGGTCAGTTTTCTCCACTATCTCCACATCAGGTGTGGGCTGGGTGGGATTAGGATTTTCCAGGATCCGTAACTCAACCGCCTCCTTGGACAAAGTGGACCCAGAAACTTCTTCTACCTCTATCATCACCGCTTAGGTGGGTGGGGCAGGTTCAGCGAAACCGAGATAGACATCAGTCTTGCCAAAATACATGATTGTGTAGCTTCTCACAGCTTCCCTAGCCGGAATCCAAGTCTCATCGAGGAGGATGAGAGGAACATCACTGGCATAGAGGACATGACCGACATCGATTATCTTGCCGATTCTGATTCTTGCAAAATTCCGCTCGGAACGCAGATCCAAAGCTCACTTACCCCACGGTGGGCACCAACTATCGTCGGATTGAGGACAAGTACGCCATGAGGGGGGGTCCTCGAGGCGTGTGGAATAGAGGGATGTGAGTCATACGGTGTTCCGGGACGGTGAGCACACAAGTTTACACATGTTCGAATATGTCGATGGTGGATGGATCCTACTCCTGCTAGCAATCCAGTAATACGGCAGAGCCGAAATATGGGTTGCAAGGGTTTCTCCTGTGCGAGTTGAGATTGTAGACTATTGTGGGGTGTCCTAAAGGCTGGTCCCTAGGATGGCTTATATAGATATCTGATGACTGCAAGTGTATAGATCGTTTGTAGCTAGTTTCAAAATAAAGATATCGATCCCACAGGGAGCAGTAGGCGAAAGACTAAAATGCTTTTAACTACAACTAAACGAAGTACTTAAGAAATAACTTTAAGATGCAAGATAAGTAGAGTTGTTTTTGGGTTTTTGGTTGAACAAGATAATTTAACGTAAAGCAAAACTTAATGCAGAATGTAAGAATCGCGTGTGTAAAAGAACTTTGGAACTACAATAGGGAAAAGGCATTCTCAGGGAGTAGTGGATACACCGCTAGCAATTTAGACTAAGTAATCGAGAGTATTATAACGAATATTCTCATAGTGTGTATGTATGTGGGAGGAGCTCCATATATGGATGATTTGCCAGCAACCGCGGCTCACATCGTCCTCATAACCACAGCAGACAGTAACCGACAACCATCGCATTACCACGCTATTAAGGGATTTCTCCTGTGGCATGGACATGGCTTAATGAGTTCTCCTTGGTTCCCCAAGTTAGTACGTCAAGAATGACAACAGCTTTATAGTCATAGTAAGCGCTATCATCCCTCCGTCTACTAACAAGTGATCCCCTGCATCGAGTCCCCATAAGAGGCAAATATTAAAGAGGTGCACTTCTCCCAATATCAAGATGAAGACAATTAACACGTACACATAATGATGTATAATATAATAATCTATATCTCATCTTAGTCATATGCTAGGGTTTCTCCATCTCCCCAAGAACTAGAGATCTACTCAGACATGGAGGCAATTAACATCATGGCAATGATAATGGAAACAATCATAGATGATTAGTACTTGTATAAATCCACAACGAGTATAGGAATTACAACAAGATCAAGACAAGATGTATATGGGATGGATGGAGATGGTGTTGATGTAGTGGTGGTTGATGAAGATCGATGCCTTAGCCCCCCGGATCTACGCAGGGCGAAGATGGATCCCTTATGGATGAGTTCCCCCTCCAGATGCCTTTCGGAGGTGAGGTTTGCGCGATTTCTGGGTGTTCTGTATGTCGTCTCTCAGAACTAATTGCATGGGGTGAAACTATTTGACGAGGCGGAGCGGCGCCAACTATACGGCTGGAGCTATATGGGCGGAAGAGTTTCTCCCACCATATAGTTGGTCGTTGGGCTCTCTGCCTTCCTTGTTTGCTTCTGGTTTTCTTCTAGTATTATTAATATTTCCAAATAAGCGATTTATTTTGTTTGTGACTCCTTTTCTCCAAAGTACAATTGCTTCAATACTTGTATCCATTGGATCCATCATCTGTCTCGATCCTGGTGAAAACAGACATAAAATGTGTGCGCGAGCGCCGTAAAATACCAAGATCCTAGATCTACAATGCAAAATAATAATGTAAAACATGATGCAAATATGCACTCATCAATATCCGGCCTAGGATTTACAGGAGAGACCTATCTGGCTACGACTAAGAGTCGGTTACAGAGTACATCTTGGACTACAAGTAACTATATAGGCCTATGTCGGTAAGTCTTTTAGGCCTTCCCGTAGCCGAACTGGACTCCGTCTCTTCACTCTGACTGGGCCGCCCATGGAGCAAATCTCTAACCCAAAGTGGGCCACCCTGGTCAGCAAGGCACAGTGAGGATACCCAAAAAGTATATCCCCAAAATCGGATACAATGGGGGTGTGTTTGGTTGCTTGTGCTCTTTAGTTACACCTAGAGATCATGGCTCCACGGAAGCTGCGCTTGGCAATGCAAACTCTCATGCCTATAGGTCCATTCATTTGGTTCCTTGTATTTTAATTTCCCGAGGGGTTTAGAAGCCAAGCCCCAGTTGTTTGGTTCCATGCTGAAAGGGCATTTCCTACCTTAATGATGTTTTGGTGTTTGTTGTTAACACAAGTAAGTTTTTACCATGTGCTAAGTATATTGTAGGTTTTATCCTTATATAGGAAAAACATAGTGTTCTTTCTACAATGGAGCAGGGTTCAAATTTTAATCAAGAAAAAGATGCTTGGAATGGAAGATGTGGCCATTTGCCCACCCCCCCCCCCCCGGGTCTGGAGACTCCGGTGTGCTTGGCCAGAGACTCCGGTCTGGTCTCCAATCCTGTCTCAGGCCCCCCAAGAAAACTCCCTGTGTCCCCCACCCAGAGTGTGGCCTAGAGTCGAGTGATACATTGCAAATGTATCTAGAATTTTTGATGTTCCATGCTTGGTTTTATCCACTTTCTTGTGTTTTATCCACACTTTGGAGTACTTTTCATATGATTTCTTGAACTAACCTATTAACAAGAGCCACAGTGCCAGCTGCCTGTTTTCTGCTGTTTTTGCTTCCAGGAAAGTTAGAAAATGAATATTCTCGGAATTGGACGGGACAAAAGCCAAAGTGCCTATTTTTCCGGAAGACATCAGATGCCAGAATACGAGACGGAGAAGGGCTGGCGGCAGGCCACACCACCTGGGCCACGCCAGGGGGTGGTCTGGCCGACCCCAGCACCCCCTCGGCCTCTCTTTCCTCCTATATATTGCCCTCAGGACGAAAACCCCAAGTCCCTGATCAAAAATCCACGAAAGAGTCTGTAGCCACCGTCATCTCCATCCCTAGATCGGGAGGGATCTAAAGCTCTTCCCAGCACCCTACCGGAGAGGGGAATTCACCCTGGAGGCCTTCTTCATCACCATGCAAGCCTCCAGTGTGATGCGTGAGTAGTTCATCCTTGGACTACGGATCCATGTAGTAGCTAGATGGCTGGTTCTCCTCCTTTGTGCTTTCATGTCTAGATCTTGTGAGCTCCGTTCATGATCAAGATCATCTATTTGTAATTCTGCATGTTGTGTTTGCGGGAATCCGATGGATATTGAGATGCTATTTCAGATTGATTATTGATTCTATCATGTCTTTGTTATTTGTGATCTTGCATGCTTTCCGTTGTTAGTAGCTACCTTGGCCAAGTAGATGCTAGCAACTCCAAGAGTTAGTATTTATGCTCGATAGTGGGTTGATGCCTCTGGTAATCTGGGGAAGTGACAGAAATCTCTAAGGTACTAGATGTGCTGTTGCTACTAGGGAAAAAACAATAATCCTTTGTTCATAGAACAATCGTATTGTTTACTTTACACGCAGTTCGTAAAGCAATAATCTGTTGCTTGCAATTTTATACTGGAGGGGGTTCGGATGATAACCTGAAGGTGGATTATTAGTCATAGATGCAGTTGGATGGTGGTCTATGTATAATGTTGTAATGCCCAATCGAATCTCAGAGGAGTCAAGATGATTAGTATATGCATGTATTGCTTTCTCGATGTTTGTCAATTCCCTCGCTGTAATTTGTTCACCCAGCATGTTATCTATCTTAAGGAGAACCACCTCTAGTGAACTATGGATCCCGATCCTTTTCTTTACATACAATCTACAATCTTTTACTGCTTTGTGTTTACTTTCTACAAACTATTACTTATTTCCATTCGATACGTTTAATCCTTTGTTTTCCGCAAAACACGGTGAGATTGACAACGTCATCGCAAGTTGGGGACAAAGTTTTGTAGTTGTGTTGTGCAGGTCTCCACTTTGCTACTAGCACCGGTAGTGCGCCCTGCCAAGGCTTAGCAACATTATAAGCCATATCCTCCCAACAATGGTAATGCTTATGGAAATACCTACAACAATAATAGGAGTGCTCCCTCTGAACTTGAAGTTATGCTTAAAAACTTTATTAGTAAACAAACTGCTTTCAATAAAACTATTGAGGAAAAACTCTCTAATGCTGAAAGAAATATAACATCTTTGGCTGAAGCTCAATCTTCTTTGAATAATATAGCTGCTAAACCTGAAACTAATGATAATCTCTTTGCAGCTACTAATGCCATACAAGTAAGAATTGATGAAAATGTTAGACTATTTGCTGAATTACATGCTAAGTGGGAAAGAGAAGATGAAATTGCTAGACACATTAGTGTTTCTACTATCACCACCACTAGTGTTGAGGCTAGTAATAGTTCTACTACTTTAGATGATTATTTTGATATTGATCTTGATGGTTGCAATATCTCTGAAGTTATTAAGTTCCTACAAAAGCTTGCTAAAAGTCCTAATACTAGTGCTATGAGCATGGCCTTTACAAAACACATTACTAATGCTCTCATAAAGATTAAAGAAGAAAAGATGAAACATAAAGCTTCTATTCCTATAAAACAAGAAGATGGTTGAGAACCCATCATTAATATGAAAGTGAATGACTTTGATTTCAAAGCTTTATGTGATCTTGATAGTAGTGTTCCTATTATGCCTAGAAGGATTTATGATATGCTTGATTTTCCTCCTCTTGAAGATTGTTATTTGAATGTCCCACTTCATGATAATGCTAAAAATAAACTCATGGGGAGTCTTAATGATGTTCTTATTATTGTTAACAATGCCTATGTCCCCGTTGATTTCTATGTTTTGGATGTTGAATACAATGCTTCTTGTCCTATTACTTTGGGAAGACCTTGTGTTAGAACTGTTGGTGCCATTATTGATATGAAAGAAGGCACCATTAAATATCAACTCCCACTCAAGAAAGTATAGAACACTTCCCTAAGAAGAGAGAGAAGATTTCTTTTTCTTCTCCTATGAAAATAAAATTTGGTCTTAATGCTTCTTCATTTGAGAACACTTGATTCTTTTTCTTGCTTCTTATGCCTAACTTAAAGGCGTTAAAGAAAAGTACTTATTGGGAGATAACCCAAAAGTTTTAGATGATTCTAGATAGTTATTACCTCTGTAATAACCGCTCCTTATCCTTTTTATTTGTTTTTTGTGCCAAGAGTAACCTCTAATGAGAGAGAAGTAATGATTGGGAAAGTTACTGTCCCGAAACAGATTTCTGTGCTTCACCGTAAAAATTCGTGTAAAATCTCTGAACGTATTTTTGAGGCGTGCATTTTTGTGCTTCAGACCCAGGTTTTTATCTAACTTTCATTAGTTCAACACTTTTTGATTTGAGCAACAGAAGGTCTTCGAAAAAATTCGTATTTACCTGCTGGTCTGTTTTAACAGATTTCTGCCATTTTCTGCATTTGCTTCTTGTTGGTTCCTTTTTGAGTTCTTTCGGAGAATTGAGCTTTTTGAGGGAAGTGCTACAGTATCTAGTGTTCTGATAGAAGTTTATTTGGTGTTAGAACTGAACCTTAAGGCTTATCTTGAGTGCACTAATGTTGCTAATAAAAATTGTGTGAAGTTTTGTACGAAGGAAAAATTTCAGGTGTATGGAAGGAATGAGTAATGAGATGAAGGATGGACTAAATCTCAAGCTTGGGGATGCCACGCGTGTCACCCCAAGAAATATCCAAGAAGTACAAGCTTCAAAGCTTGGGGATGCCCAAGGCATCCCCTTCTTCATCAATAAAAATCCCAGGTTTCTTCCAAACGCTTCATTTTTATTGTTTCATGCACAGTTGTGTTGTTCTTGGAGCGTCTTATTTTTGGTTTTAGATTGCTTTTGTTTTCTTAGTTTTCTGAATAAATTGGTTGGACCCCCTCTTTCATACATTGGTTTGCAAATAGTTTGGTTTGGTTTGGAAAAGAGTAGGAAAGTTCATACTTATGTGGTAAAAAGACCTTGTTTTTGACTGTGACCTATGGTCTGTCATGCCATGCTTGATATTATTTTGGCTTTATGCTTAGTATTCTTTTATGTAGCATGACTTGTTATAAACAATTGATATTTCTTAATGTTCCTTGGATGAATCATGCGTTGTTTTAGCATATTAAAGCATAGTATAGTGGTATTCTCCTTTGATGCTTTATTTGGGTTGACTTGGCGCATGCTCACACCATGTTATGACTATCTCAAGTCACCATAGCCTTTATGATCCTTTAGTTTTCAACTTGTAGTATCACTTTATGATTTGATCAATGATGTTTTGTCGCTCTGCATGATTATGGCCATTATTGCTCTCTTAGTTTGTCGCTCCCAGTCTTTTGCTAGCCTCCACAACAAAGTATGAGTTCCACTCATGCATCCAACTCCCTAAACCAAGTTATTCCAAAGAGTCCACCATAGCTACCTACTAGCTTATGCTATTCCAAGTATATTCATGCTTTTGTTTACCATCAAAATTAAACTTGTTATGAGAAAACTAGTGATTAAAGCTCTCACGAACTTGATGGCACACTTTAATTTTTTGCATCTAATAAACATGAACCATTGGGTCCTTCTTTGTTGCGTATATGCTTGTACTTTATATGTTGAAATTAGCATAACCATGTTTCACGGGGAACGCTTTCAACATTGCACTTGTACTTTGTACCCCGTTGATATCATGTTCTTTTGCTTATGGATCCCGGCGATGTGAAATAAAAGTGGAACTTGTAAGATCATGGAGTTTGTATGTGTGTTAGAGAAACGCCTGGGCTGCTAGCCTAAGCCATGCCTAATCATGGTGGAAACTTGCAGCATCACCATAATGAGCACTCTATGAAGCATCCTCAATAAAACCTATGCAAATAGCAAATAAAAAGATCGTTGAGATCCTCATTGTCTGCTCGCCTTGTCATTTTGATTATGGGAAAGCTCCCGTATCATGTGCAATTGGTACCCCGTTGGCGGTTCTTTATGATACACATGTACTTACAATGACAAGAGCTTACTCGTGACTAAAGTTGAGTAGCATGAGGTTCGGTCTTCATAAGTAAGGGGATGAGATTTCGGTTTATAACTTGTCAAGCATATCCTCTTAGTTGTGTCACTTTAACCTTAATCACCTTAAAGATGCTTATGATAGGGGCAATGAGAGCTGAAAGCTATAAGTACTATAATTTTTGGAAGCTCTGTATGAGACTTGAAAACCTACTTCCTTTTACAAAGGCCTTTCTTCCACCATTATATTGAGTCTCCACCTTCTACCTTTATGCACCTACTTTGAGAGCATAGTGGCCATTCTTAGTTCTATGTGCATTGTCCCAAGACTAGTTGATTAATGCATAACTTGATATTGCTTGTTTTAAACTATTTGTATCTAGTCACTCTTATGAACTTTGAAGGTGTCCTATGCATTTATATTTGGTACTCAATGCGGGACAAGCTGAATACTATTATGCTATGTTTTCTTTATGTGAAACAAACAAACGTCTTGCAAGGCATTGTTATTCATGAATCTTTTGTTTGTGCCTTTTCATGTTGCATCATAGTTTCTTTGTCTTATTGCTAGAACTTTGTCTTTCATGCTATGATTGAAGTACTATGATCCCATCTTTGAATGTTTTACAAATACTTTGATCAAGTCTTTGATGGTGCATGTCACCTCAAAAATTATTCTTTCTTTTTATCACTTACCTACTCGAGGACGAGCAGGAGTTAAGCTTGGGGATGTTGATACATTGCAAATGTATCTATAATTTTTGATGTTCCATGCTTGGTTTTATCCACTTTCTTGTGTTTTTTCCACACTTTGGAGTACTTTTCATATGATTTCTTGGACTAACCTATTAACAAGAGCCACTGTGCCAGCTGCCTATTTTCTGCTATTTTTGGTTCCAGGAAAGTCAGAAAATTAATATTCTCGGAATTGGACGGGACAAAAGCCAAAGTGCCTATTATTCTGGAAGACTTCAGATGCCAGAATACGAGACGGAGAAGGGCCGTACACACCACCTGGCCACATGGCTAGGCCTGGCCCGCGCCAGGGGGTGGTCTGGCCGACCCCAGCACCCTCTCGGCCTCTCCTTCCGCCTATATATTGCCCTCGGGACAAAAACCCTAAGTGACCGATCAAAAATCCATGAAAGAGTCTATAGCCGCCGTCATCTCCATATCTAGATCGGGAGGGATCTAAAGCTCTTCCCGGCACCCTGCCAGAGAGGGGAATTCACCCTGGAGGCCTTCTTCATCACCATGCAAGCCTCCGGTGTGATGCGTGAGTAGTTCATCCTTGGACTACGGATCCATTTAGTAGCTAGATGGCTGGTTCTCCTCCTTTGTGCTTTCATGTCTAGATCTTGTGAGCTCCGTTCATGATCAAGATCATGTATTTGTAATTCTGCATGTTGTGTTTGCGGGGATCCGTTGGATATTGAGATGCTATTTCAGATTGATTATTGATTCTATCATGTGTTTGTTATTTGTGATCTTGCATGCTTTCCGTTGTTAGTAGCTATCTTGGCCAAGTAGATGCTAGCAACTCCAAGAGTTAGTATTTATGCTCGATAGTGGGTTCATGCCTCTGGTAATCTGGGGAAGTGACAGAAATCTCTAAGGTACTAGATGTGTTGTTGCTATTAGGGAGAAACCAACAATCCTTTGTTCATAGAACAATCGTATTGTTTACTTTACACGCAGTTCGTAAAGCAATAATTTGTTGCTTGCAACATAATACTGGAGGGGATTCGGATGATAACCTGAAGGTGGATTATTAGTCATAGATGCAGTTGGATGGCGGTCTATGTATAATGTTGTAATGCCCAATCGAATCTCAAAGGAGTCAAGATGATTAGTATATGCATGTATTGCTTTCTCGATGTTTGTCAATTGCCCTGCTGTAATTTGTTCACCCAGCATGTTATCTATCTTAAGGAGAGCCACCTCTAGTGAACTATGGATCCCGATCCTTTTCTTTACATACAATCTACAATCTTTTACTGCTTTGTGTTTACTTTCTACAAACTGTTACTTATTTCCATTCGATACGTTTAATCCTTTGTTTTCCGCAAAACACGGTGAGATTGACAACGTCATCGCAAGTTGGGGACAAAGTTTTGTGGTTGTGTTGTGCAGGTCTCCACTTTGCTACTAGCACCGGTAGTGCGCCCTGCCAAGGCTTAGCTAGCAACACCTTTGGGGTGTTTCCTTGCTCCTACTGGTTCAATTAAACCTTGGTTTCTTAACTGAGGGAAACTTGCTGCTGTGCTCATCATACCTTCCTCTTGGGGTTCCCAATGATCTCTACATCAACATTGCACCAGCATTTTCCTGGCACCGACACTGAGCCATCATCGAGCTCCCCAATGGAGACTCTGGTGAAGGGGCCCGGAGACTCGGGGCACGTCTCTAGCCAAGTCTTCGGGGTTCCCTGAGATGCATTCAGTATACCCCCGTAGTCTAGACCGGAGTCATGTGCCACCCCGGAAGACTCCGGCCCTAGAGACTAGAGACTCTAGGGTTAGTGAACTACAACGAATCTAATTTGGGGGGCTATAAATACCCCCTTCTTCCCCAAGTGCAAGTTGTAGCCTCTAATATCCCTCCTCCATTGTTGTTGAGCTCCAACCTCCTAGATCTCCCTCCCTAGCCACTAGAACTTGATGCCCCTTGGGGAATCAAGGGAGGAGGCCTAGCCTAGGTTTCCACCTAAGGGATTTGTGTTTCCCCACCATTTGTGTAAGAAGTTGTTGCTCTAGGATTTGAGGAAACCCTAACTTGAAGAAGTCACCATCCATAGCTCATCCTCGTGCGTAAGAGCTTTGGAGTCATCTTGGGAGCCTGCAATTCCGTTGTGGAGAAGTGCCCCAGGGTTTTGTACAAAAACCATGAGACGACTCGCCCCCCACAACAACCATCTATTCCAATGGGATCTTGGGGTTTTTTCACATGGACCTCTTTCGTCCTCCATCATTTGATAGCCTTGGGGTAAAGAAGTATTGTTTGGTTATTGTGGATGACCACTCAAGAAACACTTGGGTATATTTCTTCAAGAAAAAGAGTGAGACTCAACAAACCGTCATCAACTTTGCCAATGAAGTGCAACGTCAACATAATAAGAAGATCTTCGCCATTAGAAGTGGCAACGGTACCGAGTTCAAGAACTACACCTTAGATGAGTTTCTTGGTGATGAGGGGATCAAGCATCAATATTCCGCTCCATATACCCCTCAACAAAATGGTGTGGCGGAATGGAAGAATTGGACTCTTATGGATATTTAGAGAACCATGATTGCGGAGTTCAAGTCTCCGTATAATTTTTGGACCGAAGCTATCTCAATCGCTTGTCATATTGCCGACCATTTTTATCTTCGCGAGTACTTGTACATGACTCCCTATGAGATCCTCACCGGTAAGAAGCCAAGTATCCACTATCTTCGAGTGTTTCGGTTTAAGTTCTATATTCTCATGAAAGGTAACCGGTTATCTAAATTCGAGTCTCCAGCTATTAAAGGTATATTTGTTGGCTATGCATCAGACTCTCACGCTTATAGAGTCTATAACAAGTCCAGTGGGAAAGTTATAGTATCTTCTAATGTGAAGTTCGATGATCATCAAGGCTCCCAAGTGGGGCAAATTGATCTTGGTGATGTAGGTGATGAAATTCCTCTCAAGCCATAAGAAGATTGGTTGTGGGATTTTTCTGCCCCGTTGAGGAACCCCTTATGGTGGAAGGAGAAGGAAAATGCTCTACTCAAGTGGAGCCCTCACCTATTCAAGATCTACATCAACCCCACAGCCATCAAGATACCATGGTTGAAGATATAGTTCATGATCATGGTCAAGCTCAAGTAAATGATGGGTGTGCATCACCCCATATGGACCAAGGTCAAGCTCATGAAGATGGACAAAGCTAAAATGTCGAGCAAGATCAAGGAGAGGAGGAAGCTCAATTTCAAGGTCAAGACAAGGATCAAAATTGTGGTGATGACCAAGTAGCTTCTCAATAATCCATTGAGAAAGCTCAAGCTCGTTGTGAAGCAAGAAGGATCGCGAAGCTCGTCCAAGAAGGACTTACCCTTGAAAATGTTGTTGGTGATCTTGAAAGGGGCATTAATACTCGTAATCAAGTGGCTAACTTTGTGGGCCACAATAGTTTCATTTCTTGTGTAGAACCCCAAAAGGTTTATGTAGCACTTGAAGACCTAGATAGGATTGAGGCCATGCATGAAGAGCTTCACAACTTCGAGCGCAACAAAGTGTTGTCAATGGTGGAGAGACCCAAGGAGTGTCGTAATGTCATTGGGACAAAGTGGATCTTCAATAACAAGCAAGATGCAAATGGGATGGTCACTCGCAACAAGGCAAGATTGGTGGCTCAAGGCTTCTCCCAAGTTGAGGGTATCGACTACGGTGAAACTTTTTCCCCGGTTTCCCATATTGAATCCATTCGTATCTTGCTTGCATATGCATATCATCATAACTTCATGTTGCAACAAATGGATGTTAAAAGTGCATTTCTTAATGGTCCGCTTAATGAGTTGGTGTATATCAAGCAACCTCCAGGTTTTGAGGATCCATAGTTTCTAAACCATGTCTACAAACTTTATAAGGCACTCTATGGACTTAAACAAGCTCCACGTGCGTGGTATGAGAATCGTAGAAAGTTCTTGGTAGACTGTGGTTTCGAATTGAGCTAATCAACCCCACTCCTTTTACTAAGAGAGTTGGAGGAAACTTGTGCATATGTCAAATTTATGTTGATGATATTATCTTGCGTTCTTGATGACCCACAAGTATAGGGGGTGTATCGCAGTATTTTCGAGGGAAGTGAAACCCAATTTATTGATTCGACACAAGGTGAGCCAAAGAATATTTATAAGCCTTAACAACTGAGTTGTCAATTCAGCTGCACCTGGAAACAATCTTGCTCACAGCAGTTTATCAGTAGCAACAGTTTTGTAGTAGGAATAGTAAAGTAACAGCAGTAGTAAAGCAAAGATAGTAGTAACGAAAGCAGTAAACAGTGGGATTCGAGTGCGGTAGGCATAGGGATGGATGGACGGGCGTTGCATGGACAAGACAATTCACATAGCAAACAGAACATAGGGCAATTGCAGATAAATAAGATAAAGCACCCAAGTACTAGAAAATCCTAGGCATGTGTTCCATATATAGTCATACGTGCTCGCATGAGAACTTACACAACATCTTTTGTCCTGCCAGCCCGTTTGCAGTGGGGCCTCTAGGGAACTACTGGCAATTAAGGTGCTCCTTTTAATACAGCACCGGAGCAAAGCATTAACACTCCGTGAACACATGTGATCCTCACATCAAAGCCTTTCCCTTCCGGTTATCCCGATTTCTGTCACTTCGGGGCCATAGGTTCCGGACAACAACATGTGTATACAACTTGTAGATAAGACTAAAAAAAATACTATCATAATGAATCAATAATAAGTTCAGATCTGAAATCATGGCACTCGGGCCCTAGTGATAAGCATTAAGCACAACAAGTCGCAACAAAGTCATAAAGCACTAATAAAGAGATACTGGGCACCATGCCCTAACAATCTGATGCCATTACATGAACGATCTCATCCAATCCCTACCATCCCCATAGCCTACAGCGGGGGATTACTCACTCATAGATGGGGGAAACATGGATGGTCGATGAAGATGATGGTGGAGATCGATGGAGATGGCTCCGGGGGCACTTCCCCGTCCCGGCAGGGTGCCGGAATAGAGACTTTCTGTCCCCCGAATCTCCCTTCGGTGGCGGCGGCGCAGCGGAACTTTTCATGGAAAAACGTCGAACCCCCCGAAGTTTTTAGGTCAGAAGGCTTCTTATAGGTGAAGAGGGAGACCGAGGGGGTGCCTGGGGCCACCACACCATGCCCTGGCACGGCCAGGACCAGCCCGCGCCTGGGGGTGGTGTGGCCAGCCCTTGGCCCTCCTCCGTCTCGTATTCTGGCTCCTGGAGTCTTCTGGAAAAATAGGCACTTTGGCTTTTGTCCCGTCCAATTCCGAGAATATTCATTTTCTGACTTTCCTGGAACCAAAAATAGCAGAAAATAGGCACTGTGGCTCTTGTTAATAGGTTAGTCCAAGAAATCATATGAAAAGTACTCCAAAGTGTGGACAAAACACAAGAAACTGGATAAAGCAAAGCATGCGGCATCAAAAATTATAGATACATTTGCAATGTATCAACATCCCCAAGCTTAACTCCGGCTCGTCCTCGAGTAGGTAAGTGATAAAAATAAAGAATAATTTTTGAGGTGACATGCACCATCAAAGACTTGACCAAATTATTTGTAAACATTCAAAGCTAGGATCATAGTACTTCAATCATAACATGAAAGACAAAGTTCTAGCAATAAAAGAAAGAAACTATGATGCAACATGAAAAGGCACAAACAAAAGATTCATGAATAACAATGCTTTGCAAGACGTTTGTTTGTTTCACATAAAGAAAACATAGCATAATGGCATTCAGCTTGTCCCTCATAGAGTAGCAAATATAAGTGCATAGCACACCTTCAAAGTCCCTTGAGTACGAGGGCCGCTCCTCATGCTACTCAACTTTAGTTACCGGTAAGTTCTTGTCATCGTAAGTATGTGTGTATCATTGAGGACCTCCAACGGGGTACCCCTTGCCCGATGATACGGAAGAATCCCCATATCAAAATGACAAGGCAAGCAGACAATGAGTATCTTAGCAATCTTCTTATTTACCATGGGACAATGGTGCTTTTTTCTCTCTTTCCTCTTTTCATAAATCTCTTTTTTTTCTTTTTCTCAATAGCTATCTCTCTCTTTTTTATAAGAAGAATGCTTCATAGATATCATTATGGTTACGCTGCAGGTTTCCACCATGTCAGCATGGATTAGACCAGCGGCCCAGGCATTTCTCTAACACACATACATAACTCCATGGACTTACAAGCTCCCCTTTTATTTCACACCGACGACATCCGCATACAAAATAGCAAGGTATCAACTGGGTATATATATTTACAAGTGTTGAAAGCGTTCCCCGTGACAGCACGGTTCTGCTAATCCCCAGCCTATAATTAGCAAGCATATAACTTTTATGGAGAGTTCACAATGGTTCAAGTTTATTAAGTGCAGGAAATAAAGTGTGCCATCAAGTTCGTGAGAGCTTTACTAACTAACTTTCTCAAAACAAGCAAACAATTTATTCGGAAGAAAACAAGGCATATTGAATATGCACGGAAGTAGCAAATGATGCTAATAGGTAGGTATGGTGGACACTTTGGCAATATTTGGTTTAAGGGAGTTGGAAACATGAGTAAAACACTCAGTGTAAGTGAAGGCTAGCAATAATAAGGGAGCGACAAATGAGAGAGCAACAATGGCCATAATCATGCAGAGCGACAAAACATCATTGATCAAAGCATAAAGTGATACTACAAGTTGAAAACTAAAGGATAATAAAGTCTTATGGTGACTTGGGATAGTCATAACATGGTGTGAGCATGTGCCAAGTCAACCCAAATAAAGCATCAAAGGAGAATACCACTATACTATGCCTTAATATGCTAAAACAACGCATGATTCATCCAAGGCACATTAAGCAATCTCAATTATTTATAACAAGTCATGCTACAGCAAATAATACTAAGCATAAACCCAAAACAATATCAAGCATGGCATGACAAAGCATAGGCCACAGTCAAAAACAAGCTCTCTTTACCACTTAAGTATGAACTTTCATACTCTTTTCCAAACCCAACCAAACTATTTGCAAACCAACGTATGAAAGAGGGGGTCCAACCAATTTATTCAGCAAACTAAGCAAACCACGCAAACTAAAAACCAAAATGAAAACGAAAAATAAGACGCTCCAAGAACAACACAATTGTGCATGAAACAATAAAAATGAAGTGGTTGAAAGAAACCTAAGATTTTTATTGATGAAGAAGGGGATCCCTTGGGCATCCCCAAGCTTTGACGCTTGTACTTCTTGGATATTTCTTGGGGTGACACGCATGGCATCCCCAAGCTTGAGCTTTAGTCCATCCTTCATCTCATTACTCATTCCTTCCATACACCTGAAATTTTTCCTTCATACAAAACTTCACACAATCTTTATTAGCAACATTAGTGCACTCAAGATAAATAAGTCTCAAGGTTCAGTTCTAACACCAAATAAACTTCCATTAGAACACTAGCTACTGTATCACTCCCCTAAAAAAGCTTAGTTCCCCAAAAGAACTCAAGAAGGAACCAACAAGAAGCAAATGCAGAAAATGGCAGAAATCCATCAAAATAGAGCAGCAGGTAAAGACGATTTTTTTGGAAGACCGTCTGTTGCTCAAATCAACAAGTATTGAACTAACGAAAGTTATACAACAACCTGGGTCAGAAGCACAAAAAATGACAGCTCAATCCGACGTACAGAGCTCTCTCACGAATTTTTACGGTAAAGCACAGAAATCTGTTTCGGGACAGCAACTTTCCCAATCATCACTTCACTCTCATTAGAGGTTACTCTTGGCACAAAAAGCAAATAAAAAGGATAAGGATAGTTTATTACAGAGGTAATAACTTCCGACACTCATCTAAAACTTTTGGGTTATCTCCCAATAAGTACTTTTCTTTAATGCCTTTAAGTTAGGCATAAGCAAAAACTTAAATGGATAGAATAGAAGTAAACGGAGATAATTATAGTGAAAACATTGTCTTGTTCAATGAAATCCTTTTGTTAACAAGGTTGATCAAGTATTGCTACCAAAACAATTGCATATGAGACAAAACTTTGTATTCCACTAATAATTATGTTACCTCAACCTTGATAGCAATGGTCCCAATCATAATAGTTTCAATTTTTTTTCTTGGTATGGAACAATATATTTCTCCAACTTGAATGCCCTCAACATGTTCAATTGAATTCAAACCATAAGTCCTATCAATATTCTTGGGGAAATAGATAGTATGTTCCATGTCATTGACATTGAAGGTCACCTTCCCTTGATTACAATTAATAACAGCTCCTGCAGTATTTAAGAAAAGGTCTCCCAAGAATAATAGACATAATATCATCTTCAGGCATAATAGTTTGAGAGGATGCTCTCATAAGAAATATGAGTTGAAGCAAAAGAGAGCATCAAGAAGAAAATTCAAAACACATTTAAGTCTAACCCACTTCCTATGCATAGGAATCGTGTAAGCAAATAACAAAGTGACAGGCATAGGAAGATAAAACAAGAGTAACTTCAAAACTTTCAGCACATAGAGAGTTGTTTCAATCCCATGAAAACTTCTACTACCATATTTTCCTCTCTCATAATAATTTTCAGTAGCCTCATGAAGAAACTCAACAATATAACTATCACATAAAGCATGCTCTTCATGATCTACAAGCACTAGAGCTTTATTGTAAACATTTTCAAGAGAAACCTCAGGAACATAACATTCATTCTCCTTTAGTAAGCAAGGGGGACAATCAAATAATGTAAGGGATAAAGAGTTACTCTCATTAGAAGGTAGGCATGGGTAGCTAATCCATTCTTCCTCCTTTTGTTCATCACTCTCCTCCTCTTTTTCATCTAATGAGATTTCAGGTTCATCAATTTCTTCTTCCATAGGATCCTGCAAGGCATTAGTCTCTTCCATTTGTGGAAAGCATCTATTAAAATATTCAAGAATATAGCTATTTTCATCCTTGTAATTATCAAAGCAAAATTTAAGTATACCATACACCTCATATTTTTAAGGTGAATCATCAATATTTTCAAGCAAACTAGCAAGTTCAAAAGCACCCTTGCAAGCAATAAATTCTTCAATTTGTTCCGCATCATAAAAGTCATAAATTCCTTTAGCATAGGAAGATATGGTATCATTATCATTATACTCACATTGAAAAGGGAGGTGTTTATACCTTTTTCTGCAACGAGACTCATCACAGCAATAAGTAACATTATAAGTAGAGCACACATTTCTAGCAATGGTATACAATCTATCAATTTGTTCCAATAAGTGTTTCCCATTTTGTGACAAGCGGTGTTCCTTATAATAATATTTTTGATCTTCCGTGAACCCACCTTACCAATAAGCTTCAGTTTCAAAGAAACCAACCATTGCCAACAAGCATGATAAAGCAAGACAATAACAGACCAACGAAAATAACAACTAGAGTAGGAACTATTTTTTTTGTATTTTTGATAAAGAAACAAGCAAACAAGGAGAAAGATAAACTTAGCTTGAACAATAGTGATTCCAAGTGGACTTGATAAATAAAGCTATGCTCCCCGGCAACGGCGCCATAAAATAGTCTTGATGACCCACAAGTATAGGGGGTGTATCGCGGTATTTTCGAGGGAAGTGAAACCCAATTTACTAATTCGACACAAGGGGAGCCAAAGAATATTTATAAGCCTTAACAACTGAGTTGTCAATTCAGCTACACCTGGAAACAATCTTGTTCACAGCAGTTTATCAGTAGCAACAGTTTTGTAGTAGGAATAGTAAAGTAATAGCAGTAGTAAAGCAAAGACAGTAGTAACGAAAGCAGTAAACGGTGGGATTCGAGTGCGGTAGGCATAGGGATGGATGGACGGGCGTTGCATGGACAAGACAATTCACATAGCAAACAGAACATAGGGAAATTGCAGATAAATAAGATAAAGCACCCAAGTACTAGACAATCCTAGGCATGTGTTCCCTATATAGTCATACGTGCTCGCAATGAGAACTTGCACAACATCTTTTGTCCTGCCAGCCCATTTGCAGCGGGGCCTCTAGGGAACTACTGGCAATTAAGGTGCTCCTTTTAATAGAGCACCGGAGCAAAGCATTAACACTCCGTGAACACATGTGATCCTCACATCAAAGCCTTTCCCTTCCGGTTATCCCGATTTCTGTCACTTCGGGGCCATAGGTTCCGGACAACAACGTGTGTATACAACTTGTAGATAAGACCAAAAACAATACTATCATAATGAATCAATAATAAGTTTAGATCTGAAATCATGGCACTCGGGCCCTAGTGACAAGCATTAAGCACAACAAGTCGCAACAAAGTCATAAAGCACTAATAAAAGATAATGGGCACCATTCCCTAACAATCTGATGCCATTACATGAACGATCTCATCCAATCCCTACCATCCCCATAGCCTACAGCGGGGGATTACTCACTCATAGATGGGGGAAACATGGATGGTCGATGAAGATGATGGTGGAGATCGATGGAGATGGCTCCGGAGGCACTTCCCCGTCCCAGCAGGGTGCCGGAACAGGGACTTTTTGTCCCCCGAATCTCCCCTTCGGTGGCGGCGGTGCAGCGGAACTTTTCGTGGAAAAACGTCGAACCCCCCGAAGTTTTTAGGTCAGAAGGCTTCTTATAGGCGAAGAGGGAGACCGAGGGGGTGCCTAGGGCCACCAGACCATGCCCTGGCGCGGCCAGGCCCAGCCCGCCTGGGGGTGGTGTGGCCAGCCCTTGGCCCTCCTCCGTCTCGTATTCTGGCTCCTGGAGTCTTCTGGAAAAATATGCACTTTGGCTTTTGTCTCGTCCAATTCCGAGAATATTCATTTTCTGACTTTCCTGGAACCAAAAACAGCAGAAAACAGGCAGCTGGCACTGTGGCTCTTGTTAATAGGTTAGTCCAAGAAATCATATGAAAAGTACTCCAAAGTGTGGACAAAACACAAGAAAGTGGATAAAACAAAGCATGGAGCATCAAAAATTATAGATACATTTGCAATGTATCAGTTCTCCTAACAAAGCTTTCGATGATGTATTTTCTTAGCTAATGACTGATGAGTTTGAAATGTCTATGACGGGGGAATTTCAGTTCTTTCCTAGATTCAATGTGAAGCAATTGTTTGGAGGTATCTTCATTAATCAAGCCAAATACATTCAAGATATGCTCAAGAGATTCAAGTTGACGGATTTAAATGGAGCCAAGACTCCCATGCATCTCAAATGTGATCTCACTCTTGATACTAAGGGTAAAGATGTGGATCAAAAGGTATACCATTCTATCATTTGTTATTTACTCTATCTTTGTGCATCTAGACTGGATATCATGTTGAGTGTGGCTATTTGTGCACAGTTTCAAGCCGCACCAAAATAAATCCACCTTGTGGCGGTCAAGCGAATCTTTCGATATTTAGTTGATACCCCAAACTTTGGCTTATGGTATCCCAAGGGCTCAAGCTCTGTACTTCATGGATTCATGGACTCGGATTGGGAGGGAGACAAAGTTTGAAGGAAATCAACCTCCGGGGCTTGCCAATTCCTTGGTAGGTCCTTGGCATGTTGGTCATCTAAGAAGCAAAATTGTGTCTCCTTGTCATCCGTCGAGGCCGAGTATATTGTGGCCGCTAGTTGTTGTGCACAATTGTTGTGGATGAGGCAAACTTTAAAGGATTACGATGTCACATGTGACAAAGTGCCTCTTGTTTGTGATAATGAAAGTGCAATCAAGATCGCCTACAACCTGTTGCAACGCACAAGAACGAAGCATATTGATTTTCATCATCACTTCATCCGGGAGAATGTGAATAATGGAGATATTGACCTCTCTTATGTTAGCACCGAGAAGAATCTTGCGGATTTATTCACCACGCCCCTTGATGAGAAGAGATTCCAAGAGTTAAAGCATGAGCTAAATATCATTGATTCGAGCAATTTTTCTTGAGACCATGCACCCTCACTCATGCATTCATATGTTATCCTATCTAGATGTAGTCATGGATATAGGGGGAGTGCGGTCCTAATTCATTGGGATATCCCTCCCCCATTATGCCCAAAGTAAGAAAATCATCCTCTTAATATCATTTTGTGATATGTGAGCTTCAATGACGAGTTTTTTGTAATGGACCCAAGATATATATATATATTCGTGGTGCCAAGCCAAGTATATTCAAACATGGTGGCCTCGGCCACCGACCCACAGCTTGTTGAGGGTTTGGATATTTTTTGCATCTTTGTGGTTCTTCTTTTGGATCTTGTGGTCATTTATCTCGTGCTCTTCTCACAAGTTTTCTACTCTATCCCAAGCCTGCTTCCACCCCTTGACCATGCTCCTTGCTTGTCCTTCTTTTTCTGGCATTTTCGGGCTAAGGAGGCCGAAGACTCCGGGGTCTGACCCTAGAGACTCTGGCCTGGACGGTTTTTCTACATTCATTTAAGGGAATTTGGGGTGGGGGTAACCCCCAGTTACTCATCTCCACCACGACTCCCTTTCTCTCCTCCCTCCCATCCCCTCCTCCGCCCATCATTGGTGGGGCTACCTTTCGCTCCAGATCTGCCGCCACCGTCCAGGCTCTCTCCTCCACCGTTGGGCCTCCTTCCCATCGGCAGGGACCCCCCACCATGGAGCAAGGTGCCCTCTCTCTCACTCCCTCTCTAGGGTTCCCCCTAGATTCTCTGTGAGGATTGGGCTATTTATATCCATGGATTTCGTTGTATAGCGGAAATTCCTATCATCTTGGTGAGTTTGTGACCCCAATCTATTTTAAGAATCACTCCCTGAGTCGCCTATCACTCACCAAGTTTCAGGGTCGGAGACTCCGGCCGTCATGACCGGAGACTCCGGTGGGGCGGAGACGCCGGCCAGGACAGAAAATCCAGGGCTAGAGGGGGGAGACCTTGGGGTGTTTCTCTGTGATTGGTCTAGATTTCTCTCTTCTTCCACCATATGTTCCAATACAAGCAAACTTATCCCCTGCTTTGCTTTCGTGCTCTTTTTTCGCATGTGGTTTCGGTAGCTCTTGTCCTTGTCATACCAAGTCCAAGACTCTGAACTATGGGGGAAATCCTCGCACGGTTGCTGGTCGTCATCCGTATGACAGTCGTGAGGAACATGTTGCAAGGACATAGGGCAAGAAAGCCATGTCACTTTAGAGGTGTGAGGAAGAGCGTCTTCGTCATGAGGAACTTGCCAAGAAGCGGAAGTATGACAATCTCACCACCCTCAAGAAGCTGAACACCGATGAGTACCGGATCATGAGGAGGCAACAGTTATATGAGTTGGCAAATAACAATCTAGATAATCATTTTTGGAGGCATGATTAGTATTTGATCATGACTGAAGTATATTCCAATATGTCAGTGAAGAAGCATGTGTGCCCATAGCATCCCCTTGACTTTGCCTTCATGAACAGCAAGTCCTATTTCTCTGAGGCTCTCTAGATCACCGAGAAGCTTAGGTTACATCATCTCATGGGATTTTAGCATGATTACAACATTTAAATTATGCATCAGTTCTTTGCCACTCTCGTGTTCGGAGGAGGGAACGAGATCCCTATGACTTGGATGACTGGCGAGGTTCGTTTTTCAGTCTAGCTTTAGTGAGTTTGCTGAGGTCTTGGAGTATCCATTCGAAGGCAAGGATGCACCGGTTGGTCTTCGCATTCATGAGACTATCGACCCTGAGTATATGAAGAAGCCTCTTGCACCTCTCTACTCCAAGAATGGTGTCCTTGCTAAAGAAAGGAACCTCAGGCCACCGTTCCATATTGTGCTCCGCATGTTCCGTGAGAACATTTATCCTCAAGCGGGTAATCTTGACACTATTCGTTCAGCTTTGGTACCTCTCATGGCTCTTGCTCATTCAGTATGCATCAAAGGCCTAGAAGCTCATGCCACTCCTCTTGATGTCATGTTCTTTATCTTCATGGAGATGGCCATCAACTTGGGTGAGAAGAATACACACCTATGCTCCCTATGTCATGAGGCTTGTCCCTCCACCTTCACGAAGATGAAGTTGCCCTCCCAGCTGATAACCCACAAGTATAGGGGATCGTGTGTAGCCTTTTCGATAAGTAAGAGTGTCGAACCCAACGAGGAGCTAAAGGTAGGATAAATGTTCTCTCAAGTTCTATCAAACACTGATACAACTCTACGCACACTAAACGTTTGCATTATCTAGAAAATAAAACTAGAGTAATAATACGAGTACTAGAGATAGATTTGCATGATAACAAATAACAAGAAAGTAAAGTTAGTTGATGCAGCAATAAAATAAAATAAACTAATAGAACCATGAGTGTGGAAGAGTGGTGGTAATTGTGGTGGCTTTGTCCAAGTTTAATTAGCGAATAAATTGGGTTCATTGTCTTCGATGCAGTTTTCTATGTGGGAGAGCTAAATATACATGCGCTTCACTACTTGGAATTACATGTATTATATGATTGGATTGTTAGCAAACATCCATAACTACTAACAATGCATTAGGTTTCCCCAACCATAGCCTTCAGTTTAATGGTCCTCTTACTCCCATACGTGCAATGTTCCGGTTCGTGTTCTCAGGTTTCTGTCACTCTGATAGAACTTTCCCCTTCCTCTTACACATACTACAAACCCTATGATGTTTAATCCATGCACGCACAAATATAATGGACACCAAAGGACTGTACCATATCAACATACAACTGTAATGTACCAAAGACGTTCAACCATTCAATCTAAAAACAAAGAAACTACACAAACATAACATAGATCATAGGATTATAACTTATAGCATCAAACACCATGTTTACATAGGATGGTACAGAGGTGTCTGGGAGGATGAACCACTGCATACTAGGAGGATTAGCTGATGAAGTTGGCAGTGAAGATGGTGAAGAGGGCGGCGGCAGCGCTGGTGGCGGTGCGGGGGACTCCTTCCCTACCGCCGGTATCATGGGGGAGCACCGCCCCTTAGCCCCTTCCTTCATGGCTTCTTGGGAGCCCTCCCTCATGGAGATGGGATCCATGGGGGAGGAAAAAACATGGCTTTGGTGGCTGTAAATTCTTGGGTGGAGGTGTCTCCCACGAATTAGGTTTCCTCCCTTTATATAGCTTCTCGGATTCCCGTCACCCCATCTTGCGCTGCAGTAAATCGGGCCTAGCAGGCCCATCCAGACTCGGAATGTAACACCCCAAAAATATTAATCAAGATTAGCAAGTTCAAATCACCTAAGTTTAGGGTTAACAAAAACTCTTATTATTAAATCTCATATGAGTGTATGTGTGAATTGCATTAGTGTATGAATGAGTGAAATCGCCATGTTTGATTGCTACAAATGATAAGGAATGGTTTAAAGATGAATACTACATCATCTAGGCCATTTACAAACAAAATCAAAAGAAAATAAAATCAAATATAAATCATATGATCAAATGGTCATTTTGACCAAAATTAACCACAAGATCACTTTCAGTGTTTCTAGTCAAAGATTTCTAACAGAAACTTTCTCAATTCTTTTCACCCCTTGTTATACCAAGTAAAAGTGAACCCAAGCCCACTTTACAAATAAAGAGAAACAATTTCCAAATCATTTTAAAGGACATTGCAAAATTGAATGAAGTTCATATGCATAGATCACCATTTTGCAAAAGCCACTCAAAATAATTCACCTTGACTTTTCCAAGCAACCATAGACTATCAAGCTAGTACTCAGAAAACTCACCAAAATTGAGCCAAAATTCAAAACTTAAATTCATGCGGCCATTTGGTCGAGCACCTAGCAGACACAATTAAACACTGCCTAACTTCTACTGTTCTGAGCAGTGATCAATCACGACTAGTGCCTTAAATCTCTCCCCTGGTCTCCCCAGCACCTAGCAACGCAGTGCACACACTCCCCCTTTGCCGTTCGCACTAGTGCAGCGCGGCCCGAGCTCACCATGCCGGTCGACCAAGCCCCACTCGCCAAAGACCGTGTCGCCCTCTCCCACAATGTCCAGGAGACGAGCACCACACCACCGCCGAGAATGTTTGTTTGCGGTACCAAACTTCCCGGGTGAGTGCACCGCAGTACCCGAGTTGTCATCAATCACGCGGAGGGGCCGTAGTAGAATCGCCAATTGTCCAGAAGGGCCAAATGGGGGTGAATACAAATCTAACGGCCAAACAGTCGTTTGAACCACACGAAAAACGGTTGAACTCAAATACCACCGTTAGGTCAACTCTTCTTGGCCCTCCCTGTCAGTATTCCCCGTTATCTTTTGCGGTCGTGGACTAGCTTACCCCAACGTGGACCAGATCCCTGAGTGGACCAGATCTATTTCTTTGCTCTGCTCTAGTCTTCTCCCCTTCTCCCCTCACCATAACATTTGCTCAGCTCCGACTGCTTGTCTCAGATCGAAGCTCGCACTTGCTCTAATTTGCGTCCCCACCATGTCCGGTCAACCTCCCACGCCTCTAATCGAAGCTCGCAGCCGTCGCCGTCGCATCGTCCGCCGTATTGGAGCTTCGCGTCCTAGGACTAATATCTCGCCTCTGGCTAGTCCTTCTCGGACGGCGGAGCGCATCCCGTCGGGCAATCCAGGCTGGTGACCAGCCTAGGGAAGTTGTGTGCTGCCACATACCCTAGGCATGGTAGCCCTGGCACAGCAGTTTGACGACCACGCTCTCATGGCCACCGTGCTGGGCGTCCGTCCTGCCATGTCACCGGTAGAGTTGCTATCGTCTTTTAGGTCTGGTTTTGGTCAGACGAAATGAGGTCAAGATTGAGGTATGCGCGCCGCCATTCGATTTTTTCGTCTGGTTCGAGCACAGGTTAGACACCGAGCGCGTTTTGCATTCTTCCTGTTCTTTCGAGTGCTGCGGGGAGAAAATGAGCTTCATGCGTTGGCATTGCGCCTGTGGGTGGGACGATCGCTTGGGGCAGCTTCGTTTCTTCTCCAAACTCGGGTTTGACGGCCTCCCATTGGATGCTTGGGAGCCGGAGGCCCTGAAGCAGGTCGTCAGTAGCCTTGGCGGCGAGCTGGTGGAAATTTTTCCACCGAGCGGCAGATGGGTCATCGAGGTAAAGGCGTGGCTGAAAGATCCTGACGCCGTTCCTAAGATGTACGAGGTGCAGATTCCAAGCAGGGCAGGGCGATAGCTTTGCTAGAAGCACCCGGTCATCATCCACCTGGAGGAGGTTCTGGAATCACTACATGGAATTTAGGGTCTCGAAGAGGCTTCCAGAAAGCATCCTTGTCGCCTACAGTGTTGGCCTGGAAGGATCGATGGCACAGGACCACCACCGTTTCGCGAGGGCGCACACAGTTTCGATGGGGGAACCGGGCTTGGATGAGCTGGTGGTTCTGATTTCCCTCGAGTGAAGACAGAGCTCTAGTGAATTTCCATGGTATGTGTGGCTAATGAATTTGTAGTATGGAGAGCGTAGCAGGAAGTTAGCATCGACTAAAAATGTGTAATAGTTTGAATCGATGTAGTACATGTGTGTAATAGTTTGAAGTAGTATGTGTGTGTAATAGTTTGAATCGATGTAGTATGTGTGGGTAATGAATTTGATGTAGTGTGTGTGTAATAGTTTGAATCGATGTAGTTGAACACCGTGCTTTATAATTTATGTGAATAACCAAGGACAACCTCATGAAAAGAGGGTGGTCTGGTAATGAGCAATGTCAATTATGTGGATGCCAGGAAAATGTAGTCCATCTCCTCTTCAAGTACAAGGTAACAATATTTGTAACACGTTGAAATGCAGGACCATTTTGTAGGCAACACAAGACAAAGGAAAAATGGTTTACAGCACGGACAACGGACGCAAAATCTGTAGTCTGGGATAAAAAAATGCCAGTTAACTGGATTTAACCATGGCTAGTAATTGAAGGAAATAGATGCTTGATAGTATTTGCTTACAACAGTAGTACTTCCATACAAAAGGGTCTTATACCTGCACAAAAGTGGGCTTAACTTCCTACTAGTTTATAGAACAATTCGTCAGCATTTCGTAGCCATTCTTCAGTCTAAACTTAACTACTCTACACTGAAGAAACTACAGATCTCCACCAGAAAAGTTGGCTGGCCAATTGCCTTGAGAGGACATAAGTTCTTTGATCATTTAACCCAAACTGATCTATTGCCTTCCCACCAAACTACAAGAAATCTGCATCGTTCATGCACGATTTGCATGCGCCAGTCCCGGTTCAGTTGGACCATCCGCGTCGCCGCAACAATTTCTTTGAAACTGAAATTCGGCATCTCCTTCTTGGGATCATAGGTCCATGTGAACTCGAACCTGAATTCCGGGACTGAGCTAATGCCCGCCACCGGCTTCGGCTGTCGAACAATCCAGCATGCTGAGTATAGATGCTTGGTCGCCGCCACGGTATTGCCTCCGACGGTGTGTAGGATGGAGCGTCTTTGCCGCAGACGGCATGCTCCTGGCCTCCCCCACTGCGGTAAGGTAGTCTGCGCCGAAGCATGGACACAAGAGTTCCTAGACCTTCGCGCTGCCCTGTTCAAGGGTGTGTACCCTCGGCGGCATGCTCTCGTGAACGATTTGATACGTACGTTGTTCCCACTGCCTAGAGCATGCTGTAATGCCATGGCGCGATTTCTCCACATCGCTCTCTTGGCCCTGCTTGCCGCATCTGGCGCTGACGACACCGCCATCGCCACCGCAACCGATTTGGCACATTCGGGGAAATCATCCACCTGGCAGGGCAATGGGAGACCGGCCTTGAAGTAGAGCTTCATGGCCTGCCTTAGAGGGGCTAAATACTCCAGTTTTGGCGGCTGTCGCGGCGGCGGCTGCTTAGGCGAGGCCATGTTACCCGAGTTGGTGCGGCACGGAGGAGCTGCGCCAGGTGAACTGTTGTTTATTGGAGAAGGGGAGTGAAAGACTACGGGCACGCTTGAAAATAACTATCTCCTGTTTCCTTAGAGGGTAATAATTCGACACCCGTTGCATTAACCGCTCAATCTTTATTTCCCTTCTCAGCATAAGAGTGCGAACGTATTAAAAAGATCGGTCGTGGCTATCCACCTCATCGGGCAATATACCAGGACAGGTAGGAGACCAGGTTTCATTTTAGAAATGTTGACGACTGTGCTCTTATGTTTATACAATAATATTTATATGCCACCATGTACCATCGATTATAGCAACACCATCAGAAACAGGGGATGATGATGTGGTGTGTTTTCTTTTTTTTTAAACGGCATCAGAAATAGGGGATGCCGACGTGGTATGTTTTCTGATTGGTGGGCCCGCCTCCTCCACCTTCGACGGCGCGCATCCTAGGTTTGAGGGCTGGTGCCGCCCACCAACACATTATTGTGCAATTTTCCATGTGGAACCTGAATTCTGGTGCTGAGCTGATGCCCATGTCGAACACAGAGAATTCTGAAAGAAGCTACTAAAAATAAATACTTTGAATTCTGAAAGTACTAAAATTGAATACATTACAATTCTGTCTGAAAGGTAATACGCATACCGCTGATCGAAATAATATAAATAGAGTACAAATTTCTACTTCTAAAAATATACCTAAAAATGCTAGCAAATAACCTAGGATGAATATAGGATTCATTCTCCCCTATATATTTCGTCGTCAGCGGCTCCCGCGTGCTACAACACATATTCAGAGAACTCTCTCCGTCTGCAATGTGCTGCCAGTATCTCGTCCAGTTGGTAAGGCCTGGGTGTATGTTCCAGACTTAAGCCATACATCATTGTTGGTTCCTCTTCCCAGGCTTGAACCTCATGATCGTACAGTCTGATATAATTCCTGTAGTATGTGCAACCGGGTTTGACTGTGGGGTGTAACCTGGTGTCAATGGAGATAGACCGATTGTAATCAACAAAGAGGGCACGACTTCCAATGTCACTGACGGCCTCGAGAGAGCGGTTCTCCGTGTCCACCCGGTACAACACCGGTTGACCTTTGGCGAAATCCCCGTTCAACACAAGAAGCAAATCACCATCTGACTCCATAAGGTAAAATTTGTAAGTTCCGCGTACCTGTTCAAAGACTGGGGCTGAAATTATTTTGGCCATCGTGAAAGTGCTCGCGCGCTACTCTAACTGGATGTTGGTCGACAAGATGTCTCCATTCTCAAGTAATGCATATACTTCCCCTCGGAATGCCGTCATGCAGTCCAGAAGCATAGCAGGAGGTGGCGAATACAATCCTCCTCCAAATGATTCATTGATTTGCCCCGTTGGGGTGCTCTCATCGGCCCATGCAATATGATCTAGATGATCAGTGCAAACGAACACCATCGTCGGGGACTTCGTCACGATGACAGATTGCAGAAGATCAGATGGTGTGTGTGCTTGAAACTCAGTGTTAGACTTATGAGTGATTGGGTTCAAAAGCCGAATCTGGTATAGCTCCACCCTCTGAGCAAGCAGGATTACGCCACGAGAAACACCGATGAAGTAGAATCTTTTGGAAGAAGAGGGCATCAGTTAGCACTAAGATGTTTACAATGGAAAATACCAATAAATATCGGATCTGAATGTGAACCTGCGATGGACGTCCATTAGATTTTTCCTGAAGCAACGACCAGTGGCGAGCTTGAGGAAGGTGAAGTCGCCAACGTCTGGAAGTGTGTGATCTATCATGATCCAGTTGTTGAGATGGAATTCGGGCACCTTTAAAGTATGGCGCCAATCGGTGCAGACTTCTTGACAAGCAGCATATGTGTCGACGTACTCCTCTTTCTCCAGCAAGTAGTCGGCGATCTTGCAAAGTGGGTCGGCCGGGAGATCGGACCAGTTCCTCTTCATCCGGCTATTGGCCATGGCTTACGTGCGGGAATGTTTTGATTGAGAAAGAAAGAAGAACTACCACTGCGAGGAGAAGAAGAAGAGGAGAACAGACGAGGGAGATGAAGCAGAACTGCCACTGCGAGAGAGACGAGGAGACGAGGGAGAATAAGCGGAACTGCCACTTCAAGTTTGGATCAATGGGCTTTTTTTCGGAACTAGCGCGTGAACCAGCCATGCACTGCATGGAAGTTTTGATCAAATAGACTGGCATGTGGGACCTGCTAAAAAATTCCGTGAAGTGCTACCGTGTATAGTGCACTGACAGGTGGCATGTTTTCTGACTGGCGGGCCCGCCTCCTCCACCTTCGACGGTGCGCGTCCTAGGTTCGAGGGCTGGTGCTGCCCACCAACACATTATTGTGCAATTTTCCATGCTTTGTCGCAACCAGCTCTGCTCCTCTACTCCTGTCGCCGCCAATCCACTCAGTCATGCACCGCTCTCGTCATCCCCTTGGGCCGTTGTCCTCACGCCCTCCACTCCCTGCAATCCCCTCATCTCCCCTCCCCTCCCTGCCCTGTCTCCTTGCTGCCGTCCACCGCCTAGGCGCGTCTGGAAACAAAAACCAAGAGTCGGCCATTGGGTTAGGGGCCCAACGACGCTGGTGATCCAGATCCCGCTTGGAGATGGATCCTACGAGGCTTGAGAACACGGATATGGGTCCTGCACAGCTGGAGAGCACGGAATCTCCTTCAAGTCTGGACAGCACAGAGGACAACAAAACTGGGGAAGAGGAAGCGGGGTGCAGAGCTTTGGAGGTATGGAGCCCGGAGAAGGTGCCGTGCATCCACATTGAAGGGTAAGAACTGTGATTCCTTTTCTGCATAACCCAATTAGCGTTTCTAGTCCCGTGGTGATGGCAAGGATATGTATTGGTAACCGCAGGACGTCTGTACAGCTTGTCCTTGAGCATGATGCTTTGTCAAGCGAGCATCAAGGCACTGAAATGTGTGGTGGTGCGGATGATGATGAGAAAGCATATCCAGACTTGGTTGCTGAGCATGATAGGATGGAGAGTAGGGAATATTTTTTTGATTCAAACTTTGAGCCTGACTATGGGACTGATGAGGAAGAGGAATGTGAAGATGTGGAAAGGGGATGTAGATACGACGACGAAGACGAGGACATGCCAGTGATACACTTTGATAGGGACAATCCTACAATTGATGAGGGGACTATCTTTGATAATGTGGAGGAATGCAGATATGCAGTTGCAACCTATGCAATCAGAGTTGGGTTCGAATTTATCATTGAAAAGAGCGACCAAAAGAGATTTAGAGTGCACTGTAGGGAAAGTAATGTGTGTAAATGGAGATTACATGCATCTCTAATGCGGGGTGGACACCCATTTCAGGTTGCAATAGCTACATTTAGTTTTAGTCTTTCTCATATTTATTCTGCTGATAACTAGCTCTGAATTATTTGGATTCTTATCGAATGCAGATCAAAGTAAACACGAAGAAACAAAACTGCCCTAATACTTCTTTAAGTGATAAAATTAGACCGGCGACTACCAACTGGATTACTGCTACTGTACTTGACTGGGTGAGGCGGGATCATAACATTGGACCTGCTGAACTCAGAGCAAAGATTAGAAAAAAGTTTAACGTTCTGATTCTAACCACAAAGTCTTTGATGGGAAGGAGATGGCTCTAGACTTCATTCAAGACAAGTGGAATGACAGTTTTCATACGTTGTATAGTTTCAAAGCTCAGGTAGAGAAAACATCACCTGGTAGTGTTGTTCACATTGATTACGAGGTTGTGAAAGGAAGAGAAAAGATCTCGAGGGGGGTCAGGTATAAGCAGGCAGATAAGATATGCTTCAGGAGATGTTTTGTCTGCCTGAAGGCATGCTAGAAGGGGTTCCTAGGCGGGTGCACACCATACTTAGCAATAGGCGCAACTTCTTTAATAGGGAAGTTCAGGGGACATGTTGCTTCTGCTTGTGCTTTGGACGCGCATAATTGGCTTCTACCCGTAGCTTATGCTGTTCTAGAGGGTGAATCAAATGAAAGTTGTACATGGTTCATGCAGAGACTATGGAAGTAATTGGTCACCCTGAAGGCTTGGTGATACACACCGGTGCATGCAAGGGTCTTGAGAATGTTGTTGATGCTATGTTTCCTGGGGTTGAGCATAGGGAATGTATGCGGCACCTCGCAACTAACTTCACGAAGAAGTTCAAAGGAAAGATCTTTGAAGAGGACTTGTGGCGATCAACATACACATACACCCCAAGCACGCATGCTACTTACTTGCAGAACGTGTATGTAGTGCCAAAGGTGAAAAAATACCTTGAAGAACATCACACCAAGCTATAGGCTAGAAGTAAGTTTGGTGAGTTAAGCAAGGTGGATTTTTTTTGCAATAATTTGGAAGAGAGTTTCAATGATAAGATTTCGGGCATGAAGACACTTGGAATTGTTATTTTGTTGGATGCAATAAGATAGTGCATAATGGTGAAGATAGATTTAAGGCAAAGAATTTGTGCAAGAAATTTTTTAGGCCATGAAATAGTTCCAAAGGTGGTCATGTTACTGAATACAAGAACCAGGGCAATGAGAACGATAAAGATGAGGATGGTCAGAAGTTCTAGAACATTGGCTGAGGTTTATGTAGAAAACAAGCGTGGAAGTGAACAGAGGTAAAGTGTAGACATTGGAAACAAGAATGGTTCATGCAGGTAGTGGAAGATTACTGGTCTGCCATGTCACCATGCAAGTACTTCATCTTAAAGCTTATAGGTAGCAGAGCTGAAATAGAGAACTATGTCGACAACTATTTCTCCGTGGACAAGTTTGCTACAACTTATGCAGAAAACGTACCACCTATGGCCGATGAAAATGATTGGGAGATTGTCGATTCAGGGTTCAAACTTCAACCACCAGTTCTTAGGAGGCCACCTGGGAGGCCTAGAAAGCTAAGGATCGAAGCCTCCGCCGATAAAGGTTCAAGGCTGGGAGCTAGGAAAAGGAAATGCAAACGTTGTGGTGGATTAGGCCATATCAAGAGGTTGTGCAAAAACCCAGTTACACATGATATTGTCCCTGTTCACACCCCGGTGGCAGAAAATCAGGCTTCTCAGCCAGAACTGGAGGAAGGGCAGCGCGAAGACGGTGATGAGCACTCGGAGGAAAACGTAGGTAAGCAGCCAATTTATGAAGAAGTGGACGTGCTTTCGAGAAAAGGGTGTGAAAAGAAACAAAAGGGTAAGCGGAACAGGGAGGAAAGGGCAAATAATGGAGGTGTATTAGAATATGAAGAAGTTGCAGGGGTGATTGAGGATGTTCTTGAGGATCTTTTGGCTAACTGTAGGAGAAATAATAAATCCCTGCCATTTTCATCTTTGTACGATTCTATGGATGAAAGGTAAGCTTAAAAATTGTTTTATTTGCCATTTTATCATTTTTTTATCCTCATCAACTAATGCTTTGTTGTTGTATTGGGAACGGCAGTACCTAAGCAGGTTAGATAGAGGTGTGGGGACTAGCAGGGAAGCTATCGACGGCGTCCGCAGGCGAGATTGGATACAAGCGAGCGTAGCTGGACGCAAGAAGTACCCAGGTTCGGAGCCCTCATGGTGAGGTAAAACTCCTACTCCTGCCAACCTGGCTATGAGTGATATACGGGGTACAAACGCTCCTCGAGCTATATTCTCTAGCTACTGTCTTACATGCACACAAACCAACCCTTTCTACTGAGGCCTTGCCTCTCCTTATATAGGCAGAGAGGCAACGGTCTCACTGGCCAGTCCGGCTGGCGGGCCCTACAGGTGGGTCCTAGTCGGATGCTCATCTACAGTATCCGGTACAACTATGTCCCATCAGAGTACGAGCGGTATGGTCGTCGTAGGCACAGTGAACGCAGTGCGAGCCTGTCGTCAGCATCGGGCCACTGTTCCCGTGTCACCCCACGAAGTCTTTGGTATGGCCGAGTTGTTGGCAGTCTTGTCATTGTACCAGGGCGTACCGTGCACTGTGCTACACATCGCCCTGTCCTCCTGATTGGTTCCAGCTACGCTGTTGTAGCCGCCTGCTTCTCGCCGTTCCGGCTACCTCACGGTAGCCGGCTTGTCTTGGCTTGTCCGGGTGTGTTTAGCTAGCCGGACGTGATCCGACTGCCATAGTTCTTGTCCGGTTGGGGTATCCGGAGGTCATCCCCCCGACACTAGCCCCCGAGCGCATGTGGATTTCTCCCTTAGGTGAAATGTGCGAGCGCTCCCCATCATTTTGAACTTTCTGGACGGCTAGGTTTGGCGGTTGCGCTACCCGTGACGTCAGCACTGACGGCGGCCACGCGCGCACGCGCCATCATTACTCTGTGGTGGGCAGTGAAATGTCTCGTCGCACGTTGCCTCGGGAAACTGCTACCTGGCTCTTCGGTTCTCGCTCTGGGATCTTCTGCGCGCCCCGCGTCTGCACACGGGATCTGGAGCGGCGGTTGGGGTGGCACCACGAACGGTTGCCCTTCCAGGCCTTTAAAGGGGCACCCGGAGGGGACGGTTCCTCCCTTCGCTTCCTTGCTCCCAGTTGCCCTCTTCTTCTCCCTTGCGCCCTTGTTCTCCTTGCATCGCCTCGCTTCACCGTCGTTGTTGTAGCCCGCCGTGCCGCCCGTTTGACGTCGTCGGCGGTATGGGCCACCGTCTCTCTTCCGCCACCGTGCCCCCCAGCGAACCGGAAATGGCCGCCGAGTGTGGAGAGTGGTGCTGCTCCTCGGTCACTGAGGACCACATCCATAAGTACCGAGCGACCCGCGTCCTTCCGTCAGAGGAGGAAGTGGAGGTGTGGCTCGTGCCAGCGGGGGAGGTGTCGCCGCAGCCAGCGGAGGGGGAGCGGGTGGTCTTCCTCTCGCACCTGGCCCGTGGGTTCGCACTGCCAGTGCACCTATTCTTCCTCACCTTCCTCGCCTTCTTCGACCTCCGCCAACACCATCGGAACGCTGGCGCACTTCGTAGCCTTTTGCGAAGGCTACCTCGGGATCCAGCCGGATCTCGGGCTCTTCTGCCGGCTCTTCCGAGTCCGGCCGCAGGTCCGCTGGTCACCTGTGGCGGCACCTCCATCTACTCCCGCACGCAGACCGGCTACCCCAAGTTCATGCTGCACAACACGGTACGGCTGTAGCAGCAGTCGTACTTCTACGCTGCAACCTCACCGCCGTGGACCGGATCAACCTTCCGGCGTTCCAGGATGTGGAGTCTAGCCGGCAACGGTGGGAGTTGAAGGTCTACAGCGAGAAGACGGAGTCAGATGCGATGCTGTAACGCATCCGCGCCCTCGTCACCGCCGGTCTAACCGGCCTGGACATCACCCTTAGTTGGATGTCCAGGCTGATGATGCCGCTGCAGCAGCGAGCGCACAAGATGTGCTTCTACTCCGGCCGGCTGGACGCGACCCGGCTGTCTCGCCGTGACCCACGCTACAATAATCTGAAGGAGTGGGTGTGGACCATCACCAAGGAGCGGCTGCCGGAAGGCTGGACCTACGGGCTGGCCCCTTACAGCCGTGACAACCGCGCGCCCCGGGTAGGTCTTTCTAGCCGGAATTCTCTTTGTATTTCTTGCCCTTTTTATCCGACTAATCTTTTGTCCTTCGCAGATCTTCCCCTGTGTCCTTCACGAGGAGGGAGAGACCCCTCTTCAGACCTTCACACCTGACCTGCCCAAGCCGTGCGCTCGCCGGTCTGGCGAGGAGTCTGACAGGGACGGGGGCGTCTTCCCTAGCCGGAATGACGAGCCGGCTGCCGATCCTCATGTGGAGGTCGACGAGGAGGAAGAGGCCGCGCCGTCCCCCGAGTCGTCACGGCGCCGCGTGACGGACGACGACTCCAGCCGGTCCGGTGCTGGCGGGAGTGGCTCCAGCCGTTCCAGCGCCAGCCGGCCCGCCGTGGAGGAGCCAACCCCAAGAGGAGCCAGACCAGCGCCCTTCCCTCGAGCCACCTTGGCCGGAAGAAAGGCCCCCCGGTGGTACAGGGGTAAGTCCTCCTCCAAGCGCATTTACTATCTTCTGCTCCTTTTGCTTTGTCTTGTTTGTCTTTAGCTCATTTGCCTCTTTCTCTTTTCGTTTCCTTCTGCCGCTTCAGCACATTGGTCTCTTTTGGGGCCGCGAGCACGGCGCGGGCGCCGACTGGGTCGCTGCCTCGTGCGCCGCCCGCGTCTGCCTCCGCCCCTCTTTCTTACGAGGCACCACCCCCGCCACCGCCTCGAGCTGAACCGGTTGCGCCAGCCGGAGCGGGGGGTCCTCAGCCGGCCATGATTGTCCAGCCGAAAACGGTTGTGGCCACCTTGCAGAGCGGGGACGGCTCTTCTACGAGGACGCGGAGGGCGGCCACTAGCAAAGAACTCGTGGTTGTCAGCGACGACAACTCCAAGGACGAGCCTGGGAGGAGTGGAGGACGACGGTGGTCGTGGCAAAGGAGTCGCTGGCTGTAAATGCCGTGGATGATGACGCCTCCTCCATCGCCTCGCTGACGGATCTCGATGCCACCCTCGAGCTGGCGGTGAAGGAGATCCGGCTGCTCGAGGCCGCAGCCGGTGGCAACTGGTCCTTGGAGCAGAAACTTGCTGCTGCCAACGGCACCTCGCAAAGTAAGTTCACTTTATCCGGAATCATCCTTTTTTTGCTGATAGCTGGTTTTGTCGTAGCTATCCTTGTGTGCGCTCAGCAGGAGATCAATCACCTGAAGAAGACGAACGACCAAATGCACGTTGCGGCTGCAGAACAAGGATTGGCACGCTAAGGTGGACGCTCTAGAGGCCACTGTCAAGGAGCACGATGCCTCGCTCGCCAGCCGGACTGAAGCCTTCAACATTCTCGAGGCCTAGAACAAGGAGCAAGAGAAGGAAGTTAAGCGGCTGACGACGAGGGAGAAGGCCCTGGTGGAAGAGCTGATGCAGGTCGGGCACACGGCCAAGGGTAAGTTCTTTTTCTGTCATCCCTCGTCTTTCCGGATCCGATAGCCGGATCTGACTTTGTTTTTTCTGACAGCCATTTATCCTGGCGTAGACCTGCTGGCCTACAGCCGGCTACAGGAGAACTGGCCAGGAGAACAGCCGACGGCCCAGGAGCTGGTCGTCCTTCTCGGCGAGGAAGCTGCGAAGCTTCACCAGGCGGCGCGGGCCATCTTCTCCTTCATGTGGTCGGACGCACCGATCCCGGAGACGATGGCGCAGCTAGCCGCAAAGGTGGGGGAGGTACCGGCTACCGTCGACTAGTTGCGAGACTTGGCGGCGCGAGCCGGAGCGGAGATGACCTTGGCCCTCATGCTCTCGTGGTACAAGGATGCCCGTGTCGAGAAGATCGACGGGGGTTTCCATGCCGGCGCCGACCTTGCTGCCATCCGCCAGGCCCATCCGGAGATCCGGGGCTCCGCCATCAAGATTGCTGACTACGTGGATACCGACAAGGTGCTCACTGACTCGGAGTCCGTCGGCACTCCGGATGCGGAAGCCTCGACGCAACCGGCTAGGGGCGACGCTGGAACCGGATCGAACGCCGCACCTCCTCCGCCTCGCGAGACTGCCGCCAGCCAGGGCGCTCTACATAGCAAGGGCCCCGCTGCTTAGTCATAACCCCGGGATGCCGGGCGTATTTGTTCATCTTTGTTTGGTTCAAAACTTTGTTTGTCTGTACCGGTTGTTTCTGGCGCCGAGTAAACTTATGGGAGCTTCGCCTCCCTTTTCCTTTTTAATGTCAGTTTGACTTATCTTGGCTTGCTTCCAACTTGTGTTTTCTGTATGATCCTTTAAATGTTTTGCCGATTGACTTTATCCGGCTGACTTCGCTCGATTGAACGCCTTTAGCTGGGGGAACTGCAATTCCAGTGGGGGCGCGTCAGCGCACCCACTGGGTGTAGCCCCCGAGATTCGGAGTAGCTGGCGTAGCCAGGTGCTTCGAATCTTCCTTCTTCCCTTAAGTCTTCTAGCTTCATCCGACTAGACACCTCTTAGCCGGTTACTTCCACTGGCTGAACGCCCACAGCCGGGGGAACTTCCATTCCACTGGGGGCGCGCCAGCGCACCCACTGGGTGTAGCCCCCGAGATTCGGAGTAGTTGACGTAGCCAGGTACTTCGAATCTTCTTTTTCCTTAGCTTCCTTCCCTTGCCCTCACCTGGGCTCCATATATCTGGCTAAACTCCCTTAGCCGGTCGGGAAACTGCAAGATTCCACTGGGGGCGTGGGAGCGCACCCATTGGGTGTAGCCCGCGAGATTCAGAGCGCTTGATGAAGGAAAGGACTTCGAATCTTCTCCTTTTCTTCCTAAATTCTGACTCGAAGTAGTCGTACAAAAATATACACGCACACATACATTCTCACCCGTTAATAGGTTAGTCTACTAAATTTTAGTCGGAAGGAAAATTTGTTTTTTGAAAACTAGCTTGCGCTTTTCTGGATACTTAATCATGTTCTTGTGTGCTCTGCTATTTTCCCTGCGTCCTTGTCGGGCAGCCGGGTTGTGGTCTGCAGCCGGAATCGAAGGGAGCTGACAGTACATTGCACACGGTACTAACTGCTTAGCAGCCGGATCGTCTTAAGCTAGTTGCAAGGCCGAGACGCCCGATTTGTCGCATCTCCTCCCCCTTTTTCATTTGGGATGCCTTGGGCTTTTGCTCTTGCTAGCCGGATAGCCAGTTTGCGGTCTGTAGCTGAGACGAAGAGTGGGCCTCTGACATCATCGCACATTACTCAGTCGGTTTGTCGATTTTAGCAGGTCAGGCCAGCCGACAAGCCCTAGGGAAGGGATTTCCGGAGCCGGAAAAACCTGAACCAGAAAACAGATGCATACAAACTTCTAGCAAGGAGCCCCCGAGTATCTCGTAGGGGTCCGCATTTTCATTCATAGGGTTTGCGGGATACATACACTGTCTGGTGACTAGGTGTAAAACGAGCATAGCAAGGGCGCGTTCTAGGGGCGCTCTGTCTCCTCATCTGACTTGTCCATCTTGTTCTTGCGTGGCTGTTGTGCGTCGATAAGGTAGTAGGAGTTGTTGGGCAGTGCCCGGCTGATGATGAAGGGACCCTCCCAGGGTGGCGATAGCTTGTGCATGCCCTTCGTGTCCTGCACCAGCCGGAGGACCAGGTCGCCCTCGCGGAACGCGACAGGGCAGATCCAGCCTAAATGGTAGTGGCGTAGGCGTTGCTGGTACAAGGCCGATCTAGACAATTCCAATTCGCGGGCCTCCTTGATACGTCCATATTGCATCACTATTCTATGTCATAATTCACTATTATTCATTGATATATTTCGTATTGAGAGGTGATACTTATGTTATTTCATCTGTTTTTGCATGGTTGATGACTTTTGGAGCATGGACCGCTGCAGTCAGGATTCTGATGGAAAAGGTGCTGTTTGGAGGCAAAATTCGCGAAAATCAGAAAATCCGGGAAAATATACGGAAAATCCTATTTTTCTAGAAGACGAAGGAAGCCAGAAGGGGGCTGGAGATGGGCCACAGGGGGCCCACACCACCCCTTGGCGCGGGCCATCCTAGGCCGTGCCACCAGGTGGTGTGGCCTCCCTGGTCCACCCCTGGCACTCCCCTCTGGCGTATATTATCCTCCTGAAACCCTAAGACTCGGAGAGGGACCACGGAAAGATTCCGTCGCATCTGCAGGGCAGAAAACACCAAGAGAGAAAGATCTCTCCGGCAGACAGATTTCTACAGGGGAAATTCCTTCCCAGAGAGGGGAGATCATCGCCATCAACACCACCATCAAGCTGGACTTCATCGGGATCATCATCATCACCACCACCATCATTACCATCAGCACACTCATCACCATCTCCATATTGTTGTAACAATTGCGTTGAATCTTGCATTGTTCACAGGGGAAACTTTCCCGGTGTTGATTACTCTTTGTAGTTGGTGCTATTGAGTGAACCATTGAATTATTGTTTATGTTTAGATTGTTATACATCATTATTCCATCTCTGATCATGATCCATATGATGTCATGTGAGTAGTTCGTTTTGTTCTTGAGGACATGGGAGAAGTCATGCTGTTAGTAGTGGACTTGTGTTGAGAAACATTCAATAGTTTGATATTTAAGTTATGGTGTACTTCTTCTAGTGGTGTCATGTGAACGTCGACTACATGACACTTCACCTATATGGGACTAGGGGAATGCATTGTGTATTTGGCTACTAATCGTAGGGGTTGCCGGAGTGACAGAAACCTGAACCCACGTTAGGAAACCATTGCACAAGGGACGTAAGGATCTTAGAGTTTAAAGTTGTGGTTAGGTTTCTACCTTAATTACTTTCTTGTACTTACGGATGTTTGCAAGGGGTATAATCACAAGTATGTATTAGTCCTAGGAAGGTTGGTACATTAGCACAGGTTCACCCACACAACACTTAGCAAGCTAAAGAAGATTAATCAACTATATGAAGCGAAAGCACTTGACAGTCTTCCCATGTGTCCTCAAGAACGTTTGGTCATCTTAAGTAATACAACCGGCTTGTCCTTTGCTGCATAAAGGATTGGGCCACTTGCTGCATTCATTCCTACTGTCTTTTATTTACTCGTACTTTGTTTACTTGCTTTATCAAAAACCCCTAAAAATCCGTTTGCTAAGTATTTGCAGAGAATTCCTGATCCATACCACTAGCCAGCACCTTCTGCTCCTCGTTGGGTTCGACACTCTTACTTATCGAAAATAATGCGATACAGCCCCTATACTTGTGGGTCATCACTCCTCGAGGAGGTCCACACCGTCTTCCCGAGCCTCCTGGTTGTCTTTTTCATTGTAGAGGAGCTTGTGTAGAGAGTCGAACTCGATGTCCGCGGAGAGGACGGATTCCGATCCATAGACCACGAAGAATGGGGTGTAGCCGGTTGATCTATTCGGCGTGGTGCGGAGGCTCCATAGCACAACCAGAAGCTCCTCGATCCAGCATCTGGGCGACCGCGCCAAAGGCTCGATGAGGCGTGGCTTGATGCCGGCTAGCACTAAGCCGTTTGCCCTTTAACCTTGCCAGTTCGACTGCGGGTGCGCGACGAAAGCAAGGTCCAGGTGGATACCCTTGTTGCTACAAAACCGGGCGAAGGCCCCCTTGGAAAAGTTCGTGCCGTTGTCGGTGATGATGCTGTTGGGGTAGCCAAACCGGTTGATGATGTCGCTGAAGAAGGTGACGACTGTCACCCCGTACAGCTTCCGGATGGGCTTGGCCTCGATCCACTTTGTAAATTTGTCCATCGCCACCAGCAGGTGGGTCATGCCAGCGCACGCCCGCTTGAAGGGACCGACCATGTCGAGGCCCCAAACAACGAAAGGCCAGTGATCGGTATGGTCTTGAGCACTGAAGTCGGCATATGCCTGAGCTGCCCGAAGCATTGGCACCCGTTGCACGCGCGGACTAGCTGTTCGGCGTCCTCGAGGATGGTGGGCCAATAGAAACCATGGTGAAACGCCTTGGCGACTATCGCCCTTGACGAAGCGTGGTGCCCGCACTCGCCCTGGTGGATGTCCTTGAGTAGTCGGTAGCCTGTGTCCACGTCGACACACATTTGGAAGATGCCAGATACGCAGTGCTTATACAATTCTTTGTTGATGATGGTGTACGTGTGCGCGCAACACCGGATTTGCCTGGCCTCCACCTCGTCATCCAGAAGTTCCCCGTTGGCGATGTAGTTCATGAAGGGTTGTGCCCATGATGGTATCTCCCGGATGACGAGGATGCTTCCACTCTCCGGTTGATGGTCATCGGGGGGTCGTCCGGATGAGGTACCTGGGATGGCAGCCCCTGAACCGCTTGACGAGTCAGCAGCCCACCGGGTCTTGTGAACCGGAGGGTACCGACTTGTCGGAGTTGGTGCGGACCTTCTTCTTTGGAGGTTCTGTCGGCTCTGCATCTGCCGCGCCGTCAACATGGGTGCTCCCTGCCCATATGATGGAATCCGACTCGGGTGACGGGTTGATGGAGGGCTTGCGCAGGTGCTCCAAGGAGACCCCGGGTGGGATCGCCTGCCTGGTGGATCTGATTCGTGCGAGGGAATCGGCTGCCTCGTTGTTGGCGCGAGGGACGTGATGGAATTCACATCTGTCGAAGCAAGCACTGAGCTTCTGTATGTTGACGGTAGAGAGCCATGTTTGCATCGCGGGTGTCCCACTCTTCGGATACCTGCTGCACCACCAGATCCGAATCGTCGAAGCAATGGATCCGGTTGACACCAATCTCTCTGGCTAGCCGCAGGCCGTGCGCCAGTGCCTCGTATTTGGCTATGTTGTTGGAGGCCTTGAAGTGGATCTGCAGGACGTACTCCAACTGGTCTCCCTTGGGCGAGGTGAGCAATGTCGGCTCCCAAGCCCCCGAGCATCTTCGACCCGTCGAAATGCATCCTCAAGTGGTCTGAATCTAGAACTAGTGGGAGGTATTGGGTCTCGGCCCAGTCGACGAGGAAGTCCACCAGCTCCTACGACTTGATCGTGAGCCGGGGCTCATACTGGATGGAGTAGGCGGCGAGCTCGATGGCCCATTTGGCGACTCGGCCGGTGGCGTCTTTGTTGCCGATGATTTCCGAAAGGGGTGCAGTGCACACGACCTTAATCGGATGCTCCTGGAAGTAGTGCTTGAGCTTCTTACATGCCAGGTATACGCCATAACACATCTTCTGGTAGTGGGGGTAGTTCTGCTTGGAGAGGGAGAGAACCTCGCTGAGGTAGTAGACGGGCCGTTGAACTGGCTGAGCCTTGCCTTTCTCGGGGCGCTCCACCACCAGAACGATGCTGACGACCCGGCTGATGGCTGCTATATAGAGCAACATCGGCTCCTTGCTAGCCGGCGTGGCTAGAACCGGCGCTGTGGATAGCATGCGCTTGAGGTCGTGAAAGGTGGCGTCGGCTTGCGAGGTCCAGGAGAACTTGTCCGTCTTCTTCATCAGCTGGTACAACATGAGTGCCTTCTCCCCAACCGGCTGACGAAACGGCTGAGGGAGGCTAGGCATCCGGTGAACTTCCAGACTCCAAGCAGGCTCCTGGGCGGCTGCATCCTCTCGATGGCCACGATCTTTTCCGGATTCGCCTCGATCCCTCGTTGCGATACGAGGAAACCGAGTAGTTAGCCAGATGGGACTCCAAAGACGCATTTCTCGGGGTTCAGCTTCATCTGGTACTGCTGGAGGTTACCAAATGTCTCTCCTAGGTCTTAGAGGAGGGTGCGTTTCTCCTTGGTCTTGATGATCATATCGTCCACATAAGCATGCACGTTTCGGCCGATCTGCGAGTGCAAGCACTTCTGCATGCAGCGCTGATAGGTAGCGCCTGCATTCTTCAGACCGAAAGGCATGGTTACATAGCAGAAAGCCCCGTATGGGGTGATGAACAATGTTTTTATCTGGTCAGCCGGGTTTAGCCGGATCTGATTGTAACCGGAATAGCAATCCTAAAAAAGACAACAAATCGCAGCCGGCCATGGAATCGATGACTTGATCGATACGGGGCAATGCGAATGGATCTTTCGGGCACGCCTTGTTCAGGCTGGTGTAGTCGATACACATGTGCTAGGCCTTGTTCTTCTTCAACACCAGGACTGGGTTCGCCAGCCAGTCCGGGTGGTACACTTCCATGATGAACCCGGCTGCAAGGAGCCGGGTGATCTCGTCACCGATAATCTTCCTCTTCTCCTCTACGAACCGGCGCATAGGTTGGTTTACCGGCTTGGCATCCGGCCGCACATGCAGTGAGTGCTCGGAGAACTCCCTCGGTACACCTGGCATGTCCTTGGGTGACCATGCAAATATGTCCCGATTCTCACGGAGGAAGTCGACGAGCACGCCTTCCTATTTGCTGTCCAAGTTGGCCCCAATGGCGACGAACTTGGTCGGGGCGGAGGGGTCGAGCAGGATCCTCTTCGTCTCTTTTGTCGGCTGGAAAGCTCCTTCTCTAGCCGGCTTGCTACTAGCCGGCATATCTTGCTAGGTCATGGCCATGTTGCACATGATCACACGCTTCTTTTCGGCTATGATGAGGGCCTCTGCCAGATTAAAACCGGCTGAGGCGCACTCCATCGACCGCCTGAAGCAGCCGGCGATGGTAATCACGCCGTTTGGTCCTGGCATCTTCGTCTTGAGGTATACGTAGTGGGGGACGGCCATGAATTTGGCGAGGGCGGGGCGCCCGAGGAGAGCGTGGTAGGAGCTCGTCAGGTTTACCACCTCGAACCAAATCGGTTCGCGGTGGAAGTTTTCCTCAGTCCCGAAGATGACGTCCAACTGGATTTTACCTAGCAGGGCGCAAGCCGGTCCGGGCAATACGCCGTGGAACATTGTGGTAGTCGGGCGCAGGTCGCATTCGCGAATGCCCAACTTCTCTAGCGAAGACCGGTAGAGGAGGTTGAGGTTGCTGCCTCCGTCGATGAGGACGCGTGAGAAGCGGTAGGTGCGCTCGTTGGAGATGATGAGGGGGTCGAGCACCATGGCGTAGCCCCTGGAGATGATGAGGGGGTCGAGCACCATGGCGTGGTCCACCAGGAGGGTTCGTGGGGACACGTTGCTGGTTGCCCTGGTGCTTTAGCTGGCGGGTCCAGCTGCAGTTCCGGGTGGTGTGCGTAGCCGGTTTGAAGGGACCGCTATGCCACTTGCACGGGCCGTCAAACATCTGGTCGAAGGTGAGCCACGGATTCTTCCTTCTTGCATCGCTAGCCGGCGCCTCGGGCGCGCCCTCCACAGCATTGACCTGCCCCACGTGGTAGCGAGGCTTCTGCTGTCCGGCCTGGCGGTCCCCATGGAACCGGTTGTTGTTGCCGTGGCGCCTGGAGGATCCAGCTTCTCTAGCCGGATTGCTCGGACGATCGCGAGCCGGCTCCATAGGAGTCGGATGCCCGTCGGCACTTACTCGGAGGGGCTTCTTCATGGCGGCATCCGCCGTGGCATACTGGTTCGCCACCATCATGAACTCCGCCATGGTTTTCGGCTCGTCACACAGTAGCCGGCGGTGAAGCATGGTGCCTTCTTGGCATCCCTCAACGAAGAAGCCGATGGCATGGCTCTCCAGGATGCCCTTGCAAGTGTTGCGCAGCTCCATCCACTTGGAGAGGTACTCGCGGTCGGTCTCGTTGTCGCCCTGGATGCAGAAGGCCAGGTCGCGTGGGTGTCCCGGACGCTTGTACATGCCGTTGAAGTTGTGGACGAACACCTTTCCGAAGTCTGGCCAGGCGTTGATGCTGTTGGGTGCGAGGCTGTTGAGCCATGTCCTTGCCGACCCAGTTAGCATAAGGGGGACGTAGCGCACCGCTGTGCGCTTATTCCCATGGGTGATGCCGATTGCCGTAGCATAGTCGGTCAGCCAGTCTTCCGGCTTGATACTGCTGTCGTACTTGGGGGGTGTCCCTGGGCAGGGTGAACTTATCCAGAAACGGTTCGTTTCAGATGCGGGGTTCGAAACAAACCGGTCCGGTGGAGTCTTCTTCCTCCGTAACGCGAGCTTGAGCGAGGAGCTCGATGCGGTCACGGGCATCCGGACGATCCGGGTTGGGCGCTCCCACCCGGCCCGAGAGACGGGAACCGGCGGGTCTTGGTGCTCCGGATGGTGGAGGGGGAGGCGGTGGGTTGCTGTTCACCGTTTGCTCCAGGAACGGCCGGGCCTTGCTTCCCAAACCGTGACGCTTGCTGTGGGCCTTAGCCGGCTGAGGGGAGGACGCCTGTTGGGTGTCGGGAGGCGCGCCCATGATGTTGACGAGTGGCTTGCTCCCCTTGGAGTAGCTGGGGTCCTCCTGCATCTGCCGGTTGCCGTCAGCCTGCTCGTCCACGATCCGGAGGAGCTCCTGCACCCGAGCATGCTGGCCGGTTTGCTCCTCGCCCTCCAGGTTGGAAAGTTCGTCTGCTGTGGCTCGAGCCGCGTGTAGATTATTGATGGGCGTGATGTAGGTGGGCTGGATGAGGGCGGGCGCGGGATCTGGTTCCCCATCCTTTTCCATCCTTCCGCCTAGCTCGTCGCCCCGGCATCGCACCTAGCCGCGTCGGCTCGGCTCCGCGGTAGCCGGAGTGAAGCCGTGCACGCGGTTGTACTCGCGTCGGGTGATCTCGAGTTGCTTGCGGGTTGCCGCCAGCTCCATGGCCTCTTGGAGGAGAAGTTGTCTCTCCATGGTGAAGTTGGCCTCCGCCTCCTCCGGGTTGTCCCCAAGGTTAACCGGCATGAGGAGCCGGTCAATGGCCTCCTCCACCGAGTTCCGAGGCTACAGTGGTGTGGAGGTTCCGCCCCCGTCCACGTCCCGCTCCCACGGCTGGCGGGGGTGAGAACTGGAGCCGGCCATCATGACCTCGACACCGTAGGAAGCGACGGAGGCGCTGATGCGCAAATGCGGTAGCTCCGCGACGGAGACGATCTCCCTAGGGAAACGCTCCGGAACGATGGCAACATAGATGGGGAGGTCGCCGAAAAGCAGGATGGAGCCGTTCGCCAGAAAGGTCGTTCCAGCAAAGCAGGAGGCGTTGTCGATGACGTAATCGAATTTGCCGAGCGTGAGCACTAGGCCGGAGGCCACGCGCTCACCGGCTGAAGTGCGGGGTCCCGTGCGGAACGTGACTCCGGTCGAAGCCATCTTGCCCCACGGTGGGCGCCAACTGTCGTTGTATTGGGAACGGCAGTACCTAAGCAGGTTAGATAGAGGTGTGGGGACTAGCAGGGAAGCTATCGACGGCGTCCGCAGGCGAGATTGGATACAAGCAAGCGTAGCTGGACGCCAGAAGTACCCAGGTTCGGAGCCCTCGTGGTGAGGTAAAACTCCTACTCCTGCGGACCTGACTATGAGTGATATACGGGGTATAAGCGCTCCTCGAGCTGTATTCTCTAGCTACTGTCTTAAATGCACACAAACCAACCCTTTCTACTGAGGCCTTGCCTCTCCTTATATAGGCAGAGAGGCAACGGTCTCACTGGCCAGTCTGGCTGGTGGGCCCTACAGGTGGGTCCCAGCCGACTGGTGATCTACAGTATCTGATACAACTATGTCCCATCAGAGTACGAGCGGTATGGTCGTCGTGGGCACAGTGAACGCCATGCGAGTCTGTCGTCCGCATCGGGCCACTGTTCCCGCGTCACCCCGCGAAGTCTTCGGTATGGCCGAGTAGTTGCCAGTCTTGTCATTCTACCAGGGCGTACCGCGCACTGTGCCACACGTCGCCCTGTCCTCCTGATTGGTTCCGGCTACGCTGCTGTAGCCGGCTACTTCTCGCTGTTCCGGCTACCTCACGGTAGCCGGCTTGACTTGCCTTGTCCGACTGTGTTTAGCCAGCCGGACACGATCCGACTGCCGTAGTTCTTGTCTGGTTGGGGTATCCAGAGGTCATCCCCCCAACATGCTTAATGCAGCATGGGCTAGCAGACTAATAAGAGGAGCAGAAAGATGCATGCACAGTAACGTCGTATGTTGAATTATATCATTGAAAATAAACTAGTCGTGTTGTCTTTATTTATATCTGGCGCGTGCAACGTGTCTGTGATGGGGTCATGTGGACCAGATTACAATTTTTACCTACGTTTGGATGCTGCTACTAGTTCCCATCTCCCTTGCATTCCCATCTCCTATAGCGCACTCCAGAATTATGGTTGTGCCATCAAGTAGCAGAGTCAGCGTATTGTCCCATCAGATGTGAACGCAATGACTTTGTTTGTTCAGAATTTGACGACTTTTGATTAGTTTGAAAGACAGAGAAACCTAAATAATATATCTAGACATGTTTTGGGTATAGACACATTTATTAAATATCCATGTGTGGTATGTGAAAATAATAATCATGAAATGACTCCAGTTGTTGTTAGTAAAAAGAACACACATGCAATGACACTAGTAGATCCATTTGTGGTCTCTGAAGAGAACACACATGCAATGACTCTGGTTGTTGTTAGTAAAAATAACACACATGCAATGACACTGGTGGATCCCTATGTGGTCTCTGAAGAGAACACACATGCAATGACACTGGTGGATCCATAGGTGGATTGTGAAAATAACACACACGCAATGACTCTGGTTGTTGTTAGTAAAAAGAACACACATGCAATGACACTGGTGGATCCATGTGTGGTCTTTGAAGAGAACAGACATTTCATGAAACTGGTGGATCCATATGTGGTATGTGAAAAGAATAGTCATGAAATAACTCTAGTTGTTGTTAGTAAAAAGACCACACATGCAATGACACTGGTGGATCCATGTGTGGTCTATGAAGAGAACACACATGCAATGACTCTAGCTGTGGTTAATGAGAAGAACACACATTTCAATGACACTGTTGGATCCATATGTGGTATGTGAAAAGAATAGTCATGAAATGACTCCAGTTGTTGTTAGTAAAAAGAACACACATGCAATGACACTGGTGGATCCTTGTGTGGTCTCTAAAGAGAACACACATGCAATGACACTGGTGGATCCATATGTGGTATGTGACAAGAACACACATGCAATGACTCCAATTGTTGTTAGTGAAAAGAACACACATGCAATGACACTGGTAGATCCATGTGTGGTATGTGAAGAGAACACACATTTCAATGACACTGGTGGATCCATAGGTGGATTATGAAAAGAACACACATGCAATGACTCCAGTTGTTGTTAGTAAAAAGAACACACATGCAATGACACTGGTGGATCCATGTGTGGTCTCTGAAGAGAACACAGATGCAATGACACTGGTGGATCCATATGTGCTATGTGAAAAGAACACACATGCAATGCCTCCAGTTGTTGTTAGTAAAAAGAACACACATGTGGTCTTGATGTCTACGCACTTCTATTCTTGTAGACAGTTGTTGGGCCTCCAAGTGCAGAGGTTTCTAGAACAGCAGCAAGTTTTCCCTTAAGCGGATCACCCAAGGTTTATCGAACTCAGGGAGGAAGTGGTCAAAGGTATCCCCTCTCAAGCAACCCTGCAATCAAGATACAAGAATTATCTTGTGTCCCCAACACACCCAATACACTTGTCAGGTGTATAGGTGCACTAGTTCGGCGAAGAGATAGTGAAATACAAGTGGTATAGATAATTATAAGTGGTAACGGTGATAGAAAATAGCTTGATGATGTGGAAGAGACTAAAGGCAAACTGAAATAAAGATGGAAGCAAGCAGACATGTAACAGATCTAGTTGCAAACGGTGTTTCAATGCTTACAAACAAGGCCTAGGGATCATACTTTCACTAGTGAACACTCTCATGTAGATATATTCTTGTTTATGATACTACGTTGAACTACTCTTCGATTGGACACTCTAATCGTTGGTAGGGCTATAACAGCACACCTCAAAGTTCATCTTTCCCATCTAGGTAACCCCACACTGTCACCTTGAGTACTAGATGGTTCAAACAAACACCACAATTTCATAAAGACATCCAACTCCAAATATAACTCATAACAAGTATTTGAAATCTCTAGCCTAAGTGCCACCATGCTGTGCACACTGTCAACTTCACACATATGGGGAGAGCAGAGATCTATTAAAGCACCTGAGTAGCAAGGTAGATCTATAGATTACAAGCTCATGATCTCAATAAGATCATGCATAGAGAGAGAGAGAGATGAACACATAGCTAACGGTAGAACCCTTAGCCTGGAGAGAGAACTACTCCCTCCTCATCATGGGAATCAACAACGGTGATGAAGATGGTGGTGGAGATCGATGGAGATGGCTCCGGGGGGACTTCCCCGTCCTAGCAGGGTGCCTGGACAGAGACTTTCTGTCCCCCGAATCTGTCCTTCGGTGGCGGCGGCACTGCGGAACTTTCCGTGGATTTCTGATTGACCATCTAGGGTTTTTGCCTCGGGGGAGATATATAGGCGAAAGAGGCAAGGTCGATAGCTGGCCAGGGGGGCCCACACCATGCCCTGGTGCGGCCAAGGGGACCCGCGCTATGCGGTGGTGTGGCCACCCTGTGGCCCCTCTCCATCTCATATTCTGGCTTCGTGAGTCTTCCGGTAAAATATCAACTTTGGCTTTTGTCCCGTCCAATTCCGAGAATATTCATTTTCTGACTTTCTGGAACCAAAAACAGCAGAAAATAGGCAACTAGCACTGTGGCTCTTTGTTAATAGGTTAGTCCAAGAAATCATATGAAAAGTACTCCAAAGTTGGAACAAAACATAAGAAAGTAGATAAAACCAAGCATGGAACATCCAAAATTATAGATACATTTGCAATGTATCAACATCCCCAAGCTTAACTCCTGCTCGTCCTCGAGTAGGTAAGTGATAAAAAGAAAGAATAATTTTTGAGGTGACATGCACCATCATAAACTTGATCAAAGTATTTATAAAGCATTGAAAGCTAGGATCATAGTACTTCAACATAGCATGAAAGATAAAGTTCTAACAATAACACATAGCAACTATGTTGTAACATGAAAGGATACAAACAAAAGATTCATGAATAACAATGCTTTGCAAGATGTTTGTTTGTTTCACATAAAGAAAACATAGCATAGTGGCATTCATCTTGTCCCTCATAGAGTAACAAATATAAATGCATAGGACACCTTCAAATTTTATAAGAGTGACTAGATACAAATTGTTTAAAACAAGCAATATCAAAGTTATGCATCAATCAACAAGTCTTGGGACAATGCACATAGAACTAAGAATGGCCACTATGCTCTCAAAGTATGTGCATAAAGTTAGAAGGTGGAGACTCAATATAAAAGTGGAAGAAAGGCCTTCATAGAAGCAAGTAGGGATTCAAGTCTCATAAAGAGCTTCCAAAATTTATGTGTATCATAGAGAACCGCAACACAGGGTACCCCTTGCCCGATGATACAGAAGAATCCCCATATCAAAATGACAAGGCAAGCAGACAACGAGCATCTCAGCAATCTTCTTATTTACCATGGGAATATGGTGCTTTTTTTTCTCTCTTTCCTCTTTTCATATACCTCTTTTTTTCTCTTTTTTCTCCTTTTTCTCAATATCTGACTCTTTTTTATAAGAAGAATGCTTCATAGACAGCTCATTATGGTTACGCTGCAGGTTTCCACCATGACAACATAGATTAGACCAGCGACCCAGGCATTTTTCTAACACATATACATAACTCCATGGACTTACAAGCTCCCCTTTCATTTCACACCGACGACATCCATAAACAAAAGAGCATGATATCAACTAGGTACAAAGTACAAGTGCAATGTTGAAAGCATTCCCCATGACAACATGGTTCTGCTAATCCCCAACATATAAGTGCAAGCATATACAACATGGACAACACAATGGTTCAAGTTTATTAAGAGAAAGAAAAGTAAAGTGTGCCATCAAGTTCGTGAGAGCTTTAATCACTAGTTTTCACATAACAAGTTTAATTTGGAAGGTAAACAAAAACATGAATATACTTGGAATAGCTTAAGCTAGTAGGTAGGTATGGTGGACTCTTTGGAATAACTTGGTTTAAGGAGTTGGATGCATGAGTGGAACTCATACTTGGTTACGGAGGCTAGCAAAAGACTGGGAGCGACAAACTAACAAAGAAATAATAGCCATAATCATGCAGAGCGACAAAACATCATTGATCAAAGAATAAAGTGGTACTACAAGTTGAAAACTAAAGGATCATAAAGGCTTATGGTGACTTGAGATAGTCATAACATGGTGTGAGCATGCGCCAAGTCAACCCAAATAAAGCATCAAAGGAGAATACCACAATACCATGCTTTAATATGCTAAAACAACGCATGATTCATCCAAGGTACATTAAGCAATGTCAATTGTTTATAACAAGTCATGCTACAACAAATAATACTAAGCATAAAGCCAAAACAATATCAAGCATGGCATGACAAAGCATAGGCCACAGTCAAAAACAAGCTCTCTTTACCACTTAAGCATGAACTTTCCTACTCTTTTCCAATCCAGACCAAACTATTTGAACACCAATGTATGAAAGAGAGGGTCCAACCAATTTATTCAGCAAACTAAGCAAACAAAAAAAAATAAGACGCTCCAAGAACAACACAACTGTGCAGGAAACAATAAAAATGAAGCGTTTGGAAGAAACCTGGGATTTTTATTGATGAAGAGGGGGATGCCTTGGGCATCCCCAAGCTTTGACGCTTGTACTTCTTGGATATTTCTTGGGGTGACACGCGTGGCATCCCCAAGCTTGAGCTTTAGTCCATCCTTCATCTCATTACTCGTTCCTTCCATATACCTGAAATTTTTCCTTCATACAAAACTTCACACAGTCTTTATTAGCAACATTAGTGCACTCAAGATAATAAGTCTTTGGGTTCAGTTACAACACCAATAAAACTTCCATTAAAACACAAGCTACTGTAGCACTTCACTAAAAAAGCTCAATTCCCCAAAAGAACTCAAAAAGGAACCAACAACAAGCAAATGCAAATAATGGCAGAAATCTGTCAAAACAGACCAGCAGGTAAAGACGAATTTTTTTGAAGACCTTCTGTTGCTCAAATCAAAAAGTGCTGAACTAAAGAAAATAACTTTGAGCACTCACACCGGAGGATGTGAGTACCTTTTACCTTACCTCCCCGGCAACAGTGCCAGAAAATAGCTTGATGTCTACGCACTTCTATTCTTATAGATAGTTGTTGGGCCTCCAAGTGCAGAGGTTTATAGAACAGCAGCAAGTTTTCCTTTAAGTGGATCACCCAAGGGTTATCGAACTCAGGGAGGAAGTGGTCAAAGGTATCCCCTCTCAAGCAACACTGCAATCAAGATTTACAAGAAGTCTCTTGTGTCCCCAACACACCCAATACACTTGTCAGGTGTATAGGTGCACTAGTTTGGCGAAGAGATAGTGAAATACAAGTGGTATAGATAATTATAAGTGGTAACGGTGATAGAAAATAGCTTGATGATGTGGAAGAGACTAAAGGCAAACTGAAATAAAGATGGAAGCAAGCAAACATGTAAGAGATCTAGTTGCAAACGGTGTTTCAATGCTTAGAAACAAGGCCTAGGGATCATACTTTCACTAGTGCACACTCTCATATAGATATATTCTTTTTTATGATACTACGATGAACTACTCTCCGGTTGGACACTCTAATCGTTGGTAGGGCTATAACAGCACACCTCAAAGTTCATCTTTCCCATCTAGGTAACCCCACACTGTCACCTTGAGTACTAGATGGTTCAAACAAACACCACAATTTCTTAAAGACATCCAACTCCAAATATAACTCATAACAAGTATTTGAAATCTCTAGCCTAAGTGCCACCATGTTGTGCACACTGTCAAGTTCACACACATGGGGAGAGCAGAGATCTATTAAAGCACTTGAGTAGCAAGGTAGATCTATAGATTACGAGCTCATGATCTCAATATGATCATGCATAGAGAAAGAGAGAGATGAACACATAGCTACCGGTAGAACCCTTAGCCTCGAGAGAGAACTACTCCCTCCTCATCATGGGAATCAGCAACGGTGATGGAGATGGTGGTGGATATCGATGGAGATGGCTCTGAGGGCACTTCCCTGTCCCAGCAGGGTGCCGGAACAGAGACTTTCTGTCCCCCGAATCTCCCCTTTGGTGGTGGCGGCGCTGTGGAACTTTTCGTGGATTTCTGATTGACCATCTAGGGTTTTTGCCTCGGGGGAGATATATTGGCGAAAGAGGCAAGGTCGGTGGTCGGCCAGGGGGCCCACACCATGCCCAGGCGCGGCCAGGGGGACCCGCGCCATGGGGTGGTGTGGTCACCCTGTGGCCCCTCTCCGTCTCGTATTCTGGCTTCGTGAGTCTTCCAGTAAAATATCAACTTTGGCTTTTGTCCCGTCCAATTCCAAGAATATTCATTTTCTAAATTTTTGGAACCAAAAACAGCAAAAAACAGGCAACTGGCATTGTGGCTCTTTGTTAATAGGTTAGTCCAAGAAATCATATGAAACATACTCCAAAGTTGGAACAAAACATAAGAAAGTAGATAAAACCAAGCATGGAACATAATAAATTATAGATACATTTGCAATGTATCAGGTCTCTAAAGAGAACATGCATTTCAATGACACTGGTGGATCCATATGTGGTATGTGAAAAGAACACACATGCAATGACTCCAGTTGTTGTTAGTAGGACCCGCCTGTCAGCAGCCCGTTGTGCGCACGCCGTGTAGCTGGGCCGGCCCTGTTAGTTTCCCGCGTAGAGCCCGTCGATTCAAAGAATTGCTTTTTCCATTTTAGTTAAAACTAGATTCTATCAGTAGATTCAAAAACCAATTCAAAGAGATTCACTGAACCAAATTGCATGATTCCTTTTTTTATAGAAAGGTATTCAAAATATCTATCCAAGCCCGTTGGATTCAAACCATTTAAAATTATAGATCACCTATACCAAAAATAACAAGGCAGAGACTTTTGCGACTTCAAACATTTTTCAAAAATCAACCATAAATGCTTTTGAGTTGATTCCAACTCTCCAAAATCACATTTAACAAGATCTCTCGGAATATTTAGGTTTACATGTAGTGACTCTGAAGATGGAGCCCCTACTACGTTTACTTTCCGCTGCTTTGATTGTATTAAGACTGGATCATGAGATCCTTTATTTGTAAGAACTTTATTATGGTTTGTAATGGATGATGTACTATGGTACCAATTCTGTTATGTCTCGCAAAAATGGTAATCTTGGGATTGCTATGTATGGCATAACAGGCATCTGGGATTAAAAATCCGGGTGTTAAAAAGTTGGTATCAGAGCCATCCTGACGATAGGAGACCCTAGCTAGAATGGAAGTCTGAACAAAAACTCAAAACAAAAGAATTGAGTATTTCTGAAAACCTATTCCCACTCTTATCCTTGAGATTCTTTCAAAAAAATCATGTTCCTCAAAAATTCTTGCAACCCTACATAAAATTTGACACACTTGATCACCCCACTAACTTGCTCACCCTAAATTATTATAGATGGAAGTCAAGTATAGCAAGCTTTACCAGTTGGGCAACGGAGGCCACCTGATCTTTGAGAGGGATCTAGATGCACTCGCAGAGTATCTTGAGCGCCTGCCTCCCGGAGTTCTTCGGGGCACAACTCAACGATCACGTAGGAGGAGATGTATAGTGGTTGATAGTTGCAAATCTCAGAGGCAAGATGGAAGCACCCACCTCGGAGAAGATCCAATTCAGCTTGAGGGAGAATAACTACCTAGATGGATTATCCAGGGCTATGCATGAAGCTCTTGCCCGTCTGTGTGGAAAAAACATCAACCAGATCATTGGAACTCCCTTTGCTCACTACGCAAGGTGTGATTCTATGGGAATGCCCTTGGAGATGCCAGGACACCCGGAGCTGAAGCACCAAGTGGATAATCTCGACTTCATGTTGTATGATAGACAACAGGAGTTGGACAAAGCCCGTGCCTACGCCAACCACAACCATGCCATTGCAGTCAAGAAGGACCAGACCCCCGCCATCCTCGCCAAGGAGCATAAATCACTTCGTCGTCAGCGTGACAAGAAGGACCGCATCATCGATCTTCTTCCCAAGAAGGTGGCCACTCTCAAGAAGACCATCCGTGAGAAGGAGATCTAGCTTGAAGCGAATGAGGAAGAAGGTGAAGATATCCGTGGAGATCTCTACTCTTACCTTAGTGATGATGATGACTACCTAGAGGATGATGTCATGGAGTTCCACACTAATGATGATGATTCCTCCTTCGTTGATTATGATTAGATGCACTTGAGCACTACCGTAGGAGTGAGATGTACCCGGTCCCACTGTAATCTAGTGAAAGGGTAATTTACCCTATATTGTTTTTGGTTGACAATGGCACCGAAGTTAGTGCGGACTAATGCTACCTATCAGTGTCTTGAACAGGTATTAGTCCGCCGGGATGTTGGAAGATCATTGAAGACCCCTGCCCCCCACATTTCGATAATGAAGAGAAGTGCCGGAGCTTTACCTTTTATATGTTTCGTGAGTACGTAGGAACACCGCACTCTTAAGAGGGGTTATATCGATGAGCTTGCTGGGGATGTTTTTCCAAGCCTTATACACATCCTATACACCCACTTGTTCCATTACCAAAGAGAGTGAAGAAAGAAAACTAAGTTTGATAACATCTCTGCCAAACTCGGTTCTCAGGCCGGTTGAACCGGTTCCCAGACCGGACGGTCCGGTACCAGTCCCGGTCAACCGAACCCAAACCGGGATTCTCGGTTTCATATACCGAGTCTATCCGGGCTCACTCACAGTGAGCATCCCGGTTTGGATTCCGGTTGACCGGGTTATACACCGGGTGATCCGGTACCAGTTCCGGTCAACCAAACCCAAACCAGGATTCTTGGTTTCATATACCGAGTCTATCTAGGCTCACACACAGTGTGCATCCCGGTTTGGATTCCAGCTGACCGAGCTGTACACCGGGCAGTCCGGTGTGTGGTCTGGTCCAACCGAGTTTCGCAGAAAATGCTACAAACGGCTAGATTTCTCCCTTAAGTATAAATACCTCTTCTTATAGCTTGGGTAGGTCAGGCATTCAGTTCATATCTCACTCTTGGAGCTCACTCTCTCTCTCCCCATTGTTGAAACACAATTTCTTGAGGATCTCCCATTCTACCCAATCAAACTCAAATCCCTTTGGTAGAAAGCAAGAGGAGGTCCCGATCTACGTTTCCACCAAGCCAAATTTCAATCCCCCTTGAGTTCATCGAGTTAGCTTGTTACTCTTGGGTTTGTGGGAAACCCTAGGCGGCTAGGGTCGCCTGGAGGCATTCGGCTTGTGATTTGCTCCGTGGAAAGTTTTTGAGGGTTTGGAGACTACCTTAAAAGTCTACCACGAGTAAGTGAGCTATTCCTTCATGGGATAGGCTCGGAGAATAAGGTGAGCCTTCGTGGCATTAGGGAATCCTTCGTGGAACCTCACACCTCTCCAACGTGACGTAGCCCCCTTCCCAAAGGTGGTGAACACGGGAATACATCTTCGTCTCCGCGTGCTTGGGTTATTCCTTAACCCCTCTCTTACTTGTGTTGTTTACTTTGTGATAGCCTTCGTGCTTGACGTATCTTGTATCATCATCTAGGTTGCCTCACCTAGTTTGCATTTAGGCACACTTATATTCCGCAAAGCCTAAAACTTGCAAAAGATTAAAAAGAATTTGTTAGAAACCTATTCACCCCCCTCTAGGTAAACCATCTTACACTTTCAATTGGTATCAGAGCAAGGTGCTCTTCTAAGGGCTTTACCGCCTAAGAGAAAAGATGGTTTTCTCCGATGATGAGGAGGGAAAGGCTTATTCGGTCAAGGATAAGTTTTCTTGAAGGACGTTTTACGGGGATGGGCGAGGGGGTCATGCTTGCCGGACCTTCGGTAGTACCTCAAGGGAGGCCGATGGACACCGGTAAGGAGGCTATGAACAAGGCCTCTAGCGAGAGGGACCCGACGAAAGCCTCCATGCCCCCTAATCCATTTCCGTATATATATCCCAAACAAAAGAACGTCATGCCTCATATTAATGGTTCGGGTCCCGTACCTCACTATGATGGAACTCACTTCTCTCATTGGAAAGTTTCTATGGAGTCTCATCTTCGCAGTTGCAGCGTGGAGCTTTGGGAGATTGTGGGCAAGGGCTTCTATCCACAAGATCCCAATAATCTCACTCCGGGAGAGTACTATGATCGTCAACTAAATGCAACGGCTTGTGACAAGATAAGGAGTGCCATTCACCGCACACTCTATGATCAAGTTAGCAACATTCCCACCGCTAAGGAGTTGTGGGAGAGGATTGTCATTCTCCAAGAGGGAACTTCCCTTATCCAAAAATCCAAGTATGAAGCCGCCAAGTCGGAGATGAGCATGTTCATGAACAATGATGGTGAGTCCATCGCCGAAGCATATAAGAGACTTGTTGCCTTCCGTGTCAAGATTGATGGTCTTGGTTGTGACAAGTATGAAGATGGGTTCAACTTGAATGATGAGCTTATCAAGTCCAAGGTTATCTCCATGATTTCCGCCTCCGACAAGAATCTTGCCTTGAACTTGCAACTTCTTGATTCATCTCGCCATTTCTCGCCTGGTGATCTCGTGTCCTATCTTGTTGCCACGGACAATATGGCGGATGGACAAAAGATCAAGGAGATCAACCGTGCCATTGGGCCTTCTCAATCCCTAGCATTGAAGGCCAAGTATGGGCAAGAAAGTGGTGCAAATGATGAAGATAGTGATAGCGAGGGCATCGATGACATGCTAGCTCAAGTTGCTCTCTTCACCAAGAACTTGAAGTTTCGAAGAAGAAGAAGCTCAACCGGACCAAGCGAGAAGAAGATAAATTGCTACAATTGTGATGAGTTGGACCACTTTGCCGACAAATGCCCATATGAGAAGAGACTTGACAAGCCCAAGTATGAAGAGGGCGCGAAGCCAAGATCAAAGCCAAACCCCATCAACGAGAGATACAAGAGGAACAAGAAGCGTGATGGCAAAGGCTTTCTTGGCCAAGAGTACCTATCCAATGCGGAGAGTGAAGATGAGGAGAAGGTTGTGGGGGTGGCTGGTTTGGCGTTTGCCGAACCCGGGTCACTCTTCACATATGACTACACCAAATACTATGCCGATGACTCCATCACTCCCAAGGTCACCGGTACTTGCCTCATGGCAAGGAGTACCAAGGTAATATCTTACCCTCCATCTCTCTCTAGCATATTATATGATCATGTTAGTACCAATGATAGTGACGATGATGAATTCGATGAAAACTATGTTCAAGAAATGTGTAAAATCATGAAGTCCCTTCCTAGTAATGCTCGTGCTAGATTCAAACAGTTAATGAGCCTTGTCAATTCACGTGATGAGACCATTGATAGTTTGGAGTCTCATATTGATGATGAGAAACTAAGATTCAATCTTCTTGAGCACGAGCTAAACAAGGAAAGGGACATTACTTTGCTTCTTAAAGAACGAATTGAAATGTATGAGCTAGATAAGACAAAAGATATGGATACCATAGATAGAGCCATCACCTTGTCCCAAGAACTTGATACTTCGAAGAAGGAACTTGAGGTTGCTCATGCTTCTCTCACTAATGACCTTGATAACCTTCAGAAAGCTAATTTGCTTGTCAAGCGTGAGCTCATAAAACTTGGGGAGAATCATGATCAACTTCGAGTGTCCTATGACAAAGCTCTTGGTACATTGAAGGATCCTATTATTGTTGAGGATATTACTTGTGCTTCTAACCCTTCCTTGGATCAAGCTAGTCTCCTTGAGGAGAATAAGAAGTTGAGGGAACAACTCGAGATGGAGCGTCTCAAACCTATCACCAAGGGCAAGATTCTTGATGAGGTTCTTGCTCGACAAACGATAAGAACTCCAAGGCAAGGTATGGGGTATGACCCCAAGAATGACAAGAATGGTTCCAAACCACCTAAAAGGATCAACTTTGTGCGTGAAGGGTACAAGGTGGTTGACCAAGTAAAGAAGAGTGTTGTCAATGGGGGAGCCACTAGGGGCAACCCTAACCACAAGTTTGCGGGAAAATCTAACCCCTCCTATGTGCTATGTAAGGGCACTCAAGGAGAGGTTTATTCCAAATATGTTGGCCCTCGCAATGGTTATGCTTATAGATGGTACTCAATTTGGGTACCAAAAGATCTTGTTGCTAATGCTAAGGGACCCATTACTCAATGGGTTCCTAAATCAAAGAATTGATTTTGTAGGGATATGCCTCCGGTGGATCAAAATAGGTGTTTGATAGTGGATGCACAAATCATATGACCGGAGGTAGAAGTGCGATTGACCAATTTATTCATGATGTCAATTCAACGTCAAGCATCACTTTTGGAGATAACTCGAAAGGAAAGGTACTAGGTTTTGGCAAGTTGGTGGTTTCCAAGGCCTTGTCCCTAGAGACCGCCATGCTTGTTGAAAACCTTGGTTACAACTTACTTTCCATAAAACATCTTGCGGATGCCGGTTACGATTCCTATTTCTCTCGAACTTGTGTGAAAGTCTTTAGGAGTGATAATCTCAAGTTGGTCCTTGTTGGATATGTGGAAGACGACCTCTACGTGGTCGACCTCTCGCAAGAGAGTCAATCTCTTCCTACATGTCTAATGGCCAAAGTTGATGAGGGATGGCTTTGGCATCGCCGCCTTGGCCATGTCAACATGAGAAATCTCAAACAACTCCTAAAGGGTGAACATATTGTTGGATTAACTGGTGTGTCTTTTGAGAAAGATCGGGTGTGTAGTGCTTGCATTTCAGGAAAACAACATGGGAGGAGTCATTCATCAGTATCAAAGGTGGCCACGTCAAGACCTTTGGAGCTTCTCCATTTAGATCTCTTCGGACCATCAACATATGATTCTCTTGGTGGAAGAAGATATGGTCTTGTCATTGTCGATGATTACTCAAGATACACTTGGGTATTCCTTCTCAAGTCAAAGGATGAGACCTACAAGCACTTCATGATCTTCGCCAAGCAAGCTCAACGCACCCATGGAGTGGAGATCAAGACCATTAGGACCGACAATGGCACCAAATTTAAGAACTATACCATGCAAGAGTTTGTTCAACATGAGGGAATCAAGCATGAATTCTCGGCTCCTTATACTCCTCAACAAAATGGAGTTGTTGAAAGGAAGAACCGGACCATCATTGAAATGGCAAGAACTATGTTGTGTGAGTACAAGTCACCCCACAACTTTTGGGGAGAAGCCATCGCCACTGCGGTTCACTACTCGAACCGGTTTTTCCTCCGAGCTCCCTTTGACATGACTCCTTACGAGATTCTCACAAAGAACAAGCCCAATGTCAACTACTTTCGAGTCTTTGGGTGCAAGTGCCTCGTTAAGAAAAAGAAAGAAAAACTCGGTAAATTCGAATCTAGAACTATCGAGGGCATCTTTGTTGGTTATGCGGAAAACTCTCACGCCTATAGATACTACAACAAAGCCAATGGTTGTGTTGAAGTATCTTGTGACGTGGAGTTTTTGGAAGATAATGGTCCCCAAGGGGGGCAAGTTGTTCCACATGTTGTAGGTGATGGAGGTTCCTCTCAAGTCATCAAGTTGATGGGAATTAGGCATATCTTGCCCACCGAGCATCACACTCATGATCAAGATGTTGATAGGGGAGAATCAAGTCTAACTCAAGAAGAGCCAAGCTCTACTCAAGTTGAACCATCAAGTGTACCTCACGACGAACAACTCTCGCAAACCGAAGAACAAGAACTAAGCCGTCAACCCATTGAGCAAGACCAAGAAGACGTTCATTTTTCCCAAGGTCAAGGTCAATCTCAAGATGCGGTTAATGATCAAGGACCAACGAAGGATGAATTTGTTGATCATGAAGGAACTATCCTAAAGATCAAGTCCTCCTCTATTGCAAGTGGACTCCAAGTCAATAATATACTTGGAATCATATCTAGAGGAATCGAGACCCGCAACAAGAAGAAGAAACTCACTACCTTTTGTGGCCATCATGCTTTTGTGTCCAACTTCGAGCCTCTCAAGGTCCATGAAGCTCTAGAAGATCCAGATTGGGTCATCGCCATGCAAGAAGAACTCGAGTGCTTCACCTGCAACAAAGTGTGGTCTCTTGTGGAGAGACCTAAAGATCATCGCATCAATGTTATTGGGACCAAGTGGATTTTCAAGAACAAGCAAGATGAGAACGGAACCGTCACTTGGAACAAAGCAAGGTTAGTGGCACAAGGGTATGCCCAAATAGAGGGTATTGACTATGAGGACACCTTTGCGCCTGCTGCTTGCCTTGAAGCTATTCGTCTCTTGCTTGCATATGCATCTTTTCATAACTTCAAGCTTTTTCAAATGAATGTGAAGAGTGCATTTCTTAATGGTCCCTTGAAAGAGGTTGCATATGTGGCTCAACCCCCGGGTTTCGAAAAAACATGCTTTCCCAACCATGTGTATCTACTCCATAAGGCGCTCTATGGACTAAAGCAAGCTCCTCGTGCTTGGTATGAGCACCTTAGGGATTTCCTACTCATGGACGGGTTTAGCGTGGGTAAAGTCGATTCCACCCTTTTCACCAAACGGGTTAAAGGGGGTGGCTTGTTTATTGTTCAAATTTATGTTGATGATATTATTTTTGGTGGAGCTAACGAATCTCATAACAAAGCTTTTGCCGAGTTGATGACCCAGAAATTTAGGATGTCCATGATGGGGGAGTTGAAGTACTTCTTAGGCTTCATTATGAAGCAACTTGCTCAAGGCACCTTCATCTCCCAAGAGAATTACGTGAAGGACATGCTTGCGAAATTTGAGATGACCAATGCCAACCCCATGAAGACACCCATGCCACTCAATGGGCAACTTGGCCTTGGAGAAGGTGAGAAGGATGTGGACCAAAAGGTATATCACTCCATGATTGGCTCCTTGCTCTACCTTTGTGCTTCTAGGCCGGATATCATGTTAAGTGTTGGAATGTGTGCTTGTTTTCAATCCTCTCCTAAGGAGTGCCACTTGATGGCAGTCAAACGGATTTTTAGGTACCTTGTTCTCACTCCTACTCTCGGGCTTTGGTATCCAAAGGGGTCAACCTTTGAGCTTGTTGGCTATTTAGATTCCGATTGGGCCGGTGATAAGGTCGACCGGAAGTCGACCTCCGGGGCTTGCCAATTTATTGGCAGGTCCTTGGTGAGTTGGTTATCCAAGAAACAAAACTCCACCGCCGAAGCCGAATACATTTCCGCCGCATCTTGTTGCACTCAATTGTTATGGATGAGGCAAACCTTGAAAGACTATGGTGTGTCTGTTGGTACGGTGCCTCTTCTATGTGACAATGAAAGCGCAATAAAGATCGCCAATAACCCCGTCCAACATTGCCGCACCAAACATATTGACATCCCCCACCACTTCCTACGTGACCATGTCGCAAATGGTGACATCAATGTCACTCATGTGGGAACGATGTTTCAATTGGTGGATATTTTCACGAAGCCTTTGGATGAAGCCCGTTTTGTCATGTTGAGGCGAGAACTTGGTATTATAGATCCCAAAAACTTGTATTGATTCTCTTCTTGCATTATATTACAGCTCTTAACTTGCTATGTAGCCTAGTCGCACAGCACACATAGGGATAGTCATCTTACCATGTCTTGGTTCGATGCATACCTATGCGTGCGATATTAATTGATCTTGTGTCATGATATGGGTCCAAGCATCTATCTCTAAGGCGCCATGACATGTGTGCTTAAACATAGGGGGAGAAATCCCCCGCCAACTTTGGTCTCTTGTGGCTCTTGATATCTTCGAATCATGCCTATTTTTGCTATTAACTGTGTTGATTTGGTTCTTCTCCAATAGGCATGCCTAGATGACCTGCCTCCTCTACCCTTTTGGAGTCTACTATCTTCTTCCTTGCACATGCCATTCTCGAAAAAAATTCTGTTTTCTCAAACTTTTCGAATTTTTTCTCTCTGATGTTCGGTTTCTAGCCCGGTCCAACCGGCTCCATAACCGGACCGTCCGGTTTTTAGCCCGGTTCCCAACCGAGTCTATCTGGATCTGTAGACAGAAGGCTACTGAACGGGTTCGGTTGCCAGTCCGGTTCTCAACCGAGTACTCCGGTTGTGGATCCGGTTGACCGGGCTGTGCACCGAATCTCCCGCGTGTTAGTTTTCCTGCAGATTCGGTTTACGGCTCGGTTGACCGGGTTGTGCACCGAGCGGTCTGGTTTGCATCTTGGTTGAATCGACCTAAAACCGGGATCTGAAAAAAAAAATTCTTTTCCCTTCTTCTTCCCTGGACACCCCCACTCCTCCACAAGTTACCCCTTCACTTCGCCCGACCCATCCTTCTCCATTGCCGCCCCTCCCACCTTCCCCCCTCTCCTAGGGTGTTTCCACCCCTAGGATTCATAGATCGGGCCACCATTTCTCGGAGAAAGACCTTTGGAGGCTCTCCACCGAAGGAATTTCTCCATCTCGTGGTGGTTTGGGAGCTTCTTGCAATCTTCTTCCTCAAAGGGCTTTTGGGCTTTCCTCCATGGGAAGCCATGTCCTCGGGTAATCCCTTGCTCCTCTCCCTTTTCTCCTTGTCAAATCCCCATGTTTTGCTACACATTTTGATGGATTTGCCAAGTTAGGGTTCCCACTTTCCTTCTTCTATGCCAACCACGTCAAACCATGGCCTACCTCTCTTGGGAAGTTTGTATTTGTGCAAGTCTCGAGTCATGGGTAGATCTTTTACATTGCATAGAGTTGTTTTGGGGGTTCCCTGACCAACTCGGTCCCAGGCCCGGTTGGACCGGATCTGACGCCGGGCCATCCGGTTCAGGTTCGGTTTTCCGGTGCTGACACCGGACTGTCCGGTTTCGGTTCGGTTAACCGGTGCTGACACCGAACAGTCCGGTTTCGGTTCGGTTGTCCGATGCTGACACCGGACCGCCTGGTTCTGGACCCGGTCAGACCGGCCCTGGCACCGAATCTCTCTGCAATGTCCCTTTTCTACCATGCACTTGCCCAAATACAAGTTTTTTTCTCCGTTTCGTTGTTTGGCATGTGTACTTATCCTAGTGCTCCCAAACCTCTCTCTCTCTCTTTCACAGGTGCCAATGATGATGACTATGTGAGTGATGAGTATGTGCCAGAGGAAACCGGCAGGGGTAAGCGGGCTCGTCGAGCCAGTCAGTCTGAGCAGCATGAGGAAGAGGGCGGCGCCCGTTCTGGTCGTTTTAAGAGCAAGGCCATCCGGGGCAAGAAACCTGTCGTGCATGATGACGAAGAAGATGTACCGTCTCAAAACCTGAAGAATATGGAGATTGCTATGTACCGGACCCTTCGCAAGCAGAACCCCTGTCGCTTCAAGTCTCGCACTTACACTGGCTCTGACAAGAAGTTTTGGACTGAGACTCAATTTTTGATGTGGGAACATATTTACACTCAGTTCAAGGTCACCTCCTGCGGTAACATTCTTGCTTTCAATGAGGACTGGTTCAACATGTATGCTGCCTCAGATTATCACTTTGTTGATGATACCTTGAAGAAAATGGATCTCTTTGACCTTGTGTGTCTCAAGGAGGACTACTATCCTGAGTTTATTCGTCAGTTCTTCTGCACAGTCTATTTTCATGATGATGTTGACCGCACTATGTCATGGATGACCGACACGCGGCGTTTTCGTGCCACCTTTGCAGATCTGGTTGAGATTATGGGCTATTCTGCTAAGCCCGGTGGTTTTTGCATTCATAGTGAGAAGATCAAGCCTGCTGACTGTCTGGCCTTCTACTACCTGAAGGATTCTGAGTATGCTCCTCCATGCATCTCTGGCATGTACTTTTACTACCACACCTTGGCCAGCATCTTTCGTCAGTCGCTTGTTCCCCGTGTTGGAGACACTACAAACTGTCGTGGGTATTTTTCCAACCTCTTGTATTATTGTCATCCTGACAGGTTGAGGAAGATTGATGGATGTGATTTTGTGTACTTTGAGCTTCGTCGGGCTGCTTTGGATAGGATGACTCCCACCTTCTGCGTTTATGTACAAAAGCTGCTCAACAGGGTTGTGCCTCCTGGTGTGATGGCTGGTGAGCGTGTGGAACAAGAGCAGCTTACTCTTTCTCTTCGTGGTCAGTCTCCTGAGGTTCCATCGATCAGGCCCCCCGAACAGCGCACCATGGCTGTCCATGATCCTCAACCTCACTTTTCTCTCGGTCGGGTTCTCGTCGTCCTGTTGGAGAGTCCTCATCTCGTCCCGGGCCCAAGGGTGGTGCTACCACCTTCTTCAAGCGGTTGTTTCAGATGTGCCGCTCGTCCTATGATGTGAGCCACAAGGCTCTTGAGATGAGCCAAGAGACTTGGCGCAGGCACAATGAGTTTCTCGTGACCCAGCATGTCACTCCTCCTCCAAATGGTCCCGAGATGACTCATGTTCCTTATGTCAACTATGAGATGCCGCCCCGTGATGATGCCATGCTCTTCGGCTACTTCCCCAGTCAGTTTCCTCCTCGTGGTACTAGTACCTCCTCTGCTGCTCGTCGTGGTTCTGATGATGATGATGTTGAGGATGATGATGAAGAGGAGATTCATGAAGACGAAGAGGCCTCCCTTCACCCTCTGCCGCCTCCTACGTTCTTCTAGTTGGGTTCCGTTAGCATCGCCCTACTCATCTTCCTTTTTGGTGTCTCGATGCCAATGGGTGAGAAGAGTAGAGTTCTATTAGGTCTCTACGGGTTCCTGCCAGGGTTTTTCTGGGGTTCGCCGTTTGCACAATGCCCTCTGCCTTATCTTTGATTCTTATGGCATTGTGCTTACCATTTGCTTTCGTGATTGGAACCATTTTCTTTACTTCCGTATGTTGGACAAACGTGTGCTATGTGTGTGAACCATGGTTATGTCTATTGTGCTACGACTATGTGTACTTCTTTCATCTGTCTAGTCTTGCATAGATATCCATGCTCCATATCTTGCCATGATATGCTTGCTTCCATAAAGACATATGGGAAGCTCTCTATACTTTATTTAGGTGCACCTTGCATTCAAACGCAAATTCAACCAAGTGCACACTTTATGGGGGAGCTCACATATGTCTCTATAGAATTCCTTGGTTTATTGCTCTTTATTACATCCTTGTGAACTCTAACTCAGTTTGTCATCGCCAACCAAAAAGGGGGAGATTGAAAGGGTAATTTACCCTATATTGTTTTTGGTTGACAATGACACCGGAGTTAGTGCGGACTAATGCTACCTATCAGTGTCTTGAACAGGTATTAGTCCGCCGAGATTTTGGAAGATCATTGAAGACCCCCCCATTTCGATAATGAAGAGAAGTGCCAGAGCTTTACCTTTTATATGTTTCGTGAGTACGTATGAACACTGCAATATTAAGAGGGGTTATCTCGATGAGCTTGCTAGGGATGTTTTTCCAAGCCTTATACACATCCTATACACCCACTTGTTCCATTACCAAAGAGAGAGAAGAAAGAAATCTAAGTTTGATAACATCTCTGGCAAACTCGGTTCTTAGGCCGGTTGAACCGGTTCCCAGACCGGACGATCCGGTACCAGTCCCGGTCAACCGAACCCAAACCGGGATTCTCGGTTTCATATACCGAGTCTATCCGGGCTCACTCACAGTGAGCATCCCGGTTTGGATTCCGGTTGACCGGGTTGTGCTCCGGGTGGTCCGGTACTAGTTCCGGTCAACCGAACCCAAACCGGGATTCTCGGTTTCATATACCGAGTCTATCCGGGCTCACACACAGTGAGCATCCCGGTTTGGATTCCGGTTGACCGGGTTGTACACCGGGCGGTCGGTGTTTGGTCCGGTCCAACCGAACTTAAAACCAAGTTTCGCAGAAAATGCTACAAACGACTAGATTTCTCCCTTAAGTATAAATACCTCTTCTTCTAGCTTGGGTAGGCAGGCATTCAGTTCATATCTCACTCTTGGAGCTCACTCTCTCTCTCCCCATTGTTGAAACACAATTTCTTGAGGATCTCCCATTCTACCCAATCAAACTCAAATCCCTTTGGTAGAAAGCAGGAGGAGGTCCCAATCTACGTTTCCACCAAGCCAAATTTCATTCCCCCTTGATTTCATCGAGTTAGCTTGTTACTCTTGGGTTTGTGGAAAACCCTAGGCGGCTAGGGTCGCCCGGAGGCATTCGGCTTGTGATTTGCTCCGTGGAAAGTTTGTGAGGGTTTGGAGACTACCTTAAAAGTCTACCACGAGTAAGTGAGCTATTCCTTCGTGGGATAGGCTTGGAGAAGAAGGTGAGCCTTCGTGGCATTGGGGAATCCTTCGTGGAACCTCACACCTCTCCAACGTGACGTAGCCCCCTTCCCAAAGGTGGTGAACACGGGAATACATCTTCGTCTCCGCGTGCTTGGGTTATTCCTTAACCCCTCTCTTACTTGTGTTGTTTACTTTGTGATAGCCTTCGTGCTTGACGTATCTTGTATCATCATCTAGGTTGCCTCACCTAGTTTGCATTTAGGCACACTTATATTCCGCAAAGCCTAAAACTTGCAAAAGATTAAAAAGAATTTGTTAGAAACCTATTCACCCCCTCTAGGTAAACCATCTTACACTTTCATCTAGTTTCACAGAATGGTTCTTAAAGCCATTTGCTTTCTATTTGTGTTGTGGTGTGTGTTTGTATTGTGTGCTTTGAATGAATGAATGAGCGGAAGTTGTTAGGTTGCAACACCTGAGTTAAACTCAAAGTTTAAAGTTTTTGAAAACAAAACCATGGACCTTAGAGATTTCCCTCTTATGTCATTATCTATCTCAATCTTTAGATGACTCGCGGAAATCCTGGAGGAAGCAGATCATCTCAGGACCCAATGCTGCAGGTTCTGCAAATGTTAGTTTCTGATCGTGAAGCTAGTAGAGCCGAATGTCAAGCCAACTTAGCCACTCTTCAACAGATAGCTCAGATGGCCCACAATAATCAAGGCCACGGAAACCAGGATAACCATGGATCCAAGCTCAAGAACTTTCAAAACACCAATCACCCTATATTTAATAAGTCTGAAGAGCCTTTAGATGCTGATGACTGGCTGCGAACCATGGATAACAACTTAGAGGTCGCAGGAGTTGAGGCCAATGAAAAAGTAGTATTTGCCACCCATTATCTGGCAGGTGATGCAAGAGCCTAGTGGAATAGCACCCGTACCATGAACGGAGGTCAGATGATGACTTGGGATGAGTTCAAAATCAAGTTCAGCAGGACCCATGTGCCCCGGGTCTAATTAAGAGGATGAGGGATGAGTTCAGAGATTTGAAATAAGGAAGGATGACTGTGGTGGAATACTGTGACAAATTCTTATCTTTAGCTAGATATGCCTCTGATGAGATTGACACACAAGCAAAGATGAAAGAGAGATTCCTGAACGGACTGCACGATGAGATGTAGATCGTGCTAGTCAACATTCCCTTTGATGATCTTGAAGCTCTAGTGGACTCTGCTATCTAGATAGAAGGGAAGATAAACCAGGCCAATGACAATCGCAAGTGCAGGATGATGCACCAGCCTGGATCCCACAATATCTAGAAGTATCGCCCCAACCTGTCTGTAGGATATGTGATGGCTCAATGCACGGCGCCCAGAAAAATGCTTGATGGCGGTGTTGAAGTAGAGCTCGTTGGGAACCCCAAGAGGAAGGTATGATGAGCACAGGAGCAAGTTTCCCTCAGTTATGAAACCAAGGTTTAATCGAACCAGTAGGAGCAAGGAAACACCTCAAAGGTGTTACTAGTTGAGCTTTGGCAGGGCACACTACTAGTGCTAGTAGCAACGTGGAGACCTGCACAACACAACCACAGAACTTTGTCCCCAACTTGCGATGAGGTTGTCAATCTCACCGTGTTTTGCGGAAAACAAAGGATTAAACGTATCGAATGGAAAGAAGTAAAAGTTTGCAGAAAGTAAACACAAAGCAACAAAAGATTGTAGATTGTATGTAAAAGACAAGGACGGGATCCATAGTTCACTAGAGGTGGCTCTCCTTAGATAGATAACATGCTGGGTGAAAAAATTACAGCGGGGCAATTGACAAACACCGAGAAAGCAATACATGCATATACTAATCATCTTGACTCCTCTGAGACTTGATTGGGCATTACAACATAATACATAGACCGCCATCCAGCTGCATCTATGACTAATAATCCACCTTCAGGTTATCATCTGAACCCCCTCCAGTATTAAGTTGCAAGCAACAGATTATTGCTTTACGAACTGCGTGTAAAGTAAACAATACGATTGTTCTATGAACAAAGGATTGTTGTTTTCTCCCTAGTAGCAACAGCACATCTAGTACCTTAGAGATTTCTGTCACTTCCCCAGATTACTAGAGGCATGAACCCACTATCGAGCATAAATACTAACTCTTAGAGTTGCTAGCATCTACTTGGCCAAGATAGCTACTAACAACGGAAAGCATGCAAGATCTCAAATAACAAAGACATGATAGAATCAATAATCAATCTGAAATAGCATCTCAATATCCATCGGATCCCCGCAAACACAACATGTATGATTACAAATAGATGATCTTGATCATGAACGGAGCTCACAATATCTAAACATGAAAGCACAAAGGAGGAGAACCAGCCATCTAGCTACTACATGGATCCGTAGTCCAAGGATGAACTACTCACGCATCACACCGGAGGCTTGCATGGTGATGAAGAAGGCCTCCAGGGTGAATTCCCCTCTCCGGCAGGGTACCGGGAAGAGCTTCAGATCCCTCCCGATCTAGGGATGGAGATGACGGCAGCTACAGACTCTTTCGTGGATTTTTGATCGGGCACTTAGGGTTTTCGTCCCGAGGGCAACTTATAGTCGGAAGGGGAGGCCGAGGGGGTGCCTAGGCTGGCCACACCACCCCCTGGCGCGGGCCAGGCCTAGCCGCGCGGCCAGGTGGTGTGGCCGCCCTCTGGCCCCTCTCCGTCTCGTATTCTGGCACTTGATCACTTCTGGAAAAATAGGCACTTTGGCTTTTGTCCCGTCCAATTCTGAGAATATTCATTTTTTGACTTTCCTGGAACCAAAAACAGTAGAAAACAGGCAGCTGGCACTGTGGCTCTTGTTAATAGGTTAGTCCAAGAAATCATATGAAAAGTACTCCAAAGTTGGAACAAAACACAAGAAAGTGGATAAAACCAAGCATGGAACATCAAAAATTATAGATACATTTGCAATGTATCAATATGCCCCAAGAAACAACAGACCCCCTATGTCCCGTCCAAACTATCCCTATCGTGGCAGAGGAAACTTGAGGTCTGGAGGAAACCACAACAATAACCCCGATAACTCCAATAACTTCAACCGTGCACCGCACAAGACCAACAACAACAACACCAACAACAACAATACTGCCCCAAGGACTGGAAGCAATGATATGCCTATTGCAGGAAAAGACAAGTCCCTGATTACTTGCTTTGAATGCGGAGTCAAAGGTCACTACTCCAACGAGTGCCCAAGAAGCTTGCAGCAACCACCAATGTGAATGCACTCGCTCAGCAGCAACATCGTGTTCGGCCTGGAAGGAGATTTTCCCTAGGGAACTCGCTCAACTGCAATGGTCGTCTATTCCACATGAATGCTGAAGAAGCTCAGGAAGCACCAGATGTCGTGTTGGGTATGTTTTTGGTTAACTCAGTACTTTCAAGAGTGTTGTTTGATTCTGGAGCATGGTACTCGTTTGTTATAGAGGGATTTGCATGCACTAGTAAGATTAAACCAACCAAATTGAAGCATGTTATGATAGTTCAAATACCTGGTTCAACCACCAAAGCTAGAAAAATTTGTAAGGCTATACCTATCAGAATCCATGGCATAGATTTTTATGCTAATCTAATAGTACTTGGAACCAAAGGTTTGGACGTAGTACTAGGAATGGATTGGATGTCAAAACATAAAGGATTAATCGAATGTGCTAAGAAAGCCATAACCATGACCAGTAGCACTGGAGTATCAGTAGAGCATGTATCTGAGACGTTGCCCCATCAATTCAAATGCAACAAGAGTCTAGCCCAACCAACCCTATACCAAGTCAGAGTAGTGTATGAATACCCCGACGTGTTCCCACATGAATTGCCCGGTATGCCCCTAGATCGGGATATCAAGTTCATCATTGAATTAGTTCTTGGAACTAGACCCATAGCTCAGAGACCTTATAGTATGAACCCATCTGAATTAGTGGAGTTGAAGAAGCAACTTAATGCTATGCTGGAGAAAGGTCTTATTAAACTAAGTGTGTCGCCATGGAGATCACCTGTTTTGTTTGTGGACAAGAAAGATGGAGGTAACCATTTGTGTACGTATTACCGGAAGCTGAATGATGTCACCATTAAGAACAAATACCCACTGCCGAAGATAGCGGATCTATTTGACCAGTTGACTAGTGCTAGAGTGTTTTCTAAGATTGATCTTAGAACTGGTTATCATCAACTCAATATTCGTGCAACGGATATCCCAAAGACTGCTTTTACCACCAGATATGGATTGTATGAGTACACTGTCATGTCTTTTGGATTAACCAATGCCCCTGCTTATTTCATGAATCTCATGAATAAGATTTTTATGAACTTCCTGGATAAGTTTGTCGTTGTTTTTATCGATGATATTCTGATCTATTCCAAGGCAGAAGAAGACCATGAGCTACACCTGAGGACCATCCTTGAAACCCTTAGAGAGCATCATTTGTATGCCAAGTTTAGCAAATGTGAATTCTGGTGGAAGGAAGTAGGATTCCTAGGACATATCGTGTCCACGGGAGGAGTTGTTGTTGATCCCACCAAGATTAAGGATGTTGAAGAATGGAAAGCTCCAACCACTCAAACCCAAGTCCGCGCATTTCTCGGATTAGCCTGATATTACCGCAAGTTCGTAGAAGGATTTTCGAGCATCGCAAGACCAATGACCTAGCTATTGAAGAAAGATCAGAAGTTTGAATGGACGGACAAATGTGAAGAAAGTTTTCAAGAGCTCAAGAAGATATTGATTTTAGCCCCAATTCTGATTATGCCAGATATCAAGAGGCCTTTTGATGTGTATTGTGATGCATCCAAGATTGGTCTCAGATGTGTGTTGATGCAAGAAGGCAAAGTCATATCCTATCTGTCCCGACAACTGAAGCAGCATGAGCAAAACTACCCTACCCATGCCTTAGAATTGGCAGCCGTAGTTTTAGCTTTGAAGACATGGCATCATTACCTTATGGGTAACCGTTGTGAGATTTATACGGATCACAAGAATCTGAAGTATATTTTCACCTAGAAGGAGCTGAATATGAGGCAAAGGAGATGGATAGAGTTAATCAAGGATTATGACCTTGACATTCACTATCACCCGACAAAGCCAATGTGGTAGCGGATGCTCTTAGTAGATTGTCGTGTAGATTAAACACCATGATAAAAGAAGCCCAGCCAAGTTTGCATGAAGAGCTGGAGCAGTTTAGAACGGAGCTAGTTAGCGAAGGATTTTTATCTAGCATTGAACTTCAACCCACTTTGATCAGTCAGATCAAGGAGGCGCAGAAAGGAAATGGAAGTATCAACGGAATCAAGCGTCGTATCAGTACAGGGAAGGTACCCAGATTCACCGAAGATGAAGAAGGAGTTTTGTGGTACAAAGGACGTATCTGTTTGCCAGCAGATTCCGAGATGAAACAAGTCATCATGCAAGAAGCTCATGATACTCTTTATTCTATCCATCCCAGAGGAACGAAGATGTATCAGGATTTGAAGGAGCAATTTTGGTGGCACAAGATGAAGAGAGAAATCGGAAGCTACATAGCCAAGTGTGATATCTGTCAGAGAGTCAAAGCGGAACATCAGCGAACCATAGGACTTTTGCAACCGTTGCAGATTCTGGAATGGAAATGGGATTCTATCGGAATGGATTTCATCACCGGTTTGCCTACATCTAGTAGGGGAAATGACTCTATTTGGGTCACAGTGGATAGACTATCCAAGGTAGCCCATTTTATACCTGTCAAGACCACCTACTAGAGTTCGAAGCTAGCAGATCTGTAGATTGCTAGAATCGGAAGTTTGCATGGAACCCTAAGACCATAGTATCGATCGAGGAACCTAGTTTACCTCAAGATTTTGGCAGAAAGTCCAAGAGGATTAGGAACCAAGCTAAACTTTAGCACAGCTTACCACCCGCAAACCGATGGACAAACTGAAAGAGTCAACCAAATCTTGGAAGATATGTTGAGAGCTTGTGTTCTAGAATATGGATCAAAATGGGAAGATTGTCTGCCTTTCGCAGAATTCTCATACAACAATAGTTATCAAGCCAGTTTGCAAATGTCCCCATTTGAATTTCTGTATAGAAGGAAGTGTCGTACCCCCTTGAATTGGTCGCAAGTAGGAGAGAGTCAGATTTTCAGACCTGACATCCTACGAGAAGCCGAAGATAAGGTTCACAAAGTCCGTGAACACCTCAAGACCTCCCAATCCAGATAGAAGAGTTATGCTGAAAAGAGACGTCGAGACCTGACCTTCAATGTCGGAGATTTTGTATATCTCAAAGTATCACCCTTGAAAGGAATGCAACGTTTTCAACTGAAAGGTAAGTTAGCCCCCAGATATATTGGACCCTTCAAGATTTTGAATCGCGGAGGAGAAGTATCATATCAACTGGAACTCCCAGAGGAGATGTCATCCATACATGATGTGTTCCATATCTCGTTACTTCGCAAATGCCTAGAAGTTCCGGAGAAGACCGAAGTGTTCAAGAACATCGATCGTCGAGCCATAGATATCAACAAGGATCTAACCTATCGTGAAATACCCATTCGTATTTTGTAAGAAGCCTTCAGAACCACCAGGACCCGGAGTATCAAGTTTCTCAAAATCCAGTGGAGCAACCATACTGAAGAAGAAGCTACTTGGGAGCGAGAAGATTACATTAGGACTGAGTTTCCAAATCTCTTTAGTTCCTAGTTTTTCTTAAATCTCGGGATGAGATTTTGTTTAAGGGGGGAAGGTTTATAACACCCCAAAAATATTAATCAAGATTAGCAAGTTCAAATCACCTAATTTTAGGGTTAACAATTTTTTTATTAAATCTCATATGAGTGTATGTCTGAATTGCATTAGTGTATGAAATGAGTGCAATTGCCATGTTTGATTGCTACAAATTATAAGGAATGGTTTAAAGATGAATACTACATCATCTAGTACATGTACAAACAAAATCAAAAGAAAAGAAAATCAAATATGAATCATATGATCAAATGGTCATTTTGACCAAAATTAACCACTAGACCACTTTGAGTGTTTCATGTCAAAGATTTCTAACAGAAACTTTCACAATTATTTTCCCCCCTTGCTAGACCAAGTAAAAGTGAACCCAAGCCCACTTTACAAACAAATAGAAACAATTTCCAAATCATTTTAAAGGATATTGCAAAATTGAATCAAGTTCATATGCATAGATCACCATTTTGCAAAAACCACTCAAATCAATTCACCTTGACTTTTCCAAGCATCCATAGACTATCAAACAAGTACTCAGAACACTCACCAAAATTTAGACAAAAATTCAAAACTTAAATTCATGCGGCCATTTGGTCGAGCACCTGGCAGACACAATTAAACACTGCCTAACTTCTACTATTCTGAGCAGTGATCAATCGCCACTAGTGCCTTAAATCTCTCCCTTGTCTCCCCCAACACCTAGCAACACAGTGGACACACTCCCCTTTGCCATTCACACCAGTGCAGCACCGCCTGAGCTCACCATGCCGGTCGACCAAGCCCCACTCGCCACAGACCACACCACCCTCTCGCATGATGTCTAGGAGACTGGCGCCACATCACCGCCACCCTCTGTCCACCCCTCGATCGCAGAAAAGTCGTGGACCGGCCGTGATCGCCACGCCCACCTCTCTGTCTGCCATGCCAAGAGCGCACCAGAGCGCCGCAGCCGACACGCGCACACACGCCACGCCTCGCCCTCTCCGCGCGTGCTCGCACTCACCGTGACCCCAACTACCCCCAGACATGCTCGTTCGTTGCTGCGTGGACCGTAGCCACTATGCGTCGTCTCGAACGCCGCCGTTCCCGCACAGAGCACGAATCGTTCCCAACCGTTCTCGACTGCCCCTTGCCGCGCCATCACTCGCATGACAACCACCCTGAAGCACAGCATCGACCCCTACCCTCAGCCATGCCGATAGCCCTCTGTAACGACGTCGCCAACGAGCCTGAGCCATCCCGCTTTGTCCCTCTCGCCGGTGTATAAATAGAGGCCACCCCAGCCCTCATTCGCCAAACCATCTCACTCCCCTCTCTCTCATACACCTCCCACACCTCTTCCTGGGGCAAGGTGAGCACCACATTGCCGGAATTTCACCGGGGCCCGCTGCTGCAAAGGAGAAGAGGAACTGGAGCTAGGAGCCACCCCAGGAACCGCTGCGACCACCATTCGACTCGCCGGCCTCGACAACCTCATTCACCCCCATCGCCGACCTTAGCTGGAGCCAAGGTGAGTGATACGTCCACTTTGCATCACTATTCTATGTCTTAATTCACTATTCTTCATTGATATATTTCGTACTGAGAGGTGATACTTATGTTATTTCATCTGTTTTTGCATGGTTGATGACTTTTGGAGCATGGACCGCTGAAGTAAGAATTCTGATGTAAAAGGTGCTGTTTGGAGGCAAAATTCGCGAAGATCAGAAAATCCAGGAAAATATACGGAAAATCCTATTTTTCCAGAAGACGAAGGAAGCCAGAAGGGGGCTGGAGATGGGCCACAGGGGGCCCACACCACCCCCTGGCGCGGGCAGCCCTAGGCCGCGCCAGCAGGTGGTGTGGCCGCCCTGGCCCACTCTAGGCTCTCCCCTCTGGCGTATATTATCCTCTGGAAACCCTAAGACTCGGGGAGCGACCACAGAAAGATTCCGCTGCCTCTGTGGGGCGGAAAACACCGAGAGAGAAAGATCTCTCCGGCAGACAGATTTCTGCTGGGGGAATTCCTTCCTGGAGAGGGGAGATCGTCGCCATCAACACCACCATCAAGCTGGACTTCATCAGGATCATCATCATCAGCAGCACCCTCATCACCATCTCCATATTGCTATAACAATTGGGTTGAATCTTGCATAGTTCATAGGGGAAACTTTCCCGGTGTTGATTACTCTTTGTAGTTGATGCTATTGAGTGAACCATTGAATTATTGTTTATGTTCAGATTGTTATACATCATTAGTCCATCTCTGATCATGATCCATATGATTTCTTGTGAGTAGTTCGTTTTGTTCTTGAGGACATGGGAGAAGTCATGTTGTTAGTAGTGGAGTTGTGTTGAGAAAGATTCAATGGTTTGATATTTAAGTTGTGGTGTACTTCTTCTAGTGGTGTCATGTGAACGTCGACTACATGACACTTCACCTATATGGGCCTAGGGGAATGCATTGTGTATTTGGCTACTAATCGTAGGGGTTGCCATAGTGACAGAAACCTGAACCCCCGTTAGGAAACCATTGCACAAGGGGCGTAAGGGTCTTAGAGTTTAAAGCTGTGGTTAGGTTTCTACCTTAATTACTTTCTTGTACTTACGGATGTTTGCAAGGGGTATAATCACAAGTATGTATTAGTCCTAGGAAGGTCGGTACATTAGCATAGGTTCACCCACACAACACTTAGCAAGCTAAAGAAGATTAATCAACTATATGAAGCGAAAGCACTTGACAGTCTTCCCATGTGTCCTCAAGAACGTTTGGTCATCTTAAGTAATACAGCCGGCTTGTCCTTTGTTGCATAAAGGATTAGGTCACTTGCGACATTTATTCCTACTGTCTTTTATTTACTCGTACTTTGTTTACTTGCTTTATCAAAAACCCCTAAAAATCTGTTTGCTAAGTATTTGCAGAGAATTCCTGATCCATACCACTAGCCAGCACCTTCTACTCCTCGTTGGGTTCGACACTCTTACTTATCGAAAATACTGCGATACACCCCCTATATTTGTGGGTCATCAAGACTATTTTCTAGTGCCATTGCCGGGGAGTGAAGTGCTATTGGAGATTGGAACTGGTAAAGGAAGGAAACTTCTACTATGAGTATTGTTTACTTCTGTTAGTTGCTCTATTTTCATTATGGATAATTCGCTGAGTTTCTTATTTGGTAATGCTACTACCATTGCTAAGGTAGTAGATAAACCACCACCTGCTGAGAATGATGTTTTTAAAATACCTACAAGAATTATTGATCGTGTTATGGATAACTACTATGTTGGGGATGGAACTGTCCATCCCGGTGATCATTTGCTCTTTATACACGAATTATGCGGGTTGTTCAAGTGTGCAGGTATTACTACAGATCAAGTTAAGAAGAAGTTATTCTTGCTATCACTAAAAGGAAGAGCTGAGGAATGGTATAAGCTACTGAAGAATGGTTAAGCTCTGGAATGGGAGGAAATAGTGCCTCTCTTTTATTCAAAGTTTTATCCTCCTAGTGAGATTCATACAGATCGGAATCAAATATACAAATTTTGGCCTCTTGATGGAGAGAGTACAGCTCAAGCTTGGGGGAGATTGAAGTTAGTAATGCTCAAATGTCCCATTCATGAGCTCCCCAACAATATTATTATCAATAACTTTTATGCAAGGCTTTCTCTTCATGACAAGGATTTATTGGATGCTTCTTGTGCTGGATCATTCACTCGCATGGAAGAAGAAGCTAAATGGGATCTTCTAGACCGTGTTCAAGACAATGCTGAAGCTTGGGAGAATGAAAAAGGTAGAAAGTTAGGTATAAATTATGATTATGAATGCATTGAATCTTTTATGGGAACTGATGACTTTCAAAATATTAAAAATGCTTATGGTCTAGACTCTCATGCTATTGCTTCTTATTTTAAGGCTTTTGCTTCATATATTGAAGTGCCTAAAAAGAGGTGGAATAAGTATCATGAACCTTATAAAGATGTTGCTAAGAGTGCTCCTGCAAGAAATTCTGAAGTTTATACTACTAATCATGTTTTACCTGAACCTTATATTGAGAAAATGCCTTTCCCAGTTAAGATAAAGGAACATTCTATGATGGCTAGTATGGTAGATGAAAGTATGAATAAAGCTGTTGAACCTGATAAACAAATGGTTGATGAACCTATAATAGCAAATGTTAAAGACTTTGTTACTAAATATGAAGAAGAGGGACACACTATCCTTTGTAAGGATACCTCTAATATTGTTTCACAAAGTAGTGTTATGAGAGCTAGTATTCCTATGTTTTCTGTTAGAATAAGTGATCATTACTATGATGACCCTTGTGATAGCTATATTGTTAAGTTTATGCATGATACTGAAATTTATTATGAGAGAGGGAAAAGTGTTCTTATGCATCTCAATAATATCAAGTTTCCTCGTTTTATGCTGAAAGTTTTTATGTTGCACTTCTTTTGCCTTCTTATGCAAGTAGCCTCTGGTTTCAACAACTTGTTTGTTTACAAAATTCCCTTGCATAGGAAGTGGGTTAGACTTAAATGTGTGTATTTTTGCTTCTTAATGCTCCCTTTCACCTCAATTCATATTCTTATGTGAGCATCTTCAAAATTATCATGCCCATCTTAATGGCTATAAAGAAAGAGCTTTATGGGAGACAACCCAATTTGTTTTTGCTTTCAGTTTGTTTTTGTTTATTTGAGTCTTGGAAGTTATTAATTCAGTAATAACCTCTCCTTATCCTTTTTGTTTGGTTTTTGTGTCAAGATCAACCTCTAATGAGAGAGAAGTAATATTTGGGGAAGTTACTGTCCCAAAACAGATTTTTGTGCTTCACCGTAAAAATTCGTGAGAGATCTCTGTATGTCGGTTTGAGATGTAATTTTTTGTGCTTCTGCCCCAGGTTGTTATTTAACTTTCGTTAGTTTTGCACTTTTTGATTTGAGCAACAGAAGATTTTCGAAAAAATTGATATTTACCTGCTGGTCTGTTTTGACAGATTTTGCCACTCTTGCATTTGCTTCTTTAGTCGATTTCCTTTTTGAATTCTTTTTGGGTTTTTGGAAGGAGTTGCTACAGTATCTTTTGTTTTGATAGTTTTCAGTTTAAGTTGGGCTCAAAAGGTTTTATCACTTCACTTATACTAATGTTGCTAATGAGAACTGTGTGAAGTTTTGTGTGAAAGAAATTTCCAGGTAGTGGAGATAATGGTGTAATAAGGAAGAGAAGGGTTTTATGACTCAAGCAATAAGTGTATGAAGATGAAGATTTTGATGCTATTCAAGTGATGGCTCCGGAAAAATCTACTAGATACCAAATTCAGAGACCTGCAGAGTTCGTTTTCAAATAGGTAACAGTTTTGGTAAGAAAAGTTCCGTAAAAATACAATCCAACTATAATTTTGCAGTTTTAGTCAATAAGGAAAGTTACGAAGCGAAAAAGGGACGGAAACGGAGCCAGGGTGGCTCACACCACCCTGTGGCACGGGCCCACCCCTAGCCGCGGCACCAGGTGGTGAGTCCACCCCGGACTCCGCCTCTGACTCGTTTTCTCCCAATACCTTCCTTTTGATATGAAACTTCATAATATATAACCCCCCGGATCTTCCGAGGTTTGTATATCGTGTTTTCGTCGTGTTTTTGTTTCGATATGTTTCTGCCAGGACATACTCTTTGAAAGATTAGAAGCACCATGGTGTCTGCCAAGGATAAAGGAAAGGAGCCTATGGAGGAAGACCTCCAAGACCCCGGGAAGGAGAAGGAGATCAAGAGTGAAGGTGAAGAGGAGCAAGGCCAACATCCGCACACCAACACTACCATTACAAGCATTGGAGTGGTGGCAAACCCTGCTAGGACTATGTGAATTGGAGGGAAGCCTCCTCATCACCGTTCAGATCCCTGGTCACTTCCTCCACGCACCAAGAATCCTTCCATACCCTTATCCATGAGCATCAATACCAGAATATGCCCAAGGAGAAATTACCCTCCAATTGGGATTTTCCTCGTTCTAGCCATGTAGGAAAAGAAGACTTCAAGGAGGAAGAGTGGGGAAAGAAAGCAAGAGCTGGAATTCTCAACCCGACATGATCATGAGCCGCATTGAGCAAAACTCGCAGCTTATTCGTAATCCCACCTTTGAGATTGAGGACTTGGGAAAACTTATCAGAGAGCCCATCAAGAGAATTCCACCACCACCGAAGGAGTAATTCGTCATCAGGTTTGGCATCCCCTTGGTTTGTTCCAAGCTTGGGGGAGTGCCGCGGTATCACATCATTATCTTCTATCTTTTTACCTTATTAGTAGAGTCATATCATGAATAGAGGAGTTATTATGTAGTATGGTTTGCATTATGGAAGTGTCCCCTCTCTCGTTAGATATGTATCCCTTGGTGTGAGTTGTCGTTATAGATTATTAATGAGAAGTTCTATCATTCACTCTTTTGCATAGCTTATATTAGTTTTCAATTCGTGGTTATATGATTGATCTTGTTGTTAGTATTGGTATCACTTTGGGATCATTGAGTTAATTATAGGTAGTCTTGGCAAACCTGGCTTGGTCAGTAGCAACACTATTTTTGAGAGTTGAATGAAAAAGATAAAAGTACTCTAAAGAAATATAATTTCATCATCTTTCTTTCTTGATTTGCTCATAAGTCTAGTATTCTCTAGTTAAGATCTTTTGTGCTTCCAAGGAAGATTGCATGTTTGTTTTTATCACCTGTATGTTTGGTTGTTTCCTTCAACTATTATACTTGCTACCCAGCCTTGCTAGCCAAAAACATGTACTCAGAGTGAATTCTTCTCGTGCATCCAATCCTTTAAACCAAAACCTTTGCCATTTGTGTCCACCATACCTACCTAGTAGCATTATTGCTATTCCAAGTAAATTCCTGTTTTGTCTACCTCCCAAATTAAACTTGTTATGTGAAAATTAGTGATTAAAGCTCTCATGAACTTGATGGCACACTTTACTTTCTTTCATTTAATAAATTTGAACCATTGTGCTCACCTATGTTGCGTACATGCTTGCGCTTTGTAAGTTGTGAATTAGCAGAACCATGTTGTCATGGGGAACGCTTTCAACATTGCACTGGTACTTTGTACCAAGTTGATATCATGCTCTTTTGTCTATAGATGTCGTCGGTGGGAAATGAAAGGGGAGCTTGTAAGTCCATGGAGTTATGCATATGTGTTAGAGAAATGCCTGGGCCGCTAGTCTAATCCATGCTGACATGGTGGAAACCTGCAGTGTAACCATAACGAGTATCTATGAAGCATTCTTCTTATAAAAAAGAGATAGATATTGAGAAAAAGATAAAGAAAAAAAATATTATGAAAAGAGGAAAGAGTGAAAAAAGCACCATATTCCCATGGTAAATAAGAAGATTGTTGAGATGCTTGTTGTCTGCTTGCCTTGTCATTTTGATATGGGGATTCTTCCGTATCATCGGGCAAGGGGTACCCTGTTGGCGGTTCTCTATGATACACATATGCTTACAATTGCAAGAACTTACTGGTGACTAAACTTGAGTAGCATGAGGAGCGGCCCTCGTATTCAAGGGACATCAGATTCTCAATTTACAACTTGTCAATGCATATCCTCATATTTGATCACTTTAACCTTAATCACCTAAAGATGCCTATGATAGGGGCAATGAGAGCTGAAAGCTAGTAAGTATCATAATTTTTGGGCGCTCTTTATGAGACTTGCAATCCCTGCTTCCCTCTTTGAAGGGCCTTTCTTTTACTTTGTAGTTGAGTCAGTAAACCTACTCCCTTCTATCTCAGCAAGTATTTTGAGTTGTTGTGTTTCATTCATTCATATGATGATTTATTCAATCATGTTTCTTATGTTCCTTGTTTTGCACTTTGCTCTTATCTTGATGTTTACTACTTTGAAAGCTATCATTGAAAACCAGCTATTTGTGAACTCTAGCAAATTATCAACTATTCTTCGACCAAGAGCTAAGTTTGCCATTACCAATTATGATTCACTTTATGTATCTTTATTGTGTTTCCTTTACTCATTACAAGTTGGGTTATATAATAGTTAGTTGTCTTCTATTATGATCTATGTATGTGATGAATGTGATGCTTCTTGTCCGTATTCTTTTATCGACTCTTCACTCCATAAACCTGAGGTCATGTTTATTGAGCTCAGTTTCGCTTGGGGACAAGCGAAGTCTAAGCTTGGGGGAAGTTGATACGTCCATTTTGCATCACTATTCTATGTCTTAATTCACTATTATTCATTGATATATTTCGTATTGAGAGGTGATACTTATGTTATTTCATCTGTTTTTGCATGGTTGATGACTTTTGGAGCATGGACCGCTGCAGTCAGGATTCTGATGGAAAGGTGCTGTTTGGAGGCAAAATTCGCGAAGATCAGAAAATCCGGAAAATATACGGAAAATCCTATTTTTCCAGAAGACGAAGGAAGCCAGAAGGGGGGCTAGAGATGGGCCACAGGGTCCCACACCACTCCCTGGCGCGGGCAGCCCTAGGCCACGCCAGTAGGTGGTGTGGCCACCCTGGCCCACTCCAGGCACTCCCCTCTGGTGTATATTATCCTCCCGAAACCCTAAGACTTGGGGAGCGACCACAGAAAGATTCCGCTGCCTCTGTGGGGCGGAAAACACCGAGAGAGAAAGATCTCTCCGGCAGACAGATTTCTGCCGGGGGAATTCCTTCCCAGAGAGGGGAGATCGTCGCCATCAACACCACCATCAAGCTGGACTTCATCGGAATCATCATCATCATCACCACCACCATCATCATCATCACCACCACCATCATCATCATCATCACCCTCATCACCATCTCCATATTTCTATAACAATTGTGTTGAACCTTGCATAGTTCATAGGGGAAACTTTCCCGGTGTTGATTATTCTTTGTAGTTGATGCTATTGAGAGAACCATTGAATTATTGTTTATGTTCAGATTGTTATACATAATTATTCCATCTCTGATCATGATCCATATGATGTCTTGTGAGTAGTTCGTTTTGTTCTTGAGGACATGGGAGAAGTCATGTTGTTAGTAGTGGAGTTGTGTTGAGAAAGATTCAATGGTTTGATATTTAAGTTGTGGTGTACTTATTCTAGTGGTGTCATGTGAACATCGACTACATGAAACTTCACCTATATGGGCCTAGGGGAATGCATTGTGTATTTGGCTACTAATCGTAGGGGCTGCCAGAGTGACAGAAACCTGAACCCCCGTTAGGAAACCATTGCACAAGGGACGTAAGGGTCTTAGAGTTTAAAGCTATGGTTAGGTTTCTACCTTAATTACTTTCTTGTACTTATGGATGTTTGCAAGGGGTATAATCACAAGTATGTATTAGTCCTAGAAGGTCGGTACATTAGCACAGGTTCACCCACACAACACTTAGCAAGCTAAAGAAGATTAATCAACTATATGAAGCGAAAGCACTTGACAGTCTTCCCATGTGTCCTTGAGAACGTTTGGTCATCTTAAGTAATACAACCGGCTTGTCCTTTTCTGCATAAAGGATTGGGTCACTTGATGCATTTATTCCTACTGTCTTTTATTTACTCGTACTTTGTTTACTTGCTTTATCAAAAACCCCTAAAAATCCGTTTGCTAAGTATTTTGTAGAGAATTCAGCATCCATACCACTAGCCAGCACCTTCTGCTCCTCATTGGGTTCGACACTCTTACTTATTAAAAATACTGCGATACACCCCCTATACTTGTGGGTCATCAGTGAGCCTCCACGTACCCCCACCGTTGCGATTAGGTTTCAGTCTCGCCGGAGCTGTGCGACGGAGATGACGATGCTCAACCGTCGATCACGCTCTAATTGCATGACCCGGATTGAAAGATACTATTTTGGTTTAGATGAGTCGCTGACCAGTAGGACCCGCCTGTCAGCAGCCCACTACACGATCGCCGTGTAGCTGGGCCGTCCTAGTTAGTTTCCCGCGCAGAGCCCGTTGATTCAAATAAGCTTTTTCAATTTTAGTTAAAACTAGATTCTGTCAGTAGATTCAAAAATCAATTCAAAGAGATTCACTAAACCAAATTGCATGATTCTAATTTTGTTATAAAGGTATTCAAAATATTTATCCAAGCCCGTTGGATGCAAACCATTTGAAATTATAGATCGCCTATACAAAAATAACAAGGCAGAGACTTTTGCCACTTCAAACATTTTTCAAAAATCAACCATAAATGCTTTTGAGTTGATTCCAACTCTCAAAAATCACATTTAACAAGATGTATCTGAATATATAAAAATATTTAGGTTTACATGTAGTGATCTTGGACTAGTACCAAAAGAATGCTACATAGAAATTTCTAGTCACTTTAATTGTATTAAAATAGTAATTTTAAACTTTATAAAATATGACTACCACTTTAAATCACATTCCCAAGTATTAGAATATGTGGTGATGACATGTGTCAACATGATCCCATATTTTCATTGGAGAATATTAAATCTTCAGTATTTTTCAATGAGTAGAAATTACTTTTCTAAAATAAGAAAAATAAGACTAGGTCTTTATTTCATGTAATGATTGCGATGATGCTAGATCATCAAGTGTGAGCCTTAGTGTGCTAAATAGAAGTAGTTAAGTATTGTTTGGTGATTGTGTACCTCGTATTCATTTATAGACGATAGTACCGACTCGGGATACGAGGAGGAGGAGTACTACCAAGAAGAAGAAGAAGAAGAAGAAGAAGAGAACTTCAACCACTGCACTACTCAAGGCAAGCTAACACTTGCAAACTTCATAACTATGCAAGCCATCACTATGCAAGCCTAACACTATAAGTTCACTATGCAGGCAATCACTAATTGTAAGCTAGAACTATGCAAGCTAACACTTGCAAACTTCATAACTATGCAAGCCATCACTATGCAAACTCCATGAGTCATAATTATTTGCTATTTGCATAGGTTTTTATTGAGGATGCTTCATAGAATGCTCACTATGGTTATGCTGCAAGTTTCCACCATGATTAGGCATGGCTTAGGATAGCCGCCCAGGAGTTTCTCTAACACACATACAAACTCCATGAGCTTACAAGCTCCCCTTTTATTTCACACCACCGGGATCCATAAACAAAAGAACATGATATCAACTGAATAATAAGTGCAATGTTGAAAGCGTTCCCCACGGTACATGGTTATGTTAATTCACAACTTATAAAGTGCAGTTATATAAGCAACATAGATGGACACAATGGTTCAAGTTTATTAAGTGCAAGAAAGTAAAGTGTGCCAACAAGTTTGTGAGAGTTTTAATCACTAATTTTCACATACAAGTTTAATTTGGAAGGTAGATAAAAGCACGAATATACTTGGAATGGTGTAACACACCATGCTTAGGAATTTATAGTTGACTCTTTGGAATAACTTGGTTTTCTTAGAGGTTAGATGCATGAGTGGAACTCACACTTGGTACAGGTGAAGGCTAGCAAAAGACTGGGAGCGACCAACTAACAGAGCAATAATTGCCATAATCATGCAAAGCGACAAAACATTATTAATTAAAGCATAAAGTGATGTTACAAGTCAAAAACTAAATGACCCTAGAGGCTATGGTGACTGGTTCATAGTCTTAACATGGTGTAAGCATGTGCCAAGTCAACCCAAATAAAGCATCAAAGGAGAATACCATAATAGTATGCCTTTGTATGCTAAAACAACACATGATTCTTTCAAGGCACATTAATCAATCTCAATTGTTTGGAACAAGTCATGCTACAGAAATAATCACTAATCATAAGGTCAAAGCAATATCAAACATGATATTATAGAGGCTAAGCCACAGTCAAACAAACTCCTTTTGCACCACTTATAAGCATGAAGCTTTCTACTCTTTTCCAACACCAATCAACTTATTTGAAACCACATATGAATACGGGGGTCCAACCAATTTATTTAAGCAAACCAAACGAAATAAAACTAAAAACAAAAATAAAGATGCTCTAAGAACAACACAATTGTGCATGAAACAATAAAAATGAAGTGTTTGGAAGAAAACCTGAGATTTTTATTGATGAAGAAGGGGATGCCTTGGGCATCCCCAAGCTTTGACGCTTGTGCTTCTTGAATATTTCTTAGGGTGACACGGGTGGCATCCCCAAGCTTGAGCTTTTGTCCATACTTCATCTCATCACATTATTCTTCCCTACACTTAAAATTTCCTTCATACAAAACTTCACACAATCTTCATTAGCAACATTAGTGTATTCAAGATAATAAGTCTTTGGGTTTAGTTTCAACACAAGTAAAACTTCCATTAAAACACAAGTTATTGTAGCAATTACTTCTAAAATCTCAAGTGACCAAAGAGAACTAAAAGAGAAAGATATTAAAAGCCAAATGCAAATAATGGCAGAAATTTGTCAAAAATAAACCGGCAGGTAAAAACCAATTTTTTCGAAGACCTTCTGTTGCTCAAATCGAAAAGTGATAAACTGATAAAAGTTAGATAATAACCTGGGGCATAAGCTAAAAACATTACAGATAAATCCAACGTATAGGGATTTTTCACGATTTTTTATAGTAAAGCACAAAAATCTGTTTCAGGACAGCAACTTTCCCAAGTCATACTTCTCTCTCATTAGAGGTTATTCTTCGCACAAAAACCACACAAAAAGGATAATGAGAGGTTATTACTGAGAAAATAACTTCCAAGACTCAACCCAAAAAAACTTACTAAATAAAAATTTGGGTTATCTTCCAATAGTGCTTTTCTTTAACATCTTTCAGCTAGGCATAGGAAGCAAGATTCAAGTATTTTCAAATGAAGAAGCATTAAGACCAAATTTTGCTTTAATAGGAGATACAAAAGGTATCTTCTCTTAGTAGAACTATTGTTTCCCATATTTCGAAAAAATTCAGCATTTTCATTGGAAAAGGTTCCATGGGAAGATTTGTTTTGGTTTCATAGGCATGAACACAAGTGTTCAAGGTCGACCCCCACTTAACCATTACTCATCTTTCCAATCACTTTTATTTTTGAAAACGTTTTTAGATAACAAGTAAAACTAATTTTTTTTGTAATTCGCATTCCCTATCCATACTAAGATAGAGAACAACTTAAAACTAAAAGTAAAAACTACTTAGAGATAAAGCAACAAGTGCACACAAGAATATTCACCCACATGCTATTGCTCCCTGGCAACGGTGCCAGAAAAGGTCTTGATAACCCACAAGTATACGGATCATGTGTAGCCTTTTCGATAAGTAAGAGTGTCGAACCCAACGAGGATCTAAAGGTAGGATATATGTTCTCTCAAGTTCTATCGAGCACTGATACAACTCTACGCACACTAAACGTTTGCATTATCTAGAAAATAAAACTAGAGCAACAATACGAGTACTAGAGATAGCTTTGCATGATAATAAATAACAAGAAAGTAAAGTTAGTTGCTGCAGCAATAAAATACACTAAACTAACAGAACCATAAGTGTGGAATAGTGGTGGTAATTGTGGTGGCTTTGTCCAAGTTTAATTAGCGAATAAATTGGGTTCATTGTCTTTGATACAGTTTTCTAAGTGGGAGAGGCTAAATATGTTAGGAATAAGCACTTTGTGTCCGGTACCGGCACGGTGTCACGTATATGAGTCGTATACGTATAGGATTCCTAGAAGTACACCGAGGTGTGTGTGTTGAGTCCAATCCGTATACTTGCATGTAACCGAGTACTACTAGGATTAGAGTTGGGCTAGTAGTCGAGTCGGCATACTAGAATCCTAGTATATATATGCATGTACCCCGGGTTGTAAACACACCGCGAGTTGAATCAATTAAAGAAAACTATAAGGCACGCCAGGTGCCTTTGGCAATCCAAAAATTTGTATCTTTCGTGTGTCTGTTTCGGCGAGACAGAAATCGTCAGAAGTGTTGATCCGTGTGTGTCCGCGGAGTGTATCGCGTGAGATCTTCGTCGTCTACGCCGGAAAGTGTCCCGACGAAAGTACTGTCGGGTCTGGGCCAACAATTGGTATCAGAGCCAAGGTCGTCGTTCATGGTCTGCTGAAAGTACAAGGAGATCAAGGTGGTATGCGCAGGTGTCGGCAACACTAGTGCTCACGTGGGGCAGCAGAAGGTTGTCTTGAATGACGAGATGACATTGGTAGAACCGGAAGTGACCCTGATTGGTTCGTCAAGTGTGGCGGCGCCAAGTACGGTGACCAAGGCGACCAAGGTGAGTATGTCAAGTTTTGAGAAGGAGGAGTTCATCTCAAGTTCAGAAGGGCAACCGGAGAGTACTCGGACTACCGACATCACAGGACACGACATCTAGGATCAAGAAGATGTCTCATTGCATGATGAAGGCAGTAGCCCGCCAGGACGTCCACCAGAAGATGTAGGCGGAAGTGGCACATGTGCGCTGCTCAACAGCCCAGAAGGAGGTGCTCCAAGTGTGGAGCTGGGGCCAAGGGAAGGTCCAGGGGATGGCGGCCCAGAAACGCCAGAAGGAGGTGGTCCAAAAGAAAGTGATCCACCGAGAGGGGCTCCGTCCGGAGACCTAGAAAATAGACTAGAGGATGGTCTAGGGGCTGGCAGCCCAGAAACACGAGAAGGAGGCAGACTAAAAGAAAAAGGCATACCACGAGGAACTCCGTGGGGAGGTCCAGGGGCACCCATCCCAGAAGTTGGAGCAGAAAAACAAGTAGGCCAAGCAGCGTCCATGCTGTAACGCCAGAAGAAATTGACGGACCAAGAAAAGTAGATCCAGTTAGCCTATAGGCGGCCTGCCCAGAAAACAGGCAAGAAGACGTTGAAGGCCTAGTGGGTGCTCCAGGCGTGGACACCAGGCCAGAAACACAAGGGATTCTCCCAGAAGAAAAAGAGTCTGAAGATAAGGCTAGTCCGTGGCCAGAAGACACGGAGCTGGAAGGGCACGCATGTGAAGTGATACCTGCACTTGTTGGCCCAGCAATTAGAGGAGAAGGGAGAGTTGAAGCGAGCCCAGCAAACATGCTAGCAAGGCTAGAAGGCGATGGTCCAAGAGTGTGGACTGGTCGTCAGACAGATGGAGGAGACCCAACAATAGGGGGTGCAGATCCATCAAGAGGCTTTTCACGTGGTATAGAGAAGGTAGAAGAAAACATGCCAGAAAGGGATTCAAAAAGAAAAGATGAATTGCTATAGGTAGGCAACATGTGCCTTGCTACTCCAGACAAGCCAGAAGATGGTGTTGGTCAGGAGCAGGGAGAAGTTGGAATTGCTAGTCACGAGAGGAAGCTAGCTCCTACGTATTTGTTCTATTGCATCCAAGAGTACCGGCAAGCAGAAGATCAAATATGTGAAGCATCGATGAGAAAGTACTTCATCGAACCAAGTATAATGTCTCAAGGCGCGGACAAAAAGGGCAGTCGGCGTGAAGCCATGGAGAAGCCGACGAAAGCAAAGTCGCTGACATGGGTGCTAAGAAAGGAAGCGGCGAAAGCAATGCCATGGATGACGCCCGTGAGAAGCAGCGTGTACATTTGGGACCCAGGTGAATGTTGAAGGGCACATCGTGCTTAGGGGGTGATTGTTAGGAATAAGCACTCCGTGTCTGGTACCGGCACGGTGTCACATATACGAGTCGTATATGTATAGGATTCCTAGCAGTACACCGATGTGTGTGTGTGTTGAGTCCAACCCGTGTACTTGCATGTAACTGAGTAGTACTAGGATTAGAGTTGGGCTAGTAGTCGAGTCGGCATACTAGAATCCTAGTTTATATATATGCATGTACCCCGGGTTGTAAACACACCGCGAGTTGAATCAATTAAAGAAAACTATAAGGCACGCCAGGTGCCTTTGGCAATCCAAAAAATTGTATCTTTCGTGTGTCTGTTTCGGCGAGACAGAAATCGTCAAAATTGTTGATCCGTGCGTGTCCGCGGAGTGTATCGCGTGAGATCTTCGTCGTCTACGCCGGAAAGTGTCCCGACGAAAGTACTGTCGGGTCTAGGCCAACAAAATATACACGCGCTTCACTACTTGGAATTACATGTACTATATGATTGGATTGTTAGCAAACATTTGTAACTACTAACAATGAATTAAGGTTTCCCCAACCATAGCCTTAAGTTTAATGGTCCTCTTACTCCCATACATGCAACGTTCCGGTTAGCGTTCTCAGGTTTCTGTTACTCCGACAAAAGTTCTCCCTTCCTCTTACACATACTACAAACCCTATGATTTTTAATCCATGCGTGCACAAATATAATGTACACCAAAGGACTGTACCATATCAACATACAACTCTAATGAACCAAATACGTTCAACCATTCAATCTAAGAACAAAGAAACTACACAAACATGACATAGATCATAGGATTATAACTTATAGCATCAAACACCATGTTTACATAGGATGGTACAGAGGTGTGTGGGAGGATGAACCACTGTATAGTAGGAGGATTAGGTGATGGAGATGGCGGTGAAGATGGTGAAGAGGGCGGCAGCGGCGCCGGCGGCGGCACGCGGGACTCCTTCCCCGCCGTCGGTATCATGGGGGAGCACCGCCCCTTAGCCCCTTCCTTCATGGCTTCTTGGGAGCCCTCCCCCATGGAGATGGGATCCATGGGGAGGCAAAAACATGGCTTTGGTGGCTGCAAATTCGTGGGTGGAGTTAGGTTTCCTCCCTTTATATAGCTTCTCGGATTCCCGTCACCCCATCTTGGGCTGTAGTAAATCGGGCCTAGCGGGACCGTACGGACTCAGAATCAGCTAAACTTTATGTCCAGAACGTTTGTCGCGAAATGTCCAACAACTTTGTAGTGTAAGAGTTTTCCGTTTGACGCCATCTTAGACATGAAACGTGACTATCTTCAAAAAGACTTCTGAGACAGATTTCTGGAAAATCCCAATTTGACTCCAACAAGGTTTCCACTTGTATTCTTGGTAATTCCTACACATCAAAGTGTAATAAATCATAAACTTTATATTAAAAAGAGGCGTCAAAAGCATAATATTAGCATAAACCATCAAAAATTATAGATATGTTATGGACGTATCACCTGCTTGTCGGTCTTCTCGTTGTTGACCATGCCCCTCTCCAGTTACAGCGTAAGGCTCCCACTACCACAGCGGATCCTCATGCATATTTTGCTCCCGTACTAGCCAGCGATGATGAGATTAGAGAGGATGAGGAGGATAGCCCTCCTACTGCCAGCCCCATTCGAGCTAGGAGGAAGAATGCTAGTAATGCCCAGATGTCGTCTCTTTCTCGTGAGTATGTTAAGGGGCAAGTGAGGAAGACCACCTTTTGAGAAAGGTTGTTCCTCGGCATGAACATTTATATTCACAAGGGTCAGTATGAAGCATACAAGAGGGACAAGAAGATTCTACGGAAGTTGAACCAATGGGAGGATGGTGACACCGAAGGATCAGGATCAGCTCAGCAATATATCTCTCACACTCTCTCCTATGGTTCTTGGGCTCAAGGTCGTGTTGATTGGAGAGTGTTTGGGATGATGCATCTTCCTCTCTTCATGGCAAGGGCTTGGCTACTGCTGATTCTCAAGGTTCTAGGGAGAGCTCTGAAGAAGAAGAAGAAGAAGAAGAAGAAGAAGAAGAGGACGAGGACGAGGACGAGGATGATGAGTGATCCAGTTGGGGCATGTCGTCTTGCTCTTTTTCCCTTTTTGGTGCCTTGATCCCAAAGGAGGAGAAGTTGCTATATTAGGTTGTGCGTGGGATTTTCATGGGAAGTCACAAGCTCATTTTTCATTTGATATTTCACTAGTTGTGAACTAGTTCTTATTTTCCTCATATTATTTTTGAACCTATGTTATGTGTGCCTTTATGTAAGTGGAGACTATGTGGTATTGTATCTTGTAGATTCATATTTCGTGTGTGGTGAAGACTTCTCTTAATGGTGTCTATGACTCTTCACCACATTACTTGGTTCAAAGGTATGAGTATCATTTCACAATCTTATCTCCTTACACTTGGGTAGGTTTGTAATTTTTAGGGGGTGTTCTACCTTGTTCTTGTGCACTTGTATTCAAATACGAAATCTTGAATGTGCACACTTCGAGGGGGATCCTCCTACTTCTTATGCACCTTGTTGTTCTTGTCTATTATTGTACTTTCATCTGTGCAAATCCTTGTGTTGTCATCAAACACCAAAAGGGGAAGCTTGAAAGGGCATTCCTATCTGAATGATGTTTTGGTGTTTTTTGTCAACACAAGTAAGTTTTTACCATGAGCTAAGTATATTGCAGGTTTTATCCTTGTAAAGGCACAAAACGGTGTTCTTCCTGCAATGGAGAAGAGTTTAAATTTTAATCAAGAAAGGGATGCTTGGAATGGAAGATGTGGCTAGTTGCCTCCCTGGGTCCGGAGACTCCGGGTCTGTCTCCCCCCTCGCCCCCCCTCCCAAGAAAACTCTATGTGTCCCCCCCAGAGTGTGGCCCCAGAGTGGAGCTCCCCACAGGAGACTCTGGTGAAGGGGCCCAGAGAGGCCGGGAAGGTCTTCGGCCAAGTCTCTGGGGTTCCCCGAGATGCATTTAGTTCCCCCCCCCCCAAGTCCAGACTGGAGTCCTGTGCCACCCCCGGAGACTCTGGCCCTAGAGATCGGGGACTCCAAGGTTAGTGAACTGCAACGACTCTAATTGGGGGGCTATAAATATCCCCTTCTTCCCCAAGTGCAAGCTACAGCTTCTACTCTCTCTCCTCCATTGTTTATGAGCTCCAACCTCCTAGATCTCCCTCCCTAGCCTCTAGAACTTGATGTCGCTTGGGGAATCAAGGGTGGAGACCTAGACCTAGCTTTCCACCAAAGGGATTTGTGTTTCCCCACCATTTGTGTAAGAAGTTGTTGGTATAGCGTTTGAGGAAACCCTAACTTGAAGAGGTTGCCCTCCATAGCTCATCCTCATGTGTAAGAGATTCAGGGTCATCTTGGGAGCCTCCAATTCAGTTGTGGAGAAGTGCTCCAAGGTTTTGTACAAGGTTTCGGTCTCCGCCTTCAAGGCCACCGTATAGCGGATTGTGTGCTTGCCATGAGGCTGGTGCATGGGAGAATAGGGTGAGGCCTTTTGTGGCATTGGTGGTCCTAGTGCCACCCATCCCTCCAATGGAGACGTACTTCCCCTCAAAAGGAAGGAACTTTAGGAAAACATCTCTATGTCTTCTATCGATTATTTCTATTCTTACTCTCTACTATTATTGTTTGGTTGTTTGCTTGTCATATAGGTTCTCTCACCTAGTTGCATATCTAGAGAACTTACTTTGTTTCAAGCCTAAATTTGAGAAGAAGCTAAAAATTGAGTAGTGCCTATTCACCCCTCCCTCTAGTCGCTTATACCGATCTTTCACATGCATTCTTGGTTTTTAGCTAATTCGTACTTGTTCGCGTAGTTGCATTGTCCCTGATAGCCTTACCTCCTGGCTGGTCAGGTGAGCTTACCCAACATCAGCAAGGCAGAAACAAAGTCCAGAAAATTGTAATTCAGACAACTACTAGCTTATATTAAGACTACATCAACATAATTAGTCATGGTGTGTGTGCTGCAGCACGAGTTCACGAATAGCTGCCTATGATGCAACACAAGTTCATAACAAATGGAGGGGTTATAACTGAATATAACCTCCCAAAATATACAGACCAAAGTTGAGGGGTCACCACAACCAAAGTTCATTAGCCTATCTACTCCAAAATACACATGTAACGCCCTCAAACTGGCCCTATGAAAGTTTTAGCGATTCCCGCCAAACCCGCATAGAAACGATTCAAAGATGCCCACCAGGCACTTGCATGTGGATGCCCACAATAGTTCACGATGGAACCCACAAAACATATATATACAACATCCACTCAATGAATCAATAATACAGATATACATTACAAAGATCCAAACCACCTTGAAAACGATACACATCCAAGTGCGGATAAGATGCAAATGGGACTAAGAGCCCTGAAGAATAACCAATGGCGTCCACAACCCTGCCCAGGCCAAGCCGGTAGGGTAACCCTGCTAACAACGTAGAACTAATGCCTGTTAAACGAAAGGGGTGCCGACAAAGGGCAAATGAAAAAGTGAGCGGTTAGTACTGGCCAGTACACAGTGAGTCTAGAATTCAGCGGCTCTCGCCTACATAGGTATGGTGGACTGAAGCGGCAGCAAAGCATGCACTAAACAACCGATAGAGACTCGATACAACTGTCAGCTATTAGAGAGGGATAAGAAAGACCTATTCGGAACCAACCTGATAGTAACACCAAACATACCCATCTTGGTATTTCCCCGTCGATACCAAACAAGGAAGTCCTTCCAAGAAAACTCACACAGTTGACAGTTTTATTCATTCATTCCATGGTGGTTATCCAACTTACTAGTTACATCAGATACAAGTCATATTATAATAGCAATTCTTTAGTTATAGTTGTCTATGATCGAGAAACTATGTTCCAAGCCATCCATAACCGTGGACACGGCTTTTCGGAAATATTTAACCCTGCAGGGGTGCACCAAAGTATCCACACACACTTCCACCCTTTTTGCCAGATCAGTTAACATACACCCATCGGTATGTCAGCGGGGCTTCGGATACAACACTTTCCTAGATCCAAACCAAGTACATGGGGCCACCCGAAAGACGTACCCGTACGAGGTATATCTAATCCTCATATAAACCCTGAGGTTGCGTGCACTTGTGACACGAGCAGAGGCCATAGCCAATATATTCTCGTGATAGAGTGTTGCACCTACGCAACAGTAATAAACGCTTATCGAGCAACATGTAATAAACATGGCATGCATGGCATAGGTACAGTAGGTAAAGTATAAAGCCTGAACTAGTTTGTGGCCCCTGGTATAGTACTTTAAAATCAGGTAATAAGGCGATAGGGGTGCCCACACACCCCACATGGGGTTAGCGCGCTCAATCTCAGAACAGGTGTCAAGAACTCAGGTCCTAGGTGGACACAAGTGGGCAGGTAACAACCAAATAACATCTATTACCCACAGGTGCCTCTGCATTATATATATTTCTAGCATTTTAATTGATAAGTTATAATAAAAGTCATGATCATCTCCACCATTAAGCATCTGTCAACCTCCCAACAATGGTGGAACTCAATGACTCGAAACAACACCTGAGCAAGCAACTACGACTCGTAAGGCCAACTGTCTACCAAATAACAGGCAATAGGAGGTGTCCAAGGCAATATATAGGCTCCAAGAGATATAAATGGTACGGAAACTAAAGCATCACAACACGGATAGCAATAGATCAATAGGAGGATGTAAAGACTATAAATGCAAAATAGGTAAAAAGGGGAGAATGCTCGCCTGGGAAACATAGTCAAAGGTACATCCGAAGAACTTGTCGAAGCTCACAACATCTCATCGTCCTATCCGGGAAGAAGCAAAACAATAAAAGGAACAAGTGATGCAACAATTACAACTAATGCGGAAGAATCGTCATGATCATGATATGATGCATGACATGGCAAGTTAAGGATTCTAACCATGTTAATAAGATGTCATTTCTATATCACATTGATAATACAACATTAGTGGGGCATTATTAACAAGACATAGTTATTTTCCCATTTTATTCATCATGTTTTCCTTGCATAAACAGTTCTAATTTACAAGTTCTCTATAATGCATGATTCAATTGCAAGTAAAGATTGCACAGTTGGAAAAGGCTCATCACACTGATCAATTTAGACATATCATTTGACAAATTTGGAATTACGAAATTAAAGTTATGAATTTAATAAGAAATAATCATTTAATAGCATTTAAATCATTTCGAAAAAAATTAATTGCTCAAAAATTATTTTAAATAATATATTCATATTTTTGACATTTTTATGATTCAAAAACATATATTATTTGTATTATTTGGAAATATGAATTTAAATCAATATTAAATGCAAAATATTCCAAATATGGTCAAAAGCCAAAGGTTTGACTAGATAGAGTCCACTCTGGTTAAATTTGAAAGCATAGCTGAATTCATATCTGGAAAAAACATTCACATTTCATTTTATAAGTTTGTTCAAATTCAAAACAGTTTAAAAGATATGAATTATTTTGATATAAATCATTTTCTGTAAACTTTATTGTTTTCAGAAAATCTATGGGGCTTTTCTTACTCTGTCTGGGGCTACTCACCGACACAGATAGGTGGGATCAGAACCCACAGGGCCACAACACGCACTGCCAGCAGCGACGTGCCACGTGGGCGAGCCGGGGGAAGGCGGGTTAATTTACTGAAACTCCGGGTATCTTTTCATAAAACGGTGGACCGTGCTCATGGTGTGTATGCCAGGTGGGCTTAGGGAGGATCACGAGTTGATGCCTAAAAACTTGGCCAAAGGTACGTGGCTGCGACTGTCGAAGCTAAAGAACAGAGCTGCAGCATGTGGCAGATCCAATCATCTTCCGGTGAGGATGGCGACGATTCTACTAAGAAACCCACGATGCTGCCAAAACAAAAAACGAAGGTCGCACATCAGGTTACAACTCTTGTTTAGGGAGTACTTCTGGAGAAGGGTTGCATCGGCTAGGATCTCTCGCGGAACAGGCGAGGTTCAGGCTGTGTGGGTGCTGCTCTACACGCACGCATGTTGTTCGTATGCAGCGGCCAACAGAGCGTGCGCAGCGGTGGAGATAAACAATGATGGAGACGAGCATAGCGTGGTGGAGAGGATGCACAAAGGAATGGGAAAGGACGGGGGAGCTCACCTCTGCCGATCCCCATAGGAAATGGGACAGGGCGGTAGGAGATGATGACAGCGATGGTGTACTGCAGCGAGGATCCCGCTCTCGACAGGTTTGACGTGGAGGAGGCGGTACACGGCGGCTCTGGCTCCTCCTTCTGCTCCCAGATGAAAACGACAGCACGAGGACTCGATCCCACACCTTAGCTTCTCCTGGCGAACACCACAGCACCCACACATTGAGCTCATGAACTCCTACCATGGTTGAAAAGGGGAAGCAGAGAGGGAGGGGAACTGCCGCACGAGGAGGGAAAAAGGCTAGGGTTCAGGATGGCGCGAGGCAAGGATAATAAGGGAAGGCGCCCACGAGCCTCGCGTGCTACTGATGCGGACGACGGTGGCTCATGCCCACCCGCTGCCTGCCGTGATTTGTAGAGAAAGGAAGGGAAAACGGGAGAAGAAGAATAGGAAGACGGCATTGGACTCTCTCGTGCGAAAAGGTACCGAGCCATGTGGGCCGGTCCAGAGCAAGGGGAAGGGAGTCGGGGAAGGTGGTGGCTGGTCCTGGGCTACGCTGCCGGTGTGGCGTGCTGCTACAGAAAATGGCCCAGGTAGATCCCTCTCTCTCTCTCTTTTATTCTTTTAAGGTTTCATTTTTATTTGATTGTTTGTTTCAAATTCAAGCAAGCACTAAAATAAACCTTTTTAGAAACTTTTGCAAGATTTTGAACAAAGGGGTTTGAACAAGTGAGAGATGCGGGGGAATAAGAGAAAGAGGAAAGGTGATGCCCACAAATAAAATCCATTTGGGCATTTTACACGATGAGTAGAATTAGGTTTTACAATTGAACAGAAACATTTGTAAATAACAGCTCCCTATCAAGTGGATCCAATCTTGTATAAAATAAAATATTGAGAGACAAAAGAGAGGAGATGATAATAGGGATAACATTTATACAAGCAAGACAAAAACATTCCAAGGTTTGATATGATGCTCAAATGCAAGGTGGCATCATGACATGAGCATGATATCATGATGATGCACAAAAATAAAAACAATAAGCGATTTTCTAGTAATGGTTTTCCCGGGGGGCTACAACACATCACAGTCATCATCGTCAACACCGCTACCTGCACCTCCTCGAATAGCTCAGTCTGCTACTCAGAGATAGTTCTTGTTCAGGAAGGTCGTGAACCAACTCATCATGTGCTCAGGGGTCATGGCAAGATACCTGGTCACCTGTGTACTGTGCTCCATCAGGTGTCTAAGAGCACGGTGTATCGCGGTTAGAGAGACGGGGCAACGGGAATGCAAGGACTGTAGATCATCTTCATATGAGCATAGTTCTCAATGGGCTTGCTGATCAACTCGGTGTCCTTCAGCTGAGCCTACATGAGAATCACTATTAGTTCAAGATATGTACTTTATATGTGAGCTTTAAAACTATTGATGCAAGTGCAAATATATCGAACCTTGATGTGCACATAGTAATCATCATCGTCCATGATGATAGAAGAGGTCTCCTCAACCCAGTGCATGCTATCAAACCTCTTGATCCTCGGCACCCGAATCCAGCTAACTCTCCAGCGTCTCATGTGGTTGAACACCTAGTTCAAAGTGACTGTCCGGCCACAAAACTTTTGAATACATCATCAGCAATCAACCACATGTCTGCCTCTCTAAATCCCTGAACAACTAAACCCTCTTTCTAGATCAACTAGTAGACCCAATTCAGGAAGAAGGTGGACAGAGATGTTGGCCATGACATGCCCAACTTCTTCTTGCACACCACATTAGGCATTGGCACATAACGTAGAGGACGCACAGAGGTTGCGGACAGATCAGGGGATGCAACTTCTCCTATGGCACTAGAGATACGCAATGTGTTCAGTTCTAGGGGAAGAACTATGATTATAACACTAATCCTGAAGGAGATATGCCCTAGAGGAAAATAATAAATAGGTTTTATTGTCATATATCAATTAGTTCATAATAGTTTCATATTGTGCTATAACTGTATCAAGTGGAAACATTGGTACAAGTGTGGTATGAAACAAACCAAGCCCCTAGTAGCCTCTATTCATAATAGTTAGTTGGTCAAGTGATGATCAAGGTTTCCTGATGATGGGGCATTTATGCCAATTGACAAAAAGGTCATATCATTGGTCAATGATGTGATGGACATTCCTCAAAGATTGTGACACGATCAAGTCATAGAGTTCATCATTGCAATCGCTAGAAACGTAGTCTTCTTCTCCTTAGACCGTGATATCATATTACTCACTATTTCCTGAGGCTGCTTTAACTACATCAAACGTCACTCAGTGACATGGTGATCATAAAGGTGTACGTTGGGTATTCCAAAGGAATAGTGGATGACATGTGACTCAGGAGCGGGATTTTTTCACCCACATGATGGGTAAGATACATACGACCGGCTTGGTGAGATTACATCAATAAATGTTGAAACATGTGACTAGGTCATGGGAATGTAATATCACAGTAACAAGTAAAATAGAACTTGTCAGTAACAAGATTGAACAAGGTATGTGATACCAATGATTGAATCTTGGACAAGTCGTATAAAAGAAATAGAGGGAATTAGACTCGACGTTTTACGGTTCATACGACATCGTCATCGTGGAATGTACAGGGGTGATCATGGGCATCCTGGTGCCGCTATTAATCATTGATAGAGATCATGTATGTACCATTCCCGAGCCATGAGGGGATACACTTAAGGGTACAACGAGAAAGATCATCTGTATGTTCGAATCACATTAGAGAAAGAGAAACTAGAATTGTTCTAGGGAGAGATCCGAAGTTCTTCGGAGAAAGAAAAAAGGAAAAGGACTGAAAGGAGTTTCAGATAAATAAGAATTTAAATATACATTTATTATATGTTTATTGTGAATTAATATATTCTAAATAATATTAAATTAAGATTTATAACAACAACTTTTATATTAGGCCAAATCCCAGGAGATAATTGGCCTAGGAGAAAAGCTGTAGAAAAACAGAAAATGAAAACAGCACAAAAACCTGCCCCTGTCGCATATGGGCCAGACGGCCCACAAAGGCAAGTGGGCTGGCGCAGCTAAGCACAACCGGGGGATGGCACACAGCCAACACCGCTCACGGGCCGCTGCTGCTCGGCCCAGCTCGGGAGCGAGGACGAGCGCCACGCGAGGGCTGGTGCGCCCTAGCCACAACCGCCCCACCCGGGCCAGGCTGGCATCAGCAGCTGTCGCGGTAGGAGGCTGCCACCTAGCGGGCCGCGAGGGGGCGGATTGCCGGCCCACCCAGCTAAGGCTGCTGGCCAATGCCGCTGTAAGCAGCTGTCGCCACTGGGCTGAGCTTGCTTGGCCCACCCGGGCTGCAGCTTGGCCCAGCCGGTTGGCATTACTCCTTTTTGCCTTTTTCCTTTAACTTTCAGCCCCATATGGCTAACCCAATAGGGAGGGCACGCCCCCTATGCCTATATAAAGGGGTGCCAATGGGTGGGATTAAACACACAATAAAATGAGTTATTCCCCTTGGTTGGAATACTCCCCTCTCTCTATACCTTGTGACCATGGCCCCGTGTATGGGTCGTGCGAACAAGACACACCTGCATCACGCTGTTGTGCTACAGGGATTCAAGCCAGAGATCTACTTCTGCACTCCTGGCGGGATTAGGGAGACGGAGGTCTCATCGTACACCGGATTTGTACGAAGCCATGAGGTGCAACACTTGGAGCACTTTGGATGTTATGAGCCGGAGCTGCTGCACGATGAAGATGGAGTAAGGGGTGACCTGCGAGGAGCTTTGCAACCTTGAGGTCGGCTACAAGTTCGACTACATCCACCATGTTCCCCTTGGAACGTTAACCGCGTACGGTCTATAAGGGCATGTATTCTATACGCTCCGGTCGTTACTTCATTACTACATAGATAGATCAGGCGTTAGGGAATTTTTTTTGTTTTCTTCTACGGAACCCTTCAGTGGTATCAAAGTCGATCTATGCGTAGGACTGTTGTATGGCCAGTATGCACAAGTATTGTGCGGGCATTGATCTCTTAGTTGGTACCCTCTAACGTGTACTTGTTTATATCACGTTATTGTTTGATGTAGCAGCCTGGACCGAGATTACGCGTACTCGTACGCGATACTAGTTCCACGCTTGACATATGGCTTGTTCCATATAAGTGACTAGCGGGTGTCTCTCTCACATTCAATAGTTGATATAGCATTTACAACGGAGGGTCCCGAAAGGGGTGTAGTAGAGACAATTCTTGGATCCATGTTGTGGTTGGAAAGTTCGTAGTTTATATACGGTTCTATTGCGAAAGCCCTAACAACCATGTAAAACTTGTAATATATAAAGTAGAGGCTTCTAACTTTATTTTGCAGGAGGGGCATGTGATTAGATATGGTATTGGTCGTTACGAAGGTAAACTAGTTTACTTTTCTGTTACTAAGTAGCATAGTAATAGTCATCATTCCGATGGACGACCTGCTGGTGGCGTCGTGGACTTGGCGTCAAACTGGGGGCAAGATGGAGATCATGTCGGAGTGCTCGATGGAGATCAAGGCGTGAGAATAAGGACCATATAATATCACAATATACATGTGATGTTGGTACCTGTTTTATATCTTATTATATGCTAGTATTAGATACTCAACGGTAGCAAATAAGGCAATCTCTAATAATTCCAATGATAGTGTTCCCCTTGTGTGTGCATCACCAAGAAAGTTCTTCGTTATGAAGCCGGACGTGACGATCGGGGGCTAGACATATATACGTTCGCATACAGTAGGTGTAAGCCATGTTGCACTTCAAATACACACAAGTTAGATTTAGCGAGCCTAGCATGAGTATACATGGCCTCGGAACACAAGAGACCGAAAGGTCAAGCATGAGTCACATGGTTGATGTGATTGACATTGGAGAATGTCTACCTCTGCAGCTATGTTACCGGTTGTGACGATCGGGGGTGATGTAGTGAATTGGGACTGTGTGGTTGCTAAAATCGTCCAGGAGATGACAATTTTAGTGGGGGCTTAATTAGGATTGAACTCATATTATGAACTTAGTCTAGATGTCTATTTGCAAATATCTTAGTAGATCATGGTCTATCTCATTGAGGTCCTTTGCGACCATGGGAAATAACTTGATGTGGAAATTAGCAAAAGGGTCCAACTTCACAGATTAATACCCACGCCTGAGGGATATCCTCGTAAAAGGTGATCTTCTCTACTTGATACAAATAACCATTAGGAGATAGTCTGATGACTCCGCACCGACTGCAATGGAGGTCATGGATGAAAAGGGTATATGTAATATACAAATTATAAATGTGTTTCTAGCAAAACTCGTTGCAGTTTGCAAAGTATTTTGATACTTGTCCTGCTTTGTGAAAACAGGATTGTCTGCTTGAGAATTGCTGGAGATAAGGAGAAGTGACATGATGATGGCAGGAAAAATAGTTGATGGCTGACATCGACCCCTTTCTTCAAGGTTTATCATTTGGATTAGTAGGCATGAATATAATTTTGTAATCCTTGTTTGTGTGTCTTGCTTTTGGCGAGACAATTATTCATATGAATAAGTTACAAGCCAGTTGTATTGTTCTTATGAATAATACCGTTATGGTCACATTATGATTATAAATGGGTTATTCTCATCACTATGTTAATGATAATAGTTTAAACATTTATGAAGGATTAGAATGCTAAAAGATATCCAAAGTCTTATTATGATATGACACTATAGTTTAAGTCATTTTGGTTATTGCATGTTCTTCATTCTAAATGAAGATCGGGTTCTTAGACTCTTAATCTAGAGACTTTCAAAACCATGCCTCGTTGGGCAAAATGACTAAAACTCTGCATTCTGGTAAAACGGTGATATGTGAAGAAATGTTGAATCTTATACATAGTGATGTATCGTATTTTCAACAAATAGTGGAAATCATTAGTTAATTGTGAATTTAAGTGAATATGAGTATTTACTTAATGAAACATAAGTTTGAAATGATTTGAATTGTTCAAATGAGTTCACAACAAAGTGGGATATTGAATTAACAAGGATACAAAGTCTCTTCGTTTTGATCGACATGACTAAAGTATTTAAGTTATTTTTCGGGCATAAAAGGACATGTGAAAGAGGTTTCACAAATTATGATAATAGGGAAAATTCAAAGTGTATTGAAATGTCTAAACATCATAATCATTATGTATTATATACATAGGGTATAATATTTTCTCTTATCGGGGTTATAGTTATTGTTTAGAGTTAGAGATCGGAATGAGCAAACACTCAGTTGAAATATAAAGGAACATCTAAAGATTCATGGAAACAACACTATAAGAGTTATGGCCCGTTCGAGTTTCAGGAGATTTCGATACGTCACGATGAATAAACAAGTATTTGTAGAGCATTCTTAAGAAGCTATGAATGCATCTTCCACAAAGCACAAACCTGGTGTTGTCCTAAGTTTATGTGTCTTGATGAAGATACGGGTGGAAGAAAGTAAAAGTTCAAAATAAGATATTTGACCTTGCCTCCAGATTGTTCAGTAGTGTAGCGGAATTATGTTCCGTGAAACTGAACTCTACAAATATAGGAGAAACTAATGATTATGATCATAAAGTTTCAGCGAATACTTTTGCTAAAGAAAGTGGGATTCAACTATATATTCTGCAAGTTTGCGGAATTATATCATTGATTCACTTGTCATGTTTTGAACAAGACATACCTACGAACTACAAAGAAGCGTGATGGACCTAAGTGCGAGAAATGACTAGGAGTCATAAAATCCTATATTAAGTTACATTCAAGATTGCAAAGTAACGTGTTACTTGATCTTATTAAGTAAAGAAGTTTACTTGATATTTTTGAATGACTACAAAGTCATAAGAAGGAAATGAAACCTAATGAAAGACACTAAGCTCGATTTGTCACATAGTATGGACAAATTCAAGGAGTTGAATACAACTATAGTGATGATTAAGTCTATTGGATTTACACTAGCAATATATGGATATTGAAGTCTCGTAACTGGAATTCAAGATTTGATAATGATCAAAGAATTTTGGAATGTCCAACGTTCTCGAGAAGACCTGAATTTGAGTGGGAGCTAAGTAGCTTGGCTAAGTCATAATATGTAGATGGCATATTTTGAGTGGGAGCTAAGTGAAATTCCTGGATCTCATATATGGATGCCATATTTGAGTGGGAGCGTGAAATCATTCTGAGATATGTCGACAACATATATGAGTGATGTGATTGGTATTGATAACATTTAAGTTAGTAAATATGGATGAAGTTGAACAAGTTATTAAACAATAAGATCTATCGAGATGGATTGGTGAGTTTAATAAACAGTAAATGTCGAATGCTTCCTGGACTTGATAAGATGTTCAGAATATCCTAAGATTCTGAAGTAGCTCAGAATGGAATGAGGTAAGAAAGAAGCTCTTACTTGTATGAAGCATTGAGATAGTCTTAGTATTACAACTATGGTTAAAAGAAAGAAAGAGGTGTGTTGCATCTCGTGTGCCTCAATCATAGGTTCTTCCATACAACCATAATGTATACTCGATGTAATGTGACCCAAGGTTCTGGTTGGAAGGACAATCTCTTATCTGTAAGAACATGTCTTGAAGTGATTCCTGAGTTAATCAATGAACCAGAATTAAGTTTGTCCTTAAATGGCAAGAAGCAAAGTAAGGCGCATAGTTGCATTTCATGCATTAGGATCTACAAAGATATAGAAGTATAAGGGATCCATCTGACGTGATGTATATTGTTGTGGAGGGAGTAGTTTGTATTTACGCAAAGGGTGTGTCCCAGGGCACAGTGCCCATGAGAAAGCTTGTTGTGGATGATCTAACATCACTGCTGGCTCCTAGAAACCGACCTCACTCTATTGCATAACTATATATACACAGAAAGGATGCAAAGTGTGTTTCAAAGTTTATGTGACAACAATGAAAGCGACTGTCATTGTAAACACTGGAAACAAAGCCGCACTTTGTCACCAAATGAATACTTCAACCCATTATAAGATAATGGTGTGAATGTCAGAATTAGGAAGACATTAACGATTTGCAAAAGACATAATGATCTATTAAAACAGAACATGGACAGGATGTTTCCCATGAGCATGCATGATCAATAAACGCATATGTGATATGGTTTATGATTAGTAAAATGCAAGCTAGATTATTTGTACTCTAGTGCAAGTGGGAGACTGAAGGAGATATTCCCTAGAGGCAAATAATAAATAGGTTTTTATGGTCATATCTCAATTAGTTCATAATAGTTTCATATTGTGTTATAACTATATCAAGTGGAAACATTGGTATGTGTGTGGTATGAAACAAACCAAGTCCCTAGTAGCCTCTATTCATACTAGTTTGTTGGTCAAGCGATGATCAAGGTTTCCTGATCATTGGGGCATTTATGCTGTAACACCCCAAAACTTCTAATCAAGATTATCAAGTTATAATCACCCAATTTAGGGTTAACAAAAACTTTTATTAAGAAAATGAATATGAATGCATGTGTGTTGGCATTAGTGTAGATTTGAGTGCTTATGCCATGCTTGATTGTTCTAAATGATGTGAAATGGTTTAAAGATGAATACTACATCATCTAGACCAATTACAAACAAAATCAGAAGAAAAAGAAATCAAAAATGAATTAAATAAAAAAATGGTCATCTTGACAAAAGTTAACAACTAGACCACTTTAAGTGTTCCTATAAGAGAAATTCTAACAGAAACAATTCCACCTATTTTCACCTCTTGCTAGACCAAGTAAAAGTGTATCAAGGCCCACTTTACAAACTTACAAAAACTTTTTCCAAACCAATTAAATGGACAGTTGAAAATTGAATCTTGTTCATACGTTAAGATCCCACTTTTTCAAAAACCCACCAAATCATTTCCCCTTGATCTCCCCAAGCAAACATAGACTCTCAAGCTTAATTTAAGATCAGTCCAAAATTTTGAATCAAAAATTCCACACTTTATTTCATGCGCCCATTTCCACAAACACCTTAACTACACAGATTAACCCTTTGCCTAACTTCATTGTTTAAGCAGTGATCATTCGACCAAATTGTCTCCCCTTTACTCCCATGTCTCCCCTGAGTCTAACCCAGCCCCATACCAGCTCCCCTCTTTACCGTTTGCATAGTGGAGCGTCGCCCGATTGTGGTCATCGCCGGCCCACCACGGCCAGCTCGTACTAGACCACCCCGCGCCCATCTAGGATGTCCAGGAGGTGCGCCACAGTTCACTGCGACCCGTGTCCACCCCAAGGTCAAAACCAAGCCCTGGACCACCCGAGCACGCCGTGCCCATACATCTCTGTGCCATGCCGAGAGCGCGCCAGTGCACCGTGCCCAACCAGCTTGCCCAGCTCACGCCTTGACCTCACCACGCACGCACAGCCTCGCCATGATCACAACACCCCAGCAGACACCCCCGTTCACCGCCGCGAGACCCACAGTTGCCGCACGCTGCCGCAAACACCTCTGCCTCCACGCGGAGCGCCACACGCTCCCGACCGAACCACACCGCCGCATGCCTCGCCATTATGCCCGTAAGAACTACCAGGGAACACCGCACCGTCCACCTACCTCCGCCATACCGATAGCCACCTGTAGCTATGCCACCGTCGAGCTCATGCCGCACCGCACGGTCCCCTCGCCACACTATAATAGGAGGCCACCCCCGCCTCCATTCACCACACCACTCCAATCCCCACTCCTCACAGACACTCCCACACTTCTCCTTGGAGCAAGGCAAGCACCACTGCGCCAGAATGTCACCAGAGCCCGTCGCTACTGGAGGCGAAGGGCGTCGTTGATTCTGACCACCCCAAGCCCTATCGTGACCGCGCCTCGCCTCCTTGTCGTCTATCACATCGATTGCCCCCATCGCCGACCCTAGCTAGAGCCCAGGTGATCCCCGTGAGACCCCCACCACCGCGTTAGGGTTGATTCCTCACTGGAGTTGTTGTCGTCGACGATGAACCACGGCCGTTGGATTAGAATTAGATCGTAGGGCTCTGGTTGAAAGATACTATTTCACGTTAGAACAATCGCTGACTGGTGGACCCCATCTGTTAGCAGCCCGCTGCACTGTGCAGTGCAGCTGGGCCGGCCCGTTTAGCTTTCCTGCTCAGGCCTAAAAATTCATATATGGATTTTACTTTTTAGCTAAAACCCTATTCTGTCCACAGATTCAAAAATAAATTCAGAGAGTTTCACTGAACCAAATTTCATGATTAAAATTGTGTTAGAAAGATAATTAAATTATCTATCCAAGCCCGTTGGATTTAAATCATTTGGAGTTAGAGATATTCTATAGGAAAAATAATAAGACAAAGACTTTTGCAACTTCAAATTTTTTTCAAAAATCAACCATAATAGCTTTTGAGTTGATTCCAACTCTCAAAAATCACATTTTATAATACCTATCTGAATAAGTAAAAATATCTAGGTCTGCATGCAGTGACATTGGACTAGTACCAAAAGAATGCTATTAGGGCATTTCTAGTCACTTTAAATCTATTAAATAATAATCTTACACTTTATAAAATGTGATCAACCCTTTAAATCACATTCCCATGTATTAGAATATGTGGTGATGACATGTGTCAACATGATTCCATATTTTAATTGGAGAATATTAAATCTTAATTAATTTCAATGTGTAGAAATTACTTTTCTCAAATAAGATAAATAAAACTAGTTCTTTATTTCATGTGATGATTGTGATGATGCTACATCATCAAGTGTGAACCTTAGTTTGCTAAATAGAATTAGTTAAGTATTGTTTGGTGATTGTGTACCCCGTATTTATTTATAGACTGTAGTACCAACCCAAGCTACGAGGAGGAGGAGTTCTACCCCAAAGAATAGGAGGAAGACTTCAATCACTGCACCAATTAAGGCAAGCTATTATTGGCAAGCTAACACTTGCAAGTTTCTTAACTATGGCAAGATAACCCAAGCAAGGTGCATTAGGCATGCTTTGGTTATATATCTTTGATTATATCAATCCCAAGTTTTACTTGGAAGCTTTATTCTTTTTACCTTACCACAGTTCTTTACTTTTAGTTAGTGCTTTGTGAGTACTTGGAAAGTAGTATAGATAGCATAAAGAGTATAAAACTAGGCCTATACTAGATGTCATTCTATGGCATGAGATTGAGATTAGCATCCCTCATTAGTGAACACTCTTAACTTAGTGACTAGTGCTAAGCATAAAACTTGATCACTTTAAATGGGAATACTTAGTGAAAAAGGATTATGAAAACCTTGGAATGATGAGTCATTCTATTGAAATGTTTTGACATGTGTTGAGAAACACAAATGGATTTGATGATGAAAATGTTGAGGCATGAGCCTTAGCCCTTTATAAAAACTAATGGTTGGGTTCGGATGCGATACCATTCCAATTTTACCGTACAACCACAATACCTGAATTGGGTAAGGCTTAGCCGAAAGTTTATATGCATTAGTATGGGTTCCCTCGCGGAGGAGGTTTGAGCTGAGGCTACCTCTTGATGATGTCTACCTATGAAGTGCCCAGGATGGCAGATGGCCATGGCTAGGAGGCCAAGCTCATAGGGGAGGTGCCTATACTAGAGTGTGTAAAGTAAAGGTTATGATTGATTAACCACATACTAAGTATGATGATTCATGGTTATCCCTGACGGATGTATCGAATTTTGTGGTGAAAACGTACCACCTCTGCAAAGTGTCAAACTATTCGAATAGCCATGTCCGTGGTCATGGACAGTTGGAGTGGCCATACTATTCTGTCGCCAGATGTTTTCAAAATGACTTGTGAAGTGATCTATGATTTTTACTTGACCACAACAGGGTTGTGAATATGAAAATTAGGTTCCCACTTAAAGTGATTTAGAACATTTACTAAGTTTTCTTTACTTATGAACTCAGTTTCGATAAATCTGGCTTTTTGCAACTAAACTTAGAGCTTAGGATTCCTACTAGAACTACCTTACTTGTTAGTGATAGTTTGCGAGTACTTAAAGAGTACTCATGGCTTTGTCCCTGGCTATTCCCGTGGCTAGACTATGAGGAGGAGTATCAGGAATATGGACAACAGGATGGCTACGACAACTAGGATCATCTCCCATCGTCGGCATTGCCTGTGACACTGAAGATGGAGCCCACTGCTACGCTTATTATTCTGCTGCTTGTTTGTATTAAGACTGGATCTTGAGATCCTTTATTTGTGTAAGAACTTATTATGGTTTGTAATGGATGATGTATTGTGATATCCAATCTATTATGTCTTGCAAAAATGGTAATCCTTGGATTGTGATGTATGGCATAACAGGCATCTGGGATTAAAAATCCGGGTGTTGACAAGTTGGTATCAAAGCCATCCTGACCATAGGAGACCCTAGTTAGAATGGACGTCCGAACAAAAACTTAGTTTCAAAAACCAAAGAAGTGAGTATTTATGAAAAAATATTCCCACTCTTATCCTTGATTCTTTAAAAAATCAAGTTCCTCAAAAATTCTTACATTCTTAAATAAAATTTGACACATTTGATCACCTAACTAACTTACTCATCCTAAATCCTTATAGATGGAAGTTCAGTATTGCAAGTTCTACCAGTTGGGCAACAAAGGCCAGCTGATCTTTGAGAGGGATCTTGATGCACTGTCAGAGTACCTTGAGTGCCCGCATCCGGAATTCTTCGGGCCTCAACTCAAGGATCACCCAGGAGGAGATCTACAATGGCTGATAGTTGCAGATCTCAGAGGCAAGATGGAAGCACCCCTTTCTGAGAAGATTCAATTAATCGTGTGAGAGAACAACTTGCTATATGGATTAGCCAGGGCTATGCATGAAGCTCTTGCCCGTCTATGTGGGTAAAACATCAACTTGATCCAGGGAACTCGCTTTGCGCACTTCGCAAGGCGTGATTCTATGGGAATGCCATTGGATATGCCAAGTCACCCGGAGTTGAAGTGCCAAGTGGAGAATCTTGACTTCCTGCTGTATGATAGGCAGAAAGAATTGGACAATGCCCGAGCCTACGCCAACCACAACCTTGCCATTACCGCCAAGAAGGACCAGACTCTCACCATGCTCGTCAAGGATTGCCAATCACTTCGTCGTCAACGCGAGAAGAAGGATCGCACCATCGCCCGTCTTCGCAAGAAGGTGGCCGCTCTCAAGAAGACCATCCATGAGCAAGAACTCTAGCTTAAAGAAAAGGAAGAGGAAGAAGGTGAAGACATCCAGGGAGATCTTCACTCGTACCTCAGTGATGACAATGACTACCTGGAGGATGATGCCATGGATTTCTACACCGATGATGATGATTCCGACTTCATTGATGATGAGTAGATGCACTTGATCACTATCGTAGGAATGAGTTGTATCGGTCCCACTATATCTTAGTTCACATAATGGTTCTTAAAACCATCTGTTTTCCATTTGTGTGTGGTGTGTGTTTGTATTGTGTGCTTGAATGAATGAATGAATGAATGAATGAATGAGAAGGAGTTAGTTTGCAAAACCTGAGTTCAAACTCAAAGTTAAAGCTTTTGAAACAAAATCATGAACCTTAGAACTTTCCCTCTTACCTCATTATCTATCTCAATCTTCAGATGACTCGTGGAAACCCTGGAGGAAGCAGCTCATCATAGGACCCGATGTTACAGATTCTGCAGATGCTAGTTTCTAACCATGAAGCTAGTAGAGCCGAACGCCAAGCCAACCTAGCCACCCTTCAACAGATAGCTCAGATGGCCCACAATAATCAAGGCCATGGAAATCAGGATCATCATGGATCCAAGCTTAAGAACTTTCAGAATACCAATCCCCCTATCTTTAAAAAATTTGAGGATCCCTTAGATGTTGATGACTGGCTGCAAACCATGGAGAATAATCTGGAAGTCGCGGGAGTTGACGCCAATGAGAAGGTACTATTTGCAACCCACTATCTAGCAGGAGATGCAAGAGCCTGGTGGAATAGCACCCGTACTATGAACCACGGTCAGATAATGACTTGGGAAGCTTTCAAGATCAAGTTCAGCCGCACCCATGTGCCACAAGCTTTGGTCACCAAAATGAGAGATGAGTTCAGAAAACTGAAGCAAAGGAAGGATGACAGTAGTTGAATACCGTGACAAATTTCGGTCCCTCGCTAGATATGCCCCTGATGAGATCAACACTAAAGCAAAGAAGGAAGGATTCCTGAATGGATTGCATGATGAGATGCAGACTGTGTTAGTCAACATCCGTTTTGAAGATCTAGAAGAGCTAGTAGACGCCGCCATCTAGATGGAAGGGAAGATAAACCAAGCCAATGACAACTACAAGCGTAGGATGATGCATCAGACTGGGTCCCACAATACCCAGAAGTATCGCCCCAACCCGTCTGCAGGATATGCTCCAAGAAACAATAGACCCCCGATGTCTCGTCCAAGCTACCCCAATCGTAGCGGAGGAAACTTGAAGTCCGGAGGAAACCACAACAACCCTGGCAACTCCAACAATTTCAACCATGCACTGCCCAAGTCCAACAACAACAACAACAACAACAACAACAATACTGCCCCAAGGACTAGAAGCAATGATGTGCCTGTTGCAGCCAAAGACAAGTCCCAGATTACTTGCTTTGAATGTGGAGTCAAAGGTCACTACTCCAACGAGTATCCCAAGAAGATTGCAGCTACCAACAATGTGAATGCCCCAGCTCAGCAGCAATGCCATGGTCAGCCTGGAAGAACATTAGCCCTAGGGAATTCGCTCAACCACAATGGCCGTATGTTCCACATGAATGCTGAAGAAGCCCAGAAAGCGCTAGATGTCGTGCTAGGTATGTTTTCTGTTAACTCAGTACTTGCAAGAGTGTTGTTTGATTCTAGAGCATCGCACTCGTTTGTTACAGAAGAATTTGCATGCACTAGTAAGATTCAACCAACAAAATTGAAGCATGTTATGATAGTTCAAATACCTGGTTCAACCACCAAAGCTAGAAAAATTTGCAAGGCTGTACCTATCAGAATCCATGGAATAGATTGTTATGCCAATCTAATAGTACTTGGAACCAAAGGTTTGGAAGTAGTACTAGGAATGGATTGGATGTTGAAACATAAAGGATTGATCGACTGTGCCAAGAAAGCCATAACCATGACCAGTAGTTCTGGAGTATCAGTAGAGCATGTATCTAAAACCTTGCACCATCAACTAAAATGCAACAAGAGTCTAGCCCAACCAACCATAGACCAAGTCAGAGTAGTATGTGAATACCCCGGCGTATTTCTAGATGAATTGCCTGGTATGCCCCCAGATCAGGATATCGAGTTCATTATTGAACTAATCCCTGGAACTGGACCTATAGCTCAGAGACCTTATAGTATGAACCCATATGAATTAGTGGACCTGAAGAAGCAACTTGATGTTATGCAGGAGAAAGGTCTGATTCAACCAAGCGCATCGGCATGGAGATCGCCTGTTCTGTTTGTTGATAAGAAGGATGGAGGTAACCGTTTGTGCACGGATTAACGAAAGCTAAATGATGTCACCATCAAGAACAAGTACCCACTGCCCAAGATTGAGGATCTGTTTGATCAGTTGACTGGTGCCCGAGTGTTTCCTAAGATTGATCTTAGGACCGGTTATCACCAACTCAAGATTCGTGCAACGGATATTCGAAATACCGCCTTTACCACCAGATATGGATTGTATGAGTATACGGTCATGTCTTTTGGATTAACCAATGCCCCTGCTTATTTCATGAATCTCATGAATAAGATTTTTATGAACTTTCTAGATAAGTTTGTTGTTGTTTTTATCGACGATATTCTAACCTATTCCAAGTCAGAAGAAGACCATGAGCTACACCTGAGGACCATCTTTGAAACCCTTAGAGAGAATTAGTTATATGCCAAGTTTAGCAAATGTGAATTCTGGTTGAAGGAAGTAGGATTCCTAGGACATATCGTGTCGGCAGGAGTTGTTGTCGATCCCACCAAGATTAAGGATGTTGAAGAATGGAAAGCTCCAATCACTCAAACCCAAGTCCGTGCATTTCTCGGATTATCCGGATATTACCGCAAGTTCGTAGAAGGATTTTCCAGCATCTCAAGACCAATGACCCAGCTATTGAAGAAAGATCAGAAGTTTGAATGGACGGACAAATGTGAAGCAAGTTTTCAAGAGCTCAAGAAGAGATTGATTTCAGCCCTAATTCTGATTATGCTAGATATCAAGAAGCCTTTTGATGTGTATTGTGATGCATCCAAGATTGGTCACGGATGTGTGTTGATGCAAGAAGGCAAAGTCATAGCATATCTATCTCGACAACTGAAGCAACATGAGCAAAACTACCCTACCCATGACCTTGAACTAGAAGCTATAGTTTTAGCCTTGAAGACATGGCGTCATTACCTTATGGGTAACCGCTGTGAGATTTATTCGGATCACAAGAGCTTGAAGTATATTTTCACTCAGAAGGAGTTGAATATGAGGCAAAGGAGGTGGATAGAGTTAATCAAGGATTATGACCTTGACATTCGCTATCACCTTGGCAAAGCCAATGTGGTAGCGAATGCTCTTAGCAGATTGTCGTGTAGATTAAACACCATGACCAAAGAAGCCCAGCCAAGTTTGCATGAAGAGTTGGAGCAGTTTAGAACTGAGCTAGTTAGCCAAGGATTTTTAGCTAGCATTGAACTTCAACCCACTTTGATCAGCCAGATCAAGGAAGCCTAGAAAGGAAATGCAAGTATCGACAGAATCAAACGTCGTATTGGTATATGAAAGGTACCTAGATTCACCAAAGATGAAGAAGGAGTTTTGTGGTACAAAGGACGTATCTGTGTGCCAGCAGATTCAGAGCTAAAGCAAGTTATCATGCAAGAAGCTTATGATACTCTTTATTCTATCCACCCCGGAGGAACGAAGATGTATCAAGATTTGAAGGAGCAATTTTGGTGGCACAAGATGAAGAGAGAAATCGGAAGCTACATAGCCAAGTGTGATATCTGTTAGAGAGTCAAAGCGGAACATCAGAGACCCGTGGGACTGTTTTCAACCATTGCAGATTCCGGAATGGAAATGGGATTCCGTTGGAATGGACTTTATCACCAGTTTGCCTACTTCTAGTAGGGGAAATGACTCTATCTGGGTCATAGTTGATAGACTTTCCAAGGTATCCCATTTTATACCTGTCAAGACAACCTACCAGAGTTCAAAGCTCGCAAAGTTGTACATTACTAGAATCGTCAGTTTGCATGGAACCCCCAATACCATAGTGTCGGATCGAGGAACCCAATTTACCTCGGGATTTTGGCAGAAAGTCCAAGAAGGATTAGGAACCAAGTTGAATTTCAACACAGCTTATCACCCGCAGGCTGATGGACAGACTGAAAGAGTCAACCAAATCCTAAAAGATATGTTGAGAGCTTGTGTTCTAGAGTATGGATCAAAATGGGAAGATTGTCTGCCTTTCGCAGAATTCTCATACAACAACAGTTATCAAGCCAGTTTGCAAATGGCCCCATTTGAATTTCTGTATGGAAGAAAGTGCCCTACCCCCTTGAATTGGTTGCAAGTAGGAGAGAGTCAGATTTTTGGACCCGATATCCTACGAGAAGCCGAAGAGAAGGTTCACAAAGTCCGTTAGCACCTCAAGACCTCCCAATCCAGACAGAAGAGTTATGCTGACAAGAGACATAGAGACCTGACTTTCAATGTCAGAGGTTTTGTGTATCTCAAAGTTTCGCCATTGAAAGGAATGCAGCGTTTTCAGTTGAAGTGAAAGTTAGCCCCCAGATATATTGGACCCTTCAAGATTTTGAACCGCCGAGGAGAAGTATATTATAAACTGGAACTGCCAGAGGAGATGTCAGCCATCCATGATGTGTTCCATATCTCGTTACTTCACAAATGCCTAGAAGTTCCGGAGAAGACCGAAGTGTTCAAGAACATCGATCACCGAGCCATAGATATCAACAAGGATCTGACGTATCGTGAAGTGCCCATTCGTATCTTGGAAGAAGCCTTCAGAACCAACAGGACCCAGAGTATCAAATTTCTCAAGATCCAATGGAGCAACCATACCAAAGAAGAAGCTACTTGGGAGCGAGAAGATTATATTAGGACTAAGTTTCCAGATCTCTTTAGTTCCTAGTTTTTCTTAAATCTCGAGACGAGATTTTGTTTAAGGAGGGAAGTTTTGTAAAACCCCAAAACTTCTAATCAAGATTATCAAGTTCTAATCACCCAATTTAGGGTTAACAAAAACTTTTATTAAGAAAATGAATATGGATGCATGCGTGTTTGCATTAGTGTAGATTTGAGTGCTTATGCCATGCTTGATTGTTCTAAATGATGTGAAATGGTTTAAAGATGAATACTACATCATCTAGACTAATTACAAAAAAATCAAAAGAAAAAGAAATCAAAAATGAATTAAATAAAAAAATGGTCATTTTGACAAAAGTTAACCACTAGGCCACTTTGAGTGTTCCTAGAAGAGAAATTCTAACAGAAACAATTCCACCTCTTTTCACCCCTGGCTAGACCAAGTAAAAGTGTATCAAGGCCCACTTTACAAACTTACAAAAACATTTCCAAAGCAATTAAATGGACAGTTGAAAATTGAATCTAGTTCATATGTTAAGATCCCACTTTTTCAAAAACCCACCAAATCATTTCCCCTTGACCTCTCCAAGCAAACATAGACTCTCAAGCTTAATTTAAGATCCCTCCAAAATTTTGAATCAAAAATTCCACACTTTATTTCATGCGGCCATTTCCACAAACACCTTAACTACACAGATTAACCCTCTGCCTAACTTCACTGTTTAAGCAGTGATCATTCGACCAAATTGTCTCCCCTTTACTCCCCTGTCTCCCCTGAGTCTAACCCAGCCCCAGACCAGCTCCCTTTTTTGCCGTTTGCATAGTGGAGCGCTGCCCGATTATGGTCATCGTCGGCCGACCATGGCCAGCTTGCAGTAGACCACCCCGCACCCATCCAAGATGTCCAGGAGGTGCGCCATAGTCCACTGCCACCCCCTGTCCACCCCACGGTCGAAGCCAAGCCCTGGACCACCCGAGCACGCTGTGCCCAAACCTCTCTGCGCCATGCCGAGAGCGCGCGAGTGCACCGCGCCAGACCAGCTCGCCCAGCTCGCGCCTTGACCTCACCGCGCACGTGCAGCCTAGCCATGATCACAGCACCCCAGCAGACACCCCCGTTCGCCGCCGCACGACCCGTAGCTGCCGCACACCGCCGCAAACACCTCTGCTTCCGCGCGGAGTGCCGCACGCTCCCGACCGAACCATGCCGCCCCATGCCTCGCCATTATGCCCGTAAGAACCGCGAGGGAACACCGCACCGTCCACCTACCTCCGCCATACCGATAGCCGCCTGTAGCAACGCCACCGTCGAGCTCACGCTGCACCGCTCGGTCCCCTCGCCGCACTATAAAAGGAGGCCACCCCCGCCTCCATTCACCACACCACTCCACTCCCCACTCCTCACAGACACTCCCACACTTCTCCCCTAATCAAGGCGAGCACCACCGCACTGAAATTTCACCAGAGCCCGCCGCTGCTCGAGGCGAAGGGCGGCGTTGATTCCGACCACTCCAAGCCCTGCCGTGACCGCGCCTCGCCTCGCCGTCATCTATCACATTGATTGCCCCCGTCGCCGACCCTAGCTGGAGCCCAGGTGAGCCCCGCGAGACCCCCACTACTGCGTTAGGGTTCATTCCTCGCCGGAGCTATTCGTCGTCGATGATGAACCACGACCGTTGGATTAAAATTAGATCGTAGGGCTCTAGTTGAAAGGTACCGTTTCACGTTAGAACAGTCGCTGACTGGTAGACCCCATCTGTCAGTAGCCCGCTGCGCTGTGCAGTGCAGCTGGGCCGGCCCGTTTAGCTTTCCCGCTCAGGCTTGAAAATTCAAATATGGATTTTCCTTTTTAGCTAAAATCCTATTCTGTCCACAGATTCAAATATCAATTCAGAGAGTTTCACTGAACCAAATTTCATGATTAAAATTTTATTAGAAAGATAATTAAATTATCTATCCAAGCCCATTGGATTTAAATCACTTGGAGTTAGAGATATTCTATAGGAAAAATAATAATACAAAGACTTTTGCAACTTCAAACATTTTTCTTAAAAAACAATAATAGCTTTTGAGTTGATTCCAACTCTCAAAAATCACATTTGATAATATCTATCTGAATAAGTAAAAATATCTAGGTTTGCATGCAGTAACATTGGACTAGTACCAAAAGAATGCTATTACGGCATTTCTAGTTACTTTAAATCTATTAAATAATAATCTTACACTTTATAAAATGTGATCAACCCTTTAAATCACATTCCCATGTATTAGAATATGTGGTAATGACATGTGTCAACATGATCCCATATTTTAATTGGAGAATATTAAATTTTAATTAATTTCAATGAGTAGAAATTATTTTTCTCAAATAAGATAAATAAAACTAGTTCTTTATTTCATGTGATGATTGTGATGATGCTAGATCATCAAGTGTGAACCTTAGTTTGCTAAATAGAATTAGTTAAGTATTGTTTGGTGATTGTGTACCCTGTATTTATTTATAGACGATAGTACCGACCCAAGCTACGAGGAGGAGGAGTTCTACCCCAAAGAAGAGGAGGAAAACTTCAATCACTGCACCAATCAAGGCAAGCTATTATTGGAAGCTAACACTTGCAAGTTTCTTAACTATGCAAGCCATCACTAATTGCAAGATAACCCAAGCAAGGTGCATTAGGCATGCTTTGGTTATATACCTTTGATTATACCAACCCCAAGTTTTACTTGCAAGCTTTATTCTTTTTACCTTACCAAAGTTCTTTACTTTTAGTTAGTGATTTGTGAGTACTTGGAAAGTAGTGTAGATAGCATAAAGTGTATAAAACTATGCCTATACTAGATGTCATTCTATGGCATGAGATTGAGATTAGCATCCCTCATTAGTGAACACTCTTAACTTAGTGGCTAGTGCTAAGCATAAAACTTGATCACTTTAGATGGGAATAGTTGGTGAAAAAGGATTATGACAACCTTGGAATGATGAGTCATTCTATTGAAATGTTTTGACATGCGTTGAGAAACACAAATGGATTTGATGATGAAAATGTTGAGTCATGAGCCTTAGCCCTTTATAAAAATGGATAGTTGGGTTCAGATGCGATACCATTCCAATTTTACCGTACAACGACAATACCTGAATTGGGTAAGGCTTAGCCAGAAGTTTATATGCATTAGTATGGGTTCCCTCACGGAGGAGGTTTGAGCTGAGGCTACCTCTTGATGATGTCCACCTATGCAGTGCCCAGGATGGCAGATGGCCATGGCTGGGAGGCCAAGCTCATAAGGGAGGTGCCTATACTAGAGTGTGTAAAGGAAAGGTTATGATTGATTATCCACATACTAAGTACAATGATTTATGGTTATCCCTGACGGATGTATCGAATTTTGTGGTGAAAGTGTACCACCTCTGTAGAGTGTCAAACTATTCGAATAGCCGTGTCCGCGGTCATGCACAGTTGGAGTGGCCATACTGTTCCATCGTCAGATGTTTTCAAAATGACTTGTGAAGTGATCTATGATTTTGACTTAACCACAACAGGGTTGTGAATATGAAAACTAGGTTCCCACTTAAAGTGATTTAGAACATTTACTTAGTTTTCTTTACGTCTGAACTCAGTTTAGATAAATCTGGCTTTTTGCAAATAAACTTAGAGCTTAGGATTCCTACTATAACTACCTTACTTGTTAGTGATAGTTTGTGAGTACTTAAAGAGTACTCATGGCTTTCTCCCTGGCTATTCCCGTGACCAGACTATGAGGAGGACTATCAGGAAGATGGACAGCAGGACGGCTACGACAACTAGGATCATCTCCCATCGTTAGCATTGCTTGTGACACTGAAGACGGAGCCCACTTCTACGCTTATTATTCCGCTACTTGTTTGTATTAAGACTAGATCATGAGATCCTTTATTTGTGTGAGACCTTATTATGGTTTGTAACGAATGATGTACTGTGATATCTGATGTCTACGCACTTCTATTCTTGTAGAAAGTTGTTGGGCCTCCAAGTGCAGAGGTTGTAGAACAACAGCAAGTTTTCCCTTAAGTGGATTACCCAAGGTTTATCGAACTCAGGGAAGAAGTAGTCAAAGGTATCCCTCTCAAGCAACCCTGCAATCAAGATACAAGAAGTCTCTTGTGTCCCCAACACACCCAGTACACTTGTCAGGTGTATAGGTGCACTAGTTCAGCAGAGAGATAGTGAAATACAAGTGGTATGGATTATTATAAGTGGTAACGGTGCCAGAAAAGAGCTTGACGGGTAGGAAGAGACTAAAGGCAATCTGAAATAAAGATAGGAGCAAGCAAACATGTAATAGATCTAGTTGCAAGCGGTGTTTCAATGCTTAGAAACAAGGCCTAGGGATCATACTTTCACTAGTGAACACTCTTATATAAATATCTTCTCTTTACGATACTACTCTTAACTACTCTCCGGTTGAACACTCTAATCCATGGTAGGGCTATAACAGCACACCTCAAAGTTCGTATTCCCCATCTAGATAAGCCCACACTATCACCTTGAGCACTAGATGGTTCCAACAAACACCACAATTTCATAGAAACATCCAACTCCAAATATAACTCATAAAAAGTATTTGTAATCTCTAGCCTAAGTGCCACCATGGTGTGCACACTGTCACTTTCACACACATGGGGAGAGCAGAGATCTATTAAAGCATTTGAGTAGCAAGGTAGATATACTTGATTACAAAGCTCATGATCACAATATGATCATGCATAGAGAGAGAGAGAGATGAACACATAGCTACCGGTAGAACCGTTAGCCTCGAGGGAGAACTACTCCCTCCTCATCATGGGAATCAGCAACGGCGATGGAGATGGCGGTGGAGATCGATGGAGATGGCTTCGGGGGCACTTCCCCGTCCCGGCAGGTTGCCGGAATAGAGACTTTATGTCCCCCGAATCTCCCCTTCGGTGGTGGTGGCGCCGTGGAGTTTTTCGTGGCTGGAGGCTGTTCGATTTAGGGTTTTCATCCCAGGGGCTTCTTATAGGCGAAGGGGCGAGGGCGGTGGCCGGCCAGGGAGCCCACACCATGCCCTGGCGCGACCTAGGGCTGCTCGCGCCAAGGGGTGGTGTGGTCGCCCTGTGGCCCCCCTTCGTCTCTCCTTCGGACTCCATGTGTCTTCCGGTAAAATATTGACTTTGGCTTTTGTCCCGTCCAATTCCGAGAATATTCGTTTTCTACCTTTTCTGGAACCAAAAATAGGAGAAAACAGGCAACTGGCAATGTGGCATCTTGTTAATAGGTTAGTCCAAGAAAGTGTATAAAAATTACTCCAAAGTGTGGACAAAACATAAGAAAGTAGATAAAAACCAAGCATGGAACATCAAAAATTATAGATACGTTTGCAACGTATCAACATCCCGAAGCTTAACTCCTGCTCGTCCTTGAGTAGGTAAGTGATAAAAAGAAAGAATAATTTTTGAGGTGACATGCACCATCATAAACTTGATCAAAGTATTTGTAAAACATTGATAGCTGGGATCATAGTACTCTAGCATAGCATGAAAGATATAGTTCTAACAATAAGACATAGCAACTACGTCATAACATGAAAAGATTCAAACAAAAGATTCATGAATAACAATGCATTGAAAGAAGTTTGTTTGTTTCACATATAGAAAACATAGCATAGTGGCATTCAGCTTGTCCCTCATGGAGTAGCAAAACATAAATGCATAGGACACCTTCAAAGTTCATAAGGGTGACTAGATACAAATAGTTCAAGAACAAGCAATATAAAAGTTATGAATCAATCAACAAGTCTTGGGACAATGCACATTAAACTAAGAATGGCCACTATGCTCTCTCAATAGGTGCATAAAGATAGAAGATGGAGACTCAACATAAAATTAAAAGAAAGGCCTTCATAGAACGAAGCAGGGATCCAAGTCTCATAAAGACCTTCCAAAAATTATGGTACTTATTAGCTTTTAGCTCTCATTGCCCATATCATATGCATCTTGAAGTGATTAAGGTTAAAGTGAACAAACTATGGGGTATATGCTTGACAAAGTATAAGTTGGAAATCTCATGTCCCTTGAATACGAGGGCCGCTCCTCATGCTCCTCAAGTTTAGTTAGCGGTAAGTTCTTGACATAGTAAGAACATGTGTATCATAGAGAACCGCCAATAGGGTACCCCTTGCCTGATGATACGGAAGAATCCCCATATAAAAATGACAAGGCAAGCAGACAACGAGCATCTCAGCAATCTTCTTATTTACCATGGGAAAATGGTGCTTTTTTCTCTCTTTTCTCATATCTCTTTCTTTCTTTTTCTCGTTTTCTCAATAGCTGACTCTTTTTTATAAGAAGAATGCTTCATAGACAGCTCATTATGGTTATGCTGTAGGTTTCCACCATGATTAGGCATGGATTAGACCGGCGACCCAGGTGTTTCTCTAACACACATCCATAACTCCATGGACTTACAAGCTCCCCTTTCATTTCACACCAACGACATCCATAGACAAAAGAGCATGATATCAACCAGGTACAAAGTACAAGTGCAATGTTGAAAGCGTTCCCCGTGACATCATGGTTCTGCTAATCCCCAACATATAAGTGCAAGCATATACAACATAGACGACACAATGGTTCAAGTTTATTAAGGGCAAGAAAAGTAAAGTGTGCCATCAAGTTCGTGAGAGCTTTAATCACTAGTTTTCTCATAACAAGTTTAATTCGGAAGGTAGATAAAATCAAGAAAATACTTGGAATAGCAAATGCTAATATGTAGGTATGGTGGACTCTTTGGAATAACTTGGTTTTATTTGGAGTTGGATGCATGAGTGGAACTCATACTTGGTTATGGAGGCTAGCAAAAGACTGGGAGCGACCAACTAAGAGAGCAATAATGGCCATAATCATGCAAAGCGACAAAACATCATTAATTAAAGAATAAAGTGATATTACAAGTCGAAAACTAAATGATCATAGAGGCTATGGTGACTTGGGATAGTCTCAACATGGTGTGAGCATGCGCCAAGTCAACCGAAATAAAGCATTAAAGGAGAATACCACAATACTATGCTTTAATATGCTAAAACAACGCATGATTCTTTCAAGGCACATTAAGCAATCTCAATTGTTTATAACATGTCATGCTACAGCAAAAATCACTAAGCATAAAGCCAAAACAATATCAGGCATGACATGACAAAGTCTATGTCACATTCAAAAACAAGCTCCTTTTTACCACTAAAGCATGAAGCTTTCTACTCTCTTCCAACACCAATCGACTTACTTGAAACAACTCACAAAGAATATAATAAATAAATATCAGTGAGATTGTCTCACAAATCCAAAAAAGAAGAACTAAAAAGTTCTAAGCTGAAAGCACACGAAAACTAAGGCTAAACATAGTGCTAGCAAAAGGGAACACTCACAAAACAATAAGAATGAAAACTAGAGTGTTCTAAACAATGAATAATGAGGTGTCTCTCTCTCCAAAAGAAGTGTGTTGGGATAGAACCAACTTATTTATGAAAACCAAACAAAAGAAAACTAAAAACAAAGACGCTCCAAGAACAACACAATAGTGCATGAAACAATAAAAGCGAAGTGTCTAGAAAGACCTGAGATTTTTATTGATGAAGAAGGGGATGCCTTGGGCATCCCCAAGCTTTGACGCTTGTACCTCTTTAATATTTCTTGGGGTGACACAGGGTGGCATCCCCAAGCTTGAGCTTTTATCCATTCTTCATCTCATTACATCATTCTTTCCCTACACCTGAAAATTTCCTTCATACAAAACTTCACACAATCTTCATTAGCAACATTAGTGTACTCAAGATAATAAGTCCGTTGGTTCAGTTCCAACACAAGTAAAACTTCCATTAAAACAAAAGCTACGGTATCACTTCCTTTAAAATTTTCAAATGATCAAAGAGAACTCAAAGAGAAAGAGATTAAGAGGCAAATGCAAATAATGGCAGAAATCTATCAAAACAGACCAGCAGGTAAAACCAATTTTTTCGAAGACCTTCTATTACTCAAATCGAAAAGTATTGAACTAACTAAAGTTGGATAACAACCTGGGGCAGAAGCACAAATAATTACAGCTGAAACAGACATACAGAGATTTTTCACGAATTTTTACAGTGGAGCATAAAAATCTGTTTCGGGACAGCAACTTTCCCAAGCATTACTTCTCTCTCATTAGGGGTTACTCTTGGCACAAAAATCACACAAAAATGATAAGGAGAGGTTATTACTGAAGCAATAACTTCCAAGACTCAAGTAAAACTTTTGGGTTATCTCCCAATAAGTAATTTTCTTTAACGCCTTTAAGTTAGGCATGATAGTTTGAGAAGATGCTCACATAAGAAATATGAATTGAAGTAAAAGAGAGCATCAAGAAGCAACTTCAAAGAACATTTAAGTCTAACCCACTTCCTATACATAGGTAAAGAAACAAGTCATAAAAGCACAAAGCAACAAGCATAGGAAAGCAAAACAAGTGCAACTTCAAGACTTTCAACATAAAGAGGGGAAACTTAATATTATTGAGATGCATAAAACCATGCTTCCCTCTCTCATAATAACTTTCAGTAGCATCATGAATAAAATTAACAATATAACTATCATATAAAACATTCTTATCATGAGCCACATGCATAAAAGAATTAATACTCTCCACATAAACATGATGGGTTCGTAGCATGGAAAACAAAAAATTTCTACCGCAAGAACGAATAAAACCTAGATCTAATCTAGATAAAAGCCAAAATCTAATCTATTAGACATGAGCAATGAGATAGATAGGAACTAACCCTCGTAGATCCGAAAGCGTTAACGAGATTAGATCTCGTGGTTGATGTAGTCGATCACTTGCCGATCTCAAGATCATGTGGACGATCCTTCCGGCGTCGCGTTCCAGCAGCGCTTCCGCGGTCGGTCAAGTGGACGATCCTTCCGGCGCCGCGATTCGGCAGCGCTTCCGCAGTCGGTCACACGTGCGGAGTCGAAGCAGACCTTCCTCTCCCCGTTCCAGCGAGCAGCGGAGGTAGTAGATCTTCTCCACGGAATCCCAGCAGCACGACGGCGTGGTGGTGGTGGTGGAGTAGAGAATTCTGCAGGGCTTCGTCTATGCCTGTGCAGAAGAAAGGTGGAGGAGAGAGGCAGCAGAGATTGGGAGTATGAGAGCAAAGGAGGAGGGGGCGCCCCTGCCCTTCTATTTAAGGGGGAGAGGGCACCTTGGGGAGGGGGAGTCCTTGTAGGACTCCCCTCCTCTAGGCCGGCGGATTGGGGAGTGGGGGGAGGAGTCCTCCTCCCCCACGACTCCTTGTCTTGACCCACCAGGACTCCTTGATCCCTATCTTGATTTTCAAGCAAACTCCAAGATATCTTCTAGAACCTTTCGGAACATTCCGAAACCTTCTAGAATCCTCATACAAACACTCCGGAACATTCCTTAACTCAGAAAATGATCCCCTATATATGAATCTTATTCTCCGGACCGTTCCGGATCTCCTCGTGATGTCCCGGATCCATTCCGAGACTCCGAACAACATTCGGTCTCCAACGCACATTCCACATCTACTTAAAACAACTTCGAACCTTAAGTGTGTCACCCTACGGTTCGTGAATATGTAGACATTATAGAGACACATCTCCTATCAATAACCATCAGCGGGACCTGGAGATCCATAATGGCTCCCACATACTCAACGATGACTTCACGATCGATTGAACCATTTACATATGAAACTAATTCCCTTTGTCTCGCAATACTATACTTATCCGAGGTTTGATCGTCGGTATCTCCATACCTAGTTCCACCTCGTTGCTGACAAGTACTCTTTACTCATTCCGTGATATGTCATCCCTTGTGACCTAGTCACATGCTTGCAAGCTAACTAGATGACATTCCACCGAGAGGGCCCAGAGCATATCTATCCGTCATATGGATGGACAAATCCCAATCTTGGTTCATGCGCTTCAACACATACTTTCAGAATACCCAATGACACTTTTATAACCACCCAGTTACGAAGCGGCGTTTGATGTCATCAAAGTATCCATCCGGTGATGGTGATTAACATAACCTCGTGGTCGAAGGAATAGGTTACTATGTATCTGAAAGCTTACAGCAATACGAACTTAATGACTTGATCATCTGCTACGCTTACTATGGGTGTGTGTCCATCACATCATTCTCCTAATGATATAACCTTGTTATTAATCACATCCAATGTCCATGATCAGGAAACCATGATCATCAATTAATCAACAATCTAGTTCAACAAGAGGCTTACCAAGGACTCTTATATGTTTACAAAACACACATGTATTAGTGTTTCCTAATAATAAAATTATAGCATGGGATGTAAACATTCATCATAAACACAAAGATATAATAATAATCACTTTTATTATTGCCTCTTGGGCATATCTCCAACAGTCTCCCACTTGCACTAGAGTCAATAATCTAGATTACATGGTAATATACCGAACACCCATGGCGTTCTGGTGTTGGTCATGCTTTGCCCTAGGGAGAGGTTTAGTCAACGGATCCGCCACATTCAGATCAGTGTGTACTTTGCAAATCTTTATGTCACCATCTCGGACATACTCGCGAATAGCGTGGAAACGTAGCTTGATGTGCTTCAGCTTGCTATGTGACCTTGGCTCCTGCGCATTAGCTATGGCACTTCTGTTGTCACAGTAGATGGCCATCGGGTCCAACGCACTGGGAACCACGCCGAGTTCAGTAATGAATTCCTTCATCCAAACGGCTTCTTGTGCAGCCTCCGAAGCAGCTATGTATTCCGATTATGTTGAAGATTTTGCCACAACGCTTTGCTTCGCACTCCTCCAGCTCACTGCAGCACCATTCAAAATAAATATGTATCCCGACTGTGACTTTGAGTCATCCGGGTCGGTGTTCCAACTAGCATCGGTGTAACCGTTTACAACAAGCTGTTCATCACCTCCATAAGAAAGAACCATATCCTTAGTCCTATTAAGGTACTTTAAGATATTCTTGACCGCTGTCCAGTGCTCCATTCCAGGATCACTTTGATATCTGCTAGTCAAACTAACAGCATGTGCTATATCCGGTCTTGTACACAACATGACATACATGATAGAACCTATGGCCGAGGCATAGGGAATATTATTCATTTTCTCTCTATCTTCTACCGTAGCTGGACTTTGAGTTTTACTCAAGATATTACCTGACAACATGGGCACGAACCCTTTCTTGCTATCTTCCATTCTAAACTTCTTTAGAACTTTGTCCAAGTATGTACTTTGTGAAAGCGCTATTAGGCGTCTTGATCTATCTCTATAAATCTTGATGCCTAGAATGTATGCCGCTTCGCCAAGATCCTTCATTGAAAAACTATTATTCAAATAGGTTTTGACGCTATTAAGAAGTTCTATATCATTCCCAATCAACAATATGTCATCTACATATAGTACTAGGAATGCTACAGAGCTCCCACTCACTTTCTTGTAAATACAAGCTTCTCCATAAGTTTGTATAAATCCAAAGTTTTTGATTACTTTATCAAAACATTGATTCCAACTTCGGGATGCTTGCTTCAGTCCATAAATGGAGCGCTGAAGTTTGCATACCTTGTCAGCATCTTTAGGATCGACAAAACCCTTGGGTTGTACCATATACAACTATTCCTCAATGTCACCATTAAGGAACGCCGTTTTGACATCCATCTACCAAATCTCATAATCGAAATGTGCAGCAATTGCTAACAAAATCCTCACAGACTTTAGCTTCGCTACTGGTGAGAAAGTCTCATCATAGTCAACTCCTTGAATTTGTCGGAACCCTTTCGCGACAAGTAGAGCTTTATAGACGGTAACATTACCATCAGCATCTGTTTTTCTCTTGAAAATCCATTTGTTCTCGACAGCCTTACGGCCATCCGGTAAGTCCACCAAAGTCCACACTTGGTTTTCGTACGTGGATCCCATTTCGGATTTCATGGCTTCTAGCCATTTGTCGGAATCTGGGCTCACCATAGCTTCTTCATACGCCGCAGGGTCATCAACGTTGTCCACCAACATGACGTTCAAGGCAGAGTCATACCAATCAGGAGTGGTACGAACCCTCGTTGACCTGCGAGGTTCAGTAGTAACTTCATTTGAAGTTTCATGATCATTATCATTAGCTTCCTCTCCAATTGGTGCAGGCGGCACAAAAACATCTTCCGGTGCTGCGCTACTCTCAAATCCGAGAGAAGGTTCAATAACCTCATCGAGTTCTACTTTCCTTCCAGTCACCTCTTTCGAGAGAAACTCCTTCTCAAGAAAGGATCCATTCTTTGCAACGAAAACTTTGCCTTCGGATCTATGATAGAAGGTATACCCAATTGTTTCTTTAGGGTATCCTATGAAGACGCATTTCTCCGCTTTGGGTTCTAGCTTATCAGGTTGTAACTTCTTTACATATGCCTCGCAACCCCAAACTTTAAGGAACGACAACTTAGGTTTCTTACCAAACCATAATTCGTACGGTGTCGTTTCAACGGATTTTGATGGTGCCCTATTTAAAGTGAATGCGGTTGTCTCTAATGCATAGCCCCAAAATGATAACGGTAAATCTGTAAGAGACATCATAGACCGAACCATATCTAAGAGAGTTCGATTACGATGTTCGGACACACCATTACGCTGTGGTGTTCCCGGTGGTGTCAACTGTGAAAGAATTCCACATTTCTTTAAATGCATGCCAAACTCATAACTCAGATATTCACCTCCGCGATCAGAACGAAGAAACTTAATCTTCTTGTTACGATGATTTTCCACTTCACTTTGAAATTCCTTAAACTTCTTGAAAGTTTCGGACTTATGTTTCATAAAGTAGACATACCCATATCTACTCAAGTCATCCGTGAAAGTGAGAACATAACGATATCCACCACGCGATGCTACACTCATTGGACCACACACATCGGTATGTATTATTTCCAATAAGTCTGTAGCTTGCTCCATTGTACCAGAGAATGGAGTCTTAGTCAATTTTCCCATTAGACATGCTTCGCATCTTTCAAGTGATTCAAAATCAAGTGATTCAAGAAGTCCATCAGAATGGAGTTTCTTCATACGCTTCACTCCAATGTGACCAAGACGACAGTGCCACATGTATGTAGAATTATCATTCAATTTTATTCGTTTAGCATCTATGTTGTGAACATGTGTATCACTACTATCGAGATTCAGTAAGAATAAACCATTCATCTCAGGTGCATTACCATAAAAGATATTACTCATATAAATCGAACAACCTTTATTCTCGGACTTAAAAGACTAACCGTCTCGCAATAAACAGGATCCAGATATAATGTTCATGCTTAACGCAGGCACCAAATAACAATTATTTAAATTTAAAACTAATCCCGAAGGTAGATGTAGAGGGAGCGTGCCGATGGCGATCACATCAACCCTGGAGCCATTTCCAACGCGCATCGTCACCTCGTCTCTTTCCAGTCTTCGTTTATTCCGTAGCTCCTGTTTCGAGTTACAAATATGAGCAACCGAACCAGTATCAAATACCCAGGCACTACTACGATTACTAGTAAGATACACATCTATAACACATATATCAAATATACCTTTCTTCTTGATGTTGCCGTTCTTCAGATCCGCCATGTACTTGGGGCAGTTACGCTTCCAGTGACCAGCACCCTTGCAGTAGAAGCACTCAGTTTCAGGCTTAGGACCAGCCTTGGGCTTCTTAGCAGGTGCGGCAGCTTTCTTGCCGTCCTTCTTGAAGTTGCCCTTGTTCTTAGGCTTGCCCCATTTCTTGAAATTGGTGGTCTTATTGACCATCAACACTTGTTGCTCCTTCTTGATCTCCACTTCAGCAGTTTTTAGCATGGACGACAGTTCAGGCAACGTCTTGTTCATGCAGTGCATGTTGTAGTTCATCACAAAGTTCTTGTAACTTGGTGGCAGTGATTGAAGGAGACGGTGAATCCCCAATTCATTAGGAATCGATATTCCCAACTCTTGGAGCTTTTTAGCGTACCCAGACATGGTGAGCATGTGCTCGCTAACGGAGCTTCCCTCTTCCATCTTACAGTTAAAGAACTTTTCGAAGGCCTCATAGCTCTCCATGGCCGCGCGAGTCTCAAAAATTAGCCTGAGCTCCTTAATGATCTCGAACGGGTCGTGGTGCTCAAAACGCTGTTGGAGCTCCGCTTCTAAACCGTACAGGATGGCATACTGAACTGTGGAGTAATGATTCTTCCGAGTGGCGAAAACATTCTTTTCGTCATCGGTGGCATTATCTGCAGGTGGGTCACCTAGCGGTGCATCGAGCACATAGGTCAACTAACCAGCCCTGAGGACGATCTTCAGTCCACGGAACCAGTCCGTGAAATTGCTTCCATTGTTTTTAAGTTTTTCTTTCTCTAGGAACGCATTGAAATTGATGGAGGGGGTCACCATAATCTACAACAATTTGCAAGTAGTTTAGACTAAGTTTATGACAAATTGAGTTCAAATTTAATTCTTAAACTAACTAGGTGAACTCCCACTCAAAACAACATCCCTCACATTGTCTTAGTGATTACACGAACCAAGTTCACTACACCAACTCCGATCTTCACGAGAGAAGATGTAGTTTCATCGGCGAACAATCTTCATGTTCATCATATCATTTATATGACTCATGCTCTACCTTTCGGTATTCCGTGTTCCGAGACCATGTCTGTACATGCTAGGCTCGTCAAGACAACCTTAGTTTCCACATGTGCAAATCTGGCTTGCACCCGTTGTATGCACACGTAGAATCTATCACATCCGATCATCACGAGATGCTTCGAAACGACGAGTCTTAGCAACGGTGCCAACTAAGGGTGAACACTTTATTACTTGAAATTTAGTGAGAGGGATCATCTTATAATGCTACCGTCGCGATCTAAGCAATACAAGATGCATAAAGGATTAACATCACAGGCAATTCATAATTAGTGTGATATGATATGGCCTTTTCTTCTTGCGCCTTTGATCTCCATCTCCAAAGCACAAACATGATCTTCATCATCACCAGCATTGCGTCAAGGTCAGTGGCGCCGCTTCATGGTTGTCCATCATCACCAGCAAATATTACAACTACTTGGAATAAAGCTATTACAAGATGAATAGACACGCAGGTCTTAACAGAATTAAAGACAACCATTAGGCTCCTGCCGGTTGCCATATTACAACAAGGATCATTGCATACATCAAATACAATCACAATCACATGTAGGCCATATCACATCACAAAACCCCTGCAAAAACAAGTTAGACGCCTCTAATTTTCTTTGCATGTTTTACGTGGTTTGGGGCTTTCGCATAAGACCGATCTTACCTAAGAACAATGACCACAACGTTGATACAAGTGTTGTCAAGATGCTCATTGTAAATTGAATCTTAACTATGGTGGGAGAGACAGACACCCGCAAAGCCACTTGTGCAAAGCAAGTTGCACGTCAAGCGTGGAGCAAGTCTCATGTGCGATGACATGTAATGTTAGCCCGAGCCACTTCATCCCACCATGACGTAAGATGCAAAGTACACGCTAAGACACCGACAACAAAAGCATCAACGCCCACAAAAACATTGTGTTCTACTCGTGCAACAGATCTACGCATAGATACGGCACTGATACCACTGATGGGTTCGTAGCATGGAAAACAAAAAAATTCTACCGCAAGAACGAACAAAACCTAGATCTAATCTAGATAAAAGCCAAAATCTAATCTATTAGACATGAGCAACGAGATAGATAGGAACTAACCCTCGTAGATCCGAAAGCGTTAACGAGATTAGATCTCGTGGTTGATGTAGTCGATCACTTGCCGATCTCAAGATCGTGTGGACGATCCTTCCGGCGTCGCGTTCCAGCAGCGCTTCCGTAGTCGGTCAAGTGGACGATCCTTCCGGCGCCGCGATTCGGCAGCGCTTCCGCAGTCGGTCACACGTGCGGAGTCGAAGCAGACCTTCCTCTCCCCGTTCCAGCGAGCAGCGGAGGTAGTAGATCTTCTCCACGGAATCCCAACAGCACGACGGCGTGGTGGTGGTGGTGGAGTAGAGAATTCTGCAGGGCTTCGCCTATGCCTGTGCAGAAGAAAGGTGGAGGAGAGAGGTGGCAGAGATTGGGAGTATGAGAGCAAAGGAGGAGGGGGCGCCCCTGCCCTTCTATTTAAGGGGGGAGGGCGCCTTGGGGAGGGGGAGTCCTTGTAGGACTCCCCTCCTCTAGCCCGGCGGATTGGGGAGTGGGGGGAGGAGTCCTCCTCCCCCACGACTCCTTGTCTTGACCCACCATGACTCCTTGATCCCTATCTTGATTTTCAAGCAAACTCCAAGATATCTTCTAGAACCTTCCGGAACATTCCGAAACCTTCTAGAATCCTCATACAAACACTCCGGAACATTCCCTAACTCAGAATATGATCCCCTATATATGAATCTTATTCTCCGGACCATTCTGGTTCTCCTCGTGATGTCCCGGATCCATTCCGAGACTCCGAATAACATTCGGTCTCCAACGCACATTCCATATCTACTTAAAACAACTTCGAACCTTAAGTGTGTCACCCTACGGTTCGTGAATATGTAGACATGATAGAGACACATCTCCTATCAATAACCATCAGCGGGACCTGGAGATCCATAATGGCTCCCACATACTCAACGATGACTTCGCGATCGATTGAACCATTTACATACGAAACTAATTCCCTTTGTCTCGCGATACTATACTTGTCCGAGGTTTGATCGTCGGTATCTCCATACCTAGTTCCACCTCGTTGCTGACAAGTACTCTTTACTCGTTCCATGATATGTCATCCCTTGTGACCTAGTCACATGCTTGCAAGCTAACTAGATGACATTCCACCGAGAGGGCCCAGAGCATATCTATCCGTCATATGGATGGACAAATCCCAATCTTGGTTCATGCGCTTCAACACATACTTTCAGAATACCCAATGACACTTTTATAACCACCCAGTTACGAAGCGGCGTTTGATGTCATCAAAGTATCCATCCGGTGATGGTGATTAACATAACCTCTTGGTCGAAGGAATAGGTTACTATGTATCTAAAAGCTTACAGCAATACGAACTTAATGACTTGATCTTATGCTACGCTTACTATGGGTGTGTGTCCATCACATCATTCTCCTAATGATATAACCTTGTTATTAATCACATCCAATGTCCATGATCAGGAAACCATGATCATCAATTAATCAACAAGCTAGTTCAACAAGAGGCTTACCAGGGACTCTTATATGTTTACAAAACACACATGTATTAGTGTTTCCTAATAATACAATTATAGCATGGGATGTAAACATTCATCATAAACACAAAGATATAGTAATAATCACTTTTATTATTGCCTCTTGGGCATATCTCCAACAAAACATAGTCATTCTTATTAATTGTAGTGGGAGTAAATTCAACAAAATAGCTATCATTATTATTCTCATCACCATAATCATCAAATATAGGAGGCATATTGCAATCATAATTAATTTTCTCCTCAATAGTAGGTGGACTGAAAATATCATATTCATCATTGTAATCATCATATATTGGAGGTATAGTATCATCAAAGTAAATTTTCTCCTCAGTGCTTGGGGGACTAAAATTATCATGCTCATCAAAACCAGCTTCCCCAAGCTTAGACTTTTCCATAGCATTAGCAATTATGGTGTCCAGAGAATTCATACTAACAACATTGCTCTTAGCATGCAAATAAATTTTCATAGGTTTTTTAATTTTCTCTTCGAACACTTCATGTCCTAACTCAAGATAAATACTATAAAGCTCTCTAATTTTTCTGTGGTTTTCCATTAAGCCTAACTAGTGAAAACAAGAAACAAAAAGACAAAATTGCAGAATCTAAAGGAAATAACTTCAAGCACTCACATCGGAGGATGTGAGTACCTTTTACCTTACCTCCCTAGCAATGGCGCCAGAAAAGAGCTTGATGTCTATGAACTTCTATTCTTGTAGACAGTTGTTGGGCCTCCAAGTGCAGAGGTTTGTAGAACAGCAGCAAGTTTTCCCTTAAGTGGATTACCCAAGGTTTATCGAACTCAGGGAGGAAGTGGTCAAAGGTATCCCTCTCAAGCAACCCTGCAATCAAGATACAAGAAGTCTCTTGTGTCCCCAACACACCCAATACACTTGTCAGGTGTATAGGTGAAATGGATCGTATGGGCACCTAGAGGGGGGGGTGAATAGGTGCTACTTCAAATTTTAATGCTTTTTCAATTTTAGGCTTAGCACAAAGGGTAAATTCTCTAGATCAACTATTAGGTGGAATTTCCCTATATGCAAACCTATATACTAGCAAGTAAAGAGCGAGTGGAAGAGGAACAGGTAAACCGTAGTGAAGCACGCGGAGACACGGGATTTGTTTGACCGCAGTTCCTTCCTTGTTAAGGGAAGTACGTCTGCGTTGGAGGGGTGGGCGGTACTAAGACCACCACGCCACAATAGGCCTCACCCTGTTCTCCGATGGATCCCGCCACCAAAGTCCTGATCCACCTTTCCACTATAGGGACCCTTCGAGGCGGGTACCGACGCCTTTACACAACTAGCGGGGCACAACTCCACAATCAACTTGGAGGCTCCCGAAATGACAACAAGCTGCCACAAGAACAAAGTTATCAAATACAACGAACAAGATCTAGATATTGACAAGAATACTAGATTAGGGATTTCTCCAAGTGAATGGAGAGGAGTTGATGCACTTGATTCGTCATGACGATGATGATCCTCTCCTCCTTCAATTCCCCCAAAGATCAAAGCCTTCAGGTGGTTGAAGTGGCAGATCGAGAATGGGAGCTCTTGCACAATGTCTGGACAATTTCGAATGAATCAAGAGTTCTCAACGTTGGGAAAGAAGGGTTACTTACACCCCCTTCCAAAACCAGCCATTGGAGACTTTGTGGACCGGATTATCCGGCCCAAGTGAGGGCCGATTATCCGGCCTGGGGAAAACTCTGCCTCAGACTCGGAATATCCGGCAGATAGTCCGCCCCCCTATCAGAGCGTCGCGCCGAGCTTACCCTTGATCATTTTCTGGGGGGGGGCGGATTATCCGGTCCCATGTGAAGGCCGGATTATCTGGCCTGGGAAGGAAAAACTGCCCCAGTTCAGATTTTCCGGGAGAAAATCCGACCGGACTCCGAGCGACGCACCTTGGCATGCTTTGCTCAAAATCTGGGGGCCGGATTATCCGGCCCATGCGACAGCCGGATTATCCGTCCTAGGGAAGAAAAACCGCCCCAGTTCAGATTTTCCGGGAGAAATCCGACCAGACTCCGAGCGACGCGCCTTGGCTTCCTTTGAGCAATGAGGTAGGTCGGATTATCCGACCCTTGGTGGGGCGGATAATCCGCCCCCCTCAAAGCTTCCTACACACTTAGCACACATGAATAATCTCCATAGTATTGTTATCTAACACGCAAAACACAGTATAACATGAAATGTTCTTTCAATCTCCCCCTTTTTGGTGTTAGATGACAATACTAGGATTTGCAGGAAAGGATCACAAGACAACCAGCAATAAGCATGCAAGAGACTCCCCCTCAATGTGTGCATGTTAGAAATTTGCATTTGAATACAAATGCACACAGTTAGGTCAATCTATTCCATAGACATATGAGCAATAAAATCATACCACCGAGGTAGAAGAGAGGCATCCTTGAAATGGCCTCAATAATCAACACGATAACTAATATAAGCGCCTTCCTTGATCAAGATTTCCAGCATAATAGGATATGAATAGATGAATCCATAAGCATAATCCATGAGATAAATCCAGACAACCACTGACATAGAGTATCAAACAATCCACAAATCACAAATTTAAAGTTCAACGCTAAATGGACATAAGCGAGAAAACGACGAATAGAAAAATGCAAGTGCTTATGCCCGACCCATGCAAATCCATGAATATCCTAATAGAACTACTTCTCCCCCTTTGGCATCGAGACACCAAAAAGGAAGACGAGCGATGCTAGCGCCCCACGGGATCACTCGTAGTCCTCATCTTCGTCCTCGTCCTCGTCTTCATTCTCGTCCTCATCCTCATCTTCAAGCTCCTCGGTGTCACCATCCTCATCATCAGTAGCGGCCGCAGAGGGGAACAAGTGACGCTCCAGCTCTCCATAGTTCAGCCCAGAAGAAGAGTTCCATCGAGCATATGGTGTGGGAGGTGTAGGAGCCGGGGGGTCACCAGAAGCACCGGACACATGGTGAATGATGAGCTGCTGGGAGTGAGTCAACTCATGGCGCTGCTTATATGCCTCATACTGACCCTTCCGTGTGTCCACTCCCATGCAAAGAATGTGACACTGGAACCAGTTCAGCTGCTTGATCTCACGGGCAACGGGAGGCACTGGGGGCCTGCGAGCATCCCTCATGAGACCCTCAGGAGCAGAGGAGGGGTGAGAGGTCTTCCGAACCTTGGTGTAGATCTTCTTGGCCTTATGCACGGAATCAATGTTGAACTCTTCAGAAGGAAGCAGGTGCCTTATGAGCATCATAATGTAGGGTGCATAGGGAATGGACAGACGGTTGAACATAGCATCTGTCAATTCATGGTAGATGAAGTCCATGACATCCAGCCTGTACTGCACAGACTCGTCCTCGCACGAGGCAACCTCATGAGAAAATTGAAGAAGCTGGACAAGGTGACGACGAATGTTGTCATTGTTGCCCCCACTCGGAGTGATGGAGTCACGGAAGAGGCCCACTAAGGCGGCATAGATAGGAGCAATACCAGCCATAGTGCCCACAATGCCATTGTCCACTGTGCAAGGAGAGAGAGCTGCATCTTTGTTGAGCTTCAGCTAGGTGATGATGCGGTGGCCACTGGCTCTATCCCTGCGGCGGAAAGAGTACCCAAGAACCTCAGCAAACACATGGAAATCAGCAGACATAGGCCTGTCATGAGTCATCCACTTCATAGTGCGACGCTCATCTCCACAAATAACCAAAGTGGAAAAGAACTGCTTCACCACTTCAGAGTCATAAGAGCACTGTAGAGACATGAGATGGTGCAGCCCCATCCGCTCAGCCACAAACATTGCATCCACAAGGTGGGCCTTCTCCAAAGCCTCAGCAAGAACTAGTGGGTGCATAGGCCTAATGTTCAGCCAGGCATACACATCTTCATAGATACATTTCTGTTCAGCACACCAAAAATGAGCATCCCCCAGCACATCATCATGAGGCAGCTCAGCAAACAAGTCACGGTGATGGATGGAGGAATAGGTGATAGCATCCAAAGCCTTGTAGTTGATCTTGGGCTCCTTGCCCTTCCTTTTGGACACTCCCTTCCTAGTTCTCTTTGCTTGTTCAGCCATTCGCTTCGCTTCGTTCTTTCTCCTCCTCAACTCCACCTCGTCCACTAAGTTACCATGTCCATCGTCCCGGAAGTATTTACCGCGAGGGCGACGCTTGTAGGTCTTGGGAACACTTGAACCACCTGTGAGGATAACAAGAGCGATAGCATGGGGATAAGCATACACACAAGTACAGGAGAGAGCATGGAAAAAGTAGTCAAAAAGTTTATAAGACAAATCTATTGAATGCATACTCCATAGTGAAACTAAACCAGAGTTGAATCTGTCAGGCCGGATTATCCGGCCTGGCTAGGGGCGGATAATCTGGCCCTGGCAGAAAATTTTGATTTCACCTAGATTGAATGCAAAAAAGTAGATCGGGCCTAGAAACTGCAAGACTACGATTTCTATATGAAATAACATCCTTCTAGACAACGTTCCAACCAACAAGTGACACATCTAGCCAAAGATGGGGAGCGAGGGAGTTACCCTCACTCATTGGAGGAAGAACACGGAGGAGAAGGTACTCAGAGGCGCGGAGAAGAAGATCCGGGGAGGCCCGGAAAATCCGGTGGCCGGAGAGGCTCTGGGGAGGGTGGGGGACGGCAGGCGGCGGCTGAGGAGGAGGAGAGGGTTGGGGGAGAAGTGCTGCTCGTTATGAGCCCTCCCCCCGATCCCTTCCCTTTAAGACGAAATCTGCCAGGGCCGGATTATCCGGCCAACACTTGGGCCGGATTATCCGGCCTCAAATCTGAAATTCTGTTGTACATAGATTCAGGCCCGCGCATCCCCTAACAACACCCCCACAAGGTGCACAAGGGACTTGTGTGAAATAATAGATGGCTTAGGGGTAGGGAAAGGCTTAGGATTAAGAGAACCAAACTGAGATGGTACTAGACACTCAAAATTGCAAGATCCAAATCAAATAAAAGCCAAGATTGAGTGTGATTCCCATAAGAACATGAGAGAGCAAAAACAGCCAAAAAGATCCAATTCTCCTTAAGGGAGAGGGCGGTGGCCGAAGCCACCTTGTTGGAGTGTATGGTGTGACACCGCGAAGATATATCTTGGGTTCACGACCAATACTCATCAATAAGCTCACATATCACAAAATGGTATTAAGAGAAATGATTTATCTTGCTTTTGGAATTATGGGGGGAGGGTTAGCCCAATGAGTTAGGACCACACTCCCCCTATATCCATGCCCACACCTAGACCACATAGGACTGAGATGTACAAGTGAGTGCATGGGTAATCATGACAAACTCCTGGAATCAATGATATTTAGCTCATTCCTCAAGTAGCAGAATCTTGCTTCATCGAGTGGCTTCGTAAAAATGTCCGCAAGTTGGTTCTTTGTGCTCACAAAAGATAGATCAATATCGCCTCGAGCAACATGGTCTCGAATAAAATGATTCCGAATCTCAATATGCTTCGTCCTTGTATGATGTACCGGATTGTACGCAATTTTGATTGCACTTTCATTATCACATAAAAGAGGCACTTTGTTACAATTGACACCGTATTCCTTTAAAGTTTGCCTCATCCACAATAACTGAGTGCAAGCGCTGGCAGCAGCAACATATTCAGCTTCAGCGGTGGAGAGAGATATACAATTCTGCTTTTTAGATGACTAACACACAAGAGATCTTCCCAAAAATTGACAAGCTCCAGAAGTGGATTTCCGATCATCCTTATCACCAGCCCAATCTGAATCAGTATAACCACATAGAGAGAAATTGGAGCCCTTGGGATACCAGAGACCAAAGTTAGGGGAATGAACCAAATATCGAAAGATCCTCTTGACCGCCACTAAGTGGCTTTATTTAGGAGCTGCTTGATACCTTGCACACACCCCCACACTCAACACGATACCGGGTCTAGATGCATAGAGGTAAAGAAGAGAGCCGATCATGGACCGGTATACCTTTTGGTCCACATCTTTACCATGTGGGTTAAGTTCAAGATGACATTTTGTTTGCATCGGAGTGGCGACACCATTAAGATCCGTCATCTTGAATCTCTTGAGCATGTCTTGGATGTACTCTGCTTGATTCATGAAGGTTCCTTCTCGAAGTTGCTTGATCTCGAATCCAAGAAAGAACCATAATTCCCCCATCATAGACATCTCAAACCTATCAGTCATAAGCTTTGAAAATTCATCATTAAAAGCTTTATTAGTAGAACCAAAGATGATATCATCTACATATAGTTGGCATCCGAAGAGCTCCCCCTTAACCTTCTTAGTAAAAAGAGTGGGATCGATTTGCCCAACTTCGAAGCCACGGTCTCGCAAAAGCTCTTTAAGGTGCTCATACCACGCACGTGGGGCTTTTTTAAGGCCATAGAGTGCCTTATCGAGTTTGTAGACATCGTTCGGAAAGTTAGGATCCTCAAAGCCCGGGGGTTGCTTTACATATACCAACTCATGTAGAGGACCATTAAGGAAAGCACTCTTGACGTCCATTTGCTGCAATTTAAAATTGTTATGTGTAGCATAAGCAAGAAGGATACGGATGGACTCAAGGCGGGCCACTAGAGCATAGGTCTCGCCGAAGTCAATGCCCTCAACTTGAGAGTAACCTTGTGCCACAAGTATTGCCTTGTTCCTCACAACAATTCCATTCTCATCTTGCTTGTTTTTAAATATCCATTTGGTGCCGATAACATTGCGGCAATCTTTGGGTTTCTCCACGAGTTTCCAGACTTTATTGCACTCGAAATTATTTAGTTCTTCATGCATAGCCACAACCCAGTCTGGATCTTCAAGAGCTTCAAAGACCTTCTTGGGTTCCACCATTGAGATGTGAGCTTGGTGCTCACCAAAACTGGCCAATTCCCTTCTTGTAGAAACCCTTCGTCGAAGATCACCAACAACCTTGTCGAGGGTGTGACCCCTTAACTCAAGGTTCCGATCAGCCCAAGCCTTGCGACGAAGTTCAACAAGTTTGTTGTCTCTTGGTGGAGTAGTTTCATCACCTGAATCTTCATTGGAATCATTTGCTTGACCTTGATTAGAACCAGGGATAACAATAGTAGGTGGTGATGAAGCGTGCCCTTGAGATGAGTCAGTAGCCGTAACAGGAGGTTGCTGAACAATAGGTGAGTCAGGGCCAGATAATCCGGCCGATGGAGAGGCCGGATAATCTGGCTTGAGAGAACTTGTAGCAGCTTCATCAGGATGCCTGGGGCTTGCTGGAACTGGCGAGGGGCCGGATAATACGGGGCTGGCCAGAAAATCTGGCCTGGAGCTTGCATCGATATCTTCAGCACCAGGAGCGGTATGGTCAGTAGGAGCGGGGGGACCGGATAATCCGGTGTCCACCGGATAATCCGGCCTGGAGCTTTCTAGAACAACTTGACTTTCAGCAGTTGATGGAGATGGTGCAGAAGTTGCTCCCGTGGTGGGAACATGTTGGGTATGTGTAGATGAGGGCTCTTCATGAGTAGAGCATTGTCCTTCCCGATCCGCCACAAGGGGTTCCTCAATGGGGCGGAAAAATCCCACGCCCATTCTTCTTATGGCATCTTAGGGTATTTCAACATCTGCATCACAAACACCAACTTGCTCCGCACGGGAACCGTCATTTTCCTCGAACACCACAGTACAAGATTCTACAATAGTTCCAGAGAGCTTATTGTAGACTCTATAAGTGTGGGATTCGGCACCATAACCAACAAAAATACCTTCTAGAGCCTTAGATTCAAACTTAGATAAACGAACTCCCTTGATGAGAAAGAAACACTTACACCCGAATACCCGAAAGTATGAGATGTTTGGCTTGTTACCAGTAAGTATTTCATATGGAGTCTTGTCTAAGATCTTACGGAGGTATAATCGGTTGGATGAGTGACAAGCGGTAGAAATTGCTTCAGCCCAGAAGTTATAAGGATATTTGAATTCGGCTAGCATTGATCTTGCCATATCCATTAGAGTCTGATTCTTCCTCTCGGCTACACCATTTTGTTGAGGGGTGTACGCAGCGGAATATTGATGTCTTATCCCCTATTCACTTAGGAACTCATTTAAGGTGTAGTTTTTGAACTCAGAGCCGTTATCACTTCTTATAGCCAGTATAGGGATGTTGTGTTGACGTTGAACCTCATTGGCGAAGTCGATGACCGTTTGTTGAGTTTCACTCTTCAACTTGAAGAAATAAACCCAAATGTATCTTGAGTAATCATCAATAATCACTAGACAATACTTCTTCCCACCGAGGCTTGCATGAGATGGAGGTCCGAAGAGGTTCACATGAAGGAGCTCTAAGATCCTTTTTTGACGAGATAATAGTCTTCCTTCGATGAGGAGAGTCATGCATTTTCCCTTCAACACACGCCCTGCAAACACTATCTTTGGCAAAGGAGACATTTTCTTTTAGTCCAAGGATCTGGCCACCCTTGTGGAGACTTTGCAAAGTTCTCATATTGACATGGGCTAGTCGGCGATGCCATAGCTAACCCGCGTCAGCCTTTCCGAAAAGACACATCAGGACTGTAGTGGTTTTCCCCGAAAAGTCCACCACGTACAGGTCATTTTTGACATATCCCACGAAAGCGACTTTTAGAGACTTGCTCCACAAGAGTACCACCAAATCAGTATCAATATAAACTACAAAGCCCATCTTACCAAGGGCGCGAACTGAAAGTAAGTTGTACCCGAGGGTCTCAACAAGCATGACGTCCACGAGAGAGATATCGTGAGCCACCACAACTTTGTCGAGACCCAATACCTCAGATTTTGACTTGTCACCATAGGAGACGGTTATATGATCATGATTTGGCCGCATCTCCGTGATGATCTCCTTGCTTCCGGTCATATGACTCGTGCAACCGCTATCGAGTACCCATTTAGAACCACCGGAAGCATAGCCCTGCAAGAAAATAACTTCTTGGTTTTAGGTACCCATTTTTCAATGGGTCCTCTCATGTTAGTGACAAGGGTCTTGGGGACCCAAATAGACCAAGGAATGTAACAATCATAAGGGCCTACATAACTAGCATAAATATCACCATAATAATCACAATATAATTCAAAGTTAGGATTGTTAACCCCTGCAAAACCATCATAATTAGTCTTGTCATTGGTAATGTTCCTAGTCTTTGGTTGAGCAGTCTTGCTCTTCTTCTTGTTGTTGTTTTTCTTGCTCTTTGACTTGGGAATGTAACCAATACCTTCTTTTATATTGTTTGTCATGCTTGCTCAGTATCTCATCAATAACCTCTTTACCTTTGTGTTGAGAACCTCTTGCAAGATCTTCTTTTCCATAAGATGAAGTGGAGGTACTTGGCACATCATACCGTTTCAATTGAGTTTGGAGCTAGTCATGAGACTCATTTAAAGTAGAATGATCACTCTTTAATGCCTTGTGAGCACTTTCAAGATTATCAAACTTCTCCAAAAGTCTAGCATGAATAGCCCCAAATTCAATCTTTTCTTTCTTTAGTTTCTTTACCTTGGCAAGAGCATGGTCATGTTCTTTGATGAGCTGAGCCACATCTTCTTCATGTGACTCCTCAATGGATTCGAGTCTCTCTTCCAAAGATACTCGAGCTTCCTCTTCTTCTTCCAAGGCATTCTTCAAAGAAGCTATCTCCAAGGCATCTTCTCTTTCAATTATGCCCTTTTCTTCAAGAAGATCTTCGGCTTGAGCAAGTTGACTCATAAGAGCATCAAAATGGAGTTTGTGCTCACCTTGCAGGTTAGTGAAAAAAGTGTCCAAAGCAATAACTTCTTCTTTCATTTTAAGACTGTCATGATCATCCATATCCAAAATTATGTTAGTCTTAGGAAATGAAGAGCTAGAACTTGATACCTCAGACCCTCTTGCCATTAGGAAAGTAGCGTTGTTGTTGATGATGTTCTCGTTTGGCGAGTTGACGAGAGATGATGGAGTCGATGTGGTGGCTATACAAGCCACCTCGCGAGAACTATCTTCGTCCTCTTCATCTTCACTTGCAGAGGAGTATTCTTCTTGTGCCACTAAGACGATCTTGGGTTGCTTCTTGTAGGGGCCATTCTTCTTAATAAATGGCTTCTTCTTAGATGCTTTGGATTTTTCTTTAAGAATGAGCATGCCACCATTGTCTTCTCTATTTTCATATGGACACTCGGCTACAAAGTGCATCCTATCTCCACAGTTGTAGCAAGTTCTCTGTTTTGGGCCACTTTCTCTTCTTCCATTTGACCTGTTCTTACGCTCGAGTTCCGACTTGGCTTTGGCAGGATCCTTCCAAAAGTTCCTTGCATAAAACGCCATGTACTCACCATGAGCACGTTTGACTTCATCGGGGCAGTCCATGGAGGCCCCATCAAATGCTCTTTCATCCTCCTCTTGCTCAACAACATTGTCTTTTAGAGCAACATTGACACCCTTTTGCATTCCAATGGCCCGAGCACGGGCATCTTCAGCATTCTTTGCCGCCACTTTGAATGACGCCATTTATTGCATGACCTCATTGGATGTCATTTGATGGTAGTTATGTCTACCTTGCAGGATCTTCAAGTCCGTTGGCTCGAAAGGCATTAAGGAACTCACATATTTCCTTTTTATCCACGCATCATCAACGTGAGTGGCTCCATGCTTTCTAAATATTGTTGCGATGCCCTTGAGTCTTCTATACATGTCTTCATGGTTTTCACCATCCAACATGTAGAATCCCTCAGCTTCACTACTAAGGGCATCATACCTATTCCTTCTCATGCTTTCATTCCCAACAAAGAGATCAGTGAGGGCATCCCAAGCTTCTTTAGCCGTGTTGAGATGTTCAATGTGTGGCATGTCCTTGGGACCCACACCGAGCTGTGTCATGTGGAGAGCAGTGGCATTCAATTGGTTGTCCATGACTTCTCTTCTTGTCAGGTTGGTTTGATCTCCAATATGAAGACCCTCTTCAATAATCCTCCAAAGTTCAATAGAGGAGCTGCAAACATGAGACTTCATTAAGAATTGCCATTGATTGAAAGAGGATGCAGTGAGCTTGGGTGGATCACCCCTATTGTTTATATGAGGATGAGGGATAGGTGGGTCAGGGGAATATACGTGACGAACCTCACTATATTCCTCCTTACCACTTCCCTTCTTGGAGGTGGAACCATTAAGTTTTTCACCCTCCGCATCATCATCCTTGGATCCGGTGTTAGCCTTTTCCTTAGATGATGGTGTGGCTGCCTCAGAGGAGGATGGAGATGGGCCTATGGATGATGTGAGGCGAGCAATCATTTAATTCATCTCCTCCATCTTGGCCTCAAAGGATTTCAACAAGGTTGTTTCCAACGTCTTGAGATCATCCATTGTGACCTTATCCACAGCCGTATTCCCATCACCCTTGATACCCATACTACTCTTAGGCAGTTAAGCCCGAATTAAGAGTCGGGGCTCTGATACCAATTGAAATGGATCGTATGGGCACCTAGAGGGGCGTGAATAGGTTCTACTTCAAATATTAATGCTTTTTCAATTTTAGCCTTGGCACAAAGGGTAAATTCTCTAGATAAACTATTAGGTGGAATTTCCCTATATGCAAACCTATCTACTAGCGAGTAAAGAGCGAGTGCAAGAGGAACGGGTAAACCGTAGTGAAGCACGCGGAGACACGGGATTTGTTTGACCGCAGTTCCTTCCTTGTTAAGGGAAGTACGTCTGCGTTGGAGGGGTGGGTGGTACTAAGACCACCACGCCACAATAGGCCTCACCCTGTTCTCCGATGGATCCCGCCACCAAAGGCCTGATTCACCTTTCCACTATAGGGACCCTTCAAGGCGGGTATCAGCGCCTTTACACAACTAGCGGGGCACAACTCCACAATCAACTTGGAGGCTCCCGAAATGACAACAAGCTGCCACAAGAACAAAGTTATCAAATACAACGAACAAGATCTAGATATTGACAAGAATACTAGATCAGGGATTTCTCCAAGTGAATGGAGAGGAGTTGATGCATCATGACGATGATGATCCTCTCCTCCTTCAATTCCCCCAAAGATCAAAGCCTTCAGGTGGTTGAAGTGGGAGATCGAGAATGGGAGCTCTTGCACAATGTCTCGACAATTTCGAATGAATCAAGAGTTCGGAACGTTGGGAAAGAAGGGTTACTTATACCCCCTTCCAAAACCGGCCATTGGAGACTTTGGGGGCCGGATTATCCGGCCCAAGTGAGGGCCGATTATCCGGCCTGGGGAAAACTCCGCCCTAGACTCGGAATATCCGGCAGATAGTCCGCCCCCCTATCAGAGCGTCGCGCCGAGCTTACCCTTGATCATTTTCTGGGGGGCGGATTATCCGGTCCCATGTGAAGGCCGGATTATCCGGCCTGGGGAGGAAAATCGCCCCAGTTCAGATTTTCCGGGAGAAAATCCGACTGGACTCCGAGCGATGCACCTTGGCATGCTTTTCTCAAAATCTGGGGGCCGAATTATCCGGCCCATGCGACAGCCGGATTATCCGTCCTAGGAAAGAAAAACCGCCCCAGTTCAGATTTTTCGAGAGAAAATCCGACCAGACTCCGAGCGACGCGCCTTGGCTTCCTTTGAGCAATGAGGTAGGTCGTATTATCCGGCCCTTGGTGGGGCGGATAATCCGCCCCCCTCAAAGCTTCCTACACACTTAGCGCACATGAATAATCTCCATAGTATTGTTATCTAACACGCAAAACACAGGAAAACATGAAATGTTCTTTCAATAGGTGCACTAGTTCGGCGAAGAGATAGTGAAATACAAGTGGTATGGATAATTATAAGTGGTAATGGTGCCAGAAAAGAGCTTGACGGGTAGGAAGAGACTATAGGCAATCTGAAATAAAGATGGAAGCAAGCAATCCTGCAACAGATCTAGTTGCAAACGGTGTTTCAATGCTTAGAAACAAGGCCTAGGGATCATACTTTCACTAGTGAACACTCTCATATAAATATCTTCTATTTATGATACTACTCTTAACTACTCTCTAGTTGAACACTCTAATCCATGGTAGGGCTATAACAACACACCACAAAGTTCGTATTCCCCATCTAGATAACCCCACACTATCACCTTGAGCAGTAGATGGTTCCAACAAACACCACAATTTCATAGAAACATCCAACTCCAAATATAACTCATAACAAGTATTTGTAATCTCTAGCCTAAGTGTCACCATGGTGTGCACGCTGTCACTTTCACACACATGAGGAGAGCAGAGATCTATTAAAGCACTTGAGTATCAAGGTAGATCTACTTGATTACAAAGCTCATGATCACAATATGATCATGCATAGACAGAGAGAGATGAACACATAGCTATCGGTAGAACCGTTAGCCTCGAGGGAGAACTACTCCCTCCTCATCATGGGAATCAGCAACGGCGATGGAAATGGCGGTGGAGATCGATGGAGATGGCTCCGGGGGCACTTCCCCATCCTGGCAGGGTGCCCGAACAGAGACTTTCTGTACCCCGAATCTCCCCCGGGCATCCCGGTCCCAATGTTAATCATTGATACAGATCATGTATGTACCATCACCAAGCCGTGAGGGGATACACTTAAGGGTACGATGAGAAAGATCATCTTTAAGTTGGAATCACAGTAGAGAAAGAGAAACTGGAATAGTTCCAGGGAGAGATCCGAAGTTGTTCAGAGAAAGAAAGAAGGAAAAGGACTGAAAGGAGTTTCAGATAAATGGGAATTTAAATATACATTTATTATATGTTAATTATGAATTAATATATTCTAAATAATATTTAAATTAAGATTTATAAAAGCAACTTTTATATTAGGCCAAATCCCCGAAGAGAATTGGCCTAGGAGAAAATCTGCAAGAAAAATAGAAAAGGAAAACAGTACAAAACTCTGCCCCTGCCGCATATGGGCCAGACGTCCCATGGAGGCAAGCGGGCGGGCGCAGCTAGGCGCTGCCGGGGGGCGACAGGAAGCCAACGCTTCTCACGGGCCGCTGCCGCTTGGCCCAGCTCGGGCACGAGGGCACGCGCCGCGCGAGGGCTGGCGGGCCCCGGCCACAACCACCCCACTCGGGTCAGGCTAGCATCAGCAGTTGCCACCATAGTAGGCTGTCGCCTAGCGGGCCGCGGGGGGCGGATTGTCGGCCCACCTGGCTAAGGCTGCTGGCCAGTGCTGTTGTAAGCTGGCGCCACTAGGCTAAGCTCGCTCGGCCCACCCGGGTTGCAGCTTGGCCCAGTCGGCTGGCATTGCTCTTTTTTGCCTTTTTTCCTTCAACTTTTAGTCCCATATGGCTAACCCAATGGAGAGGGCACGCCCCTCTCCGCCTATATAAAGGGGTGCCCATGGGTGGGATTAAACACACAATAAAATGAGTTATTCCCCTTGGTTGGAGTACTCCCCTCTCTCTCTATACCTTGTGACCATGGCCCCGTGTATGGGTCGTGTGAACAAGACACACCTGCAGCACGCTGTTGCGCTGCAGGGATTCCAAGCCGGAGATATACTTCCGCACTGCCGGCGGGGTCAGGGAGATGGAGGTCTTATCGTACACCAGATGTGTACGAAGCCACGAGGTGCAACACTTGGGGCACTTTGGATATCGTGAGCCGGAGCTGCTGCACTATAAAGATGGAGCAAGGGGTGACATGCGAGGAGCTTCGTGACCTTGAGGTCGGCTACGAGTTCGACTACATGAACAACGTTCCCCTCGGAACGTTAACCGCGTACGATCTACAAGTGTATGTATTCTATACGCTCCGGTCATTACTGCATTGCTACATAGATAGATCTTGGTAGTTAGGGAGTTCTGTCGTAGGAATTTTTTGTTTTTTGCTACGGAACCCTTCAAATCCTACCTATAACACATGGCAATCCTCACAGTACAACATGAAAACTGACTGCCAAAATGCACCACGAAAGGTCAAGATCTACTAGAAGCGAGCATAGGAGAACATATGAACTGTGAGCTACAACATGGTAACAGATCTAAGCTGCGAGAGATAGGGTTATGTGTCTCTTACCATGATCTCAATCTCGACCGACGAGGATGACATATCGGAGATAGCCGAGGACGAAGGCTTGCCGGATATGAGCTACACCCACCAGAGTAGGAGGCGCTGCTTACCTGGTCGTCGGTGAGGAAGAGGATTTGGAGGAAGAGCTCGAAATTGGGGGAATGGTGGCGGGAATTTTGGAGGCGGAGGAGGGGCGGTGTAAATAGCCGGTGCGAGCTCCCACCATCCCCCCCTTTGCACGCGCGCGTATCTTCTTCTCCCACGAACGCGAGAAGAATTTCTCCATGGAAACGTCCGATTTGGACGTTTCTCCAGGGCTAGGTTGAGAGGCGCTTTAGAAATCGTGCGGTGCAAAGATCCCTCCCCTCGTGTGTAACCAAACGTCATTATTTTTTCCTGTTCCATGCGAGAAACGGGGAAACGGGCAATCAAACACGCCTTGGACGTCTAATGTGCTTCCCACGATTGGGATGGCCTCACAAGGAGTGTTTAGCATAAAACCACCACTTTTCACGTTAAATTTTGAAACACCACCACTTTACGTTTGAATCGCAAAAAACCACCACTTTACGTCCGATTTGTTGCAATGTGCGCTAAACACCGATTCGAGGCGAATTAACACTAGCTCTGACAGGTTGGGCCCACACAGAACATGGCGCCCGTCTGTTGCCGTTAGCATAAAACCACCACTTTTCTGTCAAATTTCGAAAAACCACTAGTTTATGTTTGAATTGCAAAAATCCACCACATTTTATACTGATTTTGATCGCGAATTGGAAAGGAATCTTGTTGGTTGGATCCATTTGTCAGGGACCATTTGCTGACGTGGACTGACTGGGACCCACTTGTCAGCCCGATTAAGAAAATCTAAAAAATAAAAAATAAAAAAAGTGGGAGGCAGCCCAAGACCACGTCTCCTGGTCTCCTGTCCCGTCCGTCCCGTTGACCATGCTCGTCGCCCCAGGCCATCGGCAAGGCAGGCCATCGCCACCGCCTTCATAGCGAACTCGTCGGCGGCACCCGCCCTTCTGCCCCAAACCCCTCGTCCACCTGCCCTCCACTGCTCACTATCGGTTGTCGCCATTGTTGTCGCCGCCTTGCCCGCCAAGCCCCGCGTGGCCTCCCTCCCAGCAGCTCCACTATGCCCCAAATTCGTCGCGGGATTGGGGGTGGGGTGGCCGGCGGCAGGAGTCCGAGCCGCCAGCGCCAGAGCTGTTGCTGATTGGGGGCTTGGGGTCAAACCTCCCATGTACTCTAGTTTTTCCCTTTTTTTAGAATATCTGGATTTTCTTAAATGGGCTGACAAGTGGGACCCAGTCCACCTCAGCAAATTGGCCCTAACAATTGGGTCTCACAGGTCAGAAACACTGTTAATTCGATGTTAATTTCATTTTAGTGCGAATTGCAAAAATCAGTCCAAAATGTGGTGGTTTTTTGCGATCGTAAACTGGTGGTTTTTTGAAATTTAAACGGTTCTATGCTAACGGCAATAGACGGGCACCGTCGTCTGTGTGAGCCCAACCTGTCAAAGCTAGTGTCAATTCGCCTCGAATCGGTGTTTAGCCTACATTGCAACAAATCAGATGTAAAGTGGTGGTTTTTTAGAATTCAAACGTAAAATACTGGTTTTACAAAATTTAACGTGAAAAGTGGTGGTTTTATGCTAAACACTCCCTCACAAGTCTGGAGCAATTAAACCTACGATTCGAAGCTTATTTTTCCAGATACAGTTGGATCCGAAAGGCAGGCAAAATATCCCGCATGAGTCCAAAACAGGCTGACATCCTCAGATCTGACGGCACGTACACACAATCTCCAGATATTTGCTCCCTCCTCCTCTTCTTATACCCTGCCACTGCCGCTTATCCCCTCACACTCCCTCACCACAGGTTTCCACCCGTCTCATCTAGAGCAGAATTCACCTCCACATGGCAGCCATGGCCACCACCGCCTCCAGCCTCCTCAAGACATCCTTTGCCGGTGCTCACCTCCCGGCGGCCAGCCGCACCCCTTCCTGCGTCGCCGTCCCGCGCGCCGGCGCCATCTGCAACTCCATCTCCTCCTCCACCCCTCCCTATGACCTGAACGCCTTCACCTTCAGCCCCATCAAGGAATCCATCGTCTCCCGCGAGATGACCCGCAGGTACATGACCGACATGATCACGTACGCCGACACCGACGTGGTCATCGTCGGAGCCGGCTCCGCGGGTCTGTCCTGCGCGTACGAGCTCTCCAAGGACCCGTCCATCAGCATCGCCATCATCGAGCAGTCCGTGTCCCCCGGCGGCGGCGCCTGGCTGGGCGGCCAGCTCTTCTCCGCCATGGTGGTGCGCAAGCCGGCGCACCTGTTCCTGGACGAGCTCAACATCGAGTACGACGAGCAGGAGGACTACGTGGTCATCAAGCACGCCGCGCTCTTCACCTCCACCGTGATGAGCCGCCTCCTGGCGCGACCCAACGTGAAGCTGTTCAACGCCGTCGCCGTGGAGGACCTGATCGTGAAGGAGAACCGCGTCGCCGGCGTGGTCACCAACTGGGCGCTCGTGTCGATGAACCACGACACACAGTCCTGCATGGACCCCAACGTCATGGAGGCCAAGGTCGTGGTGAGCTCCTGCGGCCACGACGGGCCGTTCGGCGCCACCGGAGTCAAGCGGCTCCAGGACATCGGCATGATCGAGACGGTGCCCGGGATGAAGGCGCTTGACATGAACACGGCCGAGGACGCAATCGTGCGCCTGACCCGCGAGGTCGTCCCCGGCATGATCGTCACCGGCATGGAGGTCGCCGAGATCGACGGCGCCCCGAGAATGGTGAGAAATCGGTAACCTGTGCGTTATTATTTTTCTTGCATGAGTTCCTGGTCTGGTTCTTGGACTGAAGATTTGTTTTGTGTTGTGGTGAGTGCAGGGCCCAACGTTCGGCGCCATGATGATCTCCGGCCAGAAGGCGGCGCACCTGGCGCTCAAGGCGCTGGGCCGGCCGAACGGCATCGACGGAACTCTCAAGAACGTGACTCCCGCTCTGCACCCGGAGATGGTCCTGGCGTCGGCCGACAACGGCGACATCGTGGACGCCTGAAGTGAACGGCTGAGGTGACAGACACCAAGCAGGCCTACGCGGGTGTCTGGGCAACAATCAATAAGATGGTTTGATGAAACAGAGGAGCCTTTGGGACGAGGAGACGAGGACTTCCATTGTGATTCGTCGACTCAGTGCTTAATTCCTCTGTTTTTATGTTTATTATTGTTTAGTTTCGTGATGTTAGCGTCTTGTTCGTAGCAGTGCCGCCGTGTGGCAACTCCATGGACGATGGATCCTTCTGGAACAAGAGGAGGAAATTAAATGTTGAGTTCCATGTCGTCGTTGTTAGCTAATTTGGATCGCTAGTCGTCGATCTAGAGAGAATAGGGTTTAGAGAAAACGTACCGTCGGCCTTCGAGGTTGACGACGAGCTCATCATGGAGCTCGACGGAGTGGTGGCGGCGGTGAAGTGGGTTATTCCTGCCGCTACAGCGCTCGCCCAATCGGAGGCTCTAGAGTTTAGGGTGTTCGGTGGGGTGAGTGGGCACGACGAACCTTGGCGTTCGTGCCCCGGCCCCCACCTCTTTTATGTGCGCTGCGCGACGGGGGCCCACCAAGAACGGTAACGTTGGGCGCCCCCGATCAGGGCGCGAGACTGAGTAGGTCGTCCGTTGGGATGACCGTGGAGATCAAACTAACATTCTCCCCCTTGATCTCATCTTCCATTCAACTTATACTTTTGCACCCATTTCATCACAGATCAGCATATAGAGCATGTCTCATCATAATGGTCAGTTACGCACCATAGATTCAACAGCCACTATATACCTCTCTATTTTGAAACAGACTCTTGTTCTTAGGCCCTTAATATCCAGGTATCATAGGCTTTCCCTTAACCCCATGCCGGCTAAGTGTTATCTGAACACACTGGGTGGTAAGCCTTTTGTGAGTGGATCCGCGAGCATTTCTTTTGTACTTATATGCTCCAAACTTATGGTATGATCCTGGATTCTTTCTTTCACAACATAAAACTTAATGATAATGTGTTTGGCAGCAACACTTGACTTATTATTGTGAGCATAGAATACTGCTGGCTCATTGTCGCAGTACATTCTGAGTGGTCTTTGAATGCTATCCACCACTCTTAACCCCGGTACAAACTTCTTTAACCAGTTTGCCTGCCCCGTGGCCTCATAACATGCTACATACTCAGCTACCATCGTGGACGATGCCGTGATGGTTTTCTTAGAGCTTTTCCACGATATAGCTCCACCTGCGAGAGTAAATATGTATCCTGACGTGGATTTTCTTTCATCTATATCTCCCGCATAGTCTGCATCTGAATACCCTTCTATCTCAAGGGAATTAGATCTTCTGTATGTTAACATGAGGCTTTTTGTGCCTTTTGCATAACGCAATGCCTTCTTTACCATTTTCCAATGATCTATTCCTGGATTACTTTGAAATCTGCCAAGTACCCCGGTAACAAAAACTAAGTCAGGGCGTGTACATACTTGAGCATACATCAAGCTTCCGACAGCAGAAGCATATGGAACCGCTTTCATTTGATCGATCTCATATTGGTTCCTGGGACGTTGAAAATTCCCAAATCTATCGCCCTTGACTATAGGAGCAGGCGTAGGATTACTCGCATGCATACTATACTTCTTCAGAATCTTCTTTAAGTATGCCTTCTGTGATAGCCCTAAGACCCCTTTTTCTCTATCTCAGAGAATCTCAATTCCTAGAACGAATGAAGCTTCACCGAGATCTTTCATATCAAAATTCGAGGACAAGAACTTCTTCGTTTCCAATAGTAGACTAACATCACTACTGGCGAGTAGAATGTCATCCACATATAGGATAAGAAAAATGAATTTCCCATTCTTGAACTTTGCGTATACGCAATTGTCCTCCTCATTCTCATCGAACCCAAACTTTCTTATTGTTTCATGGAAATTTAAGTACCATTGCCTGGAGGCCTGTTTTAATCCATAAATGGATTTCTTCAGACGTCATCCCATACGTTATTTTCCTTCCACAACAAAACCCTTGGGTTGTGCCATGTAAACCTTTTCTTCTAGGTCTCCATTTAGAAAAGCCGTCTTTACATCCATCTGATGCAATTCTAAATCATAGTGTGCCACTAAAGCCATTACGATTCTAAAAGAATCCTTACTTGAGACTGGAGAAAATGTCTCATTATAATCTATTCCCTCTCTTTGGGTGAAGCCTTTTGCAACAAGTCGTGCTTTATATCTTTCAATATTCCCTCTAGAGTCACATTTTGTTTTGTAAACCCATTTACAACCTACTGTTTTGGCTCCTTTAGGAATTTCTTCTAAATCCCAGACTTTGTTACTACTCATGGATCTCATTTCATCTTCCATGGCTTCAAGCCACTTTGATGAGTGAGCACCTTTGATGGCTTCTTCAAATGTGGTGGGATCACCCTCTATTTGAACTTCTTCACTAACATAGACTTCAAAATCGTTAGGAATAGCTGGCTTTCTAGTTCTTTGAGACCTTCTGAGGGTCTCGCCTTCTGGCACATTCTCTGTTTGGGGTTGTTCCAGCTCCCCCTCTTGTGTGAAAACAGGGTCTTCATTTTCATTTATTGTTGCCACAGGAGAACTAACAACAGGTGTCACATCGACATTGTCCTGTGTCGGTGCAGCAGCAGGTATCGAGAAAAATGGTTCCTGAATCATCGGAGTGGGTGCATGCACCCGCTTCTCCTCAAGGTTGATTTCTCGCGATACCATGCTCCCCCTGATCATCTGATCCTCCAGAAACACAGCGTGTCTCGTTTCCACAAACTTAGTAAATCTGTCTGGACAATAGAAACGATAACCTTTTGACTTGTCTGGATAGCCAATGAAATGGCAACTTACTGTTTTAGGATCTAACTTTCCAAGGTTTGGGTTGAAGAGCTTGGCCTCAGCTAGACAGCCCTACACTCGCAAATAATTGAGTGAAGGTTCACGACTAGTCCATAACTCATATGGTGTTTTAGACACCTACTTACTGGGAACTCGATTAAGTATGTGAATGGCGGTTTTTAACGCCTCCATCCACAAAACAACCGGTAAGGTGGAGTAACTTAACATGCTTCTTACCATATCCATCAAGGTATGGTTACGTCTTTCAGCTACTCCATTCTGCTGAGGCTCGCCCGACGTTGAATACTGGGCTACTATACCATGTTCCTGTAGAAACCTTGCAAAAGGTCCAGGAACCTGGCCATATGGGGTGTGCCGACCGTAGTATTCGCCTCCACGATCGGACCTTACTACTTTAATTTTTAAACTATGCTGATTTTCAACTTCAGCCTTAAATATCTTAAATTTATCCAATGCTTCAGAACGCTCTCTAATTGGATAAATGTAACCATAACGCGAATAATCATGCGTGAATGTTATAAAAGAATCATATCCATCCACAGGTGTCACAGGAAACGGGCCGCATATATCCGTATGAATTATTTCTAAGACTCATGTGCTTCTTTTGGCGCCCTTTTTAATGTTCTTTACGAACTTTCCTTTAATGCAATCGATGCATTGCTCTAGATTTGAAAATTCTAAAGGCGGTAGAATTGATTCTTTTACTAAGCGTTCTATTCTCCCCCTCGAAATATGGCCTAAAGGACAGTGCCATAATTTCAAAGAGACATCATCAATTCTTTTCCTTTTATTCTTTCCATTCAGGGATGAGGCGGCATTCTCATTCTCAGCGCTTAATGCATACACATTCTCACAAAGTGATAACAAATAAAGCTTGTCTTGTCTGAAGGCAAGACCAACAATCTCATTATTACGCTTGATTTTACATTTTCCATCACCAAAATGGCAAGCAAAACCATCATCATCTAAGCGCGATACACTTATTAAGTTTCGATGCAAAGAGGGTACATAAAGTACATCTACTAGTAAAAGTACAAAGTCATTTGATAATTCTAATGGGAGATCTCCAATAGCTTCGACTTCAGCTTGGATGCTATTTGCCACCTTAATTCTTCTTTCTCCTCTTTGCAGGGTCCTTCTCATACGGAATCCCTATAATGAATTTGCAACATGGACAGTTGCACCTGAGTCAATCCACCAAGTAGATTTTGCATAACTTAAAAATAGTGATTCATCAACAAAAGTAATTAAATCCTCACCTTTCTTGCACAGCTGCTTTAGGAAGCTCACACAGTCACTCATGTAGTGGCCCTTTTCCTTGCACCACCTGCAGGTGTCCTTGTCCACCTCCTGTTGTCGGTGATCATCATCCTTTCCATGAGGCTTAGAAGGGGCGGGATACCCCTGAGGTTTCCCTTGTGGCCTCCCTTGTGGCCTGGAACCCTGAAAGTTCCTCTTCTTGGTTGGGCTCAGGTAGTTCATAGAATCACCAAATTGCCCCTTGAGCCTCTCTTCTTCTTGTACGCACATGGCCATCATCTTCTCAATGCCCCACTTTTCTGGTTGTGCGTTGTAGTTCACAGCAAAAGTCTCAAATTGGTTTGGTAGTGAGGCAAAGATCAGGTGAATGATGAACTCGACTGGGAGCTCCATGCCCATGGGATTAAGCTTGGAAGACATGAACCAGTGTATCTTGTAGTAACAAGTTTCTTAATGAGAGAGCTCGCATAGGCCTTTGAAGACCCAGTAAACTGACTCTCTACCTTCTTCAAGTACTCACTGGCAGTGCTACACTCTGGGATTGCTCTCCTTATTGCTTCCATAATGGAGCTCTTAATGACCATGAAGCACTTTCTGTTGGACGAGTCCCACTTTGCACGATCAAGGTCGTACTTCATTCTTATTGGTCCATGGTCATGGACCCTTTTGTTGAAGTCATCTTCACTTTCTTTTTCGCCCCTCACGGGGTCCTTATGTTCTTTGGGACAGGTCTCAATCAGTGCCAAGTCAAGGTCAAGAAAAGCAAGCCCCATCTCAACCTTTCCTCGCCATGAGCCGTAGTTCCCTCCATTGAGGGGCTCAATAGCCGAGATGAAACTCATAGGATTGCCTGAAAACAAAATACCACCAAAATGAGTTAATTCAACGTTGGTCAAATTAAAACATGAAACTTCTCAATATTAATTCTACATCACCATTGGGCAGAAATAGAACTAATAGTGATAAAACTTACTATCCATAGTGAAAATCTTACTAACAACGTTGGTCATCAAATAAAATCCTCACTTTATTACAATTAAGCAAACACATTTAACTATTTGCAGCGGAAAAAAAATATGAATAAAATTCATCAACTTTACTATTTACAGAAACTTTATTGTTACTTTAATGTTTTTCTACACAAAATTTCGTTGGACAATTTTGCTATAGAAAAAACTGTGCAGAAATTATCAAAAACAGATAATTAAAATGCCCAAAAAAACTTCTGTAAAAGAAAAAACTGGGTGAAATGGCCCTGAGCGGAAAATAATCGGCCCACTGGCCTTTGTGCGGCGCATAGCGCAGGTCGGCCTGCATCGGCCCATGGCCGACCGTGGCCTGCTGGCCCGCCACCGCCTGCCTTTCCCCCTCGTGTCCCCCCAAACCAGCACCGATCAGTGCCCCCCCAAACCAGCACCGATCAGTGCCCCCCCAAACCTTAACCCTCAGACGCGCCTCCCTTTCCCCCTCGTGTCTCTCTGGCTCCCAACGGCGGCGGCGCACCCCCGCGCTGGTGAGGTGGTGAGGAGGGCGTGCCGCTCGGCTTATGGCCAGCGACGAGCCCCTCCCCCTCTAGCCCCCCCTCTGCTGTGTCACCCGCCCAGCTCGCGGCGGCGCAACGCCCCGCGCTGGCGAGGTTGGCGAGGCGGCGGCATCGACCGGCGCAGCGCCGGCGACGGGCCCCTCCCCCCTCAACGTCGGGCGAGCCCCTCCACCTTCTCTGTCCCGAGCACCTCCCTCCCACCCCGACGAATTGGAGAGGAGAGTGAGCAGCTGCGAGCGATGGCACCCCCTGGGCTCCTTGTCGACGAGCGCATCCGCCCGCAGGTGGGTGCGCCGCCGTCAAGTGGCCTAGCGGTGGTGCCCTTACGCCGGCGGCGGCCGGCGGTGGTTCCCCCCTCTTTTTTTTCTTTGGATTTGGGGTTTTGGGAACTTTTCTGTGGGGATTTGGGGATTTTTCTACGAGGGAGATGCTTTTCTTTTGATTCTTTGTCGATTTGATCCGAGGAGGAGGGATCTGTGGCTTTGAGGGTCTTATTTTTCTTCATCCCAGAGGGGTTTGTTCTTCTTCCCGACCTCGGCTTGCCGATGCGTCGGGATCGAGAGGAACGGCGTGGCCTTGCGGCGGCGCTTCTGAAAACCCTAGCCTTTTGCTTTTCTTCCTCGGATCTACCACTTTCTCTACTAGATCAACTAGGACTAGCGTCTCTGATACCATTGTTAGCTAATTTGGATCGCTAGTCGTCGATCTAGAGAGAATAGGGTTTAGAGAAAACGTACCGTCGACCTTCGAGGTTGACGACGAGCTCGTCATGGAGCTCGACGGAGTGGTGGCGGCGGTGAAGTGGGTTGTTCCCGCCGCTACAGCGCTAGCCCAATCGGAGGCTCTAGGGTTTAGGGTGTTCGGTGGGGTGAGTGGGCACGACGAACCTTGGCGTTCGTGGCCCCGGCCCCCACCTCTTTTATGTGCGCTGCGCGATGGGGGCCCACCAACAACGGTAACGTTGGGCGCCCCTGATCCGCGCGACACCGAGTCGGTCGTCCGTTGGAACGACCGTGAAGATCAAACTAACAGTCGTGTGTCCGCGAACTATTTACTCTTTGGACAGAGCTCACGAGCCAGTGCTGACTGTTGCAAACCTTACAGCTCTTTTCTCCAACTCCACCCGTCTTCTTCCTGCTCCCGCGTGCTCTCAGATCGCCTCTACACCCCAGATAAAGGGGACAGCAGCTCCTCATATAGTCATATATATTCTCCTTATGATCAAGATACTCCTATGGATGCTTTACAAACATAGGCATAGTGTTTTTACAGCAACTTTTCTATTAAGCAGTACTCCAACGGACGGTAGGAGTAGCTCAAATTAACATTTCTCTTATTGCATATTTTCTTTATTTACACGTCAAGTGGTGAGCTGTAAAGCACAATACACCTAAATTCCAAGAGATTTAACTTTTTTGGAAACATTAATAAGCAGTGAGCTGTAGTAAGCACAAGCGTTTTACGCGACAAATAATGAGCTGTAAAATGGTGGGTGTATTCTGTATCATATTAATGAATTGATATACTGCTTTTATTAGAAAACTAGAAAAATGCCCCGCGCGATTGCAGCGGAAATCTCTTCAAAAACTACATTGTTTAAATAAAAGGTATAATATATATAGAACTTAAAGTTTTTTAAAAGAATTTATAAAGAAAGATTGAATTTGTTTAAATCAGTTGAAATCGTAAATTAAATTGATGTAAAATTATCATATATTTGACGAACATAAATTAGTGACGTGGATAGTTGGATGGAACAAAATAGATGACGTGGATTGGTTTGCATGTAAAATACACTATTATAAATGATTGTTAGTAGGATGACATGAACTTTTGAGTAGCTATTAAAGTAGGTGATGTGGATAGCTTGCATGTTGAGATAGAATAGTTAGTGGGGGTCTACTTTATAAGACGATATAGATATGATGAGTTGTACAATAGAATATAGAAACATTTTTTTCTTTATTAGCTTTGGTAGAAATGGAGATTTATTCCTATAAGACATAGTACGTCTAGAAACTTCCGAATGTAAACCTCAGTTACAGTACATACCATCGTGGATAGGTGTCAACACTCCTGAGACTTTGTTTGGTTGTCACGGGGAAAAACATGCAACAATATCTCCATGGGGGGTTTTAGGGTGCATACGGGATCCCCTCCTCCTGTGAGGGAGATCCATCCATTCCCATGTGTTCGTTTGGCAACATGGATGAAAAGACCTTACAGACATAAAAGTGTTTCACAAAACATTTCTCTTATTGCACATTTTCTTATCGAGTTACTCCTGTCGATGCTTTACAAAACAAGGAATCAACTTCTCTAGTAAGCAGTAAAGAGTATTTTCTAAAAAAAACTGTGAAGAATAGTGTTTTAAAACAAATGGCATAGCTTAAACTATCATTTCTCGTATTGCACATTTTCTTAACACAACAAGTTTTTTTTTCGAATATGGGAAATAACCCCAGCCTCTGCATCGGTTGATGCACAAAACCTTTTATTAATAAGTTTCAGAATCCAAAAGTATCACAAATCAACAATCATAGGGTCGATACATGGATCAACCATCAAAAAATATGAAGGAAGAACTAAACATCATGCCCCCAGTCTATTAAAAAGCAGCCAACCAGAATGACCGAAGATGTGCCTAGCGACCATCAAGAGATGGTTGCACCTAGTAGCCATGATATCCTGCTGGTCTTAGGGCGAAAGGAGTGTTCAAAGCTACACCGAATGAGCCACCATATGGATAACCTACAAGATATTGAAATATTTTGATCTGTTAAAAATAATATCATTTCTGCATCTCCAAATAGTCCAACATAAGGCTGATATGCCGATGCGAATTCTGGTCTTAGATGATTTATCAACACCATTCAACCAGTCCCCAAACATGTTTATTACACTAGTCAGAGAGGGTAAATCATATGCAAAATGAATAATACGCCACAGAAGGCAAGCAAACGGGCAAGATATAAACAAGTGTTCTCTGGTTTCCTACGACCCTACACAAACAACACTCAGTAGATCCCACCCAATTCATTTTAACCAAGTTATCCTTTGTGAGAATAACCTTATTATTCGGGAACCGCATAAAAAATTATCTCGAGTGGGATTTTTAATTTCCAAAGGAAAACCGTATGATCATTCATAAGATCTCCATCATAGATTTTACAGAAAACACCCCAGATGATGTCAAATTCCACACAAACATATCATGGTCATCAGACAGCTGAACCATCGTAAGTTTTTGACATAGTTGTAGCCAATCATTCCACCAATTTCCACATAATATTCTCCTAAAACCGATATTTAGGGTACTTGTGATAAAACATGTGCAACAGTAAACTATACAATGCTAAATAAGGATGGATATTGCTGTGATAAAGGGGTGTCTTCCAAGCATGTATCCTCCTTAAACCTAGTCTATGAACCATCTCCAACTTTGAAATGTCCTCGAGCAAAGAACTCATAATGTATCCATATGAGGCCCTTCCAAACCAGAGAGTCTGTTGATTTCTCTTAGACTTCAGACAAAGTTTTCTCACTCGGATACATATTATGCAAAAATTCTTGCACACTCCTTCTTTAGTTAATAATTTGAAAAGATATTTGCTCAGCAAACATCTATTTTAATGTCTAAAACCTTAATGCCCAGACCAATCTGATGTTTTGGTCTATAAATTATATTCCATTTCATCAATATATACTTTCTTTTATTTTCATCACTTTACCAAAAAAAAGCGAGACCTATAAAAATCTAAGCGTTTCTATACCCCTCTTAGGGATTTTCAGAAATGATAGCATAAACATAGGTAAACTTGTTAAGACATAATTGATTAGAACCAAGCGATCATAATATGACAATAGTTTTCCCTTCCAACAACCCAACTCCCCTTGGCATCGAGTTTCTACTGGGTACCGATCTGAATTTTTAAGTTTTCTATAATAGATAGGTACACCCAAGTACCTAAAAGGCAAAGACCCCGCTTCACATTCAAATATTTGTTTGTATTGATTTTTTTGTCTTTCACTTTACCAAAGCGGAAAATCTCACTTTTATAAAAGTTTATTTTAAACATGAAATTTTCTCAAAGATACATAATATTAATTTCATATTCACGGTCTTCTATAGATCGTGTTTCATAAATAATATAGTATCGTATGCATTATGTAGAATTTAGACTCCCCCATCAACAAGATGTTGAATGAGCCCTCCAACTTGTCCATCCTCTTTTGCCCGTGCAATTAGGCTGGCAAGCATATCCATAATTATACGAAATAGCATCGGGGATAACGGGTCACCTTGTCTAAGAACTTTTTCCGTTTAAAAATAATAGCCAATATCATCGTTGGCCCGTATTCTAACACTCCCTCCCTCGACAAACTGCTCAATCATTTTACACCATTCTAGAGCAAAATCTTTCATGCGCAGTGTTTGTTGAAAAAAAGACCATTTAACCTTATCATACGCTTTTTTGAAATCAATCTTTAACGGACCTCCATACATCTTCTTTCGATGTAGCTCAGGAATAGTCTCATGAAGGACACCCACCCCGTGTAGGATGTGCCTTCCTGAAAGACTGAGTGGGTCTAATAACTTTCAGGACAATCCCCGTGATACGTACGATTAGTAGCCACCTTGGTCAAAAATTTAAGGCTCACATTCAATAAACATATGGGCTTATATTGTTAAATTTGTACCACATTTTCTTTTTTAGGAATTAAAGTGATGACACCAAAATTCAATTTAAAAAGAGGCAAGTCCCCTATATGTAATTGACTAAGAAGTGCCAACAGATCTCCCTTAATTACTTCCCGGAGTTTTTGGTAGAACTCCGCAGGAAAACAATCAGGCGTTGGCGCCTTATTGTTTTACATTTGATAAATAGCCTCCTATAATGTACCTCCTTTTCAGAAAAAGGTGCTAATACTATTTTCCTCATACGTGAGTTGTGGTATATCATGAGTGACCCCCTCCATCATTGAAATGTTTGTTGGAGTTGGTAGTGCAAAATACTCTTTTTAGTATTCGGTGATATAAACTCCCACAATAGTTTCTTCGTCTTGTTCCAGCTGAAATATTTTGTATTCCTATGCTTACCATTTGCAATCAAATGGAACTGACTCTCGTTAAACAACACTCAAAAAATTTGTTCTAACTTTTAAATCAAGCTCATCTATAACAACAAGCAATCTTTCTTTTTCTTTCTTGTATTTCCCGCTCAAGTTTCTGCCCACGCTTTTAAGAAGCGTCTCACAATACCTAAATTCTAAGCGGTTAAACCTTTTTGGAAACATTCATAAAGTACTGAGCTGTAAAGCACAAATATTTAACGCAACAAATGATGATATGTAAAATGATGGACGTTTTCTGTGTCATCTTAATAAATTAATATACTGCTTTTATCGGAAAGGTGGTAGTCGTATAATAGACTATTGAGACATATTTTTAATTTGTTTTGGCAAAATGGATTTATTTCTACAACTCATATATTTAGAAGCTTCCCGAATGTATACCTCGGTTTCAGTCCACATAGACATGGAGAGGTGATCAATCCTGAAGAGGAAACAAGTGAAATCAGAAAAGTCTTTAATACTAGCTCTTTTTTCGAGAGTATGTGCTACTACTAGAACGGTCTCTATTACTATATCGGAAGATCTATAATTATCAAACCTTTTTTGATAATCTGCCTTAGAAGAGTCGATGCCCCGAGGACCAATTTAGAGAGTTTGAAGACAAGCCAACAAATGTTTAGGATAAACACTTAGGCCATAGCTCAAGAATTTAACACTGAATAAACTGTTAGAACCAGAGCTTGCGCTTCTCCCAGTAGAATAGATTCGGTGCCGAAAGAGGTAGACTGAACAAATATAATACCACTCTAAGGGTGATGAAGAATATTTTCTTATATATTAACTTACTCAATTTTTTTTGAAAAGTATCATTTTATTCATTGATCCTTTGTCTAAAGGCTCCGCTCTTAGATTTATATCTATTAGGTTGAAATGCCCAAACCAAGTGTTGGGGATATACTTTCCGGATATCCTCACTGTACCTCACTGACCAGTGTGACCCACTTTGGGTTAGTGCTTTGCTTCACAGGCGGCCCAGTCAGGGAGAAGAGACGGAGTTCAGTCCGGCTACGGGAAGGCCCAGAAGACTTACCGATATAGGCCTATAGTGTTACTTGTAGTTCAAGATGTACTCTGTAACCGACTCTTAGTCGTAGCCGGATGAATCTCTCATGTAAACCCTAGGCCGGATATCTATATAAGCCGACATAGGGAGAGTCTTTAGGCACACCTTAATAGTCTACAATCTCAACTCGCACAGGCGAAACCTTTGTAACCCATATTCCGGCTCTGCCGTATTATTGGATTGCTAGCAGGAGTAGGATCCGTCCAAAGCCGGCGGATTCGAACCTGGGTAAACTTGTGTGCTCACCATCCCGAAATATTGTACGTCTCACACCCCTCTCTTCCACATGCCTCGAGGACCCCCTCATGGCGTACTTGTCATCAATCTGACGACAGTTGGCGCCCACCGTGAGGTAAGTGAGCTTCGGATCTACGTTCCGAGCGGAATCTGCAAGAATCAGAATCGGCGAGACCATCGCCATCGGTCACATCCTCTACGCCAGCGATGTCCCTCCCATCGTTCTCGACGAGACCTGGATTCCGGCTAGGGAGGTCGTGACTGCCTACACCATCATGTCTTTCGGCGAGATCGATATGTACATCAGATTCGCTAAATCTGTCCCACCTACCCCAGTGGTGATGATAGAGGCAGAAGAAACTTCTGGGTCCCCTTTGTCCACGGAGGCGGCAGAGTTCCGGATCTCAGAAAACCCTAATCCCACCCAGCCCGCACCCATTGCGGAGATAGTGGACAAATCCGAGCCTGAAGCAGACCTTGCGGTTCAAATCGAGTCTGGAGTGGATCTCCCTAGCGAGGCCGAATCCCAGACCGATCCACCCGCTGAGGCCAAAATCCAGGAGGATAACAGTAACAACCTTGGTTCCGGCTCTGCCAACGCCGGAACAGATCAACTGTTCCTGAGGCACACGTTGAGGCGCATGATGATGCAAGACGCAAGCGTGGATGAGGTTCTCGAAACCATCAAGATTTTCGAGGAAGCCCACGAGGAAAGCCGCAACTACCTCAGGACCCACACATCGCACTTCGTCGGATATGTTGGATCCAAATCCGGCTCTGATGATGCTGGAGACAACACCGACTCGGTGCTGGAGACGATCGGAACAAACACCGACTTACCCGCATCCTCGGATGACTCGATGACGTCGGTGGATTTCCGAAAGTTCTCCGCAGAGTATGAAGAGGAGTACAACTCCAAAGCTGCAGAAGAAGGAGAAGCCATGGATGAAGGATCCGGGGAAAACTCTCCCAAAGCGCAGGATGACATGGATATCGAAGATAACCCCGAGCTCCAGATGTCCAAAAGTACCGATCAGAGCTTGACTCCGGGAAACGGACCCAAGGCCGTCTTTGCTACCAGCGCATCCAAGAAGGCAAAGAAGAGGAACAAGAAGAACAAAACCCTGGCAAAAGAACTTCTAGCAGAGGAGGTGATTGCCGAGGAATACGAGGAAGACTCGTATGGAGCACTTATCCCAGAAGAGCCCAAAGAAAAATCGATGGACGGACACGTGGTCACCGCAGGTGCACGTAAACTCATCGATGCTGCATTAACCACACCTATCCCTACTGCAGGAGAGCTAACTGTTGCGGAATTGGACGAAAGGGCCCAAGCCCTCGAAGCGCGTCGCCAAGTACTCTTGGATGAAGCTAAGAACATCGAGGAAGAAAAGAAACGCATGGCCAAGGCGGAGATGCTCATATCTCTGCAACATCAGAAGAACCGGAAACGACATACACATGACAGTCAATTTTCGGAATTACGTAAGGTTCTCTTTGAGGGAGATCCGGGGATGCCTCGGCTCGATAGCAAGGGAGATTTGGTGTATCCAACACCGGTGCAGAACACTGCCGTTGCTCGAGACATCCTGGCAAATAATCTAGGTCCAGAACAGGTTTGATTGGGCATTAAGTTACTCACCAAGGTCCTGGAGCAGCAGAAGGCCACGAATTCCAGAAGTGGAAAACTGGTCTCCCAATCCGACCAATGTCGCACGGATCCGGCCTAGAATGATGTAAGACCCCAACGTGCCCAGGAACAGCATCACCGTTCCGACCGTCGGGAAGACAACTACTCAAGAACCGGATCTTCAGGACAACATCACAAAACTGCACGTGACTGGTGCAATGTTACCCCAGCTGCTGAGCAAGAGTCAATTGCTGCACTATATCCAAAGAATCCTCCCTGGCGAGAGTCAAACGATCATAGGGAAGAAGACAAAGAGAAACGTCTGGAGGAGGACCGTCAAAGAATTCCACCTCCTAGACACACAAGTCATCTGGCTGACGAACGAAGGAACGACGGACACCGTGCTGAGTCAAGCCGGCAGGGGGCTCGTCGTAATGAAGACCCTCCCTGGAACCAGAATAATGACGCTCCGGACGGAGGCCGGTGATCAGCCGGAAACAATCCAGCTGCTCCACCCTCTCCACCAAGCAGCCATCACAACGACTCCCAAGGAGGCCAAGGAGGGCGTCGTGGCAGAGGAGGTGGTGGCAGAAGCCGAAGTCCGGCTCCAAGGCACCACAGTCATAGCCGTCATTCAGGGCGATCTTTGTCCCCAAGTAACGCGAGGCACAGGATTAACTCCAACATAGAGGCGCGGCTCTACGAAAACGATGATATATACGTGGGCCCAAAATGCTTCGGACCACGCATAAGAGCAACAAAATTCCCGGAAATATTTGCTATCTCAAGACACATTCAAGCCTACGACGGTATAGCTCAGCCAGATACTTGGCTCCATGATTTTTTCCAGGCTTGCTGTATCGCCAAAGGCGGAAACAGCCTGGTCGTGACCCGATATCTCCTACTCATGTTGCGGAAGACGGCACGATCATGGCTCAATGAACTCCGGAGAACACCATTCACAACTGGTATAACATGCATAGCGCGTTCTTTCGGAATTTCGAAGACACATATCAGAGGCCCTGTACGGTAGGAGACCTACAACGTTGCACCCAGAAAGCCAAAAAAACTTGCCGAGATTATCTCGGATAATGGATCGACACTAAAAAGTCCTGTGAAGGGGTAAATGACCAAACTGCGATTGAAGCTTTCATTGCAGGACTTCCAATTGGTTTACTGCGTCATCGCTTGAAGTGCGACAAAGTAACTAATTTGGGAGAGATGATAGAAACAGCGAGCAAGTATGCAGATGTGGACGACGATGCAGAGGGACTACTTAACACCCTAGCTGTGCCACAGTCAGCAAAACAACCAAAGCAGCAAGCTCAGAAGCGCAAGAACACCTCGGAAGAAAAACCCAACACGGAAACGACAGTGGTCACTGCTACTTTCGGGTCTGGAGGACGAGGAGGGCGCGGCAGAGGCCGTGGACGCGGTCATGGGACATCAAGAGTCCAGGGTAGAGGAGACCAGCAACCTGGCAAAACCTACTATTAGGCCGACATTTCCAATGACCCGTGTGTGCATCACTTAGATGCCAATGGGGGCTCGTCTCACACAAACACCGAGTGTCGTTTTAATGATGACATCAAGAAAGATGATACTGCTGGCTACAGGGCTAAGCGGAAGAAGGGAAAGAAGAATCCCAAAAAATATAAAGAGACCAAGGAAGATTCCGACATGGAGGAAGACGATGCTTCAAATCCCAAGCCGGAAGGGAAGAAGAACTTCCCAACAAAGTAACTAACGAGGGCTAACCTCGGCAATGTCCATGGTGAAGGACTTAGGGTTTCACGGAAAAGAGAATGCTGGGGCTTTCGTCGGATGTCAAGAAAACAATGGAGTCAAAGTCGCATGAATATTTGGAAATCGCACTGTTACAAGTTGCCTGAGAGTTTTTTGGTACCCTCGCTTGGGCTTCTCCCATCCTATATATAATAGGCCGGGTCTCAAAGCTATATGCGGATAGGTTTTACATACACATAATTACAATACCAACATAATATTTGTTCATAGTCTCTTTCCTAATACAATCAAAATCTTTGTCGGCTGCTTCTTTGGACTATCATCTGAAATCTTCATGGGCTGGAAGACTTTTACCCAGTATAGGGTAGTAAATCATAAGCATCCGAGTAATCATACCTATGTCAATAGCCTCCGAGACTCTACTTGAACCGAAGTTTCAGGTTGAGTCTCAAAGTTTCTTTTTCCTTTTTTATTTTTTTTCTTTATTTATATATGTTTTATAGGAATTTGGTACAACGAGTCTGATGCTTCTGATGGATCAAGAATCAGTTAATTGCTCCTGGGCAAAAACAAGGTTGTCCTACATCGAATTAAAGTCCCCAGGCCTGAATTCGGAATTTACTACTAGCGTAATTCAGTTCGGGCCGCTGAGGTCTTATCGAATACTGGATCCATGTTTCATTTTATCGGGTACCCAACTCGTCTGTAGGGATTTTTCATCGTATTGTTGATACAAATATTTTACTGGCAGAGCGCATTCTTGTGCGATTACAAGGTCACACAAGACGAATCCTGGGGTCTTACCTTCATTTTTTTCAACATGGCATTCGGATTTTTGTCGCGTTTGAGCATGATCCGAGATTTTTGTTTTTTTGGCGGTTGGCTTGCTGGGCTGCCAATATTTCTAACTTTTATCAGATAGTTTTAATGCTTTATGCCGGCTCCCGATGGGAGTAATCTTTTTGAGAATACCTTTTTGAGGATACATCGATGTAAAACTCATAGGTATTTTCAATCATGAACATTTTTGTTTTATACATAATTGGATTTTTATCGGGTGCGTGCCAGCGCTCCCCATGGCAGTAGCCCCCGAGGCTATGTTCAGATGCCTGTATCTAGACATAGACTCATAGGTGTTGTTAGCTTGATGGAAAACATAGATCTTTTGAACGGATATAAATAATAAAGAGCTTAAGGTACAAAAAACTTATCTTTTTATACACAAGGCAAAAAACCGATGATACATTTTTTTGGCGGATGACACCTAGCCGTTGGCCTGGATATTCTGGATTAAGAAGCCGAACCGTAAATCTTATCGTATTGTAAGTAATCTTATTCGTAAAAGCGTCATAGATGCGCTATGTTCCATGGATTGGAGTATTTGACTCCCGTCTTCTTGTCTTGTAATCGATATGCTCCTCCGAGAATAACTTCTGTGACGATGTATGGTTCTTCCCATGGAGATTCTAACTTTCGGTGTCCATCTTGCTTGAGGCGAAGAACTAGGTCCCCTACTGTGAAGGACCTAGGCCGCAATCGTCGGTTGTGGTAATTGCGCAAGTTTTGCTGGTACATAGTTGCTCTTTGTAGGGCTTCATCTCGAGATTCATCAAGTGTATCCACATCATCTTCGAGTGCTTCTCTTGATTCCTCTTCATCGTATGCAGCTACTCTTGGGGATTCATGTGACACTTCAACATGAAGCACGGCTTCTGCGTCGTGGACCAGAATGAAAGGTGTCTCTTGTGTTGAATTATTTGGGGTTGTACGACTCCATAAGACAGATGGTAATTCATTAACCCATGCTCCTTTTGCTCTGTCGAGTGGCGCTAGTAGTCTTTTCTTGAGTCCAGTAGTAACTAGTCCATTGGCTTTTTATACTTGTCTATTTTTTTGCGGGTGAGCTACCGAGGCGTAGCTTACTTTGATACCCATTTCCTGCAGTACTCCTTGAACTCATTGGAAGTGAAGTTAGTTCTATTGTCTATAATGATGATGTTCGGTACGCCAAACCAAAATACTATGTATTTAATGAACTTCACAGCCGAAGTTCCGTCTTGGGTGGTGACATGCATTGCTTCGATCTATTTAGTAAATTTGTCGACTGCTACTAGCAGAAAGACGTATCCTCCTGGCGATGATTTGTGAAGTTTTTCCACCGTATGGAGTCCCCACTGAGCGAAGGGCCAAGCCATAGGTATAGGATTTAACTCAGCGGCGGGTGCTCTAGGCTTTGTTGTGAACCGTTGACATTATTCACATGTTTTGACAATATCTTTTGCATCTTGAACTGCAGTGAGCCAGTAAAATCCTTCCATGAATGCTTTGGCAGTAATTGCTCAGCTACCTTCATGATGAGCACAAACTCCTTCATGTATATCTTTGAGTATGGTTTTTCCTTCTTCGGGTGTCACACAGCGCTACAACACGCCCAAAATACTTCTCTTATACGCCTCCCCTTTGATTATTCTGAAGGCATTCAATCTTCGGGTGATTCGTCGGGCTTCTATCACATCTTTGGGTAGCTCGTCCTTAGTCATGTATGCTACATACAGCTGCATCCAGGTAGGTTCAATTAGCATGACCTCTCCAATTTCCTATTCTTCTTCTTCGATGGCCTCTTCTATACTCTTGGTCGCTGATGGAGCCCCCGAGTCTTTTCGCGGGTGACTCTTTTTTCCCGTTTTTGGTGCTACGACCTCGGAGACTCTTTTTGCTTTGATCGATCGTTCCGTTATTTCTTCCCAGAAAACCCTAGGTGGCACTGGTAAGCACAAGGATCCGATGTGTGCTAGATTGTCGGCTTCTTCATTGCTTGCTCTTCCTATGTGCGATAATTCACATCCATCAAATTGAGCTTCCATAATGCCATATAGATGGCGGTAAGCAATCATGTTATCGCTGACGGTGTCGCACTTGTTCATTGCTTGTTGTGCCACAAGATTGGAATCTCCAAAGGTTTTGAGGCGAGTTGCACCGCAAGCTTTGGCCATTCGCATGTCGTGCAACAAGGCCTCGTATTCAGCTTCATTATCGGATGCATTTGCAAAGCTCATCTGAAATATATAGCGCATTTTGTCGCCTTGTGGGGATACTAGTATGAATCCTGCCCCTTCTCCTTCCGTTCTTTTTGATCCATCGAAGTACATTGTCCGGGCACTAGAAAGGTCAGGTGGACCCGCACACTGCAACTCTGTCCATTCTGTGATGAAATCTGGCAAAACTTGTGACTTCATTGCCTTGCGCTTCTCATACGTGATGTCTCGAGGGGATAATTCGATGCCCCATAGAGAGACACGCCCAGTTGCTTCTGGATTGTTGAGTATGTTTGGCAAAGGTGCTTCATTAACCACTATGATCGGATGTTCCAAAAGATAATGGCGTAGTTTTCGTGCTGTCATAAATACCCCATATGCTAGCTTTTGGTAATGTGGGTACCTTTATTTGGATGGCGATAAGACCTCGCTCAGTGATGTCTACGCACTTCTATTCTTGTAGACAGTTGTTGGGCCTCCAAGTGCAGAGGTTTGTAGAACACCAGCAAGTTTTCCCTTAAGTGAATCACCCAAGGTTTATCGAACTCAGGGAGGAAGTGGTCAAAGGTATCCCCTCTCAAACAACCCTGCAATCAAGATACCAGAAGTCTCTTGTGTCCCCAATACACCCAATACACTAGTCAGGTGTATAGGTGCACTAGTTCGGCGAAGATATAGTGAAATACAAGTGGTATGGATAATTATAAGTGGTAACGGTGCTAGAAAATAGCTTGATGGGGTGGAAAAGACTAAAGTAAAACTGAAATAAAGATAGAAGCAAGCAAACATGTAATAGATCTAATAGCAAATGGTGTTTCAGTGCTAAGAAACAAGGCCTAGGGATCATACTTTCACTAGTGAACACTCTCATATAAATATCTTCTCTTCATGATACTACTCTTAACTACTCTCCGGTTGGACACTCTAATCCATGGTAGGGCTATAACATCACACCTCAAAGTAAGCCTTTCTCATCTAGATAACCCCACACTGTCACCTTGAGCACTAGATGGGTCCAACAAACACCACAATTTCATAAAGATATCTAACTCAAAATATAACTCATAACAAGTATTTGTAATCTCTAGCCTAAGTGCCACCATGGTGTGCACGTTGTCACTTTCACACACATGGGGAGAGCAGAGATCTATTAAAGCACTTGAGTAACAAGGTAGATCTATAGATTACAAGCTCATGATCTCAATAAGATCATGCATAGAGAGAGAGATGAACACATAGCTACCGGTAGAACCCTTAGCCTCGAGAGAGAACTACTCCCTCCTCATCATGGGAATCAGCAATGGTGATGGAGATGGTGGTGGAGATCGATGGAGATGGCGCCGGGGGCACTTCCCCGTCCCGGCAGGGTGTCGGAACAGAGACTTTCTGTCCCCCGAATCTCCCCTTCAATGGCGGTGGCGCTGTGGAACTTTTCGTGAATTTCTGATTGACGATCTAGGGTTTTTGCCTCGGGGGAGATATACAAGCGAAAGAGGCAAGGTCGGTGGCCGGCCAGGGGGCCCACACCATGCTCTGGCGCGGCCAAGGGGGACCCGCGCCTAAGGGTGGTGTGGCCACCCTGTGGCCTCTCTCCGACTCTCCTTCTGGCTCCGTGAGCCTTCCGGGAAAATAACAACTTTGGCTTTTGTCCGGTCCAATTCTGAGAATATTCATTTTCTGACTTTCCTGGAACCAAAAACAGCAGAAAACAGGCAACTGGCACTGTGGCATCTTGTTAATAGGTTAGTCCAAGAAATCATATGAAAAGTACTCCAAAGTTGGAACAAAATACAAGAAAGTAGATAAAACCAAGCATGGAACATCAAAAATTATAGATACATTTGCAATGTATCACTCAACAAGTAGACTAGCCTCTATACACCATGGGTTTTTCCTTCTTCGGGTCGCTCCACGACTAAGACCGTGCTAACCACCTGATTTGTGGCAGCGATATAAAGCAGTAAAGGCTCTTTCTATTTTGGCGAAACAACGACGGGAGATGTAGAAAGTGTTCTTTTAAGATGTTCAAAGGCGTGTTGAGCTTCTTCCGTCCATTCGAATTTCTCCGACTTCCTCATGAGGGTGTAAAATGGCAACCCTTTTTATCCTAATCTTGCAATGAAACGACTGAGTGCCGCTACTCGCCCCGCTAGCTAATGTACACCACATAGATTTGTTGGCTTTTTCATTGTTAAAATTGCTCTTGTTTTCTCAGGATTAGCCTCGATTCCTCTTGCTGATACCAAATATCCGAGGAGTTGCCCTACCGGGACTCCAAAGGAACATTTCTTCGGGTTTCGTTTGATGCTAAACTTGTCGAGATTTTTGAATGTTTCTTCGAGGTCCTTGATGAGTGCAGATCCTTGTCTTGTTGTAACTATAACGTCATCGATATATACTTGTATGTTTGTGCCTATTTCGCTTCCCAAACATTTCGGCATCATCCGCTGATATGTTGCTCTGGTGTTCTTGAGGCCAAAGGGCATTTTTGTGTAGCAGAATAGACCATAAGGCATGAGAAACGCTGTTTTGTCCTGATCTTCTTTCTTCATCCTAATCTGGTGGTATCCTGAGTAAGCATCCAAAAAAGAAAGACGTTCGCATCCCGCGGTTGCATCGATTATTTGGTCGATTCATGGCAATGGGTAGTGATCTTTTGGACAATGTTTGTTTAGTGCGGTAAATTCGATGCACATTCGAAGTTTTGTAGTATTTTTGTTTGGAACACATACTGGGTTTGCGACCCACTCTACTTTTGTTAGTTCTTTGATAAAGTTGGTGTCAGTAAGGCGATGGAGCTCCTTTCCAATGGCTATACGCTTTGGTTCTGCGAAGCAACGAAGCGGTTGTTTTACTAGCTTCGCCTTTGGATCCAAATTTAATGCGTGCTCAGCGAGTTTCCTGGGAATTCCCGGCATGTCAGAAGGTAGCCATGTGAAGATCTCCTAGTGCTCATGGAGGAACCTGATGAGCATGCTTTCCTATGCGGGACCAAGATTGGAAGCCACAAATGTTGTTTTCGTCGGGTCGACGGGGTGGATCTATACTTCTTTGTGTCCTTTGCAGTGTCAAAAGCCTGATCAGGACTGACACGCGCTACTTCCGGTGGTTCTTCGATTGCTGAAGTTTTCAGTTGTTCAAACTTTGTTGCCATCCCGAAAGATTCAGAAATTTTGTCGAACTCCCGATCACAATTGTTGGAACATGTGAAGCTTCCTTTTACCGTGATGATTCATTTTTGTGCTGGCATTTTTATGACTAGGTACGCATAATGCGGAACTTCCATGAACCGTGCAAAAGCTGGTCGTCCCAGGATCGCATGATATTGTGATGGCCAGTCCATTCGAGTTTTTCTCGCCTAAAATTTACTTTGGAACCAAAAACAGCGTCAAGAAATACTTTTCCTAAAGGAATTTCGGCTTTACCTGGTACTATTCCGTGGAAAGATGTTTCTGTTGGCGCGAGGTTATCCAGGGGATAGGCCATTGTTCTTAGAGTTTTTGCGTAGATCAGATTTATGCTGCTTCCTGCATCCATGAAGACCTTGCTCATATCGAACCCGCCAATTTGTGCTTCGACTATCAAGGCTAAGTGACACGCTCATGGGACCCGAAGCGGGTGATCGGCTCTACTGAATGTGATTTCTTGCTCTGACCAGTGGAGATATTCGGGTGTGGTTGATGTTGCTGTTTCCGCCGTATTGATTTGTCTTGTGATGAGCTTCTAGGTTTTGTTGGATGGATGATCTTTCTGAATCATGGACATTGCCCCTTTTGACCTAGGGTATTCACTGTTTTGATCAGTTGTGTTTTGTGGTAACACTGTTGGTGATGGTGGTGGTGGTGCACCGATGGCTAATGTGCCAGGCGCAGATGTGTATCGTCGGTTTGCCGCTTCGGTTGCTTTTGCATTGCATAGCTCCTGCATCTTCAAGAATGTTTGGCAGTCTTTGATGAGATGGTTAGATTGTTGTCTGCCTACTGAGTCAATGTAAAAATGCATATTACAGGGTCATTCCAGCATTTGCATCGCGGACATGGGTGGGTCTCGAGATCTTGGCTGGTACCGCTGTGTTGACTGGTTTCCTCCGACGTCATCCTTGTTATGGCGGTATCCGCCGTTGAAGTCATTGCTTCTATTGTTACCTTCACCCGAGAAACCGGCTGCAACGTAACTTGGCCCCGTGTTTCCATCGTTGTTCCTTCTTATTCTATCGTTGCCGTGTTTATCCCTATCTTCTTCGGGTGACCGCGTACCCTTATTATGCAGCGCTCTTCTCCATCAGCCCAGCGATTTGCTATTTCCGTTAATTGTGAGATTATTTTGGGTTTAACCCCTCCCAGTTCTTCTATGAATTCTCGGTGACGGAGGCCATCGTTGAAGGCATCGATGGCCCATTCATCAGATATGGACTCAATTGAGTTTTTTATAATACTCCATCGTTGGATGAATGCTCTTATTGATTCCCCAGATTTTTGTTTGCATGCCCGCAACTGTAACAAGGATGTAGGTCATTTAAACGTGGATTGGAAGTGTCGGATGAACTTATCTTCCAGGTCGTTCCAACCGCCGATGGAATCTTTAGGTGACTGTCTGAGCCATGATCTTGCGGCTCCGGTGAGGTGTAGTTGTAAGCTTTGCATTGCAGTAGTTGTGGAGCCGCCTTGTAACTTGATAGTGGCTAGATAATCTGCTAACCATGCTTTGGGTTCCTGGAGTCCATCGTACTTGTGGCGGTCGTGTGAAAGGTTGAATTCCTTGGGTACTGAGGTTTTGCGAATCCGCTAAGTGAAACAAGTGGCCCCGCATAGCTCGTAATCGTCTTCGTTGTATCCATCATGGTATCGTCGGCTGCGGTTTTCATCTCTTGATCCATCGTTCCTGTGTTGCGTATTGTCGTTTCTTGTGTTGCTTCGTGGCTCGAGTCCTACGAGGTGTGTCTGGTGTGGCGATCGAGATCGTCGGGTGTGTCCTACTTGCCGAGGGCTGCTGCGACGGTGTGGAGATCTATCGAGTTTTCGCGTGGTTCCTTGCTCTGCTCCCGCGAGAGAGGCTCCCCCCATGCCAAGGTTCATCAGGGCGGAGCGGTGGACGGCCGCACGGGGATCGTCGTGTGCGGGCTGAGTTGTGATCAGATATGTTTGCGCGGCCACAATGGCTGCTTGGGCCGTTTTTTCCTTGATGTTTCCTGCTTGGTCAATCGACATGAACGATAGATCAAGATCTCGGATGAGTCCGCTTCTTTTTGCTTCAGGGATATTCTGCAGTCGAGTTGTTCCCCTTCTTGGTGGTGCTCCTCCTGTTACGCTCTCCGATCCTCAGGTAGAGCTTCACTATGCCCATCGTAAGCTAGATTCGTCGGCTAATCTCTTTCTTTCATCGAGTTGCCTCTGCATCCTGAGTAGGTCTCTCTTCTTGTGATGAAGCAGATATTGGTATGCTAATAGATCCTCTCGTGAAGCGTCCACTATCATTGGAACTGCTCCCGAGATTGCTTCTCTTGCTTTTTGCCATGCCATTGCTTGTAGCCGAAGAGTTTGCCTCTCTCCTCCATGCAGTTCTCCGCCTCTTCCTTGGACTATGCGGTTATTCACTGTTTCTCCTCTGTTTCCATGGTCCCCTTCATTGTTGTGATTTCCTGCATTGTCATCCGATAAAATATCACTGGGGTCGAGGATAGGATTACAGTTAGGGCCGCATGGTGTTGAGGTATTCCCGTTGACCAAGCACACTTGGTGGCGTGTTATGCGTGGGATGATGATGTTGTTTTCTGCCCCAAAGGATGTACTGGTAATATTCTGAGATTGTAGTTCTGGGTAGATCTTTTCCATCCTTTTTTCAAAGTCGACGTTTTTGCTACTTTCTTCGGGTTCTAAATTTGTCAGGCTTGCTTTGCGTGGTGGAGTTGGTTGAGGACCTGATTCGAGGGAGAGATTGCCATAAAGACCATCAAGGTCCCCCTAGATCCGTCTCGATTTGCTCGCTTTCTTCGCCTGCTTCGATCTGTGTTGTAGCATCCATGGAGGACCCGACGAATGATGTTGGTATTGCCGTAGGCGTAGGTTTTTCCACCGACGGCTCTGATGTGATCAGGGCCGAAGGGTGCGATTCTTGCGGGTCTTCTACTTGGAAGTGTAAACTTCCAATGATTAGATCGGATCCACCATTGAAATCGGTGGGTACCAATACAGGGGTGGGAAGGTGTGGATCTACTTTTGTCGGGTTGATGCTTGGTGGAGAGCGGTCCGCCGAATCCATGTTCCGAGTGTTCAGGTTTCCCATAGACGACATCAATTGACGAGGGGTAACCTCGGCAATGTCCATGGTGAAGGACTTAGGGTTTCATGGAAAAGAGAACGCTGGGGATTTCATCGGATGTCAGGAAAACAATGGAGTCAAAGTCGCCTGAATATTTGGAAATCGCACTATTACAAGTTGCCTGGAGTTTTTCGGTAGCCCTGCTTGGACTTCTCCCGTCCTATATATAATAGGCCTGGTCTCAAAGCTGTATGGGGATAGGTTTTACATACACGTAATTACAATACCAACACGATGTAGGCTCATAGTCTCTTTCCTAATACAATCAAAATCTTTGTCGGCTGCTTCTTTGGACTATCATCTAAAATATTCATGGGCCAGAAGCCTTTTACGCAATATAGGATAGTAAATCATAAGCATCCGAGTAATCATACCTATGTTAGTAACAGACTAGCAGTGATCAGTCACATTACATCGTGGGTTAAAGGTGTTTTTCTCATCACAGAAAAGGTGCTTTAAGAAAATGCCTTTATCACCATTTATCGAAAACTTTGCTAGGATCTCCAGAAGATATGTATGAGGTGATATCTAAGGAACTTGCTGGAAGTATCTGCAGTCAAAGATATTTTAGTAAACCATATAAAACAATAAACTTTTTGAAATCACTAGAAGAATGCAGCCCCATAGATTCATCATAACGAAGACACCACATGTCACTCATAATACATAAGAACGTGACCTCGCACTAAAATAATATTTACAACAATAATTAATCTTGTGCAACATGTCACAGTTATCTCTGTACTGTAGGATTATCGGGTATCTGAGTAGGATTCACTACAAAGAATATGGTGATACACGACCCTCCATATTGGTCACTGAAAGGTCATAGTTTTTAATCTATGACCTTTTTGTGACCAAATACAGATGGTCAAAAGCTGACCTTTTTTCTGAATTGGTCATAGACGTCTATAACCAATATAGATGGTCACAGATTCTATGACCAACTGTATTGGTTACAGACTGTTTACCATGTCCACGTAGGATCCTATGTGGTCGATCCTACATGGAAAATTTGTGACCAATTGAAAAGGTCGTCGATCAGATTTAGCCCACTCCAGCTAGGTGTTTTACATGGGCCAAGCCCAAGAATTTCAGCCTTTTGTTTTCTAGGCCTTGCCCTTCTACCCAACATTTCTTTTCGGGCCATATCCTTTTCAAGGCTGATTTCCTTTATGGTTTGTGGCATTTACAAGGTCCGTTTAGTTTATGGGCTAAGGCCTTTTTGTGTCCGTTTCATTTTCTAGTTACATCCCATTCCATGCGCATTGTTCTGGTACAGAATTGCTGGGCCTGTGGACTTTTTTAGATCCAATAGAGGCCTAACTAACAGTAGAACAGCCAAACCAGCACAAGTATAGTTTCCAATAATATAATTCACAAAGCATAACAATTTTCAAAAATACAATTTCCAAAGCATCACAATAATCAGATCATCCATCCTAAGCAGGCAGACAATCTTTCATCTTACTGCCGACAGGGACTAACTTTACTTCATCATCACTACAATATTATCATGGCTGAATGGATGTACTTGAAACAGTATAAACAATAAATGTACTTCCTTCGGAATAGTCACCACTTCTAACTGTCTCGGCGCCGTCGGTCATCGAGCTTCACCGCCATCTTCCGCGCTCTCTACCACGCCCCCTCAGTGGAGTGCTCGACGAGGTCGCCCTTTCCCCGACCTAACCCAAGCAGTCAGACCGACACAGCAATATCTAGAGCTTGAAGTTCTGATATTACATGATAATCAAACAATCAGCAGACAACATTTTATTAAGGTATGAACATGCAATATTTACACAGGAAAGCTAAGCTTCTGTATAATGCAAACATATTAAAATCAGGAAAGCACTCACAACTTCAGAAACGTCTATGAGTAAGAAATGAATGAAAGCAAGGCAATACCTTTTTAGCCGCAAGTTTATAATGCAGTAAAGAAAATACTTTAAAAAAACTTAAACTAATTGGTAGTGTTACATTCAAGCTATCAACCGAACCTACATTAATATTTACCATATAAGAGAGCACTCGGCTCAATAGGAAGATATACAGATAAATAATTGGTAGTGCTACATTAATAAGATACCATATGAGAGCACTCAATTAAACAAGATACAGTGTATATATCAGACTACGCAGAATTTGCAGTAAGAGCAACAACATCACATGTTTTTCAGAGAATTGTCAGCAAACACAATATGCATTCAGGAACACAGAGTGTAATCTAAGGAATTTCTACTTGCAAAACAATGACAAGAAGATACATAAGCCAAATGAATTTATGTCCAAATTTTATTTATTGTAGAACATCAAACACAGGATCAGAGCACCAACTTGTATAGAGAGAACAAATGTGTATATAACAGCACATTTATCTAACAATATAGAACGACAACAAAAACAAAGTATAGAATTGAGTTTACTACAAGATTTACATTGTCCTGGTCGGATTCTTTAATGGCATCATCAAGAAAAGCATTTGTTCAGGTATAGGAGGAATGTCCAGAACATTTCCTTCATCCCAAAAATGTCATACAAAATCAGCCATGTAATATTTCTACCAATAAATTACACTATCATCTACCCTGGAGCTACTCTGTGAAACCTATCATTTTATACCTGCAGATTTCTTCTGTGAGCATTCATCAGAATAGGAACCAGCCCTTATGACCTACCGGAAGTAATTAAACAATGATTTTAACTTTTGCTCAAATAGCGTTCCAAACCAAAACTGATAGATGATTTTAATTTTATACACACGTCCGGTACCCCGACAACCTTCGTCCCTCGCTCCAGCAAAGCAGCGGAAGCAGCAACTCCTTTCTAGATAAAGTCACCGGGAACATGTATCTCGCTAATCCGAGACCATGGGGAAATAATACTAGAGGGGGAGAGAGATCCTTCACAAGGAGGTGTGAGGAAGAAGGGGAGTGAGGGGGGACTTTTATAGGAGGAGGGGGGTGCCCCTCTCACCATGGCCGGCGCATGGGGGGTGACTCCTCACCTCCCCCATTCATGTGGTGGTAACCCCTCCACATTAAAATGCCCCTTCACATTCTCTTTTAAAGTCTCCACTAATGCTCTCTCATTTAATAAAACTCTTTAATTATTTTTATTCAGAATTTTGTTAATTACTTTAATTAAAAAACATTCACATAAAACCCCCTGCAACATTTCAATATTACACGCAGAACCAATTTCAGCAATTTCACCCGAAATAGTTTCGGTGTCTATTGAAATAATTCCAGCGCTTTCTTAAATCTTTATCTGAAACATATTTGCTCCAAATGGTGTCGGTATCCCTTAAGTGTGTCACCCTACGGTTCGCGAATAATGCAGACATGATCGAGACCCCTCTCAGATCAATAATCAGAAGCAGGACCTGGAGATCCATACTTACTCCTACACATTCAACAATGACTTCTGTGATCGTGAGAAGCTTTAACGCTAGTAACTAAATCCCTTTGTCTCGTGATATATTACATGTTCGAGATTCGATCATCGGTATCTCCATACCTAGTTTGATCTCGTTGCCGACATGCACTCTTTTCTCGTTCCCGTGATATAACATTCTAGTGATCACATCACTTGCTTGCAAGCTATCTTAATGTGATATCACTGAGAGGGCCCAGAGTATATATAACCGTCATCGGGATTGACAAATTCCACTCTTAATCCATGAGCCTCAACATAACACCTTCGTAGCACTGAACCCATCTTTATAGTCACCCTGTTACGGTGTGACGTTTGATGTTATCAAGATACTCTTCCGGTATTAGCAATTAACATGATCTCATGGTCTAAGGATAAAGATTACTTCGTATGATGTTATAGCAATATAAACATAATGACTTTGATCGTAATGTTATACTTCGGATGAATGTTCATCACATCATTCCACCAATGTTGTGACCTCGTTATTAACAACATCCAATGTCCATGATTAGGAAACCTTGATCATCTTGTTAATCAACGAGCTAGTCTATAAGAGAGGCATAACTAGGAACCCTTTTTGTTTATTAAACACACATGTATTGATGTTTCCGATCAATACAATTCTAGCATGCAAAATAAACATTTATCATAAACATGGGATAAGATAATAACCACTTTATTATTGCCTCTCGGGCATATTCCCTTCAGTCTCCCACTTGCACTAGAGTCAATAATCTAGTTTGAAAAACTTTGCGTATTGAACACCTATGGCTTTCTGGTGTTGCATATACGCTATTGCTAGTGGTTAACATAATCTACGGATCTGACGGTTTCAGGTCCGTGTGTATTTGCATGTCTTTGCGTCTCTACGCATCACTCATTCTCAAATGAGATGGCATTGTATAAATTTGGTCCTTTGGTGAGACCTTTAGTTCGTTCGGCTCAAAATATGTTGATATTATTGTCACACAATATATCTTCATAGTATTAGCCCGCTTTGAACCACACCTAGTTTGATAACAAACTACTTAACACAAATGCCCTCCTTTACTGCTACTATAGCAGTTATATACTTAGCCTTTTGTTGTAGTATCTATCACAATGTCTCAACTTTGGAACTCATCCAAATCCTTCATGGAACTTCCTTTCCAATACGTTGTGCCACCCATAGTCTAAATTGAGATAAATTTAATTTCTATCTTGTGACAAAACTAGTATCAATGTAACACTTTACAATGAACTACCTTTAACTATTTGTCACTTATACATGATATATTCTTAGTTCTTCCAAAGCTCATAAGAATATCTTTACTATTGACCAATGATCATCTTATGAATCATTCTGGTATGTCCTCATAACATTTAGAGCATAGGACATTCTGGATACATATCATGGTATAATCGATCAAAATCTTCATGTGATTTTACACACCAAGTGTTGAAACACTTGAATCTTGATACACTTCTTTCCATGCAGGAAGAACCTTTCTTGTTGTTTCCATATTGAACAATTTCAATATCTCATATATGTATGTCTGGCACAACCATATTTGCGCCTTAATCTATCCATATAGATATTGATGCCAAATATTTCGGGTTTGCCCAAGTCTTTCATCGAAATCTTATTTTAATAAAATTCTTAACTTGTGTCAATACAAGATACATCATTTCCAATCAACAATATGTCCTCTACATAATGTATTAGAAATATGTCTCAGCGCTCCCACTTAATTTCTTGCGAATGCAAGCATCTTCATCATCTCCGATGAATTTAAACTCTTTTAACAGTTTCATCATGGTGAAGATTCCAACTCCGCTATGCTTACTTCAACTATTGAAGTTTACATGCCCTTTTAGCACCCTTTGAATTAACAAAACCCTTCAGACCATGTCATGTACATGTCCTAGGTTACCGTTCTATTAGAAGAACCTTGTTTTGTTTATTCAACTACCATATACCAAATTATATGTAGTGGTTGCTACATTAATTCGTCAAGACTATATATCGCTACGAAAGATCATATCTTATCATAGTCAACTCCTTGAACATTGCCGTAAACTTCTTTCCGACATGTCGACTATTTCATAGATGTCAAACATCCATGTCTATTTCTTTATAGATCCAAACACGACCGATAGGCTTCACGCCTTTCCGGAGGGTCTTCCAAGTTCAGAAACTTTATTTCTCGTGTATGGATACTATCACGGATTCTATGACTTCTAGTCATTTTATGGAGTCAGGGCCCATCATTGCTTCTTTGCATGTAGTCGGTTCATCATAGTCAAAACAATAACGACTTGCTTATCAAATCTTACTATTTGATTCTTACCGACCCACACGGTTCAATAGGAACTCTAATCTCCGAGATCACACCTTTTGTAATCACGAGAGCCATGAGCATTATGGCCGCCACCGGGACACTTTCCGGCGCTGCGCTACTTAGCACATATAGCTAAGGTTCAACAACCTTATCAAAGTTCTATTGTCCTCCCACTTAACTTTTCACGAAAAGTTCCTTCTCAAGAAACTTGACGTTCCAAGCGACAAACTCTTTTGTCCTCGGTGTTATGGAGAAATTTCCAACAAATTCTTTGGGATAACCTACAAAGACGTGCTTATCCGACTTTGGTTGTAAATATTTTACTTATGCATAGCATACCAAAATTTAAGAAAAGACAATTTGGGTTTTATCCCAAACCATAACTCATATGGTGTCATTTCAACGGATCACGATGGTGCTATTTTCAGTGTAAAAGCGGTAGTCTCTAAAGCTTCAATCCTTAAAACATAATGGCAGTTTTATAAATGACACCTTTGATCTTACCATGTCAAACATGGTTTGATTTCATCTCTCGAATATGCCATACTCCTATGGTTTACCGGGAAATCCAAATTCATGGAACAATTCCTCAAATCTTAGGTGTTTTGCTAAACATGTAACTCAAATATCTTCCTTTATGATCAAATCATAAACTCTTTATTTTCTTGTTACAATGATTTTTCACTTCATCTTGAAAGTATTTGAACAACTTTCAAATGTTTCATACTTCTTCCTTATTAAGTAAATATATAGATATATTCACTTAAATTTCTGGAGAAAGCATATGAAGCAAAAAGATCCATCGCATATGACTACACATAATGGACTATGCACATCAGCATGCACAATTTCAAATAAGCTAGTCATCCGTTCCTCTCTGGCCTATGGACGGAGTTTCAATTATCTCGAGGAAAGTCTCGCATGCGTCAATTGATCAAAATCAAAGACTCCAAAAATCCATCAACATGGAGTTTCTTCATGTTTTCTTTCCAATATAATTTAAACAGCGATGTCACTTCATAAGTGATCTTTCAATCATTTGTCTTGCGACATTTTAGCAATAGTGTTTATGGATGTGATTTCTCCAACTAGACTTGTAAAAGTTCATCCATCCTTTATGGAATACGGTAATTATTTGAACAGCCATTGTTCTCATAATACCGGAACAAAATAACAATTATTTAAACAAATCTTGAAGGCTTGGTTTGATGACAACGAAAAACACAATAACACTTTATTTGTTTTCGATGAACATCATCACTCATTCTCTTGGTAGTTACTTAGGCCATTGTAGTTCATGAATTGCGTTGTCCTATATGACACTTCATACCAACCAATTCGGTATCCAATACCAGTATCCAATACCTAAGAACCACATTGTTTAACAAGCAAGGAATATAGCCATAACATGTATATGTTCTATATACCTAAGTTGGACATCTCCAACCTTTTATTTTCTGCCAAATATTTTATAGATTCTCTTTCAGCAATTCATTTTCTTTTAAAAGAATCTATCAACATCTTAGTGGTGTCATCAACATGACACATGGTACAAAGCGTATATAGTCAAATACTAATACCTTTGGACTTGCACTTTGAAGTGGATCACCATCATCAAATGTTTGGTGTTCTTTCAAAAATCCATTCTTTAGTAATCTATTAGTGTAGTAAACATTTTACTTACATCTTCTATTCATCCTTATCATGACAACTTTCATGATCAAGCTACTATAACTTATAAGGAAGAATCACGAGTATAATATCAGTTCCCAAAACCTTTTTGGTAGATTCGGATGCCTAGCATCTCTATCCTTCACAGATTATCATACAATAAGAGAACATGTATTTTGCTAAATTATACTCTATCATAATGCAACCAAAAAACATTGTTTTAGATATCACAATATCTTTCACACATGATGGTTTCTAAAACAATTTTCAGCTCCAATATAATCTTGATATTAAAACAAATTTTGAATATCAATAATCATGGAGGCAAACATGATACTTTAGATACTAACATTGGAATTCTTACTCTTGATTTAATAATACTTATTAAACTTCATGGAGTAAATAGAGTTTGCTGAAAGTTTGCAATAGGACTTATAAACTCTAAATTGACATTCAAAACAATATGATACCAGTTCGTAAAGTCAATATCCAGAATTCTATAGTTCTATTATCTCAAATAAAAAACTAAGCATAAGGTAGAAAACGAATGCCAATGACTACAACAAACTATGCAAATTCACTTTGATTTAATTTATGAAAAATTGAGTTCGACTAATCCAAATTAGAAATGAACTCCCACTCAAAAAGACATCCCTCGTGTCTTTTTGGTGATTACATGAACCAAATCCACTACACCAAGTCCGATCATCACGTGAGTTGTTGTAGCTTCAAAGGCGAGCATCTATATGGGCATCATATCATCACGTGAGTTGTTGTAGCTTCAAAAGCTTAACCTTTCGGTTCGTGTTCCGAGGCCATGTCTGTACATGCTAGGCTCGCCAAGTAAGAACCTTAGTACTCGCATGTGTAAAACTGTCTTACACCCGTTTGTATGAAAGCATAGAGTCGAGTACACCCGATCATCACGTGATGTCTCGAAATACGATCCACAAAACGGTGCATACTTAAGGAAGAACACATTTTTATCTTGATATCTAAATGAGGGATCATCTTACAATGCTACAGAAAGCGTCAAACTAGTAGTATAAGATGCTAACATCTAATGTGTAAAGTGAGATGATATGGTCTATGCATTTGATCTCTATCATTTGCATCGTGGTATGATATCTATCATTCCTTTATGTGTAAGGCCAAGGTCTATGGAACTTACACGTTGAATGTGTTGTAAGAGTATCTATCATACATCTACTTACAACACTACCATATCAATACACTAGCCCAAAAACGATCTAAACTAGACGCCTCTAATTTATCAATTGCAGGTTTTATGTGGCTTAGGGCTTTCGGAGATAGAACCGTTCTTACCTACGAACATGAACCACAACGAGGATAACCAAGTTATTAGCAACTCGTTGTAAATCAGATATTGACTATAGTAGGAGAGACAGACACCCGCCAGCCACTTATGCAAAACTAGTTGCATGTCAGTCGTGGAACCGGTCTCATGTACGATGACATGTAAGGTTGGTTCGGGCCGTTTCATCCCACTATGCCACCAATATCCAAAATACATAGAAGATGCAATAACATGATCATCATCGCCCACATATAAACATATGTGTACTACCCGTGCAAAGCACCTACGCATAGATCAGGCTCTGAGACCACTGTTGGGTCCGCAGCATAGAAAACAAAAAAAATTCCTACGATCTGAACTACACGCCAAGATCTATCTACTAGGTACAAAGCAACGGATGGACATACATCCAATGAGAACTTACCCTCATAGACAACGAGCTTTGTTAACGAGTAGTAACTCGTGGTTGATGTAGTCATACACTTGCCGATCTCAAGATCGTGAGGAAGTCCAGCAGGTCCGGCTCCAGCACGTCCATCAGATCCAGCTCCAGCAGCACCAAGTCCAGCACCGCAAAGTAGCGGTGCATCCGTGATCGCACACACGTCCGGTACCCCGACAACCTCCGTCCCTCACTCCAGCAAAGCAGCGGAAGCAGCAACTCCTTTCCAGATAAAGCCACCGGGAACATGTATCTCGCTAATCCGAGACCATGGGGAAATAATACTAGAGGGGGAGAGAGATCCTTCACAAGGAGGTGTGAGGAAGAAGGGGAGTGAGGGGGGCCTTTTAGAGGAGGAGGGGGGTTCCCCTCTCTCCATGGCCGGCGCATGGGGGGTGACTCCTCACCTCCCCCATTCATGTGGTGGTAACCCCTCCACATTAAAATGCCCCTTCACATTCTCTTTTAAAGTCTCCACTTTAAATGCATTAAATTTCTCCAAATTTAATGCTCTCTCATTTAATAAAACTCTTTAATTATTTTTATTCAGAATTTTGTTAATTACTTTAATTAACAAACATTCACATAAAACCCCCTACAACATTTCAATATTACATGCAGAACCAATTTCAGCAATTTCACCCGAAACAGTTTCGGTGTCTATTGAAATAATTCCAGCGCTTTCTTAAATCTTTATCTGAAACATATTTGCTCCAAATGGTGTCGGTATCCCTTAAGTGTGTCACCCTATGGTTCGCGAATAATGCAGACATGATCGAGACCCCTCTCAGATCAATAATCAGAAGCGGGACCTGGAGATCCATACTGACTCCTACACATTCAACGATAACTTCTGTGATCGTGAGAACCTTTAACGCTAGTAACTAAATCCCTTTGTCTCGTGATATATTACATGTCCGAGATTCGATCATCGGTATCTCCATACCTAGTTTGATCTCATTGCCGACATGCACTCTTTTCTTGTTCCCGTGATATAACATTCTAGTGATCACATCACTTGCTTGCAAGCTATCTTAATGTGATATCACCGAGAGGGCCCAGAGTATATCTATCCGTCATCGGGATTGACAAATTCCACTCTTGATCCATGAGCCTCAACATAACACCTTCGTAGCACTGAACCCATCTTTATAGTCACCCTGTTACGGTGTGATGTTTGATGTTATCAAGATACTCTTCCGGTGTTAGCAATTAACATGATCTCATGGTCTAAGGATAAAGATTAATTCGTATGATGTTATAGCAATAGAAACATAATGACTTTGATCGTAATGCTATACTTTGGATGAATGTTCATCACATCATTCCACCAATGTTGTGACCTCGTTATTAACAACATCCAATGTCCATGATCAGGAAACCTTGATCATCTTGTTAATCAACGAGCTAGTCTATAAGAGAGGCATAACTAGGAACCCTTTTTGTTTATTAAACACACATGTATTTATGTTTCCGATCAATACAATTCTAGCATGCAAAATAAACATTTATCATAAACATGGAATAAGATACTAACCACTTTATTATTGCCTCTCGGGCATATTCCCTTCAGTACTCATACGAAACCAGTTGATCTCTCGCGGGTTCTCTGGAATGCACTTAACAGTAATATAGACTATTCATATAGACCGTTGTCTCTGTTGTTCTGTAAACAACGAGAGCTACCAAACTTTGATGACTCACCTGGGATGCAATTGCAACAAACAGCTTTGAGATTCGAGGACGGAATACAACTACTGGCCTAAACATCTACCAAGATCATATAGGACCTGCAAATTCTTCGATTTGCATGAACATATGGAGCTAGCACACTTCCATGAGTTATCTGGAATGCACTTAATAGTAATAGCTTCTATGATTAAATAAGATTACTAATCCAAACACCTGCCATACAATCCTAACAAGCCGAGATTATAACCCTAAGCACGAAACTATAGTTCCCATTTCATATCTTATTCCTCCACAATAAAACCCTAAGAGCATGTGAAGATCGAGGCTAGCAAGCAGAAATAAGAATAAAAGGGGATCCGACAGACGAGACAGACCTGCACCTTGTCTAGGAGGCGGAGTGTGAGCCTGGAGATGGGAGCGATGTAGACGAAGGTGTGGTGTCCGGTAATTGCGACGGTGTGCAGGACGGCGAGCTCCGGAGAGAGGGAGAGATCCACCCTATCTCAAACAGCTGCTGAGGCAGAGAATCAAATCAGGTGGAAGGCGAGCAGATCATGGTGGCGGAGGCGAGCAGCAGGTCGGCCTCCCGTTCGAGATCGCGTCCAAGATTGAGTCCAGGGACGCCTACACAAAGAGAGACTGAGAGAGGAACCTAGAGAGATACAGGAGGAGAAGGGGAACAGAGATGCCCTACCCATTGGTCTGTGGTGCCGGAGGTACCCATTGGTCTGTAGCAGCAACGAGGTCAGCAGAAGGAGCATGGCGGCCAGGCGAGCTTGATGGAAGATCCTGGGAGAGAGGAGAGGGCCGCACACGAGGTTGGTCTAGGAGGAGTGGCTCTACGGCTCAACGGTGGCAGGAGGCGACGGTGTTGCAGGTGTGGGCGATAGGATTAGGGTTCGATGGGGAGGAGGGACAAAGCTGGCGCGAGGGAGGGGGAGGGAGGTGGCGGCGGATCTGAGTGAGATGTGTGAGGGGATTAGGGTTTGTTGTCACCTGTACCGCGATCCGGATGGATGGTGTGGATGGTGTGCTTTGATGAAACTATCCTTGAACACTTGTGCTACCTGGCATTGTAAACCGCAGGGTGTTTCAGTCATTTTAGGTACAAATTTGGTGGGAGGATGGGGAGGTGGGAGAAACTGACATGAAAGTCTGGGCGTTGGATGGAGGCTAGGTGGACAGATGAGATTTGCTTTGTGGGGTGATCCGTGGGTACTTTGATTCTCTTTTCTGATTGGATGGCACTATTCTAAATAACAAAAGAGGTGTTTTTTGAAGCATCTATCAAGAATATGTTGTAAAATTGTACTAGACCTCATTTTTCCAAAATACTATACGACGTTGCATGGACAATGTCCCAACTGGGGTATCTAAAACCTTTCTAGGAACCCCTCGTCAAAGAGACAAATGTCTGCCGAATCGGCAGGAAATGAGTCCGATTTGAACTATAGGTACATGATCTGATGCTCGTGATTTTTTGTAAAAAACATTTTTAGCTTCACAATATGGTGTTTCATCAGAGATCCAATACAAGTTTAGCGAGGCTCATCCTCTAGCTAAGAACCTTCATTCCCGCCGTTTTCACCATAGTTTTAAACGGGCATAAGAAATTTAAAAACGGTCCAAACAAGGTGAATCCTTCGCGTGGCATTGTATTATGTGACATAGTTGCAAGGAAAAATAACAAACTTTGTATTTTGTAGATATCTCGAAAAAACCTTCATAGAAATGACCTATCATGTTCGAGGTTTCATGGCGTTTAGGCCAAACGACCAATGTTATGGCTAGAATCGCGGTGCAGTTTGTGATAATGTGCCCGTACTGTGCACACACGTGTATATTAGTATGGCGAACAATGTCGTAGGAGGAAGTTTTCCTTTTCGCCGCACAGAAAAGTCATTTTCTATTTTTTGAGTGCCAAAAACGGGGCGTTTTGTTAAGCAACTACCAAGTGATAGTTTCAAAATGGTACCATCCTATTTTTCAAAAATACTATACTACCTTACATGGCCAATGTTCCAACCGGGATATCTAAAACATTCTGTGCACCCCTGGCGAAAAAGACAAATTCCTGCTGAATCGGTAGGAAGCGGGTCTAGTTTGAACTACATGTACACTATCTAGTGCTCATACTTTTTTACAAAAATCATTTTTAAACTCACAATATGATGTTTTATCAAAGATCCAATGCAAGTTTAGCGAGTCTCACCCCTATCTTCATGCCCGCAGTTTTGACCATAGTTTGAAATAAGAATATTTTGAAATGGGCATAAGAAATTCAAAAACGGTCCAAACAAGGTGAATCCTTCGCGTGGCATCGTATTATGTGACATAGTTGCAAGGAAAAATACCAAACTTGGTATTTTGTAGATATCTCGAAAAAACCTTCACAAAAATGACCTATCATGTTCAAGGTTTCATGGCTTTTAGGTCAAACGACCAATGTTATGCCCAGAATCGCGGTGCAGTTTGTGATAATATGTCCGTATTGTTCACACACGTGTATTTTGGTATGGCGAATAATGTTGTAGGAGGAAGTTTTCCTTTTCGCTGCACAAAAAAGTCATTTTCTATTTTTCGAGTGCCAAAAACAGGTCGTTTTGTTAAGCAACTACCAAGTGATAATTTCAAAATGGTACCACCCTATTTTTCAAAAATACTATATCACCTTACATGGCCAATATTCCAACCGGGGTATCTAAAACATTTCCGTGCACCACTGGCGAAAAAGATAAATTCCTGCCAAATCGGTAGGAAGCGGGTCCGATTTGAACTACAGGTACACTATCTAGTGCTCATGATTTTTTGAAAAATCATTTTTAAACTCATAATATGATGTTTTATCAGATATCCAATGCAAGTTTAGCGTGTCTCATCCCCTATCTTCATGCCCGCAGTTTTGACCATAGTTTGAAATAAGAAATTTTTGAAACGGACACAAGAAATTCAAAAACAGTCCAAACAAGGTGAATCCTTCGTGTGGCGTCGAATTATGTGACATAGTTGGAAGAAAAAAATAACAAACTTGGTATTTTGTAGATATCTCGAAAAAACCTTCATAAAAATGACCTATCATGTTCGAGATTTCATGGCTTTTAGGTCAAACGACCAATGTTATGGCCAGAATCGCAGCGTGGTTTGTGATAATGTGCCTATATTGTGCACACATTTGTATCTTGGTATGGAGAACAATGTTGTAGGAGGAAGTTTTCCTTTTCCCTGCACAGAAAAGTCATTTTCTATTTTTCGAGTGCCAAAACGGGGCGTTTTATTAAGCAACTACCAAGTGATAGTTTCAAAATGGTACCATCCTATTTTTAAAAAATACTATACCACCTTATATGGCCAATGTTCCAACCAGGGTATCTAAAACATTTTCGTGCACCCCTGACGAAAAAGACAAATTTCTACCGAATCGGCATGAAGCGGGTCTGATTTGAACTACAGGTACACTATCTAGTGCTCATGATTTTTCGTAAAAATGATTTTTAATCTCACAAGATGATGTTTTATTAGAGATCCAATGCAAGTTGAGCGAGTCTCATCCCCTATCTTCATGCCCGTAGTTTTGACCATAGTTTGAAATAAGAAATTTTTGAAAAGGACATAAGAAATTTAAAAACGGTCCAAACAAGGTGAATACTTCGTGTGGTGTTTTATTATGTGACATAGTTGCAAGAAAAAAATACCAAACTTGCTATTTTCTAGATATCTCAAAAAAACCTTCATAGAAATGATCTATCATGTTCGAGGTTTCATGACTTTAGACCAAACGACCAATGTTATGGCCAGAATAGCGGCACAGTTTATGATAATGTGCCCGTATTGTGCACACACATGTATCTTGGTATGACGAACATTGTTGTAGGAGGAAGTTTCCTTTTCGCCACACAAAAAAAGGTATTTTCTATTTTTTGAGTGCACAAAACGAGGCGTTCTGTTAAGCAACCACCAAGTGATAGTTTCAAAATGGTACCATCCTATTTTTTAAAAATACTATATCACCTTACATGGCCAATGTTTCAACCGGGGTATCTAAATTTTTTTGTGCACCCCTGGCGAAAAAGACAAATTTCTGGCAAATCGGTAGGAAGCGGGTCCGATTTGAACTACAGGTACACTATCTAGTGCTCATGATTTTTAGAAAAAATCATTTTTAGTTTCAAAATATGATGTTTTATCAGAGGTCCACAGAAAGTTTAGCGAGCCTCAACACCTATACAAGTCACTCCCGTCATTTTGACCACGTCCTAAAAATAGCATAACTAATTAAAAACATTTAAAATATAGAAACTCTTCACATTGTATAATTTTATATGACAAGAAAGTTATGCACCTCCTAAAGATGAACCAAATTGATTTTTATATCATTTCAATTCGAAGTCATATGAAAAGATTATAGGGAAATTAAGTTTTTAGATTTTCTGAAAAAAGTAAAATCCCTCCACTCGTGTGGGAGAAAACTTTACAAGAATCTCATAGTTTTTAGTAAAATCTACCTGCTAATGACTATTGGGCTATTGGCCCAGTACGGTAGGGCAAAATATTAAGGAAAAGAAAGAGGAGGTCATTTCCGCCCGTGGCCCAGGCCCAACATTGTTTTATCATATACAAAAAGGTTGCGCGTGGTATGTTAACACGAAAGATGTGTTGGTCCATTGGTTTGGTTCCTTGTGTGTGAGGGAGTGGTTGTAGGTTTGATCTCTCCCTGCACCCTTTTTTGCCTTAATTATTCTAGTGGGTTGGGCATATTAAAAAAAGAGAACAAACGTTTTTTGTTTACAACAACTAGGTGATGGTTGAGTGGTCATGTTCTCTAATCAAGAGTAAGAGGTAGGTTGTTCAACCCCTCGTTGCTCCCTTTTTTATGCACCCTTTTTTGCCTTAATTATTTTAGTGGGTTCGGCATATTAAAAAAAAGAACAAATGTTGTTTGTTTACAACAACTAGGTGATGGTTGAGTGGTCATGTTCTCTAATCAGGATTAAGAGGTCGGTTGTTCGACCCCTCGTTGCTCCCTCTTTTCCTTAATTATTCTAGTGGGTTCAGTATATTAAAAAAAACAAACATTGTTGAACTGTTGGTCAAGTGGTAATGTTCTCTGAACGTGACTAAGCAATTACGGGATCGAGTCCTCGTGGCTCCATTTTCTACCATAATTTACTACTTGTTTAATATCAAAATGACAGGTAGACCACACTAGTCAGTGATACTATATTAAAATACCAGATTCATTTATAGACCCCATATATGGACATGTCATATGACACATAGACGAATTGCTTAGGTGGCGGTCTAGTCACCTTCTTTATACTTTAGAATATATTATTTTTATATGATATGACCATCTAAATTGGTCGTAGTCTCCCAGATATCTCGTTTTAGACCAGTCCTATCTGTCTATGACCATTTCGTGTTAGGACACTATGACCTTTTTGATAAAAATTGGTCGTTATTTTTCAAGGTTCCAGAATGGTCATAGATCAATGACAAAAAAATCCATGGTCGTTAACAAAAGGTCACTAGTTACCAGATTTCTTGTAGTGATTCATCGTTAGTGCAACAACAAATGTCTCACAGTGGTTTGACAATTGACCAGGAGAAAATATAGGATCACCCCAATCCTAGTGTTTTTTAGTTACGTGAGATTTTTGCAACAATTACTCCCTTTGTATCACAAGAACATGTAATTTTGGACAATAACGCGGTCTTAGGGATTTCCTTGATCAAAAATTTAAGTGTAATATATGTATTTTGGACACATAATCGACGAGGACAGGAGTATGAGATCATATCATATCTAAGAAATCATCTCTATACGCAATCCAAAATTTAAATTTTATAAATTTAAGTGTATTGTTGATAGTTGTAGGCAACCATAATAAATAGTATACAATGGAAGTGATCAACCATCAGAAAAATCCCTATATCATAAAAAAAACACTAAAATTTAATGCACTAGAAGTGGTTTTCAGCTTTAGGTGAGCCCACCTACTAGAAAAAGGAAAATCAAATGAAAGGTAAAAGATAAAAGAAAATATGAAACACAAAGGCAGTGAAAAACCAAAAATAGATCTTGAAAACTTAAGGGAAACCAAAATAATTTGATAAAACCCATAACATAATAGGAAACCGTAAAATATTGAAATACACGACTCGTTTAAACTCTAAAGCAGTGATAGACAGTAGGCCAAACCCATATACATGAGGATGATGCGCGGAGCTCCCACACATGGGCTAAAAGTGGTAAACAAGAATTGTTGCTTGCGTGGGAGAGTGTTTGTCACCTGCACTGACATGACGAAGTCGTTGTTGGAGGATGAAGAAGCATGATCTAGGGGCTATGTAGGTTTCCATGTGTACTTTACTTTTCACAAGTTATAGGCTAGGAGGATAAACAAAGTGCACCAAACAACTAGATGAAAGAACATATATGATGCAATAAGTTACTTCATGCACAAAGGCTATCGCAAAGGTAAAAAATCTGAGATAAAAATAACTGAGGCATGCATAAATGAAGGTTTATCTTGGTGTCCACTTCCTTGAGAGGAAGCTAGTGACCCTTGGAGCGGTGCAGGTTACCATCAAGGACTCAAAAACGTTATGAAAGTTCATCTTCTTCTCCATTATCATCCTCCGTGAGTAGGAGATCAATCTGTAGGGGTTTGCCCCTAGAAAAACATTCCTACGCCAAGAACCCTAATACCAGAATCTATTTATTAGTAATGCACTAATAGGAGGGACTTTTCGAAACTTACCCTTGAATATCGAAAAGTGTTGTCAATGTTCAGAAGAACATGGTTGATGTAGTCATACTGACGCCGGCCTCGGGGTCGTGTTAAAGTCCAACAGCTCCTGCGGCTCCAACGACTCCTAGTGCCACAAGTGCAGCACCTCGAGGGGAGTTACACACGTCTGGTGCCTAACGATGACTGCTGCTCCTCCGATCTAGTAGAGATCGTGGAAGTAGACCTTCTGGATCCGAATCCCACAGTGCGATGGTGCTCCACGGTGAAGAAGTCTCTTATTCATGCAATCCAGACTTGGGACCGCGGTCACGAGAGAGAGAGAGAGAGAGAGAGAGAGAGAGAGAGAGAGAGAGAGAAATAAATAATTTGAGGTCTCCCCAAATAGAGGGAACCTTTTATTATTTATTGTTGTATTGTTTCCTCCAAATACCTCTCAATATATAGGGAGAAAATGATCCCATAGCTCATTAGTTAAGCCATGTGGGACTAAAAAAGGGAGAGGAGAGGGGGTGGCCGGCCGGACAAGTCATTCATGGGCCCCATCGGTGGGTGCATGGGGCCCATGCGGCCCCTCCTCCATTTCCCCCTTTTGGTCTTTTTCCTCATGGGCCTTTGCCCCTAGGGATTTTGGCCCAATTAGGTATTTAACCGTTTGAATTCATTTTATTTTATTTAAATAATTATGATTAAATGATTAAATAAATATTTAATATTTACTCACATATTATTCAACTCCCCGTGGCTATGGAACTCCTTCCATCCCATTCTGGACATCATCCGGACTTTCCTAGAACCCTTCTAGTTTTCTCTATTTCTTCTCTTTGGTGATTACGCCGATACCAAAATGATCTTCGAGCATCATCATGCCCTTAAGCGTGATACCCCATGGTCCGGGAACACTCCATACATGGTTGAGATGCCTCTCGTACCAATGATCATCAGTGGGACCTGGATACCCATAATGACCCCTATGCATTCCACGAAATCTTTGTCGTTGCACCATAAACATTGTATGCTATTCCTTTTGCCTTTACGATACTTGCATTGTCCGAGATTTTATCAATGACATCACCATGTCGTGTTTAATCTCGTTACCGATAAATGCTACTTAACTCGTTCCGATAAGTGATATCCCTGTGACCTAGTCACACGCTGTGCAGTTGTTGGATATAACTTCTCCGAGTGGTCCCTTTAGTATCTCGCCGTCATGCGGATGGATAAATCCTGATCTTGACACATAGTTCTCTACATGCCTCTTTGATATACCTGAACACACCTTTATGATCACCATTTCACTGAGTGACGTTTGATGCTATCAAGGCAATCTCAGGTGATAGTGATTAATATGGTCTCACGGTCTGAGGAATAAGACACTACGTTTCCTAATCATTGCAACTTGAACTTTGTGACATGATCGTGTCACGGTGCTTAGATTAGGTATGTTCATCATCTCATTCTCATAATGAGGTGACTCAATTGTCAACTGGCATAAATGCCACATGATCAGGAAACCTTGATCAATTGTTGACCAATGAATCAGTGACTAGAGATTCACCAGGAACTGCTGGTTGTTTACAGATCACACGTGTATCGATGTTTCCTTTCAATATAGTTATAGCATGATATAAAACCTAATTATAAGCTTTGTAAAATATGATAATAATCCATATTATTATTTTTCTCTAGGGCATATTTCTAATACTAGTGAAGACCCTAGGGAGGCTCCCAAGCCATTACAAACTTTTGGTCAAATCACATGTTGAAAGCTTATGACAACTACTACTTTCTTGGAGCCCTAAAACTCCAAGAGTAACAAGATTGAAGGGAAACTCTTGTATCTTTCTCAAATCAAGAAGATGAATCCTCAAAAGAGAGGGGAGATAAATATCTAGGTTAGGTTTACTTTTCTCTCAATTCCTCACCAAACTCTCATGGAATTGAAGATTGAAGATGTGACAGTGTGTGGGTAGTGTTAGGATATCATATATGAAATGTGCATTCAATTCTTCAACTAACCCTTAAGAGGCATGCCCTTTTATATAGAAGTTGCTTCGTCCAACACTCATACACAAAATATCCAGGCACGTGTCCACCCGAAGAATGAAAACTTTAGCTCTTCAGCTTGTTGACATTCTCCTCTTCAGTATGAATTTTTTAGAGATGTTTGTGGATAGGGAAGGCAATATAGTGGAGACAAATGACTTAAGAAAGTACCTTACCACCCTTGAACCCCTCTTAATATATATTGTGGGACACCTATACGCAGAAAACGAGAAAATGTTATCTTGATTTTCATGCTTCTGATACCTTATCTTGAGACTTTTCACTTTTGGGGAGTCTACCATCCACTCAAACAAACGGAGCTAAAAAAACATCTCAAGAACTTAGTGTTCTCGTTAGATCCTTTAATCATCCTCATTAACTAGACCATGAAGGTGCGCGTTGATGCGTCGGCCCATCTTTGGGGCAAAATAGAGAAACGTTTGAAAATATTGGAAAAGAAAAGACATTTAGTAAAATTTTGAACAATTTGAATTACAATGCAATAACACATGTTATATATCATGTCTTCATAAATTTAGAATTAATACACTCACATAAATGCTTTGTTTTCACATTTTCTCTGCATGAAATTCGTGATAAGATTCCAAAAAGGGATACAAGAAAAAACCTATTCTCTAAAGACCCATGTCTTCTACTATTGCCTAGATTGGAACTCTAATCTAAAGATCACCTTATGCAAGACATCAATTCTTGCATTGCTAAGCGCCTAATGCACTTTATTTTAATGGTTAAATCTGGAAGTCAATATGATGTGCAACACTGAAACTAATGATGTCCTATTTATTTTTAATGGCTAAACCTGAATGTCAATATGAAGTGCAACACTGAAACTAATGATGTACCTTAGGGAAGAAATGGATTCCATATGAACATCAGCAATATAATTGACTTTAGGTCGATATATCGACTGAACCAGCTGTACAAGAACAAAGAAAAATTATTAAACCCTGTTGACATATCGAACCGATAAATTTGAGTTCACCAATTTCTCATTCTGTATCTGCACATCAGCCGCTTTGTTATCCACTTATTCTGACATAGTGGAGCATTAACAATCTCATATCCAGCTGAAATAGCTGGTCAATTTACGCAGGTTACGTAAACCAACAAAGCTTGTCTAATCTGTACGGAAGAAAGTACAGCCTCAGCAGATTGCAAACCATTCAACTAAAAGTTGTGGGTGCAACCTAAGGTTACCTAAGAGATGGAATGTTGTCATACCGGTAAGATGGTGTTTCTGAAATAAAATCAATTGTCTTGTAATCAATAAAAGCATAGTAATTAAATGGATATCCTTTGAATTTTTTTCTTTTCGAAATGGGGTTGAGCCTGGCCTCTGCATCCTCGGATGCACACAACCATTTATTAAACAGTATCAAGTTAACAAAAGATCAAAAGAAAAAATACATCCCATTTATCAGATAAGGTTGATACAAACATTAACCATCTGAAAAAAGTAGAAGCCTCACAAGAGGATATCCTTTGAATGTATGATGAAGAATTTAACCTGAAAAAGGATATCAATACTTAGTCAAAAAGTGAAAATACGTCAGTATCTGAGAGGAGTGACATGCCAGGCTGCTAGCTGAACTGACCCTGATTTATTTTAAATGATCTTCGGATGAGAAGAAAAAAAATCAAGACTCAAGTTAGGCAAAGCTAATGCAACCTAATAGGCATTCAAGGGGGATTCTTGCCTTCGTTGCTTCAACCTTTTCGTGTCCCAAGCACCGGATATAGCTCCAAAGGATGGAAAGGTATCTATAATATATGCATCAGCCCACTGAATAAAAAAAAAGAACATACTGTTTAGACAAGTTTTTAGTAACTAAGATACACATGATTTCCTTTTCTCTACCACTTGTCCCACTTGTCCGGGTCAGCTGATCTAACCTCATCAGAAGCATCATTCAGGTCAAGAGTTGCTTTGCTGCCTTCAGTTTCAGAAGGTTGCATGATTAGCGTTGTTGTAGTTTCTTCACCACCATCAGAAGCTTGTATCTCTGCAGTTTATTCACAACCATCAGAAACTTGCATCTCTGCAGTTCCTTTATCACAATCAGAAGCATATATGAAACTGATAGGATGAGCTGGGACCATCGGTGGATCCAAGAATCGGCTGATCGAAGAATTTAGGGAGCCCAGTCCGCTTTGTTTCCGCCATCCGAATGCCGCCAGCACCACGAAAAAGACAAATTTGTGAATTGGTCTAAAAAGACACGAAATACAGGGAGATCGTTACCCCGCGAAAGTCGGTAGCCTTGATCCCGTGTTTCTTCAATGTTGGGAACAGTATAGCAGTTCTCCCGTGCCCTTCCCTCGCGAGGCGCCGGTGTAAGAGCAACGACGGTGCAGCTAAGGACAAAGAGGCACCGAAAGGGAGCTTTAGTTGTTTTTTCTTCTGGTATCTCGTACCGCTAAGGGCTATCTTTTTTAAATAATATACTTTTTAATTATTTCACGAATAATACACGAAATAAGGAAATTCGGAATCTAGCGCTGCTTTGGAGAATCACGCTCCGACTAGAACCTATCAGAGACCCGTACACCGACAGGCATATCGGTAGCGCGGCCAGCCATGGCAGGTCTGCAATCGGAGGCCCGTACACCGACGGAACTAATCGGGGCTTAAACCTCTGACATGACTAATCGGGGCTTGAGCCTCCGATGGGACTAGCTAGACGTGTAGCTGCATGCGATGCGCTACTGCAGCGGTAGCTTGCTGCATGCGCTGCTGTGACAGCCACTAGCTAGCTGCAGGTCGGAGGATTAAACTCCGAAAGGCTTGTTGGGGTCTCTGTAGGGTAACGCGGAGGATACACTAGTGTAAAATAAAAAAAATCTACTGCGTCAACTAGGAATACTATTATCATAGATCACGGGATTACCATTAGACGCGTAGTTGCGGAACTCAATGAGGCACGTCGGGACTATGCAGATGTTCTACGCCTCCTCCTCGTCCTCGTCCCACGAGCAGCTCCCTTTTGCGCGGCTTGTCCAAGTGATACAGCTGCAGCACCTCCGAGATATCCACACGTCCGGAGTAGAAGGTCAACCCTATTCAGCTCGCCTCACTCTCTTTTATATAGGCATCTCTGGTGGGCTTCTACATTAACAGCCCATTAAAAGGCTAAGCCTAATATAATTCGGATCTAATCTTTATTAGGCTTCCAACCCCTAAAGTGTGTGTCCCTATAGGTTCATACACGTATAGACATAAAACGAGTACACTTACTCCGTCAATAGTTGATAGCGGCCTCTAGCAAGACGTGCCAACTCCTAAACGCATATAAAGATCGTTCAGACGAACCATCACAATGTTGAGTACATATCTTTCTCTTTGCCCTTGGTCTAGCTCCAAACTGACCTCTCTTTCTCGATACCGTGATTCGGAATCCCTTACTAGTTTAACTCTTAACCATATGTAGCATGACCATGCATTTCTGGATCCGATCACTCGATGGGCCTAGAGATATCTCTCTCAAGTATAGAGGGGCAAATCCCATCTTGATTGACCGATGTCTTGCAGCATGTATCAGGAAAAATCCGAAAGCTACCTTTATAAATACTCAGTTATGGAGTAGTGTTTGATAGCCCCAAAGTAGGTCGATCCACATCTCAAGTACATGCGACAATCTCAGGTCTAAGAACAAAACGTACACGATGTGTAGAGAGAGCTGCAAGTATTATTGCCAGTCTCCAGTTGGGTCAGTCCAACCCCATATTCATAACATGTGTCCATAATATGGTTTGACATCTCCATGTCTATGACTTGCGAAACATAGTCATCAACCAATCGATGTGCTAGTCTAATATTCACGTGTGTCCTCACATGAACTCTAAATAGGGACAACTATTAGATAACCATACAAGTAAAGAGTTTCACAAAAAATTTACATAATTGCCAATATATACAAGTTGCATGATATATAGATATGCAAGAAACATTATAAAAACTCATGAATACAAATGAAATACAATCATCTCTATGATTATCTCTGGGGCATATTTTCTTCAGTCTCAACCCCCGACATGTTTTTGTCGGCTGACAAGCCAACCAGCGGGGCTCCCGAGCTACACTGGTCGGAACACCAACCCTTGACAAGGAGCGGTCGGGTTTCAGCATCCGATTAGTGCTCGTCGGAGCACCGGCCTCCGAGGCCGTCCTACATTTCAAAATGATTAATTTTGTATATTATTCGTAAAATTTATTTAAAAATATATTATTTTAAAAAATAGCCTGCTAAGATGCGAACAATGTCGAGAAGAGAAGCGTGTGAAGACTAAATTGGTAGGCCAATGTTAGAATTTTAAGGCTAAAAAGTAGTTATGGCATGAGTCATTACATGGAGCAGCAGCCCAACAATAGAGGAGGACTCATCCAAGCGATTAACTAAGAAAATAATTAGCATAACGACGTTTCGGTATTAATCATCGCTGCAGACCACTTGATGGCTAGATCGGACGGTTCAGATTTCTAAACCGCTGTGAAGATTCCTAGCTAGGTGGGTTTTACTGTTTTTTAAAATTTATTAAAAAATGTATTATTTAAAAAATATAGCCCACTAAGATGCTAACAGATGTTGAGAAGAGAAGCGTGTGAAGACGGAATTGGTAGGCCCATGTTAGACTTTTAAGGCCAAAAAGTAGTTGTGGCCTGAGTCGTTACGTGGAGCAGCAGCCCAGTAATGGAGGAGGACTCATCCAGCGATCAACTAAGCAAATAATTAGCATAACAACGTTTCCGGATTAATTATCTCTGCAGACCACTTTATGGCTAGATCGAAAGGTTCAGATTTCTAAAACGTTGTGGAGGCTCCTAGCTAGATGGATTTTACTGTTTCTTAAATTTATTTAAAAATGTATTATTTAAAAAAAATAGCCTGCTAAGATACTAACAGATGTCGAGAAGAGAAGCGTGTGAAGACTGAACTGATAGACTCATCTTAGAATTTTAAAGCCAAATAATAGTTATTGCCTGAGTCGTTACGTAGAGCAGTAGCCCAACAACAGAGGAGGACCCATCCAGACAATTAACTAAGCAAATAATTAGCATAACGATATTTTTGAATTAATCATCGCTGCAGACCACCTGACACTACTAAACAAGCATATGCAAAATCAAGGGCCACACATAAATATGGGTGGCGCATACCAAAAAAAGCGCCACTGAAATTTGGCAATTCAGTGGCGCACGGAACCAATATGCGCCACATAAATCCACATTTTCGTGACGCGCATATTTTCGTGCGCCATATAAAGCGATGATTCTGTGGCGCAAGTAGATATATGCGCTATGCGCCGCAGAAAGTTGATGGGACCCAGCACCAAAAAAAAAGGAGGAGACAATTTGGTGGCGCATATGTCTATATGCACCACAGAAAGTGATATAAAAACTTAAAAAAAAATTCCTTTGATATGTAGTTATATTTGGGGGCGTAGTTGTAGTGAAAATTGAAATACATGAATTTTGATGTTTTGCAAAAAAATGTCATGACACGGTAAAAAACGGCCATAACTTTTTCATACGATGTCGGAAAAAAAGTTTAATATATACCAAATGATCGTATCGAAATGTCCTACTTGATTTCAACCGCTGAAAGCCATTGAAGATTTTACAGATACCCTAAATTTGAAAAGAGTAAAAAGTTATTGTAGAAAGAAGATTTTTTCCTGCAAAAAAATAAAGAAGAGGGAGAAACTTTTGTGGCGCATTTCTCCCATATACGCCACAAAAGTCTTGGGCAGGATTCGAAATTTGAATCTCGTCGACGCCCTTCTCCCTCTCCTTCTCTTTTTTCTCCCCCACTTCTTCTCCCCTCTCCACTTCTCCTCCCCTCCACACTTCTCCCCTTCTCCTCCCTCCTCCTTCTCCACTCTCCGACGACCTCTACCTCCACCCCGGTGACCTCCTCCTCCTCCACCATGGTGACCTCCTCTTTCTCCTCCACCACTACCTCCAGCAACCTCCTCCTCCACCACCTCCGGCAACATCCTCCTCCTCCTTCGGCGACCTCTCCTCCTCCTCCTCCACCATCACCTCCGGCGACCTCTTCCAACTCCGGTGACACCTCCACCTCCGGTAGCGGCCTCCTCCTCCGGCCACCACCTCCGACGACCCACTCTTCCTAGCCCTCCTCTAGCCACCAGCCACCACCACCACCACCTCCGGCCAGATCTAGATCTGGCCCGCTTTTTTTAAAATTTGAAAAAAAAATCATATGCGCCACAGAAATTTTAGATCTGACCCGCTTTTTTTTGAATTTTGGAAAAAAATTACGTGGCGCATATTGGCCATATGCGCCACAGAAATTTGAGATTTTTGTGGCGCATTTCAATATGCGCCACAGAAAATAAATATCAGTGGCAACGTATCAGTGGTGCATAGATGCGCCACTGAAAGTGAAAAAATGTATGCCACTGAAGGGGTTTCCGAGTAGTGTGATGGCTAGATCGGACAATTCAAATTTCTAAATCGCCGTGAAAACTCCTAGCTAGGTAGGTTTTACTGTTTCTTAATTCCAAAACATAATATGGTACAAATGCATATTTTGTCGCGTACCCCCTCCCCCCACGCACACACCCACAACAATCTCTCACTCTTTTATCTACGTGCATTGTGACCACAGGAAGAGGTTGTCTCGTTGTTGCTTTTTTGGTTTTCTGTTGCGTCCTTGTTTCCCTTCAGAGAGTTCCTACTGTTTTTCTTCTATTTTTTATGATCTTCTTAGTTTCTTTGGTTTTATTTTTATTTTTGTAGGTTTTTTATTTAACTATTCTTTTTTTCTATTTTTGTACTACATGTTTTTTGGAAATCATGTAATGTTTTCTACATTTATATATAGAAAAATACATTTGTACTTGTATAAATGGGTATAAGACCTATCTATTTGTTCACATGTTGAATGATGCGTTGAGATCCGGAAAGAGTTTCTATCCAGAACAATTTTATGTTCTTTTTATAAATTTCGTCATAGTAAAGGGAATCGGGAATCTCAGTGGATTAGACAGAAAAGCGAACGAGAGGCAGCGTCGCAACGTATTAATCGGGCTGGAAAAGTGAACTAGAGGCATGTACTAGCCTCACGAGATAACTTCCAGAGTGGACTTTACCCTTGACGTGGGCATACCTTACAGGTACTCGAGTTTGACATATACGGTCCAGAAGCCCACGGCGTTACCAAGGTCCAATATAGGATTCAGGTGACTCACGGGGACTCCGATTGCTTGTAGCACAAGACGAAGATTAAGATAGAAAGTTTAAAGGGACGAACCCTAATCTGTAACCGACTCGACCTGCTACCCGAGACCTAGCCTATCTATATAAAGGCTAGGAGGGGTGGTGAGGAGGACAATCACAACCCTAGTTTCCACAACCATCGCCAGATTGCATCTACGCACCCCCTGTAACTTTCGACTCTTTCGATAATTCCAAGAGCAGACAAGCAGGAGTAGGGACGTCTACGAGGCCTGAACCTGGGTAAATCGTGTGTCCCTATATGCTTGTTTACTAGCTTATTGATGCCTCTAGCGCTCCCTCCTTCTCCAAAATCCAAGTCCATAACAATGAGCATTAATGAGTTAATCCCTCGTCAATTGGCGTCGTTTTTCGGAACTGGGAGTGCTGATGTCGCGGCTTCTTTGGCCCCATCAACCGCGATCTACAACTCTGCAATATCGGAGATTCGCCAGCTCTTCGGCGCCTTCGACTTCACCGTCCACACGCCGGCCACTTGCCCGGCTTTCGAGTCCGTGGGCGATGGGATTGGCCTGGCGATCAGGAGCTTACGCTTCCAAGTTGGTCAGCTGGGCACACTTCGACTCCCTGACTAGCGGACGGTCCCCGCGATTGCTACAGCATCGTGGTTTTCACCACCAATTGGCATCCTAAGCGAGCACAACGCCCCGACAATAGTTAGGAGCACGGACGGCGACAGCAGTCGTGGATCTGATCTGGGCGACCTGGCCATAGAGGATGGAGCCTACGGCTCCGGATATGAAAGTTGTGGGAGCAACAGCTTCCCCAATCACGCCATATACGCCGTCATCAACGTAGACGACACCGGTGTCCATCGCGACAACACCGGCAACAGACCAACCAATGGCGAAAATGGTGGCCCCGTCAACGACGCGCCCACCAACTATGGGACAGACGGGGACCCGAACCTCACGGAGAATAAGCACACCAAAGAGCGCGTGCTGATCAAGCTCAATGACAATGAGTGGGCCCGCTATCGAGAGGCTCTACAGGGTAATCATCTCCCCCTAAACTCATCGCAACAGATGTTGATGGGTTACCATTGGCTGCTCAAAGAGGAGTTCAAGCTCTAGCACCAAGTAATCGCGCAGCTCAAAGCGCGCAGAAAGGCGGCGGACGAGTCGAGCCTTCGAAGGGCTCAACTCTCCTCCATGGCATGATCCTCCTCCAAGGGCAACGACTACATGGCTGCCAAACAGCGATCCTGACAGGCCCACCTCACCGACAAGGAGCGGGAAGAAGCCGCGAAAGTCCTCGACTTCGGCTCTATGATGCTGGATACGGGGGGCAACGTGCTCCCAAAGACACCGCAAGAAGCGGTGATAACGGCCACCATGTACCTCCTCAACAACCAGCCACCAGCTAGGGATCCGCGAGCTGACATGCACCGATCTACGATCGCAGGCTTGGGGCTAGTCGAAGCTGCCCTCGTCAAGGAGCCAACATCAGAGTCGAAGAAAAGTAAAGCTCTAGACAAATATTAATACTCGTACTCCTCCAGCGACGAAAACCACGATCTGTCACGGCGACATTGCTCACGGCGGCATGACCACGACTACGACGCACGTGATGACATCACGCAGCGCAAGGTCGACAAGATGCGTGCAAGGTGTGCCTGTTCGACTGACTCGGAAGATGACGAAGTAGAGATCTGCGGTGCCAGATGCTTCAGCAGAGCCATCAGGCAAAAGCCAATGCCTAAGGGGTTCAAACCATCAGAGAACCCAAAATTTGACGGCCTACAGGACCCGAAGATTTGGCTGGAAGATCACATCTCCTCCGCCAGGCTGCATGGCGGAAGCTCGAGCACGACCATGCAATGCCTACAGCTACAGCTGCAAGGCGCCGCCCGTGCATGGCTCAACAATCTCACGCGCGGATCAATTCGAAGCTGGGAAGAGCTGGTCTACAGCTTTGTGCGCAACTTCAAAGGCACTTACAAAAGGCCCGCATCAATCGAGGAACTAAGAGGCTGCCACCAGATATCTGGCGAGTCGTTGCGCTCGTACATCTAGAGATGGTCCATCATCAAGAACTCTGCGGAAGACATCTCTAAGGATTGCACAATCGACGCGTTCAACGGCAGGGTTCGTCGCAGAGAGCTCAGGGAGGAGCTGGGCCGCTCAAAGCCCAAGACAATCGACCACCTGATGGAGATCACGAAACGGTGGGCTAATCGAGAGGATTCATTGAAAAACCGTGCCTACTCCGATGATGATGATGACCTCGGGCACAGACGTGGTCATCGAGGGAAACGTCGAATGCACGTCTACGAGGACCGCGAAGAAGTCGACATGGTCGCAGCCGGCTACACCGACAAACGCAACGACAACCGCAACAGCGGATACCGCAGTGGTGGATACCGCGACAGCGGGAAAACCACGCAAGTGTGGTAACGCCGCAATCGCGACAAGGCGCATGGACTATCCATCCAGGACAAATTGTACGGACCGTGCAACGTACACTTCTATATGGACAAGCACGATGGCAAGAAAAAGTCCAGCCACCTTCTCAAGGACTGCCGCGAGTTCCTCAAGCTCCACGAAGCCCTGGCCCAGATGAATCGCGACGCGATCAACCAGGGCTACGGAGCTGCCCCGGGCGCCGTGGCTCACGGAGCACCACCGCCACCACCACCTGCGGCTGCGCCAATCTAGAACCATAAAGGCAAGCCATACCCGCAAGCGCTAGGAAACATGGGGATGATCCAAAAAGGGCGTCCTTCATATCGAGTGCAGAAAGCAATCACTCGCCAAGTCAATTTGGCGATAAACTCTCTGCCCTCCACCACTGAGTACCTCAGTGGAAGCGAGTCCTGCATCACTTTCGACAAGTGTGACCATCCGCACCAAGTACCTCGCCCAGGCCACTGTCCCCTCGTACTCGAGGCACAGATTGGGGGCTTCGATATGAGTCGTGTCTTCATGGACGGCGGAAGCGGCATCAACCTCATGTTCGCAAGTACCTTGCGTGCAATGAGGATCCCTCTGACAAGTCTGGAAGTTTCAGACACGACGTTCCATGGAATCATCCCAGGGAAGGGCGTGTACCCCCTGGGCAAGATCAACCTCAACGTCATCTTCAGCACGCTGCAAAATTTTCAGCGAGAGTGCATCGACTTTGAAGTTGTTGACTGGCCTTCACAGTACCACTGCATCCTCGGACATGTCATGTTCACAAGGTTCATGGCGGTTCCACACTATGCCTACCTGTAGATGAAGATGTCAGGCCCAAACAACATCATAATAGTCAACGAAAGGTTCGAGAGGTCTCACAGCTGCGATAGGGAATTCAACAGAATCTCCCAGTCCTTTGGCATGCAAGAGGAACTCACAAGGTTGAAGGAGTCGACAGACAACAGTCTGCCTCCCCTGAGTAAGCCAAGCTCACCTGACCTATCCTTCGACTCGTCGGTGCACACCAAGAAAGTCCAGGTCCACCCAACGGACCCGACCAAGACGGCCCTCATCGCCAACAACTTGAGTCCCGCATAGGAACTCGCGCTCATCGAATTCCTCCGTGAGCTCTGGGAAATCTTCGCCTGGTGTCCAGCGGACATGCTAGGAGTTCCCAGGGAATTCGCCGAGCACTCACCCAACGTGAAACCAGACGCAAGGCTAGTTAAGCAAACAATACGGCGACTGTCTGAACCAAGAGCAAAGGCGGTCGGTATGGAAGTCAACGGACTCCTCGACACAAAATTCATACGAGAGATCAAGGAAAGCACCTGGCTCGCAAATCCACTGCTTGTGCCTAAAAAGGACATGGATATCCTACGGATGTGCATGGACTTCACCTCCTTGAACAAGCACTACCCGAAGGATCACTTCCCGTTGCCATGGATCGATCAAATAATCGACTCCACTGCGGGATGCGAGCACCTCTGCTTCCTCGACGCCTACTTAGGCTACAATTAGATTCAAATAAAGAAGGAAGACTAGGAGAAAATGGTGTTCACAACACCCTTTGGTGTATTCTGCTACAACACGATGCCCTTGGGCTAAAAAACGCAGGAGCCACCTATCAGTGGTGTATGCATGCCTACCTCAAGAACCAACTTGGTCGCAATATCCAAGTCAACGTCGACGACATCATCGTCAAAACCAAAGAGGAAGCCACGTTACTCGACGATCTCCGTGAGACCTTCGATAACCTCGATTGCTACCGGATCAAGCTCAATCTGGACAAATGCACCTTCGGCATACCATCTGCGCAACTGCTCGGTATCTCATCTCTACGAGAGGGATTGAGGCCAACCCGAAGAAAATAAAGGCCATACTAGCCATGGAGAAGCCGAAGAACGTAAAAGGCGTCCAGCAGCTGGCTGGGCGAATCGTGGCGCTCAGTCGACTCATCAATCGCATGGGCGAAAAGGCACTGCCTTTCTACAAGCTTCTCCGTAAAACTGACAAGTTTGAGTGGACAAACAAAGCACAAGAAGCATTCGAAGACCTCAAGCGTCTACTATCCACTTCGCCAATATTAGTGATGCCTCGTGAAAAGGAGCCGCTGTTGCTATATATCTCCGCCACCAACTAGGTGGTAAGCACTGTGCTCGTGGTGGAACGGGCGAAGAAAATAAAGTCCACAGGGTACAGCGCCAGTCTACTACCTCAGTGAGGTGCTCACGCCAACAAAGCATCGGTACCTGCACTACCAGAAGCTGGCATACGGCGTCTTCATGACAGCTAGGAGACTGCGCCACTACTTCCAGGAGCACCCAATTGTGGTGGTGAACGATGCCCCACTTGAGCACATACTCAATAATCCCGACGCCACTGGACGAGTCGCGCTCTAGGGAATCGAACTATCTCCACGAGACATCACATATGAGAAGCGCGACGCAATCAAATCGCAAGTTCTCCCTGACTTCCTCGTGCACTGGATGGAGAACCAGCTCCCCGACAAGCCAGACATGTCCTACCTATGGACAATGCACTTTGACGGATCCAAGCGAAAGGAAGGAGATGGCGGAGGTGTCATATTGACATCGGTGGCAAGATGAGATACGTTCTGTGAATGCAGTTCACTACCTCCAACAACGAGGCTGAGTACGAAGCCTTGATCCATGGGGTGCGGATGGCGAAATCCTGTGGCAGTAAGCGACTTGTCATCTACAGCGACTCCAAACTTGTGGTCAACCAAACAATGAACGAGTGCGATGCTCTGAGCGACAACATGATCACCTGCCGCGACCTCTATGACACACTCGAAGGAGTATTCGACGGCTGCGAGCTGCAGCATGTTGGTCGCGAAAGCAATGAGGAGGCAGACATACTCACCAACATCGGCTCCACCTGTGCACTAATGCCACCTGGAGTGTTTCTAGAATGCATCTGTGAACGCTCCATCAAACCCAAGGCTTCAGAGAATAAGACAAGCATGCCAACGGACTCGAGGGCTACGCCACTCGCCGAGCCAATGGCACTCAATGACACGGAGCCAGACATAGGACTCGAAGGTCCCATGGAGGACATGATGATCAAGCCATCCTGGACGCAACCATATGTCACATACTTGCTCAGCAAAAGGTTGCCAGATGACCCGACTGATGCACGTCATATAGCGCAACGATCCAAGGCATTCGCCCTCATCAATGCCGAACTGTACAAGCGCAACATCATATGAGTTCTTCAGCGGTGTGTCTCCAACGAGGACGGAAGAGCCATCCTCCTCGACATACACGAAGGCACTTGTGGGCACCACATCGGCAGTCGTGCCCTCGTCGCCAAAGCTCTACGAGTTGGATTCTACTGGCCAACGGCCATGCGCGATGCAAAGGACATCGTCTAGCGCTGCAACGCTTGTCAGCGATTCACGGACAAACCACACGCACCTGGCGTAGAGCTCAGACCAATACCAGAGGCTTGTCCCTTTGCAAAATGGGGACTCGACATGGTCGGCAAGCTTCCGAGGTCCTCGCGAGGAGGATACGTCGACCTCCTAGTCGCGGTCGACAAATTCACCAAGTGGATCGAGGCCATGCCTGTGACGAATCAATCAGGAGCCAGCGTCGTCAAGTTCTTCGAGTCCATCGTCTTCCGCTTTGGGTGCCACATAGCATCATCATGGACAATGGGACGAACTTCACCTCCAAGGAGTTCTAGGAATTCTGCGAAAACCTAGGAATAAACATTAGCTACGCCTCGGTGGCCCACCCTCAGACCAACGATCAAGTCGAAAAGGCCAACGGCCTCGTCTGTGGCAGAATCAAGAAAAGGCTTGTTGGGGGGATACCCCCGGGTAGGGTCACGTCGTGGTATAAAGGCCGAGTTAGCCGAGGTTTGGCAAGGCCAAATCAAATGCTGGCCGGGTCGCCTCAAGGCAGGCCGAATCACGGGGTAATCTGGACATGGGGGCGTTCGCCTAACTAGCCCTCATCCGACTTAAGCGGTAAGTCGGAAGTCTATGTCTAACCTGTATGCAGGAAAAGGGGGTGGCCGGATGAACCATCGTCCGGGTCGCGGCAACCTTCTAGGAGAAGGAAGGAATCTCGCTGGTCAAAAGGAGCCCCGGTACGCACTGCCTGAGTGAAGCGAGCAAGGACAGGACCACCGGGGCGTGGCCGACAAGCGTGACGACGCCCGTGTCAGCTAACGAGGGCGCCGCAGTGGCTCACGTAGCTAAAGCATAGCTGACGCGGGGGAAAAAGCACCCCGGTCGTCTTACCACTTTGGGAGGAGGCATATTCTTAGGAATATGCCTCCACGTATGCCCTAGGCAGAAACCGAGCCTCCCCTATAAAAGGGGGGCTAGGGCTTTAGTAGAGGGGGTTGGCTGTTTTATTCTCGGGACAATTCTGTTAAGGTCTAGGGTTTCAGGTGAGATCTGTGGGTGAGAGTAAGAGAGCTTCTTCTTCCTCCTCTCGCCAATACAGCTCCAGGAGCACTTGTAACCTTGGAAGGAAATCAATACAAGTTCTTGTGTGGAGAATCACTTCACTATCCCTCCCTGGATTCCCCTAGCGTTTATTAGTCCCCACCTTCAGCCTATACATGGCATCTGCCGTGACACCACCACGACAGTTGGCGCCCACCGTGGGGCTAGCGGCGCTAGCAGGGGTCAAGATCCGGACGGGAAACTTCATCGCCACTGGCGAGCGCATCGTCTCCGGTCTCGTCCAGCGCTTTGAAGCGCGGGACTTCGTCAGCGACAACGCAGGCTGCTCCAGCACGCGCCCTCTCCCGCGCAACGGCATCTTCCTCAAGCTCGGCGCGCACAAGGTCTACGTCGCGGTGGACGTGTCAGGCGTTCATCCGCGCCATGTTGTCGAAGCAGGCGAACCACCCCTCACTGTGACCCGCGGGGAGCGTACCGCTCGTTCCCCGGACCATGCAGAGGTAATGATGACAGCGCCGGGTGCGGGTGCGAGCAAGGATCTGACGCCAGATGCGGAGGTGATGCCCAAGGCACCGAGGAAAGGTAGGGGTCCTCCGCTAGAGAGGCCGGAAAACATGCTGAGAGAGGCAATGGATAGCTTGGCAAACCCTGTGGTAGCAGCGGTAGATCCGGCTCGTGCACAGGCGGAGCTGGAAGAAACTAGGCAGAAAATACTAGAGGGCGCAAAGAAAATAGCCGAGGCCCAGGAGTCGTTGAACATGACGCTGCGTGAGTACGCTAAGGCGAACAAACTTGATACTGTAAAAGTTAAAGGGAGAAATCTCATGAGCGAGATGAACAGAGAAGGTGATGTCGAAATCGAGGAATCAGAAAACTGTTTTTCCGTGGGGCTGCCGAGGTATAGTACCCCGGCCAAGAACCTCAGAGCGGCGGATGCAGCTGCATCCGAGTTAGAGGGACTGAAGGGTGAAGCCCGGCAAAGGCAGCAAAACCGGGTTAACGAGCTGGTTCGGATTGCGAATAGGCAAAACGAGGAACTGCTCAGGGCGAACCCGGAGAGAGTTGGGGCCTCCAAGATCGTCCATTCGGCGATGGGTAACCCGAAGAAATCCGCTGGAGCCGCGCCGTCCCCTCATGGCGATCCAAGGAGAGAGGAGGTCGTAACCTCGGCCAGACGGAACAAACAAATTGTCCCGTATGACCCGACACGGGCAGGGAAAGAAAAAGAAGCGCAGAAAAATGATGATCGACGGAGTGCGAGCCGAGGCGAAGCTGGCCGAGGTAACCGTGACCAAGGCAATGCCGGTCAAAGGAACGTTGTCAACGGTAATGCCGGGCAACAAAATTCAGCTGGAGCAAGACAACCGTAGCAGCGGAACATGCCGAGGCAAGAGCACAGTGCCGGCCGAGGTATGCAACAAAAAGGTGCGCCGCAGGAACAAAACCGGTATAACGACGGTGATTCGGAGATGGCAAATGCGGGATACCCAAGACCGGACTATCATGTGATAGGGTCAAGACTGGGAAGCAGGGATTTGATGCCGGACGATGCGAGGTTGAAACTGGATCGACTATATAGGTCGGAACAGATAGAATGTCAAGGCCCACCGGGTCCAGCGTGTTTTGGACCCTGGATCATGAAAGAGCCACCGGTCCCAAACTTTCAGTTGCCCAGGGGCACCAAGACCTATGACGGTAGTACCAAGCCAGAGGATTTGCTGATAAACTATGCTACCGCTGTAAAAATTGCCACAGGCAACCTGAGATGGGCCGTACGATATGTACCCTAGATGTTAGAAGGCCCGGCAAGGGTGTGGTTGAACAATTTTCCACCAGGAAGCATCAACTGCTGGATAGATTTCGAGGAGATGTTCATCAGCAATTTTTCGAGTACGTATCAAAGGCCAAATAGGCCACAGACCCTAGCTATGTGCAAACAGCGACCCAATGAGACGGACCGGGAGTTTTTGACCCGGTGGTGTACCGTGAGAAATTCATGCGAGGGCGTGATAGAATCACACGCCATAGCATGATTTGCACAGGGGTGCAAGTATGGAAGCGAGTTGTGGATGAAGTTGCAACAGAAAATGCCGGCAACATTGGCAGAGATGATCCGGATCGCAGATTCGTATGCGTTGGGTGACCCGACCCAACCAAGGCTCGCCTCAAACGAGTCAAGCGATGAGTACTATCAGAGGGATGGATCCGGATCATCCCGGAGGAATGATTACAGAGGAAAAAGGAGAGATGATCGACCGGACCATCGGTACGGTTCGCACCAAGTAGCAGCCGTGAGTCAAGATCAACCCGGAGTAGGGGGTAGTCAGCGCCAGAAAACTGGAGGTCAATGGACCCCAAGGAACGATGGGAAGAAAACTTGGACACCGGAGCAAAATAAGCAATGGCAAGAAAGGAAAGATCGTCCGAGGTATACTTACAAGTCGATGTTGGACCAGCCGTGTAAGTTTCACACGCCAAATCCGAACAACCCAGCGGGTCATACGACGAGGCAATGCGAGTGGATGCGCAAGATCGAGCAAGGTGGTTCGGGGAATGCTCAAGCACCCTAGAATGATCAGCCTCGGCAGGAGTTACCCCGGCAGCAATTGCTCTCCGGGGCGAACACGCAACAACTGATGTTGCCTCCCCCTCCGCCGAGGTATGATAACAATGAAAGAAGGGATGCAGTGCATCAAGTGGAAAATCAGCATCAGCCGGATCAGAGGCACCCCAGAAATGAGGGGAGAAACGAGTACAGGGAGCATCACCAGAGCTACTGTGTATTTACTACAGAGGAAACTGATAGAAAAAGCTTGCAGCGTAGGCATATGGAGGTGAATGCGGTAATGTCGGTAGTGACGAGGTACATGCCTTGGTCCGATCAGGAAATCACTTGGAGCATTAGGGATCACCCCAAGCTCATGCCGAGCCCTGGTTCGTATGCGTTGGTGCTAGATCCTACATTCATTGGGCCTAGCATTAACGTAAGGTTCTCAAAGGTACTGATCGACAACGGCAGTAGCATAAACATCATGTACGCGGACACGATGCGCAAGTTGGGTATCTCGGAGAACATGCTCCAGGCCACGAGGACAACTTTCCATGGCATTGTGCCGGCATTTCTTGCGAGCCCGTAGGCAAGGCCCGGGTCGACGTCTTGTTCGGCATGAGGGACAATTGCCAATCTGAAAATCTGGAGTTCGAAGTGGTGAACTTAGAAAGCGCGTATCATGCATTGCTCGGAAGGCCAGCGCTGAACAAGTTCATGGCAAGTTGTCATATCAGCTATTTGAAAATGAAATTGCCCGAACCAAATGGAGTAATTACAATTGCTGGGGACTTCTGACGTTCGATGGAGTGTGCGTCGGCCGGATCAAACTTAGCCGAGTCACTTGTGATCGCGCAGGAAAAAAGGAAAATTCAAGAGGTGGCTGCGTTGGCTCAGTCCGCGCAACAGTATATGCCGGCGCTGAGTAACCCGCATGGAACTGTCTCCTTCCAGGCCACGAGAGATACCAAGAAGGTTCCCGTTGATGACATGTTCCCAGAGCGCACCGTAACAATTGGTGCCGGGCTAAGTGATAAATAGGAAAGCGAGCTTGTCAGCTTCCTCCGTGAGAATCGGGACATTTTTGCTTGGTCCACACAGGACTTGCAAGGTGTTCCGAGGGAGTTGGCCGAGCACTCTTTAAATGTGAGACCTGGAGCTAAGCCGGTGAAGCAACCTCTCCGCCGCTTCGCCGAAGATAGGAGGAAAGTCATTGGAGATGAGATAGCTCGGTTGCTAGCTGCAGGATTTATCATGGAGGTCCTCTACCCCGATTGGCTGTCTAATCCGATGTTGGTGGAAAAGAAAAAGGATGATCCGAACGTGGCAGTGGTTTGGCGCATGTGTATCGACTACACGAACCTGAACAAGGCGTGTCCGAAAGATCCATTCCCGCTGGCAAGAATAGATCAGGTCATAGACTCAACTGCTAGATGTGAACTGTTGTCATTCATCGATGCTTATTCGGGTTTCCACCAGATACCTCTGAATCCGGATGATCAAATAAAGACTGCATTTATTACCCCGTATGGGGCTTATTGCTATCGCACCATGCCGTTTGGTCTACGTAATGCAGGGGCAACGTACCAGAGATGTATGCAAAAATGTTTGCACGACCAAATAGGTCAAAATGTACAGGTGTACGTGGATGATGTGGTTATCAAGACCAAGGAAAGCAAAACGCTCCTTGACGATATCAGGCAAACGTTCGCAAACCTAAGGAGGTTCCGGATGAAACTTAACTCGGAAAAATGCACCTTCGGTGTCCCGGCTGGAAAATTGCTCGGCTTTCTGGTTTCCAGCCGAGGTATCGAGGTTAATCCAACCAAAATCCGAGCCATCGAACGAATGGAACTGTCTAAGTGTCTTAACGATGTCCAGAAGTTTACAGGTTGCCTGGCCTCGTTAAGTCGGTTTGTATGTCGGTTGGGAGAGAAAGCTTTACCTCTGTACCAACTCATGAAAAAGTCGGATAAATTTATTTGGACGGCGCAGGCTGATGAAGCCTTTACCCACCTAAAGAAAATGTTAGCCACGACGCCAGTGCTAGCCTCACCACTATCAAAGGAGCCAATGTTGCTCTATATAGCTGCAACCAACCGGGTTGTAAGTGCAGTGATAGTGGTGGAGCGCAATGAGGAAGGCAAGTCAGTGCAAAGGCCGGTGTATTATTTGAGTGAAGTGTTGTCAACCTCAAAGCAGAACTACCCACATTATCAAAAAGTGGCGTATGGCGTATACATGGCCGCCAAGAAATTGAAGCACTACTTTGAAGAGCATCCCATCCGGGTCATATGTGAGGCCCCTATATCCGAGATAATGAGTAACAAGGATGCAAGCAGCAGAATTGCAAAATGGGCAATTGAGCTAGCTCCTTACGCTCCGCAATATGACCGGAGAGAAGCCATCAAGTCTCAGGCTGTGGCGGACTTTTTCGTGGACTAGGCCGAGGTACAGTACGAACCACCACTTCCGGATCCGAACTATTGGCGGATGCACTTTGACGGATCAAAAACCAAAACCGGGCTAGGTGCCGGAGTAGTAATCACGTTGCCAAAGAAGGACCAGTTGAAATATGTGCTGCAGATCCACTTCACCGCATCAAATAATGTCGCTGAGTATGAAGCACTTGTGCATGGGCTCAAGGTAGCAAAGGAAATTGGTATACGTCGGATTATATGCTTTGGCGACTCAGATTTAGTGGTGCAGCAAGTGTCCGGAGTGTGGGACGCCCTTGATCCAAACATGGCACTATACAGATTTCATGTGCAGAAGATTTCTGGTTACTTTGAGGGATGCGAATTTCATCATGTACCCCGGGTGGAAAATGAGGCTGCCGACATGCTGTCGAAGCTCGGGTCAACCAGACAGGCAATTCCACCAGGTGTAGCATTAGAGCACCTTAAGAAACCATCCATCAGGCCATCCCCGAAGTCCGAGTCCATCTACGTCCCGGAGGACACAGAGTCCGGAGCTGCGCCCATGGACGTTGACACGGGAAGTGGTGCGCAAAACCCGGGGACTGCTTCGGCAAACCCGGGGACTGCTCAGCATGGTCCGGTTGAAGTTATGCCGGTGGATCAGATGGAGATAGACGAGGACGTGTTCCCCATGCGGCCAATACCGGCTTGGGCACTGCCTATATTTCAATTCCTGAAAGATGGAACGTTACCCACTGAGGAGGTGCTGCCCAGGAAAACACAAAGCAGGGCAAAGGCCTACACGATCATCAATTCTGAGTTATACAAAAGAAGTGTGACCAATGTCCTCCAGCGGTGTGTTGACCCGGACGAAGGGCTTGAAATCATCCGAGATATACATCAGGGGGAATGCGGGCATCACGCCTCATCCCGAGCCTTGGTAGCAAAAGCTTTCCGACACGGATTCTACTGGCCAAACGCCTTAGAGCAAGCGGAAGATCTGGTGAGAAAATGTAATGGTTGTCAGAGATACGCTACAAAGACGCATATGCCAATGTCGGAGCTCAAGACCATCCCAATCACTTGGCCATTTGCCGTATGGTGCTTGGATATGGTGGGCCCGTTCAAACCAGCAAGAGGGAACATGACTCACATTCTGGTAATGGTGGACAAGTTTACGAAGTGGATCGAGGTAAAGCCTATAAGAAAATGTGATGGAGCTACGGCCGTAACGTTTCTCAAAGATATCATCTTGAGGTACGGTTATCCACATAACTGATAATGGCACAAACTTTGCGGAAGGAGCATTTGCTCGTTTCTGCCGGGATAAGAGGATCCGGCTTGACGTAGCTTCGGTAGCCCACCCCGCATCGAACGGGCAAGTGGAGAGATCCAATGGATTAGTATTATCCGGGATAAAACCCCGGCTCATTGAGCCGCTGCAAAGATCAGCGGGGTGCTGGATAGAAGAACTACCAGCGGTACTGTGGAGTTTAAGAACAACTCCGAATCGATCAACAGGCTATACGCCGTTTTTTCTGGTATATGGGGCAGAAGCTGTATTACCAGCCGACATAGAGCATGATTCGCCTAGAGTCACCCAATACACAGAAGCCGAAGTGCAAGAAGCCCGGCAAAATGATGTTGATCTGCTGGAAGAAGCGAGAGAATTGGCATTGTCCAGATCCGCCATATATCAGCAAAATCTCCGACGCTATCATAGCCGGAAAGTGTGCCCCCGGGTCTTCCGGGAAGGCGATCTGGTGCTCCAGGTGGTACAACATACTACTAGAATGCATAAATTGTCCCCCCCATGGGAAGGGCCGTTCATCGTGAGCAAAGCATTGCACAATGATTCTTACTATCTTATAGATGCAAAGCCACAGGAAAAGAACAAGGCGGACAGGTCCGGTGAGGAATCTAAACGTCCATGGAATGTAGCTCTCCGTCGTCCTTTCTACACTTAGCAAAGAAGTGTATGTATCTGGGTTATCTCCTATGTCGGTGTGTATGTCGGCAATGAGCTTATCAATGAAATGTGGGCACCTCGAGCAGTAACTCGGGGACTGCCTTAATAATATTTGTTGTCTTTTTTTATTTGTGCGTCGGCTGGAATAGGTTGTTCTACTTAGCTCAGATTAGTAGTGTGTGAGCACCAAAAACCCAACTCTTCAACTTGCTGCTGTCCAACAAGAATTGGCTTCATGGCAAGCAAGAGAACAAGTTTGGAATTGCGTAGCACATGAAAAACGACTAAGGAAAAGAATTTATTCGAGCCGACGTTTGTTTTCCGGACTAACCCCGTATTTATTTTTGAGCTAAGTCTAAAAGTTTCCCAGTATTGTTAAGACAATTTTTCAGGCTCGGATTCGTAAGTTGTAAAACCGAATCAAGGTAGACACGATCCAAGCCAAAAGATTGAACGAACAAGAAAAAGAAACTTGGGGACTACGCCCAAGTTAATCCGGCATAAGTACTCAGTAGCAAAATATCACATGTATTTGGAATACAATTCCACCCGGCATACCGGGGATCTCATGAATTTTCAAGTGTTTTTACTTAGGAGCAGCGGGAGGGAGTTCGGCATCATCGTCGCCCTCTTCGATATCCAAGGCAGTGTCCTCCTCGTCTTCACCCGAGTCATCTTCAATGTTCTCAACTTCCTCTTTGCCTGCGACTTCCAGGAAGCTCGGACCCTCAGTCCATTCATGAATGGGGGCATATTCAATGAGGCTGTGGGTGCAAGCCTGGCGCCGAGCTACCCACTCTGGGTCATCTGTCCATTTGGACCCGGTGCGCAGCCGTGTGAGGAGGCTGAGATCTATCTTTTCGTACCACGTCAAAATGTGGTGAAGGACGGTATCGGCAGCAGCGCCTCCAGCGGATTCTCGCCAGAGGTCGAGTTGGGTCTCAATTTCTGGAAGCCTTTCAGCGAACTGCGTGACTCTCTCCGGAGCATCATCGGCGGGCCAGAAGGCATTGAAGACCCGGACTGAAACATCGAGGAGGTCCCTGCCGTAGTTCTTGATAATTTCCACGCGAGATGACAGGCTGACCAACAGGTCCTCCATGTCAAAGGGAATGCTCTCACCCTCAGCAGTGACCGGAGTACCTCTTTCTCGGCGGAAATTGGCAACAGCAGCACTTGCAATGGCAGTACCCTCTGAAAAGTGGCCTGGGAAACAAGGCAAAGGACAAAGTTGAGAAAATAAGACATATGAAATAACCCAGAGAAGTAAGGCGGATAAAGGAAAAGAAGTTACGTGAGATGTGACTGTGAATCCGGGTCAACTCCTTGATGCAAGCATCACGCCTTTTCCGAAGCTGCTCGAGCTCAGCATTTGCGGATTCAAGTTTGACCTCGGCTTCCTGAAGAAGCTCGCGATCCTTAGCACTTTGGAGTTTGAGGCGCTTGTGTTCTTCGGTGTAGTCCTGGCCAACCCTTTTCAGCTCGGTTTGGTGCTGTGCCTTCATCTTAGCCATTTCAGCTTTGAGCTTGGCTATGTCATCATGTTTGGTCCGGAGGAGGGCGAGCTCATCATCTTTCTTCTTCAGCTTGGCTTGATGTTGTCCTGCTTGTTCGAGAAAATGCAGCATCATGTCAGGCACATGCACACTTTCTTCAAGCAATGCTGAAACCGTGTGTTGGCCCGGCAGAGCCGAGGTATGAATGTTTGCCGAGCCAAGGAGGTAAAATGATGAGAAGCATAGTAAGAGCAGATAAGAAGGACGTACCCTTGATCTGCTCCAAGTTCTTTCGCATTATTTTGTTTTCAGCTTCCACCCCAGCTGCGGAAACCGAACAATCAGATTAGTTCGGCAAGTGAAGTGGAAGAAAAATGAGGAAAGGAATGAGAAAGAAATTTACCCTTTTCTCATACTCAGCGATGAGTGCAGCCTGTTTCATGCGAAGATTTTTGTGCGTATCCAACAAGCGCTGGAATTCGGCACTTTGGCGGTTGGTGGTCACCTAAAAAAGATACAAAAACTTAAGTCAGCCTAGTGCATATTCGAAGTGTACTAAAATCCGGGCCAAGTGGAACTTAACCCGGCTCTAGGTGTGTGCATGTTCGAAGTGTACTAAAATTCCGGGCCAAGTGGAACTTAACCCGGCCCTAGGTGTGTGCATGTTCGAAGTGTACTAAAATCCGGGCCAAGTGGAACTTAACCCGGCCCTAGGTGTGTGCATGTTCGAAGTGTACTAAAATCCGGGCCAAGTGGAACTTAACCCGGCTCTAGGTGTGTGCATGTTCGAAGTGTACTAAAATCCGGGCCAAGTGGAACTTAACCCGGCTCTAGGTGTGTGCATGTTCGAAGTGTACTAAAATCCGGGCCAAGTGGAACTTAACCCGGCTCTAGGTGTGTGCATGTTCGAAGTGTACTAAAATCCGGGCCAAGTCGAACTTAACCCGGCTCTAGGTGTGTGCATGTTCGAAGTGTACTAAAATCCAGGCCAAGTGGAACTTAACCCGGCTCTAGGTGTGTGCATGTTCGAAGTTATCATGGAGCTACGTTAGTTCTATAAAAGAGTATCCGGCCGAGTAACAAGTTACTCCCTCGGAGGCTCGGGGACTAATGGTTATTATCTACAATTTGCAAACGAGAAACGGCGTACCTCCATCATCCGTCCAGCGAGGTTAATGGCCTTGGTGGCGGTATTCACTTGATAAGATTCGTGGATTACCTCGGCCTTGTACCAGTTCATGACGAACTCCATCAAGCTTGGGGGGTACCGTTCACCTGTGGGCATATGTGGCGTCACCAAACCTTTAGCATGTGCCTCCTTCCTCTCCACCAAGGCAAGGGCGGGGCTGGTGTGCAGAACCAACTGCTGAGCTTCGGTTGGCTCGGCAGGCGCGTCCTTTGCCACTGGTGTCTTCTTGGGGAGCATAGACTCAAGGGTACCTTGCCCAGGCTCGACAGTGCTGGGCTTGCCAGCGTCTTGAGTCTTCTTGCCCTTGGCTTGCTGGGAAGAAGAAGCCGTAGCAGTGGTTTTCCCCTGCCGAGGTTGAGAGGACTCGGAAGATGCAGAGGAACTGGGCGCTGGTACTTTCGTTGCTGGACTTGGTGCTGGCGCTGATGTTTTCGCTGTCGGGGTTGGTGCTGCTGCCGAGGTTGGAGTTGGTGTTGTTTTGGCTGCTAGTACTGGAACAGATGCTGAAGTCGAGGTAGCTTTAGTGGCTGCTGGTTGTGGCGTTGCCGAGGTAGTGGCTACCGTTGTTCTGGCTGGGCCAGTTTCCCCCGCCCCAGGATGATCCGGAGCGGCCGCAGAGCTTTCCGGAATAGGGCTCAGCGGGCGTGACTCGTCGTCACGACGGGGTGAAGGGCTGACCCGGAGAGGCGACGAGATACTGGATCCACTCTGAGGGACCTCCACCGGAGCCCTGTGAAATCAGGTAACGTCAAAAGGAAAATTACGACGAAGTAAGGAAGAGCGAATTGCAGAAGAAAGAAGGACTTACGCATCCGAGGTTTCGGCTGCTCTGGGTTTCCGAGCCCTTCGTGCTGGGGCCTTCTTTCGCCTTTTAGTAGGCTGGGAAGGTCCGGAGGAAGAGCTTGAGGAAGCCCCGCGCTTTTTCTTCGACGCCACCGGAACTGGCTCGTCTGTAGCGAGGGGAGGATCCTCGTGGATATGGCCACCGGCGTGAGCTGATGGTGGAAAAGCAAAAGAAAGGGGGACAACCTCAAAGGGTTCAATTATCTCGATATCCGAGTAATCTTCATCATCGGGCCAATCTCTAGCAGAAGAGAAGTTACCCGTGGGTCGTTTCGTGGCGTCGGTCATGGGGAGAAACATCTCTTGGTCTGGCTCCTCCACGTCCGAAGTCTCCCGGTCCGGTGCCCACTTAAGGGTCGGATCCGTGCCGTCCTCGAGCATTTGCTGAAGGAATAGCTGAGGAAAAGAGTAAACAGACGAATCAAAAATGCAACAATAACAGACAAGTAACTGGTCCGAGGTAAGGTTGCATAATGAAACTTACCATGGGAGGAAGCCGGTCACGGCAGAAATGCTCAATCCCCCAAGTCCAGTCAGAGGAGAAGTCCTTATGAGTGGTGAAGAGAGCCTAAACCCGGCGAAAGATCTCCGTGTTGTTCAGTTCGAAAGATGAAGTCTGGTTGGGATCGCGGCCATAGCTCATATGGCACACCTTGTGGGTGCGCTTCTGGAGAGGGGAGATTCGGTTGCGCACGAAAGTGATCATCGCATCCTCGTTGTGCAACCCGAGCTCCTTCAGCTCCGCGAACCTCTTATTCACTTGGTTGGCCAGGGCCGTAGGTTTCCTCGGAACGGCATCCCACAGATCTGTGTTCGGCGGACCCGGGGTATAGGGAAGCAACCGGATCAAATCTTCGATGCTTGTGTTCCGGACGTAAAAGAACGTCCGGGCCCAACCTTTGCAGGATTCTAGCCCTGTGACCTGGGGGAAAACAGAGAACCTCCGGGGTGAGATGGAGGCCGCTCCGAACTGAGTGAGCCGCTTGTCCTCTGGATCAGTGTGAATGTCGGGAATAACGTTGCGGCGAAGGGCGAAAAACCGGATCCACAGCTCCTTTGTGGGCCATAATCTGGTGTAGCCTTCAATTGTAGAAGCGAAGGCAGAGAGAGAAGTAATGGCATTGGCTGGAAGATGGTGCGGCTGGAGATGATAGGTGCTGAGCCAATCATGGAAGAAATCACTCACCGGGAGTCCGAAGCCCCGTTGAAAATGAGACAGGAACACAACGAACTCCCCAGGGTTGGGCGAAGGAGCTAGCTCGGTGGAGGCGAGGCGAGCAGCGACGCTGGCGGGGATGCGTCTGGTCCGGTAGAGCTAGTCCAGATCGTCTTGGCAGACCTAGGAGCCGGCCCATGCGCCGTGGTCCACAGCGGTGGCGTCCTCCTCCATCTCCTGCTCAGCAATGGCGAGCTCTTCTTCCGTCATCTGCTCCTCGAAGCCCTCGCTGGCGCTGGAGGCGGCGGGAGACAGTGGCTTGGATTGGCGAGGACCCGTAGCGGGAGATTGGCGTCGCAGTGATGGAGACGCAGAGGTGAAACGGAGAAGTGCGGCGGCGATGCTGTTTTTTGGCAGTGCTGGCGGCGGCGCAGTCGCGAGGAAGACGAAGGGGAATAGCAGCGGGCAGAGGCGTGCGGAGGGGGAAAAATCCTAAGGAACGCACCCCTCCGCTATTTAACCACCCCCATCAGAGGTGAGTGGGATCGCACCCTGTGGACCGGCCACACGCTGTGGCCGTGTATTACCCGTCTGGACCAATCAGTGAGGAGCCACACGGAAGGCCACAGGGCGGACAGAATCCTGTGACATGACGTACTGATGCGGTAAACGAGGGGGCAGGCGTGACGTGACCCACGCATAGTGATAACTGACGATTACTGCGGCGGTTACTATACCGTCCCTTAAAATAAGACAACATAATGATTACCCTTCACATGGGCTAGCGTACGAGAGAAGGAAGTAAGACCCGGATAGAGCTGTGGTAACCCGGCCGGCAAGTAAAAACTTGCAATGTGCGAAGGGAACATAAATCCAAGCCGTCCGAGGTATAGAGGTAACTCGGCAAACAACGATAGGAGCACAAGATGGAACCTGGTGTGGCCTTAACGGCCAAGGCGGCTAAGACCGCACCAACTTCAGGGACTAATGTTGGGGGGATACCCCCGGGTAGGGTCACGTCGTGGTATAAAGGCCGAGTTAGCCGAGGTTCGGCAAGGCCAAAGCAAATGCTGGCCGGGTCGCCTCAAGGCAGGCCGAATCACGGGGTAATCCGGACCTGGGGGCGTTCGCCTAACTAGCCCTCATCCAACTTAAGCGATAAGTCGGAAGTGTATGTCTAACCTGTATGCAGGAAAAGGGGGTGGCCGGATGAACCATCGTCTAGGTCGCAGCAACCTTCTAGGATAAGGAAGGAATCTCGCTGGTCAAAAGGAGCCCCGGTACGCATTGCCTGAGCAAAGCGAGCAAGGACAGGACCACCGGGGCGTGGCCGACAAGCGTGACGACGCCCGTGTCAGCTGACGAGGGCGCCGCAGTGGCTCACGTAGCTAAAGCATAGCTAACACGGGGGAAAAAGCACCCCGGTCGGCTTACCACTTTGGGAGGAGGCATATTCCTCCACGTATGCCCTAGGAAGAAACTGAGCCTCCCCTATAAAAGGGGGCTAGGGCTTCAGTAGAGGGGGTTGGCTGTTTTATTCTCGGGACAATTCTGTTAAGGTCTAGGGTTTCAGGTGAGATCTGTGGGTGAGAGTAAGAGAGCTTTTTCTTCCTCCTCTCGCCAATACAGCTCCAGGAGCACTTGTAACCTTGGAAGGAAATCAATACAAGTTCTTGTGTGGAGAATCACTTCACTATCCCTCCCTGGATTCCCCTAGCGTGTATTAGTCCCCACCTTCAGCCTATACATGGCATCTGCCGTGACACCACCACGACAAGGCTCCCCTGGCCACTTGAACAAGCTGCTGGGTGTTGGCTAGATGAGCTACAATCAGTACTTTGTAGCCTATGCACAACTCCAAACAGCACCACAGGCTACACTCCGTTCTTCATGGTGCATAGTGCCGAAGCGGTACTACTCGTAGAAGTGCGTTACAAAGCCCCCGCGGGTGGTTGCTTACAACGAGAAAGAATCAATTCTCACACTTGAAGACTCCATCAACCTCCTCGATGAGGCACGCGAGATTGCAGTGGAGAGATCCACGATCTACCAGCAGAGTCTCCGCAACTACCATAGTAGAAGGCTACGCCCCAGGTCCTTCGTCGAAGGAGACCTGGTCCTGTGACTGAAGCAGCAAGGGCACCTCAAGTTCGAGTACCCTTGGGAGGGACCTTACGTGATTACTCAAGTAATCCCAGGTGGCTCCTATCGCCTTAAAGACTGGAGTCGCATACTCCAACCCCTAGAACATCACGCAACTGTGTCGTTTATACCCTTAGATGTTCTTTTACTTTACAAATAACGCTATATAGCTAGGCTACTTAGCCACACATTGTACCTTGTGATATTCTGCGAATAAATAAAGCTAAGTGCCCTAAACCCTGTGTTTCTTCGCTTTTCTTGCAATTATTTTACTCGGGGGCTACGCCACCCTTTACATCTTGTTCCATGAACAACACAGTATCCTGAGTAGCTGACGCACTACCAATCGAACCCTTGATAACACCAACCCAGCTGCAACGCACCTAACAGGTTGGCAAGGTGCTGAGATAAATACACGCCAGGCTAACGAAAAGGGCATGTATCTTACAATACACTCGAAAAATATATAAGCTAGTAAGCTATTTACACATTAATGGGTATCAAACACACCTAGCACAATCATATGAATTTTACAACACTTATACATCTATGTACAGGATACAAACTAGACTACTGCTGCAAAAGGAGAACTTTTGTTTGATCTTCAAAGAAATCAACGATATCTTCGGCTATCGTTCAACCTCTTGATAGTGTGGGACCATATTCCAGGTCATCCCTTCTGGTGGTGGCGGTGGCCTAGCGGCAACAGCCGCAACATCCACATCCGGCCGATGCACCGAACAAGTGCCAACGCAGCCTTGGCACCCGTGACCAATTGCTGGTGCATGCACTCGCGGACTGCGCTGATATCTTGAAACTTCACTAGAAGAGCCAACAGACTTGAGGGCACAACTTCCAGGGGAAACATTGTTTGATAAATACACTTCAGGCACGACTGTGCCTTCTTCAAACACTGAAGCACCCGTGACGCACGATCCTGCAACATCGTCAATGCAATTGCATGATCGTGGTCCACCCAGAAGTACCCACTAGCCTGCAACTGCTCCTGGGTTAAGTCATTCATTCGAATGGCAACCTGGTCCTTCTCATCTTGCGGATGACGAGCACTAACAACTACAGAAGCAAGAGAAGAGAATAAGAAAGAGCATCACCATGAATGGCCAAAGAAAAGGAAAAGAAGATAGAAATCTAACACTTAAACTGCTCGTTCAGCTGCGCAACTTCGTCTAGGAGATACTTCTCATGGGCAGTGGCCTTCTCAGCCTTCGATTTCCACACATCCGCATTACCACGGATAATGGGAAATTCATGCTCCAACTTCTTTATACGGTCACGCAGTCGCGAGAGAAGCGACAACTCTTCCACCTTTGAACGTGGTTGCGCTCGGTTTCATCGGTGGGAGGAGAGTCATGAGGATCACTCGAAGGACCACTCGAAGGACCCTATTACAACCAAGAAAGAGGCAAATGAGACCAATCATACATTGATAAGAAGGGCAGAGTGCATTCAAATTCGATAAAAGTATCAAGGGGGGCACCCCCACAAAACATGGATCAGCAAAAGGAAGCTAAACTATTATAAATGGCAGCTAAGGAACAATCTGCTTCTTTGACTTGGACTTCGACTTCAGGGGCTTCCTCGAATATGTGGCAGTGTCTGACGCCACAGACTTTTCGGTGGTAGCCCCAGACGCCGCAGGCTTTGCCGCTTTCACTCGCCGCAGCTCCTCAGAATATTTGGTTACTGTCTCAATGAGACGAGGCCCATATTTACTGCACCTAGTGGTGAAAGGCTGGAAGACCACCTGCTGACCATCTGCGTCAACAGGCATCGCCTCGGAGATCGCGCTCAGGTCCAACTCTGCACCATGTGCTTGCGCCATTGCGAGTGCCATAGTGGCGCCGATAGACCGCTGCGCATTCTTGAAGTCCATCGGACGCCTTCTGCGAAGACTCCACCAAGCCATCAAGGTTGTCGATTAAGCTGGCCTTGGGGACCATGTCCTTTCGAAGGCGGCTCAGCACACCCTTGGCTTTCCCAAGCATATCTTGGAGGGAGACACTACGGTCCTCGATTGTGGCCACGACACCAGCCAAGGCATCTGCGCGGCGCAAGGCCTAGGCGTCGAAGCTTACACTAGCGACATCTAAAGAACACAAAGTATCAGCATAGTGACATGAAAACAACAGCAGGGAAAATACAAGTGAAGCAGTGAAATACCTGCGAGTGCTTTCGCAATCAAGAATAGTTGTTCTATGAATAACTTCTCCCTCTCAGAAGTAGAAGCACACATGTCTTCCTCACGCTTTTGCGACTCCTCCAGAGCCAGGACTGACTCGTCGCACTTCTTCTCTGCTGCGGCAAGTTTCTTCTCGAGGGAAGTAACCTGACGGAGAAGCTCATTATTCTCACCTACAAAGGATAGAGCACGACAACACCTGAGTTTAGCAAATCCCTACACAAGCAAAGCGAAGAAACAAGTTTCGCACAAAGCTTTGACTGCGTGGTGGCGGTTGTCCAGCATGGCATTCTGTCGACCCAAGGCAAGGATCTGCTCCGCAAGGCGAGTGGTGTCCTTCATGATAGGCTACATGAAAAGAAGTGAAGCTTCAACGTTGACAAAAAGGCACAAACCCCAAATTCGACTGCCAGTGGAAAAAGACACTTACGTATTCCTCTAGGGACTCCGAAGGTTCCTGTCGAGTGGGCATCCGTGTGACCATCTGGTGCCCCCAGTGTGGGGGGAACTGGAAGAATTGGCACCGGAGTGGGCTGCCACTAGAAGAGAAGGAGATCATACTTCCACCTCTTTGTTCTTAGAGTCTGCGACTCCAGATTCTTTCACAAATTAGCAGGCGTCGGAGGACTTCGACGCCGTTTGACTGCAAACATGACCAGTATCACTTCAGAAACTCAAAGGAAAACAAGACGTAGTCGCAAATATAAAAACTTACCCATCAAATTTGTCAAGGTGGAAGGAATCATCTGACGACTCCTTTGGCAACCTCAGCTTCTTCCATGCAGTAGGAGCCATGGCGCGTATAGGCACGGTGGGGATTGGCTCCTCTGCAGCAGTAGGAGGACACTCCGGCGTCGTCGGTGAAGAGGCATCCGAACCCTTGCTACGGGAGCGCTTGCGAGTCCCATGGTCACTGGACTCGGGGGCTTCCTCCTCATCTTCCTAAATAGGAACGGTGGAGCCTGACTCATCCTTTTCCTCCGCTTCACATGGGATAACTCCTTCAGGGTGAGGAGGCAAGCAGGCAGCCACTTTCCAGTCCTACAATCAGTAGTATATCAAGCACTTAACAAGCAATCGAAAATCTATAAAACTTCATAAAAAATCTACCTCGGGAGGTGGATTGCTGGCGTCAAATGGAGGCACGATGGAGTTGCCTGGGAGATCTTCCTGAAGGGTTCGCAGCATAGAAAACAAAAAAATTCCTACGATGAGAACTATACGCCAAGATCTATCTACTAGATACAAGCAACGGGTGGATATACATCCATGGAGAACTTACCCTCAAAGAAAACAAAGTTTTGGTTAACGAGTAGGAACTCGTGGATGATGTAGTTGTACGCTTGCCGATCTCAAGATCGTGTGGAAGTCCTAGCGCCGCAAACCAGCAGCACATCCGCACTCGCACACACGTTCAGGCCACCGTACAACCTCCACCTCCTCGCTCCAGCTATGCAGCGAAAGCAGCAACTCCTTCCAAACGAAATGCCACCGGGAACATGTATCTTGCTAATCCAAGACCATGGGGGAATAATTCTAGAGGGGGAGAGAGATCCTTCACGAGGAGGTGTGAGGAAGAAGGGTGAGATGGGTGGCGTTTTATAGGAGGAGGGGGGTACCCCCTCCATGGTCGGATCCCCATGGAGGTTACCCCGCACCTCCCCCATTCATGTGGTGGTAACTCCCTCCACATTAAAATGCCCCTTCACATTCTCTTTTAAAGTCTCCACTTTAAATGCATTAAATTTCTCCAAATTTAATGCTCTCTCATTTAATAAAACTCTTTTATTAAATTTATTCAGAATTTTGTTAATTACTTTAATTAACAAACGTTCACATAAAACCCCCTACAACATTTCAAAAAACATGCAGAACCAATTTCTGCAATTTCACCCGAAACAGTTTCGGTGTCTATTGATATAATTCCAGCGCTTTGCAATTCATTCGTCTGAAACACATTTGCTCCAAATGGTGTTGGTGTCCCTTAAGTGTGTCACCCTATGGTTTGTGAATAATGTAGACATGATCGAGACCCCTCTCAGATCAATAATCAGATGCGGGACCTGGAGATCCATACTGACTCCTACACATTCTACGATGACTTCTGTGATCGTGAGAACCTTTAACATTAGTAACTAAATTCCTTTGTCTCGCGATATACTACATGTCCGAGATTCGATCATTGGTATCTCCATACCTAGTTTGATCTCGTTACCGACATGTACTCTTTTCTCGTTCCCGTGATATAACATTCTAGTGATCTTATCACTTGCTTGCAAGCTAACCAATGTGATATCACCAAGAGGGCCCATAGAATATATATCCGTCATCTGGATGGACAAATCCCACTCTTGATCCATGAGCTTCTACAAAACATTTTCGTAGAACTGAACCCACCTTTATAATCACCCTTTCACGGTGTGACGTTTGATGTTATCAAGATACTCTTCTAGTATTAGTGATTAACATGATCTCATGGTCTAAGGACTAGGATTACTTTGTTAGATGTTATAGCAATATAAACACAATGACTTTGATCGTAATGCTATACTTCGGATGAATGTTCATCACATCATTCCACTAATGTTGTGACCTCATTATTAACAACATCCAATGTCCATGATCAGGAAACCTTGATCATCTTGTTAATCAACGAGCTAGTTTATAAGAGAGGCATAACTAGGAACTTTCCTTTTGTTTATTAAACACACATGTATTAACGTTTCCAAATTAATACAATTATAGCATGCAAAATAAACATCTATCATATACTTGGAATATGTATAATAACAACTTTATTATTGCCTCTCAGGGCATAATCCCTTCACTTCCTTGGTGGTGTACTTGGTCACCAGCCGCAACCTCCTATCCACTTTACCCGAAGAAATGCCCTCCGCGGAAATATGAGTGACGTCGCCCATACCAATCCAACAGTACATCGGGTGCGCCCTGGCCTGCAGAGGTTGAACACGGCGGCGCAACCACGTGCGAATGAGACCCACTCCACCCTCTTCCTTGCCTATGTGGCATTCGAGGTCGCAGACACACTGATACAGCATCTATGTTTCCTCGACTTTGCCGGGCATCACGACGTTCTTCCAGGATCGCCTCCTCTTGCAGACCGCCACAGGATCGAAGGGCGCGAGTTCGTAGTGCTCTCCGTCGGCCTTCTAGTTGCGGATGTAGAACCACTTATCTCTCCACCCTTGGACAGATGTGGTGAGTTTGATGTCAAAATAAGTGACAGTGGAGTCGACATGGATCCCGCAGCCTCCTACGTTGTAGACTACAGAACCTGACTCCGACTGACGTTTGAGTTCAAAGAGCTTCTTGAAGAGACCGAAGTGTGGCTCGATTCCGAGCGAGCACTCGCTAAGAGTGATGAAGCAGGCGGTGTGGAGAATAGAGTTTGGGGACAGCTGGTGCAGCTGGAGCCCATAGAAGCAAAGGAGACTCCTAACAAAAGGATGCAGGGCGAGAGAAAGACCGCGAATGATGAACGCAAGGAACATCACTCGAAAACCCATAGGTGGACTGGGGATTACCTCGTCGCCAGGAACACGCGAGTCGTCCTCTGCGGTAGAAAGCGCCCCGTCCTGGCATTGGGTGAACAATTCTGATGGCTTGATGGCGGATGGGTGATGGCCCAAAATATATCGAGCTCGTTGGGGAACCCCAAGAGGAAGGCATGATGAGCACAGCAGCAAGTTTTCCCTCAGTATGAAACCAAGGTTATCAATCCAGTAGGAGCAAGGAAACACCCCAAAGGTGTAGCTAGCTGAACGTTGGCAGGACGCACTACCGGTGCCAGCAGCAACGTGGAGACCTACACAACACAACCACAGAACTCTGTCCCCAACTTGCGATAAGGTTGTCAATCTCAGCGGTTTTGTTAAAAACAAAGGATTAATCGTATCGATGCAAGGAAGTAATAGTTTTCAGAAAGTAAACACAAAGTAGTAAATAGTTTGTAGATTGTATGTAAAAGAAAGGACCGGGATCCATAGTTCATTAGAGGTGGTCTCCTTAAGATAGATAACATGCTGTGTAAACAAATTACAGCGGGGCAATTGACAAACATCGAGAAAGCAATACCTGCATATACTAATCATCTTGACTCCTTTGGAACTTGATTGGGCATTACAACATTATACATAGACCGCCATCCAACTACATCTATGACTAATAATCCACCTTCAGGTTATCATCCGAACCCCCTCCAGTATTAAATTGCAAGCAACAGATTATTGTTTTACGAATTGCGTGTAATGTAAACAATACGATTGTTCTATGAACAAAGGATTGTTGTTTTCTCCCTAGTAGCAACAGCACATCTAGTACCTTAGAGATTTCTGCCACTTCCCCAGATTACTAGAGGCATGAACCCACTATCGAGCATAAATACTAACTCTTGGAGTTGCTAGCATCTACTTGGCCAAGATAGCTACAAACAACGGAAAGCATGCAAGATCACAAATAACAAAGACATGATAGAATCAATAATCAATCTGAAATAGCATCTCAATATCCAACGGATCCCCGCAAACAAAACATGCAGAATTACAAATAGATGATCTTGATCATGAACGAAGCTCACAAGATCTAGACAAGAAAGCACAAAGGAGGAGAACCAGCCATCTAGCTACTACATGGATCTGTAGTCCAAGGATGAACTACTCACGCATCACACCGGAGGCTTGCATGATGATGAAGAAGGCCTCCAGGGTGAATTCCCCTCTCCGGCAGGGTGCTGTGAAGAGCTTCAGATCCCTCCCGATCTAGGGATGGAGATGACGACGACTATAGACCCTTTCGTGGATTTTTGATTGGGTACTTAGAGTTTTCGTCCCCAGTGCATCTTATAGGCAGAAGGAGAGGCCGAGGGGGTGCCTGGGCTGGCCACACCACCCCCTAGCGCGGGCCAAGCCTGGCCGCGCGGCCAGGTGGTGTGGCCGCCCTCTGGCCCTTCTCCGTCTCATATTCTGGCATCTGATGACTTCCGGAAAAATAGGCACTTTGGCTTTTGTCCCGTCCAATTCCGAGAATATTCATTTTCTGACTTTCCTGGAACCAAAAACAGCAGAAAACAGGAAGCTAGCACTGTGGCTCTTGTTAATAGGTTAGTCCAAGAAATCATATGAAAAGTACTCCAAAGTGTGGACAAAACACAAGAAAGTGGATAAAACCAAGCATGGAACATCAAAAATTATAGATACATTTGCAATGTATCAATGGGCACCATGACCCATTGGTGACGCGGGTCCCCGTGCCCTTCTTCTTCCCAGCACCGGTGGCACTGGTACCCGTGGAGGCGATGGCAATAGCTGCATATCCAGCGGTGGAACCTCCCTTCTTGTGCTGGCGATGTGAGCGCGGGAAGTAGCTGGGGAAGATGCGGAGTTGGTCCAGTGCCACGGAGAGGATGTGTGCAAAGGAGCAGCAAGAGCAGCAATGGCAGAGGAGTGCAAGCAAGAAGAGAGATGTGGGGAAATTACCGCACGGCGTGCCCCTACTTAACCTCCTAGTAGATGTTATCCAACAGCCAGAAGAAAATCTACCCGACGCGTGGCGTACATCGACATTGACGTGTGGCAAGGGTAAACCATGAACCGTCCCCCACTACTCTCATTACGCGTGGAAATCGAGGAGACACAGTTAAAATAGAAGATTACGCACGCCCGATCAAATCCAAGTCAGAAAGTGAGACCCACTACTCGTCACGTCCCGTCAAAGCCGCTCACGCAGGAAACTAAGGTCTTCCTATCATCAGCACTGATGTCATCAACTCCAGCAGGAGAACACTTTGACTGCTATAGTCCTTACTTGAGTCTTTGACTCAACCAAGCACTCGGGGGGCTACTCCTAACAGGAGCGCTGGCCGTACACCCGAAGAACTTACTGAAGATATCCAAGCATCATGAAAACCCTTCACTCGAATGTACGATTCGATTGTGGACTTCAAGTTACTCCCATAGGGAGCGTTGAAAGCACATTCGACTGAAACAAGCAAAAAAGACGATAGCAGTCGCAAAATACTTATAGTCCCCACTCGAGTCTACGACTCGAATAGGCACTCGGGGGCTACTCCCATAGGGAGTGCTGGCTGCACACCCTATGATTATTTTTCTTATACGTTACACCATGTGTTGATAACATCCAGACTCAAATGCTCTAGCGACTCCGCCTCAGATTTTCCCTGCAAAGAGACTGCGTCTCCTGGGTCACCCGAATCATCTCCGCGATGACAAAATTTCGGATGCCGCGCTTACAACATGAAGATAAGACCTGAATAAGGCCTGACAACGCATCTACTATGCTCTACCAGAAAATATCCGTGTCCACAGGTACGATGAAATACGCCTTGACGGGCGCGTCGAGTGCTCACACTTATATACTGGGATTCGATTCCTGTAAGACCTCCACGACCTGAGTCGAATTACACCAGCACTTTTACGAATTCGAGTCCGGGGACTCGAGTTTGAGTAGATTGCGTTGTTTTGCCCTAAGGCAGTTAATTGATCCCGATGCATTGGATGAGTCAGACACATATATCAACAATCCCTATGACATCAATCAAAGCACTTGAAAACATGCTCAACTGTGCACTCGAAAGGCTTCATAAAGTCTCCACTCGAATATGCGATTCCACTGGACACTCGGGGCTACTGACGTGGGCATACCTTATAGGTACTCGAGTTTGGAATATATGGTCAAGAAGCCCACGGCGTTACCAAGGCCCAATACAGGATTCAGGTGACTCACGGAGACTCCGATTGCTTGCAGCACAAGACAAAGATTAAGATAGAAAGTTTAAAGGGACGAACCCTAATCTGTAACCGACTCGACCTGCTACCCGAGACCTAGCCTATCTATATAAAGTCTAGGAGGGGGCGGCGAGGAGGACAATCACAACCCTAGTTTTCACAACCATTGCTAGATTGCATCTGCGCGCCCCCTGTAACTTTCGACTCACTCGATAATTCCAAGAGCAGACAAGCAGGAGTAGGGACCTCTACGAGGCCTGAACCTGGGTAAATCTTGCGTCCATGTGTGCTTGTTTGCCAGCCGATTGATGTCTCCAGCGCTCCCTCCTTCTCCAAAACCTAAGTCCATAACAATGGGCATTGATGAGTTAATCCCTCGTCAGCCCCTGGGGCGACATGACGCGAAAAGTCGTCCTTCCCTTGACCTCCTCCCCAGAACTTGCCACCGGCCTCTCTCTCCCCCGTCACCAGCGGCCATGGTGGTTGGCGATGAGCGGGAGGGAGGTCTGGATTCTAGTAGTTGTAGTTATTTTATATACACTAAACATTTTTCTTTTTGTATAACATTTTTATCATATATGGAAACAACTTTCCAACTCATGAGCACGCGCGCGCGCACACACACACACACACATATATATATATATATATATAAACACACACACACACATATATATATATAGGCATATGTAAATATTTGATTACATGTATGGACATTTTCTATCATATATAGAAATATTTATACTCATGAACATTTATTTAGCCATGTATGAACATTTATAGACTAATACAGACTTATTCATACTCAGATCAACATCTATTCCCACATGTGGTTTTTATTTTCTCAATAGGCATTTTTAAGCATAACAATAAATTTTATAAACTAAACATAACATTTAAGATTTACAAGAAAAATAAAACTAAAAAACTTAATCGTGAGTAGGCCACGCCAAAAGCGGCCCATTTATAGGACCTCTCGAGTTGGCGTACGGTTTTGTACTAGATGAGAGGCTGGATAGATGACTCAAGACAAACTAGGCACTGCAAATAAACGGGCTCCTCTTTTAGAGACAGCAGGCCTAAAATATGAGTGGCCAGAGCACCTATGCTAGAAGGATAAGCCCAGAGCCCTAAAAAAAGGATAAGTCCAGTTTCACAGGTGCTTAAGACGCCTTTTCTTTTCAACCTGCATTTGAAACCTGTTCCGTCAGGCTCTCGAGATTTTCCTGACACGTAGCAGGAAAGAAAATCCTCCCCTCATCAAAAATGAAAAGGAAAGGAAGTCCTACTTTATTCGTTCCTCTTCCTGGTCCAACGCTACAGGCAGGGAAAGGTATCTCATTCGTCTGTCACTGTATAGTTCATCTCAATTAGCAACATCGCAATAACATTGCAGTTCTTAAAATCGAAATGACATGTCCTGTTAAGCTAAAAGCAATGGCAAGCAAGGCATTTCGGTTTTACCTTCATAAGCAGTTCCCCAATAATATTCGCGTAGTTGAACGTAACAAAAAGATGCAGCCAGATCCGGTACACACTTCTTCTAGTCAAGCTACTCCAAGGGTTAATCATCAAGAGCACCTCTTCCTACTGCCCCATAAATATTTATTTATTCTCTAGTAAATTAGGTGGTGTTTTGAACTGATATCCCAAGCTTCCAAATGATGAGCCAATTTTTTGGTTTTTACAGTATTGCAGAGAGCTAAAACCAACCAGAACCGGTTTTAGACCCCCACACAACGTCTAAGATTGGAGTTGGTAAGCCTAAAAATTAATGAAGTCATAGACGCATCGCTATTAACAAAATGTTGCCTGCCCACTACTAAAAGAATAATATACATCGTTTTGGCATTTTCTTTAGCCCCTGGTCGAGATACGTAATTTTCGAAGAAAAAATGCAAAAAAATTGGTCAATATTTCAACTCCTGGAAATTACATTCAGTTTAGCAAAATAAATGAAAATACGCGGAATCAAACTCATGACCTTACATACTGCCCCAGACCCCTCAAGCACCAGACCGATAAGTAGTGGATGACATGTGTATTGGTTTTTCAAAATTAGAAGGGTTATGCATGTGATATTTTTCAAATTTAATCAAAATTTTCGAACAAAATCATGTTTTCATGTCCTCACCGAGATTCATAAATTTCACAAAATTCATGCAAAATTTCGATGTATTTGTTTGTAACAATCCAACCTATGGTTGTCTGTCTCGTGTGAGTTTTCCAATAGTGCAAGAACTAGCTCTGTTTCTTGATATAAAGACATATCCAAATTAATGAAAATGAGATAGATGGGTAGGAAACATATAAGTAAAGATGGGAGCATTGGCATTCAGCATGTCAGGCGTACAAGTTGTCTGCTTCCGATACTTAGAGTCCTGCATAGTAAATTAACAGTTGTTATTTGTTTTGATTATAATTCTAGGACTTTCTCCAGTGTGGGGGGAGCGGGGGAGGGGGGGTGCGGGTAGATTTCGCAATTAGATCGTCGTTTTTCTCTCAATATCCTCTTTTGCATCCTGAGTGGAGCGGTTAGTGTTGGGATCGCAGCATAGAAAACAAAAAATTTACTACGATGTGAACATCTAAGCACCAAGATCTATCTACCTAAATATAACCAATAGGTGGATATACATTCATAGAAAACATACCCTCGAAGAGCGATAAAGCATTGTTAACGAAACTGATTTCGTGGTTTATGTAGTCATACACTTGCCGATCTCAAGATCGTGATGAAATCCAACGGATCTAGCAGGTCTAGCACCATCAAGTCCAGCACCGCAAAGAAACGGTGCATCCATCATCGCACACACGTGCGGTCCATTGAACAACCTCCGTCTCCTCGCTTCAGCGATTCAGTGGAAGAAACAACTCCTTTCAGACAAAAAGCCATTGAAAATATGTATCTCGCTAATCCGAGACCATGGGAAATAAATCTGGAGGGGGAGAGAGTTCCTTCATGAGGAGGTGTGAGTGAGAAGTGAGGAGAGGGGGCCTTTGATAAGAGGAGGGGTCTCCCATGGCCGGCGCCCCATGGGGAGTGCCCCTTCACCTCCCTCATTCATGTGGTGGTAACTCCCTCCACATAAATATGACCCTTCACATTCTCCACTTAAGTCTCCACTTAAATGCATTAAATTTCTTCAAATTTAATACTCTCTCATTTAATAAAACTCTTTTATTTATTCTATTCAGGATTTTTTTAATTACTTTAATTAACAAACATTCACATAAAACCCTCTGCAACATTTCAATATTACATGCAGAACCAATTTCAGCAATTTCACCCGAAACAATTTCGTTGTCTATTGAAATAATTCCAGCTTTTCCTTAAATCTTTATCTGAAACATATTTGCTCGAAATGATATCGGTATCCCTTAAGTGTGTTACCCTACGGTTCCCGAATAATGGAGACATGATCGAGACCCTTCTCCAATCAATAATCAGCAACGGGACCTAGAGATCCATACTGACTCCTACACATTCAACGATGACTTCTGTGATCGTGAGAGCCTTTTACGCATGTAACTCAATCCCTTTGTCTTGCGATATATTACATGTCCGAGATTCGATCATCGGTATCTCCATACCTAGTTTGATCTTGTTACCGACATGCACTCTTTTCTCGTTCCCGTGATATAATATTCTAGTGATCACATCACTTTCTTGCAAGCTAATTAATGTGATATCACCGAGAGGGCTCAGAGTATTTCTCTTCGTCACCGGGATGGAAAAATCCCACTTTTGATCCATGAGCCTCAACATAACACCTTTGGAGTATCTGAACCCACCGTTATAGCCACCCTGTTACGGTATGATGTTTGATGTTATCAAGTTACTCTTTTAGTGTTAGCGATTGACATGATCTCATGGTCTAAGGATTAGAATTACTTCGTAAGATGTTATAGCAATTTAAACACAATGACTTTTATCGTATTGCTATACTTCGGATGAATATTCATCACATCATTCCACCAATGCTATGACCTCTTTTTTAACAACATCCAATGTCCATGATCAGGAAACCTTGATCATCTTGTTGATCAACGAGCTAGTTTATATGAGAGGCATTACTAGGAATCTTTGTATTTTGTTTATTAAATACACATGTATTAATGTTTCCAATTAATACAATTATAGCATGTAAAATAAACTTTTATCATAAACATGGAATAAGATAGTAACAACTTTATAATTGCCTCTCGGGCATATTCCCTCTAGTATCCCACTTGCACTAGAGTCAATAATCTAGTTTGTAAACTTGCGTATTCAACACCTATGGATTTATGGTGTTGTATATATGCGTTTGCTAGTGATTAACATAATGTCCGGATCTAACATTTTTTAGGTTCGCGTGTATTTGCATGTCTTTGCGTCTCTACGCATCACTCATTCTCTAATGAGATGACATTGTATAAATTTAGTCCTTTGGTGAGACCTTTAGTTCCTTTGGGTTAAAACATGTTGATATAATTGTCGCATAATATATCTTCATAGTACTAGCCCACTGTGAACCACACCCAGTTTGATAACAAACTACTTAACACAAATGCCCTCCTTTGTTGCTACTAACAGTCATATACTTAGCCTTTTTTTGTAGTATATGTCACAATGTATCAACTTTGAAACTCATCCAAATCTACCATGGAACCTCCTTTCCATTACATTGTGTTACCCATAGTTTAAATTGAGATAAATTTAATTTGTATCTTGTGACAAACTAGTATCAATGTTACACTTTACAATAAACTACTTTTAACTATTTGTCACTTATACATGATATATATTCTTAGTTCTTCTAGAACTCATAAGAATATCTTTACTATCGTCCATGATCATCTTATGAATCATTCTGGTACATGCACATAACATTTAGAGCATATGACATATCTAGATATGTACATATTATGGGATATATTATTGATCAAAATATTCCTGTGATTTCACTCACCAAGTGTCAAAACACTTGAATCTCGTTTCACTTACCAAGTGTCAATACACTTGAATCTTGATTCAACCCTTTCCATGCGGCAAGAACCTTTCTCGTCGTTTCCATATTAAACCCTTTAAATATCTCATATATGTACGTCGGGCACAACCATATTAGCGTTTCAATCTATCCATATAGACATTGATGCAAAATTTCTGGTTTTGCCCAAGTCTTTCATCAAAATCCAATTTTAATGAAATTCTTAACTTGTGTCAATAAAAGATACATCATTTCCAATCAACACAATGTCTTCTACACAATGTATTAGAAATATGTCTCAGCGCTCCCACCTAATTTCTTGCAAATGCAAGCATCTTCATCGTCTCTGATGAAATTAAACTCTTTTAACATTTTCATCACGGTGAAGATTCCAACTCCACTATGCTCACTTCAACCATTGAAGTTTGCATGCATTTTTAGCATCTTTTGATTTAAAAAAACCCTTCAGACTGTGTCGTGTACACGTCCTAGGTAACCATTCTATTAGAAGAACATTGTTGTTTGTTCAACTACCATATACCAAATTATATGTAGTGGTTGCTACATTAATCCGTCAAGACTAAATATTGCTATGAAAGATCAAATATTGTCATAGTCAACTCCTTGAACATTGTCGTAAACTCCTTTCCGACAGGTCGACTATTTCATAGATGTCAAACATCCATGTATATTTATTTATAGATTCAAATACGACCGATAGGCTTCACGCCTTTGTGGAGGGTCTTCCAAGTTCAGAAACTTGATTTCTCGTGTATGGATACTATCACGGATTTTATGACTTCTAGTCATTTTATGGAGTCAGGGACCATCATCGCTTCTTTGTATGCAGTTGGTTCATCATTGTCCAAACAATAACGACTTGTTTATCAAATCTCATTATTTGATTCTTACTTGACCCATACGGTTCAAGAACTCTAATCTTCGAGATTACAACCTTTGTAGTCATGAGAGCCATGACCATTGTGGCCGCCTCTAGGACACTTTCCGGCACTGCACTACTTAGCACATGTTGCTCAGGTTCATCAACCTAATCAAAGTTCTATTGTCCTCCCACTTACCTTTTGTGAAAAATTCCTTCTTTAAGAAACTTCATATTCATAGCGATAAACTCTTTTGTCTTCGTTGTTATAGAGGAATACCAAAACAATTCTTTGGGATAACCTACAAAGATGTGTTTATCCGACTTTGGTTGTAAACATTTTACTTATGCATAGCATACCAAAATTTAAGAAAAGACAACTCGGGTTTTATCCCAAACCATAACCTTTATGGTGTTGATGGCCCAAGATATCTCGAGCTCGTTGGGGAACCCCAAGAGGAAGGTATGATGAGCACAGCAGCAAGTTTCCCTCAGTTATGAAACCAAGGTTTAATCAAACCAGTAGGAGCAAGGAAACACCTCAAAGGTGTTGCTAGCTGAACTTTGGCAGGGCGCACTACCGGTGCCAGCAGCAACGTGGAGACCTGCACAACATAACCACATAACTCTATCCCCAACTTAAAGTGAGGTTGTCAATCTCACCGGTTTTGCTGAAAACAAAGGATTAAACGTATTGTGTGGAAGAAAGTAATAGTTTGCAGAAAGTAAACAAAAAGCAGTAAACAGTTGATTGTAGATTGATGGTAAAAGAAAGGACTGGGGTCCATAGTTCACTAGTGGTGGCTCTGCTTAATATAGATGACATGTTGGGTGAACAAATTACAGCGGGGCGATTGACAAACATCGAGAAAGCATATGCATATACTACTCATCTTGACTCCTTTGAGATTTGATTGGGCATTACAACATTATACATAGACCGTAATCCAACATCATCTATGACTAATAATCCACCTTCAGGTTATCATCCAAGATAGCTACTAACAATGGAAAGCATGCAAGATCACAAATAACAAAGACATGATAGAATCAATAATCAATCTGAAATAGCATCTCAATATCCATCGGATCCTCGCAAACACAACATGTAAGATTACAAATAGATGATCTTGATCATGAACAGAGCTCACAAGATCTAAACATAATAGCACAAAGGAGGAGAACCAGCCATCTAGCTACTACATGGACCCGTAGTCCAGAGATGAACTACTCACATATCACACTGGAGGCTTGCATGATGATGAAGAAGGCCTCCAGGGTGAATTCCCCTCTCCGGCAGGGTGCCGGGAAGAGCTTTAGATCCCTCTCGATCTAGGGATGGAGATGACGGCGGCTACAAACTCTTTCGTGGAATTTTTGATCGGGTACTTAGGGTTTCTGTATCGGAGGCATCTTATAGGCGAAAGGGGAGGCCGAGAGGGTGCCGGAGGCGGCCAGACCACCCCCTAGCGCGGGCCAGGCTAGGCCGCGCGGCTAGGTGGAAGGGTTCATAGCATAGAAAACAAAAAAATTCCTACGATGGGAACTATACGCCAAGATCTATCTACTAGATACAAGCAACGGGTGGATATACATCCATAGAGAACTTAACCTCAAAGACAACAAAGATTTGTTAACAAGATGGAACTCGTGGATGATGTAGGCGTACACTTGCCGATATCAAGATCGTGATGAAGTCCAGCAGGTCCGGCTCCAGCACGTCCATCAGATCCAGCTCTAGCAAGTCCAGCACCACCAAGTCCATCACCGCAAAGTAGCGGTGCATCCGTGATCTCACACACGTCCGGTACCCCGAAAACCTCCGTCCCTCGCTCCAGCAAAGCAGCAGAAGCAACAACTCCTTTCCAGATAAAGCCACCGGGAACATGTATCTCGCTAATCCGAGACCATGGGGGAAAAATTACTAAAGGGGGAGAGAGATCCTTCACGAGGAGGTGTGAGTGTGAAGGTGTGAGAGGGGGGCCTTTTATAGGAGGAGGGGTGCCCCTCCCCATGGCCAGCGCCCCAAGGGGTGACCCTTCACCTCCTCATTCATGTGGTGGTAACTCCCTCCACATAAATTTGCCCCTTCACATTCTCTTTTAAAGTCTCCACTTTAAATGCATTAAATTTCTCCAAATTTAATGCTCTCTCATTTAATAAAACTCTTTTATTAGTTTTATTCAGAATTTTGTTAATTACTTTAATTAACAAACATTCACATAAAACCCCCTGCAACATTTCAATATTACATGCAAAACCAATATCAGCAATTTCACTCAAAATAGTTTTGGTGTCTATTGAAATAATTCCAGCGCTTTCTTAAATCTTTATATGAAATATATTTGCTCCAAATGGTGTCGTTATCCCTTAAGTGTGTCACCCTATGGCTCACGAATAATGCAGACATGATCGAGACCCCTCTCCGATCAATAATCAGTAGCGGGACCTGGAGATCTGTACTGACTCCCACATATTCAACGATGACTCTTGTGTTCGTGTGAACCTGTAACGCTAGTAACTAAATCCCTTTGTCTCGCGATATATTACATGTCTGAGATTCGATCATCGGTATCCCCATACCTAGTTTGATCTCGTTACCGAAATATACTATTTTCTCGTTCCCGTGATATAACATTCTAGTGATCTCATCACTTGCTTGCAAGCTAACCAATGTGATATCACCAAGAGGGCCCAGAGTATATCTATCCGTCATCGGGATGGACAAATACCACTCTTAATCCATGAGCCTCTACATAACACTTTCGTAGCACTAAACCCACCTTTATAATCACCCTTTCATGGTGTGACGTTTGATGTTATCAAGATACTCTTCCAGTGTTAGTGATTGACATGACCTCATGGTCTAAGGACTAGGATTACTTTGTATGATGTTATAGCAATATGAACACAATGACTTTGATCGTAATGCTATACTTCGGATGAATGTTCATCACATCATTCTACTAATATTGTGACCTTGTTATTACAACATCCAATGTCCATGATCAGGAAAACTTGATCATCTTGTTAAACAACGAGCTAGTTTATAAGAGCGGCATAACTAGGAACTTTCCTTTTGTTTATTAAACACACATGTATTAACGTTTCCAAATTAATATAATTATAGCATGCAAAATAAACATTTATCATAAACAAGGAATAAGATAATAACCACTTTATTATTGCCTCTCGGGCATATTCCCTTCAGTCTCCCACTTGCACTAGAGTCAATAATCTAGTTTGAAAAACTTTGCGTATTGAATACCTATGGCTTTCTGGTGTTGCATATACACGATTGCTAGTGGTTAACATAATCTCCGGATCTGACAGTTTCAGGTCCGTGTGTATTTGCATGTCTTTGCGTCTCTACGCATCACTCATTCTCAAATGAGATGACATTGTATAAATTTGGCCCTTTGGTGAGACCTTTAGTTCGTTCGGGTTAAAATATGTTGATGTTATTGTCATACAATATATCTTCATAGTATTAGCCCACTTTGAACCACACCTAGTTTGATATCAAACTACTTAACACAAATGCCCTCCTATGCTGCTACTATAGCAGTCATATACTTAGCATTTTGTTGTAGTATCCATCACAATGTCTTAAGTTTGGAACTCATCCAAATCCATCATGGAACATCCTTTCCATTACATTGTGCCACCCATAGTTTAAATTGAGATAAATTTAATTTGTATCTTGTGACAAAACTAGTATCAATGTAACACTTTACAATGAACTACCTTTAACTATTTGTCACTTATACATGATATATTCTTAGTTCTTTCAAAACTCATAAGAATATCTTTACTATTGTCCAATGATCATCTTATGAATCATTCTGGTATGTCCTCATAACATTTAGAGCATAGGACATTCTGGATATATACATATCACGGTATAATCGATCAAAATCTTCATGTGATTTTACTCACCAAGTGTTGAAACACTTGAATCTTGATACAATCCTTTCCATGCAGCAAGAACCTTTCTTATTGTTTCCATATTGAACCCTTTCAATATCTCATATATGTACGTCTGGCACAACCATATTAGTGCCTCAATCTATCCATATAGACATTGATGCCAAATATTCTGGTTTTGCCCAAGTATTTCATCGAAATCCTATTTTAATGAAATTCTTAACTTGTCTCAATAAAATATACAACATTTCCAATCAACGCCATGTCCTCTACATAATGTATTAGAAATATGTCTCGGTGCTCCCACTTAATTTCTTGCAAATGCAAGCATCTTCATCATCTCCGATGAATTTAAACTCTTTTAACAGTTTCATCATGGTGAAGATTCCAACTCCGCTATGCTTACTTCAACCATTGAAATTTGCATGCCCTTTTTAGCGTCCTTTGATTTAACAAAACCCTTTGGACCATGTCATGTACACGTCCTAGGTAACCATTCTATTAGAAGAACCTTGTTTTGTTTATTCAACTACCATATACCAAATTATATGTAGTGATTGCTACATTAATGCGTTAAGACTAAATGTCACTATGAAAGATCAAATCTTGTCATAGTCAACTCCTTGAACATTGTCGTAAACTCCTTTCCGACATGTCGACTATTTCTTAGATGTCAAACATCCATGTCTATGCAAGACGTGACTCTATGGGACACCCCTTGGCCATGCCAGGACATCCGGAGCTGAAGCTGTTGGGTCTGCAACATAGAAAACAAAAAATTTCCTACGATGTGAACTACACGCCAAGATCTATCTATTAGGTACAAAGCAACGGGTGGACATACATCCAACGAGAACTCACCCTCGAAGACAATGAGCTTTGTTAACAAGTAGGAACTCGTGGTTGATGTAGTCGTACACTTGCCGATCTCAAGATCGTGAGGAAGTCCAGCAGGTCCGGCTCCAGCACGTCCATCAGATCCAGCTCCAGCAGCACCAAGTCCAGCAGCGCAAAGCAGCGGTGCATCCGTGATCACACACACGTCCGGTACCCTGACAACCTCCGTCCCTCGCTCCAGCAAAGCAGCAGAAGCATCAACTCCTTTCCAGATAAAGCCACCGGGAAAATGTATCTCGCTAATCCGAGACCATGGGGGAATAATACTAGAGGGGGAGAGAGATCCTTCACAAGTAGGTGTGTGTGAGAAGTGAGGAGAGGGTGGCCTTTTATAGGAGGAGGGGGTGCCCCTCCTTCATGGCCGGCGCATGGAGGAGGTGCCTTTTCACCTCCTCCATTGATGTGGTGGTAACCCCTCCACATTAAAATGCCTCTTCACATTCCCTTTTAAAGTCTCCACTTTAAATGCATTAATTTCTCCAAATTTAATGCTCTCTCATTTAATAAAACTCTTTTATTATTTTTTATTCAGAATTTTGTTAATTACTTTAATTAACAAATATTCACATAAAACCCCCTGCAACATTTCAATATTACATGCAGAACCAATTTCAGCAATTTCACCCGAAACAGTTTTGGTGTCTATTGAAATAATTCCAGCGCTTTCTTAAATCTTTATCTGAAACATATTTGCTCCAAATGGTGTCGGTATACCTTAAGTGTGTCACCTACGGTTCGCGAATAATGTAGACATGATCGAGACCCCTCTCCGATCAATAATCAGCAGCGGGACCTGGAGATCCATACTGACTCCTACACATTCAACGATGACTTCTGTGATCGTGAGAACCTTTAACGCTAGTAACTAAATCCCTTTGTCTCGTGATATATTACATGTCCGAGATTCGATCATCGGTATCTCCATACCTAGTTTGATCTCGTTACCGACATGCACTCTTTTCTCGTTCCCGTGATATTACATTCTAGTGATCACATCACTTGCTTGCAAGCTATTTCAATGTGATATCACCGAGAGGGCCCAGAGTATATCTATCCGTCATCGAGATTGACAGATTCCACTCTTGATCCATGAGCCTCAACATAACACCTTGGTAGCACTGAACCCATCTTCATAGTCACCCTGTTATGGTGTGACGTTTGATGTTACCAAGATACTCTTCTGGTGTTAGCAATTACATGATCTCATGGTCTAAGGATAAAGATTACTTCGTATGATGTTATAGCAATATAAACATAATGACTTTGATCGTAATGCTATACTTCGGATGAATGTTCATCACATCATTCCACCAATGTTGTGACCTCGTTATTAACAACATCCAATGTCCATGATCAGGAAACCTTGATCATCTTGTTAATCAACGAGCTAGTCTATAAGAGAGGCATAACTAGGAACCCTTTTTGTTTATTAAACACACATGTATTGACGTTTCTGATCAATACAATTATAGCATGCAAAATAAACATTTATCATAAACATGGAATAAGATAATAACCACTTTATTATTGCCTCTCGGGCATATTCCCTTCAGTCTCCCACTTACACTAGAGTCAATAATCTAGTTTGAAAAACTTTGCGTATTGAACACCTATGGATTTCTGGTGTTGCATATACGCTATTTCTAGTGGTTAACATAATCTCCGGATGTGAAAGTTTCAGATCCGTGTGTATTTGCATGTCTTTGCGTCTCTACGCATCACTCATTCTCAAATGAGATGGCATTGTATAAATTTGGTCCTTTGGTGAGACCTTTAGTTCGTTTGGCTCAAAATATGTTGATATTATTGTCACACAATATATCTTCATAGTATTAGCCCACTTTGAACCACACCTAGTTTGATAACAAACTACTTAACACAAATGCCCTCCTATGCTGCTACTATAGCAGTCATATACTTAGCCTTTTGTTGTAGTATCCGTCACAATGTCTCAACTTTGGAACTCGTCCAAATCCATCATGGAACATCCTTTCCATTACATTGTGCCACCCATAGTCTAAATTTAGATAAATTTAATTTGTATCTTGTGACAAAACTAGTATCAATGTAACACTTTACAATGAACTACCTTTAACTATTTGTCACTTATACATGATATATTCTTAGTTCTTCCAAAGCTCATAAGAATATCTTTACTATTGTCCATTGATCATCTTATGAATCATTCTGGTATATGCTCATAACATTTAGAGCATAGGACATTCTGGATATATACATATCATGGTATAATTGATCAAAATCTTCATGTGATTTTACTCACCAAGTGTTGAAACACTTGAATTTTGATACAATCCTTTCCATGCAGCAAGAACCTTTCTTGTTGTTTCCATATTGAACCCTTTCAATATCTCATATATGTATGTCTGGCACAACCATATTTGCGCCTCAATCTATCCATATAGATATTGATGCCAAATATTCCGGGTTTTCCCAAGTCTTTCATCGAAATCTCATTTTAATGAAATTCTTAACTTGTGTCAATACAAGATACATCATTTCCAATCAACAATACGTCCTCTACATAATGTATTAGAAATATGTCTCAGCGCTCCCACTTAATTTCTTTCAAATGCAAGCATCTTCATCATATCCGATTAATTTAAACTCTTTTAACAGATTCATCATGGTGAAGATTCCAACTCCGCTATGCTTACTTCAACTATTGAAGTTTACATGCCCTTTTAGCACCCTTTGAATTAACAAAAACCCTTCGGACAATGTCATGTACACGTCCTAGGTAACCATTCTATTAGAAGAACCTTGTTTTGTTTATTCAACTACCATATACCAAATTATATGTAGTGGTTGCTACATTAATCCGTCAAGACTAAATATCTCTATGAAAGATCAAATCTTGTCATAGTCAACTCCTTGAACATTGCCGTAAACTTATTTCCGACATGTCGACTATTTCATAGATGTTAAACATCCATGTCTTATTTCTTTATAGATCCAAACACGACCGATAGGCTTCACGCCTTTCCGGAGGGTCTTCCAAGTTCATAAACTTGATTTCTCGTGTATGGATACTATCACGGATTCTATGACTTCTAGTCATTTTATGGAGTCAGGGCCCATCATCGCTTCTTTGCATGTAGTCGGTTCATCATTGTCAAAACAATAACGACTTGCTTATCAAATCTTACTATTTGATTCTTACCGACGCACACGGTTCTATAGAAACTCTAATCTCCGAGATCACACATTTTGTAATCACGAGAGCCATGAGCATTGTGGCCGTCACCGGGACACACTTTCCGGTGCTGCGCTACTTAGCACATATAGCTAAGGTTCAACAATCTTATCAAAGTTCTATTGTCCTCCCACTTAACTTTTCACGAAAAGTTCCTTCTCAAGAAACTTGACGTTCCAAGCGACAAACTCTTTTGTCCTTGGTGTTATGGAGAAATTCCCAAAAAATTCTTTGGGATAACCTACAAAGACGTGCTTATCTGACTTTGGTTGTAAACATTTTACTTATGCATAGCATACCAAAATTTAAGAAAAGACAATTCGGGTTTTATCCCAAACCATAACTCATATGGTGTCATTTCAATGGATCACGATGGTGCTCTTTTCAGTGTAAAAGCGGTAGTCTCTAAAGCTTCAATCTTTAAAACATAATGGCAGTTTTATAAAAGACACCTTTGATCTTACCATGTCAAACATGGTTTGATTTCATCTCTCGAATATGCCATACTCCTATGGTTTACCGGGAAATCCAAATTCATGGAACAATTCCTCAAATCTTATGTGTTTTTGCTAAACATGTAACTCAAATATCTTCCTTTATGATCGAATCATAAACTCTTTATTTTCTTGTTACAATGATTTTCCACTTCATCTTGAAAGTCTTTGAACAACTTTCAAATGTTTCATACTTCTTCCTTATTAAGTAAATATACAGATATATTCACTCAAATTTTTGAAGAAAGCATATGAAGCAAAACGATCTATCGCATATGGCTACACATAATGGACTATGCACATCAGCATGCACAATTTCCAATAAGCTAGTCATCCGTTCCTCTCTGGCCTATGGACGGAGTTTCAATTATCTCGAGGAAAGTCTCACATGCGTCAATTAATCAAAATCAAAGACTCCAAAAATCCATCAACATGGAGTTTCTTCATGTTTTCTTTCTAATATAATTTAAACAACGATGTCACTTCATAAGTGATCTTTCAATCATTTGTCTTGCGATATTTTAGCAATAGTGTTTATGGATGTGATTTCTCCCACTAGACTTGTAAAAGTTCATCCATCCTTTATGGAATACGGTAATTATTTGAACAACCATTGTTCTCATAATATCGGAACAAAATAACAATTATTTAAACAAATCTTGAAGGCTTGGTTTGATGACAACGAAAAACACAATAACACTTTATTTGTTTTTGATGAACATCATCACTTATTCTCTTGCTAGTTACTTAGGCCATTGCAGTTCATGAATTGCATTGTCCTGTATGCCACTTCATACCAACCAATTCGATATCCAATACCGGTATCCAATACCTCAGAACCACATTGTTTAACAAGCAAGGAATACAACCATAACATGTATCTCTTCTATATACCCAAGTTGATAATCTCCAACCTTTTATTTTTCTTCCAAATATTTTATAGATTCTCTTTCAGCAATTCCTTTTTCTTTTAAAAGAATCTATCAACATCAATAGTGGTGTCATCAACATGACACATGGTACAAAGCGTATATAGTCAAATACTAATACCTTTGGACTTGCACTTTGAGGTGGATCACCATCATCAAATGTTTGGTGTTCTTTCAAAAATCCATTCTTTAGTAATCTATTAGTGTAGTAAACATTTTACTTACATCTTCTATTCATCCTGATCATGACAACTTTCATTATCAAGCTACTATAGCTTATAAGGAAGAATCACGAGTATAATATCAGTTCCCAAAACCTTTTTGGTAGATTTGGATGCCTAGCATCTCCATCCTTCACAAATTCTCATACAATATGAGAACATGTATTTTGCTAAATTATACTCTATCATAATGTAACCAAAAACATTGCTTCAGATATCACAATATCTTTCACACATGATGGTTTCTGAAACAATTTTTAGCTCTAATATAATCTTGATATTAAAACAACTTTTGAATATCAATAATCATGGAGGCAAACATGATACTTTAGATACTAACATTGGAATTCTTACTCTTGATTTAATACTACTTACTAAACTTCATGGAGTAAATAGAGTTTGCTGAAAGTTTGCAATAGGACTTATAAAATTGACATTCAAAACAATACGATACCAGTTCGTAAAGTAAATATCCAGGGTGAGATGGGTGGCCTTTTATAGGAGGAGGGGGGGTACCCCCTCCATGGTCAGCTCCCCATGGAGGTTACCCCTCACCTCCCCCATTCATGTGGTGGTAACTCCCTCCACATTAAAATGCCCCTTCACATTCTCTTTTAAAGTCTCCAGTTTAAATGCATTAAATTTCTCCAAATTTAATGCTCGCTCATTTAATAAAACTCTTTTATTAGTTTTATTCAGAATTTTGTTAATTACTTTAATGAACAAACATTCACATAAAACCCCCTACAACATTTCAATATTACATGCAGAACCAATTTCAGCAATTTCACCCGAAACAGTTTTGGTGTCTATTGAAATAATTCCAGCGCTTTCTTAATTCTTTATCTGAAACATATTTGCTCCAAATGGTGTCGGAATCCCTTAAGTGTATCACCCTACGGTTCGTGAATAATGCAGACATGATCGAGACCCCTCTCCATTCAATAATCAGCAGCGGGTCCTGGAGATCCGTACTGACCCCGGGCGGGAGAAGGAGATCAATAGTGAAGGTGAAGAGGAGACAAAGCAAGGCCAACATCCGCACACCGGCACTACCGTTGCAAGCATCGGAGTGGTGGCAAACCCTGCCAGGACTATGTCAATTGGAGGGAAGCCTCCTCGTCACCGTTCAGATCCCTGATCACTTCTCCCATGCGCCAAGAATCCTTTCCATACCCTTATCCATGAGCATCAATACCAGAATATGCCCAAGGAGAAATTACCCTCCAATTGGGATTTGCCTCGTTCTAGCCATGCAGGAAAAGAAGACTTCAAGGAGGAAGAGTGGGGAAAGAATCACAAGAGCTGGAATTCGCAACCCGACATGATCATGAGCCGCATTGAGCAAAACTCGCAGCTTATTCGCAATCTCACCTTTGAGATTGAGGACTTGGGGAAACTGATCAAAGAGCTCATCAAGAGGATACCACCACCACCAAAGGAGTAATTCGTCATCAGGTTTCGCATCCCCTTGGTTTGTTCCAAGCTTGGGGGAGTGTCGCGGTATCACATCACTATCTTCTATCTTTTTACCCTTTTATGTAGAGTCATATCATGAATAGAGAAGTTATTATGTAGGATGGTTTGCATTATGGAAGTGTCCCCTCTCTCGTTAGATATGTATCTCTTGGTGTGAGTTACCGCTATGGATTATTAATGAGAAGTTCTATCGTTTACTCTTTTGCATAGCTTATATTAGTTTTCAATTCGTGGTTATGATTGATCTTGTTGTTAGTATTGGTAGCACTTTGGGATCATTGAGTTAGTTTAGTTGGTTTTGGCAAACCTGGCTCGGTCAGTAGCAACACTATTTTTGAGAGTTGAATGAAAAGATAAAAGTACTCTAAAGAAATATAATTTCATCATCTTTCTTTCTTGATTTTCTCATAAGTTTAGTATTCTCTAGTTAAGATCTTTTGTGCTTCCAAGGAAGATTGCATGTTTGTCTTTATCACTTGTATGTTTGTTTCCTTCAACTCTTATACTTGCTACCCAGCCTTGCTAGCCAAAAACCTGTACTGAGAGGGAATTCTTCTCGTGCATCCAATCCTTTAAAACCAAAACCCATGCCATTTGTGTCCACCATACCTACCTATTAGCATTATTGCTATTCCAAGTAAATTCTTGTTTTTATCTACCTTCCAAATTAAACTTGTTATGTGAAAATTAGTGATTAAAGCTCTCACAAACTTGATGGCACGTTTATTTCCTTGTACTTAATAAACTTGAACCATTGGGTCCTTATTTGTTGCATATATGCTTGCGCTTTATGAGTTGAAGTTAGCAGAACCATGTATCACGGGGAACGCTTTCAACACTGCCATGGTACTTTGTACCTAGTTGATATCATGATTATTTTGCCTATGGATCCCGACGGTGTGAAATAAAAGGGGAACTTGTAAGATCATGGAGTTTATATGTGTGTTAGAGAGACGCCTAGGCCGCTAGCCTAAGCCATGGCTAATCATGGTGGAAACTTGCAGCATAACTATAGTGAGGATTCTATGAAGCATCCTCAATAAAAACCTATGCAAATAGCAAATAAAAAGATCACTGAGATGCTCATTTTCTGCTTGCCTTGTCATTTTGATTATGGGATAGCTCCTGTATCATGTGCAAGGGGTACCCCGTTGGCGGTTCTCAATGATACACATGTATTTACAATGACAAGAGCTTACTTGTGACTGAAGTTGAGTAGCATGAGGTTCGGTACTCGTAAATAAGGTGCATGTGATTTCAACTTATAACTTGTCAAGCATATCCTCTTAGTTGTGTCAATTTAACCTTAACCACCTAAAGATGCCTATGATAGGGGCAATGAGAGATCAAAGCTAGTAAGTATCATAATTTTTGGGAGCTCTTTATGAAACTTGAAATCCCTGCTTCCCTCTGCGAAGGGCCTTTCTTTTACTTTTTAGTTGAGTCAGTAAACCTACTCCCTTCTATCTCAACAAGTATTTTGAGTTGTTGTGTTTCATTCATTCATATGATGATTTATTCAATCATGTTTCTTATGTTCCTTGTTTTGCACATTGATCTTATCTTGGTGATTACTACTTTGAAAGCTATCATTGGAAATCAGTTATTTGTGAACTCCAGCAAATTATCAACTATTCTTCGACCAAGAGCTAGGTTTGCCATTACCAATTATGATTTACTTCATGTATCGTTATTGTGTTTCCTTTACCTATTGCAAGTAAGTTATATAATAGTGAGTTGTCTTATATTATGATCTATGTATTGATGAATGTGATGCTTCTTGTCCGTATTCTTTTTATCGACTCTTCACTCCATAAACATGAGGTCATGTTTATTGAGCTCAGTTTCGCTTGGGGACAAGCGAAGTCTAAGCTTGGGGGGAGTTGATACGTCCATTTTGCATCACTATTCTATATCATAATTCACTGTTATTCATTGATATATTTCATATTAAGAGGTGATACTTATGTTATTTTATCTGTTTTTGCATGGTTGATGACTTTTGGAGCATGGGCCGCTGCAGTCAAGATTCTGATGGAAAAGGTGCTGTTTGGAGTTAAAATTCACGAAGATCAGAAAATCCGGGAAAATATACAGAAAATCCTATTTTTTCCAGAAGACGAAGGCTGCCAGAAGGAGGAGTAGAGATGGGCCACAGGGGGCCCACACCACCCCTTGGTGCGGGCCACCCTAGGTCGCGCCACCAGGTGGTGTGGCCGCCCTGGCCCACCTCTGGCTCTCCCCTCTGGCGTATATAATCCTCCCGAAACCCTAAACCTGGGGGAGCGACCACAGAAAATTCCGCCACCTCTACGGGGCGGAAAACACCAAGAGAGAAAGATCTCTCCGGTAGACAGATTTCTATCGGCGGAATTCCTTCCCGGAGAGGGGAGATCGTCGCCATCAACACCACCATCAAGCTGGACTTCATCGGGATGATCATCATCATCATCACCACCATCATCACCATCAGCACCCTCATCACCATCTCCATATTGCTGTAACAATTGGGTTGAATCTTGCATAGTTCTTAGGGGAAACTTTCCCGGTGTTGATTACTCTTTGTAGTTGATGCTATTGAGTGAACCATTGAATTATTGTTTATGTTCAGATTTTTATACATCATTATTCTATCTCTGATCATGATCCATATGATGTCTTGTGAGTAGTTCGTTTTGTTCTTGAGGACATGGGAGAAGTCATGTTGTTAGTAGTGGAGTTGTGTTGAGAAAGATCCAATAGTTTGATATTTAAGTTGTGGTGTACTTCTTTTAGTGGTGTCATGTGAACGTCGACTACATGACACTTCACCTATATGGGCCTAGGGGAATGCATTGTGTATTTGGCTACTAATCGTAGGGGTTGCCGGAGTGACAGAAACCTGAACCCCCGTTAGGAAACCATTGCACAAAGGACGTAAGGGTGTTAGAGTTTAAAGTTGTGGGTGTGTTTCTACCTTAATTACTTTCTTGTACTTACGGATGTTTGCAAGGGGTATAATCACAAGTATGTATTAGTCCTAGGAAGGTCGGTACATTAGCACAGGTTCACCCACACAACACTTAGCAAGCTAAAGAAGATTAATCAACTATATGAAGCAAAAGCACTTGACAGTCTTCCCATGTGTCCTCGAGAACGTTTGGTCATCTTAAGTAATACAACCGGCTTGTCCTTTGCTGCATAAAGGATTGGGCCACTTGCTGCATTTATTCCTACTATCTTTTATTTACTCGTACTTTATTTACTTGCTTTATCAAAAAACCCTAAAAATCCGTTTGCTAAGTATTTGTAGAGAATTCCTAATCCATACCACTAGCCAGCACCTTCTGCTCCTCGTTGGGTTCGACACTCTTACTTATCGAAAATACTGCGATACACCCCATATACTTGTGGGTCATCAGGGCACTCATTGGAGTAGTAACCCGTGACTCCACATTCAAAGCAGGTTATCATGGACTTGTCCTTCCCTACAACAGGCACAACATTGGTTCCAGTCCTTGGGGTAGTATTGTTGTTGTTGTTGTTATTGTTGTTGGACCTTGGCTGTGCATAGTTGAAGTTATGGGGGTTGCCGGGGTTGTTGTTATGGCCTCTGGGCCTCGGGTTTTCTCCACCATGATTGGTATAGTTCGGACGGGACATAGGGGGTTTGTTGTTTCTTGGTGCAAATCCTGCAGACGGGTTGGGGCGGTACTTCGGGGTATGGTGTGGTCTAGGTTGGTGCATCATACAATGTTTGCGGTTCTCACTGGCTTGGTTGATCTTTTCCTTCCATCTGGATAGCAGAATCCACCAGAGCTTTTAGGTCATCAAAGGGAATGTTGACTAACACTATCTGCATCTCATCATGAAGGCCATTTAGGAATCTCTCCTTGTTCTTCGCTTCAGTGTCGATCTCATCAGGGGCATACCTAGCTAGAGACAAAAATTTGTCACAGTATTCTACCATAGTCATTATTCCCTGCTTGAGCTCCCTGAATTCATCCCTCATCCTATTGATCAAACATGGGGGCACATGGGTCCTGCTGAACTTGAGCTTGAATTCCTCCCAAGTCACCATCTGTCCTCCGTTCATGGTACGGGTGCTATTCCACCATGATCTGGCATAACCTGCCAGATAGTGGGTGGTAAACAGTACTAATGACCCACAAGTATAGGGGGTGTATCGCAGTATTTTCGAGGGAAGTGAAACCCAATTTATTGATTCGACTCAAGGGGAGCCAAAGAATATTTATAAGCCTTAACAACTGAGTTGTCAATTCAGATGCACCTTGAAACAATCTTGCTCACAGCAGTTTATCAGTAGCAACAGTTTTGTAATAGGAATAGTAAAGTAACAGAAGTAGTAAAGTAAAGACAGTAGTAACGATAGCAGTAAACAGTAAGATTCGAGTGCGGTAGGCATAGGGATGGATGGACGGGCGTTGCATGGACAAGACAATTCACATAGCAATCAGAACATAGGGCAATTACAGATAAATAAGATAAAACATCTAAGTACTAGATAATCCTAGGCATGTGTGCCATATATAGTCATACGTGCTCGATATGAGAACTTGCACAACATCTTTTGTCCTGCCAGCCCGTTTGCAGCGGGGCCTCAAGGGAACTACTGGTAATTAAGGTGCTCCTTTTAATAGAACACCGGAGCAAAGCATTAACACTTCGTGAACACATGTGATCCTCACATCAAAGCCGTTCCCTCCGGTTATCCCGATTTCTGTCACTTCGGGGCCATTGGTTCCGGACAACAACATGTGTATACAACTTGCAGGTAAGACCAAAAACAATACTATCATAATGAATCAATAACAAGTTCAGATCTGAAATCATGGCACTCGGGCCCTAGTCACAAGAATTAAGCATAACAAGTTGCAACAAAGTCATAAATCACTAATAGAAGATACTAGGCACCATGCCCTAACAATCTGATGCCATTACATGAACGATCTCATCCAATCCCTACCATCACCATGGCCTACAGCGGGGGATTACTCACTCATAGATGGGGGAAACATGGATGGTCGATGGAGAAGCGATGGTGATGATGGCGATGATCTCCTCCAATTCCCCGTCCCGGCAGGGTGCCAGAACGGAGTTTCTGCAGCTGTTTCGTGGAATCTGGTGGTGGCGGCCGAGTGGAACTCCTTCTGAAAAAACGTCGAACCCCCCCTGAGTTTTTAGGTCAGAAGGCTTCTTATAGGCGAAGAGGGAGACCGAGGGGGTGCCGGAGGGGCCCACACCATGCCCTGGCGCGGCCGGGGGGTACCCGCGCCTGGGGGGTGTGGCCAGGCCCTGGACCTCCCCCGTCTCGTATTCTGGCTCCGTGAGTCTTTCGGTAAAATAGGAACTTTGGCTTTTCTCCCGTCCAATTCCGAGAATATTCATTTTCTGACTTTCTTGGAACCAAAAATAGCAGAAAACAGGCAGCTGGCACTGTGGCTCTTGTTAATAGGTTAGTCCAAGAAATCATATGAAAAGTACTCCAAAGTGTGGACAAAACATAAGAAAGTAGATAAAACCAAGCATGGAACATCAAAAATTATAGATACATTTGCAATGTATCAACATCCCCAAGCTTAACTCCTGCTCATCCTCGAGTAGGTAAGTGATAAAAAGAAATAATAATTTTTTAGGTGACATGCACCATCATAAACTTGATCAAAGTATTTGTAAAACATTCAAAGCTGGGATCATAGTACTTCAATCATAACATGAAAGACAAAGTTCTAGCAATAAGACAAAGAAACTATGATGCAACATGAAAAGGCACAAACAAAAGATTCATGAATAACAATGCTTTGCAAGACGTTTGTTTGTTTCACATAAAGAAAACATAGCATAATGGCATTCAGCTTGTCCCTCATAGAGTAGCAAATATAAGTGCATAGCACACCTTCAAAGTTCATAAGAGTGACTAGGTACAAATAGTTTAAAATAAGCAATATCAAGGTATGCATCAATCAACAAGTCTTGGGACAATGCACATAGAACTAAGAATGGCCATTATTCTCTCAAGAAAGTGCTCATAGAATGTGTGGAGACTCAACAAGGAAATGAACAGGTTTTGAAAAGTTTGAAAGGCTTCCAAATGCTGAAAGTATGGTACTCATTAGCTTTGAGCTCTCATTTCCCCTATCATAAGAATCTTTAAATGGTTAAGGTTAAAGTGACACAACTAAGAGGATATGCTTGACAAGTTATAAATCGAAGTCTCATGCCCCTTACTTACGAAGATCGATCCTCATGCTACTCAACTTCAGTCATGAGTAAGCTCTTGTCATTGTAAGTATATACGTATCATAGAGAACCGCCAATGGGGTACCCCTTGCACATGATACAGGAGCTATCCCATAATCAAAATGACAAGGCAAGCAGACAATGAGCATCTCAGCGATCTTTTTATTTACTATGTTCATATATTTTTATTGAGGATGCTTCATAGAATGCTCATTATGGTTATTCTGCAAGTTTCCACCATAATTAGGCATGGCTTAGGCTAGCGGCCCAGGCATTTCTCTAACATACATACAAACTCCATGATCTTACAAGTCACTTTTATTTCACACCGCCGGAAACCATAAGCAAAAGAACATGATATCAACGAGGTACTAAGTACCAATGCAATGTTGAAAGCGTTCCCCATGATACATGGTTCTGCTAACTTCAACTTATAAAGCGCAAGCATATACGCAACAAAGAAGGACGCAATGATTCATGTTTATTAAATGCAAGAAAATAAAGTGTGCCATCAAGTTCGTGAGAGCTTTACTAACTAACTTTCTCATAACAAGCAAACATTTTATTCGGAAGAAAACAAGGCATATTGAACATGCACGGAAGTAACAAATGATGCTAATAGGTAGGTATGGTGGACACTTTAGCAATATTTGGTTTTAGGGAGTTGGAAACATGAGTAAAACATACTCAGTGAAAGTAAAGGCTAGCAATAGTAAGGGACTGACAAACGAGAGAGCAACAATGGCCATAATCATGTAGAGCGACAAAACATCGTTGATCAATGCATAAAGTGATACTGCAAGTTGAAAACTAAAGGATCATAAAGGCTTATAGTGACTTGGGATAGTCATAACATGGTGTGAGCATGTGCCAAGTCAACCCAAATAAAGCATCAAAGGAGAATACCACAATATTATGCTTTAATATGCTAAAACAACGCATGATTTTTCTAAGGCACATTAAGCAATCTCAATTGTTTATAACAAGTCATGCTACAGCAAAGAATACTAAGCATAAACCCAAAACAATATCAAGCATGGCATGACAAAGCATAGGCCACAGTCAAAAACAAGCTCTCTTTACCACTTAAGCATGAGCTTTCCTACTCTTTCCCAAACCAAACCAAACTATTTGAACAACAATGTATGAAAGAGGGGGTCTAACCAATTTATTCAGCAAACTAAGCAAACAAAGCAAACAAAAACAAAAACGAAAACGAAAAAGAAGACGCTCCAAAAACAACACAACTATGCATGAAACAATAAAAATGAAGCGTTTGGAAGAAACCTGGTATTTTTATTGTTGAAGAGGGTTATGCCTTGGGCATCCCCAAGCTTTGGCGCTTGTACTTCTTGGATATTTCTTGGATTGACACACGTGGCATCCCCAAGCTTGAGCTTTAGTCCATCCTTCATCCCATTACTCATTCCTTCCATACACCTGAAATTTTTCCTTCATACGAAACTTCACACAATCTTTATTAGAAACATTAGTGCACTCAAGATAATAAGTCTTTAGGTTAAGTTTCAACACCAATAAAACTTCCATTAAAACATAAGCTACTGTAGCACTTCCCTTAAAAAGCTCAATTCCCCAAAAGAACTCAAAAAGGAACCAACAAGAAGCAAATACAAATAATGGCAGAAATCTGTCAAAACAGACTAGCAGGTAAAGACGAATTTTTTAGAAGATCTTCTGTTGCTCAAATCGAAACGTGTTGAATTAACGAAAGTTAGATAATAACCTGGCGAAGAAGCACAAAAATTCATGCCACAAAAGGACGTACAGAGATTTTACACGAATTTTTATGGTGAAGCACAGAAATCTGTTTCGGGACAGCAACTTTTCCAACCATTACTTCTCTCTCGTTAGAGGTTACTCTTGGCACAAAAAACAAATAAAAATGATAAGGAGCGGTTATTACTGAAGTAATAACTTTCAAGACTCATCTAAAACTTTTGGGTTATCTCCCAATAAATACTTTTCTTTAACGCCTTTAAGTTAGGCATAAGCAAAAAACTAAAATGGATAGAATAAAAGTAAGCGGAGATAATCATGGTGAAAACATTGTTTTGTTCAATAAAATCCTTTTGTTAACAAGGTTGATCAGGTTGATCAGGTCTTGTTACCAAAACAATTTCATATGAGACAAAACTTTATATTCCACTAATGATTATGTTACCTCAACCTTGATAGCAATGGTCCCAATCATAATAGTTTCAATTTTCTCTTGGTATGGGACAATATATTTCTCCAACTTAAATGCCCTCTACATGTTCAATTGAATTCAAAACCATAAGTCCTATCAATCTTCTTGGGGAAATAGACAGTATGTTCCTTGTCATTAACATTGAAGGTCATCTTCCCTTGATTACAATTAATAACAGCGCCTGCAGTATTTAAGAAAAGGTCTCTCAAAAATAATAGACATATTATCATCTTTAGGCATGATAGTTTGAGAGGATGTTCACATAAGAAATATGAGTTGAAGTAAAAGAGAGCATCAAGAAGAAAATTCAAAACACATTTAAGTCTAACCCACTTCCTATGCATACGAATCGTGTATGCAAATAAATTCGCAAGGAACAAAGTGACAAGCATAGGAAGATAAAACAAGAGTGACTTCAAAACTTTCAGCACATAGAGAGGTGTTTCAATACCATGAAGCTTCTACAACCATATTTGTAAGGATCCTGATTTTGAAGGTTTTATTTATTTAAGTTAAGTAAAAAAATTAACTTCTAATTTTCTTGATTTGAGTGTCTAAATCTTGACATGCAATATGAATTAGAGGAGTTGATGAAAAATAGAAAGTTAACCTGACCTGTGCATGCATGTCCACCATGCATCGATGGAGATTAACTAGAATTAGTACTAGTGAGTTAGTGTGTAGTATATGAGAAAAGAATGGAAGTGGAGCTTGACCTTGTACTAGCTAGTGTCGGCAGGTTCATTTCATGGCATTTAATTGGAAGGAGCTACGTGGCATGATGTGAGAAGGTTGGGGCTGAGTCATAGCATTTCTCTTGCTTGGTGTGACTGCATGTTAGCCATATCGCTGGGCAGGTCACGCTTGGTCACTTCCAGGAGTCGGCTGAAGATATTTATCAGCCTAGATATATTTCTAAATAGCGGTGGACACACTATAAATAGGAGCACTCCTGGTGCTGCTCGTGAGACACACAACTCCAGCGACTAGTAGGTGTAGGTAGGACACATAGCCCCAGAGAGTGAGCGAGAAGACGATGGTAGGTAATACACTGGGAGAAGGATATTCATCGGGAAGAGCTGTCGCAAAGGAGCCGATCAAGAAGTATACTAGAATATTTGCATAAGCCTGCGTTAATACGATGGAGGATTGATCTATTGGAAAATTGATGATACGGCTCATATGGATTATATATCACCGGTTTTCTTCTAGGAAAATAATAATATTGATGAGGATATGATCTCTCTCCGAGGCAAGTAGTTCCTCTACTAACTCCTTACTTCCATTTCAGATATATCTCCTTTTGATCGCTTGAATCCTTGTTACCATACTTCTATGGTCGCATCTTCTTGATCACTGGTTGTGTTATTGGTTGGAGACAAGACATGTCGTCTCTTGGTCTAGATTGAATCAACATGCTACAAGAGTTCATGGAGACACATGAACATATTCTCTTTGCTTACTTTGGTGATCCGGTTATTTATCTATCCATGTATTTTATCTTATTGGTATTGGTTTCACGACGGCAAACGTATTGTACCGGTCACAGTTCAGGTATGGGTCTGTCTGAGTTCTCCGTTAGAAACGGTCCTTGTTCGGGAAAGTGTCCGGCGATGGATCCGTAGGAGCGGCCGACACGAGTAGGTCAAGGTGTCCGGATCTTAATGGGCTAAAGAGCTTTGCTCGATTAGAGCCTTTGTGGTTCTAGTTGAGACTGTCGGTATCGGAGTACCCCTCTGCAGAGTGTAAAAGCGTTAGTATTAACCCCTGTGACTCCCGGAGGGAATGCTTGCTGTTATGTGTGATACCGATACTAACCCTTCCATAAGTTAAATCCAACTCCACTGATATTTTGTTTATCTTTTTTTGTTAATCCCTTCCGATGAATGTTGTTGATTTCCTTTAAAAACAGCTAATCCTTTATTACTGTTTTCATATCTACTGTTGTTTAGTAAAGTGCCTACTTGCTGAGTACATACTCACCCTAGCTCCTTTTTTGTTTTTAGATGCAGTCAACAGAAGAGATGCAAGGTCGATCGAGGATATTAGGTTGGACCAGTGGGCGGGAAGCGATTTAGATAATCTAGTTGTAATCTGTTGTAAATGTAAAAGAAAGTTGTAAAATTAATATAATGAGCTTCTCGAGATCTACTGTACCGACTTATAGCTGTGTTTTTAGCCTTTACGGGTATATAGGACTCTAGGTCCATACACGCGTGGCGGTTGTCATTCTACAGGGCCAACAATATATTTATCAAATAAAGCATGCTTTCCATGATCTACAAGCACTAGAGCTTTATTATAAACATCTTCAAAAGAATCCTCAGGAACATAACATTCATCCTTCTTTAGTAAGCATGATCTACAAGCACTAGAGCTTTATTGTAAACATCTTCAAAAGAATCCTCAGGAACATAACATTCATCCTTCTTTAGTAAGCATGGGGGACAATCAAATAATGTAAGGGATAAAGAGTTACTCTCATTAGAAGGTAGGCATGGGTAGCTAATCCATTCTTCCTCCTTTTGTTCATCACTCTCCTCCTCTTTTTCATCTAATGAGATTTCAAGTTCATCAATTTCTTCTTCCATAAGATCCTGCAAGACATTAGTCTCTTCCATTTGTGGAAAGTTTAAGAATATAGCTATTTTCTTCCTTGTAATTATCAAAGCAAAATTTAAGTATACCATAAACCTCATATTTATAAGGTGAATCATCAATATTTTCAAGCAAACTAGCAAGTTCAAACGCACACTTTCAAGCAATAAATTCTTCAATTTGTTCCACATCATAAAAATCATAATTTCTTTTAACATAAGGAGATATGGTAACATTATCATTATACTCACATTAAAAAGGGAGGTGTTTGTACCTCCTACAGCAACAAGATTTATCAAAGAAATAAGTAACATTATAAGTAGAGCACACGTTTATAGCAATGGTATACAATTTATCAATTTGTTTCCATAAGTGTTTCCCTTTTTTTAACAAACGGTGTTCCTTATAATAATCTTTTTGATCTTCCATGAACCCACCTTGCCAATAAGATTTAGTTTCAAAGAAACCAACCATTGACAACAAGCATGATAAAGCAAGACAATAACAGACCAGCGAAAATAACAACTAGAGTAGAAACTAATTTTTTTGTATTTATGATAAAGAAATAAGCAAACAAGGCAGAAATAAACTAAGCTTGAACAATAGTGATTCCAAGTGGACTTGATAAATAAAGCTATGCTCCCCGACAACGGCGCCAGAAAATAGTCTTGATGACCCACAAGTATAGGAGGTGTATCACAGTATTTTCGAGGGAAGTGAAACCCAATTTATTGATTCGACACAAGGGGAGCCAAAGAATATTTATAAGCCTTAACAACTGAGTTGTCAATTCAGCTGCACCTGGAAACAATCTTGCTCACAGAAGTTTATCAGTAGCAACAGTTTTGTAATAGGAATAGTAAAGTAACAGCAGTAGTAAAGTAAAGACAGTAGTAACGATAGCAGTAAACAGTAGGATTCGAATGCGGTAGGCATATGGATGGATGGACGGGTGTTGCATGGACAAGACAATTCACATAGCAATCAGAACATAGGGCAATTGCAGATAAATAAGATAAAGCCAAGTACTAGATAATCCTAGGCATGTGTTCCATATATAGTCATGCGTGCTCGCAATGGGAACTTGCACAACATCTTTTATCCTGCCAGCCCATTTGCAGCGGGGCCTCAAGGGAACTACTGGCAATTAAGGTGCTCCTTTTAATAGAACACCGGAGCAAAGCATTAACACTCCGTGAACACATGTGATCCTCACATCAAAGCCATTCCCTCCGGTTATCCCGATTTCTGTCACTTCGGGGCCATTGGTTTCGGACGACAACGTGTGTATACAACTTGCAGGTAAGACCAAAAACAATACTATCATAATGAATCAATAACAAGTTCAGATCTAAAATCATGGCACTCGGGCCCTAGTGACAAGCATTATGCATAACAAGTCGCAACAAAGTCATAAAGCACTAATAGAAGATACTAGGCACCATGCCCTAACAATCTGATGCCATTACATGAACGATCTCATCCAATCCCTACCATCCCCATGGCCTATAGTGGGGGATTACTCACTCATATATGGGGGAAACATGGATGGTCGATAGAGAAGCGATGGTGATGATCATGGCGATGATCTCCTCCAATTCCCCGTCCCGGCAGGGTGCCAGAACGGAGTTTCTGGTGCTGTTTCATGGAATTTGGTGGTGGCGGCGCAGCGGAACTCCTTCTGGAAAAACATCAAACCTCCTTGAGTTTTTAGGTCAGAAGGCTTCTTATAGGCGAAGAGGGAGACCGAGGGGGTGCCGGAGGGGCCCACACCATGCCCTGGCGCGGCCTGGGGCTACCCGCGCCTGGGTGTGTGTGACCAGGCCCTAACCTCCTCCGTCTCGTATTCTGGCTCCGTGAGTCTTCCGATAAAATAGGAACTTTGGCTTTTTTCCTGTCCAATTTCGAGAATATTCATTTTCTGACTTTCCTAGAACCAAAAACAGCAGAAAACAGGCAGCTGGCACTGTGGCTCTTGTTAATAGGTTAGTCCAAGAAATCATATGAAAAGTACTCCAAAGTGTGGACAAAACATAAGAAAGTAGATAAAACGAAGCATGGAACATCAAAAATTATAGATACATTTGCAATGTATCAAGTACTTTCTCTACAGCATCTATTCCTGCAACTTCTAAGTTGTTATCCATGGTTTGTAGCCAGTCATCAGCATCTAAAGGCTCTTCAAATTTGCTAAACATAGGAGGATTGGTGTTTTGAAAGTTCTTTAGCTTAGATCCATGGTGATCCTGGTTTCCATGGCCTTGGTTGTTGTGCGCCATCTGGGCAATCTGTTGAAGAGTGGCTAGATTGGCTTGACGTTCTGCTCTACCGGCTTCGCGATCTAAAACTAGCATCTACAGCATCTGAAGCATTGGATCCTAGGATGAGCTGCTTCCACCGAGGTTGCCGCGAGTCATTAGAAGATTGAGATAGATCATAAGACAAGAGGGAAATTTCTATGGTTTATGGGTATGGTTCCAAAAAAGCTTTAAACTTTGAGTATGCCTAAGGTTTGAAAACCAACAACTCCTTTTCATTCATTCAAGGCAACACATTACAATCACACACCACAACTACTAAGCAGATGGTTTTAAGCACCATTCTGTCAAGCTACAATACATCGGGACCGGATACAAACTCACACCTACGATAGTGCTCACGTGCGACTACTCATCATCAGAACTGGCGGGCTCCTCGTCATCCAGGAAGTCGGCACCATCCTCATTAGTGTGCTACTCCATGGCGACATCCTCCAGATAGTCATCATCATCACTGAGGTAAGAGTGGATATCCCCACAAATATCTTCACCTTCTTCTTCCTTCTCCTCGAGCTGGATCTTTTGGTCATGGATAGTTTCTTCGAGGGTGGCCACCTTCTGGCGAAGACGAGCAATGATGTGGTCCTTCTTGTCACGCTGGCGACGAAGTGACTTGCAATCCATAGCGAAGATGGTGAGGGTTTGTTTCCTCTTGGCTGCAACATCATCATTCTGGTTGGCGTAGGCACGGGCTTTGTCCAAATCCTTCCGAGTCTCATGCAGCATGAAGTCGAGGTGATCCACGTGGTGCTTCTGAAGGGAATATGCCCGAGAGGCAATAATAAAGTGGTTATTATCTTATTCCATATTTATGATAAATGTTTATTTTGCATGCTATAATTTTATTGATCGGAAACGTCAATACATGTGTGTTTAATAAACAAAAAGGGTTCCTAGTTATGCCTCTCTTATAGACTAGCTCGTTGATTAACAAGATGATCAAGGTTTCCTGATCATGGACATTGGATGTTGTTAATAACGAGGTCACAACATTGGTGGAATGATGTGATGAACATTCATCCGAAGTATAGTATTACGATCAAAGTCATTATGTTTATATTGCTATAACATCATACGAAGTAATCTTTATCCTTAGACCATGAGATCATGTTAATTGCTAAAACCGGAAGAGTATCTTGATAACATCAAATGCCACACCGTAACAGGGTGACTATAAAGATGGGTTCAGTGCTACGAAGGTGTTATGTTGAGGCTCATGGATCAAGAGTGGAATTTGTCAATCCCGATGATGGATAGATATACTCTAGGCCCTCTTGGTGATATCACATTGAAATAGCTTGCAAGCAAGTGATGTGATCACTACAATGTTATATCACGGGAACGAGAAAAGAATGCATGTCGGTAACGAGATCAAACTAGGTATGGAGATACCGATGATCGAATCTCGGACATGTAATATATCACGAGACAAAGGGATTTAGTTACTAGCGTTAAAGGTTCTCACGATCATAGAAGTCATCGTTGAATGTGTAGGAGTCAGTATGGATCTCCAGGTCCCGCTACTGATTATTGACCGGAGAGGGGTCTCGATCATGTCTGCATTATTCGTGAACCGTAGGGTGACACACTTAAGGGATACCGACACCATTTTGAGCAAATATGTTTCAGATAAAGATTTAAGAAAGCGCTGGAATTATTTCAATAGACACCGAAACTGTTTCGGGTGAAATTGCTGAAATTGGTTCTGCATGTAATATTGAAATGTTGCAGGGGGTTTTATGTGAATGTTTGTTAATTAAAGTAATTAACAAAATTTTGAATAAAAAATAATAAAAGAGTTTTATTAAATGAGAGAGCATTAAATTTGGAGAAATTTAATGCATTTAAAGTGGAGAGTTTAAAAGGGAATGTGAAGAGACATTTTAATGCGGAGGGGTTACCACCACATGAATGGAGGAGGTGAAGAGGCACCTCCTCCATGCACCGGCCATGAAGGAGGGGCACACCCTCCTCCTATAAAAGGCCACCCTCTCCTCACTTCTCACACACACCTTCTTGTGAAGGATCTCTCTCCCCCTCTAGTATTATTCCCCCATGGTCTCGGATTAGCGAGATACATGTTCCCGGTGGCTTTATCTAGAAAGGAGTTGCTGCTTCCGCTGCTTTGCTGGAGCGAGGGATGGAGGTTGTCGGGGTACCGGACGTGTGTGCGATCACGGATGCACCGCTGCTTTGCGGTGCTGGACTTGGTGCTGCTGGAGCTGGATCTGATGGACGTGCTGGAGCCGGACCTGCTGGACTTCCTCACGATCTTGAGATCGGCAAGTGTACGACTACATCAACCACGAGTTCCTACTCGTTAACAAAGCTCGTTGTCTTCGAGGGTAAGTTCTTGTTGGATGTATGTCCACCCGTTGCTTTGTACCTAATAGATAGATCTTGGCATGTAGTTCACATCGTAGGAATTTTTTGTTTTCTATGCTGCAGACCCAACCGTCGTATCAGAGCCTGATCTATGCGTAGGTGCTTTGCACGGGTAGTACACATATGTTTATATGTGGGTGATGATGATCATGTTATTGCATCTTCTATGTATTTTAGATATTGGTGGCATAGTGGGATGAAGCGGTCCGGACCAACCTTACATGTCATCGTACATGAGACCGGTTCCACGACTGACATGCAACTTGTTTTGCATAAGTGGCTGGCGGGTGTATGTCTCTCCTACTATAGTCAATATCTGATTTACAACGAGTTGCTAATAACTTGGTTATCCTTGTTGTGGTTCATGTTCGTAGATAAGAACGGTTCTATCTTCGAAAGCCCTAAGCCACGTAAAACTTGCAATTGATAAATTAGAGGCGTCTAGTTTAGATTGTTGCTGGGCTAGTGTCTTGATATGGTATTGTTGTAAGTAGATGTATGGTAGACAATCTTACAACACACTCAACGTGTAAGTTCCATAGACCTTGGCCTTACACACAAAGGAATGATAGAGATCATACCACGATGCAAATGATAGAGATCAAATGCATGGACCATATCATCTCACTTTACACATTAGATGTTAGCATCTTACACTGCTAGTTTGGCGCTTTGTGTAGCATTGTAAGATGATCCCTCTTTTAGCTATCAAGATAAAATGTGTTCTTCCTTAAGTATGCACCGTTCTATGGATCGTGTTTGGAGACATCACGTGATGATCGGGTGTACTCGACTCTACGCTTTCATATAACGGGTGTAAGACAGTTTTACACACGCGAGTACTAAGATTTTTACTTGGCGAGCCTAGCATGTACTGACATGGCTTCGGAACACGGACCGAAAGGTTAAGCATGAGTCATATAGTTGATATGATGCCCATATTGATGCTCGCATTTGAAGCTACACCGACTCACGTGCTGATCGGACTTGGTGTACTGGATTTGGTTCATGTAATCACCAAAAAGGCACGAGGGATGTCGTTTTTGAATGGGAGTTCATTACTAATTTGGATTAGTCAAACTCAATTTGTCATAAATTAAATCAAAGTGAATTTGCATAGTTTGTTGTAGTCATTGGCATTCGTTTTCTACCTTATGCCTAGTTTTTTATTTGAGATAATAGAACTATAGAATTCTGGATATTTACTTTACGAACTGGTATCGTATTGTTTTGAATGTCAATTTTATAAGTCCTATTGCAAACTTTCAGCAAACTCTATTTACTCCATGAAGTTTAGTAAGTAGTATTAAATCAAGAGTAAGAATTCCAATGTTAGTATCTAAAGTATCATGTTTGCCTCCATGATTATTGATATTCAAAAGTTGTTTTAATATCAAGATTATATTGGAGCTAAAAATTGCTTCAGAAACCATCATGTGTGAAAGATATTGTGATATCTGAAGCAATGTTTTTGGTTACATTATGATAGAGTATAATTTAGCAAAATACATGTTCTCATATTGTATGAGAATTTGTGAAGGATGGAGATGCTAGGCATCCGAATCTACCAAAAAGGTTTTGGGAACTGATATTATACTCGTGATTCTTCCTTATAAGCTATAGTAGCTTGATCATTAAAGTTGTCATGATAAGGATGAATAGAAGATGTAAGTAAAATGTTTACTACACTAATAGATTACTAAAGAATGGATTTTTGAAAGAACACCAAACATTTGATGATGGTGATCCACCTCAAAGTGCAAGTCCAAAGGTATTAGTATTTGACTATATACGCTTTGTACCATGTGTCATGTTGATGACACCACTATTGATGTTGATAGATTCTTTTAAAAGAAAAAGGAATTGCTGAAAGAGAATCTATAAAATATTTGGCAGAAAAATAAAAGGTTGGAGATTATCAACTTGGGTATATAGAAGAGATACATGTTATGGTTGTATTCCTTGCTTGTTAAACAATGTGGTTCTGAGGTATTGGATACCGGTATGGATATCGAATTGGTTGGTATGAAGTGGCATACAGGACAATGCAATTCATGAACGGCAATGGCCTAAGTAACTAGCAAGAGAATAAGTGATGATGTTCATCAAAAACAAATAAAGTGTTATTGTGTTTTTCGTTGTCATCAAACCAAGCCTTCAAGATTTGTTTAAATAATTGTTATTTTGTTCCGATATTATGAGAACAATGGTTGTTCAAATAATTACCGTATTCCATAAAGGATGGATGAACTTTTACAAGTCTAGTGGGAGAAATCACATCCATAAACACTATTGCTAAAATATCGCAAGACAAATGATTGAAAGATCACTTATGAAGTGACATCGCTGTTTAAATTATATTTTAAAGAAAACATGAAGAAACTCCATGTTGATGGATTTTTGGAGTCTTTGATTTTGATCAATTGACGCATGTTAGACTTTCCTCGAGATAATTGGAACTCCGTCCATAGGCCAGAGAGGAACAGATGACTAGCTTATTGGAAATTGTGCATGCTGATGTGCATAGTCCATTATGTGTAGCCATATGCGATAGATCTTTTTTGCTTCATATGCTTTCTTCAAAAATTTGAGTGAATATATTTGTATATTTACTTAATAAGGAAGAAGTATGAAACATTTGAAAGTTGTTCAAAGACTTTCAAGATGAAGTGGAAAATCATTGTAACAAGAAAATAAAGAGTTTATGATTCGATCATAAAGGAAGATATTTGAGTTACATGTTTAGCAAAAACACATAAGATTTGAGGAATTGTTCCATGAATTTGGATTTCCCGGTAAACCATAGGAGTATGGCATATTCGAGAGATGAAATCAAACCATGTTTGACATGGTAAGATCAAAGGTGTCATTTATAAAACTGCCATTATGTTTTAAAGATTGAAGCTTTAGAGACTACCGCTTTTACACTGAAAAGAGCACCATCGTGATCCATTAAAATGACACCATATGAGTTATGGTTTGGGATAAAACCCGAATTGTCTTTTCTTAAATTTTGGTATGCTATGCATAAGTAAAATGTTTACAACCAAAGTCGGATAAGAACGTCTTTGTAGGTTATCCCAAAGAATTTGTTGGGAATTTCTCCATAACACCAAGGATAAAAGAGTTTGTCGCTTGGAACGTCAAGTTTCTTGAGAAGGAACTTTTCGTGAAAAGTTAAGTGTGAGGACAATAGAACTTTGATAAGGTTGTTGAACCTTAGCTATATGTGCTAAGTAGCGCAGCACCGGAAAGTGTGTCCCGGTGACGGTCACAATGCTCATGGCTCTCGTGATTACAAAATGTGTGATCTCGGAGATTAGAGTTTCTATTGAACCGTGTGGGTCGGTAAGAATCAAATAGTAAGATTTGATAAGCAAGTCGTTATTGTTTTGACAATGATGAACCGACTACATGCAAAGAAGCGATGATGGGCCCTGACTCCATAAAATGACTAGAAGTCATAGAATCCGTGATAGTATCCATACACGAGAAATTAAGTTTCTGAACTTGGAAGACCCTCCGGAAAGGCGTGAAGCCTATCGGTCGTGTTTGGATCTATAAAGAAATAAGACATGGATGTTTAACATCTATGAAATAGTCGACATGTCGGAAAGAAGTTTACGGCAATGTTCAAGGAGTTGACTATGACAAGATTTGATCTTTCATAGCGATATTTAGTCTTGACGGATTAATGTAGCAACCACTACATATAATTTGGTATATGGTAGTTGAATAAACAAAACAAGGTTCTTCTAATAGAATGGTTACCTAGGACGTGTACATGACACTGTCGGAAGGGTTTTTGTTAATTCAAAGGGTGCTAAAAGGGCATGTAAACTTCAATAGTTGAAGTATGCATAGCGGAGTTGGAATCTTCACCATGATGAAACTGTTAAAAGAGTTTAAATTCATCAGAGATGATGAAGATGCTTGCATTTGTAAGAAATTAAGTGGGAGCACTGAGACATATTTCTAATACATTATGTAGAGGACGTATTGTTGATTAGAAATGATGTATCTTGTATTGACACAAGTTAAGAATTTCATTAAAATGAGATTTCGACGAAAGACTTGGGCAAACCCGGAATATTTGGCATCAATATCTATATGGATAGATTGAGGCGCAAATATGGTTGTGCCAGACATACATATATGAGATATTGAAAGGGTTCAATATGGAAACAACAAGAAAGGTTCTTGCTGCATGGAAAGGATTGTATCAAAATTCAAGTGTTTCAACACTTGGTGAGTAAAATCACATGAAGATTTTGATCAATTATACCATGATATGTATATATCCAGAATGTCCTATGCTCTAAATGTTATGAGCATATACCAGAATGATTCATAAGATGATCATTGGACAATAGTAAAGATATTCTTATGAGATTTGGAAGAACTAAGAATATATCATGTATAAGTGACAAATAGTTAAAGGTAGTTCATTGTAAAGTGTTACATTGATACTAGTTTTGTCACAAGATACAAATTAAATTTATCTCAATTTAGACTATGGGTGGCACAATGTAATGGAAAGGATGTTCCATGATGGATTTGGATGAGTTCCAAAGTTGAGACATTGTGACGGATACTACAACAAAAGGCTAAGTATATGACTGCTATAGTAGCAGCATAGGAGGGCATTTGTGTTAAGTAGTTTGTTATCAAACTAGGTGTGGTTCAAAGTGGGTTAATCCTATGAAGATATATTGTGTGACAATAATATCAACATATTTTTAGCCGAACGAACTAAAGGTCTCACCAAAGGACCAAATTTATACAATGCCATCTTATTTGAGAATGAGTGATGCGTAGAGACGCAAAGACATGCAAATACACACGGATCTGAAACTGTCACATCCGGAGATTATGTTAACCACTAGCAATAGCGTATATGCAATACCAGAAATCTATAGGTGTTCAATACGCAAAGTTTTTCAAACTAGATTATTGACTCTAGTGTAAGTGGGAGACTGAAGGGAATATGCCCGAGAGGCAATAATAAAGTGGTTATTATCTTATTCCATGTTTATGATAAATGGTTATTTTGCATGCTATAATTGTATTGATCGGAAACGTCAATACATGTGTGTTTAATAAACAAAAAGGGTTCCTAGTTATGCCTCTCTTATAGACTACCTCGTTGATTAACAAGATGATCAAGGTTTCCTGATCATGGACATTGGATGTTGTTAATAACGAGGTCACAACATTGGTGGAATGATGTGATGAACATTCATTCGAAGTATAGCATTACGATCAAAGTCATTATGTTTATATTGCTATAACATCATACGAAGTAATCTTTATCCTTAGACCATGAGATCATGTTAATTGCTAACACCAGAAGAGTATCTTGATAACATCAAACGTCACACCGTAACAGGGTGACTATAAAGATGGGTTCAGTGCTACGAAGGTGTTATGTTGAGGCTCATAGATCAAGAGTGGAATTTGTCAATCCCGATGACGGATAGATATACTCTAGGCCCTCTCGGTGATATCACATTGAAATAGCTTGCAAGCAAGTGATGTGATCACTACAATGTTATATCACGGGAACGAGAAAAGAGTGCATGTCGGTAACGAGATCAAACTAGGTATGGAGATACCGATGATCGAATCTTGGACATGTAATATATCACGAGACAAAGGGATTTAGTTACTAGCATTAAAGGTTCTCACGATCACAGAAGTCATCGTTGAATGTGTAGGAGTCAGTATGGATCTCCAGGTCCCGCTGCTGATTATTGATCGGAGAGGGGTCTCGATCATGTTTGCATTATTCGCGAACCGTAGGGTGACACACTTAAGGGATACCGACACCATTTGGAGCAAATATGTTTCAGATAAAGATTTAAGAAAGCGCTGGAATTATTTCAATAGACACCGAAACTGTTTCGGGTGAAATTGCTGAAACTGGTTCTGCATGTAATATTGAAATGTTGTAGGGGGTTTTATGTGAATGTTTGTTAATTAAAGTAATTAACAAAAATCTGAATAAAAAATAATAAACGAGTTTTATTAAATGAGAGAGCATTAAATTTGGAGAAATTTAATGCATTTAAAGTGGAGACTTTAAAAGGGAATGTGAAGAGGCATTTTAATGTGGAGGGGTTACCACCACATGAATGGAGGAGGTGAAGAGGCACCTCCTCCATGCGCCGGCCATGAAGGAGGGGCACCCCCCTCCTCCTATAAAAGGCCACCCTCTCCTCACTTCTCACACACACCTACTTGTGAAGGATCTCTCTCGCCCTCTAGTATTATTCCCCCATGGTCTCAGATTAGCGAGATACATGTTCCCGGTGGCTTCATCTGGAAAGGAGTTGCTGCTTCCGCTGCTTTGCTGGAGCGAGGGACGGAGGTTGTCAGGGTACCGGACGTGTGTGTGATCACGGATGCACCGCTGCTTTGCGGTGCTGGACTTGGTGCTGCTGGAGCTGGATCTGATGGACGTGCTGGAGCCAGACCTGCTGAACTTCCTCACGATCTTGAGATCGGCAAGTGTACGACTACATCAACCATGAGTTCCTACTCGTTAACAAAGCTCGTTTTCTTCGAGGGTAAGTTCTCGTTGGATGTATGTCCACCCGTTGCTTTGTACCTTATAGATAGATCTTGGCGTGTAGTTCACATCGTAGGAAATTTTTTGTTTTCTATGTTGCGGACCCAACAGCTTCAGCTCCGGATGTCCTGGCATGGCCAAGGGGTGTCCCATAGAGTCACGTCTTGCATTGTGGGCGAAGCGGGTGCCATTGATCTGGTTGATGTTCTGCACACACAGATGCGCAAGTGCCTCCTGCATGGATCTAGCTAGTCCGTCCAGCCATTTGTTCTCCCTCAAGTTGAACTGAATCTTCTCCGAAAGGGGTGGCTCCATTTTGCCTCTCAGATCCCCAACGATCAACCACTCCAGTTCTCCTCCTGGCTAATCATTGAGCTGCGCTCCAAAGAACTCGGGGTGCGGGCGTCCAAGAAACTCCACGAGCTATCCCAAATCCCCCTCAAAGATGAGCTCCCCTCTGTTGCCTAGCTGGTAGAACTTGTTGTACTTGACCTCCATCTATAAGCAATTGGGATGAATAAGTTAGTGAGGTGATCAAGTCTGTCAACTTTTATGTAGAATTGCAAGAATTTTGAGGAACATGTGAACTCCTTTTTGAAAGAATGTCAAGGATAAGAGTGAGAATAGGTTTTCATAAATACTCAATTCCTTTGTTTTGAAACTAGGTTTTTCAGATGTCCATTCTAATTAGGGTCTCCTATGTCCAGGATGGCTTTGATACCAACTTTTGAACACCCAGATTTTTAAGTCCAGATGCCTGTTATGACGAACATCGCAATCCTAGGATTACCATTTTTGCGAGACATAACAGAATTGGTACCACAGTACATCATCCGTTACAAACCATAATAGTCTTACAAATAGTTGATCACATGATCAAGTCTTAATACATATCAAAGAAGCAGAAATAAACGTAGTAGACTCCATCTTCATTGTCATAGGCAATACTGACGATGGGAGATGATCCTAGTTATCGTAGACCTCCTGTTGTCCATCCTCCGGATAGTCCTATTCATAATCTAGCCATGGGAATAGCCAGGGACAAAGCCATGAGTACTCTTAAAGTACTCGCAAACTATCACTAACACAACTAAGGTAATACTACTAGGAATCCTAAGCTCTAGTCTTGTTTGCAACAAGCCAATTTTATTTCAGAAGCACTTAGTAGTAAAGACCTATTTTAGTTCTAGATTACTCAAATGGGAACCTAGTTTTTCAACTCCACAACCAGTGTGGTCAAGTCAAAGTCATACTTCAGGTCACAAGTCATTTTGAAAACATCTGACAACGGAACAGTATGGCTACTCCAACTGTCCATAACCATGGACGCGGCTATTCGAATAGTTTGACACTCTACAGAGGTGGTACACTTTCACCACAAAATTCGATACATCCGTCAGGGATAACCTTGAATCATCATACTTGGTATGCGGATAATCAGTCCTAACCTTTCAATTACACACCCTAGTATAGGCACCTCCCCTATGAGTTTGGCCTCCTAGCCATGGCCAACTCCCATCCCGAGAACTGCATAGGTGGACAGTCATATTCACGAGGCAGCCTCAACTTCACCTCTTTCCACAAGGTAACCCATACTAAGACATATAAACTTCCAGTTAAGCCCTACCCAACTCAGGTATTGTGGTTGTACGGTAAAATTGGAATGGTATCGCATCTGAACCCAACCATCAGTTTTTATCAAAGTCAAGGCACATGCCTCATTCAGTAACATCTCCAAATCATTGTGTTTCATAACACGTTTCAAAACATTCCAATAGAATGACTCCTCATTCCAAGGTTTTCATAATCATTTTCTCTAAGTGTTCCCATCTAAAGTGATCAAGTTTAGTTTAGCACTAGCCACTATTAATGAGAGTATCACTACTGAGGGGTGCTAATCAAGTATAATTACCCAAGACTAGTTCTATTATCTTGATGGTATCCATCCTATTTCCCCCTAATCTCATTTAATTAACTAGGTAATAAACTTTGGTAAAGGTAAAACAATAAAGCTTGCAAGTAAAACTTTGGGATTGGTATAATCAAGATTGCATAACCAAGCATGTCTAGTGCATCTTGCATGGATGGCTTGCCTTGGTTGGTGCAGTTGTTGAAGTTCTCTTCTTCTTCGTAGTACTCCTCCTCTTCGTAGCCCGGGTCGGTACTAGCGTCTATAAATACATACAAGGTACACAATCACCAAACAATACTTAGCCACTTCTATTTAGCACACAAGGACTCACACTATATGATCTAGCGTCATCTCAATTACCACATGAAATATTGACATATTCTTATTTATCTTATTTTGGAAATGCAATTTATACTGATTGAAAAATACTTAAGATTCAATATCCTCCTATTAAAATATGGGATTATGTTGACACATGTCATCGCCACATATTGTAATACTTGGGAATGTGATTTAAAGGGGTTGGCATATATTACAAGGTTGAATATTGTTATTTAATTATATTAAAGTGACTAGAAATGGCTATGTAGCATTCTTTTAATCCTAGTCCATGATCATTGCATGTAAAACAAAATCTTTTTACATCTTCATATAGAGCATGGCAAATGTGATTTTTGAGAGTTGGAATCAACTCAAAACCATTTGTGGTTGATTTTATAAAAATGTTTGAATTTGGAAAAGTCTCTGTCTTGTTATTTTCACTATAGGTGATCTATAATTTCAAATTGTTTGAATCCAACGGGAGTGTGTACAGATTTTCAATACCTTTCTAACAAAATTGGAATCATGCAATTTGGTTAAGTAAATCTATTTGAATTCAATTTTGAAACTACTGATAAAATAGGGTTTTTATTTAAATGAAAAATCTAAGTTTGAATCTCTGGGCTATGCGCGGGAACGAACATTGTCCAGCCCAGCTACACGGCGCGCACAGCGGGTTGCACTCAGGCTGGTCCCACGCGTCAGCGACTGTATCTAAGCGAAACGGTATCAGCTAATCTCAGCCGCGTGATTAGAAAGCGATCAACGGCTCTGGTTCATCGTCTCCATCGCACTGAGCTTGCGAGATTCTAACCCTAGCGCTACGGTGAGGGTCGTTGGGGGCTTACTAGGGATCCAGCTAGGTCCGGCGATGGGGCGAACAAACTGGTAGACCACGACGAGTCGAATGGTGGTCGCGGCAGCTCCTGGGGTGTCTCCAATCAACGGCTCTGTTCCTCCACAGCCGCGGCGGGCTCCGGCAAAATTCCGGCAATATGGTTCTCGCCTTGCTCCGGGGAAGGGTCAGGGGTGTTTCTGAGGGAGAGGGGAGTCGAATGGTGTGCAAATGGAGGCAGGGGAGGGTCCTATTTATACACCGGCAAGAGGAGCAGCGCGACATGGCTCGGGCTCATCAGCGACGTTGCTACAGGGCGCTATCGGCATGGCGGAGGGCATAGGTCCACGTGGTGGTCTGTGGCGGTTGTCATGCGCATAGTGGCACGGCGAGGCGCGGTCTTAATCGGTCGGGGGACGTCTAAACTCTGTGCGGGTACCGCGGTGTTCGTCATGGCGTACGGTGGTCACGGGGCGTGCGGCGTCGAACGGTCATGTCTGGGAGGTTGCTGGTGATGCGGTGAGTGCAGGTACGCAAGGAGAGAGCAAGGCACGGCGTGGCTGCGCGGGGATGGCTTGGCGCTCTGGCGTGCGCTCAGCATGGCAGAGAGGTAAATGGGCACGTGAATGCTGGCGACTCCACGACTTATCTTTGGTCGAGCAGTACGCTGGGGGTGCGGTGAGGTCACGTCTGTCTCCTTGTGGTCGTGGTAGTGGGTGGCGCGCCGTGTGGCGTCGTGTCCATACTCGATCGGCATGGCACACTCGGGTACGGGCTTGCACTGGTCATTGCGGTGAGTGAGCGGTGCTAGCTACACAGGCTGGTACTGATGGGTTCGTAGCATGGAAAACAAAAAATTTCTACCGCAAGAACGAACAAAACCTAGATCTAATCTAGATAAAAGCCAAGATCTAATCTATTAGACATGAGCAACGAGATAGATGGGAACTAACCCTTGTAGATCCGAAAGCGTTAACGAGATTAGATCTCGTGGTTAATGTAGTCGATCACTTGCCGATCTCAAGATCGTGTGGACGATCCTTCCGGCGTCACGTTCCAGCAGCGCTTCCGCCCTTGGTTAAGTAGACGATCCTTCCGGCGCCGCAATTCGGCAGCGCTTCCGCAATCGGTCACACGTGCGGAGTCGAAGCAGACCTTCCTCTCCCCGTTCCAGCGAGCAGCGGAGGTAGTAGATCTTCTCCACGGAATCCCAGCAGCACGACGGCGTGGTGGTGGTGGTGGAGTAGAGAATTCTGCAGGGCTTCGCCTATGCCTGTGCAGAATATGGTGGAGGAGAGATGCGGCAGAGATTGGACGTTATGAGAGCGTGAGAGGAGGGGGCACCCCTGCCCCTCTATTTAAAGAGGGGAGGGCGCGCTAGGGAAGGGGAGTCCTTGTAGGACTCCCCTCCTATGGGGCCGGCGGGTTGGGGAGGTGGGGAGGAATCCTCCTCCCCACGACTCCTTATCTTGACCCAATAGGACTCCTTGATCCCTATCTTGATTTTCAAGCAAACTCCAAGATATCTTCCAGAACCTTCCAGAACATTCCGAAACCTTCTAGAATCCTCATACAAACACTCCGGAACATTTCCTATCTCATAAAATGATCTCCTATATATGAATCTTATTCTCCGGACCATTCCGGATCTCCTCGTGATGTCCCGAATCCATTCCGAGACTCCGAACAACATTCGGTCTCCAACGCACATTCCATATCTACTTAAAACAGCTTCGAACCTTAAGTGTGTCACCCTACGGTTCGTGAATATGTAGACATGATAGAGACACATCTCCTATCAATAACCATCAGCGGGACCTGGAGATCCATAATGGCTCCCACATACTCAACGATGACTTTGCGATCGATTGAACCACTTACATACGAAACTAATTCCCTTTGTCTCACGATACTATACTTATCCGAGGTTTGATCGTCGGTATCTCCATACCTAGTTCTACCTCGTTACTGATAAGTACTCTTTACTCATTCCGTGATATGTCATCCCTTGTGACCCAGTCACATGCTTGCAGGCTAACTAGATGACATTCCACCGAGAGGGCCCAGAGCATATCTATCCGTCATATGGATGGACAAATCCCAATCTTGGTTCATGTGCTTCAACACATACTTTCAGAATACCCAATGACACTTTTATAACCACCCAGTTACGAAGCGGCGTTTGATGTCATCAAAGTATTCATCCGGTGATGGTGATTAACATAACCTCATGGTCGAAGGAATAGGTTACTATGTGATTGAAAGCTTACAGCAAAACGAACTTAATGACTTGATCTTATGCTACGCTTACTATGGGTGTGTGTCCATCACATCATTCTCCTAATGATATGACCTTGTTATTAATCACATCCTTATGTCTATGATCAGGAAACCATGATCATCAATTAATCAACAAGCTAGTTCAACAAGAGGCTTACTAGGGACTCTTATATGTTTACAAAACACACATGTATCAGTGTTTCCTAATAATACAATTATAGCATGGGATGTAAACATTCATCATAAACACAAAGATATAATAATAACCACTTTTATTATTGCCTCTTGGGCATATCTCCAACAGGTACTGGGGATGATCGTGGGCGAGTAGTGGAGCTACGTCAAGTACAGAGAGGATCACTAGATTGATCACAACAGTAAATAGTTGGTATATCTGTACTCTGCCTGCTAAGTGTTTGATTAAATAGTCGCATGAAAGAAATATTTCAATTTTCAAATTATATTTGGTGGGTGTGTTGGTCACATGCTTGAGTGTCTCTGGTTGCTAGGATTGATCAAGTGGAGATGGTTTGAGTGATTTTTGAAAAATGGCATCTAGATACATACACTTGATTCAATTTTGAAATGTCCCTCAAATGGATTTGAATTTGTTTCTGTAGTTTACTTGTGTTCATTTTCACTTGGTCTAGCAAGGGGGGAAAAGAAGTTGAATTGTTTCTGTTTGAAAACATTTACTAGAGATGCCCAAAATGGACTAGTGGTTAACTTTGACCAAATGACCATTAGGTCATATGCTTCATATATGGATTTTCTTTTGATTTGTTTTTGTTTGGTTTTGACCTAGATGATATTGCTTTGATCCTTAAACTAATCCATATCATCTATAACAATTAAACATGGCATAACAAGCATTCATACATCATTATAAAATACACATGCATTCATAAGGTTTTAAGATTAAAAGTTTTTGTTAACCCTAATCTTGTTTGATTGGAGAATGATAATCTTATTTAATATATTCGAGATGTTACACGTAGTAACTAGGTAATATTGTGATGAACTGTCATTTGCTACTAGTTAGGTAATATTATCATGAGCTCATATTTGCTAGTAGCTAGGGTTCTAATTTGGTATTGCTAGTTTAATTTATTGCTTGTTTGCAACTGCTAGTTCAATTTACTGCATATTTGCTACTGCGTGGTAACATCACCAGATCTGAGAAGTGGTGAGTACAACACTACGGCATGTGTAACCAAACACGCAGTTTTTTTTTTGCATCAAACGAGATAAAGCCAGTGTTGTTGCTAACCAAACAACTTGCAAAAATTGTAGGAAATCTAGATATAGGCTAGCAAACAAAGTACCAAATTTGGCTCAAGCCAAATCCTCCCTCATGCAGCACCCATCGAGCCAAGTAAAAAAAGGAAAAATATGGGTCTCCACAACCAAACATGTCCTTAATGCAGAAACACCCGGTAGCACCCGCATCGGTGCTCCTTCTTTTGAAAAGAATGAAAAACATATTTATGAGACTCCTAAAAGTCTGACAAAAATGCCCGCATATATAGACATGCATACACACGTACATGCATACAATTATATTTTGAGTTGCACAGAAATGGCAAATTTTACATAAAATAAGAGCTTTTTATCTCTATACACATGCATAAATTCCTTTTTTTTCTATAGCTCAAATTATAACGTAATTTCTATTGGAACTTCGCACGAATATCCAGGGCATGTTTTTTCTGATACTCATTTTTTTATACTCAACGGCACACTTTTCAAAATAAAATAAACACGGAAGCAGTGTTGATCGGGTGCGGCAGTCCCGTCCCCTATAGTATTCAGCGCTGCTCCGTCCAACGTACACCGGCCTGTTTCGTGCATCACTGGACAGTTCTGCATCCCGGACTCAACCGTGGACAGGAAGCTGAAAACCCGGGTAGCAGTTGCGCTGCCGACCACCCTCTCTCTCTCTCCGTGTGATTTTGACCCGGGATTCGCCAGGCAGACGCGGGCAGCCTGTAGACCGACATCCCTCTCTTCCCGTTTCAGTTTTCTATACGCACGACGCCGCTCTCGACAAGTCCCATCACAAAGATTCGAGTCTCTACGAGACGTAGATCGTAGACTTGCTGTTTTAGAAGGGCCTCTCAGCACGTGCTTCTGGTGTCAAGAAATTGGATCGATCGTATGGCAAACGCCGGAGGGCTTGCAGCGCATCAAGGCTTCCTGTCGGTCGTTTCGATTAATTACCATAAGAGCATCTTCACTCGTTGGGTCTGCGAGGACTATCGGTACCAATTTTTGGTCCCAGCCGCGTCTCCAATCTGGTTTTGGCATCGGCGCGAGCGCTTGATTTACCCGGCACGCCCGGTCGAAATCCAATTCTAAGGGAGGCCAGCGGGGGCGCCGGAGGGCGGGAAAAAGTTCGGCGGGCCAGCCTTGTTGGCGACCTAGTTGAAATTATTTCCTTTTCCCACCAAAAATTAGCGCCAGTTCCCTCCAAAATTAGCCCATATCTCTCTCCTCCCCTCCCGCCTCGCCTCCCACTCCCGCCATTTTCCAGCAAAGACCAGACCGCGCCACCATGCCGCCGAAGAAGCACGCCGCTCCCCGCGCGACGGCAGCAGCGCCGCCGGCGAAGAAGAGGGGCAAGCCGGAGAAGGAGCGACCGGAGGGGATGACAAACGCGAAGTGGGCGTTTGACCTGCAGCGCCGGCAGGTCGAGAACGCCAGCCGCTGACAGAGAGAGCTCAAGGCGAGAAAGAAGCGGGCCTCGGAGGCTCTGGCCGTGGAGGTACTCATGGTGCAGAGAGTCGCCCACATGGCGGGCATTGCGGGCATGCCTAGCTCTCCCCCGCACGCGTGGGGGAGCCAAGGGAGCGTCTCGTCTCCGTCGCCGTCTTCGGCAACAACCCAGGCTGGGCCGATGTCCCGGGACATCCAAGGTACACCCAAGCTATCTCGCTTCTCGTCGTGCGGGCCACTCGACGCTGCCGTCAACTTCAACCTCAATGCCTTCAGCGCCGTCGACCTCAACGCCAGCTTCAACCCCAACGCCTTCAGCGTTGTCGACCTCAATGCCGCCTCTCCTGCTCTCCGCTGCCCCCTCTTCCACGACGTTATGCCCACCACCACTGTTAGCAGCGGCAATAGCCATGGGGTGCTCGACGGAATGACGCTGGGAACCGACGCCATCATGAACAACATGATCAACGGTGGGGGGGCTGCCACCGTTCTACACGCAGGAGGACGTGGAGGCCTACGACGGCCGCGACGACAGCCAAGAGCCTTGGGAAAACGAGGCCTACGCGTTCGCCGAGGACGACGCGGAGGAGGTGCAGGCGCCCGCGCCGGTGCCTGGGGCTATGCCCATGCCCGAGGAGGTGCCCGTGGTCAAGAAGAAGAAGAACGGCAGCCGCGACCCGAAGTGGAGCTCATGGGAGGACGAGTGCCTCGCCGAGGCTTGGAAGTCGGTCAGCATCGACCCCTTCACCGACGCGAACCAGAGCTCCAAGGCCTACTGGTTGCGCGTCAAGGCGGCATACGACGAGCGGCGGATCTTGGACCCCTACTTCAAGGACTTGTACCACGACCGCAACGACTCCGGCATGTCGCACCGCTGGCACATGATCCAGCATGCTTGCAACAAGTGGCATGGCGTTATGGAGGAGGTGCGCCGTGTCCATGCCAGCGGCACCAACTTCGAGGACCAAGTAAGCGAACTCAACGTGTCCACTGTCCATCGTAGCCTAGTGTTTGGTCGCCGACCATTGATCACGGCCGTTTGTTCGCTGCATTGCATTGCTTTTGTAGATGCGTGCCATGATCACCGCCTACCGCGAGGACAACGACGATGTCGAGTTCAAGTTCATCCATGTGTTCGCCAGGATCGAGATGTGCGACAAGTGGACCGAGACCCCAGCACCTGAGGCATCCACTACCCCAGCACCTACATCATCCACTACGCCAGCACCTGCGAGCGCACCGGCGACAGGCACTCCCTCGCTAGTCGTCGATTTCGACGCCGCCGTCTGATGCGCCGTTATGCTTTGTGATGCCGGCGCGGCTTCTTTTGATCGCTAGACTATGATGATTTGGAGCGATTTATGACGATGGGATCGTCGAGACTTTTGTTTTGTAACCGTTAAATGCCCAGACTATTTATGTTCGGCTATGCGATCGGCGAGCGGTGATTGGCCGTTCTACCCGCCATATTTTTTCTTGTTCGAATTTCAAATTTATAATTTGGGGGCCGATTTGGTGGTTACGGCTAGAGACCGCCCCCCTCATAGACGGTTCTTGCGCCGGCGTCCCCCCATATGGTCTTACGTCGGGGTTAAATTGAGGGTTGCGAGTGAAGATGCTCTAACCTTTACAACTACGAAGGCCTGCAAGTCTGCTGCTTGAGCAACTCTAATAAATGCCATATATTTCGGCCCTTAAAAACGTCGAATATACGAACGTGTTTTAGGTGTCTCGTGGTTTTGGTTTTGCGGTTTTATTTGGGGACCTGGCGCAAACCCGCGCAACACCGTAAATTCAACACTTTTAAGCATTTTCCATTTCAACATGTATCACACAATAATAACACTAAATGCAATATGATAGCAATATAAACTAAATTATGAATGTTCCAAACATCACACATTATAATAATAATTCTCATCACATCAATAGTTCAGATCTAAATAATTAAAGAAATAAAGAATAGTCTAAAATTAAAATAATAGTTTAAACACACACTATGGATATGAAATCAAATATAAGAAATGAGAACTACTGTCCATACAACTGTCAACAGTGCTCAATGAGATCACCACGAAGCTTGACATGTGTGGCACTGTCTTTAGTCGGACGGCGCGTCTCGAGAAAAGGTTGGATCCGGTCGGAAATTTCTTGTTGGTTTCACGGGCTACCAACATTTCCATAGAACAATTCCAAGTCCAGGTCCCTCTTATTCTCGATGATCATGTTGTGGAGAATCACACGTGCTTCCATGATACCGTTGAGGGTTTTTTCTCCCAAAAAACGAGTAGGACATCGAACAATAAGATACCTACCTTGCAAATCACCGAAAGTTCTCTCTCGATGTCCTTTCCACATGTCTCTTATGCCTTAGCAAAAGAACTTGCTTCCTTGTTGATGGATTTCGAATGGGTATTCGAAAGTATGCACCATGAAGGGTAAATCCCGTTGGCAAGATAGTATCCCATTGTGTAGCTACAAGCCGGTGCATCTGCACTCGCAAGCCTAGAAAAAAGATGAGGCATTTGCAAGACATTGATGTCATTGAGAGAACATGAAAGAGAAAAAAAGCAATGCCAAATACACAAATCCTTCGATGCCATAGCTTCAAGAACAGTTGTTGGATCACCGCTCCTTTTGGTGTATTGTCCATGTCATTCCGCATGGCAGTTACAATATATACTACCGAGCATCCCGGCCAACCTATCTTCTCGCTGTGTGCCATCACTTTCGTTGTGTCCTCTTCATTGTGAGCTTTAAGATAGACTGGACCAAACAAACGGATGATCGCCTTGGAAAACATAATGACACACTCAAGAGTAGTATCTTCTCGCTAATCGTAATTGGAGATACTCATCATTGCAGTTCGTCACAGTGTCGTATGCTATCATCTGCATAGCTGTCGAGATCTTTTGGTACAAGCTGAAACCAATCAACCCGTATGTGTTCCTCCAATGAGTACAAATGACAATTGGCAAAGCAGGCTTACACAATCTTCATGATTAATTCTCCACACATTCGATATCATCGATAGAAAAGATGAGGCGGGTAGATGGGTACCTCGGCGAACTAATCGTGCATGAGCATCTCTTGGCTGAGCGCATGGTTGTGCAGGATGCGTAGATGGCATCCGGTCAATCCTCACTGCTTCTTCCTACTTCTAACCACCATCTCAGGGATGGCGATTGGCATGGGTATGCCCTACGGATGCCTAAGATTGGCCTACCTGGTTTAGCCCAGCGAAGGCCCACAAGACGAACCGTGTCCAGTAATGAAGCCCATGAAGGTTCAGGTGACCCAGGTTCATGGAGAACGCGACTCCTTGGAGGATACGGCAAAATTTAGATAGAAAGTTTAAAAGAAACCCTAATCTGTAACTGACTCGAGCGTATCCTAAGACCCAGCCTCCTCATATAAAGGCTGGGAGGGAACCATGAGGAGCACCTACCACAAACCCTAGCACAAACACCCTCCAGATTACAGCTGTGTACCATCGCCACCAAGGCACCCTTGCAACCTTTGGTTCTTCTTCAATCAAGAGCAGACAAGCAGGAGTAGGGTTTTCCCTCGGGGGCCTTGATGCACTCGACGATCGACGTAGAGCTCGTTGGGAACCCCAAGAGGAAGGTATGATGAGCACAGGAGAAAGTTTTCCCTCAATTATGAAACCAAGGTTTAATCGAGCCAGTAGGAGCAAGGAAACACCCCAAAGGTGTTACTAGCTGAGCTTTGGCAGGGCGCACTACCGGTGCTAGTAGCAACGTGGAGACCTGCACAACACAACCACAGAACTTTGTCCCCAACTTGCGATGAGGTTGTCAATCTCACCGTGTTTTGCGGAAAACAAAGGATTAAACGTATCGAATGGAAAAAAGTAAAAGTTTGCAGAAAGTAAACACAAAGCAGTAAATAGTTGTAGATTGTATGTAAAGTAAAAGGACCGGGATCCATAGTTCACTAGAGGTGGCTCTCCTTAAGATAGATAACATGCTAGGTGAACAAATTACAGCAGGGCAATTGACAAACACCGAGAAAGCAATACATGCATATACTAATCATCTTGACTCCTTTGAGACTTGATTGGGCATTACAACATAATACATAGACCGCCATCCAACTGCATCTATGACTAATAATCCACCTTCAGGTTATCATCCGAGCCCCCTCCAGTATTAAGTTGCAAGCAACCGATTATTGCTTTACGAACTGCATGTAAAGTAAACAATACAATTGTTCTATGAACAAAGGATCGTTGTTTTCTCCCTAGTAGCAACAACACATCTAGTACCTTAGAGATTTCTGTCACTTCCCCAGATTACCAGAGGCATGAACCCACTATCGAGCATAAATACTAACTCTTGGAGTTGCTAGCATCTACTTGGCCAAGATAGCTACTAACAACGGAAAGCATGCAAGATCACAAATAACAAAGACATGATAGAATCAATAATCAATCTGAAATAGCATCTCAATATCCATCAGATCCCCGCAAACACAACATGTATGGATTACAAATAGATGATCTTGATCATGAACGGAGCTCACAAGATCTAAACATGAAAGCACAAAGGAGGAGAAACCAGCCATCTAGCTACTACATGGATCCTTAGTCCAAGGATGAACTACTCACGCATCACACCGGAGGCTTGCATGGTGATGAAGAAGGCCTCCAGGGTGAATTCCCCTCTCTGGCAGGGTGCCAGGAAGAGCTTCAGATCCCCCCGATCTAGGGACAGAGACGATGGTGGCTACAAACTCTTTCGTGGATTTTTGATCGGGTACCTAGGGTTTTCGTCCCGATGGCAACTTATAGGAGGAAGGAGAGGCTGAGGGGGTGCTGGGGTCAGCCAGACCACCCCCTGGCATGGGCCAGGCTGGGCTGCGCCGGCCAGGTGGTGTGGTGGCCCCCTGGTCCCTCTCCGTCTCGTATTCTGGCACTTGATCCCTTCCAGAAAAATAGGCACTTTGGCTTTTGTCCCGTCCAATTTCGAGAATATTCATTTTTTGACTTTCCTGGAACCAAAAACAGCAGAAAACAGGCAACTGGCACTATGGCTCTTGTTAATAGGTTAGTCCAAGAAATCATAATAAAAGTACTCCAAAGTTGGAACAAAACACAAGAAAGTGGATAAAACCAAGCATGGAACATCAAAAATTATAGATACATTTGCAATGTATCAACATCCCCAAGCTTAACTCCTACTCGTCCTCGAGTAGGTAAGTGATAAAAAGAAAGAATTTTTGAGGTGACATGCACCATCAAATACTTGATCAAAGTATTTGCAAAACACAAAGCTAGGATCATAGTACTTCAATCATAACATGAAAGACAAAGTTCTATCAATAAGCAAAGAAACATAAGATGCAAGATGAAAAGGCACAAACAAAAGATTCATGAATAACATGCTTTGCAAGACGTTTGTTTGTTTCACATAAAGAAAACATAGCATAAAAGTATTCAACTTGTCCCTCAATAGAGTAGCAAATATAAATGCATAGGACACCTTCAAAGTTCATAAGAGTGACTAGATATAATAGTTTCAAACAAGCAATAACAAGTTATGCAATAATCAACTAGTCTTGGGACAATGCACATAGAACTAAGAATGGCCACTATGCTCTCAAAGTAGTGCATAAAGATAGAAGGTGGAGACTCAATATAATGGTGGAAGAAAGGCCTTTTGTAAAAGGAAGTAGGGATTCAAGTCTCATAAAGAGCTTCCAAAAAATATGGTACTTATAGCTTTCAGCTCTCATTGCCCCTATCATAAGCATCTTTAAGGTGATTAAGGTTAAAGTGAACAAACTATGGTGTACATGCTTGACGAAGTATAAGTTGTAAATCTCATGTCCCTTGTATACGAGGGTCGCTCCTCATGCTACTCAAGTTTAGTCACTGGTAAGTTCTTGTCATCGTAAGTACATGTGTATCATTGAGAACCGCCAACGGGGTACCCCTTGCCCGATGATACGGAAGAATCCCCATATCAAAATGACAAGGCAAGCAGACAACGAGCATCTCAGCATTCTTCTTATTTACCATGGGAATATGGTGCTTTTTTCTCTCTTTCCTCTTTTCATAGTATCTTTTTTTTTTCTCTTTTTTTTCAATATAGGACTCTTTTTTTATAAGAAGAATGCTTCATAGACAGCTCATTATGGTTACGCTACAGGTTTGCATCATGTCAGCATGGATTAGACCAGCGGCCCAGGCGTTTCTCTAACACATATACATAACTCCATGGACTTACAAGCTCCCCTTTCATTTCACACCGATGACATCCATATACAAAAGAGCATGATATCAACTAGGTACAAGTACCAAGTGCAATGTTGAAAGCGTTTCCCATGAAAACATGGTTCTGCTAATTCCCGACAAATAAGTGCAAGCATATACAACATAGACGACACAATGGGTCAAGTTTATTAAGGGCAAGTAAAGTAAAGTGTGCCATCAAGTTCGTGAGAGCTTTAATCACTAGTTTTTTCATAACAAGTGGAAGGTAAACAAAAGCATGAATGTACTTGGAATAGCATAAGCTAGTAGGTAGGTATGGTGGACTCTTTGGAATAACTTGGTTTAGGGAGTTGGATGCATGAGTGGAACTCATACTTGGTTGTGGAGGCTAGCAAAAGACTGGGAGCGACAAACTAAGAGAGCAATAATTGCCATAATCATGCAGAGCGACAAAACATCATTGATCAAAGCATAAAGTGATACTACAAGTTGAAAACTAAAGGATCATAAAGGCTATGGTGACTTGAGATAGTCATAACATGGTGTGAGCATGTGCCAAGTCAACCCAAATAAAGCATCAAAGGAGAATACCACTATACTATGCTTTAATATGTTAAAACAACGCATGATTCATCCAAGGCACAATAAGCAATCTCAATTGTTTATAACAAGTCATGCTACAACAAAGAATACTAAGCATAAAGCCAAAACAATATCAAGCATGGCATGACAAAGCATAGGCTACAGTCAAAAATGAGCTCTTTTTACCACATCAGCATGAACTTTCCTACTCTTTTCCAAACCAAACCAAACTATATGCAAACCAGTGTATGGAAGACGGGGTCCAACCAATTTATTCAGAAAACTAAGCAAACCAAGCAAACGGAAAACCAAAACAAAAACGAAAAAGAAGACGCTCCAAGAAAAACACAACTGTGCATGAAACAATAAAAATGAAGCGTTCGGAAGAAACCTGGAATTTTTATTAATGAAGAAGGGGGATGCCTTGGGCATCCCCAAGCTTTGACGCTTGTACTTCTTGGATATTTCTTGGGGTGACACGCGTGGCATCCCCAAGCTTGAGCTTTAGTCCATCCTTCATCTCTTTACTTATTCCTTCCATACACCTGAAATTTTTCCTTCATACAAAACTTCACACAATCTCATTAGCAACATTAGTACACTTAAGATAAATAAGTCTCAAGGTTCAGTTCTAACACCAAATAAACTTCCATTAGAACACTAGCTACTGTAGCACTTCCCTCAAAAAGCTCAATTTTCCAAAGGAACTCAAGAAGGAACTAACAAGAAGCAAATGCAAAAAATGGCAGAAATCTGTCAAAACAGACCAGCAGGTAAAGACGAATTTTTTCGAAGACCTTCTGTTGCGCAAATCGAAAAATGTTGAGCTAATGAAAGTTAGATAACAACCTAGGGTAGAAGCACAAAACATTACAGCTCAATCCGACATAACGAGCTCTCTCACGAATTTTTACGGTGAAGCACAAAAATCTGTTTCGGGACAGCAACTTTCCCAAACATTACTTCTCTCTCATTAGAGGTTACTCTTGGCACAAAAAGCAAATAAAAAGGATAAGGAGAGGTTATTACAGAGTTAATAACTTACAAGACTCATCTAAAACTTTTGGGTTATCTCCCAATAAGTACTTTTCTTTAACGCCTTTATGTTAGGCATGATAGTTTGAGAAGATGCTCAAATAAGAAATATGAAGTGAAGTAAAAGAGAGCATCAAGAAGCAAATTCAAAATACATTTAAGTCTAACCCACTTCCTATGCATAGAAATCTTGTATGCAAATAAATGCACAAAGAACAAAGTGACAGGCATAGGAAGATAAATCAAAAGTAACTTCAAAACGTTCAGCACATAGAGAGGTGTTTCATTACCATAAAAACTTCTACAACCATATTTTCCTCTCTCATAATAATTTTCAGTAGCCTCATAAATAAACTCAACAATATAACTATCACATAAGGCATGCTTTTCATGATCTACAAGCACTAGAGCTTTATTATAAACATTTTCAAAAGAATCCTCGGGAACATAACATTCACCCTCCTTTGATAAGCATGGGGGAGAATAAAATAATGTAAGGGATAAAGAATTACTCTCATTAGAAGGTAGGAATGGGTAGATCCATTCTTCCTCCTTTTGTCCATCACACTCCTCCTCTTTTTCATCTAATGAGCTTTCAGGTTCAGCAATTTCTTCTTCCATGGAGGTTCTAGCAGGCGGTGGTTCATCTATTACCTTAGCAGTCATAATACTGTTCCCAAATAGGAAACTGAGTGAGATATCCATAATGAAATAGTGATTGGAGAAGAGCTAGTCATAAAGGCAACTTAAGAAAGGAACTATTTTTTGTGTGTTTTTTTAAATAAGAAAGCAAACTTGCAAAACTAATTTTTGTGTGTGTTTTTGAATAAAGAAAACAAGCAAAGAAAGTAAAAAGAAACTAAGCAAAACAAAAACTACAAAGTAAAGAGATTGGTTATGAGGGACTTCCCTTGTGAAGATGTCCTTGACTCCCCGGCAACGGCGCCAGAAAACGTCTTGATGCACTCGACGATCAACGTAGAGCTCGTTGGGAACCCCAAGAGGAAGGTATGATGAGCACAGCAGGAAGTTTTCCCTCAATTATGAAACTAAGGTTTAATTGAACCAGTAGGAGCAAGGAAACATCCCAAAGGTGTTACTAGCTGAGCTTTGGCAGGGCGCACTACCGGTGCTAGTAGCAACGTGGATACCTGCACAACACAACCACAGAACTTTGTCCCCAACTTGCGATGAGGTTGTCAATCTCACCGTGTTTTGCAGAAAACAAAGGATTAAACGTATCGAATGGAAAGAAGTAAAAGTTTGCAGAAAGTAAACACAAAGCAGTAAACAGTTGTAGATTTTATGTAAAGTAAAAGGACCGGGATCCATAGTTCACTAGAGGTGGCTCTCCTTAAGATAGATAACATGCTGGGTGAACAAATTACAGCAGGGCAATGGACAAACACCGAGAAAGCAATATATGCATATACTAATCATCTTGACTCCTTTGAGACTTGATTGGGCATTATAACATAATACATAGACCGCCATCCAACTGCATCTATGACTAATAATCCACCTTCAGGTTATCATCCGAGCCCCCTCCAGTATTAAGTTGCAAGCAACCGATTATTGCTTTACGAACTGCATGTAAAGTAAACAATACAATTGTTCTATGAACAAAGGATCGTTGTTTTCTCCCTAGTAGCAACAACACATCTAGTACCTTAGAGATTTCTGTCACTTCCCCAGATTACCAGAGGCATGAACCCACTATCGAGCATAAATACTAACTCTTGGAGTTGCTAGCATCTACTTGGCCAAGATAGCTACTAACAACGGAAAGCATGCAAGATCACAAATAACAAAGACATGATAGAATCAATAATCAATCTGAAATAGCATCTCAATATCCATCGGATCCCCGCAAACACAACATGTATGGATTACAAATAGATGATCTTGATCATGAACGGAGCTCACAAGATCTAAATGAAAGCACAAAGGAGGAGAAACCAACCATCTAGCTACTACATGGATCTGTAGTCCAAGGATGAACTACTCACGCATCACACCGGAGGCTTGCATGGTGATGAAGAAGGCCTCCAGGGTGAATTCCCCTCTCCGGCAGGGTGCCGGGAAGAGCTTCAGATCCCCCCGATCTAGGGACAGAGACGACGCCGGCTACAGACTCTTTCGTGGATTTTTGATCGGGTACCTAGGGTTTTCGTCCCGAGGGAAACTTATAGGCGGAAGGAGAGGCCGAGGGGGTGCTGGGGTTGGCCAGACCACCCCCTGGTGCGGGCCAGGCCTGGCCGCACGGCCAGGTGGTGTGGCCGGCCCCCAGCCCTTCTCCGTCTCGTATTCTGGCACTTGATCCCCTTCGGAAAAATATGCACTTTGGCTTTTGTCTCGTCCAATTCCGAGAATATTCATTTTCTGACTTTCTGGAACCAAAAACAGCAGAAAACAGGCAGCTGGCACTGTGGCTCTTGTTAATAGGTTAGTCCAAGAAATCATAATAAAAGTACTCCAAAGTTGGAACAAAACACAAGAAAGTGGATAAAACCAAGCATGGAACATCAAAAATTATAGATACATTTGCAATGTATCAGGCCTGAACCTGGGTAAACACCGTCTCCCCGTATTGCTTTCCTGTTAGCCAAACGAGATCTCTAGTGCTTCCCTCTTTCTCAAAACCAGAGTCCATAAACTATAGGCATTGACGTGTTCACCGGACGTCAATTGGTGTCGTCTCTGGGAAGTGGGCGAACTAATTTTGTGACCTCGACAACCCCATCGCCTGCCGTCTTCAACTCATCCATGTCGGAGGGACGCCTCAGCATCGGCTCCTTCGACTTCACCATCCACTCTCCGGCCACACGCCTGGCCATCAACTCCCTCGACACCGAGGTTGATATGACGATCGGCAGCTTCAGCTTCCAAGTTGGCAGGACCTGCACCCTACGCGTCGAGGAGCATTCGACCATACCATCAATTGCACCGACTTCATGGGTCCTGCCACCGATCGGGACTCGCATTGTGCTGAACGCCATATCCTTGGCCTATGGCCACGGATAGCAGAAACAGTTGCGACTCCGATCTGAGCGATCTTCCTGAAAATGACCACGACGTCAGATCCGGTCTGGAGAGCTCTGGAAGCAACACCCCCACCAATCGCTACTACTACGTCATGGTCAACGCCAACACCGACAGCACCACAGGAAATGGCGCCAACACTAGTGTCAATACTGAGGCCAGGAACGGGACCACCCGAACGACAACAACAACAACAACAACAATAGCGACAATGACATGCCATAAGTTCATCTTAGCAAAGTGGAGTGGGAAACGGTCTGGCAGGCCCTGTCGGGAGGCACGCCTTTGTCCCTGGCTCATCGTTAGAGGTACTAATGGCATACCACTAGTATCGGAATAAGGAATTCTGCCGCCAGGGGCACTCCAAGCCCAACTAGACAAACGGCGACGACTCGCCGATGAATCGAGGCCCAGCGAGAGAAACTCTCTTTGATTGACGGGTCCTCCTCGAAGGGAACCACCACGCCGGGGTATCCAAGAGACGCCCCCGCACAGACTTGGTGGACAAAGAGGATAGGCAAGAAGCCACCAAGCAACTAGATTTATCATTCATGTCCATAGATGCACAGGGAAATCTTATGGCTAAAACCCCGCAAGCCTCCATCATGGCGCCACCACCTACCTATTGTCCACCCTCCCGTGGGCGGGGGATCCACGCACTGCCATCCACAAGTCCACCCTCGTCGTACTTGGACTGGTGGAGGATGCACTCATGGGAGAACCAGCCCTGGCCTCAAAGACAGCACTAAAGAAGGTGACATGAAACTCGCAAGAAGACGCTTGCCGTCGTACAACGAGGACTGCATGCCGTGACAACGCCACAACCCGCGGTGAAGAGACCATGACTACGACCCCCGCGATGAGATCACACAATGCAAGGTCGACAAATTGTGCGCCAAGCGCGCTTACTCCTCCGAGTCCAAGGATCCGGACACAAAATTCTATGACACTAGATGCTTCAGCCATGCCATATGGAAAACTCCGATGCCCAAGGGTTTCAAGCTGCCCTCAGATAACCCTAAGTTTGACGGTTGCCAGAAGATGAAGATCTAGATGGACGACCACGTACAGTCCGTGAATTGCCACGGTGGAACCAAAGAGACAATCATGCAATGTCTGCAGCTGCAGCTACAAGGCGACGTGCGGGCCTAGCTCAATAGCCTCCCCTCTGGCTCGATCTGTGTAGGGAGGAGTTGGTGTACAACTTTTTTAGAAACTTCAAAGGAACCTACAAGTGTCCGACCTCAATTGAAGAACTGCGGGCCTGCTACCAGAGGTCTAGCTAATCCCTTTGCTCATACATCCAGCAGTGGTCCATCATCAAGAATTCTGTGAAAGATATTTCTGAGGAGCGAGCAGTCGATGCATTCAAAGCCAGCATACTTCATTGAGAGATCAAAGAGGAGCTAGGATGCACCAAACCCGAGATCATCGACCACCTAATGGACATAGCGAATCGTTGGGTGGACGATGAAGACGTCATCCAGAACAACCGAACACACTCTGATGAAGAGGACGACCAAGGCCACAGGCGTGACCGCCGAGGAAAATGCAGGATGCGTGGCTATGAGGACCGCAACGAAGTCATCATGGTCGCGGCTAGCTATGCTGACAAATGTGACAACGACAACCGCAACAACGGGTACCGTCACTACAAGGAATCTTGCTATATATAACCCTCTATTTTTGTTATAGAATTGTCACAATAGTCCATTTATGACGATTCTATGATGATTTTGAGATCATCGAAAGTTGGGCGTCGCAAATGAACTATAATGACGATTTTTGCGAAATCGTTATAACCGTCTATGACGATATTGGATCATCATAACCGTTATGACGATCCAATATCGTCACGGGCCATCTAGCCAAGCCAGGTCATATCCTACGTGGCTGATCCGACGTGGCAAAATTGTGACAAAACGAGATCGTCATAATGTGAATTCAGCCCGGTCCATTTCAGTTTTCTATAAGGGTGGAGCCCAACAGATGAGCCTTTTATTAAATGGGCCTTGACCTTTTTTGTGCCCTTTTTCTTTTATGCCTAGGCAGTTTTATAATCCATTGCAATATTGGTCGTTGGCCTTTTTCTATTTATTTAACTTTTGGGCTTCATCCTTTCCAAGGTCCGTTTCTTTTTCTTTCGGTCCATTTAATTTGTGTGCGTCGGCCTTTTTTAACTGAAATGTACACTGATCAAATGTTTTTTTGGACTGTTCTGGGCCGTTTAAGAGCCCATATACAATACATTTCAATGGTACAGCAGTACAACAACCAAGCAGGTAGAATAATGAACTAATAATACATCAGGTTGAGAACAGTAATTCTCTTTTAATAGGACTGCGAAGGCAAGAGCATTGATAACACGACCCAAGTAAGCCTCACTCACGGGTATCTGAGCAATTCTCTTTTAATAGGACCGCGAAGGCAAGAGCATTGAGGAAGCAAAGATTTAGTAAAGCAATAAAGCATTTCGCTGGTGCATCTAAGCATTTAACCAAACATACGTCTCATATGTTAATAATCAACACAGTTAACAAGAATTTCAAAGACCAATCACACAAATCACACATAGAAAGCAGACTGGACAAGCTCAGCAAGAGAATGCGAGTTGATTAGCTGGGGCACTGGCTAACAAGAGAACAACCATGTTGTGAACCGCCACTGTCAGCCGCCGCTGCTCCTCCATGATGCCGCTGTCAGGCGCTACTCCTTATATCTGTTTGGTTCTAGCACAAAAACATATGACAATTAATAAAATTGGTAAAACAGATTCGTAATAAGCATCAAAATAGATACTAATTACTTTACAAGTATTGATTTTCAAAAGAACAAGTACTACTCAATATATGATTTCATTGTGCGTAATAGAATGATGCAATGGAACTACTCCCTCTGGCCCAAATTAGTTGCCTCAAAGTTGTCAAGTTACGGATGTATCTAATACTAAATCATGTCTAATTACAATTGAAAATCTAGACAAATCTGAATAAACTAATTTGGGTCGGAGGGAGTACCACAATCCCTATTTATGCAAAAGTGTACTCCCTCTGACCCATATTATTGTTCTCAACTTTGTCTAGATTCGGATGTACCTAGTTAAGGATTTAGAGTAGATGCATTTGTATCTAGACAAAGTTTAGAACATTAATATGGACCAGAGGGAATACAATAAATTCTCAGATGATATCGGTAAGGTACATTCTTCGCAGCAACACAAGCTCAAAATTAATAGAGATGGTCATCATGGGTACCAACATAGCAATTTACCATCATATATGAATAACTAATGCACTCATACTTCCAATTTTTCTTAACAACAAAAGCATACATTTCAGATCCTTGCACAAATCGAGTCATTAACAATAGCAATAAGCATAAATTTCAGATCCTTTCACAACACAGTTAACAGATTGCTCTGTATATGACCAGGAGCATACTAACCTGTAGAGACCTCAAACCACTAAATGGAGAGAACACAACTTCACATGTCTTCCCAGTCCATGCCGACCAACCACATGTACAGCTCCGCGGCCTTGGACTGCATGCAGTAGAACCTCAGAAACCAAATTTGATCTTAGATATGGAAGGACCTGGGATACCAAATTCATCTCAGAAATAAAGGCAGGAGAATGTTTCTATTTGATAGGATTAGTTTCTATTTAAGCTATGTACATTTTCACCCATGAGAGTACTTTCTATTAGGTAGCAATAGTTTCTATTTAAAATAAATATTTGTGTCATAAGGCATAAGCTAGAGTACTTTATCTGGCTGAACCTACTGATCCAGTTCAGATTAGTACAAGCTATGATTCATATTGAGAAAAATATGGAACCAACAAATTGTAGATCGGTTTGATTCTCCATGTCATACGTTTATTCGTGAAAACCATTTGCTACGGTAGTCTTCAATGGAGTAAAGAAACATGGAATAAAGAAAACGTAGCTTACCTAACAAATATAATTATCCCTTGAAAATCCATCTTATATCCATCTACCGTCTAGTAGCTATGGCGCTACTGTGGAGAAGAACAAAAATATCAAGGATAAACAACTAGCTGCAGTAAAACTAGTTGTATAAGTAATACACAATGAATTTAGACCAACAGTAGATTTAGTAAACTAGCTGACCATAGAATTGCACAAGATTTAATTGCCATAGAACTATAAAATGCAGCACGACTTATGATATTCAGAAACCAAGCTTGATAAAGTGCAGTGTATAGATACAGTTAAGCATATACATACACACACTTCAGTTACTTTGAGCACCCACTAACATCTGAAGCAAGAAGACACAAATAATTTCCAGAAATATCAATTTGAGCGCACAAATACTAACACCATAATTGACTTCCAGAACTATCAAACCCTAAGCCCAATCAAGAACAAAACTATCTCTTCCAACAAAACAAATAAAAAACACTCTGTGCCATCTAATTAACTAGCCCCCAATATGTACATGTTCAACAAATTCATGACTTGGCATTGAATTAGTAGACGAATACATGCAGAATAAGTCCCTGGTATATCTACCTACAACTTTCACAATAACCTAACGTGGTTTTTGCTACGAACAATGGGGACAGAGAGATGGTCCTACAAACATAAACACCAACCATGCTTCGGGATCGATCAAGAGCAAGATGGAGGAGTACGGAGCAGTAGAGGTAGTACCTGATTCGGTCTAGGTAGAGGAGGATGGTGGTGCTGGAGTGCATACTGAGAGCATCGAGGGACACGGTACAATCATGCCTGGGGTAGTGCTTGTAGGTTTGGTAGAGGCGCTTGACGTCCTGGTCGTGCTCGCCGGTGACCATGCTGTGGAAGGCCTTGTAGTGCCCAAGGAAGTAGTGGAGGACCTTCGCCTCATCGCTCTGCAGGTCGACACGGGGCCCCAGGAAGCGGGAGAGGTAGGCGATGACATCAACCCACAAGCCCTGCTCCACGAGCTGCGACAGGCGTATCACGCTCATGAACGAGTCTGTCTCGTTGAGCAGCCTATAGTGCAGGTGCAGCGCACGGAGTCAATGTAGAATCCGGTGGTGTGCAGTGCAGGAATGGTAGGAAGGGAAGGGCATGTGTACGTATCCTCTGAAGGTGTCGATGCCGTTGAGCTAGAGGTAGGTGACGGAACCGCCGCACGCACCCGTAGTCCACGGGGCCGATGATCTCACCGCGTCTGCCCACGAGTCGCTGGGCGACGGTGCCGGTGGCGCTCACGACGTCGTCCTCCATGGACACGGGAGGAGGAGATGGCCACCGACGCCCGTTCGGTGCTCTGTCTCTCACGTCATCCTCGGTGGGGTGGGGTGGGCTGGTGGAGAATGAAGGGGGTGGCGTCGAATCTTGGGGCGATATCAGACTACAGCAGAGGAATTGATCTCTATCGGGAGGATCAGGGTGGATGCGGCAACGGGGATGAGAGCTAGGGAGGGTCGATCGGCGGCGGGGAGGGTGGATGCGGGAGAGATGCGGGTGGCGGCGCAAGGACGGTGAGGATGGGGAATTGTGGGAGAATTGGCTAAGGACCTAGGGTTTGGAGGAGACTACGATTTTTCTTGGTGTAGAGTTTCACGAAAATGCCCCTAGATATTTTGTGATGTAGCACTGTGATGGTGCGGTGTTTCCGTCATTTCCAGCAAAAGTTGGGGGCAGAGGAGGCGGGAGAAATTGTGATAGACAGAGGGAAATAGGTGGTGGGAGGGAGTTTGGCACAGATTGAATCACAAATGTTTGGATGGCTCAGATTTACTTTACATGGGTGATCTGTGGGAAGAGTAGTTCTTCGTTCTGATTGGTTGCAGATAACTCACAAAGAATCACACAACGACTAATATTATGGCTAGAATCGTGACATAGTTTGTGATTTGCTTATATTGTGCACTCATGTGTATCTTGGAATGGCGAACAATGTTACAGGAGGAAATTTTCCTTTTCGTCGCATGGAAAAACCATTTTCTATTTTTTGAGTGCCAAAATCGGGGCGTTTTATGAAGCAACACTAAATGTTCAATTCAAAAATGCTATAACCCTATTTTAAAAAAAATACTAGACTACCTTAAATGAAAAATGTCCCAACCGAGGATTTGAAAACCTTTTCGTCCACCCCTGGTGAAAAAAGACAAATTCCAGCCGAATCGATAGGAAGTGGGTCCGATTTGAACTACAGGTACATGATCTAATACTCAGGATTTTTTGAAAAAATCATTTTTAGACTCACACTATGATGTTTATTTAGAGATCCAATCCAAGTTTAGAGAGGCTCATGGCCTATCTTCATGCCCGTCATTTTGACCGTATTTTGAAATAGTAAAATTTTGAAACGGGAATAAAAAATTCAAAAAGGGTCCGAAAATGCGAAACCTTCGCGTGACGTCATATTATGTGACATAGTTGCAAGGAAAAATGTCAAACTTGGTATATTTAATGCATCTCGGAAAAACCTTCTCAGAAATGACCTATCATGTTCGAGGTTTCATGGCTTTCAAGCCAAACGACCAATGTTATGGCCAGAATCGTGACATAGTTTGTGATAATGTGCCCATATTATGCACGTATGTGCATCTCGGGATGGCGAATAATGTTGCAGGAGGAAGTTTTCCTTTTTGTCACACGGAAAAGTCATTTTCTATTTTTGGAGTATCAAAATCAGGGGGTTTTGTGAGGCAACACCAAATGTTCAATTAAAAAATGCTACCACCCTATTTTTCAAAAATACTAGACCACCTTACATGAATAATATCCCAAAACCGGGGATTTCAAAACCTTTTCATCCACCCCTGGCGAAAAAGACAAATTCTTGCCAAATCGGTAGGAAGTGGGTCCGATTTGAACTACAGGTACATGATCTAATGCTCAAGATTTTTTGAAAAAATCATTTTTAGACTAATAATACGATGTTTCTTCAGAGATCCAACGCAAGTTTAGAGAGGCTCATGCCCTATCTTCATGCCCGACATTTTGATCGTAGTTTGAAATAGGAAATTTTTAAAACGGGCATAAGAAATTCAAAAAGGGTCCAAATAATGCGAAACCTTCGCGTGGCATCATATTATATGACATAGTTGCAAGGAAAAATTCCAAACTTGGTATATTTAATGCATCTCGGAAAAACCTTCTCAGAAATGACATATCATCTTCGAGGTTTCATGGCTTTGAAACCAAACGACCAATGTTATGGCCAGAATCATGACATAGTTTGTGATAATGTGCCCATATTATGCACGCATGTGCATCTCGGGATGGCGAACAATGTTGCAGGAGGAAGTTTTCCTTTTTGTCGCACGAAAAAATCATTTTGTATTTTTCGAGTATCAAAATCGAGGCGTTTTGTGAAGCAACACCAAATGTTTAATTAAAAAATGCTACCACCCTATTTTAAAAAAATACTAGACCACCTTACATGAATAATATCCCAACCGGGGATTTGAAAACCTTTTCGTCCACCCCTGACGAAAAAGCAAATTCTCGCCGAATTGGTAGGAAGTGGGTCCGATTTGAACTACATGTACATGATCGAATGCTCAAGATTTTTTGGAAAAAATATTTTTAGACTCACAATATGATGTTTCTTCAGAGATCCAATGCAAGTTTAGAGAGGCTTATGCCCTATCTTCATGCCTGTCGTTTTGACCGTAGTTTGAAATACGAAATTTTTGAAACGTGTATAAGAAATTCAAAAAGGGTCCGAACAATGGGAAACCTTCGCGTGACATCATATTATGTGACATAGTTGCAAGGGAAATTCCAAACTTGATATATTTAATGCATCTCGGAAAAACCTTCTCAGAAATGACCTATCATGTTTGAGGTTTCATGGCTTTCAATCCAAACGACCAATGTTATGGTCAGAATCGTGACATGGTTTGTGATAATGTACCCATATTATGCACGCATGTGCATCTCGGGACGGCGAACAATGTTGCAGGAGGACGTTTTCCTTTTTGTCGCACGGAAAAGTCATTTTCTATTTTTGAGTATCAAAATCGGGGCGTTTTGTGAAGCAACATCAAATGTTCAATTCAAAAATGCTACCACCCTATTTTCAAAAATATTAGACCACCTTACATGAATAATATCCCAACCGAGGATTTGAAAACCTTTTCGTCCACCCCTAGTGAAAAAGACAAATTCTCGCATATTTTTTGCGTGATCCAATGCTCAGATTTAAACTACACGTACATGGTCCAATGCTTATAATTTTTTGCAAAACTTATTTTGAGATTCACAATATGGTATTCATTCATGATAATTTATCCATTGCATTCATCCAAAATGTTGAATTCAAAACCCTAGTTCCAATATCATATTTTGAAGTATAATATTGTCCCTACTATTGACTAATATGAGATTAGTAAATCCACTATTTTTAAATAGTCAAAGTATTTTTAATTTACACCCTAAGTTGATCTACTAAACTTTATAAAAATTTAGAGACAAAAATCAATTATTTTGGACTTCCTATAAAAAAGATACTAAAGAATTAATAAAACATAAAAACGAAAAAAGCAAAGAAGAAAAAAATCCTAACCGACCAGCCGAGCTGGCCCGGCTGTACCCTCCCGTGTTGCAAGTTCAAGCCGGCCCAAGAAGACCTTGTCTACTTTGTGGGCCAGACCTAATCGATATGTGTGGTTGAGGTCCAACAGTCGAAAATTATGTTAATAAATGTGCGCGCTATGTTCAAACTTCAGATAAAGCTTGGCGTAGTGGTAGTTGTAGGTGGAGGAGTGCGGTTGGTCCCGGGTTCGACCCCCCATTGTGCTCATTTTGTCCATTTCTTTCTAATATAAGGTGAGGCTGGTACAGCGTGTCACATGGTGCATATTGACACATATGCAAATATTGACACATAGATGTGACACATAGACATAATTTTAGTTGTGTCTGACTAGTCATTTTAATGTATCATATTAGGATGATTTAAATTGGTCATAGTTAGCTATAAAGAATGCTCTAAGCTACATTGTGTAGGTTATGACGATTTCGTATGATGAAATTTCGACGATTTTTACACAAATCATCGTAAGTCTATAGGATTTTAACCTCTCCAAACGGATTATGACCATCTTGTGCAAAATCGTCATAGATCTATGACGATTTTCATTTCCTGTCACTATGAGAAGGTCACAAGTTAACACATTTCTTGTAGTGCGTGGTGGCAGCTATCGCGATAGCGGAAAGGAGACCCAAGTGTGGTAGCACCGCACTACCGATGGGGCTTCAAACGCAATGGCGCTACTATCTGGCCCCTGCAATGTCCATTACTACATCGACAAGCACAATGACAAAAAGAAGTCGAGCCATCTTCTAAAGGACTATCGCGAGTTCTAGAAACTCCAAGATGCCTTCGCTTAACTCTAGTGCAAAGAAACAAGCAAAGGGTACAGAGAAGCCATGGGACCCAACCCCATCGTGCTCATTTTTGTCCATTTCTTTCTAATATAAGGTGAGGCTGGTCCAGCGTGTCACATGGTGCATATTGACACATATCCAAATATTGACACATAGATGTGACACGTAGACATAATTTTAGTTGTGTCTGACTAGTCATTTTAATGTATCATATTACTACGATTTAAATTGGTCATAGTCAGCTATAAAGAATGCTCTAAGCTACATTGTGCAGGTTATGACGATTTCGTATGATGAAATTACGACGAGTTTTACACAAATCGTCGTAAGTCTATAGGATTTTAACCTCTCCAAAAGGCTTATGACCATCTTGTGCAAAATCGTCATAGATCTATGACGATTTTATTTTTCGTCACTATGAGAAGGTCATAAGTTAGCACATTTCTTGTAGTGTGTGGTGGCAGATATCGCGATAGCAGAAAGACGACCCAAGTGTGGTAGCACCGCACTACCGATGGCGCTTCAAACGCAATGGCACTACTATCTGGCCCCTGCAACGTCCATTACTACATCGACAAGCACAATGGCAAAAAGAAGTCGAGCCATCTCCTCAAGGACTATCGCGAGTTCCAAAAACTCCAAGATGCCTACGTGTAACTCTAGTGCAAAAAAACAAGCAAAGGGTACATAGCAGCCATGGGACCCATAGCACATGGAGCACCACCACCGCCCCTTCCGACCATTGCACCACCACCACCAGCTCTGCTGGCACAACACAATGGTGGTGAACATTACCCCCCACTATGTGGGAGCATGATGATCCATAATGGGTGTCCTTCTAATAGGACTCAGAAGATAAGGACTCGACAAGTCAACATGGCGGTATCATCACCACCCACAATCCCTGAGTGCCTAGGCAGATAGTTAATCCTGCATCACCTTCGACAGATCCGACCACCTACATCAAGTACCATGCCCAGGTCACGAATCTCTGGTGCTTGAGGCTCAGATCGGCGGGTATGAGATGAGCAGGGTATTCATGGATGGAGGCAGCGACATGAACCTCATGTTCGCCAGCACCCTGTGTGCCATGCGAATCCCTCTCTCCAGCCTAGAGACATCCGACACCACCTTCCATGGCATTCTACTAGTCAAGGGGATCTATCCTCTAGGCAAAATCCACCTCGACGTCATCTTCGGCACACCCAACAACTTCAGAGCGCCTCGCGTTCAAGGTAATCGATTGGCCATCACAATACCACATCATACTCTCTCGCGTGGCATTCGCAAGATTCCTGGCAGTACCGCACTACGTCTACCTCATGTTGAAGATGCAACTAGTGTTATTACCATCCAAGGAAGCTTCGCATGATCTGATAACTACGATAGGGAGTTCAACAGAATCTCCCAAACTTTTTGCATGCAAGAGGAGCTGGCTAGGCTCAAGGAGTGGACCGAAAACAGTATTCCTGCTTTGAGTCGGCAGAACGCACCTAATTAGTCCTTCGACTCCATGGTCAACACAAAGGAGGTCTAGACCCACCAGACGGACCCCTCCAAGATGGTCCTCATCGCCAACAACCTGAGTCCCGCATAGGATCTCATTGATAGCTCCAAAATTAGCCATCTTCCACCGCGTTTAAACATTCTTTTTGGTCAAGCAATTGACAAGAAACTCTCAATCCTTGCAACTAATTACTAATAATTGCAAAGATATGCAAAACCCCTTAGTTTGAATTGTGTTGTGCAGGAAATCACGCTTTTTAATGCAAAATCAGGAGTTATAATGAAGGTTTTTCATGAAGTCCACACGACCAAGTAATTGGGAAGCAATTCCCAAGCGAGAACGTGCTTAACGACCACTGGTACAAGCAGAGCCCGCCCGTATCGTCCGCCTGTACCAGGTGGCATTGACTTCGTCTCGTCAAACCGTACGACTTTCGTGAGGACGCCTATATATTTTGAGGCTCCAGCCATCGACTAGAGAGCCACCATTCTCAGATTACATCACAACATCACCAAAGGAGATCCACGCCATTGTTCATCCATTGTCCATCACTTCCATCATCCATCCCCTCCATTATCCATAGCCATTGCTTTGTACTTCATATCTCCTTGTGATTTGGTGACCATTGTAAGAATATTTGTTTTCAATCTAAGTATTTGGATGATGTTTTCTATCTCCGTTCTATTTGTTACTCCCTCTGTTTCATTTTAGTCTGCGTGCTAGTGCAAACACAGATACCAAAGAGACCAGCTGGAGGGCTATTTTCCACTGCTATTGGTCAGTTTTACCCCTAAGAAGCTACCAAAAAGTGCATTGAACGTGAATGTCAGACTCTTCGTTTCCTCCCCAAACGACATGCATGCTGCCCAGCTAGTGTATGGGTATTTTGAGGAACTACCGCTCGACGCGGACTAATATGGAAAATCTGAGAAAAACTTATGTGCATGGTAAAATGAAATAGAGGGAGTACGAGTGAGTAGTCCTCACGGGCAGCGGGTTGGGGAGAAACCTCGCAGCAATTATGTGCATAAAATTCATGGGAGTATTGTATTTTGTTTGCAATTGAGATTTGTATGTTTTGTTTCGTTGTCTCTTGTCTCAATTTGTGGACTTGTAGGTACCCAAGATCCCATAGATTGATAAATGCTTGAGGTGAGATACTTGGCTAGCGGCAATCTCATAGGAACCCTAGTGACATAAAGGGTAGTACGGTCTTCGCTTAGCGACCCATTCGGGATCACAACAACATCACCACTTAAAGCTTTGATCTGTGTTTAACACTTAATAATGGTTTTTAGCCCGTTGCTTCAGTGTGCACTCGGTTAGATTAAAAGACTATTGCTATGCCCGCTGCATCACAGGGGCTCTAATATATTAGGATGTGTTGCCCACAAGATATTATCTTTGTTCAAACATTACACATGACTATGCTTATTATTATCTTTTATCCCATATGGTGTGCAGATACAGGTGGATCTTTAACCCTGGAATATCTCCATCCATTGATTTAACCCATTATAAAGTAAACTAGATTGGTCCGATAAACTAAGGTAAAGTGAACAAACAAAGTCTTGTAGACATGTCCTTTTTATTTCCTTTTAGCATTGTTTTCCAAGGTTCGATTAAACCTAGGTCTTCTAGGGAAAAAGATACTATACTACATCCATGAATCTGGATCGAAGGTATCAACCCTTTTTCTGGCGCCACTGTCGGGGAAGCAATTTTGCAATCCTGGTGAGGTCACTAGAGACCTTGTTTTAAGTTTTATTATTAGTTTGTTGTTTATTTATTCTTATTAGTTTACTTTCTTATTATCTATTTGAAAACCCAAAAAAACTAGTTACTTGTTATTTGTTTTCATTACTTAAAAAATACCAAAAATATAAGAGCCATGGCTCAAAAGAGACTAGGGGAGTATGCTACTCCCACTGATGATTTTATTTGTGCACCTATCACTCAGCCTATTGTTGATGCGGAAACATATGAAATGAATCCTAACCTTTTAAGCTTTTTTCAACAAAACCAATTTGGGGGCTCATCTGCTGAAGATTCAGGTTTATACTTAAACACTTTCACTGAAATTTGCGACATGATGCGTATTAAGGACGTAGATCCAAATGTTGTTAAATTAAGGTTGTGTCCTTTCTCTCTTAGAGGATACTACAAAGGGCACTATTAAATCTTTGGAGGAATGTACTAATTTGTTTATGACTAATTTTTTTCCCTAGCTAAAACTATGCAGCTAAGATCCAACATTACAAGGTTTAGACAACAAGATCGTGAGCCACTAGCGCTTGCGTGGGAAAGGATGAAAGAAGCCGTAATGAACTGTCCTAGTCATGGTATGGAAGAATGGCTTATATTACATTCGGTTTATAATGGTCTTAACCCAATGTCTAAGTCTATACTAGATACTACAGCAGGAGGAACAATCATGGGAAAGCAAGTGAGTGTTGCAAATAAATTACTTGATGATATGCAAGATAATCATGCCCAATGGCATGTGAAAAGAACCTCGAAGAGAGTAAGTTCAATCACCGAGGTAAATAATGAAGATCTTACATCTAAGGTAGATGAGCTACTTAATATAGTGAAGGATCAACAAGATACCCAAGTTAATGCTATCGCCTACCGATATTAGTGATGTCAATTTTATAGCTTGCACTCCTTTTAATCCTGCATGGAAAAATAATTATGCTTCTAATGTTCAAAAACATTATCCTAATCCTGCAGGAGCCCCTTACAACAATTATGATAATAATAATGGAGCAAATCATGGCAATCTCTCGTTTGAGCAAACTGTTAGAACCTTTATAGAAGCTCAAACTGAGAAAAATAATATGCTTATTAAAATCACTAAGAACCATGAAAGTAGTATAGGAAAATTATCTAACCAGGTCGTTGTAATTAGAAATTATGTGCATGCTCTACAGGAAGGACAAAGACCGTGGATGCTCAGCTGGGTAAAGTAGCTGAGAGCCAAGCTCTCATACTAGCAAAGTTTGCTAGAAAACCCGAGCCAAATCCGGTAGAAGACCTCAAGATTATGAGGGTAGTAACCAATGAAGAGAAACCTGAAGAGCTGTATTATAGCAACACGTCGACACCGGAATATACTGTGGAAGATCTGCTAAATTTGATCACCGTGAAGAATCCCAGTATAGAACAAGGTAATGATGCTATGTACCAACAATTTATTCAACAAGTAGCATCTAAAGTTTGCAAGTTAGAGATGGAGTTTAAACGACTAGTTGATAAGCTTCCTGCTAAGCTAGATGATATATTTGAGCCCACCATTAAAGTGAAGTTAGGATTCAATGAGATATCCGCACTCTGTGATCTTGGTGCGAGCGTCTCAACAATTTCCAAAAGCTTATTTGACAAATTAAGCTTAGGGCCATTTGTCACTACTGAATTGAGACTCCATCTAGCAGATTCAACTTATAAACAAGCTATTGGGATAAAAGAAAATATAGTTGTTGAAATTAAAGGTAGTCCCGCACTTATTGATCTTGTTATTGTGGACATGCCTGAAGATCCCATAGCACCTATAATTCTGGGTAGGCCATTCCTAAGAAATATTAAGGCTTTAATTAATTTACATGAGGGGAATGTGAGAATAGGGCTACCATCTAGAGATCCTTTTATAGTCCACTTCCCTAGGAAAAAGAAGGCCAAGCTTAATTATAATGATGGTATAATTACTTTAAAAGCCAACTACTTTGGAGTGGGTATTCCACTTCTTAAACCTATTTGATTGCCATCGGGGGCAAGCTAACTGACCATAACTAGAAGCACTTCATGGGAGGCAACCCATGTTAAATAAAGTTTTGTTTTTGTGTTAGTCTTGTTAGTTTTGTTTGTTTTTGTTTTGTTTTGTTATAATAAAAAGTGTTCAAGAAGACCAATGGAGAGAGAAGAAGAAATAAGGTAATCCTCGATCTCTTATATTGCTAACACATGGCCTAGGAAGTATTACTGATGTTTATGTAGTTTATTTACTGTCATTTTGTCCTTTTATAAGATGTGCAAACATGCACGAAGCTTCTAATCAAATTCTTTGAGTTTTGTAGCTCATAGGCCGTTTAACGACCTGCGGTACGACTGGAAGTGACTGTACCGTGCGACCGTACCACATCAAGGCACATGAAGATAGAAAATCTGATTTTTGTTGTAGGAAATAGTGCTCCTAACGACCACTAGTATGGTTGGACATGCGTGTACCACGCGCCCGTATCATACCCTTGAGCAAAACATCAGATTTAAGCAAGGATACCAAATAGATAACGACCATCAGTACGGGCGCGCGCGACCATACCGCGCGCTTGTACTGACTACACCGCCGGAAGGGAGTCGTCGCCCCCAAGGTATGTCACCCGGTACGGGTGGGCTATGGCCATACCGCCCGCCCGTACCATGTACGCGGCCGCCATAAACACCACAAGGAGGTAACCTAAAAATCCCCAAAAACAAATTTCTCTTTCTGCTTCCTCCAAACTCCAAACCAGTTTCATTGGATCTTCAAATTTACTCAATCTTTCTTTGATTCCTCGCACTTAATCAATCTAAGGTATGATTCTCCTCCGATCCTCAACTTATTTGTACAAAAGCTTCACTCAATCTTTCATCATTGTCAATCTAAACTTAGGTCTTGTTCTTGATTCAATCCTTATATTGAGCATGCTTAATATTGTTTTAGAGGAGTTTCTTTTATAATTAGTGTAGTGAATCACTTATGCTATGTTTCTATTGGACTAAAAAACTTATTAGCAATTTTTATTTACTTTATCTTATCATTTATAGATGAACACGAGGAACCGTACATGTGAGATGGCTGCGGAGTCCTCCGCACCACCCGTTGATACGTTGACCCCTGAATCACTTGGTATCGAGTTCACTGAGGAGTTTCAGTTGAACCGTTTCAATCGTCTCAAGCTCCGAGAAATTAACTCCACCAAGTGGGTGTGTCCCTATATCCTGAACCAACTTGGCATTCGTGTTGATTTTGATTTACTTTGCAACAATGTTGGTTTGTATGACTTTGTCTTTCAGGATGTTGTCACGTATCGCCGCTTGACGCTTGAGTTCTTCAGCACCTTGACGCATACAGTGGACACTTACGATTGTACCGAGGAACAAAGGCCCGGAGTTAATCGCATCAAATTCCTCCTTATGAACTGTGAGTACATCCTAACACTCGACCCATGGGCTCAATGTTTTGGGTTTGCCAATAACACCACCAATGTGCGCACAAATACTTTTGTTTTAAATCCTTCCCCTTTACAGTACTTTAATTTAATGAAAATTCGTGGAAACACACCCAAGGGGAACCAACTTGATCATCCTGCTATTTGCTATTTGTTTTATGTCATCACTAACACCTTGCAGGCATGAGGTGAGTTCACTAGAGTTAATGAGGAGGACATGATGGTCCTCGCAAAGGCTGCTATTATTAATTGTAACTTAATGCCAAATTTGAGCGCTCTTCTTGTGTTTTACCTTAAGAATCAATCTCTTCAATCTCGAGGACCCATGTGCGGAGGGGGAGTTGTGACCGTTCTCACATGCGCACTTCACATCAAGCTAGGTAACTTCCAGCCCTTGACAGGAAGTCACCGTCTCGATCTTGCTACTCTAAGAACATGTGGTATGGTTTCTAAAACTCATGGTATATACTTCCTTCATATACCTAGAGAGGATCATTTGATGTCGGCTTCTTTGCCTAATGGTATATTCTCTATCGAGGATGGACGTTTGCATTTTGACGTGCAGGTTGAGGCTAATCTACCCCAACAAGAAATGCCCACGGGAGGAGGAGGAGATGAAGAAGTAGAACAATGAGGACCCGAACAAGACGAGCAGCCACCAAACTACTACACCACTTATGAAGACATCTTTGCACTCGAAGGAAAATTCAAAACATGAACAACCTCTCCATCAACCTTCGAGATGTTATTACAAGCCTCGCCACCTAGTTCCATGATTGGAGCAGCCAATGGAACATGGGAAACTATCCACCGCCACCACAATGAGCAACAAAAGGGCTTGCAAAATCCTGAGCTTGGGGATGTGTTCCCCTAGCAAATTTATTTGTGCAATAACGAGGTTATACTCTAGCTCCTTGTGAGCTTTGAAGCACTCGTGTTGGCTTATTCCAACACTTTGCTTTTTTTCTTTTCTTTTTAGTTTGCTATCGTTTTTAGTTTTCTTTTGTTTCATTTTTTCTCTTAGTCCCTTGCTTTGTCACAAGTTCTTTTCTATTCTTTAATCCCTATCCTCCAAAATACAAAAAGTTTTTTTGTTCTTCCTTTTTCGTAAATGTGGATTCGCACTTTGCCTCTTTGCTTTAATATTATTATGAGAATAATCGTTTTTGAGTTTTGAAGGAACACATCCCTATAAGGAAGAGGATCATGAAGTCACTTATGAGAGGTATGTCCTATGTCTCCCACTTTTTAAGTTTGAGTTGTTTATCTTAGTTGGTTAATTTGCTAAGATGCCATACTTGTGGGAAGTAATTTAATATGGTTAGAGTAAAGCTTTTTATTAGTATGATGATTAGTTGTTGAAGCTCTTGCTCTAGTTCCTCTAGCTAACCGAGTCTTGCCTTGGAAATAATATTTCCAAACAATTACAATAAGAAAAAGTTTGAAATTTATGACTTGTTTGATGAATGATTGTCTTGAGAGTATACCCTTGAAGATACTTAACCCCATAAATATTTTGATAGTGTTGACAGCACTCCTGAAAGGAGTTGTTTGATTGAAATAAAGTCTAGTGGTAATTGTGATGCATGCCAAAGCTAACCTTGTGGATCAAACCGTGGTACTAGCATAAAAAGGGGGAAAAGAGAAAATGTTCTATGTTTCTCATGCACACCTTTGGGATGCCAACAACTCTGCTAGCTTTTGAACAATCTATGGTATAACTCCGGATTTTGGCTATGACTTGATGACATGAGTGGCATACGTGCCAATATATGGGTAAAATTATTGGTACTCTCAAAGGTTGTGCACGCACTTGCAAAAGAAACAGCCAGCAATCCTTGAAAGAATAAAAATAAAAAGCTATCTATGAGGATCCACATAACAAGTCCTTGGCATGGTCTCATTACTACTCTACGAATTTTTCTTGAAAAACAATGATTGGATTAGAAGTGTTTTTGATAGACTTGATTTATTGATGTGGGTGTAAATAAGACATTCCATTGTTATACTACTTAGGACATGAAACACTCTTACTCAATTATGCTATTTGAACATCCTATTGTTCCTTGGCAAGCTAAGAGTTAACTATAAGAATTGGATTGATTGCTACATTTCTAGTTATTTATACTTATATTAAACTTTACTTTGATTGTCTTAACTTACCGAAGATTGTATAGTACTCTTGTCATCTCTCTAACTTTGATAAGCCTCGCAAATGAATGAAATGATGAGCGCATATGACTACCAACCGTAAGTGAATTCTTATTCTCATTATTTCAAGTTTAAACGCTAAATGTTTGATAGTTCTTTTGTTTATTCTTGCTCGAGGGCGATCAAGGTTTGAACTTTGGGGAAGTTGATGGCACCAATATTAGCCATCTTCCACCATGTTTAAACATTCTTTTTGGTCAAGCAATTGACAAGAAACTCTCAATTCTTGCCACTAATTACTAATAATTGCAAAGATATATAAAACCTTGCTTTGAATTGTGTTGTCCAGGAAATCACGCTTTTTAATGCGAAATCAGGAGTCATAATGAAGATTTTTGATGAAGTCCACACGGCCAAGTAATTGGGAAGCCATTCCCAGGCGACAACATGCTTAACGACCATTGGTACGGGCAGAGCCCGCCCGTAGCAGGTGGCATTGGCTTCTTCTCGTCAAACCCTACGACTTTCATGAAGACGCCTATATATTTTGAGGCTCCAGCTGCCGGCCAGAGAGCCGCCATTCTCAGATTACATCACAACACCACCAAAGGAGATCCATGCCATTGTTCATACATTGTTCATCACTTCCATCATCCATCCCCTCCATTAGCCATTGCCATTGCTTTGTACTTTAGATCTCCTTGTGATGTTGTGACCATTACAAGAATATTTGATTTCAATCTAAGTATTTGTATGATGTTTTCTATCTCCGGTCTATTTGTTATGAGTGAGTAGTCCTCATGTGTTGCGGGTTGGGGAGAAACCTCACAGCAATTATGTGCATCTAATTCATGGGAGTATTGTATTTTGTTTGCAATTGGGATTTGTATGTTTTGTTTCTTTGTCTCTTGTCTCGATTTGTGGACTTGTAGGTACCCAAGATCCCATAGATTTATAAACACTTGAGGTGAGATACTTAGCTAGCCGACGATCTCATAGGAACCCTAGTGACAACAAGGGTAGTACGATCTTCGCTTAGCGACCCATTCAGGATCACAACAACATCACCACTTAAAGCTTTGATCTGTGTTTTACACTTAATAATCATTTGTAGCCCGTTGCTTAGGTGTGCACTCGGTTGGATTAAAAGACTATTCCTATGCCCACTGCATCACGGGGGCGCTAGTATATTAGGATGTGTTGCCCACAAGAGATTATCTCTGTTCAAACATTACACATGACTATGCTTATTATTATCTTTTATCCCATATGGTGTGTAGTTGCAAGTGGATCTTCAACCCTAGACTATATCCATCCATTGATTCAAACCATATAAAGTAAACTAGATTGGTCTAGTAAACTTAGGTAGAACAATCAAACAAAGTCTTGCAGACATGTCCTTTTTATTTCCTTTTAGCATTGCTTTCCAAGGTTCGATTAAACCTAGGAAAAAGCTATTATACTACATCCGTGAATCTGGATCAAAGGTATCACTCGCGCTCGTCGAATTCCTCTGTGAGCAATGGGAAATATCCACCTAGTGTCCTGTGGACATGCCAGAAGTTCCCAAAGAATTCTCCGAGCACACATTGAATGTGTACCCAGATGCACGACCAATCAAGCAGTTGCTGCAGTGGCTGACAGAAGAAAAGGCCAAGGCTGTAGGCATGGAAGTCAACCGACTTGTGAGATCCAGGCACATGGCTTAATAGGATTGATAGGATACTCGTACCAACAAGTTGCAAGTTCTTTTCCGGAATCTCATTCGAAAAGAACTATAAGATTAAGTGTGCTTGGCCTAGAGAAATTCTAGGATAGGTGACCGACTGGAAAGTGGGTACCGGGTGCGCACGAGTGAGGACAAAGTGTGCAGAAAAGACTAGTGTTTTTCTATGGCGCCAGTCTAGATATCCTATTAAGCTGCTAGGAGTGACACCCCTGAGGCCTAGTGGACAGGGTGTTACAAAGTGGTATCAGAGTCGACCTCGCGGTTAAACGGGTGTGTGCGGGTCAGTGGCGGGACATGTGGAGCATGGCGCGTGTGGCCCAGAGTGGACACGGCATGGCACATGTGCTGGCACTGGATGCATAGACGCGTGCCAAGAGGGAACATTCTTGGGGTGTGCTTGATCGATGAGGGTATGATCTTCTAAAGGGTGGTTATATGTGAGATCCAGGCACATGGCTTAATAGGATCGATAGGATACTCATACCAACAAGTTGCAACTTCTTTTCTGGAAGCTCATTCGAAAAGTACTCTAAGGTTAAGTGTGCTTGGCCTAGAGAAATTCTAGGATGGGTGACCGACCGAGAAGTGGATACCGGGTACGCACGAGTGAGGACAAAGTGTGCAGAAAAGACTAGTGTTAGTCTGTGAGGCCAGTCTAGATATCCTATTAAGCTTCTAGGAGTGACACCTCCGGGGCCTAGTGGACGGGGTGTTACAAGACTCCTCAATGCCAATTTCATCCGCGAGATCAAGGAAATCACCTGGGTAGCTAGCCCTATACTAGTGTCGAAAAGGGACATAGATATAGTACAGATGTGTGTGGACTTCACATCCCTGAACAAGAATTGCCCGAAGGACCACTTCCCATTGTCGCGGATCGATCAAATTATCAACTCCACCATGGGGTGCGAACCCTTCTCCTTCCTCGACGCCTACTCAGGATATAACCAGATCCGGATGAAGGTGGAGGACCAGGAAAAGACGGCCTTCATCACACCATTTGGCGTCTACTGCTACAACACAATGCCCTTTGGGCTAAAGAACGCAGGAGGAACCTATGAAAGGTGCATGTAGGCCTGCCTAAACAACCAAATAGGCTACAATGTCCAAGTCAACATAGACGACATAGTGGTCAATACAAAATAGAGCACAACACTCATCGACGATCTCCGCGAGACCTTCGACAACCTCGACGACTACAAAATCAAGATGAACCAAAAAAAATGCGCCTTCGGCATTCCATCCGGACAACTACTCGGGTACCTCATCTCTGCAAGGGGAATCGAGGCGAACCAGAAAAAAATTAAGGCTATACTAGCCATGGAGAAGTCGAAGAATATCAAAGGCGTCCAGCAGCGCACTGGGCGAATCGTGGCTCTTAGCAGGTTCATCAGCAGGATGGGCGAAAAGGCCCTTCCCTTCTACCAACTCCTCCGCAAGATGGACAAGTTCGAGTGGACCGACAAAGCACAAGAAGCCGTCGATGTCCTCAAGCGCCTACTATCAACTTCGTCGGTCCTGATCACTCCACAGGAGAAGGAGCCCATGTTGTTGTACATATTCGCCACACACCAGGTGACATGGGTATACCCTACAGGTACTCGAGCTTGGTATATACGGTCTGAATATGTATAGGCCCACGGTGTCGCCAAGGCCCAGACGAAAGGACTCGAGTGACCTGCGGACTCTCGATTGCTTGAGAGGCAAGAAGAAGCTAAAGATAGAAAGTTTGAAGGGGAGAACCCTAACTTGTAACCGACTCGACCTGCTACCCGAGACCTAGCCTATCTATATAAAGGCTAGGAGGGGGCGGCGAGGAGGACACACGCAACCCTAGTTTCCATGACTCTTGCCAGATTGCATCTGCGCACCATTGTAACTTTCGACTCCTTCGATAATTCCACGAGCAGACAAGCAGGAGTAGGGACCTCTACGAGGCCTGAACCTGGGTAAATCCTTTGTCCCCTGTGTGCTTGTTTGCTAGCCGATAGATGTCTCCAACACTCCCTCCTTCTCCAAAACCCAAGTCCATAACAATGGGCATTGATGAGTTAAACCCTCGTCAATTGGCGTCGTCTGTGGGAACTGGGAGTGCTGATGTTGCAGCTTCTTCGGCCCCATCAACCGCGATCTACAACTCTGCAACAGCAGAGATTCGCCAGCTCTTCGGCGCCTTTGACTTCACCGTCCACACGCCGGCCACCCGCCCGGCTTTCGAGTCCGTGGGAGACGGAATCAGCTTGGCGATTGGGAGCTTCCGCTTCCAAGTTGGTCAGATGGGCACGCTTCGCATGCCTGATCAACCGACAACACCGGCGATTGCCCCGGCATCATGGTTCCCTCCATCGATCGGCACCCTCAGCGAGCTCAATGCTCCAGTGGCAGTAGGGAACACAGTCAGCGACAACAGTCGCGACTCTGATCTGAGCGATCTGGCCACAGAAGACGGAACCTATGGTTCCGAATCTGAAAGTTGCAGAAGCAACAGCTTCCCCAATCACTTCATGTGCGCCGTCATCAACGCAGGCGACACCTCCGCCAATCGCGCCAACGGTGGTAACACCGGCAATGGCACCGATCCGCCCAACGTTGGCAACGGCGGTAACGGCGCCAACGGGGGAGTAGTCGAACCTCCAAGCATAATCAGTGAGCAAACCGGCGAACGCGTCGTAATCAGGCTCAACGAGCAAGAGTGGGAGCGCTGCCGCGAAGCCCTGCGAGGTGCACCTCTGCCCTTTGGATCCCCATAGGAACTACTAATGGGCTACCACTGGCTCCTGAAAGAGGAATTCAAGCGCCAAAAAGAAGCAATCGCGCAACTGGAGGCGCGTAAAAGGGCGGCGGACGAATCGAGCCTTCATCGCGCTGGGCTTTCCTCCTATGGAGGATCCTCCTCACGAGGAAACGAGTATGTCACCAAGAAGAGGCAGTCGCGAATGGCTCACCTCACCGAACAAAAACGCATAGACGCAGCGAAAGTCCTCGACTTCAGCTCTATGACAGTCGACATGAGAGGCAACGTGGTCCCCAGGACGCCGCAGGCCGCGGTCACAGCAGCCACCATGTACCTCCTCAACAACCTGCCACCGGCTGGAGATCCCCGAACCGCCATGCACCGATCTACGATCGCGGGTTTGGGGTTAATCGAGGCCGCCCTCGACAAGGAGCCGGTACAAGACCCAAAAAAGGGCAAAACGCTAGCAAAACGCTACTCTTCGCCCTCATCCAGCGATGACAGTCACGACCTGTCTCGACGCCGTCGTTCGCGACGACACGATCACGACTACGACGCGCGCAACGACCTCACACAACGCAAGATCGACAAATCAAGAGCACGACGTGCCCGGTCGACTGACTCAGAAGAGGAAGATGGGGAGCTCTGCGGAGCCAGATGCTTCAGCATGTCCATTAGGCAGAAGCGAATGCCTAAAGGGTTTAAACTTCCATCGGAAAACCCGAAGTTCGACGGCCTACAGGACCCTAAAATCTGGCTAGAGGATCACATCTCCTCCGTCAGGCTCCATGGAGGCAGTCGAAGTACTGCCATGCAATGCTTGCAACTACAACTGCAGGGCGCCGCCCGAGCATGGCTCAATAGCCTCCCACGCGGATCCATTCGCAGTTGGGATGAACTGGTCTACAGCTTCGTGCGCAACTTTAAGGGCACGTACAATCGGCCCGCATCAATCGAAGAACTGAGATGCTGCCAGCAAAGGTCTGGCGAATCGTTGCGCTCATACATACGAAGGTGGTCCATCATCAAGAATTCCGCGGAAAACATCTCGGAAGACCGCGCGATCGATGCATTCAACGGTGGCGTCCGTCGTCTAGAGCTCAGGGAGGAGCTGGGCCGCTCAAAGCCCCAGACCATCGACCACCTGATGGAGATCGCGAATCGGTGGGCTGATGGAGAAGATTCGGTGAAGAACCGCGCTCACTCCGACGAGGAGGCAGAACTCGAGCGGAGACTCGACCGCCGAGGCAAACGCCGCATGCGCATCTATGACGACCGTGACGACGTCAACATGGTCGCAGCCGGCTACGCCGATAGACGCGACGACAACCGCAACAACGGATACCACGGCGGTGGATACCGCGATCTAGGAAAACCATGCAAGTATGGCAACGCCGCACTCGCGACGAGGCACCCGCGACCTCCATCGAGGAAAAACTGTCAGGACCATGCATGGTACACTTCTACATCGACAAGCACGACGGCAAGAGAAAGTCCAGCCACCTCCTCAAGGACTGCTGCAAGTTCCTCAAACTACACGAGGGATTGGTTCGGATGAACCACAACGCAGTCGAAAGAGGCTACGGGGCCGCTCCAGGCGCCGTGGCACATGGCGCGCCGCCACCTCCACCGGGGCCACCACCGAACGGAGCTGCACCGGACCAACACCACGGAGGGAACCGTACCCACGGGCCATGGGTACCATGATGATCCAAAAGGGGCGCCCCTCCAACAGGGTGCAGAAAGCCATCACTCGCCAAGTCAACTTGGCCACGCACTCACCACCATCCACCACTGAGTACCTCAGTGGCAGTGAATCGTGCATCACCTTCGATAAACGAGACCACCCGCCTCAAGTACCTCGCCCAGGCCACTGCCCCCTCGTATTCGAAGCGCAAATTGGAGGCTTCGACATGAGTCGCGTCTTCATGGATGGCGGAAGCGACATCAACCTCATATTCGCGAGTACCTTGCGAGCAATGAGGATCCCTCTAACTTGCTTGGAGGCATCGGACACAACATTCCATGGCATCGTCCCAGGGAAAGGCGTATACCCCCTGGGCAAAATCAACCTTGACGTCATATTCGGCACGCCAAGGAACTTCCAGCGCGAGCGCATCGATTTTGAGGTCGTCGACTGGCCCTCACAATACCACTGCATCCTCGGACGCGTCGCGTTTGCTAGATTCATGGCGGTACCCCACTACGCCTACCTGCAGATGAAAATGCCAGGTCCCAACGGCGTCATCACGATCAACGGAAGCTTTGAGCGATCTGACAGTTGCGACAGGGAATTCAACAGAATCTCCCAGTCCTTTGGCATGCAGGAGGAGCTCGCGCGATTGAAGGAAACGACAGACAACAGTCTGCCTCCCCCGAGCAGGGCAAGCTCACCTGATCTCTCCTTCGACTCATCTGTGCACACAAAGAAGGTGTAGGTCCACCCGACAGATCCCGCCAAAACGGCCCTCATCGCCAACAACTTGAGTCCTGCGTAGGAACTCGCGCTCGTCGAATTCCTCCGTGAGCACTGGGAAATTTTTGCCTGGTGTCCTGCGGACATGCCAGGAGTTCCCAGGGAATTTGCCGAGCACGCACTCAACATCAACCCCGACGCAAGGCTAGTCAAGCAAACAATCAGGCGACTGTCTGAGCCACGAGCGCAGGCAGTCGGCATGGAGATCAACAGACTCCTCGAGGCCAAATTCATATGCGAGATCAAGGAAAGCACTTGGCTCGCAAATACGGTGCTGGTGCCAAAAAAGGACACGGATATCCTACGAATGTGCGTGGACTTCACTTCTTTAAACAAGCACTGCCCGAAAGATCACTTCCCGCTACCACGGATCGATCAAATCATCGACTCCACCGCTGGATGCGAGTGCCTCTGCTTCCTCGATGCCTACTCAGGCTATAACCAAATTAGAATGAAGGAGGAAGATCAAGAGAAGACCGCGTTTACAACGCCCTTCGGTGTGTTCTGCTACAACACAATGCCCTTCGGGCTAAAAAACGCGGGAACCACCTACCAGCGGTGCATGCAGGCTTGCCTCAAGGAACAATTGGGTCGCAACATCCAAGTCTATGTCGACGACATAGTAATCAAAACCAAGGAGGAAGTCTCTCTAATCGACGACTTGCGCGAAACATTCGCCAACCTCGATCGTTACCGGATTAAGCTCAATCCGGACAAATGCGCCTTTGGCGTACCATCCGGGCAGCTGCTCGGGTATCTCATCTCCGCGAGAGGGATTGAGGCAAACCCGAAAAAGATAAAGGCCATACTGGCCATGGAGAAGCCAAAGAACATAAGAGGCGTCCAGCAACTAGCCGGACGAATCGTGGCCCTCAGTCGATTTATCAGTCGAATGGGGGAAAAGGCACTGCCCTTCTATCAGATCCTCCGCAAAGCTGACAAATTCGAGTGGACCAAGGAAGCGCAAGAAGCATTCGAAGACCTCAAGCGCCTGTTATCCACCTCGCCAGTACTGGTGACTCCACGAGAAAGGGAGCCACTACTGCTATACATCTCCGCTACCAACCAAGTGGTTAGTACAGTGCTCGTCGTCGAGCGGGCCGAGGAAAACAAGGTCCATGGCGTACGACGCCCGGTATACTACCTCAGCGAGGTCCTCACGCCAACAAAACAGCGGTACCCGCACTACCAGAAGCTGGCGTACGGCGTCTTCACAACCGCCCAGCGACTACGCCATTACTTCCAGGAACACCCAATCGTGGTAGTCAGCGACGCCCCATTGGGACATATCCTCAATAACCCCGACGCCACGGGACGAGTCGCACTTTGGGGAATCGAACTGTCTCCACGAGACATCACATACGAAAAGCGCGACGCAATCAAGTCGCAAGTTCTCCCTGACTTTCTCGTGCATTGGATGGAAAACCAACTCCCGGACAAGACAGATATGTCCTACCTCTAGACAATGCACTTCGATGGATCCAAGCGGAAAGACGGAGCAGGAGCAGGTGTCATATTGACGTCACCTCAAGGAGACAAGCTGAAATACATCCTGCGAATGCAGTTCACAGCCTCAAACAATGAGGCTGAATACGAGGCCCTGCTGCACGGGATGAGGATGGCAAAAGCCTGCGGTGCAAAGAGGCTCATCATATATGGCGACTCCAAGTTGGTCGTCAACCAAACAATGCACGAGTGCGACGCACTCAATGACAACATGATCGCATACCGCGACCTCTACGATACACTCGAGGGAGACGTTGATGGTTGCGAGTTGCGACATGTAGGTCGCTAAAGCAACGAGGAGGCGGACGCACTCGCCAACATAGGCTCTACCTGCGCCCCCATACCACCTAGGGTATTTCTCGAGCGCATCTGTGAATGCTCCATCAAGCCAAAGGCCGCAGAGAAGAAAACAAGCGCAGCAATGGACTCGGGCGCTACGCCACCCAATGAGCCAATGACACTCGATAACTTGGAGCTAGACACAGGACTCGAAGGGCCAATGAGCATCATGATGATAGAACAATCTTGGACACAGCCGTACATTACATATCTCATCAACAAGCGCCTACCGGACGACCCGACAGACGCACGGCACATCACGCGACGCTCTAAGGCATTCGCCGTTATCAACAGCGAACTGTATAAACGCAGCATCATAGGCGTGTTACAACGATGCATCTCCCTGGCCGATGGAAGAGCAGTCCTCCTCGACATACATGAGGGGACTTGCGGACACCACGCCGGCAGTCGCGCCCTCGTTGCCAAAGCTCTACGAGCTGGATTTTACTGGCCCACGGCCATGCGCGACGCCAAGGACATAGTCCAAAAGTGCAACGCTTGTCAGCGATTCGCGGACAAACCACACGCACCAGGCGCAGAATTACGGCCTATTCCATTGGTCTGGCCCTTTGCACAATGGGGGCTTGACATGGTAGGCAAACTTCCAAGGTCCTCACAAGGAGGCTACGTCTACCTCTTAGTCGCAGTCGACAAATTCACCAAGTGGATCGAGGCCATGCCAGTCACCAAGCAATCAGGGCACAGCGCAGTCAAGTTCTTCGAGTCCATCGTCTACCGCTTCGGCGTGCCACACAACATCATCACTGACAACGGGACGAACTTCACATCCAAGGAGTTCCAAGAATTCTGCGAAAACCTGGGGATCAACATCAGTTATGCCTCAGTCGCGCATCCACAGACCAACGGTCAGGTGGAAAAAGCAAACGGGCTCGTCTGCAGCGGCATCAAGAAGCGACTCCTTCGACCACTCGAACAAGCTACGGGTTGCTGGCCAGATGAGCTCCAATCCATACTCTGGAGCCTACGTACAACTCCAAACAGCGCCACAGGCTACACGCCATTCTTCATGGTGCACGGGGCAGAAGCGGTGCTACCCGCCGAAGTAAGGTACAAAGCGCCGCGCATAGTCGCTTACAGCGAACAAGAGTCATCTCTTGCACTCGAAGACTCCGTCGACCTCCTCGACGAGGCGAGATAAATCGTCGCAGAAAGATCCACGATCTACCAGCAGAACCTACGCAACTACCATAGTAGAAGGCTTCGCCCTAGATCCTTCGTCGAAGGTGACCTGGTCCTGCGACTGAAGCAGCAAGGGCATCTCAAGCTCGAGTCCCCTTGGGAAGGACCATACTTGGTTACAGAAGTAATCCCAGGTGGCGCCTATCGCCTTCAAGACCTAGAAACAGGAGTCGCATACTCCAACCCTTGGAACATCGCACAACTGCGACGCTTCTACCCCTAGCTGTTTTACTTTTACATCGCAAATAAGGCTACCCAGCCAAGGCTACTTAGCCACACATTGTACCTCTCGTACTGTTCTCCAAATAAATGAAAGCTAAGTGCCCCAAAACTCTGTGTTTTTCTTTTTACTCCTGTTACTATTGTACTCGGGGGCTACGCCACCCTACACACATTTGTTCTTCGAACTAATAAACGCGACATCCTGAGTAGCTGGCACATCAATTAAACCCCTTAACACAAATTCAACCCAGCTGCAACGCACCTGGAAGGTTGATAAAAGGGATGGCCAGGCTAATGAAAAGGACTCGCATAGTGCAATGCACCTTACGCTTACAAAAGCTATTTGTACGCGTTCAACAATAAATTAGATACAAATATATATATATATATATATGAACTTTTACAACACAAATACACTTATGTGCAGGATACAAATCTGGTTACTGCTACAACAGAAGAACATTGGTTTGCTCCTCGAAGAAGTCGACAATCTCCTCTGCTGGTCGGTCCACCGCTTGATAGTGCGGCACCATATTCCAGGCAGATCCGGAAGGCGGCGCTGGCAGACCGGAAGCCACGACGGCGACATCCATATCAGGCCTGTGCAATCGCACCATTGAGAGGGCAGCCTTAGCACCAACCACCAACTGCTGCCTCACGCACTCGCGAACCGCGGACATATCTTGAAATTTGGCCAGGAGAGTCAACAGGCTTGACGGCGCGTCATCCAACGGGAACATCGCCCGGTAGATATTCTTCAAACATGACTGTGACTTCTTCAGGAAGAGCAGAACTCGCGAAGCGCGATCCTGCAGGATCGCCAATGCAGTCGCACGATCATGATCCACCCAGAAGTATCCACTCTCTTGGAGTTGCTCCTGGGTGAGACCATGAAGGCGGATGGCAATCCTATCCCTCTCCTCCTGCGGACGGTGTGCGCTAACAACTACACGAAGCAACACCAATAGCATGAGTACAACGTACCACTGCGACTATTTGCAAAGGAAAAGATGAGGACGAGCAAACTAACACTTAAACTGGTCGCCCAGCTGCGTCACCTCGCCAAGCAGATACTGCTCGCGGGCGACGGCTTTTTCCGCCTTTGACTTCCACACATCTGCGTTACCGCGGATCAGGGGCAACTCACGCTCCAACTGCTTCACGCGGTCACGAAGTCACGACAGCAAAGATAGCTCCTCTACCCTGGAGCGCGACGGTGCCACTGTCTCATCAAGAGATGGTGAGTCCTGGTTTCCCCCTACAGGACCACTCGATGTGCCCTACCACAAGTCAAGACAGAAACAAATAAGGCGACCAAATTAACACAATGACAAGAGGAACAGGTGCATTCAGGATAAGCATAAATATTCACAAACACACTCGCCAGCAGGCATGTTCTTAGACCAAAAGGACAATTCATCATCTATTACAAAAGCTAACTACGGAGCAGCTGGCTTCTTCGACTTCGACGCCTTCGGGGGCTTCATCAAGTCTGTGGTAGTATTAGACGCCACTGACTTTCCGCCTGCCCCTGAGGCCAAAGCTTTTGCCGCCTTCTTCGCACGCTGGAGCTCCTCCGAATACTTGGCAACGGTATTAATCAAAGAATGGCCATATTTGGCACATGCAGTCGCAAAGGGAGCGAAGACTACCTGCTGACCATCCGCGCCAACAGGCATTGTCTTCGACACCGCAGAGGGATCTATCTCGACTTTGTGGGCCTACACCATGGCGAGTGACATCGTTGCACCAGCCGCCTGGAGGGAGTTCTTGTAGGTAGAAGGCACACCCCCGGCGAGTGACTCCACCAGCTCGCCCACAGTATCGACCTGCTCCGCCTTTGGCATCAACTCCTCCCGGAGGCGACTAAGGGCGACCTTGGCCTTGGATAATGTATCCTGGACGGCGGCGCTTCGGTCTTCGACCGCGGACACTGCGCCTGCCAGAGCGTCATCACGACGAAGGGCATGCGGGTCAAAACTCAAGTCGCTAGCATCTACACCAAAAATACATGGATCAAATTTCTAGTGCCACCGGCAAAACTCCAGAAGCAGAGAAAAGCATCAATCAAAAATCCACCAGTAAAGGTACCTGAGAGGGCCTTGGCGACTGAGAATAGCTGCTCCTCGAACAACTTCTCCCTGGCTGCAAAAGAGGCACGCAGCTCCTCTTCGCGCTTTTGGGCATCATCACGAGCCGCGATTGCTTCATCGCGCCCCTTGACAGCTGCGGCCAATGTCTTTTCCAAGGATGCGACATTGTGTAGAAGGGCGTTATGCTCAGCTACATGGCAGTCAAAATAATCAGTCGACCATACCAAAAACAGAGAGAAGATGAAAGGAACAAGTGTGGAAGCACTCACTTTCAACCACGCAGTGACGCGTCTCCAGCATCGCATGCTGACGACCCATCGCCATCACCTGCTCCGCCACTCGCGCGGCCTCCTTTACAAGGAGCTGTTGCACCAAGCAAAAGAATCAGAGAGGGCAACAGAAGGCTTTGACTCCAAAAATACAAAAAGATATACTTACATGGTCCTCTAGCGACTCCGAAGAAGTCTGTTGAGCTGTCATCCGAGCAACTATTCGATGCTCCCCTCCGTGAGGAGAACTCGAAGAATTGTGCCCGGAGTGGGCCGCCGCCGGAGGAGAAGGAGCGCGCTCGACCTCTACCTTGGCCCTTGAGTTCGCGACTCCTGCTTCCTTCAAAAATTCAATGTCGCCAGAAGATGACGACGCCTCTTGACTGCAAGACCAAAATTCACATTGAGAAAGAGCAAAACTCCAGGGCAAAGACAACAAAAAGAAAACAGAGACGAATGAATGAACTCATAAACTTACCAGTCAAACTTGTCAAGATTAAACGTGGCCTCCGCCGACTCCGACGAAGACTCCTTGGGCAATCGCATCTTCTTGCGAGAAGCCGGTGCTACAGCCCTCACAGGAAAGGCGGGAATTGGTGACTCCGTGCTAGCAACTGTGCCCTCTGGAGTTGAAGGAGCCGACGCATCAGAGTCCTCGCTCTGCGAACGCTTGCGAGTATCTGAGCTCTCTGACTCGGGGGCTTCCCCTTCCACATTAGAAGGGATGGTTGACTCAGACTCATCCTCTTAAAAAGCTTCACGAGGAATAATGCCCTCGGGGAGAGGAGGCATGCAAGGTGACACCGCCCAATCCTGCATACAAACAGTAAAAAATGAGCAAGTAAGCAACAGAAAAGCAATCGCGAACATAAGCTACTGCGTAGCACGACTGTACCTCGGGAGGAGGATTCGAAGCATCGAAGGGAGGAACGACTGGCTCATTCGGAAGCACATCCTTGAAGGTGTACTTCGTGATCAGTCGCACCCTCTTATCTACCTCACTCGCGGACATGCCATCGGCAGACACGCGAGTGGTATCATCAGCACCACCCCATTGAAACATGGAATGGACTCTAGCTTGGAGAGGCTGGACGCGACGACGCAGCCAAGTCCTGATGAGGGCGCAGCCTCCCTCTTCTGCGCCTATGCGACTCTCGAGGTCGTAGACGCGTTGATATAGCACGTCCATCTCCGCGAGTTCGGACGGCATGATCATGTTCTTCCAGGAACGCATCTTCTTGCAAGGAGTCGCGGGATCAAAAGGCGCGAGTCCAAAGTGCTCGTCCTTGGCCTTCTGGTCGCGAACATAAAACCATCTGTCCCTCCATCCCTGGACGGACTTGGCGAGCTTGATGTCGAAGTAGGTAGTGGATGGGTCGACATGGATTCCACAACCACCTACGTCATAAACTAAAGAGCCAGATGCGGACTGACGCTTTAGGTTGAACAAACGCTTGAAAAGGCCAAAGTGCGGCTCGATTCCGAGCCAGCACTCGCAGAGGGTGATAAAACAAGAGATGTGAAGAATCGAATTTGGGGACAGTTGATGGAGTTGGAGCCCGTAAAAACAGAGGAGCCCCTAAGAAATGGGTGGATAGGAAAAGAAAGGCCGCGAATGATGAAAGCAAGAAACATCACTCGAAAACCAGCGGGAGGCACAGGAATGGTCTCACCACTGGGGGCGCGCGCGTCGGCGACTGCGGCGGAAATAACTCCGTCTTGGCGAAGAAGACAAAGATCGGACGCCTTGATGATTGAGGGGCGCCAAGCGCCATTGGTCACGCGGGTGCCCGCGACCTTCTTCTTCCCGCCGGCGGCGGCACTGGTGCCCGCAGCGGCGGAGCCACCCTTCTTCTTCGCCGCGGTAGCGGTGGCCGCGGATTCAGCGGCAGCGCCTCCTTTCTTCTTTCCCATTGCGCGACGGCGATGAGAACGCAGAAAATAACTTGGAAACAAACGGAGACGGTCCAGAGCTGAGGAGGAGATGAGCGCAGTAGAAAAGCAGAGGAGCAGCGGCAATGGCGATGGCAGCGAGGAAGAAAAGGGCGCAGATGGAAATTTACCGCTGTAGCATCGCTACTTAACCCCTAAGAGATGCAATCCAACGGCTCACAAAAACCCTATTGGACGCGTGGCACATATCGCGCTCGGCACGTGGGGAAGAGGAAGCACGAACCGTCCCTCCACTGCACGGAAATCGAGGAGGCACAGTTAATAATAAGATTACGCACGCCCAGTCAAATCAAAGTTAGAAAGTGAGACCCACCGCTCGTCACGTCCCGTCAAAGCCGCTCACGCGGGCAACTGAGGTCATGAAAGCGTCAGCACTGACGTCATCAACAGCTACGCAGTGGAAAACTACGACTACTTTAGTCCTTGCTAGAGTCTTCGACTCCACCAAGCACTTGGGGGCTACTCCCATAGGGAGCACTGGCCGCGCACCCTATGATTTTTCTTTTCTTATTGCAGGGATACAAGCAATCACAATCAAACCCAGCCACTCGAAACACGGTTCAACTATGGACGTGGGTTACTCCCATAGGGAGCACTGAAAACAATTTCGATTGAAACAAACAAGCAAAAGATGACAACAGTCGCAACCCAAGTTTTTGACTCAAACAAACAAAAATGACAGCAGTCGCAAATTTTCTTTAGTCCCTGCCTGAGTCTTCGACTCAACCAGGCACTCGGGGGCTACTCCCATAGGGAGCGCTGGTCGCGCGCCCTATGATTATTTGCACGAAAGATGTGCGTTGATTACATCAGCACTCGCAGATCATGGCGACACCGCTTCATAATTTTCCCTACAAAGAGATTACGTCTCCTGGGTTGCCCGAATCATCTCCGCGATGATAAAATTCGGATGCTACACTTACAGCATGAAGGTAAGACCTGAATAAAGGCCTGGCAACGCATTTAACTGTGCACTACCAGAAACATATCCGTGCCTATAGGCACGATGAACATGCCTTGACGGACGCGTCAAGTGCTCACACCTATATAACTGGAATTCGACTCCTGTAAGACCTCTGCGGCCTGAGTCGAATTACGCCAGCACTTTTCCGGATTCGAGTCCGGGGACTCGAGTTCGAGTAGATTGCGTTGTTTCACCCTAAGGTGGTTAAGTGATACCGATACTTTGGCTATATCAGGCACGTATATCAACAATCCCTATGACATAAAAGAAAGCAGTTGGAAAATGTACTCATTCAGGCACTCGAAGACTTCAAAAAAGTACCTAGTCGAATCTGCGATTCCACTGGATACTCGGGGGCTACTGACATGGGTATACCCTACAGGTACTCAAGCTTGGTATATACGGTCTGAATACATATAGGCCCACGGTGTCGCCAAGGCCCAGACGAAAGGACTCGAGTGACCTGTGGACTCTCGATTGCTTGAGAGGCAAGAAGAAGCTAAAGATAGAAAGTTTGAAGGGGAGAACCCTAACTTGTAACCGACTCGACCTGCTACCCGAGACCTAGCCTATCTATATAAAGGCTAGGAGGGGGCGACGAGGAGGACACACGCAACCCTAGTTTCCACGACTCTTGCCAGATTGCATGTGCGCACCATTGTAACTTTCGACTCCTTCGATAATTCCACGAGCAGACAAGCAAGAGTAGGGACCTCTACGAGGCCTGAACCTGGGTAAATCCTTTGTCCCCTGTGTGCTTGTTTGCTAGCCGATAGATGTCTCCAGCACTCCCTCCTTCTCCAAAACCCAAGTCCATAACAATGGGCATTGATGAGTTAAACCCTCGTCACCAGGTGGTCAGGAATGTGCTTGTCATCGAAAGAGACGAGGAAGGCAAGATACACGGGGTGTAGCGGCCCGTGTAATACCTTACTGAGGTGCTCACGCCACCAAGCAGCGATACCCGCACTATCATAAGCTAGTATATGGGGTGTTCATGACAGCACGTTGACTGCACCACTACTTCATGGAGCACCCAATATTGGTGGTCAACGATGCTCCTCTATCTCACGTCCTCAACAACCCTAAAGTAATGGGGCGAGTCACCCTCTGGGGCATCAAGCTATCCCCACGGGACATCACCTACGAGTGTCGCACAACGATAAAGTCGTAGGTGCTCCCGATCTTCTTGGTCCACTGAATGGATGAGCTCTAGTTGCCGGACACCTTAGATATGTCTAGTGTCTGGACAATGCACTTTGACGGATCAAAGCACCGAGAAGGAGCAGGGTGTCGGTGTCAAGTCCCCACAAGGTGACAAGATGCAGTACGTACTGAAGATGAAGTTTCAGGCATCAAACAACAAAGCAGAGTATGAGGCCCTCATCCATGGGATGCGGATGGCAAAAGCCTACGGCACCACTGGAATAACGATATACGATGACTCCTACCCCGTCGTAAAAAAAACAATGAACAAGTGCGACGCTATCAGCGACAACATGATCGCCTACCGTGACCTCTACAACTCACTCAAGGAAGACTTTAATGGCTATGAACTTCGGTAAACCGGTAGTGAAAGGAATGAAGAGTCTGAAAAATTGGCCAACATTGGCTACACTTGTGCCCTGGTACCACCTGGAGTATTCCTAGAGAAAATATGCAAGCATTCTATCAAGGTCAAGCCACCAATGGGGCCACCAGAACTTGCAACGCACTCGGGGGATACGCCACCAGACAAGGTAGAAGCACCAGCTAAAGCAGAACTAGATCCTCCACTCGAAGGACCCATGGAGGTCATGCTCATCGAGCCCTCCTAGACTCAGCCATACATCATGTATATGCTCAGTCAGGGTAGTTGCTGGATGACCCGACCGATGCATGGCACATTGCCCATCACTCAAAGGCCTTCACCATCATCAACGGCGAGCTTTACAAGCGCAGCATCGCTGGAGTTCTTCAACAGTGTGTCGCCAATAGTGACGGCAAAGGTATCCTCCTCGCCATCCACGAAGGCACCTGTGGGCATCAAGACGGCAGTCGCACGCTTGTCGCTAAAGCCCTATGATCTGGTTTCTACTGGCCAACTATAATGCGTGATGCCAAGAACATCGTCACCAAGTGCAACTCCTGCCAAAGTTTCACGAACAAGCCACACTCACCAGGTTCTGAGATGTGACCCATACCACTGGCCTGGCCTTCTGCGCAGTGGGGACTCGACATGGTCGGAAAGCTGCAGAAATCTTTGCCTGGAGGGTATGTCTACCTTCTCATTGAAGTGGACAAGTTCACCAAGTGGACCGAGGCTACGCCCATCACCAACCGAACCGGCACCACTGACGTCAAGTTCTTCGAGTCCATCGTCTACAGGTTTGGGGTGCCACATAGCATCATCAGCTCCAACTGAACAAACTTCACCTCGAAGGAGTTCCAGGACTTTTGTGACAAGATAGGCATTAACATCAGCTACACCTCTGTGGCCCACCCTCAGACCAATGGTCAAGTCGAAAAGGACAACGGCCTTGTATGCAACAACATCAAGAAGCGACTCCTTCAACCTCTCGAGCAAGTCGTCGGCACATGGCTGAGGAGCTCCCCTCGGTATTATGGAGCATGTGCACAGCTCTGAACAACACACTAGCTACACACCTTTCTTTATGATGCATGGCACTGAGGCGGTGCTACCCGACAAAGTGCGCTACAAGGCCCCATGGGTCGTCGCTTACAATAAAGCCAAATCGACAATAGCACTTGAAGATGATGTCAACCTACTGGATGAGGCACGCGACATCGCTTCCACATGATCGACGGTGTACAACCGCAACTACCACAGCCACCGACTGCACCCAAGAACCTTCATCGAAGGCGACCTCATCCCACGTCTCAAGCAGAAAGGTCACTCAAAACTCGAGTCCCCTTGGGAAGGACCATACATAGTCACCGAGGTGACTCCAGGTGGCACCTATCGCCTCAAGGACGTAGATTCTGGAGTCAAATACTCCAAGCCTTGGAATGTCGTGCAGCTGCGACGTTTCTACCCCTAGACGTTTTTACATTTCAATAAGGCTATTCAGCCAGGCTACTCAGCCGAAACATGTACCTTCTACTCTTCAATAAATAAAGCTAAGTTCCTCAGTTATGATTTTAGTTTTTCCCTTTATATTCTTTCATACACAATGCACTCGGGGGCTGTGCCTCCTCGCTGACTCTATCGAACAAACCATCTACTGCCACGGCCCGAGTGGCTGACCCAACCCACAATTTAATCCTTGAAAACTCCAGCCCAGTTGCAACTCAACTGATGCGCTGGCAAGGTACTGAGATTTGTCGGCGTGAGGCTAACAAAAAGGTGTGGCAACAATGCACTTGCATCAATACACAAAAAACATACTACCAAGCTACATGGGACACAAAGCCCTCTAAATCACACAAATTTTACATTATCTACATGTCCTACGCAGGATAAAAAGTTACTACTGCCACTGGAGTAAGACGTTTGTGCACTCGTCAAAAAACTGAATGATATCCTCCGTAGGCCGGGCAACCGCCCAACAATGCGGCCGCATGTTCCATGCCATACCATCCGGAGGAGCCAGTGGTCATTCAACGATAGCCTCTAGGTCCACGTCTGGATGCTGCATATGAACAAAGGAAAGGCAAGCCTTGGCACCCGCAACAAGTTGCTGGCGCACACACTCGCGTATAGCACCAACATACTGGAACTTCCGCAGCAACGCCAGCAGGCTAGAGGGAGCTTCGTCTAGCGAGAACATTGCACTAAAGATTGACCTGAAGGAGGATTGTGCTTTCTTCAAATAATGCAGAGCAACACAATCTTGCAGCATCGCCAACATAGTTGCTTGACTCTAGTCAGTCCAGAAGAACCCCCCTCCCCCTAGCCTCAAGCTCTGCTTGAGTAAGGTAGTTCAGTCAAATCCTAACACGTTATGTCTCTTCATGCGGAATAAGATTCATAACCGAACCAATAAATTGGTTAGAGTCAAGCCAAGGATACCAAGAAAGAACGCGAAGGACAAAATCAGCCAAGGATACTTACACTGCAACTGCTCGCTAATCTGTGCTACCTCACCAAGAAGATGCTTCTCCCGTTTGAATGTCTTCTCTTCATTTGACTTCCACACGCCAGCATGGCCTCGGGTGATGTCAATAGTCTTCTCCATTTCCTTTACACGGTCGCGCAACACAAGAAGTTGCAAAAGTTTGTCAGCGCTTGATCTTGGGGGAACAAAAGGAATTGCAGAGGACGGAGCATCCAACACACCACCTGGAGAACCCTATAGAAGCGAAAAGCTAGCAGATGAGAGCATCGTTCGACAGGCAACAAAGTGACGTAATTCACACAAAGAAGCACCAGCATAGATCTCAAAAGACAATCCAAATATAAAAGTTTAGCAAACTACACACAAGTACTTGGGGCCATCATCCGCTAGGCTATCAACAGAACTACAAAGTCCTAAGCTTTATACAAAAGGAGGCAGCTAGCAGTAGTGCATCATCGTTTATATGGCAGCGTCTGAAGGCTTCGCGGCGTCCATCCCAGCCTCTGATGCCGTGGCTTTTGCCATGGCCAACCGTTTCTGCTCCACAGAGTACTTCGTGAGGAAGTCAATAAGCCGTGGGCCATATTTCTAACAATGTTTATCAAAGGGTGCGAAAGGTACCTCCTTGCCATCCTCCACCATCGGCATCCTAGAGGTGATCCTACTAATGTCCAAGTCGGTGCCACAGGCCTGCGCCATTGACAGCCCGAGAGAAGCACCCACCGCCTTCTGCATTTGCTTATACCCCTGGGGGCGTCTCCCGTAAGGGCCACCGATGTCTGATGGCCCAAGTTATCTCGAGCTCGCTGGGAAACCCCAAGAGGAAGGTATGATGAGCACAGGAGCAAGTTTTCCCTCAGTTATGAAACTAAGGTTTAATCGAACCAGTAGGAGCAAGGAAACACCCCAAAGGTGTTGCTAGCTGAACTTTGGCAGGGCGCACTACCGGTGCCAATAGCAATGTGGAGACCTGCACAACACAACCACAGAACTCTGTCCCCAACTTATAGTGAGGTTGTCAATCTCACCGGTTTTGCTGAAAACAAAGGATCAAACGTATTGTGTGGAAGAAAGTAAAAGTTTCTAGAAAGTAAACAGAAAGCAGTAAACAATTGATTCTAGATTGATGGTAAAAGAAAGGACCGGGGTCCATAGTTCACTAGTGGTGGCTCTCCTTAAGATAGATGACATGTTGGGTGAACAAATTACAACGGGGTAATTGACAAACATCGAGAAAGCATATGCATATACTACTCATCTTGACTCCTTTGAGATTTGATTGGGCACTACAACATTATACATAGACCGTAATCCAACTGCATCTATGACTAATAATCCACATTCAGGTTATCATCCTAACCCCCTCCATTATTAAGTTGCAAGCAACAGATAATTGCATTACGCATTGCGTGTAATGTAAACAATACGATTGTTCTATGAACACAGGATTGTTGTTTTCTCCCTAGTAGCAACAACACATCTAGCACCTTAGAGATTTCTGTCACTTCCCCAGATTACTAGAGGCATGAACCCACTATCGAGCATAAATACTAACTCTTGGAGTTGCTAGCATCTACTTGGCCAAGATAGCTACTAACAACGGAAAGCATGCAAGATCATAAATAACAAAGAGATGATAGAATCAATAATCAATCTGAAATAGCATCTCAATATACATCGGATACCCGTAAACACAACATGTAAGATTACAAATAGATGATCTTGATCATGAACGAAGCTCACAAGATCTAAACATGATAGCACAAAGGAGGAGAACCAGCCATCTAGCTACTACATGGACCTGTAGTCTAGAGATGAACTACTCACGCATCACACCGGAGGCTTGCATGATGATGAAGAAGGCCTCCAGGGTGAACTCCCCTCTCCGGCAGGGTGCCGGGAAGAGCTTCAGACCCCTCTCGGTCTAGGGATTGATATGATGGCGGCTACAGACTCTTTCGTGGAATTTTGATCGGGTACTTAGGGTTTTTCTATTAGAGGCATGTTATAGGCGAAAGGGGAGGCCGAGGGGGTGCCGGAGGCGGCCAGACCACCCCTGGCATGGGCCAGGCTGGGCCGCGTGGCCAGGTGGTGTGGAGGCCCCCTGGCCCCTCTCTATCTCGTATTCTGACTCCTTGTGTCCCTCGGTGAAAAACTGACTTTGGCTTTTGTCCCGTCCAATTCCGAGAATATTCATTTTGTGACTTTCCTGGAACCAAAAACAGCAGAAAACAGGCAGCTGGCACTGTGGGTCTTGTTAATAGGTTAGTCCAAGAAAGTGTATAGAAAGTACTCCAAAGTTGGAACAAAACATAAGAAAAATAGATAAAACCAAGCTTGGAACATCAAAAATTATGGATACGTTAGCAACATATAAACGTCTTCTATTGCCACGGCCTTCGAGAACATCTCCTGATGGAAACACCCAAGGGAAGCCTTGGCCTTGAGGACATCCTTGGCATATGTGATGCGGTCTTTGACCGCAGCCACGGCACCAGTGATACGTTGCAAACGTATCTATAATTTTTGATGTTCCATGCTTGTTTTATATCTACTTTCTTATGTTTTGTCCACACTTTGGAGTATTTTTATACAGTTTCTGGGACTAACCTATTAACAAGATTCCACAGTGCCAGTTGCCTGTTTTCTGCTGTTTTTGGTTCCAGGAAAGTCAGAAAATCAATATTCTCAGAATTGAACCGGACAAAAGCCAAAGTCGATATTTTACCGGAAGACTCAAGGAGCCAGAAGACGAGACGGAGAGGGGCCACAGGGTGGCCACACCACCCCTTGGCGCGGGCAGCCCTAGGCCATGCCAGGGCATGGTGTGGGCCCCCTGGACGGTCACTGACCTCGCCCCTTCGCCTATAAGAAGCCCCTGGGACGAAAACCCTAAAGAGAACAGCCTCCAGCCACAAAAAGTTCCGCAGCGCCGCTGCCACCGAAGGGTAGATTCGGGGGACAGAAAGTCTCTGTTCCACCACCCTGCCGGGACAGGGAAGTGCCCCCGGAGCCATCTCCATCGATCTCCACCACCATCTCCATCGCCGTTGCTGATTCCCACGATGATGAGAGAGTAGTACTTCCTCGAGGCTAAGGGCTCTAGCGGTAGCTATGTGTTCATCTCTCTCTCTATGCATGATCATATTGTGATCATGAGCTCTGTAATCAAGTAGATCTAATTTGCTACTCAAGTGCTTTAATAGATCTCTGCTCTCCCCATGTGTGTGAAAGTGACAGCGTGCACACCGTGGTGGCACTTAGGCTAGAGATTGAAATTCTTGTTATGAGTTATATTTGGAGTTGGATGTCTCTATGAAATTGTGGTGTTTGTTGGAACCATCTAGAGCTCAAGGTGATAGTGTGGGGTATCTAGATGGGGAAAGCGAACTTTGAGGTGTGCTGTTATAGCCCTACCATGGATTAGAGTGTCCAACCGGAGAGTAGTTCACAGTAGTATCATGAAGAGAAGATATTTATATGAGAGTGTTCACTAGTGAAAGTATGATCCCTAGGCCTTGTTTCTAAGCATTGAAACACTATTTGCAACTAGATCTGTTACATGTTTCCTTGTTGCCATCTTTATTTCAGTTTGCCTTTAGTCTCTTCCACGCCATCAAGCTATTTTCTGGCACCGTTATCACTTATAATTATCCATACCACTTGTATTTCATTATCTCTTCGCCGAACTAGTGCTCCTATAAACCCGATAAGTGTATTGGGTGTGTTGGGGACACAAGAGACTTCTTGTATCTTGATTGCATGGTTGCTTGAGAGGGGATATCTTTGACCACTTCCTCCCTGAGTTCGATAAACCTTGAGTGATCCACTTAAGGGAAAATTGCTGCTATTCTACAAACCTCTGCACTTGGAGGCCCAACAACTATCTACCAGAATAGAAGTGTGTAGACATCAAGCTATTTTCTAGCACCGTTGCCGAGGAGGTAAGGTAAAAGGTACTCACATCCTCTGGTGTGAGTGCTCGAAGTTATTTTCTTTAGATTCTGCAATTTTATCTTTTTGTTTCTTTTTTTATTTTCACTAGTTAGGCTTAATGGAAAACAACAACAAAATTAGAGAGCTTTATAGTATTTATATTGAGTTAGGACATGAAGTGTTTGAAGATAAAATTAAAAAACCTATGGGACTTTATTTGCATGCTAATAGCAATGTTATTAGTATGAATTCTTTGAACACCATTATTGCTAATGCTATGGAAAAGTCTAAGCTTGGGGAAGCTGGTTTTGATGAGCATGATATTTTTAGTCCCCCGAGCATGGAGGAGAAAATTTACTTTGATGATACTATGCCTCCAATATATGATGATTACAATGATGAATATGATATTTTCAGTCCACCTACTATTGATGAGGTAATTAATTATGAGTATAATATGCCTCATATATTTGATGATTATAGTGATGAGAATAATAATGATAGCTATTTTGTTGAATTTGCTCCCACTACAATTAATAAGAATGACTATGCTTATGTGGAGAGTGATAATTATTATATGCATGTGGCTCATGATAAGAATGTTTTATGTGATAGTTATATTGTTAATTTTATTCGTGAGGCTACTAAAAATTATTATGAGAGAGGAAAATATGGTTGTAGAAGTTTTCATGGTACTGAAACACCTCTCTATGTGCTGAAAGATTTTAAGTCACTCTTGTTTTATCTTCCTATGCCTATCACTTTGTTCTTTGTGAATTTATTTGCATACAAGATTCCTACGCATAGGAAGTGGGTTAGACTTAAATGTGTTTTGAATTTGCTTCTTGATGCTCTTTACTTCAATTCATATTTTCTATGTGAGCATCTTCTCAAACTATCATGCCTAACTTAAAGGCGTTAAAGGAAAGTACTTATTGGGAGATAACCCAAAAGTTTTAGATGAGTATTGGAAGTTATTACCTCTGTAATAACCTCTGCTTATCCTTTTTATTTGCTTTTTGTGCCAAGAGTAACCTCTAATGAGAGAGAAGTAATGCTTGGGAAACTTGCTGTCCCGAAACAGATTTTTGTGCTTCAGTGTAAACGTTCGTGAAAAATCTCTATACGTCGTTTTGAGGCGTGAATTTTTGTGCTTCTGCCCCAGGTTGTTATCTAACTTTCATTAGTTCAACACTTTTCCATTTGAGCAACAAAAGGTGTTCGAAAAAATTGGTATTTACCTGCTGGTCTGTTTTGACAGATTTCTGCCATTATTTGCTTCTTCTTGATTCCGTTTGGGTTCTTTTTGGGGAATTGAGCTTTTTGAGAGAAGTGTTTTAGTAGCTTGTGTTTTAGTGGAAGTTTTATTGGTGTTGAAACTGAACCTAAAGACTTATTATCTTGAGTGCACTAATGTTGCTAATAAAGATTGTGTGAAGTTTTCTATGAAGGAAAAAAATTAGGTGTATGGAGAGAATGATGTAATGAGATGAAGAATGGACTAAAGCTCAAGCTTGGGGATGCCACCCCATATCACCCCAAAAAATATTCAATAAGTACAAGCGTCAAAGCTTGGGGATGCCCAAGGCATCCCCTTCTTCATCAATAAAAATCTCAGGTTTCTTCCAAACACTTCATTTTATTGTTTCATGCACAGTTCTATTGTTCTTGGAGCGTCTTCATTTTTGTTCTTAGTTATCATTTGCTTAATTTGCTTAGTTTACTGCAATAAGTTGGTTGGATCCCAACACTTCTTTTGGAGAGAGACACGCTCTGCTTTCATTGTTTAGAACACTCTAGTTTTCACTCTTATTGTTTTGTGAGTGTTCTCTTTTGCTAGCACTGGGTTTAGCCTTAGTTTTCTTGTGCTTTTAGCTTAGAACTTTTTAGTTCTTCCTTTTGGATTTGTTAGACAAGCTCACTGATCTTTATTTATTATTATCTTTGTGAGTTCTTTCGAATAAGTTGGTTTGGATTGGAAAAGAGTAGGAAAGTTCATGCTTAAGTGGTAAAAATGAGCTTGTTTTTGACTGTGTCTTAGAATTTATCATGTCATGCTAGATATTGTTTTGGCTTTATGCTTAGTGATTTTTGCTGTAGCATGACATGTTATAAACAATTGAGATTGCTTAATGTGCATTGAAAGAATCATGCGTTGTTTTAGCATATTAAAGCATAGTATTGTGGTATTCTCCTTTGATGCTTTTTTGGGTTGACTTGGCGCATGCTCACACCATGTTATGACTATCCCAAGTCACCATAGCCTATATGATCCTTTAGTTTTCGACTTGTAATATCACTTTATGCTTTAATTAATGATGTTTTGTCGCTTTGCATGATTATGGCCATTATTGCTCTCTTAGTTGGTCGCTCCCAGTCTTTTGCTAGCCTCCATAACCAAGTATGAGTTCCACTCATGCATCCAACTCCAAATAAAACCAAGTTATTCCAAAGAGTCCACCATACCTCCCTATTAGCATTTGATATTCCAAGTATATTCATGTTTTTATCTACCTTCTGAATTAAACTTGTTATGAGAAAACTAGTGATTAAAGCTCTCACGAACTTGATGGCACACTTTACTTTTCTTGCCCTTAATAAACTTGAACCATTGTGTCGTCTATGTTGCATATTCTTGCACTTATATGTTGGGGATTAGCATAACCATGCTGTCGTGGGGAATGCTTTCAACATTACACTTGTACTTTGTACCTAGTTGATATCATGATGTTTTGTCTATGGATGTCGTCGGTGTGAAATGAAAGGGGAACTTGTAAGTCCATAGAGTTATGTATATGTGTTAGAGAAACGCCTGGGCCGCCGGTCTAATCCATGCTGACATGGTGGAAACCTGTAGTGTAACCATAATGAGCTGTCTATGAAGCATTCTTCTTATAAAAAAATAGTCAGATATTGAAAAAAAAGAGAAAAAAAGAGATATGAGAAAAGAGGAAAGAGAGAAAAAAGCACCATTTTTCCCATGGTAAATAAGAAGATTACTGAGATGCTCGTTGTCTGCTTGCCTTGTCATTTTGATATGGATATTCTTCCGTATCATCAGGCAAGGGGTACCCCGTTGGCGGTTCTCTATGATATACATGTACTTACTATGACAAGAACTTACCGGTAACGAAACTTGAGTAGCATGAGGAGCAGCCCTCGTATTCAAGGGACATGAGATTTCCAACTTATACTTTGTCAAGCATATACTCCATAGTTTGTTTACTTTAACCTTAATCACTTCAAGATGCCTATGATAGGGGCAATGAGAGCTGAAAGCTAATAAGTACCATAATTTTTGGAAGCTCTTTATGAGACTTGAATCCCTGCTTCCTTCCATGAAAGCCTTTCTTCTACTTTTATATTGAGTCTCCACCTTCTATCTTTATGCACCTATTGAGAGAGCATAGTGGCCATTCTTAGTTTAATGTGCATTGTCCCAAAACTTGTTGATCGATTCATAATGTTGATATTGTTTGTTCTTGAACTATTTGTATCTAGTCACCCTTATGAACTTCGAAGGTGTCCTATGCATTTAAGTTTTGCTACTCCATGAGGGACAAGCTGAATGCCACTATGCTATGTTTTCTATATGTGAAACAAACAAACGTCTTTCAATGCATTGTTATACATGATCTTTGTTTGTATCCTTTCATGTTGCACGCATAGTTGCTATGTCTTATTGTTAGAACTTTATCTTTCATGCTATGTTGAAGTACTATGATTCCAGCTATCAATGTTTTACAAATACTTTGATCAAGTTTATGATGGTGCATGTCACCTCAAAAATTATTCTTTCTTTTTATCACTTACCTACTCGAGGACTAGCAGGAGTTAAGCTTGGGGATGTTGATACGTTGCAAACGTATCTATAATTTTTGATGTTCCGTGCTTGTTTTATATCTAATTTCTTATGGTTTGTCCACACTTTGGAGTATTTTTATACACTTTCTAGGACTAACCTATTAACAAGATGCCACAGTGCCAGTTACCTGTTTTCTGCTATTTTTGGTTCCAGGAAAGTCAGAAAATCAATATTCTCGGAATTGGACCAGACAAAAGCCAAAGTCGATATTTTACCGGAAGACTCACGGAGCCAGAAGACGAGACGGAGAGGGGCCACAGGGCGGCCACACCACCCCTTGGTGCAAGCAGCCCTAGGTTGCGCCAGGGCATGGTGTGGCCCCCTGGCCGGCCACCGACCTTGCCCCTTCGCCTATAAGAAGCCCCTGGGATGAAAACCCTAAAGAGAACAACCTCCAGCCCCGAAAAGTTCCGCAGCGCCGCCGCCACCGAAGGGGAGATTCGGGGGATAGAAAGTCTCTGTTCCGGCACCTTGCTGGGATGGGGAAGTGCCCCCGGAGCCATCTCCATCGATCTCCACCACCATCTCCATCGCCGTTACTGATTCCCATGATGATGAGGGATTAGTTCTTCCTTGAGGCTAAGGGCTCTACCAGTAGCTATGTGTTCATTTCTCTCTCTATGCATGACCATATTGTGATCATGAGATTTGTAATCAAGTAGATCTACTTTTCTACTCAAGTGCTTTAATAGATCTCTGCTCTCCCCATGTGTGTGAAAGTGACAGCGTGCACACCGTGGTGGCACTTAGGCTAGAGATTACAAATACTTGTTATGAGTTATATTTGGAGTTGGATGCCTCTATGAAATTGTGGTGTTTCTTGGAACCATCTAGAGCTCAAGGTGACTGTGTGGGGTTATCTAGATGGGGAAAGCGAATTTTGAGGTGTGCTATTATAGCCCTACCATGGATTAGAGTGTCCAACCGGAGAGTAGTTCAGAGTAGTATCATGAAGAGAAGATATTTATATGAGAGTGTTCACTAGTGAAAGTTTGATCCCTAGGCCTTGTTTCTAAGCATTGAAACACTGTTTGCAACTAGATCTGTTACATGTTTGATTGCTGCCATCTTTATTTCAGTTTGCCGTTAGTCTCTTCCACGCCATCAAGCTATTTTCTGGCATCGTTACCACTTATAATTATCCATACCACTTGTATTTCACTATCTCTTCGCCGAACTAGTGCACCTATACACCTGACAAGTGTATTGGGTGTGTTGGGGACACAAGGGACTTCTTGTATCTTGATTGCAGGGTTGCTTGAGAGGGGATACCTTTGACCACTTCCTCCCTGAGTTCGATAAACCTTGGGTGATCCACTTAAGGGAAAACTTGCTGTTGTTCTACAAACCTCTGCACTTGGAGGCCCAACAACTGTCTACAAGAATAGAAGTGCGTAGACATCAACCAGCTAGTGGATCATCTCACTCATGCACTTGGCGATTGAAGTCAACACCAGCCGCATCTGCAGATGTGCAGCTATCGGTCACCGATCTAATATAAGACAAATTTGGAGCACACATTCTAGTAGTACCGTGAGAAAGATTTACCAAATAGGGCATGTGCGGCTGCCATGAGTTTCTCAAACAAGATCTTCTCATGCTCCGCCACAGCCACCGCCTGATCCTCCTCGCGTTGTTTCGACTCAGTCTTAAAGCACTCAAGGGCTTCAACCGTGTTTTTCTTCTTGGTCTTCGCCATCCTGATGTTCTTTTCAAGAGACTCTAGGTGATGGAGAACTTGGTTATTTTCCTCTGCTAAAACAAGCACGATGTAGTTTATCAGCCAACTCGAGCAATTAACAGTTTAAGGGACAAGGTCAGAAGTAACTCACCTTGGCGCTGCTTGAAGTCAGACTCCAACCGCACATATTGCTGGCCCATTTGTACCATGTTCTGAAGAAACGACAGCACGAAATCATCCGTGATAAGAATAGCAGACTCAAGGGATTGCAGCATAGGAAAGACACAGGAAACTTACATGGTCACCTGAAGACCCTGCAGGATCCTATGTAGTTGTTCGAGTGACAATCCTGCGGTGACCCAGCTTGGAGTAGATAAAAGAACTATGTCCGTTGATGTATCTAAAAACATCCATCTTTTCCCACGTTTAAACATTGTTTTTAGTCAAGAAATTGACAAGAATCTCTCTAGCCTTGCCACTAATGATTAACTATTGCAAATATATGAAAACCATTGCTTTAAATTGTGTTGTGCAGGAAATCACGCTTTTTAATGAAAAATCAGGAGTCATAAATAAAGATTTTGAGGAAGTCCACATGACCAAGTAATTCTGGAGCAATTACCAGGTGACAACATATGTAATGACCACTGGTATGGGCAGGGTCCGCCCGTACCGTCCGCCCGTACCATGTGGGGTGGCTTCGTCTCATAAAACCCTACAAATTTCGTGAAGACACCTATATATTTCGAGTCCCCAACCGCCGCGCAGAGAGACGCCATTCTCAGATTGCATCACAACACCACCAAAGGAGATCTGCAACATAGTTCATCCCCTCCATGTTCCACCATCTCCATTAGACATAGCCATTACTTTGTACTTGAGATATCCTTGTGATTCGGTGACCATTGTAAGAATATTTGATTTCAATCTAAGTATTTTGCACAATGTTTTCTATCCTTGATCTTATTGCTATGAGTGAATAGTCCTTACGGGCTACGGGTTGGGGAGAAACCTCGTAGCAATTATGTGCATCTAATCTATGGGAGTATTGTGTATTGCTTGAATAAGCGATTTGTATCTTTTGTTTCTTTGTATCTTGTCTTGATCTTTGGACTTGTAGGTACCCAAGACCCCCAAGATCGATAAAGGCTTGAGGTAAGATACTTGGCTAGATATTGGAAACCCAGTGACAAAAAGGGATGTATAGCCTTTGCTTAGCGACCCATTCGGGGTCAACAACAACAACACCTCTTCTTAAGGCTTTGATCTGTGTTTTTCACTTAATAACTATTTGTAGCCCTGTGCTTCGTGGTGCATTTGGTTGGATCAAAAGACTATTGCTATGCATGTGGCTCGCAGGGGCTTTAGTATATTAGTATGTATTGCCCACAAAAGATTATATCTATTAAAACAACACACATGACTATGCCTATTATTATCTTTTATCCCATATGATGTGTAGCTGCAGGTGGATCTTCAACCCTGGCCTATCTCCATCCATTGAATCAACGCACGATATAAAGTAAACTAGATTGGTCCAGTAAAAAAATATAAAATGAAATAACAAAATCTTGTAGACATGTACTTTTTAATTCCTTTTAGCATTATTTCCCAAGGTCTACTAGGAAAAAGACTATTATACTACATCCATGAATCCAGATCGAAGGTATCAACCATTTTTCTAGCGTCGTTGCCGGGAAAGCAATTCTCTATCCTGGCGAGGTCACTAGAGACCTTGTTATTAGTTTTATTTTAGTTTGTATTTTATTTCTTGTTTATTAGTTTACTTTCTTGTTATCTATTTGAAAACCCCAAAAAAATAGTTAATTGTTTATTTATTTCCTTTACTAAAAAATACCAAAAAGAGAAGAGCCATGGCTCAAAAGAAACTTGGGGAGTATGCTACTCCTACTAACCCGCTGTTGATGCGGAAGCATATGAAATTAATCGTAATCTTTTAAGTTCGGTTCAACAAAACCAATTTGGAGGCTCATCTTCTGAGAATTCAGGTTTGCACTTACATACCTTTACTAAATTTTGCGACATGATGCGTATTAAGTATGTTGGTCCAAATGTTGTTAAATTACTTTTGTTTCCTTTCTACTAAGGACTAGTTGCTAGCTCTACCTAAGGGCACTATTACATCTTAGGAGGAATATACTAATCTTTTATGACTAATTCTTTTCCCAGCTAAGACTATGCAACTGAGATCCAATATTACAAGTTTTAGACAAGAAGATCGTGAGCCACTAGCACTTGCACGGGAAAGGATGAAAGAAGCCGTAATGAACTATCCTAGTCATGGGATGGAAGAGTGGCTCATATTGCATTTATTTTGTAATGGCTTTAACCCAATGTCTTAGTCTATACCAGATAATGCAACAAGAGGAACAATCATGGGAAAACAAGTGAGTGTTGCAAACAAATTACTTGATGATATGCAAAACAACCATGACCAATGACATGTGGAAAGAACCTCAAAAAGGGTGAAATCAATCACCAAGATAAATAATGAATAGCTTACATCTAAGGTAGATGAGTTACTCAACATAGTAAAGAGTAAGGAAGATACCGAAATTAATGTTATCACAACCGATGTTAATGATGTTAATTTTATAGCTCGTAGTCCTTATAATCCTGCTTGGAAGAACCAAAAGTTTGCTTCTAATGTTCAAAAAAAAAATTCTAATCCTGCATGAGCTCCTTACAATAATTATGATAATCATAATGGAGCAAATCATGGCAATCTCTCATTTGAACAAACTGTTAGAACTTTTACTCGGGGGAGACTCCCATAGGGAGTGTTGGTCATGCATTCGAAAAAGTACAGCAACTGACAACATTCGCATAGCTACGCGACTATAAAGTCCATGTTCGAGTTTACGACTCAAACAAGCACTCGGGGGCTACTCCAATAGGGAGCGCTGGTCACGCACCCTATGAGAACAAGGAAAAATGAGGATATTTATTCACTCGAACCTCTGCGTTGACTGCGTCTGCAGCATGGGTTCACACATCTGCCATCTAAGCCCTTGGTGACTCTACCCAACCATGATATCAAGCTCAGATACGACGTCTCCTGAGCCCCCCAAATCACCTCCGCGGTGGCAAACATTTATATGCTACATCTACGATGTAAAGATAAGACTTCCAGATATTATCTGCTGGCCTGGCACCCGCATCCGTTGCGTTCTACCTGATAAATACCGTATCAATAGGTATGATGAAAAATTCCAATGAACGTGTTGGGTACATAATCACTATCACTGGAATTCGACTCAGTAAGGCCTCTACGACATACGTCGAATTACGCCAGCAATTCCCGAATTCAAGTCCGAGGACTCGAGTTTGAATAGATGGCGTTGTCTTTGCCCGAGAGCAAATAATTGGTCCCGATCAGTTAGATGAGACAGGCATGTACATCGGCAATCCCTATGACTCGAATGTTTTGACCCGATAAATCTTTCGGATGATCAGCACCCGTTCTGGGAAATCGAAGACTTTAAAGTCTCCACTTGAATCTACGATCCGAATGGATACTCAGAGGCTACTGACATGGGTATACCCTACAGGTGCCTAAGGTTGGCTTACTCGGTTCAGCCCGGCGGAGCCCCACAAGACGAATCGTGTCCAGTATTGAAGCCCATGAAGGTTCAGGTGGCCCAGGTCCACGGAGGACATGACTCCTTGGAGGATACGGAAAAATCCAGATAGAAAGTTTAAAATAAACTCTAATCTATAACCGACTCGAGGGTATCCTGAGACCCGAGCTCCTCATATAAAGGCTGGGAGGGAACCACGAGGAGGACCTACCGCAAACCATAGAAAATTTTCAATGTCGGAGTCGTCTGAGGAAGACAAGTCATTGGAGAAGAACTCTACACTCGGGCTCAAGGACATACTCATCTATAAATTGATGCATATATCTTCGTCAAATCTCTAGAACAGCTTGGGGTCAACAACTACGAATGGGTTTTACCTTTGGTCGGAGGAGGATAGCATGATTCGGTTCATTTGAAGCTCCACGCTTCGTCGGCTGAAGGGCGGGGGAAACTACTCTAGTGCAGCTGAATTCGATCGCCTACAACTCTGGTGCGGTGGAACCGAAGCTTTAAGCAGCATCCATGGTGGCAGCGACCTCAAATATTTCCATTGTCGCACAGATCTGTGAGCGGTGCGGTCGTAACTATGTGGAATCGAGGCGGCGGTCGTGGGGCTACCTTCTGGTGACCGGAAATCAAAGGCGATGGCTGAAAATCGTGGGCAGCTGAAGGAGGGAGCGCGGGAGCTAAAACTATTGTGCGCCAAGGGTTTTGAGTGGAAAATGGGCGCTTGTCGATGTGCTTGCAAAAGCTGATGATTTATTGTACGGTGTACTGAAAAAATTGTTGTTTGTGAAAATATATGGGATCTTCTCGGGAACGTTTTTGACACATTAACCATAAAATGTGGTTATTATAAGGGTTTGGGCATTTTATGGGATCTTATGGTATGTGTTAGAGTTCTTAGCGAGTGAAAGATGCTCCACGCACCCTGTTCGTTGAACAACGATGTCGATATTTAAACCTCCTCGACTATTAATCGTGCTACAACACTCAGAGGAAGATGAGAGCACACAAAGCTTGGAAATCTTTCAATGTCTAGCTCAGAGCAACTCTAGCAGATACGCTAAAATGGCCCCATCCTGTAAAAGTCTGGTGATTTTGCGGGTTGGCCGGAAGCTCTGAGCTAGCAGATCACTTATCCCGGTCCGGCCCATAAAAAATATACGGTGGCCTGAAAACACGCCACCTCGGCCTCTATTTGTATCGCGCGGAGGGATGATTGCGGGTGCAAACTCTTACTTTCCCCATCGCTCCTCCGCCACTAATCCCTAGCACCAGTGACCGAATTGACGAGCTTTAGCGATAGGTTTGGCCTCCCAGAGACGCCATGTGGCCGATTCGAGGCTCGTGCGGGTTGGGGTGGCCATTGTGGCCGCGGCGGAAGCTCCATCCATGGCGGCGGGGTCGACAACCGGTGCTGCGGAGAGCTCTCCCCCGAAGAGCGAGTGAATCTCATTCGCTTAGAGGGGGCGAAGAAGAGGTTGGAATAGCGTTAGACCAACCATGGCCTTACCGTGCCGGCAATCCTACACGCGCCATCCACATCCTACGACCCGTCATCCCCCGAGCACGTCCCTTCCATCCGCGCCTACGCCCACGACGTGGAGGCGGGGTCCTCGTGCGGCCGCGCTCCTCCGTCTCCTACCTACTCCGACATGGAGGAGTGGAGCATGTTATCGGAGTACTCCCCCTCCACCGAAGAATCGGAGGAGGAAAGGGTGGTTGTGCGTGACTTCATCGACAACGACGAAGCGGAGTGGCGCGTGCTGGAGACGCAGATTCTCCGCTTGGAGCACACGTTCGTAGCGGAGCAGAAGCGCGAGGAGAAAGGCGCGCGTTCGGTCGTCATCGTCGTGGCGGGTTTTGAGGATAGGAAGGAGCTCGCCATGCGCCGCGTCATGCAGGAGGTCATCGACCTTGAGGACGACTGAGCGCCGCGCCTAGGAGCTCTGGTGAGGTCACCCAAGGCTTGATATTGTTGTTAGGGTTTGCGGATGTGTTGCCTAGCTAGAAGTAATAGCGGTACTGTAATCACTATTTATTTAGGCTTTTGATTTCGCTAACTATGTACAATTACAACACAGTTCGTCTCTGAACATCGTATGATCAAACGCAACTCGTGTTTAAATTTTGCCGCAAGTGCAGGGTTTCTTTTCTCTGCGGGCTCACTTTGAACTGAAAATGCAAATTCAGTGGCGTGTATACGTGTCTTACGTGTTGCAGATTTAATGGATCTGCTAGAGTTGCTCTCGGACTGTTTCTTGGCTGGTGTCCCGCCTTCAATACAGTACATATTTCCCTGTCGATCCTCGCATCACGTGCCCTTCTCCCGGCCAGACACCAATTAATCCGACCACTCGGCAGATGAACATGATGTATTCATGTGACAGTCACGAGCAGCAGCAGACGGATACACTGAACTGATACAAGATCTGAAGCTCGTGCGTCCTGTTTGAAACGCAAAAAGATTGAATGCACTGCAGCAGTAGTAGCATCCTGTTTGAAACGCAAAAAGACTAAAAATAAGTTAAAATCAAGTGGAGCTGTGTGTGGATGTTCTCGAGAAAGCTGAGCCGAGGCGGCCGCAACGGTGAGATTTTATCACCCTACGGGCGCAGCAATACTCTACTGTTTTTTCCAGCTACACGGCTCTTGAGGCAGCTTAAACTATCTCAAAGGCTAGTTGTACTAGTATAAGAAAGGTGTAAACCTGTGGGGTTCTCTGCCTTGTGCCTTGCCCAAGACCTAAGCATCACTAGCACACTCCACCCCGCTCCGGTCTCTGGCTTTGCCCTTTCCCGTTCCCCACTCCTCTCCTCGTCGGCGGCACAATCTAGTCGGGTTGTCTATCGATCTAGGGGCAGCGATGGTGTCTTGGGCGCGTCCGTACGCCAGCGTTCTGCTGGCGTGCGCGGCCATTGCCGTTTCCTTTTGCTGCTTCCAGGGTGCTTATGCGGCGGCCCCGTCGTTCGGGGACAACTTCGAGATCACCGGCGCCGAGGACCACGTGAAGACCTCCCCCGACGGGCAGACGTGGTACCTCTCCCTCGACAACAAGACGGGTAAAACACACTGTCCATCTTCGCTTAGGTATCCATCCCATTGCGCAAGCATGCATTAGTAGCATACTCAACTCAAGTTCCCTTTTCTTGTTTCCAGGCGTCGGGTTCCAGACGAAGCAGAAGTATCTGTTCGGGTGGTTCAGCATGAAGCTGAAGCTCGTCGGCAACGACTCCGCCGGCGTCGTCACCGCCTACTACGTACGTATACTCCTACTCCTACTGCATTCACCATCGATGGATTCATCATCAGTGACTGATAGTAGTACTAACCATCCTGAATATATATATGACCGGCCATCTTGGAATGGATCAGATGTGCTCTGACCTTGACGCAGCGCCTCAGCGCGACGAGCTTGACTTCGAGTTCCTTGGCAACCGCACCGGCGAGCCCTACATCATCCAGACCAACGTGTACCGCAGCGGCGTGGGCGGGCGGGAGATGCGGCACACCCTCTGGTTCGACCCCACCGCCGACTTCCACTCCTACTCCATCCTCTGGAACCCCAAGCAGATCGTGTAAGCTCTTCTCCCCCATGGATCCTCGCCTCTCACATTACATATTGCAGATCATTTCGATTCGATTAATAAGCCACTGATTATGATTTTACCAACAAGTAGGAGTACTTAATTAGAGTACTTACTACTCCTGCTGGCGCTGGCACACTAGACTAGAGTGGGGTTGCCGGCCGGGGGCAGTTGAATTGAATGGATCCACCAACCCACCCCTGAATTTGGGTCACTCCGGTAGATATCTACTGGACCCGCAGATAGGAGATGCCAAACCTGTCCGTGTCCCTTGTTGGTACTACTGTACTAGTACTACGTGCACGGTGCACCGCACACACACCCCGCCTGGTACTTTGGGTGCACCCTGTTTGGTTTCTTTCTACTAGCTACACGTACCGCCTCGCATATGTCGGCCGATCTTCTTTCCCCTCGCTTCTCTAGCTCCGATGCACAAAGCTTTTCGGCTCGATCCTGCATTCCAAACTGCGGCTACAGTGGTGGTCGCACCCGCACATGGCCGTGGTCGCTGGCTGAATAGACTGCTGCTGCTACTACTACTAGCGCTGTACACTGGGATCGAGATCCGGTTGGTTGCACTTGCCACCGCATTCATTGCCCAGCTTTGTCTACAGAGACTAGCGTCCTCATTACTAGTAGCACAGTATACTACTACTAGCAGAGTACTTGCTGAAAATGTTGGATTTGTTTGCAGTTTTTTCGTGGACAAGGTGGCGATCAGGGAGTACCGCAACTCGGACAAGCCCAACATGTTCTTCCCGATCGCCAAGCCCATGTACGTCTTCTCCAGCATCTGGAACGCCGACGACTGGGCGACGCGCGGCGGCCTGGAGAAGACGGACTGGACCAAGGGCCCATTCGTCTCCTCCTACAGCGACTTCACCGCCGACGCATGCGCCTGGGGCGCCGGCCCGGCACCGCCGGCGTGCGCGGCCGTCACGGGAGACAGCTGGTGGGACCAGCCGCCGGCGTGGGCGCTCGACAAGGGCCAGCGCCAGGACGCAGGCTGGGTGGCCAGGAACCTCGTCATATACGACTACTGCGACGACCGGAAGAGGTTCCCCACCGTGCCGGAGGAGTGCAACCTCAGGACCACCACCACATCCTGATGCATGACGATGTGCGTCCGGGATCGATCGTCCTGCGTTCACGTGATTCTTTTTTTCTTTTCTCTCTTCGGAGGTACGTGTACCTATTGATTGGTGAGATGCATACACGCGGATGGATGTGCATGTATGGTGGTTCGCGTACTGGGTGGATGTCATGTGATTCATAGCCCTTTTTGGTTGGGAATTTTTTGTTCGGCTCCCGTGCATGACAACCAGCCTCAACTTCGCCCATGAACCCACGTCTTCGAGTGTCCTCTCCCATGAATGATAGTACGGGTAGCAAATTCTTGCCTAGGATACGGACGATATGGACATTGTGATAACCAAGAAGAAACATTTAAGCGTGTCAGGCAGAAGTATGGGCTAAACGCAGGCAGACGTCGAGATCTCATCTCGCTAGACATGTTTGTCAGGGAAAAAATAATGGGTTCCTGCCACAGATCTGCCCGATCCCTCGCTGGAACATGACGACGTGACGAGATGTTCCTTTCGTGCGCGTGATGCTTCTGCTGCGGAAATTTGGCAAACACGAATCATAAAAGAAAAGAAGTGAGATGAAAAAAGGGCACTGCACGAGCGAGCATCTGCATGTGATGTGTGAGTGAGACTGATGTGTTTAGAGAGAATCCAAAAAGGATGCGGCTACCTTTCAACGGCTAATAAAGTGGCAGCGGACAGGTTCCACTGCTCTCATTTCATGCCGAAGAGTCGGATGGTCCAGATTGATCTGATTTAACGACTCTGGTAAAAATAACATTCTTTTCTACAGTATATCGTGGATCTCCATTGAGAAATCTGGAAATTCCAACATGGGTAGGTCCACGGACATCTGTGGCGGTCACCGGGTTATGCAGGGAGATGTTCCAGTCGACTACTTTGTTTTAGTGTCAGTCGACTAATCAACAAGTAAGCTGATAACGCTAACAGGGACAGGTTCAATATTGTATGTTAACCAAACCGAACTAGCCGTACATCGGGGGCAGAGACACATGGAGCCACGTTAAGTTGGCATCTGATAGCGGAACGACAAAACCGTGGATGGGATAGGAGAGCTGTTTGACGACCTTACTGCTGACCACTTGCAGCAGGATCAGCGATCGGAGAGCAGCTTCATCAGCTCAGCGCGCGTTTTAGTTGCACACCAAGGCGTTTCTCGCTCGAGCGGTACGCAAAACGCTCGATCAATCTTTTTTTTTTTAACGGAAGAGCTTTTATATTAAAAGAGACAAAGAAATACATAGCTCTTACAACCTTGACTCTGAAACTAAGAACTGACCCAACAGCCTACAAGCTCACATAGAAGAAAAGAAGCTAAAAACTCAAAAAGTCTAAGCAGAACAGTCGCGGTGTTTTGCGGACTTGGCTGGTACAGGTGTGAAAGCATCCAAATCGAACGTTAGCCCCTAGCGAGCCTAAGGAGAGAAACGGTGTGGGCAGGAAGCTTGCGCAGAGATGTCAGAAGATGAAAATATGGTTGTGCGGTACGACGCGAAAAGTAGTCCTGGCTCCATCTTGATCTGTCACGGTCCACGGGAAAACATATTCATCCTCAACTTCCTCTTGGGCAATGGCTTTAATAGTGGCGGAGATTTAGATCAGTATCACTGGCTACTAGTGTCTGTGTATGTCTCCATTACCTAGTCCTTCGATTCGTCTTCTCCGACACCGTCTTCTCTTCGTGTCCGTCACCGTCTTCTCCGGCTCCAACAGATCGTCGCCAACTTCAACCATGGATGTAAGCACCGCATCCACACCTTTCCCCCAATGTTAGCTCCCTAGCTAGTTTGTTGTTGGACATTACAAGCGTTTTGTTAGAGCATCTCTAACACATCCCAAAAAAATAGTTAGAGTACTTATTTTATTCCTGCAACGGCTGAAGCCTTACCTAACCGAAGCCGCAAAATTGGTTAGAGGACTTTTTATAGGATACCTCTCCCTAACATCTACCCCACTCTCCTATATTTACTCGGTGGGTTCGGCTCGGAGTAAAAAAATCCCCACCAACACCGCCGCTCACCGACACGCTGTAGCGCCGCTCAGATCCCACCTTAGCGCCGGAGATGGCTGGTTCGTCCCGCCGATGTTCTCCTATGCCCATCTGTTGCGCCATTCAGGGCGACGATGCGCGTAGGGGGCGATCTAGGGCGCCGACATACCTTCCGCCGCCATCAACACCGCACGACCATTACCACGGCGTGCGGCAGTGGTCCTGGGGGACTTGGGTGTCATGGATCACCGAACGCAACACCGGCCGCTGGATATGGATGGAGACTTTATAGTCGGCATGGCAAGAGGCGTGGCCGCACGTCGTCGAGAATGCTCGGCTCTACGATAGCGTGAGCGGTGACTTGAACTTTCGCTTAGGCTCCAGTGAGGTGACAAAGTTGTTCTCGCCGCCCAGACGAGGCCGTGCGGCAGGCTTCCCGCGGGAGGACCGCGAGGCGTGGGATCGCCTCGAGACGGAGGGCACCGGCAAGGCGTATATGGAGTAGCTACGACGGCTCAATCCAAGGCGCGTGGAGGTGGAGGTGCAGAAGTATGATGAGTACGTCGCCCATCGCACGGCCTCGTCTTCGTTCGCTCTGGGGCCATCCTCGTCATCCACTCAGGGGTTGTCCTCGACATCCGCGACTCCGGTCGTCAACCTATGTGGTGAGGTAGTGCTCCACTGCATGTTGTAGAGCCCGAATCATCGGCATAACACTCACGGAACACCATTCCACGAATATTACACCTACCAGAGTAGTACAATATAAACATTGTAGATCCAAGGTATAACTATATATTAACATCACAGATCTTCATAGAAGATCCTCGGAACTTCAATGACACAATGAGCTCGCCATGTAAGTTTCTATTTAAACCAAAATCCATAAGAAGCATCTTGTAGTTTAGTCTAGCACTAGATCTACCTCTAGTCCTATCTCGTTAGCTAAAGGTTATATATATGCTCTATCAGCAACATCCAAGAGTATGGTCATATCCTCGGGAATTGGATCATGTCTAGGTTTAATTTGATCTCATCCATCATTATTTTAAGTAAGTAGTTCCATTGACTTCCTTGAGCTAACTCTCACTTCATGTAGATGCCTCCTAAATCTTCTAGTACCACGTTTGCAGTCCCGTCATTGACTAGGTAACCTAAGCAAGGGATAAGGAGGATAGATTTAGTACGAGCATACTGACCAAGGTCTAACTATATGGTTTTTTGATGACTAGACGTGGATCAGACATCCTAGACTAGTGCAGGTTTTTGAAATTGAGTTTTTAGAAAAGCTAAGTTTTAGTTTATAAATTTCTATGTTTGTTAGTATTCACGGGTTGTACATAACTTCATAGAGTTCCTTTCCACGCGGCGTTCACAGTTCTTTCCTAGAATAGAGAGTATCATGACACATTTATACACTCTCGAGAGGTACGCTACTTTTCCCACAAACATCTTTAGCTTTGTTGCACAGTCCGGGATGCATACCCATTCGCACTTACATATGTATGAGGCCTAGTGAGAGATCGGTATAAGCGACTAGAGGAGGGATGAATAGGTGCTACTCAAATTTTAACTTCTTTTCAATTTTAGGCTTGACACAAAGTAAGTTCTCTAGATATGAAACTAGATGATAGAACCTATATGACAAGTAAGCATGCAACAACAATGAAGGAGTGTAAAGGACAGAAATAACCTAGAGTCGACACGGAGATATTTTCCCAATGTTCCTTCCTTTTGAGGGGAAGTATGTATCCGTTGGAGGGATGGGCGGTACTAAGACCACCAGCGCCATAGAAGGCCTTACCCTATTCTCCCACGCACCCGCCTAGAGGTAAGCACACGATCCACTATGCGGTGGCCTTGAAGGCAGCGACTTGAACCTTGTACAACTCCTTGGGGCACTTCTCCTGAATTGGAGGCTCCCAAGATGACCTCGAAGCTCTTACACACGAGGATGAGCTATGGAGAGTGAATTCTTTAATTTAGGGTTTCCTCAAACCCTAGAGCAAGAACTTCTTACACAAATGGTGGGGAAACACAAATCCCATCGGTGGAAAGCTAGGTCTAGGTCTCCTCCCTTTATTCCCAAAAGGGCATCAATTTATAGTTGCTAGGAAGGGAGATCTTGGAGGTTTGAGCTCAGGAACAATGGAGGAGAGAGTAGAAGCCACAGTCTTCATTTGGGGAATAAGGGGGTCCTTATACAACTGCTCCAGGGAAAGAGCCATTGCAGATAACTAACCACGGAGTCTCTAGTCCTCAGGGATGGAATCTCTAGGCCAGGATGGAGTCTCGGGGGTGCAGCACTTGACTCTGGTCTAGTCTCCGTAGGGGTATACTGGGGGCAGCCTGGTGTAGCATCCCATCTGTCTAACATCTGTAAGGCTACATGGTCTAATAATAAAATGCTACTTCCTACATATAATTGTTGCATCATAATTATATCATGCTCATGTCATCATGCCACCTTGCATTTGAGCATCATATTAAAACCTTTTCATTTGGTTTTTCTCTCATATTGCATTTTCCTATTACTGGTATTTGCCTCTTAATATATTGTATCTGACTTTTGATATAATGATTAAATGCCCAAGTTGAGTTGGGGCATATCTTTTAAATTCTTTCTATCTACTAACATGGCAACTCCCTTGCTATCCCATCCTACTTCTACCATATATATGAGTGTGGCCATCTTATTGTTGTCTTGGTTTTTAATTCAAGCCACCCATATAAATAGGGCTCTCAAATTCTATTCATACACATGCATGCATATGGGTTGATCCAAACCTAGATTTTATGCCATGTAGCATGTCCTTCTCAATTCTTGTATTATTGCAAATCTTGTATTGCCACCCTTACCTCACATACATGCATATACATTTTTGTTTTCACAAAAATGCCACATGCATGTACTCCTTTATTGCATGCAATAATAAGCCACTCTAGTCACATAAAATGACATGCCCCTATGTGGTTTTCTCTCTTGTTTTAAAAGCCTTTTGAAATCTTGCTTAAATTTTTAATGTGTTCTAATCCTAGTCTCTCATCTATGTGTAAAACCTCTCTTGGGCACATGTTACACCCCAGCCCCACAAAGCCACATCTACACCAATACCACATGAGCTCTCTCTTTGTCTATTTTTTCCTAAGCCTAAGCTAACTAAGATACCAAGTCACCCTGTAACCCTCCCCTTGCTAACCTAGACCACCTCCACCTGGACCGGCTCCCCTTGCAACCTAGGCTCGACCGAACCCTTCGCTCGACCCAGCCGTGGACACCGAGCCACCATGCCCTGTGTATCTTCTTGGCCACGTGATCACCAGGTCGTACCGCCCATGTCATGTCCGTGTCCGACCTCCCTTCTCTCTCACTCTGCCCATAAAGCGACAATGACAGGAGCATGCCCCTCTTCGTCCCCATCCGCCTCAACCAACCTTCCGCCCATCTAGATCGAGATCCAGGTCGGCCCCTTCATCCTCCTGCCTCCTAGCCTTGCCGGTGTTCTGCACCACTTGACCCTCGCCACCTTGCCTGGGAGCTGCAATGGACGCTGTTGGTCCTGCTCATGTCACGGGACACGGGGGAGAGCGCTCGGCGCACCGTCGCCGCGCACGGCAGCGCCTTGATCACCATCAATGCTGTCACCATCCACATCCTCCACGCCGGCCACCGCGTCAACCTCGCTGCACCTCCTCCCGCTCGGCCTAGCTGGGCTAGCCACGAGCGCACGGTGAGCAGCCTCACGCCTGCCATCACTCTGACCTTCCCCTGAATTGGCGCGCGCCTAGCAATTCGCCCGCTCGCCGCTGCTGCGCGCCATGCTCTGCTGCTAAGCACGGACACGCGCACGCCGCGCGCGCACGGGTGGCAACAGCAACAGCAGCTCGTGCGCCCCTGTTCCCGTTGTTTTTACCGTCGGACAGGACTTCCTCCAGCGTAATCATGAACATGTGAGTTATTCCCAGTATTTCAGGCAACACTCTGGCGAAAACCCCATCTTAAACCATCGGCCACATCCCCCAAAATCTGCCGACGAAGTTTATCACTACATCGTTGTTGATTTTACAGTGCAGTTTCGTCAGTTTTTCCGCGTGTTTTTCCCTCTGTTCTTCTCCTCGCCCCGTCCGCAGCAGACATCCGTTGGCGAAGCTCCAAACACCAAAGTTGTAGACCAACCTTCCCTCTACATCTTTGCTTTTTGCGTCGTCGCGAGTTCTGCAGCCAATCTCTCGCCATCTTTAATCAAAGATCGCGGCAGCTAGCTGTTTTCGGTATGAAATCTTCAGTTTCCTCAGTCTGTTGATCCGACCGGGTTTGCAAAGAGGCCCCTGCGTTTTCTAGAAAACAAATTGGCGCCCGTCTGTCCCACCTGTCATACCCCGCTGTCCCCTTGTTCTTTCAGCCCCCGACCCCACACGTCAGTCCCTAGGGCTAGACAACTCCGCGGTACGAAAAGACCGGAGCGAACCCGCTGCCCCTGAGCGCTGAGTCAGCACAGTGGCCCACTCGTCGGGCTCTCCGGCTAGTTCTGTCTCGGTGCATTAAGTCCCGGCTAGTTTTCCAAAAATTAATAAAAATTCCAGAAATATATTTAATCTGTTTAAATCCAGAAAATTAATATCTTTTAATTGTTAATTCCAAACAATACAAATAATATATGTTTTTGAATCAGAAAAATGTGAGGAATTCAAATCTGCCATCCAAAATGATGTTTGACTAATTTAAATTTTCGAAATAGTTTAAATTGCAATAAAAATGCCTTTCCTTAATTAATTAATAACTTTAATTCTATAACTCCAAATTTGACAAATAATATGTCTAAATCGATCAGCGCGACGAGCCCCTTCTGTTTATGCATTCCATGTTATGAATTGTAGCATGCATCATATAAATATTAAGTGGACAACAAGTTATATGGGAGCAAAACATGACTAAAAACTCTATTCTTGTACCCCACACCTCACCCATGCCATGCTATGCTATGCCATGTAAATTGTGCATCATTCATCATGGCATGCTTGTTTGCTTGTGCACTTTATTTATGTTGGCCCTTGTTTGTTTAGTTCTTCTTTCGAATAGACGCCGAGCAGGGGAAATATCAGAAATCCCAGGAGTACTACCCAGATCCATCTCTCGTTTCAACGGAGCTGCCAGGCAAGCACTACGACATGCTTGCATACATATAGTACCTATTGCCTCTATCTTATTCTTGCATCATTGAGTCGTGATTGCATTAAATTGAATTCCAAGTACTGCATAGCCTTTACTTTTAAACCCCATCGAAGCTTGTTCCTCCATCTCATGAGCCATTACTACAGGAGTTGTTTGAGCCATGCGAGTCGTAGAACAACATGTGTAGGGTATGTGAGTGTCTGATGGATAACGAGGTACCTAAACAACTTAACCGGAGTAGTAATCGGATAACTAATGAAAGAGGCACCGGTGGGCAATATCTGTTATTTGGTTCTTCATGCTCACTTGTGTCCCGTAGGACCCCGAGTACTTGATTCTTGTTCCTTGACTATTCGCACTATCCACATACGGGAGACTCTATGAATCCCCCTTTGCCAGAGCTTGATTTGTACTTTATTTCACGGTATCGACAAGCCCAGTCACATTTTCGGGTTCCCAGTCGTTTACAGCCATTCTCGCAAACCCTGGGTCCGTCTCGGAGCCGGCCAACTTCGTTGCGGGTAGCTTATTGGGGTGGCCCCCTGAAATATTTTATGAATCCTGCGATTGCTTTGTCGTGAAAGCCTCGTTGGGTTTTGATTTGGTTTTTCCGAGGTCGATCGTGTGTGTGTTGCTATTTGTGCACCCCTACAGAGTAAATCTTTCTGAAAGCCGTGTCCGTGGTTATGGACGACTTGGAGCACAGTTTCTCGATCATAGACAAGTATAACTAATGTACCGCTTTTAATTTGACTAAATACCTGACTAGTAAATAGTGCAATACTCATGGAAGGGTTAATAAAACTACCAACGGATGGGTTGTTCGTCCGCTTTCTCGTTGGTAAGCGAGAAGGAGGATGGATCTGTGACTTTTTACTGTTATAACTGTTGTTTCTAATTAACGGACATCCGTCTATCATTGGTTAGGCGGATGGTTAGCGAGTATCTATAGGATTGTTAGTTATTATCTTTTGCTGCAATTGCGTCACCCCAGGTTATGTCCCCTTTAGAGGCATAAAGACTTGCTGAGTACCCCTAGGGTCTCACACGATAAATTGTTTGATTCAGATGAACAGGTGTACTCACAAGATGGATACTGGGTGGAGGAGACAGATGATGTTGGCAACGATCACTCGGTGTAGAGATTCCGGGGATGGGGATCCATGAGATCTGTGGGCGGGATGTGCTTATTTAGGTGGCATCTTATGCCGATTTGCTTCTTGTCCGTACTCGGATCTTGTTTCCCGCTTCCGCTTGATACTCTGTTGATTGATGTATGAGGAGCTATCCTACACTATTATCTATATCTAGGATATTTGGATCTTGCCGTATGGCGTTGCAATATTTCTATTTCTTTTAGATGGTATGGCTCTGAGAACTGTTGTAAGGTAGCTTGCATACATATTCACTTGTGTATGTATTTGATCTCTTCGCATGTTGCCTACGCCGCTCGCTCTTGTCCCGATGTTCTTGGAAGTGGTTAGGACGGCCGACGGGTCTACACGTGGGTGGCCCCTAGGCCCCCGCTGTACTATTTTAACCACTTTTGGTTCATCCAGGCTTGAACTTAGAGCATAGGGTCCGAGGTAGTTACAATTGGTATCAGAGACATCCCGCCCTTCAGGGTCTCAGCCAAATGGTCGTTGTCAGTATAGAAAATATTTTGGTAGCTATGTATACTAGGGAAAAACAAAACGCGAGAGTAGGACTGCTTCCATTTTTCTTCTTACCCACCCACCCACCCTTTTCTGGTAAGGAAGTGTAACATTTTCAATCCTCTTCTGAAATTCAAACTAGGATTCACGTGTTCGGGGTTCCGTAGTACCATAGGTTGTGTGAGTGAGTGTGTGTGTGTGTAATTCCTTGTCTATCTGTTGCATCCAACTTGTTGTCGCTATCTGCCTTTTGGTTAGCAACTGTTGGTACATTCCATACCGACAGGCTTTTGTAAACCGACGCGATCTATCTGATTCATTGTAACCGACGCAATCTTTCTTACTCTTTGTTATCCGACGCTATCTTGTTGGGGTGTTTGTTTTTCCATAGTTGCTAATCTTTAGGCTCATCTTAAGAAGGAAGGGAGTTGGGATATGTGTTTTACTTATTCATGTACAGAGTAATGATTTGAGTGCGGGATGGAGTCGCGACCATACCACTACTTTTATAATTCGCTCTTGTATATTGAATTAGTAGAGTTACTAATCTTGATTCGTTAAGTGGTTTTGCGCATATAGTGGTATTTTAATGCCGAAATTTGCGATTTTTTTTCTTTGATAGCTTTGTGTACCACACTCTTTGTTCAGTCGTGTGCGATATTTAATATCTTCTAGGTGCTTTGAACTTCGTTGATATTTTAATATCATCCTAGTGATTTGTATCCTTTAATCTTGGTTAATTCCATTTTGGTACTATTTTGGATTATTATTATTCTCCATTATGGTACTGACTTGAGTTTTATATCAATCACAGGATGGCACCACCATGCTGTTCTGAGGAGGACATACCACCTGAACTGGGGGCTGCGTTGGCAAGTATTGCTAATGCCTTGGGAACAATGCAACAGAACCAGCAACGCTTTGAAGAAAGTGTCAGGAGGAATGAGTTTGTTCCGCTACCTCCACCTCCCAAGCGAGGAGACATCAAGAGCTTTCTGAAGTTTAACCCGCGCCACTTTGAGGTGTCTGATCAGCCACTAGATGTTGATGATTGGCTGCGTGAGATGTCAAGGTTGCTGATGACTGCTGATGTTCCTGAGAAAGAATGGGTAAAATGTGCCACTCACCTTCTGAAGGGAGACGCAGCTTTGTGGTGGGAGAATTACCTGCAGGCAAACCACTCTGGTTTTCAGCCTACTTGGGAGCAATTCACTGGGGCTTCCAAAGAGCAATATCTGTCAGAGATTGTCATGGAAAGGATGAAGGAAGTGTTTCTCAACCTCAAGCAGGGCAATGACAATGTCAATACCTATATCAGAAACTTCATGAATCTTTCTCGGTATGGTGGCGATGAGATCTCTAATGACAAGAAGAAGCAAAAGAGGTTCAGGCAAGGGCTCAATGCATCTATCAAATATGCAATCACTCATGCAAGGCCAGGGTCTTTTCTGGAACTCCAACATACAGCTCTACAGGAAGAAGCCAGTAGGCAAGTGTTCGAGGAGTCCAAGAAACACAGTCATGACGCATCAAGCTCTTCAGCTATGACAATTCCTTCTAAGCGCCGCGTGTGGGTTCCTAATACCGCACCGCCGCTCCCGGCTCCACCAAGACCTTCAAGCTACGCGGCAAGGCCACCAAACTCCTTTACCGCGGCTCCTAGGGGCTACAACCACAACTACCCTGGAGTGCCTGGCGGAGTCCCTGGCTACGCTGCTCCATGTCCACCTGGTGCTTGTTACACTTGTGGGAACACTGGGCATCAACACTGGAGTTGTCCCATGAACAACAAAGCTCTTCCTCCACCACCTCCAAGACCTACAACAAGTTCTTCTATGGTTCGTGCACCTCCACCTCGGGCTCTCAACATCAATACTAAGCCTGGGTCCACTGTTGCTCGTGCCAACTGTGTCAACGTCGCTCAAGCTGAACATGCACCTGGAGTTGTGCTGGGTATGCTTTCTGTTAACTCAGTTTCTGCACGAGTGTTATTCGATACTGGTGCATCGCATTCTTTTGTGTCTCAAAGGTTCTCTCAGCAACAAGGTCTTCCACTTCAATCATTTTCCAAGGTTCTTAGGGTGCAATCACCTTGGACAACTATGAAGGCTTCTCAAATAAGCCATGGGAACCAAATTGAAATTGGAAACAAAAAAATTCTGGCATCCCTCATTGAATTGGGCAATTCTGACATTGATGTTATCTTGGGCATGGATTGGTTAACAACAAATGCAGCTGTGATTGATTGTGTTGAACGCTCGGTCTCTCTAAAAATTCCTGAAGGCCATATAGTCTATTCTCCAAGTCTGACTCCTGCAATTCAACTTTTCTCTTTGGCGGCTCTGAATGATGATGCTTTGGAGGCTATTCAGAGTGTTCCGGTGGTCCGTGAGTTCCCAGATGTTTTTCCTGAAGAGTTGCCAGGTATGCCTCCTGATCGAGAGGTCGAGTTTGTGATTGAGCTTAAACCTGGTACCGCTCCTATCTCCAAGCGGCCTTATAAAATGGGTCCTGCTGAATTGGCTGAACTCAAATGTCAGCTTGATGAACAAGAGAAGTTGGGTTTCATTCAGCACAGTACTTCTTCTTGGGGTAGCCCAACCATCTTTGTGAAGAAGCGAGACAAGACTGATAGACTTTGTGTTGACTATCGGGCTCTCAATGCTAAAACCATCAAGAATAAATATCCCCTTCCGTGGATTAATGATCTCTTCGATCAGCTAGCTGGAGCTGTGGTATTCTCTAAGCTTGATTTGAGAAGTGGATATCATCAAATCAATATTCGCAAGGAAGATGTTCCCAAAACAGCTTTCACCACCCGCTATGGCCTGTATGAGTACACGGTCATGTCTTTCAGCCTCACCAATGCACCTGCCACCTTCTCGAGGATTATGAACTCGGTTTTCATGGAGTATCTTGATAAGTTCGTTGTGGTCTATCTGGATGATATTCTAGTCTATTCTAAGTCAAAGGAAGAACATGAAGAACACCTTTGGTGTGTCCTAAACAAGCTTCGTGAGAACCGCCTATATACAAAGTTCTCCAAGTGTGAGTTCTGGCTACCTGAAGTCACCTATCTTGGTCACGTCATCTCTACCAAGGGCATTGCCGTTAACCCGAAAACTGTTCGGACAATTGTTGAGTGGCTTCCACCCAAAAATGTCAAAGAAGTCCGGAGTTTCCTTGGTTTGGCTAGTTATTGCTGTCGCTTCGTTCAGAACTTCTCGAAGATTGCGAAGCCTCTTACCGATCTCCTCAAGAAAGGCAAGAAATACCTTTGGTCTCCTGCATGTCAAGCTAGCTTTGAAACCCTCAAAGAGAAGCTCACGTCCACACCAGTCTTGATTCCTCCAGATACATCAAAGCCTTTCCAGATATTCTGTGACACCTCCTTGCAAGGATTGGGTGCGGTCCTTATGCAAGAAAAACAAGTTGTTGCTTATGCCTCTCGACAGTTGAAGACGCATGAGATCAACTATCCTACACATGACCTTGAACTCACAGCAGTTGTCTTTGCTTTGAAAGTATGGAGGCACTACTTTCTTGGCAACCGTTGTGAGATATTTTCTGATCACAAGAGTCTGAAGTATATCTTCACACAACCGGATCTCAACCTTCGTCAGAGGAGGTGGATTGAAGCAATTAATGATTTCGATCTGACAATCAACTACACTCCTGGCAAAGCTAATGTGATGGCCGATGCTCTCAGCCGAAAAGCTTATGTCAACAACCTCATGGTGGAAGAACAATAGCCTCTCTTGTGCGAGGAATTCCGCCAGCTCAACCTTGAAATTGTGGATCAAGGGTATCTTCTGAATCTTCTGGCAACCCCTCTCTTGGAAGAAAAAGTTTGCTCCATTCAACTTGGTGATCCTTACACTAAAAACATCATCTCCAAGATTCAGCTTCCAAAGTATGAACCTTTCACCTTGACAACCAAGGCACTCTATTCTTTAAGCACCGGACTACCCGGGTTTGAGAGAGCAAGTTCTCAAAGAAGCTCATGATTCTATTCATTCTATCCACCCTGGCAGCACTAAGATGTACATGGACTTGAAAACACAGTATTGGTGGCCTGAGTTAAAACGATATTGTGCCAAGTATGTCTCGGAGTGTGATGTCTGGCACAGAGTTAAAGCTGTCCATCAGAAACCTTCCGGTCTTCTACAACCATTGAAGCCTCCGGAATGGAAATGGGAGAAAGTAGAGATGGACTTCATAACTGGGTTTCCAAGGTCGCAGAAGGGCAACAATGCAATCTTTGTTGTCATCGACAGGCTTTCTAAAGTGGCTCACTTCTTTCCCGTCAAGGAAACAATTTCTGCAATTCAGTTGGCTGAGCTCTATATCAACAGAATTGTCTCTTTGTATGGGGTTCCTCTTGAGATCAGCTCAGACCGTGGAAGCATCTTCACTTCCAAGTTCTGGGGAAGTTTCCAAAATGCTTTGGGAACAAAGTTGAACTTCAGCACTGCCTACCACCCTCAGTCGCAAGGAAAAGTTGAAAGGATCAATCAGATTCTAGAAGATATGCTCCGTGCTTGCGTCATCTCTTTCGGCATGAAATGGGAAGAATGTCTTCCTTATGCTGAATTATCTTACAACAATAGCTTCCAGAAGAGTCCAAAGATGGCACCATTTGAGGTTCTCTATGGCCGCAAATGTAGAACTCCGATTGGTTGGTCGGGCGCAGGTGAAAGAACATTGTTTGGCCCCGACATTGTAACTCAAGCGGAGGAGAAGGTTCACATCATTCTCGAAAATCTGAAGGTTGCTCGCCAGAAGAGCAACTATGACAGAAAGCACACGGACATGGAGTATGTCCCTGGTGATCTCGTTTACCTTCGTGTCACTCCCATGAGAGGCACGCACCGGTTTGGTATCAAAGGAAAGTTGGCTCCTAGATACATCGGTCCTTTCAAAGTTCGTGGAAGAAGAGGAGAGGTCGCTTATGCCCTTGAGCTCCCTGAAAAACTCAAGGTCCATGATGTTTTCCATATCTCTCAACTCAAGAAGTGCTTCAAGGATCCCGGTAGGACCGTGGACCATGACCTCATCAATCTCCAAGAAGACATGTCTTATCAAGAACACCCCACAAAAATCCTAGAAGTCGCAGAAAGAAGGACTCGCAACAAGTCCATCAAGTTCTGCAAGGTGTAGTGGTCGCACCATTCCGTTGATGAAGCCACTTGGGAACATGAGCATGAGCTCCGTGCCAAGTATCCTACCCTTTTCGTGTCTTCTTCTTCTTCCTAGAATCTCGGGGTGAGATTCCTGTTTAGTGGGCGAGAGTTGTAGCATCCCATCTGTCTAGCATCTGTAAGGCTACATGGTCTAATAATAAAATGCTACTTCCTACATATAATTGTTGCATCATAATTATATCATGCTCATGTCATCATGCCACCTTGCATTTGAGCATCATATTAAAACCTTTTCATTTGGTTTTTCTCTCATATTGCATTTGCCTATTACTGGTATTTGCCTCTTAATATATTGTATCTGACTTTTGATATAATGATTAAATGCCCAAGTTGAGTTGGGGCATATCTTTTAAATTCTTTCTATCTACTAACATGGCAACTCCCTTGCTATCCCATCCTACTTCTACCATATATATGAGTGTGGCCATCTTATTGTTGTCTTGGTTTTTAATTCAAGCCACCCATATAAATAGGGCTCTCAAATTCTATTCATACACATGCATGCATATGGGTTGATCCAAACCTAGATTTTATGCCATGTAGCATGTCCTTCTCAATTCTTGTATTATTGCAAATCTTGTATTGCCACCCTTACCTCACATACATGCATATACATTTTTGTTTTCACAAAAATGCCACATGCATGCACTCCTTTATTGCATGCAATAATAAGCCACTCTAGTCACATAAAATGACATGCCCCTATGTGGTTTTCTCTCTTGTTTTAAAAGCCTTTTGAATTCTTGCTTAAATTTTAAATGTGTTCTAATCCTAGTCTCTCATCTATGTGTAAAACCTCTCTTGGGCACATGTTACACCCCAGCCCCACAAAGCCACATCTACACCAATACCACATGAGCTCTCTCTTTGTCTATTTTTCCTAAGCCTAAGCTAACTAAGATACCAAGTCACCGTGTAAACCTCCCCTTGCTAACCTAGACCACCTCCACCTGGACCGGCTCCCCTTGCAACCTGGGCTCGACCGAACCCTTCGCTCGACCCAGCCGTGGACACCGAGCCACCATGCCCTGTGTATCTTCTTGGCCACGTGATCACCAGGTCGTACCGCCCATGTCATGTCCGTGTCCGACCTCCCTTCTCTCTCACTCTGCCCATAAAGCGACAATGACAGGAGCGTGCCCCTCTTCGTCCCCATCCACCTCAACCAACCTTCTGCCCATCTAGATCGAGATCCAGGTCGGCCCTTCATCCTCCTGCCTCCTAGCCTTGCCGGTGTTCTGCACCACTCGACCCTCGCCACCTTGCCTAGGAGCTGCAAGGGACGCTGCTGGTCCTGCTCAAGTCACGAGACACGGGGGAGAGCGCCCGGAGCACCGTCGCCGCGCACGGCAGCGCCTTGATCACCATCGATGCTGTCGCCATCCACATCCTCCATGCCGGCCACCGCGTCAACCTCGCTGCACCTCCTCCCGCTCGGCCTAGCTGGGCTAGCCACGAGCGCACGGTGAGCAGCCTCACGCCTGCCATCACTCTGATCTTCCCCTGCATTGGCGCGTGCCTAGCAATTCGCCCGCTCACCGCTGCTGCGTGCCACGCTCTGCTGCTAAGCATGGACACGCGCATGCCGCGCGCGCACGGGTGCCAACAGCAACAGCAGCTCGTGCGCCCCTGTTCCGGTTGTTTTTACCATCGGACAGGACTTCCTCCAGCGTAATCATGAACATGTGAGTTATTCCCAGTATTTCAGGCAACACTCTGGCGAAAACCCCATCTTAAACCATCGGCCACATCCCCCAAAATCTGCCGACGAAGTTTATCACTACATCGTTGTTGATTTTACAGTGCAGTTTCGTCAGTTTTTCCGCGTGTTTTTCCCTCTGTTCTTCTCCTCGCCCCGTCCACTGCAGACCTCCGTTGGTGAAGCTCCAAACACCAAAATTGTAGACCAACCTTCCCTTTATATCTTTGCTTTTTGCGTCGTCGCAAGTTCTGCAGCCAATCTCTCGCCATCTTCAATCAAAGATCGCGGCAGCTAGCTGTTTTCGGTATGAAATCTTCAGTTTCCTCAGTCTGTTGATCCGGCCGGGTTTGCAAAGAGGCCCCTGCGTTTTCTAGAAAACAAACCGGCGCCCGTATGTCCCACCTGTCATACCCTGCTGTCCCCTTGTTCTTTCAGCCCCCGACCCCACATGTCAGTCCCTAGGGCTAGACAACTCCGCGGTACGAAAAGACCAGAGCGAACCCGCTGCCCCTGAGCGCTGAGTCAGCACAGTGGCCCACTCGTCGGGCTCTCCGGCTAGTTCTGTCTCGGTGCATTAAGTCCCGGCTAGTTTTCCAAAAATTAATAAAAATTCAAGAAATATATTTAATCTGTTTAAATCCAGAAAATTAATATCTTTTAATTGTTAATTCCAAACAATACAAATAATATATGTTTTTGAATCAGAAAAATGTGAGGAATTCAAATATGCCATCCAAAATGATGTTTGACTAATTTAAATTTTCGAAATAGTTTAAATTGCATTAAAATGCCTTTTCCTAATTAATTAATAACTTTAATTCTATAACTCCAAATTTGACAAATAATATGTCTAAATCGATCAGCGCGACGAGCCCGTTCTGTTTATGCATTCCATGTTATGAATTGCAGCATGCATAATATAAATATTAAGTGGACAGCAAGTTATATGGGAGCAAAACATGACTAAAAACTTAAGAAAATGCTCTATTCTTGTACCCGACACCTCACCCATGCCATGCTATGCTATGCCATGTAAATTGTGCATCATTCACCATGGCATGCTTGTTTGCTTGTCGCATTTTTATTTATATGCTTGTGCACTTTATTTATGTTGGCCCTTGTTTGTTTGGTTCTTCTTTCGAATAGACGCCGAGCAGGGGAAATATCAGGAATCCCAGGAGTACTACCCAGATCCATCTCTCGCTTCAACCGAGCTGCTAGGCAAGCACTACCACATGCTTGCATACATATAGTACCTATTGTATCTATCTTATTCTTGCATCATTGAGTCGCGATTGCATTAAATTGAATTCCAAGTACTGCATAGCCTTTACTTTTAAACCCCACCGAAGCTTGTTCCTCCATCCCATGAGCCATTACTACAGGAGTTGTTTGAGCCATGCGAGTCGTAGAACAGCATGTGTAGGGTATGTGAGTGTCTGATGGATAACGAGGTACCTAAACAACTTAACTGGAGTAGTAATGGGATAATTAATGAAAGAGGCACCGGTGGGCAATATCTGTTATTTGGTTCTTCATGCTCACTTGTGTCCCATAGGACCCTGAGTACTTGATTCCTGTTCCTTGACTATTCGCACTATCCATATACGGGAGACTCTATGAATCCCCCTTTGCCAGAGCTTGATTTGTACTTTATTTCTTGGGGCCACAAAGTAGTTTGGGGTTTTATTACTATCCTGTACTTATGCCATGCTTTACTATTTTATTTAAGATTGTGCGTGGAGCACCTGTACTGTTTACAGATCGCGGCACGATTTCACGGTATCGACAAGCCCAGTCACATTTTCGGGTTCCCAGTCGTTTACAGCCATTCTCGCAAACCCTGGGTCCGTCTCGGAGCCGGCCAACTTCGTTGCGGGTAGCTTATTGGGGTGGCCCCCTGAAATATTTTATGAATCCTGTGATTGCTTTGTCGTGAAAGCCTCGTCGGGTTTTGATTTGGTTTTTCCGAGGTGGATCGTGTGTGTGTTGCTATTTGTGCACCCCTGCAGAGTAAATCTTTCTGAAAGCCGTGTCCGCGGTTATGGACGACTTGGAGCACAGTTTCTCGATCATAGACAAGTATAACTAATGTACCGCTTTTAATTTGACTAAATACCTGACTAGTAAATAGTGCAATACTCATGGAAGGGTTAATAAAACTGCCAACGGATGGGTTGTTCGTCCGCTTTCTCGTTGGTAAGCGAGAAGGAGGATGGATCTGTGACTTTTTACTGTTATAACTGTTGTTTCTAATTAACGGACATCCGTCTATCATTGGTTAGGCGGATGGTTAGCGAGTATCTATAGGATTGTTAGTTATTATATTTTGCTGCAATTGCGTCACCCCAGGTTATGTCCCCTTTAGAGGCATAAAGACTTGCTGAGTACCCCTAGGGTCTCACACGATAAATTGTTTGATTCAGATGAACATGTGTACTCGCAAGATGGATACTAGGTGGTGGAGACAGATGATGTTGGCAACGATCACTCGGTGTAGAGATTCCGGGGATGGGGATCCGTGAGATCTGTGGGCGGGATGTGCTTATTTAGGTGGCATTTTATGCCGATTTGCTTCTTGTCCGTACTCGAATCTTGTTTCCCGCTTCCGCTTGATACTCTGTTGATTGATGTATGAGGAGCTATCCTACACTATTATCCATATCTAGGATATTTCGATCTTGCCGTATGGCGTTGCAATATTTCTATTTATTTTAGATGGTATGGCTCTGAGAACTGTTGTAAGGTAGCTTGCATACATACTCACTTGTGTATGTATTTGATCTCTTCGCCTGTTGCCTACGCCGCTCGCTCTTGTCCCGATGTTCTTGGAAGTGGTTAGGACGGCCGACGGGTCTACACGTGGGTGGCCCCTAGGCCCCCGCTGTACTATTTTAACCACTTTTTGTTCATCCAGGCTTGAACTTAGAACGTAGGGTCCGAGGTAGTTACACCTGGGTGGGTTGGACACCAGGCTCGAGACATGGTCAGAGTCTTCGGGCTACAACAGCGGAGTCTCCAGAGACGAGCTCGACTCTAGGCAACACTCTGGAGGGGTATAGTGGGAGCAATCCTCGGAGGGACGGAGACAGGTCCGGAGACCTGGCAGGGGTCTCCGGAGTATCTAGACTCACGACACCTTCTATTTAGACCACTTCTATTTCATACAACTTCTCTTGATTCTTTTCCAATCTTTTCTCCTTTAAGAGTTTTAACACCGTATTATGCATTTTTGATGGTAAGACCTGCAAGATACTTAGGACACGGATAGGAAACACCAAAATGTCTTGAAGAAGGTAAATGCCCTTTCAATCTCTCCTTTTTTGGTGTTTGATGACAACACAAGGGTTTGCATAGAAAAATAGACAATAATAACATTGCAAAACAAGGTTCATGAGGTATAGAGAGGCTCCCCCTAGATATGTGCACATTCGAGATTTTACATTTGAATACAAGTGCACAAAGACTAGGAACAACACTCCCCTAGATTAGGTGAATAGATACATGTGCAAGTAAAAGGATAAAACACCAAGGCATATACTTTCACAAATGGTAAGACAAGGTAAACGTAGATAAAGACTAGCATGGCACACATGTCTTACCACATATAGACAAAGTTTAAACATAATACGAACACATAATTATCAAACGAAAGATAACATGGCACGAATTTCACAAAGAGGCAAATGCAAAAGCAAGAAACTCGTGCCTCCCATGCAAGTACCGTGAACAACCTAATAGAGTAACTTCTCCCCCTTTGGCATCGAGACACCAAAACGGGGAAAGATCTAACCTACACGCCCCAAGCGGATCACTCGTTATCCTCGTCTTCCTCTTCTTCTTCGGAGCACTCCTCAGAATCCTGAGCATCATCATAAGCAATGCCCTTGCCACGGTGAGCAGAAGAGGCATCATACTCAAACAACTTCCAATCAACATGGCCTTGAGCCCATGAACCATAGGAGAGAGTGCGAGAGGCCTGTGGCTGAGATGATCCTTCTCTAGCATCATCATCATCCCAGTTCTTCAACCTTCATAGAATCTGCATGTCCCTCTTGTAAGAATCATCCTGCCCCCTTGTGGATGTTAATGTTCATTCAAAGGAGCATCATCTCCCAAAAGGTGGTATTCTTGACTTGTACTCTCACATACTCATAGGAGAGCAGAGGCATCCTTGCGTTACTAGCATTCATCCTCCTAGACCGAATCGGTCTGACAGAGGGAGGTTGTCCTCCTCTTCTTCTCCAATCTCATCATCACTAGTAGGTACGGGAGTAGTATAGCCACGAGGGTCCGCTGTAGTTGATGGAGCCTTACGTTGCAGTTGGAGAAGAGCATGCTCCACTCAAGGAAGACCGACAAGCGGGAAAGACAAGTTAATCTTCGCAAAGTGGGAGAGAACAAGTCTCATGACATAGGGAGCATAGGTGGGAGTCTTCTTCTCGACAATATTGATGGACATCTCCATGTAGATAAAGTACATGGCATTAAGGGGAGTGGCAGCAGCTTCAGGACCATCGAGATACATTGAATGAGCACAGACCATGAGAGGTACCAATTCCCCATGAATTCTGTCGAGGTTGCCATCTTGAGGATAGATGTTCTCACAGAACATACATAGCACAATGTGGAAAAGAGGCTTGAGGTTCCTTGCTTGACCAAGAACACCATTCTTGGAGTAGAGAGGAGCAAGAGGATTCTTACAACACTCAAGGGTGGATGTCTCATGCAGCCTAAGACCAACCGGGGAGGTCATGCCTTCGAACCGATATTCCAAAACCTCGGAAGTCTCAATGAAGTGGTGAGACTTCCTCCTCATGATTCTATACTCATTAGTGTTCAGCAACTTTAGGGTGGTGAGATTGTCATACTTCCTCTTCGTGGATAGTTCCTCCCGCTAGAGGCACTCATCTTCTTTCTTGAGAATTGACAATTTTTTCTTGGTCTCTTTCCTTGTTGTATATTCATCTTTACTTTCAAATTGATGATGACCAGTAGTCTTGCGAGGGTTCCCCCCATAGTTTAGAGTCTTGGACTTGGTTCGACGAGGATGAGAGCTACCGGAATCACCTGGCTCCATGGAGGTACTCTATCAGTGGGGAAGAGGCCTAACAGTGGAGTGAGGTGGCAGGCCGCCGGTGGTGGCGAATCCGGGGCAATAGTGGCCCCGGTGGTGCAGAGTAGAGGAGGGTACGGTGGGTGTTGAGAGGAGGGGAGTAGGGGTGGAAAGAAGTATTCCCTCTGATCCATATTAATGTTCTTAGATTTTCCTATATTTAAATGTATCTAGTCATGTTTTAGTGCTAGATACATCCGAATCTAGACAAATATGAGAAGATTAATTTGGATCAGAGGGAATAATTGGAAGTTAGCACCACCCTGACGTCCCTTACCTCTATGGGGCGAAACCATGCAGGCTAGAGTTTCGGGGCCACCGACAGGACAAGCAAAGATTAGATAGAAAGGTTTGGGATATGGGATAAGGCTTGGATTGTTGAACTGGTGAGAACTCGAACGAAAAATAAAAAAGGATCCAAAGAGAAACACCAAACAAACTCCAAAGAACTTGACTAAAGAATATGCAAGAAAGGTTCACTAAGGTCCAATCCCTCAAAAAGTGAGGGTCGGTGGCCGAAGCCACCATGTTTGAGTAGACTTGGCTTGGAACCACGAAGATATATCTTGGGTCCATTACCACTCGTCATTGAAGCTCACATATCACGAAATTATATTAAGAGAATGATTTTCTCACTTTGGGCATAATGGGGAAGGGATATCCCAATCAATTAGGACCACACTCCCCTATTTCCACGCCTACACCTAGATAGGATAACACATTAGATCATGGGTATAGGTTCATGATCTCAAGCCACATTGCTCAAATCAATGATATTTAGTTCATGCCTTAACTCTTGGAATATTCTTTCATCAATGGGCTTGGTGAACAAATCCACAAGATTCTTTTTGGTGCTCACATATGAGAGATCAATATATCCACTAGCCACATGCTCCTGGATGAAATGATGATGAATATCAATATGCTTAGTTCGTGTGTGTTGCACTAGGTTGTAAGAGATCTTGATTACAATTTGATTGTCGCAAATAAGAGGCACTTTGTCACAAGTGACACCATAATCCTTTAAAGTTTGCCTTATCCACAACAATTGAGCACAATAACTAGCGACCGTAATATACTCGGCCTCGGTGGATGACAAGGAGACACAATTTTGCTTATTAGATGACCAACACACTAAGGAACTACCAAGGAATTGGCAAGCCCTAGAGGTTGACTTCTTTCCAACCTTTTCTCCTGCCCAATCCGAATTCGTGAATCCATGAAGTGCAAAGCATGAGCCTTTGGGGTACCATAAAAGCCAAAGTTTGGGGTATCAACTAAATATCGAAAGATTCGCTTGACCGCCACAAGGTGGTTTTCTTTTGGGGTGGCTTGAAACTGTGAACAAATACCCACACTCAACATGATATTCAGTCTAGATGCACAAATATTGAGTAAAGAACCAATCATAGAACAATATACCTTTTGATCCACATATTTACCATGAGTATCAAGAGTGAGGTCGCATTTGAGAGGCATGGGACTCTTGGCTCCATTGAGAACTGACAACTTGAACCTCTTGAGCATATCTTTAATATATTTGGCTTGTTTAATAAAGATACCTCCAATCTACTTCTTCCCTTGAAATCCAAGGAAGAATTGCAATTCGCTCATCATAGACATTTCAAACTCATCGGTCGTTAGGTTAGCAAATACATCATTGAAAGCTTTGTTAGGAGAACCAAAGATAATATCATCAACATAAATTTGGCATATAAACAAGTTTCCTCCAACTCTCTTAGTAAAAAGAGTGGGGTCAATTAGCCCAACTTCGAATCCATGGTCAACCAACAACTTTCTAAGGTACTCATACCACACACGTGGAGCTTGTTTAAGTCCATAGAGTGCCTTATCAATCCTGGAGACATGGTTCGGAAACATGGGATCCTCGAAACCCAGAGGTTGCTTGACATACACCAACTCATTTAGGGGACCACTAAGAAATGCACTTTTGGCATCCATTTGTTGCAACTTGAAATTATTATGAGATGCATATGCAAGCAAGATACAAATGGATTCAATACGACCAACGGGGCAAAATTTTCACCGTAGTCGATGCCCTCGACTTAGGAGAATCCTTGATCCACCAATCTTGCCTTGTTGCGAATGATCATCCCACTTGCATCTGGCTTGTTCTTGTTGGGTTCGCAACATAGAAAACCAAAAAATTCCTACGATGGGAACTACTAAGCACCAAGATCTATCTACTAGATACAAGATATGGGTGGATATACATCCATAGAGAACATACCCTTGTAGACCGAGAAAGTGTAATGAGGTTGAACTCGTGGATAATGAGGTTGATCGAGAAGAAGTCCAGCGCCGCAACTTAGCAGCGCATCCGAGATCGCACACACGTCCAGTCCACCGAACAACCTCCACCTCCTCGCTCCAGTGATGCAGTGGAAGCAACAACTCCTTCTAGACGAAATGCCATCAGGAACATGTATCTTGCTAATCCGAGACCATGGGGGAATAATTCTAGAGGGGGAGAGATCCTTCACGAGGAGGTGTGCTTTGAGAGGGAGGAGAGGGGGCCTTTTATAGGGAAAGGGGGAAGCCCCCCCCATGGCCGACGCTAAGGGGAGGTGCCCCCACCTCTTCCTTCATTCATGTGGTGGATGCTCCACTCGCATAAATTTGCCTCCACTCAAATTCCCACTCAATGCATGAAATTTCCACCAAAGTTAATGCAACTCTCATTTAATAAAACTCTTTTATTTATTTTATTCATAATTTTGTTAATTACTTTAATTAACAAACATTCACATAAAACCCCCTGCAATATTTCAATATCACATGCAGAACCAATTTCAACAATTTCACCCGAAACAATTCCAGTGCCATTGAAATAATTCTAGTGTTGCAAATCTTTTGTCTGGAACATATTTGCTCCAAATGGTGTTGGTATCCCTTAAGTGTGTCACCCTACGATCTATGAATAATGTAGACATGACTCAAACCCTTCTCTGATCAATAATCAGTAGCGGGACCTAGAGATCCATACTGACTCCCACAGATTTAACGATGACTTCTATGATCATGATAACCTTTAACGCTAGTAACTAAATATATTACATGTTCGAGATTCGATCATCGATATCTCTATACCTAGTTTGATCTCATTGCTGACATGCACTCTTTTCTCATTCCCGTGATATAACATTCTAGTGATCACATCACTTGCTCGCAAACTATCTTAATGTGATATCACCGAGATGGCCCAAAGTATATCTATCCGTCATCCGGATGGAAAAATCCCACTCTTGATCCATGAGCCTCTACATAACACCTTCGTAGCACTGAACCCACCTTTATAGTCACCCTGTCATGGTGTGACGTTTGATGTTATCAAGATACTCTTCTAGTGTTAGTGATTGGCATGATCTCATGGTCTAAGGACTAGGATTACTTTGTATGATGTTATAGAAATATAAATAAATGCTATACTCCGGATGAATGTTCATCACATAATTCCACCAATGTTGTTACCTCGTTATTAACAACATCCAATGTCCATGATGAGGAAACCTTGATCATCTTGTTAATCAACGAGCTAGTTTATAAGAGAGGCATAACTAGGAACTTTCTATTTTTTATTAAGCACACATGTCTTAACATTTCCAATCAATACAATTATAGCATGAAAAATAAACATCTACCATATACTTGGAATACATATAATAACAACTTTATTATTGCCTCTCAGGGCATATTCCCTTCTGTCTCCCACTTGCACTAGAGACAATAATCTAGTTACATAGTGATAAATCTAACACCCATGGAGTTCTGGTGTTGATCATGTTTTTCTCTAGGGAGAACTTTAGTTAAAACAGATCTGCTACATTGAGATCCATGTGTACTTTACAAATCTTTATATCTCCATCCTTGACATGCTCGCGGATGGAGTGAAACCGGCGCTTAATATGCTTGGAATTCTTGTGAGACCTTGGTTCCTTGGCGTTGGCTATGGCTCCATTGTTGTCACAATAGATCACCATTGGGTCCAACGCATTAGGACCATGCCTAGTTTAGTTATGAGCTCCTTCATCCAAACCGCCTCCTGTGTTGCTTCTGAAGTAGAAATATATTCCACCTCCGTTGTTGATCTTGTCACCACAGGTTGTTTGGAGCTCCCCCAACTAACTAATGCTCCGTTCATGAGAAATACGTATCCAGATTGAGACTTAAAGTCATCTAGATCAGTGTCAAAGCTAGTGTTGACATAACAATTAGCGACCAGCTCTTCTTCACCTCCGTATACAAGAAACATTTCCTTACTTCTTCTTAAGTACTTAAGGATATTCTTTCCGCTATCCAGTGTTCCGTACCTAGATCAGATTGGTACCTATTAGTTAAACTAATAGCATGTGCCACATCTGGTCTTGTACATAGCATGGCGTACATTATAGAGCCTATGGCTGAAGCATAGGGGATCTTATCTATTATCTTTGTTTCTTCCGCCGTAGCCGAACTTTGAGTCCTACTCAATGTCTTGCCTTGCAACATAGGTAAGAACCCCTTCCTTTCGTCCATTTTAAACTTCTTTAAAATTTTATCAAGGTATGTACTTTGTGATAACCCAATTAGGCTCCTTGATCTGTCTCTATAGATCTTAATGCCTAATATATATGATGCTTCACCAAGGTCCTTCATCGAAAATTTGCTGTTTAGATAACTTTTAACCTTGTTTAAAAGATATATATCATTTCGAATCACTAATATGTCATCCACATATAATATTAGAAATGCCACATTGCTCCCACTCACTTTCCTATAAATACAAGCATCTCCATAAGTTTGGACAAATCCAAACTCTTTGATCACCTCATCAAAGCGGAGATTTCAACTCCGAGATGCTTTCTTCAGTCCATAGATGGACCGCTGAAGCTTGGATACCTTGTCAACATCCTTAGGATCGACAAAACCTTTTGGTTGTATCATATACAACTCTTCTTCAATATTACCATTGAGGATGCAATTTTGACATCCATCTGCCATATCTCATAATCAAAATATGCAGCAATTTCTAACATAATCCTAACCGACTTTAGCATCGCTACGGGAGAAAATGTCTCATCGTAGTCAATTCCTTGAATTTGTGAAAACCCCTTTGTGACAAGTCGAGCTTTATAGATGGTCAAATTACCATCAGCATTAGTTTTTCTTTTGAAAATCCATTTATTCTCAACGGCCTTTTGATCGTGAGGTAAGTGCACCAAGGTCCTAACCTGGTTTTCGTACATGGATTCCATCTCAGATTTCATGGCTTCTAGCCATTTGTTGGAATCTGGGCTAATCATCGCTTCTTCATACGTCGTAGGGTTATCTATTTCATCAACCATGAAATTCATAACAGGATTTTCGTACAGTTCAGGAGCTGCACGTGTCCTGCTTGACCTATGAGGTTCGGTAGTGTCCTCTTTTAGATTTTCATGATCATTATCATTAGTTCCTTCTTCATTTGGTGAATTCAACTCCAGAACAATTTCTGGCACTGCGCCACTCGCCATTTCATGAAGAGAAGGTTCAATAACCTCTTCGAGTTCTACCTTCCGACTACACACACCTTTCGCGAGAAACTCTTTCTCTAGAAAGGATCCATTCTTGGCAACGAAAACCTTGCCCTCGGATTTGTGATAGAAGGAATACCCAATTGTTTCTTTAGGGTATCCTATGAAGACGTATTTTCCGTTTTGGGTTCGAGTTTATCAGGATGAAGTTTCTTCACATAAACATCACATCCCCAAACTTTAAGAAATGACAGCTTGGGTTTGTTTCCAAACTACAATTCATACGGTGTCTTTTCAACGTATTTAGATGGTGCACGATTTAAAGTGAATGCAGCGGTTTCTAGTGCATACCCCCAAAATGACAGTGGCAAGTCAGTCAGAGACATCATAGATCGAACCATATCCAATAATGTTCGATTACGATGTTCTGACACACCATTACGATGTGGTGTTCCGGCAGGTGTGAGTTGCGAAACTATTCCACACTCTCTCATATGTGTGCTAAACTCGTAACTTAGATACTCACCTCCACGGTCAGACTGCAGAAATTTGATCTTTCTATTATGATGATTTTCCACTTCACTCTGAAATTCCTTGAACTTTTCAAAGATTTCAGACTTGTGTTTGATCAAATAGATATACCCGTATCTACTCAAATCATCCGTGAAAGTAACAAAATAACGATATCCACCTCACGCCGACACACTCATTGGACCACATACATCTGTATGTATGATTTCCAATAAAATTTTCACCCACTCCATTATACCGGAGAATGGGGTTCTACTCATCTTGCCCATAAGGCATGGCTCACATGTATCAAATGATTCAAAATCAAGTGATTCCAAAAGTCCATCAGAATGGAGTTTCTTCATGCGTTTTACGCCAATATGACCTAGACGGCAGTGCCACATATATGCAGATATATCGTTATCAAGTTTAATCCTTTTAGCATCAACATTATGAATAAGTGTATCACTACTATCGAGATTCAACATAAATAAACCATTCATCACATGTGCTTGACCATAAAAGATATTATCCATATAAATCGAACAACCATTCTTTTCAGATTTAAACGAATAACCACTTCGCAATAAACATGATCCAGATACAATGTTCATGCTCAGTGCAGGCACCAAATAACAATTATTTAGATTTATCACTAATCCTGATGGCATATGGAGAGGCAGCGTTCCGACGGCGATCACATCAACTCTTGATCCATTGCCGACACACATCGTGACCTCATCCCTTGCTAGATGTCGCTTGTTCCACAGCCCCTGATTTGAGTTACATATATTAGCAACTGAACCAGTATCAAATACCCAGGTGCTACTGCGAGTACTAGTCAAGTACACATCAATAACATGTATATCACATATACCTTTGTTTGCCGTGCCAGCCTTCTTGTCTGCCAAATACTTGGGGCAGTTGCGCTTCCAATGGACAGTCCCTTGCAATAATAACACTCGGTATCAGACTTAGGGCCAGCTCGGGATTTCTTTTCAGGCGCAACAATAGATTTTCCACCCTTATTTCCCTTCTATTTACCGTTCTTGTCCTTCTTCAAACCAGTGGTCTTATTGATCATCAACACTTGATGTTCTTTCTTGATCTCCACTTCTGCAGTCTTAAGCATTGGCACAAGCTCGGGGAGAGACTTCTTCATGCCCTGCATGTTATAGTTCATCACGAAACTCTTGTAGCTAGGTGGCAGAGATTGGAGAACACGATGTATGCCTAAGTCAATGGGAATCGTTATTCCCAAGGACACAAGCTTATGGGCGTACCCAGACATTTTGAGTACGAGCTCAGTAATGGAGCTGTTCTCTTCCATCATATAACTAGAGAACTTTTCAGAAGCGTCATAACTCTCTATGGCAGCATGGGTATCGAAAATCATTTTCAATGCAACCATGGTATCAAAGGCATTACCATTCTCAAAACGCTTTTGGAGTTCCGGCTCTAGCCCATACAACATGCCACAATGAACGAAGTTGTGGTCCTCCTGACGAGTCAAAAATACATTCTTTTCCTTGTCAGGGGCATCAGAAGCTGGTGGGGGGGGGGGCTAGCGGCGCTTCTAGCACATATTGCTTTTGTGTAACAGTGAGGAGAATCCTCAAATTCATGGCCCAGTTGGTAAAGTTGCTACCATTCTTCGCAACTTTCTCTTTCTCCATGAACACATTCAAATTAAAAGTAGGTGGTCCAATCTACAACAGAATTTGTAAAGTTTAGACTAAGTTTATGATAGATCGAGTTTAACTAATCAAATTATGAATGAACTCCCACTCAAAAACAACATCACTCGTGTCTTTTTGGTGATTACATGAACCAAATCCACTACACCAAGTCCGATCATCACGTGAGTCAGTGTAGCTTCAAAGGTGAGCATCTATATGGGCATCATATAAACTATATGACTCATGCTTAACCTTTTGGTCTGTGTTCTGAGGCCATGTCTGCACATGCTAGGCTCGCCAAGTAAGAACCTTAGTACTCGCGTGTGTAAAATTGTCTTACACCCGTTGTATGAAAGCATAGAGTCAAAAACACCCAGTCATCACATGATGTCTTAAAACAACGATCCATAAAAGGGTGCATACTTAAGGGAGAACACATTTTATCTTGATATCTAAATGAGGGATCATCTTATAATGCTAATGACATGGGTATACCCTACAGGTACTCGAGTTCGGTATATACGGTCCTGGTACGGCGGAAGCCCACGGTGTTGCCAATGCCCAAATGGAGAATTCAAGTGGCCCACAGACTCTCGATTGCTTGCAAGACAAGAAGAATCTTAAGGTAGAAAGTTTAAAGGGAAAACCCTAATCTGTAACCGACTCGACCTGCTACCCGAGACCTAGCCTATCTATATAAAGGCTAGGAGGGGGCAGCGATGAGGACACACACACGCAACCCTAGTTTCCACAACTCTCGCCAGATTGATCTACGCGCCCCTGTAATCTTCGATTCCTTCATTAATTCCAAGAGTAGACAAGCAGGAGTAGGGACCTCTACGAGGCCTGAACCTGGGTAAAACATGCGTCCCTGTGTGCTTGTTTTCTAGCCGACTGATGCCTCCAGTGCTCCCTCGTTCTCCAAAACCCAAGTCCATAACAATGGGCACTGATGAGTTAAACCCTTGTCAATTGGCACCGTCTATGGGAATTGGGAGTGTTGATGTCGTGGCTTATTCGGCCCCATCAACCGCGATCTACAACTCTGCAACAACAGAGATTCGCCAGTTCTTCGGCGCGTTCGACTTCACCGTCCACACACCAGCCACTCATCCGGCTTTCGAGTCCGTGGGCGACGAAATCAGTCTGTCGATTAGGAGCTTCTACTTCTAGGTTGGTCAGATGGGCACACTTCGCATGTTTTACCAGCCGACGGCACCCGCGATTGCTCCAGCATCGTGGTTCCCGCCACCAATCGGCACCCTCAGCGAGCTCAACGCCTCGACAATAGCTGAGAGCACGGACATCAACAACAGTCGCGGATCCGATCTGGGTGACCTGGCCATTGAAGACGGAGCCTACGGCTCTTGATCTGAAAGTTGCGGGAGCAACAGCTTCCCCAACCACTTCATGTGCACAGTCATCAACGAAGGCGACACTATCACCAATCGCGAAAACATTGGCCCCGGACCTGGTATCGGACCGCCCAACGGCACTGGACCACCCAACGGTAGCACACCAAATGGCGGCCCCACCAACGGTGGCAACGGCGCACCCGTCAACAATGGAGTGGCAGGAGAACCGCCTACCATAGTGAATGAGCACACGGGAGAGCGCATGGTGATCAAGCTCAACGACAACGAATGGACCCACTGTCGAGAAGCTTTGCGAGGAAATCCCCTGCCCCTCTTTTCCCCACAAGACATGCTGATGGGCTACCATTGGCTACTGAAGGAGGAGTACAGACGCCAGCTACATGCAATCGCGCAACTTGAAGCGCGTAAAAAGGCAGCAGACGAATCAAGCCTTCGGCGAGTCGGGCTCTCCTCCCACGGAGGATCCTCCTCCAAAGGCAATGAGTACCTGGCCAACAAGAGAAGATCTTGACTGGCCCCCCTCACCGAGGAGGAGCGCGTGGAAGCCACGAAAGTCCTCGACTTTGGCTCCATGATGGTGGATACACGGGGCAACGTGATCCCAAAGACGCCGCAAGCCGTGGTAACGGCAGCCACCATGTACCTGCTCAACAACCAGCTGCCAGCTGGAGATCCACGAGCTGCCATGCACCAATCTACGATCGCGGGCTTGGGGCTAGTCGAGGCAGCGCTCGGCAAAGAACCTGTACCGGAGCCAAAGAAAAGCAAGGCTCTGGCAAAACACTACTCCTCGCCTTTGTCCAGCAACGATAGCCATGACCTATCCCGACATCGCCGCTCACGGTGACACGATCGCGACTACGATGCATGCGATGACCCCATGCAGCGCAAAATCGACAAATCAAGGGCAAGACACGCTCGTTCGACTGACTCAGAAGAGGACAAGACTAAACTCTGCGGCGCCAGATGCTTCAGCATGGCCATCAGGCAGAAGCGAATGCCTAAGGAGTTCAAACTCCCATCAGAGAACCCAAAATTTGACGATCTACAGGACTTGAAAATACGGTTGGAAGACCACATCTCCTCCGTCGAACTACATGGCGGGAGTCGAAGCACGGCTATGCAATGCCTGCAGCTATAGCTGCAGGGCGCTGCTCGCGCATGGCTCAACAATCTCCCGCGCGGATCCATTCGCAGCTGGGAAGAGCTGGTCTACAGCTTCGTGCACAATTTCAAGGGCACCTACAAAAGGCCCATGTCAATCGAAGAGTTGAGAAGCTGCCAACAAAGGTCGAGCGAATCGCTACGCTTGTACATCCAGAGGCGGTCCATCATCAAGAACTCCGCATAAAACAACTCGGAGGACCGCGCAATCGAGTTCAATGGCGGTGTTCGCTGTATAGAACTCAGGGAGGAGCTGGGCCGCTCTAAGCCCAAAACAATCAACCACCTGAGGGAAATCGCGAATCGGTGGGCTGACGGAGAAGACTCGGTGAAGAACCACACATACTCCAATGACGACGACGACCTTGGGCACAGACATGATCACCGAAGCAAACGTGGAATGCATGTCTACGACGACCGCGATGAAGTCAACATGATCGCAGCCGACTATGCCGACAAACGCGACGACAACCGCAACAGCGGATACCACAGTGGTGGATACCGCGACACCGGAAAAACCACGTAGGTGTGGCAACACCGCACTCGCGAAGAGGCACCCGTAACATCTATCGAGGACAAACTGTCCAGGCCATGCAACGTGCACTTCTACATCGACAAGCACGATGGCAAGAAGAAGTCCAGCCACCTTCTCAAGGATTGCCACGAGTTCCTCAAACTCCATGGAGGCCTGGCCCGGATGAATCGCGACGTGGTCAACAGGGGCTATGGAGCCGCCCCAGGCGTCGTGGCACATGGAGCTCCTCCACCACCGCCCGGACCACCACCACCCGCGGCCGCGCTGGTCCAGCATCACGGAGGCGAACCATACCCACGAGCCGTGGGCAACATGGGGATGATCCAAAAAGGGCGTCCCTCAAATCGAGTGCAGAAGGCCATCACTCGCCAAGTCAACTTGGCGGTCAACTCTCCACCTTCCACCACTGAGTACCTCAGTGGAAGCGACTCCTGCATCACCTTCGACCGACATGACCACCCGCGCCAAGTCCCTCGTCCAGGCCACTATACCCTCGTACTCGAGGCGTGGATTGGGGGTTTCGACATGAGTCGTGTCTTCATGGATGGCAGCAGCGGCATTAACCTCATGTTCGCGAGTACCTTGTGGGCGATGAGGATTCCTCTGACGTGTCTAGAAGTTTTAGACACGACGTTCCACGACATCGTCCCAGGGAAAGGCATATATCCCCTGGGAAAAATCAACCTTGACGTCATCTTCGGCACGCCGCAAAACTTTTGGCAAGAGCGCATCGACTTTGAAGTCGTCGATTGGCCTTCACAATACCACTGCATCCTCGGATGTGTCGCGTTCGCGAGGTTCATTGCAGTGCCGCACTACGCCTACCTGCAAATGAAGATACCGGGTCCAAACGGTGTAATCACAATCAACAGCAACTTCGAGAGGTTCGACAGCTGCGATAGGGAATTCAACAGAATCTCCTAGTCCTTCGGCATGCAGGAGGAACTCGCAAGATTAAAGGAGTCGACAGACAACAGTATGCCTCCCCTGAGCAAGCCAAGTTCACCCGACTTGTCCTTCGACTCGTCGGTGCACACGAAGAAAGTCTAGGTCCACCCAACAGACCCGACCGAGACGGCCCTCATTGCAAACAACTTGAGTTCCGCATAGGAACTCATGCTTGTCGAATTCCTCCGTGAGCACTGGGAGATCTTAGCCTGGTGTCCAGCAGACATGCCAGGTGTCCCAGGGAATTCGCCGAGCACTCACTCAACGTAAATCTAGACGCAAGGCCAGTCAAGCAGACAATTCGGCGACTGTCTGAACCAAGAGCAAAGGCAGTCGGAATGGAGATCAACAGACTCCTCGACATCAAATTCATACGCGAGATCAAGGAAAGCACTTGGCTCGCCAACACGGTGCTTGTGCCTAAAAAAGACACAGATATCCTGCGGATGTGTGTGGACTTTACATCCCTGAATAAGCACTGCCCAAATGATCACTTCCCATTGCCGTGAATCGACTAGATCATCGACTCCACCGCAGGATGTGAGCATCTCTGCTTCCTCAACGCCTACTCAGGCTACAATCAGATCCACATGAAGGAGGAATACCAAGAGAAAACGACGTTTACAACGCCCTTTGGCGTGTTCTATTACAACATGATGCCCTTCGGGCTAAAAAATGTAGGAGCCACCTATCAGCGATGCATGGAAGCCTGCCTCAAGAATCAACTTGTTCGCAACATCCAAGTCTATGTTGATGACATCGTGATGGGTTCATAGCATGGAAAACAAAAAATTTCTACCGCAAGAACGAACAAAACCTAGATCTAATCTAGATAAAAGCCAAGATCTAATCTATTGGACATGAGCAACGAGATAGATGGAACTAACCCTCGTAGATCCGAAAGCGTTAACGAGATTAGATCTCGCGGTTGATGTAGTCGATCACTTGCCGATCTCAAGATCGTGTGGACGATCCTTCCGGCGTCACGTTCCAGCAGCGCTTCCGCCTTCGGTCAAGTAGACGATCCTTCCGGCGTCGCGTTCCAGCAGCGCTTCCGCCCTTGGTCAAGTTGACGATCCTTCCGGCGCCACGATTCGGCAGCGCTTCCGCAGTCGGTCACACGTGCGGAGTCGAAGCAGACCTTCCTCTCCCCGTTCCAGCGAGCAGCGGAGGTAGTAGATCTTCTCCACGGAATCCCAGCAGCACGACGGCGTGGTGGTGGTGGTGGAGTAGAGAATTCTGCAGGGCTTCGCCTATGCCTGTGCAGAAGATGGTGGAGGAGAGAGGCGGCAGAGATTGGACGTTATGAGAGCTTGGGTGGAGGGGGCGCCCCTGCCCTTCTATTTAAGGGGAGGAGGCGCGCCTGGGGAGGGGGAGTCCTTGTAGGACTCCCCTCCTCTAGGGCCAACGAATTTGGGGAGGGGGGAGGAGTCCTCCTCCCCCACGAATCCGTGTCTTGACCCACCAGGACTCCTTGATCCCTATCTTGATTTTCAAGCAAACTCCAAGATATCTTCTAGAACCTTCCGGAACATTCCGAAACCTTCTAGAATCCTCATACAAACACTCCGGAACATTTCCTAACTTAGAAAATGATCCCCTATATATGAATATTATTCTCCGGACCATTCCGGATCTCCTCGTGATGTCCCGAATCCAATCCGAGACTCCGAACAACATTCGGTCTCCAACGCACATTCCATATCTACTTAAAACAACTTCGAACCTTAAGTGTGTCACCCTACGGTTCGTGAATATGTAGACATGATAGAGACACATCTCCTATCAATAACCATCAGCTGGACCTGGAGATCCATAATGGCTCCCACATACTCAACGATGACTTCGCGATCGATTGAACCACTTACATATGAAACCAATTCCCTTTGTCTCGCGATACTATACTTATGCGAGGTTTGATCGTCAGCATCTCCATACCTAGTTCTACCTCGTTACGGATAAGTACTCTTTACTGGTTCCGTGATATGTCATCCCTTGTGACCCAGTCACATGCTTGCAAGCTAATTAGATGAATTTCCACCGAGAGGGCCCAGAGCATATCTATCCGTCATATGGATGGACAAATCCCAATCTTGGTCCATGCGCTTCAACACATACTTTCAGAATGCCCAATGACACCTTTATGACCACCCAGTTACGAAGCGGTGTTTGATGTCATCAAAGTACCCATCCGGTGATGGTGATTAACATAACCTCATGGTCGAAGGATTAGTTTACTATGTATTTTAAAGCTTATAGCAAACGAACTTAATGACTTGATCTTATGCTACGCTTACTATGGGTGTGTGTCCATCACATCATTCTCCTAATGATATAACCTTGTTATTAACGACATCCAATATCCATGATCAGGAAACCATGATCATCCATTAATCAACAAGCTAGTTTAACAAGAAGCTTACTAGGGACTCTTTTATGTTTACAAAACACACATGTATTAGTGTTTCCTAATAATACAATTATAGCATGGGATGTAAACATTTATCATAAACATAAAGATATAATAATAACCACTTTATTATTGCCTCTTGGGCATATCTCCAACACATCGTCATCAAAACAAAAGAGGAAGCCTCGCTAATCGATGATCTACATGAAACCTTCGCCAACCTCGATCGCTACCAGATCAAGCTCAATCCGGACAAATACGCCTTCGGCGTACCATCTGGGCAATTACTCGGGTATCTCATCTCTGCGAGAGGAATCAAAGCAAACCCGAAGAAAATAAAAGCCATACTGGCCATGGAGAAGCCAAAGAACATAAGAGGCGTCCAGCAGCTGGCTGGGCGAATCGCGGCGCTCAGTCGATTCATAAGTCGAATGGGCGAAAAGGCACTGCCCTTCTACCAACTTCTCCGCAAAACCAACAAGTTCGAGTGGACAGACGAGGCGCAAGAAGGATTTGAAGACCTCAAACGTCTATTATCCACCTTACCAGTACTTGTGACCCCACGTGAAAAAGAGCCGTTGTTGCTCTACATCTCCGCCACCAAACAGGTGGTCAGCAAGGTGCTCGTGGTAAAACGAGCCGAGGAAAACAAGGTCCACGGGGTCCAGCACCCAGTCTACTACCTCAGCGAGGTGGTCACGCCAACAAAACAGCGGTACCCGCACTACCAAAAGCTGGCGTATGGCGTTTGATGTCTACGCACTTCTATTCTTGTAGACAGTTGTTGGGCCTCCAAGTGTAGAGGTTTGTAGAACATCAGCAAGTTTTCCCTTAAGTGTATCACCCAAGGTTTATCGAACTCAGGGAGGAAGTGGTCAAAGGTATTCCCTCTCAAGCAACCTTGCAATCAAGATACAAGAAGTCTCTTGTGTCCCCAACACACCCAATACACTTGTCAGGTGTATAGGTCCACTAGTTCGGCGAAGAGATAGTGAAATACAAGTGGTATGGATAATTATAAGTGGTAACGGTGATAGAAAATAGCTTAATGGCATGGAAGAGACTAAAGGAAAACTGAAATAAAGATGGCAGCAAGCAAACATGTAACAGATCTAGTAGCAAACGGTGTTTCAATGCTTAGAAACAAGGCCTAGGGATCATACTTTCACTAGTGAACACTCTCATATAGATATATTCTTCTTTATGATACTACGCTAAACTACTCTCCGGTTGGACACTAATCGTTGGTAGGGTTATAACATCACACCTCAAAGTTCATCTTTCCCATCTAGAAAACCCGACACTGTCACCTTGAGCACTAGATAGGTCCAACAAACACCACAATTTCATAGAGACATCCAACTCCAAATATAACTCATAACAAGTATTTGAAATCTCTAGCCTAAGTGACACCATGGTGTGCACACTGTCAACTTCACACACATGGGGAGAGCAGAGATCTATTAAAGCACTTGAGTAGCAAGGTAGATCTACTTGTTTACAAAGCTCATGATCACAATATGATCATGCATAGAGAGAGAGAGATGAACACATAGCTACCAGTAGAACCCTTAGCCTCGAGAGAGAACTACTCCCTCCTCATCATGGGAATCAGCAACCGCGATGGAGATGGTGGTGGAGATCAATGGAGATGGCTCCAGGGGAACTTCCCCGTCCCGGTAGGGTGTCGGAACAGAGACTTTCTGTCCCCCAAATCTCCCCTTTGGTGGCGGCAGCGCAGTGGAACTTTTCATGGATTTCTGGTTGACGATTTAGGGTTTTGGTATCGGGAGGCTCTTATAGGCGAAGGAGGCAAGGTCGGTGGCCAGCCAGGGGGCCCACACCATGCCCTACCGTGGCGGGGGGGGGGGGGAGGGGGGAAGGGGGGGAGACCGTGCCATGGGGTGGTGTGGCCACCCTGTGGCCCCTCTCCGTCTCGTATTCTGGCTCCGTGAGTCTTCCGGTAAAATAGGAACTTCTGGCGTCTGATGTCTTCCGAAAAAATAGGCACTTTGGCTTTTCTCCCGTCCAATTCCGAGAATATTCATTTTCTGACTTTCTTGGAACCAAAAATAGCAGAAAACAAGCAGCTGGCACTGTGGCTCTTGTTAATAGGTTAGTCCAAGAAATCATATGAAAAGTACTCCAAAGTGTGGACAAAACATAAGAAAGTAGATAAAACCAAGCATGGAACATCAAAAATTATAGATACATTTGCAATGTATCAACATCCCCAAGCTTAACTCATGCTCGTCCTCGAGTAGGTAAGTGACAAAAAGAAAGAATAATTTTTTAGGTGACATGCACCATCATAAACTTGATAAAAGTATTTGTAAAACATTGATAGTTCGGATCATAGTACTTCAACATAACATGAAAGACAAAGTTCTAGCAATAAGACAAAGAAACTATGTTGCAACATGAAAACGCACAAACACAAGATTCATGAATAACAATGCTTTGCAAGATGTTTGTTTGTTTCACATAAAGAAAACATAGCATAATAGTATTTAGCTTGTCCCTCATAGAGTAGCAAATATAAATGCATAGGACACCTTCAAAGTTCATAAGGGCAACTAGATACAAATAGTTTAAAACAAGCAATATCAAGTTATGCATCAATCAACTAGTCTTGGGACAATGCACATAGAACTAAGAATGGCCACTATGGTCTCAAAGTAGGTGCATAAAGGTAGAAGGTGGAGACTCAATATAATGGTGGAAGAAAGGCCTTCATAGAAGGAAGTAGGGATTCAAGTTTCATAAAGAGCTTCCAAAAATTATGGTACTTAATAGCTTTCAGCTCTGATTGCCCCTATCATAAGCATCTTGAAGTGATTAAGGTTAAAGTGAACAAACTATGGTGTACATGCTTGACGAAGTATAAGTTAGAAATCTCATGTCCCTTGTATACGAGGGTCGCTCCTCATGCTACTCAAATTTAGTCACCGGTAAGTTCTTGTCATTGTAAGTACATGCGTATCATAGAGAACCGCCAACGGGGTACCCCTTGCCTGATGATACGGAAGAATCCCCATATCAAAATGACAAGGTAAGCAGACAACGAGCATCTCAGCAATCTTCTTATTTACCATGGGAATATGGTGATTTTTTCTCTCTTTCCTCTTTTCATAATCTCTTTTTCTCTTTTCTTTTCTCTTTTTTCTCAATATAAGACTCTTTTTTTAGAAGAAGAATGCTTCATAGATAGCTCATTATGGTTACACTACAGGTTTCCACCATGTCAGCATGGATTAGACCAGCGGCCCATGCGTTTCTCTAACACATATACATAATTCCATGGACTTACAAGCTCCCCTTTCATTTCACACCGACGACATCCATATAAAAAAGAACATGATATCAACTAGGTACAAGTACCAAGTTGCATGTTGAAAGCGTTCCCCATGAAAGCATGGTTCTGCTAATTCCCAACAAATAAGTGCAAGCATATAAAACATAGAAGACACAATGGTTCAAGTTTATTAAGGTCAAGAAAAATAAAGTGCGCCATCAAGTTCGTGAGAGCTTTAATCACTAGTTTTCTCATAACAAGTTTAATTCAGAAGGTAGATAAAAACATGAATATACTTGGAATAGCGTAAGCTAGTAGGTAGGTATGGTGGACGCTTTGGAATAACTTGGTTTAGGGAGTTGGATGCATGAGTGGAACTCATACTTGGTTGTGGAGGCTAGCAAAAGACTGGGAGCAACAAACTAAGAGAGCAATAATGGCCATAATCATGCAGAGCGACAAAACATCATTGATCAAAGCATAAAGTGATACTGCAAGTCGAAAAATAAAGGATCATAAAGGCTATGGTGACTTGGGATAGTCATAACATGGTGTGATCATGTGCCAAGTCAACCCAAATAAAGCATCAAAGGAGAATACCACTATATTATGCTTTAATATGCTAAAACAACGCATGATTCATCCAAGGCACATTAAGCAATCTCAATTGTTTATAACAAGTCATGCTACAGCAAAGAATACTAAGCATAAATCCAAAACAATATCGAGCATGGCATGACAACGTATAGGCCACAGTCAAAAACAAGCTCTCTTTTACCACTTAAGCATGAACTTTCCTACTCTTTTCCAATCCAAACCAAACTATTTGAAAAACAATGTATGAAAGAGGGGGTCCAACCAATTTATTCAGCAAACTAAGCAAACCAAGCAAACGAAAAACCAAAACGAAAACAAAAAAGAAGACGCTCCAAGAACAACACAAATGTGCATGAAACAATAAAAATGAAGCGTTTGGAAGAAACCTGGGATTTTTATTGATGAAGAAGGGGATGCCTTGGGCATCCCCAAGCTTTGACGCTTGTAATTCTTGGATATTTCTTGGAGTGACATGGGTGGCATACCCAAGCTTGAGCTTTAGTCCATCCTTCATCTCATTACTCATTCCTTCCATACACCTGAAATTTTTCCTTCATACAAAACTTCACACAATCTTTATTAGCAACATTAGTGCACTCAAGATAAAAGGTATTAAGGTTCAGTTCTAACACCAAATAAACTTCCATTAGAACACTAGCTACTGTAGCACTTCCCTCAAAAAGCTCAATTCCCCAAAAGAACTCAAAAAGGAACCAACAAGAAGCAAATGCTGAAAATGGCAGAAATCTGTCAAAATAGACCAGCAGGTAAAGACAAAAATTTTAGAAGACCTTCTTTTGCTCAAATCAAAAAGTGTTAAACTAACGAAAGTTAGATAACAACCTGGGGAAGAAGCACAAAAATTCACGCCTCAAAAGGACGTACAAAGATTTTTCACGAATTTTTACGGTGAAGCACAGAAATCTGTTTTGGGACAACAACTTTCCCAATCATCATTTCTCTCTCATTAGAGGTTACTCTTTGCACAAAAAGCAAATAAAAAGGATAAGGAGCGGTTATTACAGAGGTAATAACTTCTAAGACTCAACTAAAACTTTTGGGTTATCTCCCAATAAGTACTTTTCTTTAACGCCTTTAAGTTAGGCATGATAGGTTGAGAAGATGCTCACATAGGAAATATGCATTTAAGTAAAAGAGAGCATCAAGAAGCAAATTAAAAACACATTTAAGTCTAACCCACTTGCTATGCATAGGAATATTGTAAATAAACAATTCATGAAAGCACAAAGCAAAAAAGCATAGTAAAGCAAAACAAGTGCAACTTCAAGACTTTCAACATAAAGAGGGGAAACTTAATATTATTGAGACACATAAAACCATGTTTCCCTCTCTCATAATAACTTTTAGTAGCATCATGAATAAAAGTAACAATATAACTATCACATAAAACATTCTTATCATGAGCCACATGCATATAATAATTATTACTCTCCACATAAGCATAGTCATTCTTATTAATTGTAGTGGGAGCAAATTCAACAAAATAGCTATCATTATTATTCTCATCACCATAATCATCAAATATAGGAGGCATCTTGTAGTCATAATTAATTTCCTCCTCAATAGTAGGTGGACTGAAAATATCATATCCATCATTGTAATCATCATATATTGGAGGTTTGGTATCATCATAAGCAATAGAATAGCTATCTTCCAAAGATGGGGAACTAAAAAGATCATTTTCATAAAAAGTAGCTTCCCCAAGCTTAGACTTTTCCATAGCATTAGCAATAATGGTGTTCAAAGAATTCATACTAATAACAGCTATTCGCATTCAAATAAAGTTCCATAGGTTTTTTAATTTTCTCTTCAAACACTTCATGTCCTAACTCAAGATAAATACTATAAAGCTCTAATTTTTTTGTCGTTTTCCATTAAGCCTAACTAGTGAAAACAAGAAACAAAAAGACAAAATTGTAGAATCTAAAGGAAATAACTTTGAGCACTCACACCGGAGGATGTGAGTACCTTTTACCTTACCTCCCTGGCAACGGTGCCAGAAAATAGGCGTTTTGCCGTGGGGGGTTCTTCTTCGTTAATCCTCCGGAGTAAATACCTTTTACCTTACCTCCCCGACAACTGCGCCAGAAAATAGCTTGATGTCTACGCACTTCTATTCTTGTAGACAGTTGTTGGGCCTCCAAGTGCAGAGGTTTGTAGAACAGCAGCAAGTTTTCCCTTAAGTGGATCACCCAAGGTTTATCGAACTCAGGGAGGAAGTGGTCAAAGGTATTCCCTCTCAAGCCACCCTACAATCAAGATACAAGAAGTCTCTTATATCCCCAACACACCAATACACTTGTCAGGTGTATAGGTGCACTAGTTCAGCAAGGATATAGTGAAATACAAGTGGTATGGATAATTATAAGTGGTAACGGTGATAGAAAATAGCTTAATGGCATGGAAGAGACTAAAGGCAAACTGAAATAAATATGGCAGCAAGCAAACATGTAACATATCTAGTAGCAAACGGTGTTTCAATGCTTAGAAACAAGGCCTAGGGATCATACTTTCACTAGTGAACACTCTCATATAGATATATTCTTCTTTATGATACTACGCTGAACTACTCTCAGGTTGGACACTCTAATCGTTGGTAGGGCTATAACAACACACCTCAAAGTTCATCTTTCCCATCTAGAAAACCCCACACTATCACCTTGAGCACTAGATAGGTCCAACAAACACCACAATTTCATAGAGACATCCAACTCCAAATATAACTCATAACAAGTATTTGAAATATCTAGCCTAAGTGCCACCATGGTGTGCACACTGTCAACTTCACACACATGGGGAGAGCACAGATCTATTAAAGCACTTGAGTAGCAAGGTAGATCTACTTGATTACAAAGCTCATGATCACAATATGATCATGCATAGAGAGAGAGATGAACACATAGCTACCGGTAGAACCCTTAGCCTCGAGAGAGAACTACTCCCTCCTCATCATGGGAATCAGCAACCGCGATGGAGATGGTGGTGGAGATCGATGGAGATGGCTCCGGGGGCACTTCCCCGTCCCGGCAGGGTGTCGGAACAGAGACTTTCTGTCCCCCGAATCTCCCCTTCGGGGGCGGCGGCGCAGCGGAACTTTTCGTGGATTTCTGGTTGACGATTTAGGGTTTTGGTATCCGGACGCTCTTATAGGCGAAGGAGGCAAGGTCGGTGGCCAGCCAGGTGGGCCACACCATGCCCTGGCACGGCCTGGGGGGACCCGCGCCATGGGGTTGTGTGGCCACCCTGTGGCCCCTCTCCGTCTTGTCTTCTGGCTCCATGAGTCTTCCGGTAAAATATCAACTTTGGCTTTTGTCCCGTCCAATTCCGAGAATATTCATTTTCTGACTTTCTAGAACCAAAAACAGCAGAAAACATGCAACTAGCACTGTGGCATCTTGTTAATAGGTTAGTCCAAGAAATCATATGAAAAGTACTCCAAAGTGTGGACAAAACACAAGAAAGTAGATAAAACCAAGCATGGAACATCAAAAATTATATATACATTTGCAATGTATCAGCGTCTTCATGACAACCAGGCAACTGCGCCACTACTTCCAGGAACACCCAATTGTGGTGGTCAACGACGCCCCGCTCGGGCATATCCTCAATGACCCTGATGCCAGCGGGCGAGTCGCGCTTTGGGGAATCGAGCTATCTCCACGAGACATTACATATGAAAAGGGCGACGCGATCAAGTCGCAAGTCCTCCCTGATTTCCTCGTGCACTGGATGGAGAACCAGCTCCTCGAAAAGCCAGATATCTCCTATCTCTGGACAATGCACTTCGATGGGTCCAAACGAAAGGACGGGGTCGGCGCAGGTGTCATACTGACATCGCCCCAGGGAGACAAGCTGAAATGCATTCTGCGAATGCAGTTCACGGACTCCAACAATGAAGTTGTGTATGAGGCCCTAATCCATGGGATGCGGATGGCGAAAGCCTGCGGCACCAAGAGGCTCATCATCTACGGTGACTCCAAACTGGTGGTGAACCAAATAATGCACGAGTGTGACGCACTGAGCGACAACATGATCGCCTATCGCGACCTCTATGACACACTCGAAGGGGACTTCGACGGCTGTGAACTGCGGCATGTAGGCCGCGAAGGTAACGAAGAGGCGGACACACTCGCCAACATTGGCTCCACCTGCGCCCCCATACTACCTGGGGTATTTCTCGAGTGCATCTGCGAACGCTCCATCAAGCCAAAGGCTCCAGAGAAGAAATGAAGCACGGAAATAGACTCGGGGGCTACGCCACCCAATAGCCAATGGCACTCGATGACCAGGAGCTCGACACAAGACTCGAAGGACCAATGAGCGTCATGATGATTGAGCCATCTTGGACTCAACCCTACATCACATATCTTCTCAGCAAGAGGCTTCCTGATGACCCGACTGACGCGCGACACATTGCGTGACGATCCAAGGCATTCGTCGTCATCAATGGCGAACTATACAATCGCGACATCATAGGAGTACTCCAACGGTGCGTCTCCAACGGGGACGGAAGAGCCGTCCTCCTCGACATCCACGAAGGGACCAGCGGGCACCATGCTGGCAGTCGCACCGTCGCCGCAAAAGCTCTATGAGCTGGATTCTACTGGCCCACAACCATGCGCGACGCCAAGGAGATCGTCCAACGCTGCAACGTTGCCAGCAATTCCTGGACAAATCGTACGCACCTGGTGTGGAACTCTGACCAATACCATTCGCTTGGCCCTTCGCGCAATGGGGACTCGACATGGTTGGCAAGCTCCCAAAATCCTCGCGAGGAGGTTACGTATACCTCTTGGTCATAGTCGACAAATTCACCAAGTGAATCGAGGCCATGCCGGTGACAAACCAATCAGGAGTCAGCGCCATCAAGTTCTTCGAGTCCATTGTCTACCGCTTCGGAGTGCCGCATAGCATCATCACAGACAATGGGACGAACTTCACCTCCAAGGAGTTCGAGGAATTCTACGAAAACCTGGGAATCAACATAAGCTACGCCTCGGTGGCTCACCCGCAAACCAACGATCAAGTCGAAAAGGCCAACAGCCTCATCTGCGGTGGAATCAAGAAGCGACTCCTCCGGCCACTCGAACAAGCCGCCGGATGTTGGCCAAACGAGCTGCAATCCGTACTCTGGAGCTTGCGCACAACTCCAAACAGCGCCATGGGATATACCCCGTTCTTCATGGTGCACGACACTGAAGCGGTGCTACCCGCAGAAGTACGCTACAAAGCCCCACGGGTGGTCGCTTACAGCAAGCAGGAGTCAACTCTTGCACTCGAAGATTCCGTCGACCTTCTTGACGAGGCACGAGAAATCGCAGCGGAAAGGTCAACGATCTACCAGCAAAGCCTCCGCAACTACCATAGCAGAAGGCTATGCCCAAGATCCTTCATCGAAGGAGACCTGGTCCTACGACTCAAGCAATAAGGGCATCTCAAGCTCGAGTCTCCCTGGGAGGGACCCTACGTGATTACAGAAGTAATCCCAGGTGGCACATATCGCCTTAAAGATTTCGAGACAGGAGTCGCATACTCCAACCCCTGGAACATCGCACAGATACGTCGTTCCTACCCCTAGTCGTTTTTACATTTCAAATAAGGCTATTCAGCCAGGCTACTTAGCCACACATTGTACCTCGTACCATCCTACGAATAAATAAAGCTAAGTGCCCTGAAACTCTGTGTTCTCCCTTATTTTTCTGGCAATCTTATCACTCGGGGGCTACACCACCCTTTACATCCTCGTTCTACGAACAAGTCGTAGTATCCCGAGTAGCTGACACAACATCAATCGAACCCTTGATAAAAAACCAACCCAGTTGCAACGCACCTCACAGGTTGGCAAGGTGCTGAGATAACACAAGTCAGGCTAACGAAAAGGAACTGCAGAGTACAAATACACTTGGAAAATATATAAGCTAGCAAGCTCTTTACATATCAATAGAAATTAACTACACTCAACCTATCTATATGAACTTTACAACAGTTGTACAATGATGCGCAGGACACAAAGCTAAAGCTACTGCTGCAACAAAAGAACGTTCGTTTGCTCCTCGAAGAAGTTGACGATTTCTTCTGCTGGGCGATTAACTTCCTGGTAATGTGGAACCATGTTCCAGGTCGAACCTTCCGGCGGGGTCGGTGGCCCAGCGGCAATAGCTGCAACGTCTGCATCTGGCCTATGCAGTCGCACCAGCGACAAAGCAGCCTTGCACTGACCACTAACTGCTGCTGCACACACTCGGGAACTGCACTCAGATCTTGGAACTTCGCCAGAAGAGGCAACAGGCTTGAAGGGACGGTGTCTAGCGGAAACATCGTTTGATAGATTTGCCTAAGGCACGACTGCGCCTTCTTAAAAAAGTGGAGTACTCGAGAAGCATGATCCTGCAGGGTCGCAAGCGCGACCGCACGGTCATGGTCCACCCAAAAGTACCCACTTGCCTGAAGCTGCTCCTGGGTCAAGTTATTCATCAGAATGGCAATCCGGTCTTTCTCATCCTGCGGATGACGAGCACTGACAACTACACCAAGCAAAAAGGGCAAAGTATGAAGACAAGGCATTGCCACAACTGGCTAAAAGAAAAGATAAGAGGGGAGAAAGCTAACATTTGAACTGATCACCCAGTTGTGTCACCTCCTCCAATAGATACTGCTCGCAGGCGGTAGACTTATCCGCCTTCGACTTCCATACATCTGCGCTACCACGGAGGATGGGCAACTCACGCTCCAGTTGCTTAATGCAATCGCGCAATCACGAAAGCAAGGACAACTCGTCCACCTTTGAGCGCGACTGAGCCAAGATATCATCGGGGGGGAGGGGGAGCATCGTGAGGACCACTCGACGTACCCTATCACGAACCAAGCAAAAGCAAATAATACACCAAGAATACATTGACAGAAGGCATAGACGCATTCAAGCTCAGCAAAAGTTTTGACTGGGACACTTCCATAAAAGCATTGTTCCAACACAGAAGTTAAAAGTACAACTATTACAAGATAGCTACTAAGGAGCAGCCTACTTATTTAACTTCGACTTAGACTTCGGGGGCCTCGTCGAATCCATGGCGGTCTCTGGCGCCACAGACTTTCTAGTTCCGACCCCTGATGCCGCAACCTTCACCGCATTCTTCGCTTGCTGCAGCTCCTCGAAGTATTTGGTGACTGTATTGATGAGTTGTGGCCCATATTTACCACATCCAGTAGAGAAGGGAGCAAACACTACCTGTTGGCCATCTGCGCCGACGGGCATCGCCTTGGAAATCGCGGCAGGATCCACCTCCATGCCATGGGCTTGCACCATTGCGAGTGCCATGGTGGCGCCGACATACCGCTAGGAGTTCCTGAAGTCCATGGGAATACCCCTAGCAAGGGATTCCGCTAGGTCCTCCAGGTTGTCAAGCAGTTCAGCCTTGGGAGTTAGATCCCTGCGTATGCGACTGAGCACATTCTTGGCCTTCGTCAACGTCCCTTGAAGAGAAGCGCCGTGGTCTTCAACTGCGGCGACAGCACCAGCCAATGCATCTTTACGATGAAGGGCCTAGGCATCAAAGCTCAGGCCGCTGACATCTACATAAAGCAAAGTGTTTTTACGATACCACGATGTCGAAGCAAGAAACAAAGAAAATTCAGCTGAAAGAATACCCGAGAGGGACTTAGATATCGAGACAAGCTGCTCCTCGAGCAATCTCTCCCTCTTGGCATTGGAGGAACACAAGTCCTCTTCGCGCTTCCGCAAGTCCTCCTCGTGTTTTTGCGATTCCTCCAAAGCCGCGATTGCTTCATCGCGACTCTTCACCGCCGTGACAAGCGCCTTCTCAAGTGAAGTAGCATGACGCAAAAGTTCGTTATGCTCAACTGCAAGAGAGGACGTATCATCAATCGCATCTAGACACTTCACCAAGACAAATAAAAAGGCAATACTAACCTTCAACAACGCAATGGCGATTGTCCAGCCGCGCATGCTGTCGACCCATCTCCAGGACTTGCTCCGCCAGGCGATCAGCCTCCTTCACGATGAGCTGCATTAGAAGAAAACAGAGTTCAACAACAGCACCAAGTATATATTCGACTACCACATCAAACAAAAGAATGCTTACGTGGTCCTCTAGAGACTCCGAAGATGACTGTCACACAGTTGTCCTAGTAACAATCTGGTGTTCCCCAGCATGCGGGGAACTCAAAGAATTGTGCCCGGAGTGGGCTGCCAATGGAGGAGAAGAAGATCGTTCGGACACCTCTTTGGACTTGGAGTCTGCGACTCCGGATTCCTTCAAAAATTGGACGTCGCTAGAAGACGACGACGCTGCTTGACTATAGGACGCATGCAGCAGAAACTTTAGGGAACAGAACTCCAAAAAAGAAACTAAGACAAAGTCAAAAATTTACTAGTCAAAATTTTCAAAATCGAAGGTTTGCTCCTCCGACTCCGACGACTCCTTTGGCAGTTGTAGCTTCTTTTGGGCAGGAGGAGCCATGGAGCGCACAGGAACAAGGGGGATTGGCTCCTCTGCACCAACAGAAGGGCCTTCTGGAGTCGACGATGACGAAGCATCCGAGTCCTCACTACGGGAGCGCTTGCGAGCGTACGGGTCACTGGACTCGGGGGCTCCCTCCTCCTCTTCAATTGGGACGGTCGACTCCGACTCGTCCTCTTCATCTACTTCGCGAGGAATAACCCCTTCAGGAAGATGGGGAAATTGGGAGACACCTTCCAATCCTGCATTCAGAAGATAATTTATTATACATCAAGTACTTAACGGCAATCGACAAAGAAAGCTACTTCGTAGTACAATTCTACCTCAGGAGGAGGGTTACAGGCGTCGAAAGGAAGCATGACTAGTTCGCCTGGAAGATCCTCCTTGGCGGTATACTTCGTCACCAATCGCAACCTCCTATCTACTTCACCCGCAGAAATGTCATCAGCAGATACGCGAGTGAGATCGTTCGCACCAGCCCAGCGGAACATGGGGTGCAGTCTGGCCTGCAGAGGCTGGACATGACGACGCAATCATGTGTGAATGAGGGCAGCGCCTCCCTCTTCTTTACCTATGCGACTCTCGAGGTCATAGACGCGCTTGTACAACACTTCCGTCTCCTCAGACTCGCCAGACATCACTATGTTCTTCCAAGAACGCCTCCTCTTTCACGGCGTCACGGGATCGAAGGACGCGAGTCCGTAGTGCTCTCCATCGGCCTTCTGGTCGCGGATGTAGAACCACTTGTCTCTCTACCCTTGGATGGACCCTGTGAGTTTTATATCGAAATAAGTGGCGAAAGAGTCGACATGGATTCCGTAGCCTCCTACGTTGTAGACTACAGAACCAGATGCCGACTAGCGCTTCAACTTAAAAAGCCTCTTAAAGAGGCCAAAGTGTGGCTCGACTCCGAGCCAGCACTCGCAAAGGGTAATGAAGCAGGAGATGTGGAGAATAGAATTTGGGGACAACTGATGCAGCTGGAGCCCGTAGAAGCAAAGGAGGCCCCTAAAGAAAGGATGCAGGGGCAGAGAAAGACATCGGATGATGAACGCAAGGAATATCACCCGTAAACCAGCAGGAGGGCAAGGAATTACCTCCTCGCCGGGCACTCGCGAGTCGTCTTCCATGGAGGGAAGAAATCCATCTCAACGATGAAGATGCAGCTCGGCGGGCTTGATGATGGACGCACGCCAATCGCCGTTGGTGACGTGGGTTCCCGCGCCCTTCTTCTTCTTAGCGCCGGCGGTGCTGGTGCCCACAGTGGCGGATCCGCCCTTCTTCTTGGCGGCGGCAGACCTAGTGGCGGTGCCTCCCTTCTTCTTGCCCATCTTCCGATGGCGGTGAGAACGGAGGAAGTAGCTCGGAAAGATGCGGAGCTGGTCCAACACCGCAACGGGAAGTGCGCAAAGTAGCAGAGAGCAACAACAATGGAAATGAAGGCAAGAACAATGAAAACAGATGGGGAAATTACTGTCGCTGTGCTGCTACTTAACCTCACCGCAGACACCATCTAATGTGTAAAGTGAGATGATATGGTCCATGCATTTGATCTCTATCATATGCATCATGGTATGATCTTTATCATTCCTTTGTCTGTCAGGCCAAGGTCTATGGAACTTACACGTTGGGTATGTTATAAGAGTATCAACTATACTTCAACTTACAACATTACCATATCATGACACCAGCCCAACAACAATCTAAACTAGATGCTTCTAATTTATCAATTGCATGTTTTTACGTGGCTTAGAGCTTTCGAAGATAGAACTGGTATTACCTACAAACATAGAACCACAACGATGATAACCAAATTATTAGCAACTCGTTATAAACCAGATATTGACTATAGTAGGAGAGACAAACACCTGCTAGCCACTTATGCAAAACTAGTTGCATGTCAAGCATGGAACTGGTCTCATGTGCGAGGACATGTAAAGTAAGTCCAAGCCGCTTCATCCCACTATGCCACCAATATCCAAAATACATGTAAGAAGCAATAACATGATCATCATCATCCACATAATCATATGTGTACTACCCGTGCAAAGCATCTACGCAGAGATAAGACACTGATACCACTGTTGGGTTCAAGGCATCGAAAACAAAAAATCCTACGATGGGTACTACTAAGCACCAAGATCTATTTTCTAGATACAATCTATGGGTGGATATACATACATAGAGAACATACCCTTGTGGACCGACAAAGTGTAACGAGGTTGAACTCATGGATGGTGTAGATGAACGCTTGCTGATCTCAGGATCGAGAAGAAGTCCAGCACCGCAACGCAGAAGTGCATCCATGATCACACAAACGTCCGGTCCATCAAACAACCTCCACCTCCTCGCTCCAGTGATATAGCGGAAGTAGCAACTCCTTCCAGACGAAATGCCATCAGGAACATGTATCTCGCTAATCCGAGACCATGGGGAAATACTAGAGGGGGAGAGATCCTTCACGAGGAGGTCTGCTTTGAGAGGGAGGAAAGGGGGTCTTTTATAGGGAGAGAGGGAAGCCCCCTCCCATTGCTGGCGCCAAGGGGAGGTTCCCCCACCTCTTCCTTCATTTATGTGGTGGATGCTCCACTCACATAAATTTGCCTCCACTCAAATTCCCACTCACATGCATTAAATTTCCAGCAAATTTAATGCAACTCTCATTTAATAAAACTATTTTATTTATTTTATTCAGAATTTTGTTACTTACTTTAATTAACAAACATTCACATAAAACCCCCTGCAATATTTCAATATCACACGCAGAACCAATTTCAGCAATTTCACCAGAAACAATTCCGTGTCCATTGAAATAATTCCAGCGCTTTGCAAATCTTTCCTCTCGAACATATTTGCTCCAAATGGTGTTGGTATCTGTTGGGGATATACTTTCCGGGTATCCTCACTGTGCCTCACTAACCAGGGTGGCCCACTTCGGGTTAGAGCTTTGCTTCACGGGTAGCCCAGTCAGGGAGAAGAGAAAGAGTCTAGTCTGACTACGGGAAGGCCTAGAAGACTTACCGACATAGGCTTGTAGTGTTACTTGTAGTTCAAGATGTACTCTGTAACCGACTCCTCGTCGTAGCTGGATAGGTCTCTCCTATAAACCCTAGGCTGGATGTCTATATAAGCCGTCCTAGGGAAAGCCTTTAGGGCACAACCCCTTATAATACTCTCAACTTGCATAGGCGAAACCCCTGTAACCCATATTCCGGCTCTGTCGTATTACTGGATTGCTAGCAGGAGTAGGATCTGTCCAAAGCCGGCGGATTCAAACCTAGGTAAACTTGTGTGCTCACCATCCCGGAATACCATACGTCTCAAACCTCTCTCTTCCGCATGCCTCGAGGACTCCCTCATGGCGTACTTGTCATCAATCCGACGATAGTTGGCGCCCACCGTGGGGCAAGTGAGCTTCGGATCTGCGTTCCGGGTGGAATCTGCAAGAATCGGAATCGGCGAGACCATCATCGTCGGTCGCATCCTCTATGCCAGCGACATCCCTCTCATCGTTATCAACGAGACTTGGATTCTGGATAGGGAGGTTGTGACTACCTACACCATTATATCTTTTGGCGAGATCGATGTGTACATCGGCTTTGCTGAACCTGCCCCACCCACCCCAGCGGTGATGATAGAGGCAAAAGAAGTTTCTGGCTCCCCTCTGTCCGCGGAGGCGGTGGAGTTCCTGATCCTAGAAAACCCTAATCCCACCCAGCCCGCACCTGTTGCGGAGATAGTGGAGAAAGCTGAGCCTGAAGAAGATCTCGTGGTGCAAGTCGAATCTAGAGTGGATCTCCCTAGAGAGGCCGAATCATAGATCGACCCACCCGCCGGGGTCGAAATCTAGGAGGAACAAGATAACAACGCTGGTTCCGGCTCTTCTAACGCCGGAACAGATCAACCCTTCCTGAGGCATATGTTGAGGCCCATGATGATGAAAGACGCAAGCATGGATGAGGTTCTCGAAACCATTAGAATTTTGAGGAAGCCCACGAGGAATGCCGCAACTACCTTAGGATGCATACATCGCACTTTCTCGAATATGTTGGATCTAGATCCGGCTCGGCCGATGCTGGAGACAACGAAGACTCAGTGCTGGAGGCGATCGGAACAAACGTCGACTTACTGGCATCTTTGGATGATTCCATGATGTCGGTAGATTTCCGAAAGTTCTTCAAGGAATATGAAGCGGAGTACAACTCCAAAGCTGTAGAAGAAGGAGAAGCCATGGCCGAAGGATTCGGAGAAAACTCTCCCAAAGCGTAGGATGACATGGATCTCGGAGACAATCTCGATATCTAGATGTCCGAAAGTACCGATCAGAGCTTGAATCTGGGTAACGGACCCAAAGCCGTCTTTGCTACTGGCGCTGGCAAGAAGGCAAATAAGAAGAACAAGAAAAACAAGACCCTGACAAAAGATCCTCGATCGGAGGAAGTGGTTGCTGAGGATTACAAAGAAGACTCGGATGGAGCTTTAATCCCAGACGAGCCCAAAGAAGCTTTGGTGGATGGACACGTGGTCACCGCTGATGCCTATAAGCTCATCGATGCTGCATTGACCACACCTATCCCTACATCAACAGAACTTACTGCTGCAGAATTGGAAGAAAGGTCTCAGACCCTAGAAGCATGTCGCCAAGTATTCCTGGATGAAGCCAAAAACATCGAGGAAGAGAAGAAGCGGATGGCTACCGCGGATAAGCTCATCCCTCTGTAGCATCAAAAGACCCAGAAAGGCCATGTATAGGCTGACAAATTTCCGAAAGTCCGCAAGGTTCTCTTTGAGGGAGACTCGGGGATGCCTCGGTTCGACAGCAGTGGAGATCTGGTGTACCCAACACCAGTGCAGAACACCGCTGTGGCTCGAGATATCTTAGCAAATAAACCAGGCCCAGAAGAGGTTCGTTTAGGCATAAAGCTACTCAAGGGTTTGGAGCAACAGAAGGTCACGAAATCCGGAAGCAGAAAACTGGTCTCTCAATCCGACCAATGTCGCACGGATCTGGCCTAGGATGATATCAGGCCCCAACAGATGCCGGAATAACATCACCGTTCCGACTGTCAGGAAGACAACTACTCAAGAACTGGATCTTCAGGCTAACGGCACAGAACCGCATGTGACTGGAGCAATGTCGCCCCAGCCATAGAGCGAGATGTAGTTGCATCACTATATCCGAGACACCCTCCTCAGCGAGAGTCAAACAATTGCAGAGAAGAAGACAAAGAGAAATGTTGGGAGGAGGACTGTCAAAAGATGCCACCTCCTAGACATAAAAACCGTTCGGCTGAACCCCACCAAGCTATGGGGAACAAAGGATGAAGGAACGACGAACACCGTGCTGAGTCAAGCCGGCATGGGGCTCGTCGTAATGAAGACCCTCCCTAGAATTGGAATAATGACGCTCCGGATAGAGGCCGGCGATCAGCTGGAAACAATCCACCTGGTCCAACCTCTCCACCAAGTAGCCACCACAACGGCTCTCAAGGAGGGCACCGTGGCGAAGGAGGTGGTGGTAGAAGTAGAAGTCCGGCTCCAAGGCATCGCAGCCACAGCCGTCAACCAGGATGGCGATCTCTGTTACCAAGTGACGCGAGACATCGGATCAACTCTAACATAGAGGCGCGGCGCTATGAGAACGATGGAATCTATGTGGGTCCAAAATGATTTGGACCGCGCATACGACAAACACACTTCCTAGAATGATTTGCTATCTCAAGGCATATTCAGGCCTACAATGGTGTAGCTCGGCCAGATACTTGGCTCCAGGATTTTTTCCAGGCTTGCTGCATCACAGCTCTGTGATCTTTCACGGAGTTGTCCTAGGAAGACAAGCAAATTCCCTGGGAGAGATCACTTTGGATGTCACCTTTGGTACTCCAAAGAATTATCGGACGGAGGCACTTTCCTTCGAAGTGGTCCCGTTCAAGAGCGCCTACCACGCTATATTCGGACGGCCGGCTTACTGGGATTTGATGACTCGTCCGTGTTTCATTTACAATATGATGAAAATTCCAGGTCCCAAGGGCATGATCACCATATGGGGAGACCCGAAGAAGGCACGAGAGTGCGAGGACAGAAATGTCGCCTTTGCTAAAGCCATGTTGCACGCCCAGGAGTAAAAGGAGATCAAGAAGACCATCGACCCGTCCGAGATGCCCATGATGTAGGAGGTGACAAAACCGACTCCGGAGTTCAAGGCATCGGAAGAGACGAAGACAACGCCGTTGAAGGATGATGACCCCTCCAAGGTGACCCAGATAGGTGTAGGTTTAGACCGCGCATAGGAAAGCGCGCTCGTCAAGTTCCTCAAAGCAAATCAAGATATCTTCGCATGGCAGCCATCTGACATGACCGGAGTACCTAGGGAACTTGCCGAGCACTCTCTAAATGTACACCCAAACACTAAACCCATCAAACAGTCCTGGCGATGTTTTGGCAATGAAAAGAGAAAAGCAATAGCTTAGAAACTAACCCGGCTCATGTTAGCCGGATTCATAGAAGAGGTCATCCACACTGAGTGGTCGGCCAATCCTATAATGGTCCCTAAAAAGGACACCACTGATTTAAGGATGTGTGTTGATTATACCGCCTTAAACAAGGCTTGTCCCAAAGATCCGTTCGCTCTGCCTAGGATTGATTAAGTCATCGATTCTACGGCACGCTCGGAACTCCTATGATTTCTCGACACATATTTCGGTTATCACCAAATTTGGATGAAGGAATTAGACAAAGTCAAAACTTCATTCATAACCCCCTTTGGAACCTTCTGTTTTGTTACGATGCCCTTTGGGCTCAAAATGCAGGAGCTACCTACCAGCGCACTATGCAGCATTGCCTCCATGACCAAATCGGATGCAATGTACATGCATATGTGGACGACATGGCGGTGATGTCCAAAAAGAAAGAAACCTTAATTTCTGACTTGGAGGAGACATTCGCCAATCTACGCAAATACAACATAATGCTTAACTTGAAGAAATGCTTCTTTGGAATATCAGCCGGAAAATTGTTAGGTTTCATCGTGTCACAAAGAGGCATAGAGGTGAACCACGACAAGATAAAGGCTATACTCAATATTTCCAGGCCTACTTGCCTGAAGGACGTTTAAAGACTAACTGGTTGCATTGCTGCAGTCAGTCGATTTGTGAGCTGGCTTGGTGAAAGAGCCGGACCACTTTACAAGCTCTTGAAAAAGACCAAAAAGTTTGTTTGGATTGACGAAGTTGAGGCTGCACTACAAGACCTGAAAGCAGTACTTTCGTCTGCTCTTAGCCTCACAGCACCAGAACCTCAAGAACCGATGTTGCTCTATATCGGTACGACAAACATGGTTATCAGTGTCGTCATGGTGGTGAAGAGACCTGAGGAAAATCAGGAATACCCGGTGCAGCGTCCGACTTACTACCTCAGTGAAGTCCTAACTGAATCTAAGCAGCAGTATGCACACTATCAAAAGCTAGCTTACGGTGTGTTTTTCGCATCCCAGAAGTTACGACATTATTTTCAGGAACATCCAATTACCGTGGTGAGTACAGGTCCCATGAGAGATATCATCAACAACAACGATGCTACAGGGCATGTCGCAAAATGAGGCATAGAGCTTTCATCTTTCAACATTGAGTATAAACCTTGTACAACAATCAAATCCCAAATCCTCGCTGACTTTGTCGCTGATTGGACAGAGACAACGGAGAATATGACCCTCCCAGAGTCGGAATACTGGACCTTGCATGTTGACGGGTCTAAGGCGCTCGGGGGCTTAGGGGCTGGCGTGGTACTCAAGTCACCCCAAGGAGATAAACTTTTCTATGTGTTGTAGATTCATTTTACGGCAACAAATAACACTGCCGAATATGAAGCGCTGCTACATGGAATTCGAATTGCTAAGGATATCGACATCTGACGATTAATGTGTTATGGAGATTCGGATCTTGTTGCTCAACAAGTGTCGGATATCTATAATGCAAACAAACACATGGCAGCATATAGAGTTGTCGTGCATGAATTATCGAAATCGTTCGAAGGGTTTGAGGTTCAACACATCCCTTAAACAGAAAATGAGGAAGCATATGCATTATCTCGAATAGGCTTTGCACTGAAAAAGGTCCCGAATGGCGCTTTCTAGAGCACCTCAAAGTTCCCTCTATAAAAGGGGTAGACGAGGAATATCCGACCAAATCCGACTCACCTTTAGTAGCAGTTCTGGCTAAGATTCCTAGCTGGACTCAACCCTACCTTGATTACTTGGTAGAGGGCAAAATACCGGAAGATGAGGTTCTGAGCCAGCACATCGCCCGATGAGCAAAAACCTATACAATAGTAAATGGTGAGCTCTATAAGTGGAGCGTGTCTGGGGTATTTCAGCACTGTATATCTCCGAAAGAAGGAGTGGAAATCCTTAGGGATCCACGAAGGTGAATGCGGTCATCACGCTGCAGCCAGATCCTTAGTGGAAAAAGCTTTTAGACACAGATTTTTCTGGCTTACAGCTAAGGCAGATGTCGAATGGTTGGTCAATACGTGCAAAGGTTGCCAAAAGTACGCCAAACAAGCCCATGTTCCAGCTGATCAACTGAGGACAATACATATAACATGGCCCTTCGCGGTCTAGGGGCTTGACATGGTAGGACCATTTAAACGAGCTCCAAGTAGATTTACTCACCTCTTAGTGATGGGGGATAAAATTCACGAAATGGATTGAGGCTAAACCCGTCACAAGTTGTCATGGAGCAACAACCAAAAGATTTGTCGAGGATGTTATAATCCAATACGGTTATCCGCATAGCATTATTACGGACAACAGGAGTAATTTTTCAATGGGAGAGCTTGCCGAATTCTATGATGAACAAAATATCCGGCTTGACATTGTGTCAGTCGCACATCCACAGGCTAATGGACAAGTTGAAAGAGCAAATGGTTTAATCTTATAAGGCCTAAAACCAAGACTCGAAGCACCACTATGTCATGCTACGGGGGCTTGGGCAGAGGAATTACCCTCCGTAATATGGAGCTTAAGAACAACTTCAAACAGGTCAACCAGATACACACCTTTCTTCTTGGTCTATGGTGCAGAAGCAGCTCTTCCTAGTGACTTGATTCATAGTTCTCCCTGCGTTGCTGCATATATTGAAGAGGATGCAAAAATTTCTCGACAAAATTATCTCGATTTAATCGAAGAAGTGCGTGTTGTTGCTGAGATGAGATCAACAGCCTATCAGCAGAAGTTACGCAAGTATCGTAGCCAGAGAGTCAGAAACCGGTCTTTCAACAAGGGAGACTTGGTTCTTCGGTTGTGCAGAAAAGAAAGCACAAACTTTCCCCAATATGGGAAGGGCCCTTTTTAGTTAGCCGAGTATTGCATAATGGTTCTTACTATCTAACTGACATGCGGCCAGTCAAAGAAAGACCTGCTACTAAGAAGAGAAAGAGAGCTGGAGGCAGTACATACCCGGAAGAATTAGATAGACCATGGAATATTGCTCAGCTACGTCCCGTTTATTCTTAAAATTATCTTTCTTTGTAATCATATATGTGTACATGTTCAATGAGAAAGAAAAGTATTGGTTGCCTAATTTTTTCTGAGAAGTTGTTTACCATCTTATTTCCGAATGATCATGTCACAGTCGAAAATCTTAGAATATTTAAAGTACTTGATGCTCATGTTTGTTCTGGTTATGATTTCCGATTCTAAAAATGCTACCTACGGGTATAACTCTAAATTTTCTAGTTTGTACTTTGGTTATTTATCTGATTGGCGGATGTGGGAATTTTTCGAGTAGTGAATTGTTGGTACTGAAAACCGGCTCTGGTTTCGAGTTTAAACTGGTTTAGCAATTGAGCTTCGTTGCTCGATAGAGATTCCGTGTGGGTGGTTAGCCGGCTCATAAAAGGGACGAGGCAGAAAGCTAGATAAACAATAAGTACAGACAAAACATAAAGTGCTTATGTAAAAATTTCAAGCATGATAAATATAAAGCCAAAAGTGCAAAATAGAACTAGCAAATCTTAGCACTAGCAAAAGTATTATACTACTTATTTACAACCCGGATTGTTTCAGAATAACACATTGTTTTTGCTGGTACTTTACGATGCAGGAGGAGAGGTAGGAGCTGCCGGATCACTGGCGACATCACCTTCGCCTTTATATCTTTCCGAGATGTTTAAATCCGATACGATTTGTTTGTTGTCAGAAACTTCACCAGTTTCTTCGGCGGGCAGAGGAGGCGTCTCTACGCAAGTGAAGAAAGGAGTGTCGTAGCTGGTCAGATCAGCTACATGACATCCATATCTGGCGCAGGAGTTCATGCTGGCCTTGATATCCTTCTCCTGTCTGTCTTCATCCACAGTTGAATATCCTCTGGTTACTTGCCAGATTTCCATGCTTCCATGGTGGCTCATAACCATTCTGAGGGCATTCTGTGCCACGGTGTGCGCATAGGACATGTTCCAGTCCTGAACAAGCTGGGGCATCTCTTTGGCCTTGTCCCGCACTTCAAAGCTAGACATTTTTTTCATGTCCGGAACCTTGAGTACTTCACCAATATCCTCCAAGGATTGGCGGAAATCGTGAAGTAAATCGTCGACTTGAGTAAGCCGGCTGGTGCAAGACTCGGTGGAGGAGGAATCCAGTAAGTTCAGAGGACCTGCGCATACAATGCAATGGTTAGAAAACATATCCAAACTCCAAAAATCGGAAAAACAAAAAGTCAGTAAGTAGGAAACATACCGAGGATGACATCGTCAACTTTGGTCTTCTCTGCCCTAAGGCTCTAGAGTTCAGCCCGGAGTTCTTCAGATATATCCTTCTCTCTGAATAAAACATCATTGATATCCGAGATATTTTGGTCCTAGGTCGTGATCTATCACGCTCTTTAGTGGCCATGGAGGAGGATTCAAGGACTTGAGCAATGCTCTTCTCATGGTCTGCCTTGAGCTGATCCATCTCTCGACGTAAGTCAACATTCTCCACCTCTAGGGTCTTAAGATTCTCGGCCTCTTCAATCATGGCACAGGATTGTTTGACCAGTGCTGTAAGTAAAATAAAACAGTTGAATATGAAATTCGACTATGAAAGCAAAAAGAGCAAGGCTAAGCACCGAAATGTTTACCTTCATCCTCATCCATTGACACCTTTAACTGAGCATTTTCAAGCCAGAGAGCTCTGATCTCTCTCCGCTTGTTGCATATATTCTTCAACAATTCCTGGTTATATGAATTAACTTTCTGTAAGTCAGAATACCCAGGGTCAGAAGTCTACTAGACTCGGGCTAATATTTTTACTAATATCAGCACGAGCCTTGGGGGCTACACTAGTTCGTTCTCTGGAATCCTATGAAAGCATAAATCCGGACTGTCTATCCAACTTCATGCTTGGGGCTAGAGGATATGATATTGAATAAGGAAAAAAGGTGAGGCCGAATTCCAACTTTCATGTTGTTCATGAGTGAGTTTTCTCAAGCTCAGGTTCACCTCAGTGGTAACCTTCTCGGCGAGGGTTAGTGGGATCACTGGTGGTGGCGGAAGCTCGCCGGTTCTCAATCTCTCGTCACGAAGATGGACTTGTTCAAGAAGTTCAGAGTACTTGACGTCCTCTGCTTCTTGTGCTTCTTCTTCGACAGTGATAGTCCGGCTTTCCAGGCATTGCAGGGCCGACCATTGGATCTCCTCCGTAGATTTCCAAGAAATACCAAGTTTGGCAAGACCTGAATTGCTGAGGAGGTTTTCAGTGAAGTTTTCTGCCGAGGGTTCATTACCTATGGAGGGTTCACCCTTATCAAAACCTGAGTCACCCATGGTGACGTTAGTTTGCGACCCGAGGATCGCTGGCTCTGCTGGTTGAGCCAGATCTTCCACAACGAGCAGAGATGGAGTAATCTCCGGCGCTACGGAAGGCTATGGGGCAGGAGTCGGAGGTGCTGTGGCAGGAGAAGTCAATTTCAGTTTTGACTGGTGATACATTGCAAATGTATCTATAATTTTTGATGTTCCATGCTTGGTTTGATCCACTTTCTTGTGTTTTGTTCCAACTTTGGAGTACTTTTCATATGATTTCTTGGACTAACCTATTAACAAGAGCCACAGTGCCAGCTGCCAGTTTTCTGCTGTTTTTGGTTCCAGGAAAGTCAGAAAATGAATATTCTCGGAATTGGACGGGACAAAAGCCAAAGTACCTATTTTTCCGGAAGTCATCAAGTGCCAGAATACAAGACGGAGAAGGGCCAGAGGCCGGCCACACCACCTGGCCACGCAGCCAGGCTGGGCCCGCGCCGGGGGTGGTATGGTAGCCCCTGGCACCCCCTTGGTCTCCCCTTCCGCCTATATATTGCCCTTGGGACGAAAACCCTAAGGGCCCGATCAAAAATCCATGAAAGAGTCTGTAGCCGCCGTCATATCCATCCCTAGATCGGGAGGGATCTGAAGCTCTTCCCGGCACCCTGCCGGAGGGGGGAATTCACCCTGGAGGCCTCCTTCATCACCATTCAAGCCTCCGATGTGATATGTGAGTAGTTCATCCTTGGACTACGGATCCATGTAGTAGCTAGATGGCTGGTTCTCCTCCTTTGTGCTTTCATGTTTAGATCTGCTGAGCTCCGTTCATGATCAAGATCATCTATTTGTAATTCATACATGTTGTGTTTGCGGGGATCCGATGGATATTGAGATGCTATTTCAGATTGATTATTGATTCTATCATGTCTTTGTTATTTGTGATCTTGCATGCTTTCCGTTGTTAGTAGCTATCTTGGCCAAGTAGATGCTAGCAACTCCAAGAGTTAGTATTTATGCTCGATAGTGGGTTCATGCCTCTGGTAATATGGGGAAGTGACAGAAATCTCTAAGGTACTAGATGTGCTGTTGCTACTAGGGAGAAAACAACAATCCTTTGTTCATAGAACAATCATATTTTTTACTTTACACGCAGTTCGTAAAGCAATAATCTGTGGCTTGCAACTTAATACTGGAGGGGGTTCGGATGATAACCTGAAGGTGGATTATTAGTCATAGATGCAGTTGGATGGCGGTCTATGTATAATGTTGTAATGCCCAATCAAGTCTTAAAGGAGTCAAGATGATTAGTATATGCATGTATTGCTTTCTCGATGTTTGTCAATTGCCCCACTGTAATTTGTTCACCCAGCATGTTATCTATCTAAGGAGAGCCACCTCTAGTGAACTATGGATCCCGGTCCTTTTTCTTTACATACAATCTACAATCTTTTACTGCTTTGTGTTTACTTTCTGCAAGCTATTACTTATTTCCATTCGATACGTTTAATCCTTTGTTTTTCGCAAAACACGGTGAGATTGACAACCTCATCGCAAGTTGGGGACAATGTTCTGTGGTTCTGTTGTGCAGGTCTCCATGTTGCTACTAGCACCGGTAGTCCGCCCTGCCAAAGCTCAGCTAGTAACACCTTTGGTGTTTTTCCTTGCTCCTACTGGTTCGATTAAACCTTGGTTTCATAACTGAGGGAAACTTGCTACTGTGCTCATCATACCTTCCTCTTGGGGTTCCCAACGAGCTCTACATCAACCACGCACCAGCACTTTTCTGGGTGCCGTGCATTGAGCCATCAAGCATTTTTCTGGCGCCGTTGCCGAGGAACGAAGAAGAAGAAACTCCCACGTCAATGCTGCGCCATCAAAAGTACATTTTTCTAGCGCCGTTGCCGAGCAGTCAAGGACATCTTCAAAAGGGGAGTCCCTCACAACCAATCTCTTTACTTTGTTATTTTTGTTTTGCTTAGTTTCTTTTTGCTTTGTTTGCTTGTTTTGTTATTCAAAAAACACAAAAAAATTAGTTTTACAAGTTTGCTTTCTTATTTGAAAACCCAAAAAAAATGACTACTCTTGAAAACACTAAGTTGTGTGACTTCACTAGCACCAACAATAATGATTTTATGAGCACACCTATTGCTCCACATGTTCCTGAAGCTACTTTCTTTGAGATAAAACCTGCTTTGCTCAATCTTGTTATGAGAGAACAATTTTCTGGTATTGGTAATGAAGATGCTGCTTCCCATCTAAATAACTTTGTTGAACTTTGTGAGATGCAAAAGCATAGGGATATAGATGGTGATATTATTAAGCTGAAATTGTTTCCTTTCTCTTTGAGAGGAAAAGCTAAAGAATGGTTGAATTCCTTAACTAGGAATAGTATTGATTCTTGGACTAAATGCAAAGATGCTTTCATTGGAAAATACTATCCTCCTGCTAAGATTACATCTATGAGAAGTGAAATAATGAAGTTTAAACAATCTGATAATGAACATGTTGCTCAAGCTTGGGAAAGAATGAAATCTTTGGTAAAGAATTGTCCCACTCATGGACTGACTGCTTGGATGATCATCCAAACTTTTTATGCAGGATTGAATTATTCTTCAAGGAACCTATTGGATTCTGCTGCTGGAGGTACCTTTATGACCATCACTTTGGGTGCTGCAACAAAACTTCTAGACAATACGATGGTTAATTATTCTGAATGGCATACTAAGAGAGCTCCACAAGGTAAGAAGGTAAATTCTGTTGAGGAAACCTCCTCCTTGAGTGATAAAATTGATATTATTATGTCTATGCTTGTTAATGGGAAAGCCCATATTGATCCAAATAATGTTCCTTTAGCCTCTTTGGTTGCTCAAGAAGAGCAAGTTGATGTGAACTTCATAAGAAATAACAATTTTGTCAACAATGCTTCTGGTAATAATGCTTATAGGAACAATTTTGGTAACAACAATTATAAGCCATATCCTCCCAACAATGGTAATGCTTATGGAAATTCTTACAACAATAATAGGAGTGCACCCTCTGAACTTGAAGTTATGCTTAAAGAGTTTATTAGTAAAAAAACTGCTTTCAATAAAACTATTGAGGAAAAACAATCTAATGCTGAAAGAAATATAGCATCTTTGGCTAAAGCTCAATCTTCTTTGAATAAAATGGCTGCTACTAATGAGAATCCCTTTGCAGCTACTAATGCCATACAAGTAAGAATTGATGAAAATGTTATATTATTAGTTGAATTACATGCTAAGTGGGAAAGAGAAGATGAAATTGCTAGAAACATTAGTGTTTCTACTATTACCACCACTAGTGTTGAGGCTAGTAATAGTTCTACTACTTTAGATGATAAGTATGATTTTGATTTTGATGGTTGCAATATCTCTGAAGTTATTAAGTCCCTACAAAAGCTTGCTAAAAGTCCTAATGCTAGTGCTATGAACATGGCCTTTACAAAACACATTACTGATGCTCTCATAAAGATTAAAGAAGAAAAGATGAAACATAAAGCTTCTATTCCTATAAAGCAAGAAGATGGTTGGGAACCCATCATTAATATGAAAGTGAATGACTTTGATTTCAAAGCTTTGTGTGATCTTGATAGTAGTGTTTCTATTATGCCTAGAAGGATTTATGATATGCTTGATTTGCCTCCACTTGAAGATTGTTATTTGAATGTCCCACTTGATGATAATGTTAAAAAGAAACTCATGGGGAGTCTTAATGATGTTCTTATTATGGTTAATAATGCCTATGTCCCCATTGATTTCTATGTTTTGGATGTTGAATACAATGCTTCCTGTCCTATTACTTTGGGAAGACCTTTTCTTAGATCTGTTGGTGCCATCATTGATATGAAAGAAGGCACCATTAAATATCAACTCCCACTCAAGAAAGGTATAGAACAATTCCCTAAGAAGAGAGAGAAGATTTGTTTTGCATCTCCTATGAAAACAAAATTTGGTCTTAATGCTTCTTTATTTGAGAACACTTGATTCTTTTTCTTGCTTCTTATGCCTAACTTAAAGGCGTTAAAGCAAAGTACTTATTGGGAGATAACCCAAAAGTTTTAGATGAGTCTTGGAAGTTATTACCTCTGTAATAACCACTCCTTATCCTTTTTATTTTATTTTTGTGCCAAGAGTAACCTCTAATGAGAGAGAAGTAATGATTGGGAAAGTTGCTGTCCCGAAACAGATTTCTGTGTTTTACCGTAAATATTCGTGTAAAATCTCTGAACGTATTTTTGAGGCGTGAATTTTTGTGCTTCTTCCCCAGGTTGTTATATAACTTTCGTTAGTTCAACAATTTTTGATTTGAGCACCATAAGGTCTTCTAAAAAATTCGTCTTTACCTGCTGGTCTGTTTTGACAGATTTCTGCCATTTTCTGCATTTGCTTCTTGTTGGTTCCTTCTTGAGTTCTTTTCGGGAATTGAGCTTTTTGAGGGAAGTGCTACAGTAGCTAGTGTTCTAATGGAAGTTTATTTGGTGTTATAACTTAACCTTAAGACTTATTTATATTGAGTGCATTAATGTTGCTAATAAAGATTGTGTGAAGTTTTGTATGAAGGAAAAATTTCAGGTGTATGGAAGGAATGAGTAATGAGATGAAGGATGGACTAAAGCTCAAGCTTGGGGATGCCACGCGTGTCACCCCAAGAAATATCCAAGAAGTTCAAGCGTCAAAGCTTGGGGATGCCCAAGGCATCCCCTTCTTCATCAATAAAAATCCTAGGTTTCTTCCAAACGCTTCATTTTTATTGTTTCATGCACAGTTGTGTTGTTCTCGGAGCATCTTATTTTTTTGTTTTCGTTTTGGTTTTAATTTGCTTGGTTTTCTTAGTTGGATGAATAAATTGGTTGGACCCCCTCTTTCATACATTGGTTTGCAAATAGTTTGGTTTGGTTTGGAAAAGAGTAGGAAAGTTCATGCTTATGTGGTAAAAAGATCTTGTTTTTGACTGTAGCCTATGCTCTGTCATGTCATGCTTGATATTGTTTTGGCTTTATGCTTAGTATTCTTTACTGTAGCATGAATTGTTATAAACAATTGAGATTTCTTAATGTGCCTTGGATGAATCATGCGTTGTTTTGGCATATTAAAGCATAGTATAGTGGTATGGGTTGACTTGGCGCGTGCTCACACCATGTTATGACTATCTCAAGTCACCATAGCCTTTATGATCCTTTAGTTTTCAACTTGTAGTATCACTTTATGCTTTGATCAATGATGTTTTGTTGCTCTGCATAATTATGTCCATTATTGCTCTCTTAGTTTGTCGCTCCCAGTCTTTTGCTAGCCTCCACAACCAAGTATGAGTTCCACTCATGCATCCAACTCATTAAACCAAGTTATTCCAAAGAGTCCACCATACCTACCTACTAGCTTATGATATTCCAAGTATATTCATGCTTTTGTTTACCTTCCAAATTAAACTTGTTATGAGAAAACTAGTGATTAAAGATCTCACGAACTTGATGGCACACTTTACTTTTCTTGCCCTTAATAAACTTGAACCATTGTGTCGTCTATGTTGTATATGCTTGCACTTATTTGTTGGGAATTAGCAGAACCATGCTTTCATGGGGAACGCTTTCAACATTGCACTTGGTACTTGTACCTAGTTGATATCATGCTCTTTTGTATATGGATGTCGTCGGTGTGAAATGAAAGGGGAGCTTGTAAGTCCATGGAGTTATGTATATGTGTTAGAGAAACGCCTGGGCCGCTGGTCTAATCCATGCTGACATGCTGGAAACCTACAGCGTAACCATAATGAGCTGTCTATGAAGCATTCTTCTTATAAAAAGAGTCCTATATTGAGAAAAAAGAGAAAAGAGAAAAAAAGAGATACTATGAAAAGAGGAATGAGAGAAAAAAGCACCATATTCCCATGGTAAATAAGAAGAATGCTGAGATGCTCGTTGTCTGCTTGCCTTGTCATATTGATATAGGGATTCTTCCGTATGATCGGGCAAGGGGTGCCCCGTTGGCGGTTCTCTATGATACGCATGTACTTACAATGACAAGAACTTACCGGTGACTAAACTTGAGTAGCATGAGGAGCAGCCATCGTATACAATGGACATGAGATTTCTAACTTATACTTCGTCAAGCATGTACACCATAGTTTGTTCACTTTAACCTTAATCACTTCAAGATGCTTATGATAGGGGCAATGAGAGCTGAAAGCTATAAGTACCATAATTTTTGGAAGCTCTTTATGAGACTTGAATCCCTACTTCCTTTTACAAAGGCCTTTCTTCCACCATTATAATGAGTCTCCACCTTCTATCTTTATGCACTTACTTTGAGAGCATAGTGGCCATTCTTAGTTCTATGTGCATTGTCCCAAGACTAGTTGATTGATGCATAACTTGATATTGCTTGTTTTAAACTATTGTATCTAGTCACTCTTATGAACTTTGAAGGTGTCCTATGCATTTATATTTGCTACTCTATTGAGGGACAAGCTGAATACTATTATGCCATGTTTTCTTTATGTGGAACAAACAAACGTCTTGCAAAGCATTGTTATTCATGAATCTTTTGTTTGTGCCTTTTCATGTTGCATCATAGTTTCTTTGTCTTATTGCTAGAACTTTGTCTTTCATGTTATGATTGAAGTACTATGATCCCAGCTTTGAATGTTTTACAAATACTTTGATCAAGTCTTTGATGGTGCATGTCACCTCAAAAATTATTGTTTCTTTTTATCACTTACCTACTCGAGGATGAGCAGGAGTTAAGCTTGGGGATGTTGATACATTGCAAATGTATCTATAATTTTTGATGTTCCATGCTTGGTTTGATCCACTTTCTTGTGTTTTGTTCCAACTTTGGAGTACTTTTCATATGATTTCTTGGACTAACCTATTAACAAGAGCCATAGTGCTAGCTGCCTGTTTTCTGCTGTTTTTGGTTCCAGGAAAGTCAGAAAATGAATATTCTTGGAATTGGACGGGACAAAAGCTAAAGTGCCTATTTTTCCGGAAGTCATCAAGTGCCAGAATACGAGACGGAGAAGGGCCAGAGGCCGGCCACACCACCTGGCCGCGCGGCCAAGCTAGGCCCGCGCCAAGGGGTGGTGTGGTGGCTCTGGCACCCCCTCGGTCTCCCCTTCCACCTATATATTACCCTCGGGATGAAAACCCTAAGGGCCCTATCAAAAATCCACGAAAGAGTCTGTAGCCGCCGTCATCTTTATCCCTAGATCGGGAGGGATCTGAAGCTCTTCCCGGCACCCTACCAGAGAGGGGAATTCAGCCTGGAGGCCTATTTCATCACCATGCAAGCCTCCGGTGTGATGCGTGAGTAGTTCATCCTTGGACTACGGATCCATGTAGTAGCTAGATGGCTGGTTCTCCTCCTTTGTGCTTTCATGTTTTGATCTGGTGAGCTCCGTTCATGATCAAGATCATCTATTTGTAATTCATACATGTTGTGTTTGTGGGGATCCGACGGATATTGAGATGCTATTTTAGATTGATTATTGATTCTATCATGTCTTTGTTATTTGTGATCTTGCATGCTTTCTGTTGTTAGTAGCTAACTTGGCCAAGTAGATGCTAGCAACTCCAAGAGTTAGTATTTATGCTCGATAGTGGGTTCATGCCTTTGGTAATCTGGGGAAGTGACAGAAATCTCTAAGGTACTAGATGTGCTGTTGCTACTAGGGAGAAAACAACAATCCTTTGTTCATAGAACAATCGTATTGTTTAGTTTACACGTAGTTCGTAAAGCAATAATCTATTGCTTGCAACTTAATACTAGAGGGGGTTCGGATGATAACCTGAAGGTGGATTATTAGTCATAGATGCAGTTGGATGGCGGTCTATGTATAATGTTGTAATGCCCAATCAAGTCTCAAAGGAGTCAAGATGATTAGTATATGCATGTATTGCTTTGTCGATGTTTGTCAATTGCCCCGCTGTAATTTGTTCACCCATCATGTTATCTATCTAAGGAGAGCCACCTCTAGTGAACTATGGATCCTGGTCCTTTTCTTTACATACAATCTACAATCTTTTACTGCTTTGTGTTTACTTTCTACAAACTATTACTTCTTTCCATTCGATACGTTTAATCCTTTGTTTTCCACAAAACACGGTGAGATTGACAACCTCATCGCAAGTTGGGGACAAAGTTATGTGGTTGTGTTGTGCAGGTCTCCACGTTGCTACTAGCACCGGTAGTGCGCCCTGCCAAAGCTCAGCTAGTAACACCTTTGGGGTGTTTCCTTCCTCCTACTGGTTCGATTAAACCTTGGTTTCATAACTGAGGGAAACTTGCTGCTGTGCTCATCATACCTTCCTCTTGGGGTTCCCAACAAGCTCTACATCAACCACGCAGCAGCACTTTTATGGGCACCGTGCATTGAGCCATCAACTGGCGCAAGGGCTTCGACGAGCCTCCTTCCCCCTTTCCCTTGGTGAGCTGTCTAGCTCTAAAGAGGTAATAGAATGAAAATTGTTACACTTCAGAAAGGATAATAGATTTAATACAAAGATCTTGTGAGGAAAGATACCTCTTTATAACAGGCACCTCATTTGTGCCAATAGAAACTGTTGGAGCCTTACGCTTTCGGTTAAGGGCCTCCGGCAAAGGAACCAACTCTGCATCATCCTGAGAGAACTTAGGAATATATCCTTCGAGGGGAGCAAGCTCCGACTCAGGGAGGTCAGCAAGCTGACAAGGAAAAAGTATCTCAGTATTGCAAAACAATGTATAATATGAATACATAATTTGAGTTACTGCTGGAAAACTTACTGGTGTCACAGGATCGTAGCTGTGTGCATGTCCAAGGATAAGTCCGGAATTTTCCTCTCGATCCGCTCCTTGATTAGCCACTTGATTTGGCACTCATAATCCTAATTCGAGTAGTCAGTGGAGTAGATTCGGAGAGAGTCCGTCTTGCTCTTGGTGATGGAGTGCATAAGCCGGTCTCCATGGTGTTGAAGTGGCTGAATCCAGCGCGCCAGCCAGCAGTGCACTAAGTCAGATCCTTTCAGATCCTTGTGCTTCATTAGATATTTGATCTGCCTCTTTGCAAGAAGCAGATCGTCCGTGAGAGCCGAAGCATCCACGTCCCAAGACTCTTGGGGCATGGCGGCGCCATCGACGAAAGCCGACAAGGCAGTAGCTTTGCTGGGAGCCAGTCTATCCTTATGGTAAAAGAACGTGGATGTCCACTTTTTCACCGACTCGCTAGCCTTAATCCTAGGATAGACACGTTCTCTCCTAAAAGAAAAGCTAAGCGTACTGGTAATGTAAGGATTACCGATGGTGATGGAATTTCTCCGGGTACCGAAGTAAAACCAGAAAAGAAGAAGGCTCGGCCTAATGCCGAGAGACCCCTCGCACAAAGAAGCAAAACAACTCATCTCTAAAATATAGTTCAGGGAGAGATGGTGGAGTTGAACTCCGTAAAGATCTATGACCTCAGAGAAGAAATCTGAGGGTGGAAAGCTCAAACCTCTGTCGAGGTGGGTGCCAAAATGCACTAGCTCGCCGGCATTGGGGTTGGGGATGGTTTCTCCATAGCCGCTCCGCCAGTCCCCGGCACGGAGGAGTCCTTCGTTCTCCACGATGCGGAGCTTGGCGTCATCGAGGATGCAGGGGATCTAGACCCCATGAAAGCTTTCTCTCTCCACCGCTGTCGCCGCTACTGCCGCTGTTGCAGAAGATGAGGCTTCAGCCATCTTGTGGGTTTCGGTGACCTCAGATGGGCGGCGATGTGGGAGTTGGGGAGGCAGAAGAAGTTTGTTTCATGGGAAGCGTTGGGAGGAAGGAAGGGGCGCAAGTGCTGGCGAAGAAGATGGAAAGGAATCCTAACCACTTATATCCTCCAGCTGCGCCAAGATCCGTGTAAACGCAATAGTGAAACATGCCACTCATCATGGAAGGAGCTGGGTAACCTCCTCGCGAGGATTACGCTGCCTCGATCTCCACGCACGCATTAAAACGCCACCTCGGTTCCACACGAAGCGGACCCACCAATGGTCATGGTGTTAGGAATGTCTGGCAGCAACATGACTTGACCTTGACTGGTGTCAGGTTATGTCAGAGACCAAGTTCCGGCTTAGTTTGAATTTCAAGCTGGAAACCCGAATAACGTATTCATGGGTCCGACTCTTTTTGGGACTCGGATCCTATCCTTTCTTTTGAAGTTTCAGGAACCCTTCAAGGTTCTGCAAGCTGAGGATCAAGCTAGACGATAATGAAATCTGACTCTGGATCTTGGAGGCTTCCGGGGACTGCTGTTGGGGATATACTTTTCGGGTATCCTCACTGTGCCTCACTGACCAGGGTGACCCACTTCGGGTTAGAGCTTTGATTCATGGGCGGCCCATTCAGGGAGAAGAGATGGAGTCCAGTCCGGCTATAGGAAGGCCCAGAAGACTTACCAACATAGGCATGTAGTGTTACTTGTAGTTCAAGATGTACTCTGTAACCGACTCTTAGTCGTAGCCGGATAGGTCTCTCCTGTAAACCCTAGGCCGTATTTCTATATAAGCCATCCTAGGGAAAGCCTTTAGGGCACAACCCGTTACAATACTCTCAACTCGCACAAGCGAAGCCCTTGTAACCCATATTCCAGCTCTACCATATTACTGGATTGCTAGCAGGAGTAGGATCCATCCAAAGACGGCGGATTCGAACTTGGGTAAACTTGTGTGCTCATCGTCCTAGGATACCGTACGTCTCACACCCCTCTCTTCCGCATGCCTCGAGGACCCCCTCATGGCGTACTTGTCATCAATCCGACGACATTATCCCTTAAGTGTGTCACCCTATGGTTTGCGAATAATGCAGACATGATCGAGACCCTTCTCCGATCAATAATCAATAGCGGGACATCAAGATCCATACTGACTCCCACACATTCAACGATGACTTTTGCAATCGTGAGAACAGTTAATGCTAGTATCTAAATTCCTTTGTCTCGTGATATATTACATGTCCGAGATTCGATCATAGGTATCTCTATACCTAGTTTGATCTTGTTGCCGACATGCACTCTTTTCTCATTCCTGTGATATAACATTCTAGTGATCACACCACTTGCTTGCAAGCTATCTTAATGTGATATCACCGAGAGGGCCTAGAGTATATCTATCCATCATCGGGATGGAAAAATCCCACTCTTGATCCATGAGCCTCAACATAACACCTTTGTAGCACTGAACCCACCTTTATAGTCACCCTGTTACGGTGTGACGTTTGATGTTATCAAGATACTCTTCCGGTGTTAGCAATTAACATGATCTCATGGTCTAAGGACTAAGATTACTTCGTATGATGTTATAGCAATATAAACATAATGACTTTTATTGTAATGCTATACTTCGGATGAATATTCATCACATCATTCCACCAATGTTGTGACCTCATTATTAACAACATCCAATGTCCATGATCTGGAAACCTTGATCATCTTGTTAATCAACGAGCTAGTTTATAAGAGAGACACAACTAGGAAATTTCTATTTGTTTATTAAGCACACATGTATTAACATTTCCAATCAATAAAATTATAGCATGCAAAATAAACATCTATCATATACTTGGTATACATATAATAACAACTTTATTATTGCCCCTCAGGGCATATTCCCTTCAGTTCTTTAAAATACACTTGGTACCAATGACATTGTGGCACTCCTTGGGTAACTCTACGTTGCACTCGAAGTTGTGTAACTCTTCATGCATGGCTTCAAGCCAATCCTGGTCATCATGTGATTCATACACCTTTTGGGGTTCTATGCAAGAAATAAATACATTGTGTCCAACAAAGTTTTCCACTTGATTACGAGTAGTAATACTCTTTTAGGATCACCAAAAATATTTTCAAGGATAAGTCCTTCTCGAATGAGCTTGACGATCCTTTTTACTTCATAACGAGCTTGAGCTTCATCAATGGAATCTTGAGAAGCTACTTGGTCATCACCACTATTTTTATCGTTGTCTTGACCTTCAAGTTGAGCTTTCTCCTCTTCATGAGCTTGCACGACATTTTGAATTTTTCCATCTTCATGATCTTGACCTTGGTCGACATGGGGTGATAAACACCCATCATTCACTTGTTCTTGACCTTGATCATGAGTCGTCTCTTCAATCATAGTATCTTGATGGCTATGGGGTTGATGAATATCTTGAGTAGGTGAGGGCTCCACTTGTATAGATCATTGTCCTTCTCCTTCCACCATAAGAGGTCCCTCAACAGGGCCGAAAAATCCCACACCCATTCTTCTTATGGCTTGAGGAGGAATTTCATCACCTACATCACCAAGATCAAATTGCCCCACTTGGGAGCCTTGTTACTCATTGAAATTCACATTACAAGAGACTATAAATTTCACCATGTACTTGTTTTAGACTCTATAAGCGTGAGAGTCTGATGCATAACCAACAAAGATACCTTCAATAGATCTTGGCTCAAATTTAGATGATCGATTACCTTTCTTAACAATATAGCACTTACACCCAAACACTTGAAGGTAATGGATACTTGGCTTCTTGCCGGAGTGGATCTCGTAAGGCGTCTTGTTCAAGTACTTGCGGACATAAACCTTGTTGGAAATGTGGCAAGCAATCGACATAGCTTCGGCCCAAAAATTATATGGAGACCTGAACTTGGCAATCATGGTTCTTGTCATATTGATGTTTAATGCCCTCATCACTAAGGAACTCATCCAAGGTGTAGTTATTGAACTCGGTACCATTGCAATACTTGTCTCCCCCAAGACTATCAAAATATATAGGACCAAAGAAGTCCATGTGAAGAACCTCTATGACCCCATCGGAATAAATGACCGTCATGGGGGACGAGACATCTCATGGAGCTTTCCTTAGTACAATCCCTACACACACGATCTTTGGAAAAACGAAATTTGTTGATTAGTCCAAGGATGTGTCCTCCCGTGTGTAATCCAACCCACGTCAGCTTTAGCCATTAGGCAAGTCATGACAGGTGTGGGTTTCTTCACAAAGGCTACCACATACAAACCGTTTCTAGCATGCCCAACAAAGGCTATAGAGAGTGTCTTGCTCCATATGAGAATCACAACCTTAGGGTCAAAGTAGGCCACAAAGCCCATAAGTGTAAGTTGATGAATGGAAAGTAGATTGTATGATGGGGTTTTGACAAGCATAATGTCCACAATGGAAATATCCGGTAGGACCACCACCTTGCCCAAACCCAATACCTTCGAGGTTGATCCATCTCCATAAGTGGCACACATGTTGGAAGTATTTGGTTTCGTCTCATCAAGCATCTTAATTTCTTCCAGTCATATGAATAGTGGCACCACTATCAACCACCCATTTTCTCCCACCAGAAGCATAGTCCTACAAGAAATCAATGCTCGGTCTTAGGTACCCATTGTCGAATGGGTCCTCTTTTGTTAGTCACAAGTATCGTAGGAACCCAAATGTCCAAATGGTAATCATCACCATAAGAGGTGCGTACATATTTATCAAAGATACGACCATCATAAGATTTCATAAGGACATAGGATGGGTTATATTATCCTGCAAAGTCATTGTGAGAGGGTCCATCACCACTCTTAGTGGCACTTGATTCCTTCTATTTTTCCTTCTCCTGCTCCTTCACAAAATTAACAATTTTGGAAGGGGAGTAGGCAAGTTCTTCTTATTTTTCTTGCCCTTGCTCTTCTTCTTTGACTTGGATGCATATCCAAGTCCTTCCTTAGCCACATTGTGCCTTTGATTACTTAAAAGGTCATTTAGACTTTTCTCACCTTGTATGGAAGAGATAAGGCCTTTCCTCAATCGTGGCCTTCAACTATTGTTCTCATCAATAAGATCTCCATGCTCACAACAAGGGTTAGTAGAACATGAAGCAACACTAGTTGACAATGTTGAAATTTGTTTTGTCACTTGAGTTTGAAGTTGTTCAAATGACTTGGAAAGGTTAGAGAATTTGCTCAATAGTACCTCATGGTCTTTCTTAAGTTTCTCAAATTCTTCATTTAGGCTAGCATGATCAATCCCAAGCTCGAGCTTTTCATTTTTTAAGAACTTTATTTAAAGAAATAGCATAGTCACATTTTTTAACAATTTTTGAGACATTCAAGTTAAAATATTCTTCACGAGTAATATTGGTCTCTCCAAGAATAACTCTTTTACTTTTCTCTTCCTCAAGAGCATCCAACAAGGAGGTAATCTACATGGCGGCCTAACGGGCATGCCCAAACATCTCCGAGATGGTATCATCTCTTTCATCGATGATGTATCGAGCTTCACCAAGTTGGATCATGAGGGACTCAACACAAATCTTGGCTTCTCCTTGCAAGTTAGTCAAGAATCTAGTGGACTCCAGCACTTCCTTCTTAATCTTGAGACTCATAACATCATCATATGAAGGTGCATCAATAGAAGGAGTTAGTGGATGGAGGAGTTACCATGGAGGCTTTAGCCATGAGGTATGTGGGGTTGGTGATGAGCTTTTTCTCATTGGGAGAGTCGAAGAGCGATGTAGGTGAGGCAGTTGTGGTAGTAGTAGCGAAAGCGGTAGCAATAGTGGCAATGGAGGCCACACCCACAATATCTCCTTAATCTTCGTCATCACTCTCATTCTCATAATTCTCTTAGTATTCTTCACGAGCCACCAACACATGTTTTGTGGCTCCTTCTTGTTGTGGTAGTTCTTTGTAATAACCTAGGGTTTAGGTCAGAAAAGGAGAGACCACAGGTGTGTGCATTGCATTCATGCATCAGAAAATCCAAAGAATTTTCGTGCAAAACTAAAAGAGGTGTAGGGGATCGGAGTCTCTCTTGTTCTGATGGAAATGTTAGGCCAGGTGCTACAGATTTCTACATGACCTTTACTAAAAAAATTGTTTAAGGGGAAACAATTCAAATTTGAATATTCAACTAATATATTTCAATACAGAAAGAATATGAAATTGAATTGTAAATGGTAATTGAACAATAATAAAAAATAAAGAATTGAATTCTTATTTCTAAATAAGATATAAATATCAAATTCCAAAAAAAACTCAACTTTAATAAATAATATATGGGGGTACAATATTCTTTACATTATTCAAGTAGAAAAGAAGATTACAACAAAATAACAAAAATAAAGCCTAAACTAAAATCCTATCTATTTTCATTATCTTCTAATCTTTCCTGCTTCTTCTTGTTCTTGACGCCTGTAAAATGGAAAGATAAAAAACAAGTAGATAATAGATAGGTAGGGGTTAGTTTTGGGTTTTTTCTCTCAGGTTGATAGTGTGATACACTGTTATGTTCATCATTGAGCTTGTAAAGTAGGGGAAATTAGTAATCTGTTATTTATTAGGACTTTTGCCTCGAAACTAGCATCATAGGCTAGGGCAAGTTTCGCCAAGTCCAGTAAATAGGCAAGAATTAAAGACAACTAGAAAATATCAAGAATATAATTGATTTGATCCTTAGATCCAGTCAAACAAGCATTGAAGCTTGCACACGACCAGGTCCCACATGAAAGGAGCTTACACAACACATACAGTGCATGCGTTGTCCACACTTTAGAGAAAGGACCAAGCCCATAAGAGAACCATAACAGCCGCAACTTAGCTACTAGCTATGACCACACTTCCATTTCATACTAAGACACCACCAGTTTACCATCAGATCCATTTATCCACACCATCAACTCACCACCAGATCATCTAGCAATCTAAGAACACCACCAATTCATCCATATTTCATCAACACAAAACAACATATCCATTTTACCTCTTATTATTTGTCCATCAAGAACACAAGCTGATATACATTTATATCCATTAGAACACTAGAAAAAACATCCCACCAGCACTTTTCTAGCAGCTACATACCAAATATATCCACAAAGAACAATAACACCATCATAAGAGGAAGATTCAAGAAAAAGGGGAGGAGCTAGTCAACAAGGAGGAGATGGGTTCTAGAGACTTACCAGAAGTAGATTATCAAGCCAACATGATCATTTGGTGGATTGTTGGGAAAAGATCAAGAAATAGGACAGGGGCAGAGTAAGCTGACCAGGGAGGAAAAGGAATTGGACCAGAAGATTTCATAGGAGATGATTGATACCTTTGATCCGGATTTACGGATGCGGTATAGTAGTTTTTTCTGCTATAGTCCTAGGTTTAATCGAACCTTGGGAAATAATGCTAAATGGAAATTAAATGAGACATGTTTGAAAGACTTGTTTGTTTGTTTTACCTTTGTTTTTACAACCTTTCTCGTTTACTTTTAGAACTTTTTTTATTGCAATGTATGGGGATAGGCCAGGGATGAAAATTTACCTACAACAACACATCATATGGGATAAAGATAGTAATACGCATATTTATGTGTAACGATTCAACAAAGATAAAATGTGTCGGTAGTACATCCTAATATACTAGAGCCCCTGCGAGTCATAGGCATAGCAATAGTCTTTTGATCCAACCGATATACCACTAAATACCGGGCTACAACAATTATTAAGTGAAATCACAGATCAATGCCTTAAGAAGTGATGTTGCTGTTATTCCCAAATGGATCACTAAACGAAGACTGTACTCCCCTTTCTATCACTGGGTTTCCTACAAGATCGCTGCTCACCAAGCATCTCACCTCAAGCCTTTATCAATCTGTGGGATCTTGGGTACGCAAGAGACAACAAAACAAAGATATAAATCTCTATTCAGTCAATACACAATACTCCAATGAATTAGATGCACATAATCGCTACGAGATTTCTCCCCAACTCCTAGCCTGTGAGGACTACTCACTCATAACAATAATATCAAGGATAGTAAACATTGTGCAAAATACTTAGATTGAAATCAAATATTCTTACAATGGTTGCCGGATCACAAGGAGATCTTACGTACAAGCTAATGGCTATGGATATGGAGAGGATGAACTATGATGGTGGATCTCCTTTAGTGGTGTTCTAATGCAATATGAGAATGGCGGCCTCTTGCGCGGTGGATAGGGCCTTGAAATATATAGGTGCCTTCATGAAAGTTGTAGGGTTTGACTTGACGAAGCCTCTGCCACCTGATATAGGCGGGCGGTACGGGTGAACCTTGCATGTACTGTTGGTCGTTAAACCCTCTAGAAGCTGCTTTTCGACCCAGGTTTGCTTGGTTGTGTAGACATCATCGTAATCTTTATTAATAGCTCATGATTTCACCATAAAAGTGTGACTTCCTGCACAACACAATTCAAAAGAAAGGATTGCACATCTTTGCAATAATTAATCATTAATATCAAGGCTAGAGAGATACTTGGTCATTTATTTGACTAAAAATGCGATTTAATCAAATGCGGAAAAATAAGCCTATTTTCACAGCCATCAACTTCCCCAAAGCTCAAACTTGATCATCCTCGATCAAGAAAACAACAAAACCATAAATAACTCAGTGTTTAAACCGAAATAATGAGAATATGAATCCACTTACGGTTGGTAGTTGTATGCATCCAACACTTCTTACATTTGAGAAGCTCATCAAAGTCAGAGAGGTGCCAAGAATACAATACAAGCTTCAATAACTCAAAACAATCAAAGTAGAGTTTAATATAAGTATAAATAACTAGGAATATAAGAATTATTCCGATCCCTCTAGTTAACTCTCAGCTTGCCAAGGAACACTTGAATATTTCATAATAGAAAATTTAAGTGATAGATATCATGTCCCAAGTAGCATAATAGTGAAGTGTATCATTGACGCCCACATCAATAAATCAAGACTATCAAAACACTACTGCTCCAATCATTGTATTTCAAGAAAATTCATAAAGTAGTAACGAGACCATGCCAAAGACTATTTTATATGGATCTTTACTTTTCAAAGATAATTATCAACAAGGATCATTGAGTGCATATTTTAGCACTGGTTTGCACACCCTTTCAAGAGTACCAATACTTTTGCCCATTACGGTAACAAGTGCTACCCATGTCATCAACTCATGGCCGAAATTAGGCGTTATACCATTGATCGTTCATAGGCCAGTGGAGTTGTTGGCATCCAAAGGTGTGCATCAAAACATATTTAAACTTTAAGTAGTATCACATTTTGATCCTCAAGGTTTAGCTTTGGCATGAATCGCACCACTAGACTTCAATTCAATCAAACAACTCCTTTCAAGAGTGACATAAGTCTATCAAAATGTCTATGGCGTCAAGTATGTTCAAAGGTAAACTCTTAAGACAATCACTCATCAGACAAGTCAAAAATTGTACTTGTTTGGCAATATTATTTCCAAGGAAAGACTCAGTTAACTACAAGAACTAGAGAAAAATCTTCCACAACTAATTATTCACACAAATAAAAAGCTTTTACTCTAACTATTTTGAATTACTCCCACTATCGTATCATCTTAACAAATCAACTAACTAGGATGAACATTTCAAACTTCTAATGTGGGAGACATAGGACATACCTTTCATGAGTGAATTCATAATTATGTTCCTTTTGGGGATGTGTTCCTTCAAAACTAAAATAAAATCACTCTCATAATAATATTGAAGCAAAAAGGCAATAAGAAAATCCACTTTCACGAAAAAGGATAAAAGGAAAAAATTGTATTTTTAGGATGGGGTTTAAAGAATAGAAAAGTCTTGCGACCAACCAATAAACTAAGAAAATAAAAACAAACAAACGAAAATCAAAAGAAAACAAAAAATAAAAGTGAAAGAAAAGGTGAAGTGTTGGAGCAAACCAACATGAGTGTTTCAAAGCTCACATGGAGCTGGTGTACAACCTCATTATTACACAAATATAAATTGCCGGGGGACACATCCCCAAGCTCAGGCTTTTGCAAGCCCTTTTGTTGTTGATTATAGTGGTGGTGGATAATCTCCCAAGTTCCATTGGCTGCTCCAATTGGTAAACTAGGTTGGGAGGTTAGTAGTAGCATCTTAAAGGTTGATGAAGAGGTCACTCATATTCGGAATGCTTCATTCGAGAGAATAGAGGTCTTCATAGGTGTTGTAGTAGTTTGGTGGCTGCTGCTCTTGCGGATCGTTCTTGTTCTACCTGTTCATCTTCTCCTTCACCCACAAGTTCTTCTTGTTGGGGTAGACTTGCTTCAACCTGCCCATCAAAATGCAAACGTCTATCCTCAATAGAGAAAAAACCATTAGGCAAAGGAGTTGGGATCAAATGATCAGCTCCAGGTATATCAAGAAAGTATCTACCATTTGATTTAGAAACCATGCCACACGTGTTAAGAGTAGAGAAACCGAGACGACGAGCACCTGCCAATGGTTGGATATTACCTAGGTTGATGAGGAGTGCTCGAGAAAGAACTGTGACAACTCCTCCTCCACATATGGGACCATGGGATTGAAGAGCTTGATGATTAAGATAAAAAAATGAGTAGCGCGCCCAAATTTGGCGTCAAGTTACAATTTGGAATAGCAGCTTTTGCGACGATTATCATGTCCTCTTCATTGACTCTAGTAAACTCACCATGTGCCTGCAAAGTGTCAACAAGACGTTCCGATCGGGCCGAAAGGGGGATATGCCAAATGGGGTATGCCCAGCAGGACTTCAGATCGGGCCGAAAGCCTCGCGAGTGGGCCTGCAGGACGGTGACTGAAATGAGACTAAGATGGAGGCCTGGCGATTGGAGATTGGAGGCCCAGAAGTGTAGTTGAAGCCCAGTCGGATTAGGTCAAAGCCTCTGAATCCATATCTTGTTCGGCTGTAAACTGTAAACCCTAGTGAGGTGCCCCCCTATATAAGCCTCCCTAGGGTAGCTTGAGGACTTATGTTCCATCATACACCCCTTCAAGCGACTCGCTGCTTAGACGCAGAGCTCGCCACCCCTGTAACTCGCTCTCCATCAATCTAATCTAGAATGAGTAGGTCTTTACCCTCCGGGAGGCGAACCTGGGTTAATTCATGTGCATCCGCCCCCATCTCGCATCGCAGATGGCCGCCAGCTCTCGCCCCCGATACTATCAATCGCTGCCTGTGGCAGCGACTGCCGTGGCCATTTCCATGACAGTGGCGCCCATCGTTGGGCCTGGCCGGTCTGGCCTGAGTTCTACGGCGAGAGCCTACACACCAATCGATCGGACGATCGCCACCGGCCACATGATCGCCACCAGCGGGATCTTACAGATCCTGCCCAGCAGCTACATACCGGCGTTGCGCCCGATCATGCACGGTGCAGTGATGCTGATCGGCTCCATCAGCCTGTTCGTCGGTTTCACCGACGCGGTCAACCCAGCGGGAACGACGATCATTGGCGGATTGCCACCGCGCCGCAATCTTCTCTCAGAGGAACAGGTCCGCTCCATCAGCCGCCTCGCCACTGAATACGACTCGGCCGCTAGCAACGCGGTCGGGGCTGACACTGCCACGGACGAAGCGACTCTCCACGACGACGCCGACTCTGCGACCCCTGCCTCGGTCGACGGATCCATCACCGCCGCGTCACGAGAGGACTCCATCACGCGGGTCTCCAACCCTGAGGACTTTGAGGATCCTTCCATCCTCGGGATCTTCGACTCTGACTCTGGCTCGGAGTCCCCCGAAGACTTCCGCGCCAGATCCAATCGCTTCAATGCGATCTACATGGCGGGCAGCACAACCGCCCTGCCAGATCCATTCTCCACGTCGATCCCAGCAACCGCCACGACCATGGAGGTGGAGGAAGCCCGCCTGCGACTAGAGGAGGCACAGCATAGGGATCTAGATGAGCGCGAGAAATTCTGCCTCGAGCGGGCAACGGTGCAGGAGCTATCTCTCTACCACGAATGATGCATCAAGACCCGCCTGAACTCCAACGTTCAGGGCCGCGTCCTGAACTTCAATGACGAAAGCGACCCCGCACATGCGGCTGAGCACGAATACTACGAGAACACGCCACTAGGTGGCAGTAGCCGACTACCACCCGGCGCACCAACGTCTGTGGCCCCACCGCCACCTATCGGTCGCGCGCCCCCACCGGACCAGCTACGGATCATAATCTCTCCACAAGCCCACGACGCCAACGGACTCCCACTATACTCCACTCTGATGGACAATGTCATCGCGGCTGATGCTGCAATCGCCCGCCTAGACATCCAAGGGGAAGGCGCGCTGCAGATCCAGTACGCCAAGTCCCTACTCGCCAGGGCCGTCGAGGAGCAAGCCACGGGAGTCGACCCGCGGGGGCAGATGTATTACCGCTCATCGGCAACCAGGGCAGCCTCAAGCGGCCCTCCAACCGTCGCCAACGCCATGACCTGCCCACCACCCTAGCCCCTGATGCATCAGCCATGGGTCGCCAACCCCGCGCTCTCCACCAACGAGCCGCGACCGGTGAACAACACGGCCGCCGCCAACGGGCAACCCATCGATGCACGAAAGTACATCGTCAACAACCAGGCTTGGCGGGCGCGCCAGCCCAACGACTTGAGGCACTCCCTCCCCAACCACGGCGACTCGGAACCCAGGGGCTCGCTCAGCCGATTCGGCCCCCACTGCTTCGGGCCCATGATCAGAGGCGAAAAGTACACCGCCAACTTCAAGGCGCCCAAGGAGATCGAGAAGTACGACCCCACGTATGCCCAACAGTGTGGCTAGACACGTACCTCATGCCGATGGGAATCGCCGGCCACACCGACCTGCTAGCCGCTCGCTACCTCCTCCTGATGATGGAGGGGGCGACCCGGCAATGGATCAACACCCTCCCCGCCGACAGCATCGACTCGTGGGAAGAGATGCGGGACGCCTTCATCAGGAACTTCGAGGGCTCCTACACCTGCGCCACCACCATTGAAGACCTGGAGCGATGCATCTAGGGGCATCATGAGTCGACCCCGCCACTGGATCTAGAGGTGGCAGGAACTATGGATCAACGCCTTGGGCATTCACCCGGACACGGCAATTCACTGCTTCAAGAACGCGTGCTGGTACGAACCCCTGGTCGCTAAGATCAAGAGGGTCTACCGGACGCTCGACAACATCCCCAACCTCCTCGAGATCGCCAAGCGGTACGTGGAGGAGGAACCCACCCAGGACTTTGACGACGAGTCAGGAGGAAGACGCCGCGTTAGCGGCCATGACAACGGACGACAACACAACATGCGCTACAGCAACACCCGCCTCGTCGGCAAGCGCCGCAATGACGGACCAGTCGACTTCATCGCTAACGCTAGTTACGGCCGATGCGACCCGAAGAACATCCACCGCGACGGGGGAAACTACCGCGACAGCGGAAACTACCGTGCCAACAACGTGGCGAGGCTGAAATTCGACCCCGCCACCCTGCTGAACTAGCCCTGCGTCTACCATAGCAGGGAGAGAAAACCTGCCACCCACACCACCGCGGACTGCCATTCTCTAAAAGAGATCAAAAAGGCAAGGCGAGCAAGGGAGGACCCCAACAACAACCCACCAAGGGACAACGACAATGTCAGCGGGTTTCGAAACGCCGTCGGCTTGCTACACACCTTTACCGGGCTCGGCACCAAGCGCGAAAAGAAGGTGCTCGCACGCGTGGTCGCCGTCAATGCGGTGACCCAAGTCAACATCCCCCGCTTCCTTAACTGGTCCGAGCAAAGCATCACCTGGAGTCACCAGGATTAGGCACCCAGGATCGAATATCTAGGGTGAGTTTCCCTGGTGGTTGTAACACACTCGAATCGGTCCTATGCAAGTTTTAGCCCTTTCCGCCAAACCCGCATAGAAACGATTCAAGGACGCCCACTAGGCACTTTCGTGCGGGTGGAAAACGAAGTAATACCATTACACAACAGTCCTCGATGGGACCCACAGAATAGATATATATACAACAACGACTCAACGAGTCAATAATACAGATATAATATACAAAGATCGAAATCACCTTGAAAACGATAGAGCGTCTGACTACGGACAAGATGCAAATGGGCCTAAGAGCCCTGAAGAATAACCAATGGCGTCCATAACCCTACCCAGGCCAAGCCGGAAGGGTAACCCTACTAACGATGTCGATCTCGAACCTGCTAAAACAAAAGGGGTGCCGACAAAGGGCAAAGCAAAAGGAGGAGCGTCAGTACTGAGGCCAGTACACGGCGAGGCTAGAATTCGGCGGCTCTCGCCTATATTGGTATGGTGGACTGAAGCGGCAGCACTAAAAAACCTATAGAGACTCAGTACAACTGTGGGCTATTAGAGAGAGATAAGAAAGACCTATTCGGAACCACCTGATACTAACACCAGACATACCCATCCTAGAATTCCCCCTCGAGACCAAACGACGAAATCAAACCGAGGAACTCACACAACTGGCAATTTTACTCATTCTGTTATAGTTGTAGCACTTACTAATCAGATGTAGGTGTGATAACATAAGTAGTGGGCAATTTTAGTTATCATTCCGTTGTAGTTGGAACATCTACTAGTCAGATATAATTGTCCTGAGGAATCCCAAAACCCAGCAGTTGTTGACACTTTTATCACATTCCATTGGAGTTGCAATACTTACTAGGCAGGTATAGTATGACACAGATCCACCAGTTGTTGGCATTTTTATTATCCATTCCATTGTAGTGAAGCTGGATTACTAGTCACATATTAAGTCAAATTTATAGCACTACTTTAGTTATGCTTGTCTATGATCGAGATACTGTGCTCCAAGTCGTCCATAACCGCGGACACGGCTTTCAGAAAATTTTACCCTATAGGGGTGCATAAATAGCAACACACACTCGATCAACCTCGGAAAAAGCAAATCAAAACCCAACGAGGCTTTCACGACAAAGCAATCACAGGATTCATAAAATATTTCAGGGGGCCACCCCACTAAGCTACCCGCAATGAAGTTGGCCGGCTCCGGAACGGACCCAGGGTTTGCGTCAATGGCTGTAAACGACTAGGAACCCGAAAGTGTGACTGGGCTTGTCGATACCGCGAAAACACTCCGCAATCCTAAATAGTACAGGTGCTCCACGCACAATCTTAAATAAAGCAGTAAACATGGCGTAAGTACAGGATAGTAATAAAACCCCAAACTAGTTTGTGGCCCCAAGAAATAGAAATGAATCAAGCTCTGGCTCAGGGGGGTCCATAAGGCCTCCCGGATGTGGATAGTGCGAATAGTCAAGGAACAGGTATCAAGTACTCGGGGTCCTACGGGACACAAGTGAGCGTGGAAGAACCAAATAACATCTATTGCCCACCGATGCCTCTGCATTAGTTATATCTAGCATTTTAATAGTTGTATTTAAAGTCATGATCATCTCCACCATAAACATCTGCCAGCATTCCAACAACTGTGGTACCCGACAACACGAGATCGCACCTGAGCAAGCAACTACGATTCGCAAGGCCAGCTATCTACCAAACACATGTAATAGGAGGTGTCCAAGGCAATATAGAGGCTGCACGGCATATAACTGGTTCAGGGAAACTAAAGCATCGTGACACGGATAGCAATAGATCAACAGGAGGAAATAAAGACTATAAATGCAAAATAGGTGGAAGGGGGAGAGATGCTCGCCTGGGAAACACTGCCTAATGTTCATATCCGGAGAACTTGTCGATACTCGCATCAACTCATCGGCCTAATCCGCGAAGAAGCAAACACTAGAAGAAACACCGAACGCAATATTTAATACTACAGCAGAAGAATCGGCATGTTTATGATATGATGCATGGCATGGCACAGATGCGGTGCAATTAGGCAGTATTAAGCGGAACTGGGGTCCCGACAATTAATTAAACGGTTCAAGTTATTTAGAAACCCCGCAAATTAAATGTTGTATTAACAAGAGAAAACATGGCATCGGTTCGCTACACCAATTTAAAAATATCACGCATATAGACTCCATATTTAATTTAGGTGAATCGACTATAATGCCCCAAACCACAGACAAGTATGCATGCATGAACAATTTAATATGCGACAGTTTTATATATAGCATTTATAAAATAGGGGCTCGGGAAAAGGTTCACACATCGGGGTTCGGGAGATCTTGCGTTCCGGGGGTTCAGGGTTCGGACTCCGGGGTTCGGTTCGACGGGATCGTCCTCGGACAACGGAGGAAGAGCTTGGCATTTCGGGAAGAAGGACTTTGTTCGGCATCGGGGCGCATCGGATTCGCCCTGGTCGGTGTCGATCTTGTCGTCGCGAAGCTCTTATCGGGTCCGCGCCATCGAGTCGGTCCTAGCGTGTGGGATGAAGAACTTGGCGTATCTGTATCGGCAACCTTGGCGTTCGGCACCCTACGAAGTAGATCTTGGAGTTCCGCGATGATCTTGTCGATTCCCTATCGAAGGCCTTGGCAAACTTGGCGTCCGAGAGACGATCTTGGCGTTGCTTGTCGATGATCTTCGGGTACGGGGCCTCAGGGTTCCCATGTAGGAGATCTTGGTGTCCCGGGGCGAAGTGCTCGAGTGTCGAAGGCAAACTCGGGTTTCAGTGTCACGACGGTCTTTGAGTGTCACCATGTACAACCTCCGAAATCATCAGTATCGAGCCGAACTTGTCGATGGGGAAGATCTTGACGGAACCCTTGGGTTGCTCTTGGTTGATCTTGTCCGTTAGGGGATCTTGTTATCAACCTCCCATCCTCGCATTGTACCGGGTACACGCAAACAAACGGAGCTAAAACGCATTACATCGACGGAAGACAGATGCGCAGCAAGGACCCATGAACTCGAGTAGGGCCTACTTGGCCTGGCGTGTAGCTCTAGGAGGCGCGGATCTTGGCGAGCGCACTGCTGTAGAGCAGCAGTTGGTTGGGAGGAGGTCGAGGCGGCAAGCAGAGCAGGATAGGGACGGCGGCCGGACGCGGTTCTGACACACAGGCAAGGAAGACAACAGCTAAGGGCGTGGGCACGCTCGCGGCAACGCGGCGCAGATAGGGCGGCGACGCGCGCTTGCGGCAGGTCGGGGTAGTGGGTCACGTCGGTGGTCTACAGAGAGGAGGCGGGGCCGTGGACGGAAGGAGGCGGCCGGGGCGAGGCCGGAGGGAGGAGGCGACGAGCGGAGGCAGAGGAGAGCGCGGCCGGCGGCGGGGAACTTGAGGAGGGAGACGTGCTTGGGGCGGCGGGGCGGTACTAGTTGGCGGGGAGGCCGGAGCTCGAGCGGTGGAAGAGCTCGCCGCAGAGGGAGGAAGGCGAGGCGGGCTTCGGCGATGGGGCTCGGGGGTCGGTGACGAGGAAGGGCTCGAGGCGGAGAGGCCGTGAGCCTGAGGCGGCAGGGAGGAGCGGAGCGGGGTTCGCGCGAGGCCGGGAAGAGGAACAAGGAAGGCGGCGATGGCGGGGTTCCTGGCGGTGACAAAGGACGGCGGATGTGGGGGTTGGTGGCGACGCAGGGTGAGGGAGGAGAGGATCATGGGGATCCTGTGCGGGGTGGGTGCTGCGTGCATCCAACGCGAGGTGGTGGGCCGGTTGCAGGCGTGCCGAGTGGGCCAGGGGAGATGCGTGCGGCAGGTGGCGGGGGTCGCAGAGGGATCGAGGTGGTCGGCTGGGGGTTGGAGCGAGTCGGGTAGGTGGCGGTCTGGGGAGTGGACCAGGAGGGCGGGGTGAGCGGTGGGGGCGCGCCCAGGCGATGAGGCGGGGCTGCGGGGGTTGGTGGAAAAGGGGAGGGGATCGAGGCCAGGGTAGCGTTGGTCGGTCAGGTGGGCGGGAAAAGGCTGGAGGTAGGCCAGGGGAGTGGTGGCTGGCGCGGGGTGAGAGAGAGAGAGAGAGAGGCGGCTGGGTGTGGTTATGGGGTATGTAGGATAGGATAGGATTAGTTTTTAGGGTTTGGAGGTGGTCGGCCGGGCTTTCGGGCCTGGCGGGCTGCCTCCTAAAAATAATCTAACTTTTTATTTATTTTATAAAAGTCTTTTGTGAACCGTTTTTAGACAAAACAAAATATCCGGAGAAGCCCGGTTTTATAATTTTGAAAAGAAGACGGGGGTGTTTAGAAAACAAAACTAGGCTTTACGAAAATAGTTTTAGACAAGTCCATGCATGATGATGACGATGCTCCAATGCAAGGTGGCATGATGACATGAGCATGCAATCATGATGATGCGCAACACAAAAACACCGCGATTTTCTAGTAGTGGTTTTAGCGGGATGCCACAATTCGACACCACTAACAATGGATCTCGCCCTCGACATTTGCCTCATGGTACCGGAAAGAAGGTCGGCGATCTGAATCTTCTCGCTTCGTGTCGATCCTCGTGACACCACTAGCAAGAGGTCGTTGTCCATGATTGTCGAGAGAACACTCCAGGAAACAAAGGACGAAGGTAAAGGTATCCACAAATTAAGCCACCTCTAACTTCGGTAGAAAGAGAGAACCGATGCATTCTCAACCACTTCAATGTACACGAACTAATAGAGTGAGTAGTCGGCATGGGGGCCAATCCATCACACACCCAAACTATTACTCCACACAATCAGTAGAAAAGCGTGCAGCCATTCCCGGAATCAGACTAAAGATCTCGACAAGCGAGATTCGGAACAAAGGAGTGATGCAGGCTCTGCATCGGATCTGGCGTAGGTGATGTCGTCGCGTCGGAAAACACTGGAAGGCACAAAGAAGGAACAGAGAGAAGTCCAACAGATGAAGGATTCCTTAGATAGCACGAAGACCGGATGTAGAAGCACCGTTACCAAAGGAGAAAGCGAAACCCTGAAGGTACGACAGAAACCCAACCACGAGAATTCCTGGACTCGAAGAAAAGATAAGAGAGCAGATTCAAAACACGCAGAGGTAAGAGGAGAACAATAGAGGGGTAAGGAGTAAAATCAGACCTAATCAGATCTATCCAACCAATTTTGTGAAAATAGTTTTGACACTCTACTTCGGCCGTCAGCTAGGTTATCCTATAGGCTGGACTTGTGGGGTATCGCAACTGCTGGGCTCTGATACCACTCTGTAACACCCTCGAATCGTCCCAATGCAAGTTTTAGCCCTTTCCGCCAAACCCGTATAGAAACGATTCAAGGACGCCCACCAGGCACTTTCGTGCGGGTGGACAACGAAGTAATACCATTACACAACAGTCTTCGATGGGACCCACAGAACAGATATATACAACAGCGACTCAACGAGTCAAGAATACAGATATAATATACAAAGATCCAAATCACCTTGAAAATGATAGAGCGTCCGACTACGAACAAGATGCAAATGGGGCTAAGAGCCCTGAAGAATAACCAATGGCGTCCATAACCCTGCCCAGGCCAAGCCGGAAGGGTAACCCTGCTAACGACGTCGATCTCGAACCTGCTAAAACAAAAGGGGTGCCGACAAAGGGCAAAGGAAAAAGAGGAGCGTCAGTACTGAGGCCAGTACACGACGAGGCTAGAATTCGGTGGCTCTCACCTACATAGGTATGGTGGACTGAAGCGGCAGCGCGGCAGCACTAAACAACCTATAGAGACTCGGTACAACTATCGGCTATTAGAGAGAGATAAGAAATACCTATTCAGAACCACCTGATACTAACACCAGACATACCCATCTTGGAATTCCCCCTCGAGACGAAACGAGGAAGTCAAACCGAGGAACTCACACAGTTGGCAATTTTACTCATTCCGTTATAGTTGTAGCACTTACTAATCAGATGTAGGTGTGATAACATAAGTAGTGGGAAATTTTAGTTATCATTCCGTTGTAGTTGGAACATCTACTAGTCAGATATAATTGTCCTGAGGAATCCCAAAACCCAGCAGTTGTTGACACTTTTATCACATTCCATTGGAGTTGCAATACTTACTAGGCAGGTATAGTATGACACAGATCGCCACAAATCCACCAGTTGTTGGCATTTTTATTATCCATTCTGTTGTAGTGAAGCTGGATTACTAGTCACATATTAAGTCAAATTTATAGCACTACTTTAGTTATGCTTGTCTATGATCGAGATACTGTGCTCCAAGTCGTCCATAACCGCGGACACGGCTTTCAGAAAATTTTACCCTATAGGGGTGCATAAATAGCAACACACACTCGATCAACCTCGGAAAAAGCAAATCAAAACCCAACGAGGCTTTCACGACAAAGCAATCACAGGATTCATAAAATATTTCAGGGGGCCACCCCACTAAGCTACCCGCAATGAAGTTGGCCGGCTCCGGAACGGACCCAGGGTTTGCGTCAATGGCTGTAAACGACTAGGAACCCGAAAGTGTGACTGGGCTTGTCGATACCGCGAAAACACTCCGCAATCCTAAATAGTACAGGTGCTCCACGCACAATCTTAAATAAAGCAGTAAACATGGCGTAAGTACAGGATAGTAATAAAACCCCAAACTAGTTTGTGGCCCCAAGAAATAGAAATGAATCAAGCTCTGGCTCAGGGGGGTCCATAAGGCCTCCCGGATGTGGATAGTGCGAATAGTCAAGGAACAGGTATCAAGTACTCGGGGTCCTACGGGACACAAGTGAGCGTGGAAGAACCAAATAACATCTATTGCCCACCGATGCCTCTGCATTAGTTATATCTAGCATTTTAATAGTTGTATTTAAAGTCATGATCATCTCCACCATAAACATCTGCCAGCATTCCAACAACTGTGGTACCCGACAACACGAGATCGCACCTGAGCAAGCAACTACGATTCGCAAGGCCAGCTATCTACCAAACACATGTAATAGGAGGTGTCCAAGGCAATATAGAGGCTGCACGGCATATAACTGGTTCAGGGAAACTAAAGCATCGTGACACGGATAGCAATAGATCAACAGGAGGAAATAAAGACTATAAATGCAAAATAGGTGGAAGGGGGAGAGATGCTCGCCTGGGAAACACTGCCTAATGTTCATATCCGGAGAACTTGTCGATACTCGCATCAACTCATCGGCCTAATCCGCGAAGAAGCAAACACTAGAAGAAACACCGAACGCAATATTTAATACTACAGCAGAAGAATCGGCATGTTTATGATATGATGCATGGCATGGCACAGATGCGGTGCAATTAGGCAGTATTAAGCGGAACTGGGGTCCCGACAATTAATTAAACGGTTCAAGTTATTTAGAAACCCCGCAAATTAAATGTTGTATTAACAAGAGAAAACATGGCATCGGTTCGCTACACCAATTTAAAAATATCACGCATATAGACTCCATATTTAATTTAGGTGAATCGACTATAATGCCCCAAACCACAGACAAGTATGCATGCATGAACAATTTAATATGCGACAGTTTTATATATAGCATTTATAAAATAGGGGCTCGGGAAAAGGTTCACACATCGGGGTTCGGGAGATCTTGCGTTCCGGGGGTTCAGGGTTCGGACTCCGGGGTTCGGTTCGACGGGATCGTCCTCGGACAACGGAGGAAGAGCTTGGCATTTCGGGAAGAAGGACTTTGTTCGGCATCGGGGCGCATCGGATTCGCCCTGGTCGGTGTCGATCTTGTCGTCGCGAAGCTCTTATCGGGTCCGCGCCATCGAGTCGGTCCTAGCGTGTGGGATGAAGAACTTGGCGTATCTGTATCGGCAACCTTGGCGTTCGGCACCCTACGAAGTAGATCTTGGAGTTCCGCGATGATCTTGTCGATTCCCTATCGAAGGCCTTGGCAAACTTGGCGTCCGAGAGACGATCTTGGCGTTGCTTGTCGACGATCTTGGAGTTCCGCGATGATCACGCATATAGACTCCATATTTAATTTAGGTGAATCGACTATAATGCCCCCAAACCACAGACAAGTATGCATGCATGAACAATTTAATATGCGGCAATTTTATATATAGCATTTATTAAATAGGGGCTCGGGAAAAGGTTCACACATCGGGGTTCGGGAGATCTTGTGTTCCGGAGGTTCAGGGTTCGGACTCCGGGGTTTGGTTCGACGGGATCGTCCTCGGACAACGGAGGAAGAGCTTGGCGTTCTAGGAAGGACTTGGTTTGGCATCGGGGTGCATCGGATTCGCCCTGGTCGGTGTTGATCTTGTCGTCGTGAAGCTCTTATCGGGTCCACGCCATCGAGTCGGTCCTAGCGTGCGGGATGAAGAACTTGGCGTATTCGTATCGGCGACCTTGGCGTTCGGCACCCTACGAAGTAGATCTTGGAGTTCCGTGATGATCTTGTCGATTCCCTGTCGAAGGCCTTGGCAAACTTGGCGTCCGAGAGACGATCTTGGCATTGCATGTCGATGATCTTCGGGTACGGGGCCTCAGGGTTCCCATGTAGGAGATCTTGGTGTCCCGGGGAGAAGTGCTCGAGTGTCGGAGGCGAACTCGGGTTTCGGTGTCGCGACGGTCATTGAGTGGCACCATGTACAACCTCCGAAAACATCGGCATCAAGCTGGCCTTGTCGATGGGGAAGATCTTGACGGAACCCTTGGGTTGCTCTTGGTCGATCTTGTCCGTTAGGGGATCTTGTTAGCAACCTCCCATCCTCGCATTGTACCGGGTACATGCAAACAAACGGAGCCAAAACGCATTACATCGACGGAAGACAGATGCGCAGCAAGGACGCATGAACTCGAGTAGGGCCTACTTGGCCTGGCGTGTAGCTCTAGGAGGTGCGGATCTTGGCGAGCGCACTGCTGTAGAGCAGCAGTTGGTCGGGAGGAAGTCGAGGCAGCAAGAAGAGCAGGATGGGGATGGCGGCCGAACGCGGTTCTGACACAGAGGCAAGGAGGACAACGGCTAAGGGCGCAGGTGCGCTCGCGGCAACGCGGCGCAGATAGGGTGGCGACGCGCGCTTGCGGCAGGTCGAGGCAGTGGGTCCCGTCGGTGGTCTGCAGAGAGGAGGCCAGGCCGCGGACGGAAGGAGGCAGCCGGGGCGAGGCCGGAGGGAGGAGACGGCGAGCGGAGGCAGAGGAGAGCGCGGCCAGCGGCGGGGAACTTGAGGAGGGGGACGTGCTCGGGGCGGCGGGGCGGTACTAGTTGGCGGGAGGCCGGAGCTTGAGCGGTGGAAGAGCTCGCCGCAGAGGGAGGGAGGCGAGGCGGGCTCCGGCGATGGGGCTCAGGGGTCGGCGATGAGGAAGGGCCCGAGACGGAGAGGCCATGAGCCTGAGGCGGCAGGGAGGAGCGGAGCGGGGTTCGCGCGAGGCCGGGAAGAGGAACGAGGAAGGCGGTGATGGCGGGGTTCCTGGCGGCGACAGAGGACGGCGGATGCGGGGGTTGGTGGCGACGCGGGGTGAGGGAGGAGATGATCGTGGGGATCCTATGCGGGGTGGGTGCTGCGTGCATCCAACGCAAGGTGGTGGGCCGGTTGCAGGCGTGCCGAGTGGTCCAGGGGGAGATGTGTGCGACAGGTGGCGGGGATCGCGCAGGGATCGAGCTGGGTGGCCGGGGGTTGGAGCGGGTCGGGTAGGTGACGGTCTGGGGAGTGGACCAGGTGGGCGGGGTGAGCGGTGGGGGGGGGGGGGGGGGGCGCCCAGGCGATGAGGCGGGGCTGCAGGGGTTGGTGGAAAAGGGGGAGGGGATCGAGGCCAGGGTGGCGTTGGTCGGTCAGGTGGGCGGGAAAAGGCTGGAGGTGGGCCAGGGGAGTGGTGGCTGGCGCGGGGTGAGAGAGAGAGAGAGGCGGCTGGGTGTGGTTATGGGGTAGGTAGGATAGGATAGGATTAGTTTTTAGGGTTTGGAGGTGGCCGGCTAGGCTTTCGGGCCTGGCGGGCTGCCTCCTAAAAATAATCTAACTTTTTATTTATTTTATATAAGTCTTTTGTAAACCGTTTTTAGACAAAACAAAATATCCGGAGAAGCCCGGTTTTAAAATTTGAAAAGAAGACGGGGGTATTTAGAAAACAAAACTAGGCTTTACGAAAATAGTTTTAGACAAATCGATGCATGATGATGACGATGCTCAAATGCAAGGTGGCATGATGACATGAGCATGTAGTTATGATGATGCGCAACACAAAAACACCGCAATTTTCTAGTAGTGGTTTTAGCGGGATGCCACAGTGGTCGGGCCAAACAATATAAGAAAAGTTGGCTTTTACAACGGACGATTTTCGTGGTTGAAGGCCCGTTTTTCGTGGCTAAAAATTCTTCTATGACAGATGCCCATCATGGTAAAATCCTCATCACGAAAGAATCTACCACGTTTTTTTCCTGACCGTGGCGGATCGCACCCTTCAGCCACAAAAACTTGTTCCGTCGTAGATCTGTTCGCCAGCCGCGTTGACTGCTGACATCATGCAAAGTGCCACGTGGCACCCGTCGCTAATGGCCGGTTACTGCCGTAAACAGCCACGGAAACCATGGTAGAAGCCAGGCCTAGTCAAGGCCTGCTCATAATTAAGTGGGCCAGCCCATCAAGAAAGCCCAATAAGATTATGGCCCATTACTGTTTCACTCGACAATGTTTGAAATGGGCCCAAAGATGTGGCCAGCAGTGGCTCGCGAATGTGAGGCCCGTTACTGTTTCGGCCTACAAAAGCCCACACTTTTCGAATACTATGCGGCCCGTTAACAGGCTGCATCAAGTAGGTCGGATACTGTTAAAGCCCACGGTCAGCCCATCACTGTTCTCCCAGCACGTCATGGACCGCCTACGAACGGCCCACTTTTGAGAAGGTCTGACACTGTTCTGGCCTCTTACTATTCTGGCTCGTAACTGTTCTGGCCGTTTACTATTTATGTCCTTTACTGTTCTGGCCCGTTACTGTGTTGGTTGCCCCTGCTCTGGCCTTTTACTATTCATGCATGTTACTGTTTTGGTCTGTTAGTATTTAGGCATGTTACTGTTCTAGATTTGCCACTGTTCTAGTCTGCTGGTGTTTTGGCATGTTACTGTTTAGGCCTATTACTGTTTAGGCCTATTACTATTTTGGCCTCTTACTGTTTCGACCTGGTAATCTTTTGGCTTGTTACTATTTCGGCCTGTTACTATTCCGGTCTGTTACGGTTTTGTCACGTTGCTATTTTAGCTAGTTACCGTTGTTGTTTTGGTCTGTCACTATTTTGTCATGTTACTGTTTTGGCCAGTTACCGTTACTGTTTCGGTAACTCTGAAACCTGATCGACCTGGCTGGCGTAGTTATGGTACAGCCATGCGTGGATGGCATCAACTGAATGCCTACATGACCTATGCGAGTTATCTAGAATTTACGTCAGCTGCAAACTTCTTAAAAATATTACAAAATATGAACAAAAGGGAAAGAAAATTCAGCACTTTAGTTGCGAATCAAGTTGACAGTAGAGTCCTCAATTTGCTTTCTCAATCCATCAACTGTATATCCCTTTGAGTGTGACAGCTACATTGGAAAACCACCTTGAGATATGATCTTGTAGTCCGAAACTAACTAATAACAAGTTAATACAGCAAAGAAGACAAACTACTCATAGCTAAGAATGAGCCAGATAGGAATTATAACTGCATAATACAAACTTGTAGAGCAGGAATGCAAACCATGAATGAACTATATAGTAGAGGATAGTTATGTCGTTGCCTAGGACGAATCAGAACTAGATAGAAGATATAATGGTGTGGCTTGTGAACCTATAGAGGAGGACAAACAAGCATTAGACAAGTATGCCAACAATGAAATGAGCAATCAAACAAAGTGTTTCTTAGAATTTCAGTATAAACTAGCCAGGTCATTTCAGCAAATATATATGGAAGCAGTGGTATCTCCTGGAATGCAAGAGACATTGGGTGACTCGATATTTGCGGTGAGCTACACAATGGCATGCAGTTACTGTCATATCTAAGAATGAACCACATAGAAATTATGACCGCATCATACTAGAACTTGTTGAGCAGGAATGGAAAGCACGAATGAACTATACAGTAAAGAATAATTATGCCGTTGATTAGGACGAACCAGCACCAGATACAAAAAATATATAATGGCATTGCTGGTGGACCTTTAGGCTGTGCAAACCAACATGTTTAGTGTTGCCTCTTTAAGCTCTACACAAAGAACGAAAATAGTCAGTGTTGCAGCTTTTGGAGAACCAGTTGGCAACAACAAAATTATAATCGAACTAGTATGAAGAGTTTGAACGGTTACCAAGAGCAGAACGATGCCAGGAAGGAAATAATAGCAGGAACTTAGCTGAGGAATAACAAGATAGATTCAGTAACTGTGTAGCATGGAATCCACACTAATATTTTCCACTGACATCACATTTTGCAAGAACTACACAATAGCAGGCATTTACTGGTGTACGGAGTAGCTAAGATAAGAACATGTGCATGACAAAATAACAAACATGTGCATGACTTGATATTTGTAGAGCAGCGAATGCAAACCAACATGTCTAATGACATTGTATGTACTAGCACAAAGAACAGGCGTGCCTAGTGACTTGTATGTACTAGCATGATTACAAAAATGCATTTCACCGCGACAGGCTTGAACCTGCTATACCGCTGACAAAACAAAAACGGGTTGGCGATTTGGTTAACCTTGGTCGGAGAGGCGTCTAAGCATTGTCGGTACCGTGCGAGTGACGTCCAGGTCACCGAGGATGCTGCGGTTGCGGTGGCTGTTGGCGTCGGGGAAGCAGATCTTGGGCGGTCGATGCCGGCTTGAAAGCGGTAGACGAGAGCGTCGCTGAGGAAGATCCGGTGCAGTGAACGGTGACGGACGTGCAGCTGGTCTAGAGCGGTGGACATGGAACTCTTTGACCTAGATCACGCCCGGTGGACACCGGTGAAGCGGATCCGGTACGGTTGGGTATCTTTCGGCAGCGAGGAAGCAGAGTTTGGGTGGTCGATGACACCATCGGCGTGGTGAATGACACCACAACTCCTAGATCTAGTGGGTGAGCGTCGGTGAAGTAGCTGCGCGGCGGTGCACGAGACCGCAGCTCAAGACAGTGCACGCGCTGGTCGTGGAGGGGATAGATGAGCTTGGGATTTTTGGGAGGGCCGGCGGGAAAAACTGGGGGAATCAGGACCATAGAGGTGAGCACAAAAAATTATTACGATCGTGCCCCCGAGCTACCGACTTTAGCATGCCCATTTGTCGTCTGAACAATGGGTAGATTTGGAATTTTAAATTCTAAAGTTTTTGAAATGGAAGGGCGTGAAATGCTTCAAGGTCGGTGTGTGGTTGTGCCGCTCGATTGAGAATTTGAATTTGGCTTACGCCCATCTAATAATAATAATAGAAAAATGGTACTCCCCCGGTCGATGGGATATTTTGGCTCAAAGTTTTTGAAATGCTGGGGCGCGAAATGCTTGGTAGGTGGGTGATTTTGCCGCTCGATTGAAATTTTGAATTTGGCTAGAATCCATCTACTAATAGAAAAAAGGTAGTAGACCCTACGCTATTTGTCCAGGAATTCAAGGCCCATAGTCACATCAACTGATCATCCATAAACAGTTTTTTGCACAGAAACTTGGTACCTTCCATTCACACAGCATAGGAGGTAAATTTTGCCGCTTCACTCAGATTTTAAATTTGTCTAGGGGCCATGAATAATATAAAAACGGCACTACCTTGGTGGGTGATTTTCTCTGAAAATGTTTGAAATAGAGGGGGTGCGAAATGCTTTGGGGTCGGTGGGTTATTTTTCCGCTCGATTACGATTTTGAATTTGGCTGCCGGCCAAGTTTTTATTACTAAAAAAAGGTTATGTAGTTCGAATACCATCTGGTCAGGAATTTAAGGCGAGACTCACATCAACTCATGCTTCCGATTCAAACGGGTAGGCGGTAGGTTTTGGCGGTCGACATTGATTTTGAATTTAGAGATTGTCCAAACAATAATTAGAAAAATAGGCTGTTCTCCCTCTATTTCAGGGATCCAAGTCAGGGAGAGTGATTATCTACCACGCGTATGAAAATGCAGATCTTCGATACAAGAATGTTTGTTTAACATAACAACAAACAAATGTCTGAATTAGCTCTGATTCAAGCATGTGAAAATGGTGTGTAACCAAGGTCTAGTAATTATTTAGGTGTCGGCACTGACTCTTCTACAGGAAGCACTAACTAAATGGTAGTACTAATTCAGATCAAATAAAAAAGCCTACCACAGTTCCATCAGCTACCAAAACAAACAAATATCAGACCACAACTCCAAATAACACAACCTGGGCAAACACATGCTTGCCAAAAATAAGCCTTGCTTGTTCATCCGAGTGTTATTTTCATCTCCTTGATGTTGTAGTCTGAATCAGCTGTGTTGCTGACAGGACTTCCGTTTTGTTTCTTTGATTTAGCACTCTGAATCACGTCGGTTGCTGAAGGAAATAAACAAAATGATGAGCAAAATCATAGGTGTTCAAAAATGCAAGGGTTGCACATGAATGAATGCACTAACCAGGTGTCATAATGTAGGGATATAAAGTACACCAACGTTTACGAGATCTAAACTTCTTAGACTTCATGCTGCAGAGATCTAATTCGAATACTCCTTCCTTCACCCATATAACCACCATTTCTCTATCCTCAAATGCGTAGAGTAACCTTACTACATCATTCCCACCATATGCCCATGATTTATCAAGGCCAAGGAGAGTATGCAACTCAACCTTTATATGAGGCACCCAAGCTTCCCATTTGCCTATTGATGATCTTGCACTGGACCACGTGTTTAGAGTGAAGTCTCTTATAACTGCAAGGGCAACATCTCCATTATGCCCCTCAGCGATGACTAAATTGCGTCTGGAAATATCATGTGTCTCATGGGGGCACTCAATATAACACAGTTTTGTTGTCACGTTATCGAAGGAAATTATATATCTGGAGTTCATTGTTGGCCAGTACAAAATGTCCCCTATGAGAGTTGACGGCCTGCAATCAATCTTAGCCAGCATCTCAGCAGGTTCAATCTAGTCCTCCCATTTTCCTAACTCTGATGAGTACCTTTGCACCAGTGCTTGGTTACCATTGGTTACTATCCAAACAACCCAGAAATTGCTGCAACTGTGTGAAGACAATTGCCCATGATTTCTCGAACAGAGAATTATGACGATATCATACTCACATCTCCGCCAAATTGGTGGTTCTGGTATCACTGTTTCACTTCCACTGATTGCATCACAGGCCTTTATCATGTTAGAACCTTGCGGATAATTAAGTAGCACCCTACCATTGCGACATCCGAGTACATATGGTTTGTAGGCTTTATGTACTTCCACCAGCCTGTTCAGCTTCTTGAAGATGGATTGGTCAAGATTATGATCTGTTAAGAATTGAGCGTCCTCGGAGCTATTGGTAAAAAACCCAAGTAACGGCATTCCTCTGTTGTGTGACAGGGTTAGCTTTTTGAAATCGTTGCTTCCCATGAAGTCCATCCAACATTTTTGGGCGACTGATGCCCTCAGTATGCAGGATGGGTGCGGAGGAAGCCTGATAAGAATATGACCAAATACATCACCTGGCAAGTCATTGATTGTTGCATATGTTATTCCACCGAAGCTGGTAGGATGATGCAAATAACACAAGTGCATCAACAGAATTAAGTAAACAGGACAATGCACAACCCTAAAAAATAATTAAGTAAACACCACAATGCATCATACATTTTGACAGGAAAATTTATCATCGAAATTTCCTAAACTGCACCCATCTGAAAAACTACCTAAAAAGCAGAGTCTGGCAACAAAATAACCTAACAGCACAAGCAATCAACCAGAGTAGTACAAAAGCACCACAAAATGATTCAGCATGTCGGAACTGGGCAAAGGGAATGAAGAACTTTTTTTAGGTCACCGGGGAGGACAGAAAGGCCCCCACCTGAATTTTTTGGTTTTATCATAAAGAAGAGGAGAAAAAACGGACGCAGCTTTAGTGACTTGGTGAACCCAAGTCTCACGATGACTTGCCCCAGGATCCACCTTCCATCTTAGATCAAACGCATGATAGTAGTTCATATTTTGAACTAAAAAGTAAAACTATTTGAAAAAAATTGACAAAAAATCGGTAAATCATCGGTGCCTAGGTTTGAATCCTGTGAAAGTTTCATCCCATTCGGATCACTAGTTTGTGATTAAATAGATGTTTATGTTCCCAATACTACTAGTTCAAACTAATATCCACTTCGTCCAGAAAAAACCCGGAGCAGGATACACAAAAGAGGGAGGAAGTCAGGGAGACAAAATCCAACGCAGAACTTACAATAGGGTCGACGAATTCTGAGCAGTTGGAGTAGGCGCCGCCGAAGAATGACGAGCCACAGCCGTTGACGCTAAAGAAGCACGACCACGAGCTGACGCATTCCTAGCATCCCACGTAGCCGTCGCTTTGGCAGCGGCAGCCAACATAGTGAAATGGATCGTATGAGCACCTAGAGGGGGTTGAATAGGTGCTACTTCAAATTTTAATGCTTTTTCAATTTTAGGCTTAACACAAAAGGTAAATTCTATAGATAACTATTTAGAAGAATTTCCCTATATGCAAACCTATCTACTAGCAAGTTAGAGGCGAGTGGAAAGAGGAACGAGTGAACTATAGTGAAGCACGCGGAGACACAAGATTTGTTTTACCGCAATTCCTTCCTTGTTAAGGGAAGTACATCTGCGTTGGAGGGGTGGGCGGTACTAAGACCACCACGCCACAATAGGCCTCACCCTATTCTCAGATGGATCCTGCCACCAAAGGCCTGATCCACCTTTCCACTATAGGAACCCTTCGAGGCGGGTACCGGCGCCTTTACACAACTAGCGGGGCACAACTCCACAACCAAATTGGAGGCTCCCGTAATGACAACAAGCTGCCACAAGAACAAGTTATCAATAACAAAATACAAGATCTAGATATTAGTAAGGATACTAGATCGGGGATTTCTCCAAATGATTGGAGAGGAGTTGATGCGCTTGATTCGTGATGGCGATGAAGATAGTCTCCTCCTTCAATTCCCCCAAAGATCGAAGCCTTCGGGTGGTTGAAGTGGGAGATCTAGAGAGAGAGTTCTTGCAAAGGGTCTGACAATTTTCGAATGAATCAAGAAGGCTGCACGATGGGGATGAAGGGGCTTTTATACCCTCCTGCACCCACTGAGCCGTTGGAGCCATTTGGGGCTGGATTATCTGGCCCAACTGAGGGCCGGATTATCCGGTCTGGGAAAAACTCCGCCCCAAACTCGGATTATCCAGCAGATAAACCGCCCCCACTTAGAGCGACGCACCGAGCCTGCCCTTGATCGCCTCCTGGGGGCCGGATTATCCGGCCAAGGAAGGAAAAACCCGCCCCTGTTCGGATTTTCTGGAAGAAAATCTGACCGCACTCTCAGCGTCGCGCCTTGGCTGCCTTTGATCGATTTCTGGATAATTCGGCCCCATACGAAGGCCGGATTATTCGGCCTGGGGAGGAAAAAACGTCCCAGTTCAGATTTTTCAGGAGAAAATCCAAACCCACTCCGAGCGTCGCGTCTTGGCTTCCTTTGATCGATGAGTTAGGCCGGATTATCCAGCCCTTGGCGGGGCGGATAATCCGGCCCTCCCAAAACACTGGAACAATCCCTGCACACTTAGCGCACATGAGAAAACTCCACGGAATTGTTATCTAACACTCAAAACACAGGAAACCATGAAATGTTCTTTCAATCTCCCCCTTTTTGGTGTGAGATGACAATACTAGGATTTGTAGGAAAGTTCTCAAGGCAACAAGATTTAATGAAAGACAAAGACTCCCCCTCAATGTGTGCATACAAACAATTGCAGTTGATTACAAAAACACACAAGAGGGTAAAGTCTAAATCATTGGAACAAATGTGAAAAGCTCATACCACCGGTAGAGAGATAGAAGCGTCCTCAATATATTATAAGAATATCCAATGATAGCCATAGAGCGCGCCTCCCTCGATATAGATATCAAATAGCCATAAGAATATCCAATAAGATAGATGATTCCATAAGAATAATCCACAAAACCACAGCCACAAAGTTTCATACAAACCACAAGTTAAAGTTCAACGCCAAATGGGCACAAGCAAGAAATCAACGAATAGGAAAAGTGCAAAAGCTTGTGCCCGACCCATGCAAATCCTCGAAGACCCAATAGAACTACTTCTCCCCCTTTGGCATCGAGACGCCAAAAAGGAAGAAGAGCGACGCTAGCGCCCCTAGGTATCACTCGTAGTCCTCATCCTCGTCATCGTTCCCATCCTTGTCCTCATCCTCAAGCTCCTCAGTTTCATCATCCTCATCATCAGCAGTGGCCGCGGAAGGAAACAGGTGACGCTCCAGCTCTCCATAGTTAAGCCCAGAAGAGCAATTCCACCGAGCATATGGTGTGGGAGGAGTAGGAGCAGGGGGATCGCCAGAAGCACCAGACACATGGTGAAGGATGAGCTGCTGAGAGTGAGCCAACTCATAGCGCTGCTTGTAACCCTCATACTGACCCTTGCGTGTGTCCACGCCCATGCAAAGAATGTTCCTCTAGAACCAGTTCAGCTGCTTGATCTCACGAGCAATGGGAGGCATTGGAGGCCTACGAGCACTAGTACGAGCATCCCTCATGAGACCCTTAGGGGCAGAGGAGGGGTGAGAGGTCTTCCTAACCTTGGTGTAGATCTTCTTGGCCTTGTGCACAGCATCGATATTGAACTCTTCAGTGGGGAGCAAGTGCTTGATTAGCATCATGATGTACTGAGCATATGGGATGGACAGCCTGTTGAACATGGAATCGATCACCTCATGGTAAATGAAGTCCATCACATCCAACTGATATGACACGGACTCATCCTCACAGGACGCCACCTCATGAGAGAAGGCCACAAGCTGACCCAAGAAACCATGAATATTGTCATTGTTTCCTCCACTTGGGGTGATGGAATCACGAAAGAGACCCACCAAGCTAGCATAGATGGGAGAAAGACCAGCAAGGGTGCCCACAATACCATTATCATCGGTGCACGGAGAGAGGTCAGCATCTTTGTTGGGCTTGAGTTGGGTGATGATGCGGTGGCCACTAGCACGGTCCCTGTGGTGGAAAGGATAGCCAAGCACCTCAGCAAAAACACGGAAATCAGCGTGCATAGGCGTGTAACGAGTCATCCACTTCATGGTGCGGTGCTCATCACCGCAAATGACCAAGGTGAAGAAGAACTGCTTCACAATCTCAGAATCACAGGAGCATTGGAGGGCCATGAGATGGTGCAGCCCCATCCGCTCAGCCACATACATGACATCAACAAGGTGAGGCTTCTCCAATGCCTCAGGAAGAACCAGAGGATGCATAGGCCGAATCTTCAGCTGAGCATACACGTCTTCATAGATCCCCTTTTGTTCAGCGCACCAAAAGCGAGAGTCACCCAGCTCCGTATCATGTGGTACTTCATCAAACAAATCCTGATGACAAATGGAGGAGAAGGTAACAGGGTCCATTTTCTTATAGTTAATCTTGGGCCCTTTGCCCTTCCTCTTGGACACACCCTTTCTATCCCTCTTTGCATGTTCAGCCATGCGCTTCTCTTTGTTCTTTCTTCTCCTCAGCTCAACCTCGTCCACTAAGTTACCCTTTCTGTCGTCCCAAAAGTATTTAGCACGAGGATGGCGCTTGTAAGTCTTGGGAGCACTGGAACCACCTGTGAGGAGAACAAGGGTGATAGCATGGGGATAAGAATACACACAAGTCCAAGAGAGGGAGCGTAGAAAAAGTAGGCAAAAAGTTCATAGTCCAATCCTACTCAATGCATACAATAAGGCGAAACTGAACCAGTTTTTAGTCTGTCAGGCTGGATTATCTGGCCTGGCCAGGGGCGGATAATCCGGCCCTGGCAGAAATTTTCATATTCGCCTAGATTGAATGCAAAGGATTAGATCGGGCTTGGAAATTGCAAGACCATGATTTCTACACAAAACAACATCCTTCTAGACAACGTTCCACCCAATAAATAACACATCTAGCCAAAGATGGGGAGAGAGGGAGTTACCATCACTCATTGGAGGAAGAACGCGGAGGATAAGTTACCCGGAGGCGTGGAGAAGAAGATCCGGGGAGGCCCGGAAAATCCGGTGGCCGGAGAGGCTCCGGGGAGGGTGGGGGACGGCAGGCGGCGGCTGGGCAGAGGGAGAGGGTTGGGGAAGAAGTGTTGCTCGTTATGAGCCCTTCACCCCGACCCCTGCCCTTAAGGATGAAATTTGCCAGGGCCGGATTATCCGGCCAATACTTGGGCCGGATTATCCAGCCTAAACTCTGAACTTCTGTTACACACAGAGTCAGACCCGCACGTCCCCAAACAACACCCCCCACAAGATGTACAAGGGACTTGTGTGCAAGAATAGATGGTTTAGGGGTAGGGAAAGGCTTAGGATTAAGAGAGCCAAACTGAGATGGTACTACACACCCAAATTTGCAAGAATCAAAGCAACTAAAAGCCAAAAGTGAGTGTGCTTCCCATAAAAACAAGAGAGGAGCTAAAAACGATCAAGGAAGATCCAAATATATCCAACTCTTCTCAAGCAAGAGAGCGGTGGCCGAAGCCACCTTGTTGGAGTGTATGGTATGACACCGCAAAGATGTATCTTGGTTTCATAACCAATACTCATCAATAAGCTCACATATCACAAAATGATATTAAGAGAAATGATTTGACTTGCTTTCGGCATTATGGGGGGAGGGTTAGCCCAATCAATTAGGACCACACTCCCCCTATATCCATGCCCACATCTAGACCAAATAAGACTGAGATGTACGAGTGAGTGCATGGGTAATCAAGACAAGCTCCTTGAATAAACGATATTTAGCTCATTCCTCAAGTAGCAACACCTTGCTTCATCAAGTGGCTTCGTGAAAATATCAGCAAGTTGGTTCTTCGTGCTCACAAAAGAAAGATCAATATCGCCTCAAGCAACATGGTCCTGAATAAAATGATTCTAAATCTCAATATGCTTGTCCTTGTGTGATGTACCGGATTGTACGCAATTTGATTGCACTTTCATTATCGCATAAAAGAGGCACTTTGTCACAATTGACATCATATTCCTTTAAAGTTTGCCTCATCCATAATAACTGAGTGCAAGCACTAGCAGGAGCAACATATTCAGCTCCGGTGGTGGAGAGAGAAATATAATTCTGCTTTTTAGAAGACCAACAAACTAGAGATCTTCCCAAAAACTGACAAGCACCAGAAGTTGATTTTCGATCATCCTTATCACCGGCCCAATCTGAATCAGTATAACCACATAGAGAGAAATTGGATCCCTTGGGATACCATAGACCAAAGTTAGGGGAATGGACCAAATATCAGAAGATCCTCTTGACTGCCACTAAGTGGATTTCTTTAGGAGTTGCTTGATACCTTGAACACACCCCCACAATCAACACAATATCAGGTCTAGATGCGTAGAGGTAAAGAAGAGAGCCGATCATGGACTGGTATACCTTTTGGTCCACATCTTTACCGTGGGGGTTAATTTCAAGGTGACATTTTGTTTGCATCGGAGTGGCAACGCCATTAAGATCCGTCATCTTGAATATCTTGAGCATGTCTTGGATGTATTTAGCTTGATTTATGAAGGTTCTTTCTCTAAGTTGCTTGATCTCGAAATCCAAGAAAGAACCGTAACTCCCCCATCATAGACATCTCAAACCTGTCAGACATAAGCTTTGAAAATTCATCATTAAAAGCTTTATTAGTAGAACCAAAGATGATGCCGTCTACATATAGTTGGCATACGAAGAGCTCCCCCTTGACCTTCTTAGTAAAAAAGAGTGGGATCGATTTGCCCAACTTCGAAGCCACGGTCTAACAAAAGCTCTTTAAGGTGCTCATACCACGCACGTGGGGCTTGTTTAAGGCCACAGAGTGCCTTATCGAGTTTATAGACATGGTTCGGCAAGTTAGGATCCTCAAATCCCGGGGGTTGCTTTACATATACCAGCTCATGTAGAGGACCATTAAGAAAAGCACTCTTAACGTCCATTTGCTGCAATTTAAAAATATTATGGGCAGCATAAGCAAGAAGGATACGGATGGACTCAAGACGAGCCACAGGAGCATAGGTCTCGCCGAAGTCAATGCCCTCAACTTGGGAATAGCCTTGTGCCACTAGTCTCGCCTTGTTCCTTACAACAATGCCATTCTCATCTTGCTTGTTTTTAAATATCCATTTAGTGCCGATAACAATGCGGCAATCCTTGGACTTCTCCACTAGTTTCCATACCTTGTTGCGCTCAAAGTTATTCAACTTTTCATGCATAGTAACAACCCAGTCCGGATCTTCAAGAGCTTCAAACACCTTCTTAGGTTCCACCATAGAGATATGAGCTTGATGCTCACCAAAACTTGCCAATTCCCTTCTTGTGGAAACCCTTCGTCAAAGATCACCTACAACTTTGTCAAGAGTATGACCCCTTAACTCAAAGTTCTGATCAGCACAAGCCTTGCGACGAAGTTCAATAAGCTTGTTGTCTCTTGGTGGAATAGTTTCATCACTTGAGTCTTTCTTGGAATAATTTGCTTGACCTTGATTAGAAGTCTGATTATCAGTAGTAGGAGATGACGAAGTATGCCCTTGAGGTGGGTCAGCAGCCGTGACAGGAGGCTGCTGATCAACAGGAGTTTTAGGGCCGGATAATCTGGCCGAGGGTGAGGCCGGATAATCCGGCCTGGAAGAACAAGATGCAATTTCACCGGGTTGCCTGAAACTTGCTTGAATTGGTGAGGGGCCAGATAATCCGGGGTCAGCCAGAAAATCTGACCTGGAGCTTGCAACAGTTTCTTCGATGGGATGCACAGTTTGGTTGTCAGGGGAGTGGTGGCCAGATAATCCGGTGTCGAACCGATAATCCGGCCTGGGACATCTATGAGCATGTTGACCTTCAGCAATTGGTGGAGTTGGTGTAGAGGTTACTCACGTGGTTGGAGCATGTTGAGTATGTGTAGATGAGGGCTCTTCATGAGTAGAGCATTGTCCTTCCCGATCCGCCACATGGGGTTCCTCAATGGGGCGGAAAAATCCCACGCCCATTCTTCTTATGGCATCTTGGGATATTTCAACATCTACATCACAAACATCAACTTGCCCCGCACGGGAGCCGTCATTTTCCCCGAACACCACACTACAAGATTCTACAACAGTTCCAGAGAGCTTATTGTAGACTCTATAAGTGTGACATTCGGCACCATAACCAACAAAAATACCTTCTAAAGCCTTAGACTCAAATTTAGATAAACGAACTCCCTTGATGATAAAGAAAGACTTACACCCAAATACCCGAAAATATGAGATGTTTGGCTTGTTATCGGTATGTATTTCATACGGAGTCTTGTCCAAGATTTTACGGAGGTATAACCGGTTGGATGAATGACAAGCGGTAGAGATTGCTTCAGCCCAGAAGTTATATGGAGACTTGAATTCGTCTAGCACAGACCTTTCCATATCCATTAGAGTCTGGTTCTTCCTCTCGGCAACACCATTTTGTTGAGGGGTGTACGCAGCGGAATATTGATGTCTTATCCCCTCTTCACTTAGGAACTCATTTAAGGTGTAGTTCTTGAACTTGGAGTTGTTATCACTTCTTATTGCCAGAATAGGGATGTTGTGTTGACGTTGAACCTTGTTGGCAAAGTCGATGACCGTTTGTTGAGTGTCGCTTTTCAACTTGAAGAAATAGACCCAAGTGTATCTTGAGTAATCATCAACGATCAAAAGATAGTACTTCTTCCCACCGAGGCTTGCATCAGATGGAGGTCCAAAGAGGTCCACATGAAGGAGCTCTGAGATCCTTTTTGATGAAATGATAGTCTTCCTTCAATGAGGAGAGTCATGCATTTCCCCTTCAACACAAGCCCTACAAACACGATCTTTGGCAAAGGAGACATTTTATTTTAGTCCAAGGATGTGGCCACCCTTGTGGAGACTTTGCAAAGTTCTCATATTGACGTGGGCTAGTCGGCGATGCCATAACCAACCCGCGTCAGCCTTTCTGAAAAGACACATCGGGCATGTAGTGGTTTTCCTCAAAAAGTCCACCACGTACATGTCATTTTCGACATATCCCACGAAAGCGACTTTTAGAGCCTTGCTCCACAAGAGTACTACCAAATCAGCATCAATAAAAACTGCAAAGCCCATCTTACCAAGGGCGCGAACTGAAAGTAAATTGTAACCGAGAGACTCAACAAGCATGACGTCCATGAGAGAGATATCGTGAGCCACCACAACTTTGCCAAGACCCAATACCTCAGATTTAGACTTGTCACCATAGGAGACGGTTATATGATCATGATTTGGCCGCATCTCCGTGATGATCTCCTTGCTTCCGGTCATGTGACTCGTGCATCCGCTATCGAGTACCCATTTAGACCCACCGGAAGCATAGCCCTGCAAGAAAGTTACTTCTTGGTTTTAGGTACCCATTTTTCAATGGGTCCTCTCATGTTAGTGACAAGGGTCTTGGGGACCCAAATAGACCAAGGAATGTAACAATCATAAGGACCTACATAACTAGCATAAACATCACCATAATGATCGCAATATAACTCAAAGTTAGGATTGTTAACCCCTACAAAACCATCATAATTAGACTTGTCATTGGTGGTGGTGCTAGTCTTTGGTTGAGCAGTCTTACTCTTCTTGTTCTTCTTGTTCTTTGTCTTGGGAATATAACCAAGACCCTCTTTTCCATTGTTTGTTCTTTGCTTGCTAAGTATCTCCTCTAGAACTTCTTTACCTTTGTGTTGAGATCCTTTTGCAAGTTCTTCTTTTTCATACGATGATGTGGAGGTGTTGGGCACATCATACTTCCTCAATTGAGTTTGGAGCTGGTCATGAGACTCATTTAGAGTAGAGTGTTCACTCTCCAATGCCTTGTGAGCAATGTCAAGTTTCTCCGAGAGTCTGGCATGAGCAGCCCCAAATTCAATCTTTTCCTTCTTTAGTTTCTTTACTTTGGCAAGAGCGTTGTCACGTTATTTGATGAGCTAAGCCACAACTTCTTCATGTGACTCCTCAATGGATTCGAGTCTCTCTTCAAAAGATACTCGAGCTTCATCTTCTTCTTCCAAGGCATTCTTCAAAGAGGCTATCTCCAAGGCATCCTCTATTTCAATTCTGCCCTTTTCTTCAAGGAGATCTTAGGCTTGGGCAAGTTGACTCATAAGAGCATCAAAATGAAGTTTGTGCTCACCTTGCAAGTTAGTGAAAAAGTTGTCCAAAGCAATAACTTCTTCTTTCATTTTAAGACTAGTATGATCATCCATATCCATATTTATGTTAGTCTTAGGGAATGAAGAACTAGAAGTTGATACCTTAGACCCTCTTGCCATAATACACGTGAAGTTGTTGTTGATGACGTTTTCATTTGGCGAGTCAATGTGAGATGATGGAGTCGATGTGGTAGCTATAGCAGCCACCTCGCGAGAACTATCTTCATCCTCTTCATTTTCACTTGCAGAGGAGTATTTTTCTTGTGCCACCAAGACAATCTTGGGCTGCTTCTTGTAAGGGCCATTCTTTTTGATAAATGGTTTCTTCTTAGGTGCCTTGGATTTTTCTTTAAGGATGAGCCTGCCACCATTGTCTTCTCTATTTTCACACTCAGCCACAAAGTGTAGCCTATCTCCACAATTGTAGCAAGTTCTCAGTTTTGGGCCACTTTCTCTTCTTCCACTTGACCCATTCTTGTGCTCGAGTTCCGACTTGGCCTTGGCAGGATCCTTCCAAAAGTTCCTTGCGTAAAACGCCATGTACTCACCATGAGCATGTTTGACTTCATCGGGGCAGTCCATGGAGGCACTCTCGAAAGGTCTTTCATCCTCATCTTGCTCAACAACATTAGCCTGTAGAGCAACGTTGACCCTCTTTTGCATTCTAATGGCACGGGCACGGGCATCTTCCGTGTTCTTTGCAGCAACCTTGAATGATGCCATTTCTTGCATCACTTCATTGGACATCATTTGATGGTAGTTGTGTCTACCTTGCAAGCTCTTCAAATCCTTTGGCTCAAAAGGCTTTAGAGCACTCATGTATTTCCTTTTTATCCAAGCATCATCAATGTGAGTGGTTCCATGCTTTCTAAACAATGTTGCGATGCCCTTGAGTATTCTATACATGTCATCATGGTTTCACCATCCAACATGTAAAATCCTTCAGCTTCATTACTAAGGGCATCATACCTATTCCTTCTCATGCTTTCATTTCCAATAAAGAGATCGGTGAGAGCATCCCAAGATTCTTTAGTTGTGTTGAGATGTTCAATGTTGGGCATGTCCTTGGGACTCACTCCGAGCTGTATCATGTGAAGGGCTGTAGCATTCAGTTGGTTATCCACAACTTCTCTTCTTGTCAGGTTGGTGTGATATCCAATATGAAGACCCTCTTTGATAATTCTCCAAAGTTCAATAGAAGAGCTGCAAACATGAGACTTCATTAAGAATTGCCATTGATTAAATGAAGATGCAGTAAGCTTGGGTGGATCACCCCTATTGTTTATATGAGGATGAGGGATAGGTGGGTCGGGGAATATAAGTGATGAACCTCACTATATTCCTCCTTACCACTTCCCTTCTTGGAGGTGGAACCATTATGTTTTTCACCTACCACTTCATCTTCCTTAGATGCGATGTTAGCCTTATCCTTGGATGAGGGAGTGGCAGCCTCAGAGGAGGATGGAGATGGGGCTATGGATGATGCGAGGAGCACAATCATTTGATTCATCTCCTCCATCTTGGTCTCAAAGGATTTCAACAAGGTTGATTCCAACATCTTGGGGTCATCCATTGTGACCTTATCCACAGGCTCATTACCATTCTCCTTGGTACCCATACTTCTCTTAGGCGGTTAAGCCCAAATAAAGAGCCGGGGCTCTGATACCAATTGAAATGGATCGTATGAGCACCTAGAGGGGGGTGAATAGGTGTTGCTTCAAATTTTAATGCTTTTTCAATTTTAGGCTTAACACAAAAGGTAAATTCTCTAGATAACTATTTAGAAGAATTTCCCTATATGCAAACCTAACTACTAGCAAGTAAGAGGCGAGTGGAAAGATGAACGAGTGAACCATAGTGAAGCACGTGGAGACACGGGATTTGTTTTACCACAGTTCCTTCCTTGTTAAGGGAAGTACATCTGCGTTGGAGAGGTGGGCGGTACTAAGACCACCATGCCATAATAGGCCTCACCCTGTTCTCCGATGGATCCCTCCACCAAAGGCCCGATCCACCTTTCCACTATAGGAACCCTTCGAGGCGGGTACCGGTGCCTTTACACAACTAGCGGGGCACAACTCCACAACCAAATTAGAGCTCCTGTAATGACAACAAGCTACCACAAGAACAAGTTATCAATAACAAAATACAAGATCTAGATATTAGTAAGAATACTAGATCGCGGATTTCTCCAAACGATTGGAGAGAAGTTGATGCGCTTGATTCGTGATGGCGATGAAGATAGTCTCCTCCTTCAATTCCCCCAAAGATCGAAGCCTTCAGGGGGTTGAAGTGGGAGATCTAGAGAGAGTTCTTGCAAAGGGTCTAACAATTTTCGAATGAATCAAGAAGGCTACACGATGGGGAAGAAGGGGCTTTTATACCCCCTGCACCCACTGAGCCGTTGGAGCCATTTGGGGCTAGATTATTCGGCCCAAGTGAGGGCCGGATTATCCGGTCTGGGAAAAACTCTGCCCCAAACTCGGATTATCCGGCAGATAAACTGCCCCCACTCAGAGCGACGCGCCGAGCCTGCCCTTGATCGCCTTCCGGCCCCATGCGAAGGCCAGATTATCCGGGAAAGGAAGGAAAAACCGCCCCTGTTCGGATTTTCCGGAAGAAAATCCAACCACACTCCGAGCGTCGCGCCTTGGCTTCCTTGGATCGATTTCTGGGGGCCGGATTATCCGGCCCCATGCGAAGGCCAGATTATCCAGCCTGGGGAGGAAAACCGTCCCAGTTCGGATTTTCCGGGAGAAAATCCGAACCCACTCCGAGCGTCGCGCCTTGGCTGCCTTTGATCGATGAGTTAGGCCAGATTATCTGGCCCTTGGTGGGGCGGATAATCCGGCCCCCCAAAACACCAGAACAATCCTTGCACACTTAGCGCACATGAGAAAACTCCACGGTATTGTTATCTAACACTCAAAATACAGGAAACCATGAAATGTTCTTTCACATAGCCGAATTTGTTCCAGCAGCAGCCGACGAGGATTTCGACTGTGCCTCCACCGCTTTCCAAGCATCACTCAACACTGCCCAAGACTTCGATGTGGTACAAGCATCGACCTCCGCATCCACTTCACATGTATCCGCTGGTGCTGCTTCAACATCCACCTCTGCTTTACAAGCATCCGCCAACGCAGCAAATGCATCCGCCAACGCTGATTCCATTTCCTGTAAATGCCAAGAGATTATTTAGCTCGCAATGCCCAAAAATAAATGCATTCTATCCTTCAGAAAGCCCGTAATGGCAGGAGGTTGGTAACGTACATACCAGCGAACGGTGGTGCAGTGGTGTTCAATGGTGGAGCGGCGGGGACGGTCCGGTCGAGGGAGGGCGGCCAGGCGGAGAAGATGACGATGGGGTCGACGGGCACACGACTGAGCTACCTTGAATTCGAAACTAACTTTCGCCCCACTATTTATTTTTATTTTTTTGCGAACCCCGCCTTTTTTAGGGGAAACCATTGTTGTATTAATAGTAGCAACCACATGACTGATACAAGTTTGTGCACTTGCGTGCTTAGTTTCCCGCCTACATACATCAAGTTTGTGCACTTATTCGTGTGATACAATCAATTGCTGGGTAAAATATTCCAGGTGGTAGAAGCATGCCCTTTCTATGACATCAAGATCTAGAGTTCAAACATCGACCTGAAATTCCACAATCTACAACTACAAGTTTTGGTTTACTACCAGAAAAAAATCACTCGCAACTGGCATTACATCATCATTAACAGATCTCAGAAGGAAAAAAATTGAAAGATAAAAAACCACTGCAAGCTCGAATAAGATGACTGTTGTTGCCAAATATAGTCACATAAAGCCAGGTCTAATATATATGTCATAATAGTACATCAAATATATAGATTCGTGGACACAACACACCAGCAGAGCAACAAAAAACAGTTATAGTACCTGACTTAACAAACAGTCATCCTCACAAGAGACCCAAACCCTTCAAAAATGAAAGTAGAGCCATCAATATGGTTTACAGATTTCCTCATCTTTTGCAGGATCAGGACTATATGGGCATGGAGAATTTCTATCAGGGTCTCATCTGCTTCTAGAGCCGAATTGAAAAGACTGTCAGCTCGCATTCCCACATGTTCCATGATCCGGTCGTACACCTAGCCAATCAGCTCGTCGCCATCCACATCAGGCAACTCGGGGACTAAGTTGTCAGCCACGAACTTTTGAAAATTAACAGCAGCATCATGAGCAACTGAAATTGAAGTATTCCATCCTGCAGTCAAATCAGCTATCCGCTTAGTGGATGTGGACACTTCTTCCTTCAGGCGCCTAATTTGTACGTCCTGGTGTTTCACTTTCTCTTGAAGGCACGAAATCATGTGTCTATGAGCTTTGTATTTCTCTCAGAGCAATTGTCAAATCCTTGTAGTGACCAGCACCATTACGCCATGAGAAATATGAGTAAGGTGGAAACTGCAGATAACAAATCCAAAATTAAACCAGATTCTCATTTTTTTTAAATAAACCAAATTCTCGTTTCACAATCCAAATTCAGCTGCACACATCGTGCAAGCTCCACACTGGTACCGCAAATGGCAAAGAACCATAGAGGCATATTTCCCAAACATGAAAAGGGTCGTACTTCAGGGTTTGCCTTCTTAGTTGGCACATGAGCAGTCCTGGCCTTAGTAACAAGTGGCAACAGATCAGAATGACTTTGTTTCTACAAATCATGATGCAACAAAAATGATCAGTATATTTTAGAGGACATTTTAAGTAATAAAGCGCTCTTTATCGAAAAAAAATGTTTTCGAGGACAAAGCATAGGTTACTGAAATTCTAGCAAAGCATCTTGATACATAAAAACACTTGTCACTCGATAATGCCTCCTCCACGGGTGGGACATGCGCATGATGCGAAATGAAATACAGCAAAACTAGTAAATTTTAGGAAAGAACACATCAACTTCGCAATGCAAAGAAGGATACGTGTATTAATCTGATGCCAAGGATTGGGCGTGTTTCCCTTTAACGAACAATATAATTTAAAGAACTTAGCAATGCAGGACACCGACAAACAACAATCTGTTTATAAACGACATGCAACACATTACATCTGCATTGTTCAGCTGCTGACTGTTTTGTGAAATAAAGCCAGGGGTAAGCTTCCCATCCTCAAAAGACTCTTCTTGGCAGCATATACTTACCTATTTTCAGTGGACCTTATAACTAATTCCATGGCTACATCCATGGTGATCCTAGCTTCCTAATGTGGCATATAGATCTACTATTTCAAATAGCAATCACCTAAACAACCATCCAGATGGTTGCGGACTCGCTGGATATTGCACTGATGCGATGGAAAGGTGGACGCTGCTGGGTAAAGAAGGTGCGCGACGGGGGAGGTGCACAAATGTGCAAAAATGTAGCGATACTCGTATATAGATAGAGATACCAGTAACACATAAACCAGATCAATTAGTAGTAACCACAAACTCCAGAAGGGCTATAAGTAGACTGTCAACTACTCCCATATTAATTAACCTAGTGTAATTTAACGTGGCAGTACTATGAGATGGTGAGTACTAGTAAACAAAAGGGGATTACTTAATTTTTAGTGGAATCTATAGCCAGCTACCAAAAGCATCATGAGCATGCTAAATATCTAGATTGCAGACCATACTTGGTTAAGAACCTAATGTCCAGCTCTAATTACCCAAATCTAAGAGCATCTATCCTATTTACGACTGAGTGCAGTGCGTTGGAGACATCCATTAACTATGTAGCCATCTCCTCGGCATGCATCTGATGGCGCTCCTGCTCCTCCTCTTCAAGGTCATTGCGGATCTCGAGCTGTAACCAAAGTGACATCATCGTGTGGTGCAGCGAAAGTGAGTGCGGTAGATCTACCCAGTGGACGAATGTGCAGCGCTCACATTCATAGTTGCAACCCAAGAACCTACGGCTGAAGTTTGTTCCCTCGAACGCGACACGGCGCCAGGGCGCAGTCGCACCAGAACCGAAGATCCGTATCGGTATCGAGGCCATACCACTCCGCGTCTACCATTTGTGCCAGCATCTGAACCCAGGAAACATCGTCGATCGAGACGGGCAGAATAGAGAAAAACCCCAAAAGGAGAGAACCCATAAGCTAAATTTGAGAAAATAAACTGAGACCGTTAACTCTGGCGTACTTACCCTAACTCGGCCGCCTTGCGCATCAAGATGCCCCGTCGTTCGCCGGACCGGCATGACTGAATCCGCCAACATTGCTCGAAAAAAGAGTGCGCCTTCAAAGCCTAGCGCAAAGGCTTCGTGGAGAAGGAAGAGGTAGGGGAGCCGGTCCTATCATTCGCTAGCTACTACTCCATATTGGATTTAACTCGACCACTGATAACTGGGGCCCACGCTAGAGAGCCCGTGGGCCCCCAAACATCACTCACCTAGTTTGACTTGCATTACATGGACTACTTTTGGAAAACAGATCCAAACTCAATAAGTAAATAAACCAAAGGCTCCCCTCTCTTTTTGCGAAAACCCATTACAAAACAGAGATGCTCACAAACACGTACACACACTCACCCCTATGAATGCAGGTACGCACACCCTACACCTATGAGCACTTTAGAAAGACTGGATCTTGACACTGATCCTGTGGGGCTTGAGCTTGACGAAGTCACCATAGGCACCTCACTATATATTGACGGGAACGTCGCCTCTCACTACCCTTATAACCATCCTTCAAAGTCGAGCGTCGAGGCTTCGTGGTGAAGGAAGTGCTAGGGGTTTGGAGCTCATATTCGTTGGCTGCTATGGGGTGTAATTGAACCACTAATAATGTGGCCCTCATTAGTGGGCCCATAGACCCTAGACACCAGTGACCATTACAATTACTTTGGGAAAACCGAGCAAAACTTAATACAAACGGAAGTCCCATCTCTCTCATTTTTGTGAAAATCCACTACAAAACGCACACGCTCACAAATGCATACACACACTCACCCCTATGAACGCGTGAACGCACATCCTACCCCTATGAGAACCTACGAAAGATTGTGTCTCTAGACTGTCCGGTGGGGGGATTGAGCTTGATGAAGTCACCATAGGCACCTACTACCCTCGTAACCATCCTTCGAAGTCGAGCGTCGAGGATTCATCGAGAAGGAAGAGCTAGATGAGTCAGAGCTAACATGCGTTGGCTGCTATAGGATATAACTAGACCACTAATAACAATAGGGCCCCACGGTAGTGAGCCCATTGGCCCCAGACATCAAAGCAAGCACGGTGTTAAGTCTTAAACATATATCTTAACGGTGGAGTGGGTAGTGCTAACAAAAATATTCTTCAAGGTGATTCTAGTGCTAGACTTATGTCTAAGAGAATCAATTGGGAGGGCCCACTATTTAGTGGATAACAGTCTATTTTTCTTTTTAGCATGGTTGTGTGGACCCACTTTAGTTCTAAACGCTAGACCCAAAGTAGTTTTCATAGCTACTTCTAGACACTGCACACGCCCTTACTATACGAGGCTTAGAAATTTACTAGCCTCGTGTATAAGAATATTGTAGGTTGCTTTGAAAGTTTTTCGAAAAAGCTTTTGGAGGTACCCATCGAGGGGTCAATTAATATATCACAAAACACCAAGAGTTTTGACAATAGGTTTAACTTCTTGCTAAGATAGATTTTGCATCTTGACAATTTAACGAAATTAGGTCAAACTTGAGCTACAAGTAAGCGCGATATAGATTGCTCTTGAATTAAATGTATTTTCGGAGGTCTATAGGTGCATCTTGTTGTAGTAAACAATTCCATCACTATGAGTTTCCTAATATCTCAGGAAAGAACATTCTCAATTTTCCGAGTGTGATGACGAGATTGTTCTTTCCCTAAAGCAAGTCTGGAGAATATGGATCTGAATGACACACGAGGCAAGTTTTCAGACATATATTATGGACCAACATGTTGTACTTACAATTTCCCATGTTTTATGAGTTCTCAAACTTCCTAGCTAACTTCACCCACTTGATTGATTTTATGCCAATTTATCGAAATTATTAGGTACAAATTGAACTGCAACAAGTAAATTGAAGGTTGCTTTGAAAGTTTGACAAAAGATCTCTCTTGGAGGTACCCATATCTATCGGGGGGAGGGGTCAATTAATATATGGCAAACCACCAATAGTTTTGATGATATATAGGTACGGTTCAACTTCTTGCTAAGATTTTGCATCAATTTAATGAAATTAAGTTAGACTTGAGCTACAAGTAAGCATGATAGTCTCCTCTTGAATTAAATCTCTTTTCGGAGGTAGATGGGTGCATCTTATTGTAGTAAACAATGTCGTCGGTGTGAGTTTCCAACTACCCGGAAAGGACATTCTCAATTGTCCGAGTCATGTCATGATCATTCTCTCCCGTAAAGGAAGTTCGAAGAATATTGATCTAAATAAATGCTACAAGCCAAAGTTTTCACACGCACACATGCACGTGTCACACTCGTATATACTCTATGAAATGTGATTTAACGAACATTAAGTTGTTATTAACCAATAGTCTTGTTAGAGAAAAAGGCATACATTAAGTATATTAATAATAACTATCCAGAACATGGTGGAGTTTGCTCTAGATACTATTCAACATGAATCCAACTACTCTGAACCATTGGATGTAACAACCCAACAGCCACGATTGGTACTATGGATCCAATTCAAAAATGCCTACCTAACTCCACCCACTTGAATGACTTTATGTCGATTTATCGAAAATAGGTCAAATTTGAATTTGTAGAAGTAAATTTTAGGTTACTGTGAAAGTTCTACGAAAAAACTTTTGGAGGTACCCATCGGGGTCACAATTAATATATGAGAAACCATCCAACGAGAGTTTTGACGACAAGTTGGATCAAGACTCGCAAATCCAAACATTTTGCTAACTGTTGTAGCTTCTTTTCCATTCCTAGCATCTCAAAATATTCTACTAATAGTCTTGATGAGAACGATGAACGCTAGTATGCGCAAACCTCAAAACACACACTTCATTGCTCATTTTAAGGGTCCTTGTGCTAAATGCATGGACTTGGATGCAATTTTCATTTTTATGAGGTCCTTGATATGTAACTTGTACTTCCATCGACCGTGTTCACTCTCAAGCACATCGCACCTACTAGCCCAACCATTAGATCGTCCATTCGTAGTACTTCTTATTATCTTATCTTTATCTTGTCTTATCTCTTACAATAAGGTACCATACCACGCACTACATATAGTGTACAGATTAACTTTGAACATTGACCGTTGGATCAAGACTGGCAAATCTAAACATTGCTAAACGTTGGATCTTCTTTTCCATTCTTAGCATCTAGAAATATTCTACTAATAGTCTTTAGCACGATGACCGCTAGTATACGTAAATCACTAGCTCAAAACACACACTTCATTGCTTAGTTTCAGGGTCGTACTTGTGCTAAATGCATGGACTTGGATGCAATTTTCATTTTTTATGAGGTCCTTGATGTAAATTGTAATTCTACCCACTGTGTTAACTCTCAAAGCACCTCGCTTCCTACGAGACCTACCATTAGATCAACCATTCGTAGTACTTCTTATCTTACCTTTATCTTTGTCTCTTATCTCTTACAATACCATGCATACCACCACTACATAGTGTAGGGATTAACTTATTTGAACATTGACCGTTGGATCAACACTGGCAAATCCAAACATTGCCAACCATTGGATCTTCTTTTCCAATCTTAGCATCTAGAAATATTCTACTGATAGTGTTTAGCACGATGAACACTAGTATGCACAAACCTTAAAACACATAGTACTTCATTACTTGTTTTAAGGGTCCTTGTGCTAAATCCACAGACTTGTTGGATGCAATTTTCATTTTTTGTGAGGTCCTTAATGTAACTTGTACTTCCACCAACCGTGTTAACTCTCAAGCACCTCGCTCTTACGAGACCTACCATTAGATCGGCCATTCGCAGTACTTCTATCTTATCTTTATTTTGTCTCTTATCTCTTACAATATATACCATACCACTACATATAGTGTAGAGATTAACTTTGAACATTAATAGTTGGATCAAGAATGGCAAATCCAAACATTGCTAACCGTTGGATCTTCTTTTCCATTCTAGCATCTAGGTCTGTACTCCCTCGCTCTGTCCCAAAATATAAGGCGCCTAAGGATTGGTCAAAAGTCAAACCTTACTAACTTTGACCAAATATTTTAAAATATATCTACATCTACAATATTGAATGGACATATTAAGAAAATATACTTTATGGTGAAAGTATTGATATTAATTTAGTATTCTAAATTTTTATATTTTTGTGTATAATCATGGTCAAACTTAAAAAATGTTGACTTTTGACTAATCCTTAGGCGCCTTATATGTTGGTGGAGGGAGTACTATTCAAAATGAATCCAGTTGCTCTGAACCATTGGATCTAACAGCCCAACGGTCATGATTTGTGTTATGGATCCAATTCAAAACTGCTCCACTATAGTAGTATATAAGTAGAGAGAATACAGTCTACTGTGCTATGAAATTTTGGGGGTGGTGACATGATGGTTGTAGAACATGCATGGTGGAGTTTGCTCTAGGTACTATTCAACACGAATCTAGCTTCTCTGAACCATTGGATCCAACAGACCAACGGTCAGGATTGGTGTTATGGATCCAATTCAAAACTGCTCCACTATAGTAGTATAGTATAGATGTTGATCAAATTTATATTTTTTTGTGCTTTACCAATTATAATTTTATATAGTGATAATATGTCATACGATTTACTATCTGAGCCTTATTAAGGTGTGCTTTTTTACACAATGCAGGAGTAGTATATTTCTTTGCTTAGACATGTGGTCACCTCTGTCCATGCATTGTACATGCTGAGAGAATAAAACGTTGGCAGGGGAAGAGGGCAGCAACAAAGAAAAGTTGAAGGCGGTTCCATGTCAGAGCATAGCTATGATGGGTTTCTGAGGTACTCATGCAGCCTTACAATGTACACTCTACTAGTAGTAAATTTTAGGACCTATGCACGCAAAACAAATCTTGTGTTTTCTCTCTCCTTCCATATGCTCCATCTCTCCTCCCCTTTCCCCTCGCGTACCGGTTCGACTGATCTCTCTCCCCTCGTCCACAGCGTGGCGCTGCGCACATGTGCCTTGGTACGGCGGCTATGTGTCTCTGGCGTGTTCGGCAGCCGTGCGTTGGTGTGGAGTAGGGACAAGGAGGACTACATAGGAACGAAACAACTTTGGTCCTTGGCGGCAAAAAAATTCAAACTTTTCCGGTTTTCGAAATTTTCACTTGCTTCCCAAACATCGGGAGGGAAGGTTATCCAAAAGATCGGCCAAACATCAGGAGGGAAGACAATTTTGAACTAGTTTTCAACATTTATCGTTGGATCAAGACTGGCAAATCCAAACTTTGAACATTGACCGATGGATCAAGACTGGCAAATCCAAACTTTGAACATTGACCGTTGGATCAAGACTGGCAAATCAAAACTTTGCTAACCATTGGATCTTCTTTTCCATTATTAGCATCTAGAAAGATTCTACCGATAGTATTTAGCACAATGGATGCTAGTAAGCGCATACCTCAAAACACACACTTCATTGCTCAGTTTCAGGGTCCTTGTGCTAAATGCATCCATGGACTTGGATGCAATTTTCATTTTTATGAGGTCCTTGATGTAACTTGTACTTCCACTGACCGTCTTAACTCTCAAGCACCTCGCTCCTACGATACTAACCATTAGATCGACCATTCGCGGTACTCCTTATCTTATCTTTATCTTGTCTTATCTCTTACAATACCATACCACCATTGTATAGTGTACAAATTAACTTCGAACATTGACCGCTGGATCAAGACTGCCAAATTCAAACATTGCTAACCGTTAGATCTTCCATTTTCCCTTAGCATCAAGAAAGATTATATTGATAGTATTTAGCATGATGAACGCTAGTATGCACAAACCACAAAACACACACACTTCATTATTCAGTTTTAGGGTCATTGTGTTAAATGGATGGACTTGGATGCAATTTTCATTTTTTATGAGGTCCCTAATGTAAGTTGTACTTCTATCGATCGTGTTAACTCTCAAGCACATCTCTCCTATGAGACCTACCATAGTTAAAAGAAAATGCAACCATCCCAATTATCACACACAATGGACCAACGGTTTCTTATACGTAATGCCCAAGTGTTTAGTACTAGGATTTTTGAAGCTTCATCCTAGCAAACTTTGCACACTTCAGTGACTTCTTATCGATTTAACAAAATTAGATCAAACTTGAGCTACAAGTAAGCGTGATAGATTGCTCTTGAATTAAATGTATTTTCGTAGGTAGATGGGTGCATCTTCTTCTAGTAAACAATGTCGTCGGTGTGAGTTTCTAACTATGAGGAAAGAAAATCCTCAGTTTTCCGAGTGATGACGAGATGGTTCTTTTATGTAAAGAAAGTCTGAAGAATATGGATCTCAATGCCATAAGCCAAGCTTTTAGACATATTAAGTGGACCAACGTGTTTTACTTACGATTCCCATGTTTTATGAGTTTTCAAACTTCCTATGTAGCTAATTAACTTTGCCCCACTTGAATGACTTCATGCCTATATTTATCGAAATTTGGTCAAACTTGAACTACAAAAACTAAATTATTGTAGGTTGCTTCCAAAGAATTACAAAAAACTTTTGGAGGTGTACCCATTGGGGGCTCAGTTAATATATCAGAAAACGACCAAGAGTTTTGACAATAGGTTTTTAACTCCTTTCTAATTAAGATTTTGCATCTTGACAATTTAACGAAAAATTAGCTCAAACTTGAGCTACAAGTAAGCGTGATAGATTTTTATTTAATTAAATGTCTCTTTAGAGGTAGATGGATGCATCTTCTTGTAGTAATCAGTACCGCCGATGTGAGTTTCCAACTGTCAGGAAAGAACAATCTCAATTTTCCGAGTGATGATGAGATTATTGTTCGTTTTCATAAACAAAGTCTGAAGGATATGGACCTGAACGCCACGAGCCAAGCTTTCAGACATATATAGTGGACCCTCATGTTGTACTTATGACTCCCGTGTTTTATAAGTTTTCAAACTTATTCTATAGCTAACTTTGCCCACTTGAAATTGATTTTATGTCGATTTATTGAAATTAGTTCAATTTTGAACTACAAGTAAACTGTAGGTTGCATTGAAAGATTTACGTTTTTTGGAGGTAACCATTGGGGGATGATTTAATATATCACAAAGCACCACCGATAGTTTTTACAACAAGTTCAACTTCTTGCTAAGATTTTGCATCTTGACAATTTAACGAAATTATATCAAACTTGAGCTACAAGTAAATGCGATAAATTGCTCTTGAGTTAATTATCTTTTCGGAGGTAGATGGGTGCATCTTCTTGTAGTAAACAATGTCGTCGATGTGAGTTTCCAAATATCATTCTTAATTTTCCGAGTGACGACGAGATTGTTCATTTCTATAAAGACAGTCTGAAGAGTATGGATCTGAATGCCACAAGCCATGTTTTTAGACATCTTATATTACCACTATATAGTGTACGAATAACTTTAAATATTGACCGTTGGATCGAGACTCGCAAATCCGAATATTTCCAGCCATTGGATCTTCTTTTCCATTCTAGCATCTAGAAGATTCTATTGATAGTCTTGAACACAATGAATGCACTATGCATAAACCTCTCAAAACACACATCTCCATCATACTAAAATCTTCTCCCTCGTTTCTCTAGACCGTGTTACCAAAAATTTCAAGTGTTAGGTAGCTAATAATCTTTGACTTCTACACATGATGATACAAAGTAGAAGAACCAAATATACACCCATACTTTATAGATGTTGATTAAATTTATATTTTTTCCACTTTACCTATTATAATTTTATATAGTGATGATATGCTAGATGTCTATTATCTGAGCCACACCTGCAGGAATGTGCAACCTACTAGTATCTTATCTTATCTTATCTTATTATCTTATCTTATCTTACCATTATATAGTGTATGAATAACTTTGAATGTTGACCATTGGATCAAGACTCATGAATCCTGCATTTCTAGCCGTTGGATCTTCTTTTCCATTCTAGCATCTAGAAGATTCTATTGATAGTCTTCGGCATAATGAATACTATGCACAAACCTCAAAACACACTTCTCCATCATACTAGAATATTACCCCTTATTTCTCTACACCATGTTATCAAAAATTTCATGTGTTAGCAGGTAGCTAATAATCTTTGACTTCTACACATGATGATACAAACTACAAGGAACAAATATACACCCACACTTTATAGATGTTGATCAAATTTATAATTTTTTGTGCTTTATAAATTATAATTTTATATAGTGATGATATGCCATACGTCTACTATCTAAGTCTCATGTGAAACTTACTAGTAGCAAATAATCATTAACTTCTACATGATCCTACCACTATATAGTGTACAAACAACTTTGAATATTGACTGTTGGATCAAGACTCACGAATCCTAACATTTCCAGTCGTTGGATCTTCTTTTCCATTCTAGAATCTTGAATATTCTATTGATAGTCTTGTTTACAAACCACTATATAGTGTACGGATAACTTTGAATTTTGACCGTTGGATTAAGACTCGCGAATCCTAGCATTTATAGCTGTTGGATCTTCTTTTCCATTCTAGCATCTAGAAGATTCTATTGATAATCTTCGGCATAATGAATGCTACGCACAAACCGCAAAACACACTTCTCCACCATACTAGAGTCTTCTCCCTTGTTTCTCTAGACCATGTTATCAAAAAATGCATGTGTTAGGTAGCTAATAATCTTTGACTTCTACATGATGATACAAAGTACAGGGATCAATTATACACCCATATAATTTATAGATATTGATCAAATTTATAATGTTTTGTGCTTTACCAGTTATAATTTTATCTAGTGATGATATGTCACACGTCTACTATTCGAGTCTCCTGTGCAACTTACTAGTAGCTAATAATCGTTAACTTTACCACTATATAGTGTACAGACAACTTACTGAATATTGATCGTTGGATCAAGAGTCATGAATCTCAACATTTCCAATCGTTGGATCTTCTTTTCCATTCTAGCATCTTGAAGATTATATTGATATTCTTCATCACAAACCACTATATAGTGTACGAATAACTTTGAATGTTGATAAAGACTCGTGAATCCCAGCATTTCGAGCTCTTGGATCTTCTTTTCCATTCTAGCATCTAGAAGATTCTATTGATAGTCTTCGGCATAATGAATACTATGCACAAACCTTAAAACACACTTTTTCATCATACTAGAATCTCCTCCCTTGTTTCTCTACACCATGTTATCAAAAATTTCATGTATTAGCAGGTAGCTAATAATCTTTGACTTCTACACATGACGATACAAAATACAAGGACCAAATATAATTTTTTGTGTTTTACAAAAATATAATTTTATATAGTGATGATATGTCATACGTCTACTATATGAGTCTCACGTGCAAGGAACGCGCAACTTACTAGTATATATAGTGGACCAACATGTTGTACTAACGATTCCTATGTTTTATGAGTTTTCAAACTTCCTAGCTAACTCTGCCACTTGAATGACTCTATGTAGATTCATCAAAATTAGGTCAAATTTAAACTACAAGTAAATTGTAGGTTGCTTTAAAAGTTTTAAGAAAAAGCTTTTGGAGGCACTCATCGGACAGTCAATTAATATACTCCGTATCAGAAACCATAAAGAGTTTTGATAAGAGGTTCAACTTCTTCCAAAGATTTTGCATATTGACAAACTTGAACTACAAGTATGCATAGATAATTTTCTCGAATTAAATGTCTTTTTAGAGTTAATTAATGAAAAAAAATGACCAAATAACTTAGCTAGTTACCATAATATCACACATACCAAGACTAGTAGTATATTATTCTACTCCCTCCGTTCTGAAATATAAGGCGCTTTAGCTTTGTGAGATGAATGTATCTAGATGACTTTTAGTGTATAGGTTCATTCTTAACCTCTACGAACCCATACACTAAAAGACGTTTAGATACTTTCAATTCACAAAGCTAAAACGTCTTATATTTTTAAATGGAGGGAGGACAACCTAATTAATTAGGCCTTTGCGTGACACTACACACATGTTGTTACCCACTATGAAGAAGGTACATGTGCAAGTTACTAGAGTAGTCTAAGTTATTTAGCACTATGTGACCATACTAAATCAGAACGGAGGTGTACGTACTGTATGACTTAAAGGCACATGTTCCGCTGCGCTTCAAGCTGTTCACCACTCGTGTCGGCTCTCACTATTCAGACGGATAAAGCCACTGACTTGTTGATTTGGTACTGTATATCGTCAATCTTCTTCCGTCACTGACAGAGAATAAATTCTTCTGCCGCTTCCAGGCGCGTGCTTTCGCGGAGCTACAACCAGTAGCTCAGACGACGACTACCCCCGCGCGGTGCTCGAGCAATTGCGACCGTCCGTTCATAATGGACGGGAAGCATTAGACAATGGATTTTGTTTTGGTGGATGATTGATTTTTTTTGAGAGATTGTTGACTTTTTTCTTTATTGAACTGAGAGATGTTCGATTTTGGGTCCGGTAAGGCCAACAGGGGAGAGGAAATTGGCGGTGTGGCAGGCAAGTTTATTTGAGGTGTCGGCGTGTGGGTGTACAGATGGTACTGCCGTACTGGTACCCCATTTTATGAGCATTTTGTTGTTGTACCACACAAGAGTTCGAGAATAGTAGTATTCCAGTATTTGTTCCTTAATTACCGATGGAACCTTTATGTGTTTATTAGTTATAGTAGTAGTAGTACAGTAGTGACTGCACAAGATGATGAATGTAGAAGATCAAAGGATTAGTATTACGTTTGGAAAGAGGAGCTCCGAGTATACTCCAAACCGTCTCTCTGCCATGACCATTTATTTGAGAGGACAGTACAGCTCCATCCCGTGCTAGGCTAGGTCTGACCTATTTACTCGATAGGCACCAGGAAACACAGAGAAGAGAGAAAAACCACGCTCGGTAGGCGGTACGATTTCAATCGATTTATTCTATTTTCCTTTTCTCTCTGTCCTCTTCCTCTCCATCTTCTCGCTGATCCCCCACCCGCCCACCTTTAGCACACGCCAACGCCGCCATGCCGCTTTCGGAGCATCTCCATAGCCCAGTTCGATAGGCATTGTAGATTTAGCAGAGAGAAAGAAGGAACGCTTGGTTTGATTTCATTCCGTATTTCTCTTTGCCTCGATCTCCATCCTCACTTCACCTCCAGCGTCCCGGCGATGGCCATTACCACTCGCACACCAATACAGTCACGCGCCAACGCCGCCATGCTGCTTTAGGATCAGCTCCGGCGCCCAGTTTGATAGACTGTTTTCCGTCTCGTCCTACCAGTTGTCGCTCGCTCTCTCCTCCAAAATCCCTCAATCAAAACCAAATGCCATCGCCCCCACCTGCTCGAGCCCTTCCTCAGGATGGCCCAATTGATCGATGACAGTGACACTTCTAGGGTGTTTTTCCGATGGCACCCTTGAAGAAATATCTGCTAGATGCGACGTCATCACCGCTGCGAGTCTCGCTGCCTGCTGCAAACGTTATCTTTACTCAGCAACACATAGTGCATCCCTGTCAAAATCTCATCTGTTTGGTCTCCCCTGTGTTCTTCACTCTCACTCAAATCAGGTACCGCGTGAGTACAATGTCTTCTATCACGACAATCGCATGAAGCAGTTCTACAGGGGTAACTACTATTGCAGCAGGGGCAAGCAGAAGCCACAGAAGAAGTTCGGGTGGACCTTGTGCGAGCTGACGCCACTGGACAGGTCCTCCTCCGATGCTGTGATGCCAGATTGTGAGGGTAAGAAGTGGACAGGCGCCCATGGAGATTGGATCGCCACTGTTGGCCTCGCCTAGAACTGGGAGCTTGTGAATGTGTTCACTCGTCGCCGGATTCCTCTACCAGCGATCTTCGATTTTGAGGCCACACCCGAGGTACTTAAGTTTATCATGGCTGGTCAGCCTACTAATCTACTGAAGATAGCCATTTGCCGAATTCCCATAGCTGCTGGGAACTATAAGGATTTCTCCGTCCTATCCATCTTCGACATGGTAATTGCCTTCCTTGATGGTTCTCATGGTATGTGGATGGTTCTTGAGAACTAGTTCAGCATGTTCAGCTACCGCGATGCAATTATCCACAATGGAGTTGTCTATGATGTAACTCAGATTGGCAATGTTTATGCATGGGATCCTCGGGCATGGGGTAAAATTTCCATCCTTAAATTTTCAAGCTTCATCATTCAAATTTTACTCAGCTGGCCTCTAAGTGTGCTTTCCTTGCAAGGTCCTGTGTGTCTTCCAGGGCCACCGGAATTAGACGGTAACCATGAGTACAGTCCTGATCTATGGTGGTTAGCAAGATCTCCTGATGGTGGTAGCGTTATTCTGATCTGTGGGCGTTAGTGCTAGGCGGTATGACACTAGTTATCCTGTGGCTGAAAATGTTGGTTATCATCACGACCGCAATATTCACATCTATTCTACTGGGTTTTGCTCCCATGTGTTCTCGATTGACACTAGTAGGTTACTTCCACCGAGGCAATGGCGGAGGGTTTTAGACCTTGGAGCATTTTCTATCTTCCTTGGATTGAACTATCCAATTACCATTCCAGTTGGCGCGGCAGGACTTGGCCCTGGAGATCTAACGAGGAGCAACTGTGTATACACCTCGCCGCATGTAGTTAGTCTTAGTGGATTTAATATTTTTCATGAAATATGCCGCATCAGTATGAATGCTCAAGATGCTATTGTTGGTTTCTCAACCAACATTGGCCGGAATTTCCCTAAAAAACATGGGCTAGAATTGGCGGCAGACTCTGTTGTGGTTCATCCCAAGCTTGGCCAACGCGAAGGATTGGAACCGGCATAATTAACAGTTCAAGGGAGATCATATGGAATAGGGATTTGCGTATCTTGAATTATTTCCTTCGCCTTATTTGTATCGTATGGCCTCAGTTAGCTTGCTGTACTCTAACACTTATTTCGCTGCAATGTAGTGCAAGGCCTGCAATTTGATCAAACTCCTTTTGTATGCAAGCCATAGTTTTAGTCAGTGCGGGTTGAATATTCTGTAACTCGTTGCGCCCGTACCCGTTTATTATTTGTTGCACTTTCGAGTTCTCAAAAAAGTGAAATAAATCCAGAACATTGGCTATGTTGTATCTTGTGCATCTACAATATTCGGTCCCACAATAAGATCTTATGTGACATGTGTCAATGAAAAAGAAAAAACCTAAGCAAACAATATCTTCTGTTCATTTGTTCATTTTGTGGTGGCCAGGCCATGTACTAGTAATATTTTTTGGATGGAAATTTATAGATGAACTATATAAATATAATCTATGTTCATGGTTTATTTCACATTTTCTGAAAACTTGGAAGTGCCACATGCAACAGCTTGTTGCTAGTGCAGCTAGTTGCAAATTGTAATTTCTGTCGTGGACGTACCTAGTGGCTCCAAGAGCATGGTGCATGCAGATTCTCACTAGCAGGTGGAGCTGACCTTAACAGGGCCCACATGTCAGTGAATTAGAGCCACACAAAGTCATGCATGTTGCCTGACTTGAGCGAAATCTGGTGTCCTTGCACGTCTCTCATTTTGCTGCGCGGTTGCATGTTGTACACGTGTAATTCCATGTACCTTGTACAAGAACATATATGAACACATGTAACATGCCAAAAATACCACTGACACACCCGTACTGTGCATTATATCCGGTGTATATATTTTTAGTTCTGTGCTACGAGTTCTGCATGTAGGAGAACAAGATGAAAGTACATGTATCCATGTTGCGGCTACTACTACTAGTACTAGTTTGTCCTCCTATTTTCTGTTGAAAATACTAGTACACTATGTTGAAATGAAAGCTGTAAAAAGAAAACCCTTTGGTCAAACTGATGTGACTAGACAATACTTCACCTATGATAGTAGTAAGTAGGTGTATTGTCAAATTACTAGCTGCGTGGCGTGCTAGTCTAACATATAGTGAAGTCTAGGCGGCGGTGTTCTTGATGCTGATATTGACTAGGCAAAGCAAGCAAGTAAAATCTCCTCCCTCGTTTTTTTCTTTGCCTTTCTATCTTCTTCCCTAGTCCCCACTCCGCCCATGATCTCCCCCACGCTCTCTCTTCTAACGCTCCCGTCCTCCTGCAGAAAACCCCAGCCGCACTTGGCATCCGCCTAAAACCATCCGTCTGTGATGGCCGATTCGAAACTCAGCGGGCGATGCAAGTGGGATCAACTCAGCGCGGACGATGTCGACCTCATCGTTCAGCGTCTGGACATTTCCAGCACCGTCAGGCTAGCCGCATGCTGCAAGCTGTTGTACGATCGTATCGCCAACAACGAAGGTACGAAATGGACTGTTCACCATTGGAATGAACCCTGTCTACTGATGCCTCGGCCTGCTTATTGGTTCGACGAGCACTATGACGATACGACGGTACATCGTCTGCACGACACCGTGTACGACATGGTGCCCCTTGACCATCCTCGGTGCACCACCATCCTGCCCTTCATGCACGAAAAATTCTGGGTTGGCATGAACGGCGACTGGCTCGCCCCGGTGGACCAGCGCGGGGCCTGGTGCCTATCGAACATCTACACCTATCGAGTAATCGACCTTCCATCGACGGATACTTGTGACATTGTGACCGCCTCACATCCACAATATAACCTGTAATGCTACTAGCCAGCCAGGGTTCCCCCAGTTACATGTAGTCATTTCTGAACTCATTCACATTTCAAAAGTTTTTTTTGGCGAATCCGCGGGTATGGAGAAAAGTTCAATAAGTCGTGGGATAGATCACTTGAGCTCTTGAAGATCGTAATCGGCAGAGTGCCCATAGAAGCTAGGGGTTACACAGACTATAAGCTCCTCGCATTGTTCGATGGTGAAATCGTCTACCTGGAAGGCGGTAGACAAGTTTGGAGATGTCTGGAGCATTCAGGTCTTGGAAGACGATAGTACTATGATGCCATTGAACACGGTGGCCTCATTTTTGCGGTCACAAGTCAAGGCTGCACCTACTGCTGGGATCCCACATTGGAAGGTAATTCTAGTTCCATGATGAAACATTGCGAGTGATTCAGTGAAGTAGTTCTTTAACTACCTTGTTTATGTTTTACCTTTCGTATGACTGAATGAGCACACGCTTTATGTCCCAAAAAATGAATGAACCATTCCCAGTAATGAATTAGTACCAGTAATATGCCTTCCAAAAATATAGTGTATGACAGCGTCCCTGTACTACTAAGTTCGTTCATTGTCAAAATATGAAAGGTATTATTAACCAGCATCTCAATTGTGAGCGCAACACAGTGAAGCCAGGTTTCTTTATTTGTTTGTACTTTCAGGCCCTCCTTGGATTGTAGGAATCACATAGGGTTTTTGTAGGACACCAATCTTTCCTTTTTGGATATTTCCTTGGGATTCAGAGAAATTGTGTAGGATTTTTGTAGGATTTGGATCCTTAGAAAAAAATCCATAAAATGTTGTTTGATTTGAAAGAGTATAATCCTTAGGAATTCCTTCAAAGTATTCCTTTGCACTCTATTTTGGAGGAAAATTTCCATCCACTCCAACCTCTTTGTACAATTCCTTTGGTCTTCCTGTGCAATCAAACACCACTTGATCCAAAATACTGCAGGCATCTAATCCTATAGGATTCAAGTGGACATGCCTCTATATAAAAAAAGTGGCGCTTCCTCTTTTGAAACTTACAACAACTAGAAAACTTAGATAAGCAAGAAATCCAAATGTTCGGAATAGTAGAGTAAGAAATGCAATTCCTAATGTTATTAATTTATTGAGTAATATTATTGTCAGGATTTGCCTATTCACACTGTTAGCATGAACAATGAAGAATGCTGGTGTTATAATATGTATGCCAGTAATGCACTTTTTGTCTCGAATTCAGATGTTGCAGGAAACAAGGAGCTTCCGTTTGTAATCCTAGCACCTATTCTGAATGATCGGCCAAGCATGTGGTTCCTTGCTCGATCGGCTGATGGTGAACGTTTTATGATCATAATTACAACGTATGGCATGGGGGTTGCCCATGGCGAAGAGGGTGAAATCATTCATCATGCTCAAAATAGGACTAACCTACGCCTATATCCTGCCTCTCGTGTCTACATTTTTGAAGAGGATCCTAGCTCTGCTAGACCTCCAGGGGTCATCGTTTGGCGGCAGGTTAATAGCCTAGGGGAAAACTCTCTGTTTTTTGGTCTCAAATGTCCAATCATTGACAAGATGATGAAGAAACGCGGATGCAAGGCTGCAGATGGCACATTGTTCTCATTCATGAGGAAAAACTATGTGTACACAACATACAACAGATTTCGCGGAATACAATTCCCTCAGATTAAACGCTGCAACCTGCAGCCAACTGAAGGTGAGCTTGTGGCATTTATCAGCTTCCCAAAGATGGTTGGAACTCTATGCGGCAGACGATAATTTGGTTTAGGCCTAGTTTAGGTTTGGTATGCTCGTTGTGTCGTCCCTAGACTGAGCTGTGGATCTTTCTGGTGTATCGTTCTGTCATCTTTTTTTGCATCGTTGTTCAACAGTTGACTGTTATTACACTGGTTTTAGTGGCCAGCTTGAATCAGTTTATATGAGCCATGTCGTGCTTTTGTATTTAGTATTGCCTTCCACGGTATAATCCATGTAGTCGTCTTATTTTGTAGCGTGATTTTTGTACTATAGTTTTTAGTACTGTTACTAGCTTGTAGTATATACGCGACTCGTGCATTTTTTTTGAACCATCGCACCTCGTGCAGCTTTGTGTTTTGAGAGGAACATTCCTTCTTTCCTCTTAGCGAACAGGCGAAAGTAGGTCACTGCTTCTTATAGGTCCACGAAACAGGCCTTAACTAGGTCGTAATTGATCTTGGCTCGGTACACCAAAGCAGGACGAGATGCCCTAGGATGATAGCCGCAAATATTTATGCCAATATTCTAAAAAAAGAGTTAATGCACGCCCTTCCAAAAAAAAAATTGTTTACGCAGACCCCATATTGTCTCTGATACATGGCATACTTTTGGCGCTACCGTGAAATTACTTGTTCAATACAGTATGTATCCTTGCTCATTCTTCTGTATGTGAAATTAACAACTCAAGCTCTGATGTGACATGAACAAGTCAAGCTCTGACGTGCTGACATTGTACTGTTTGTGCTAGTGTACAAACTGGTTGTATTATTGTGTTCGAAACTGTGAACTAAATGTGCGAATTCTGAGCCTTTTTACATGATGACAATGCCACATGTTGGCGCTAATTGCGGCATTACTAATTTCGTCGTACAGAAGCATACGACTTCGAGTGATCAGTTTAAGCTGGTACTTACCCGAGCTGTCTGCGGCTGGGCAAGTCAAGGCCACTGTGCGTCTATCGCCAACAGTTTATGGCATGATTACAAGGTTTTGAGTACATCAAATCGATTGGGCACTTAGGCCGATTCAAAGCCACCCAAACCATCTCGAAATATATCATTTGCTGAAAAGATGATTACGCACCGTAAGACTTGATAAGACACGATTTTATATCAATCAGTCAAACTCCCTCCAGTACTTTCCATGTTCGAATCCTGCGCTGCCCAAGTTCCTCGCTATGTTTGGTATGTATAATAAGGCGCAATATCAGTCACTTTTCTCCATTTCCAAATTCATTCTTTCGGATTTGGCATAGGTACAGCCAGGTCTGATGGACCATCGACCATCAGTACAATATATTTTTACTACTCAGCCTATGAAAACGAATATTTCAACCCCACTTCGGACAAAAAACTTCCCATACTCTTGTTTCAAAAGAAAAACCCTTAATTAATCTTTCGTGATGAGCAGAGTATATAATTTTAGGGTACCAACTGCATTTTTTGGAGGATGGGGTACGAACTACATTGAATTTTCACTAAGGACCTAGCGAAAATATTGCACATTCGACCCAACACTGCACCAAAACCTTGCAAATTTAGCCTGCCAGGTCAGGTGGACTGCCGACCCGCGACATATTGAGTACATTGAATTTCTGGTGAGGAGGTTATTAGAAAATAGTACTACATTCTACCCAACTGTGGCCCAAAACCTAGCTAATTTATCCTTCCGGGTTCAGGTTGGATGTGGGCAGCCAACCCTCAACACATTATTACTTGGTTTTTTAAGCTTGAACCATAGTGAAGAAGTTTCAGTAAGGACCCCACGATAAGAAGCCCATTGGTTCACAAGATTGGACCCAAGTTATTTTTTTATCGCCCAAAATCATCTTAATTTAGTATTTCCGTGCCATTCTGATAAAGTATAGGACAAGCTTATCCTACCAATGTTGTATTTGTACAGAGCATTTAGCATTTTTTATGGCAAGTCGTTAGGGTCGCTGCCTTTTCATTTTAAATGATTTCAACATTTCTAAATGTAATCTTTTCCAGTAGTGGCATAGTGGAAGCACACGAGGTTCCCATTTGTTGAAGTCTTGAGTTTGATTCCTAGTTTTTTCAATATAAATATATAATATATATAGTATAATCTTTGTCGTTCTTTTACATTTTTTCTAGCATACACACGTTTCTTACACAGAGAAGGCTGACATCTGGGACCCAGCAACGTTGCCAAGGTCAAAACAGCGGAGTGCATCATACACACTATGCATTAGAGACGCTGACATGTTGAACCCAGCAGAGACCTTATACAGATGTTGCATCGAGCAATCAATGTTTCATTTACAGAGAGGCTGATATGTGGGACCTAGCAGGGCGACCTTATATAGATACTGCATCGAGCAACTTTGCCAGTTCAAAACAGAGAGGCGCGAGCGAGAAAAAAGTTCAGCATGCACACGTTTCTTGTAATGCGAGGCTGAAATGGGGGACTGATACATTGCAAATGTATCTATAATTTTTGATGCTCCATGCTTGGTTTTATCCACTTTCTTGTGTTGTGTCCACACTTTTGAGTACTTTTCTTATGATTTCTTGGACTAACCTATTAACAAGAGCCACAGTGCCAGCTGCCTGTTTTCTGCTGTTTTTGGTTCCAGGAAAGTCAGAAAATGAATATTTTCGGAATTGGACGGGACAAAAGCCAAAGTGCCTATTTTTCCAGAAGACTCACGGAGCCAGAATACGAGACGGAGGAGGGCCAAGGGCTGGCCACACCACCCCCAGGTGCGGGCTGGGCCTGGCCGTGCCAGGGCATGGTGTGGTGGCCCCAGGCACCCCCTCGGTCTCCTTCTTCGCCTATAAGAAGCCTTCTGACCTAAAAACTTCAGGGGGTTCGACGTTTTTCCACGAAAAGTTCCGCTGCACCACCACCATCGAAGGGGAGATTCAGGGGACAGAAAGTCTCTATTCCGGCACCCTGCTGGGACGGGGAAGTGCCCTCGGAGCCATCTCCATCGATCTTCACCATCATCTCCATCGACCATCCATGTTTCCCCCATCTATGAGTGAGTAATCCCCCGCTGTAGGCTATGAGGATGGTAGGGATTGGATAAGATCGTTCATGTAATGGCATCAGATTGTTAGGGCATGGTGCCTACTATCTTTTATTAGTGCTTTATGACTTTGTTGCGACTTGTTGTGCTTAATGCTTGTCACTAGGGCCCGAGTGCCATGACTTCAGATCTGAACTTATTATTGATTCATTATGATAGTATTGTTCTTGGTCTTATCTACAAATTGTATACACATGTCGTTGTCCGGAACCTATGGCCCCGAAGTGACAGAAATCGGGATAATCGGAAGGGAATGGCTATGATATGAGGATCACATGTGTTCATGGAGTGTTAATGCTTTTCTCTGGTGCTCTATTAAAAGGAGCACCTTAATTGCCAGTAGTTCCCTAGAGGCCCCACTGCAAATGGGCTGGCAGGACAAAAGATGCTGTGCAAGTTCTCATTGCGAGCACGTATGACTATATATGGAACACATGCCTACGATTGTCTAGTACTTGGGTGCTTTATCTTATTTATCTGCAATTGCCCTATGTTCTGATTGCTATGTGAATTGTCTTTTCCATGCAACGCCCGACCATCCATCCCTATGCCTACCGCACTCGAATCCCATTGTTTACTGCTTTTGTTACTACTGTCTTTGCTTTGCTACCGCTATTACTTTGCTATTCCTACTACAAAACGGTTACTACTGATAAACTGCTGTGAGCAAGATTGTTTCCAGGTACAGCTGAATTGACAACTCAGTTGTTAAGGCTTATAAATATTCTTTGGCTCCCCTTGTGTCGAATCAATAAATTGGGTTTCACTTCCCTCGAAAATACTGCGATACACCCCTATACATGTGGGTCATCAAGACTATTTTCTGGCGCCGTTGCCGGGGAGCATAGCTTTATTTATCAAGTTCACTTGGAATCACTATTGTTCAAGCTAAGTTAATCTTTCTCCTTGTTTGCTTGTTTCTTTATCAAAAATACAAAAAAATTAGTTCCTACTCTAGTTGTTATTTTCGTTGGTCTGTTATTATCTTGCCTTATCATGCTTGTTGGCAATGGTTGGTTTCTTTGAAACTGAAGCTTATTGGCAAGGTGGGTTCACGGAAGATCAAAAATATTATTATAAGGAACCCCGCTTGTCACAAAAAGGGAAACACTTATGGGAACAAATTGATATATTGTATACATTGCTAGAAACGTGTGCTCTACTTATAATGTTACTTATTGCTGTGATGAGTCTCGTTGCAGAAAGAGGTATAAACACCTCCCTTTTCAATGTGTGTGTTCCTATGCTAAAGGAATTTATGACTTTTATGATGCGGAACAAATTGAAGAATTTATTGCTTGGAAGGGTGCTTTTGAACTTGCTAGTTTGCTTGAAAGTATAGATGATTCACCTTACAAATATGAGGTGTATGGTATACTTAAATTTTGCTTTGATAATTACAAGGATGAAAATGGCTCTATTCTTTAGTATTGTAATAGATGCTCTCCACAAATGGAAGAGACTAATGCCTTGCAGGATCCTATGGAAGAAGAAATTGATGAACCTGAAATCTCATTAGATGAAAAAGAGGAGGAGAGTGATGAACAAAAGGAGGAAGAATGGATTAGCTACCCATGCCTACCTTCTAATGAGAGTAACTCTTTATCCCTTACATTATTTGATTGTCCCCCTTGCTTACTAAAGGAGAATGAATGTTATGTTCCTGAGGTTTCTCTTGAAAATGTTTATAATAAAGCTCTAGTGCTTGTAGATCATGAAGAGCATGCTTTATGTGATAGTTATATTGTTGAGTTTATTCATGAGGCTACTAAAAATTATAATGAGAGAGGAAAATATGGTTGTAGAAGTTTTCATGGTATTGAAACACCTCTCTATGTGCTGAAAGTTTTGGAGTTACTCTTGTTTTATCTTCCTATTCTTGTCACTTTGTTCTTTGCGAATTTATTTGCGTACATGATTCCTATGCATAGGAAGTGGGTTAGACTTAAATGTGTATTGGATTTGTTTCTTGATGTTATCTTTTACTTCACTTCATATTTCTTATGAGAGCATCCTCTCAAACTTTTATGCCTGAAGATGATAATATGTTTATTTTTCTTGGGAGACCTTTTCTAAATACTGCAGGAGCCGTTATTAATTGTAATCAAGGGAAGGTGACCTTCAATGTCAATGACAAGGAACATACTATCTATTTCCCCAAGAAGATTGATAGGACTTATGGTTTTGAATTCAATTGAACATGTTGAGGGCATTCAAGTTGGAGAAATATATTGTCCCATACCAAGAGAAAAAAAATTAAACCTATTATGATTGGCACCATTGCTATCAAGGTTGAGGTAACATAATTATTAGTGGAATACAAAGTTTTGTATCATATGCAATTTTTTTGGTAGCAAGACTTGATCAACCTTGTTAACAAAAGGATTTCATTAAACAAAACAATGTTTTCACTATGATTATCTTCGCTTACTTCTATTCTATCCATTTAAGTTTTTGCTTATGCCTAACTTAAAGGTGTTAAAGAAAAGTACTTATTGGGAGATAACCCAAAAGTTTTAGATGAGTCTTGGAAGTTATTACCTCTGTAATAACCGCTCCTTATCCTTTTTATTTGCTTTTTGTGCCAAGAGTAACCTCTAATGAGAGAGAAGTAATTGTTGGGAAAGTTGCTGTCCCGAAACAGATTTTTGTGCTTCACCGTAAAAATTCGTGAGAGAGATCTGTATGTTGGATTGAGCTGTAATGATTTTTTCTTCTGCCCCATGTTGTTATCTAACTTTCGTTAGTTCAACACTTTTTGATTTGAGCAACATAAGGTCTTCGAAAAAATTCGTCTTTACCTGCTGGTCTATTTTGACAGATTTCTGCCATTTTCTGCATTTGCTTCTTGTTAGTTCCTTCTTGAGTTCTTTTGGGGAATTGAGCTTTTTGAGGGAAGTGCTACAGTAGCTAGTGTTCTAATGGAAGTTTATTGGTGTTAGAACTGAACCTTAAGACTTATTTATCTTGAGTGCACTAATGTTGCTAATATAGATTGTGTGAAGTTTTGTATGAAGGAGCAATTTCAGGTGTATGGAAGGAATGAGCAATGAGATGAAGGATGGACTAAAGCTCAAGCTTGGGGATGCCACGCGTGTCACCCCAAGAAATATCCAAGAAGTACAAGCGTCAAAGCTTGGGGATGCCCAAGGCATCCCCTTCTTCATCAATAAAAACCTCAGGTTTCTTCCAAACACTTCATTTTTATTGTTTCATGCACAGTTGTGTTGTTCTTGGAGCGTCTTCTTTTTCGTTTTTTCGTTTTGGTTTTTAGTTTGCATGGTTTGCTTAGTTTGCTGAATAAATTGGTTGGACCCCCTCTTTCATATAATTGGTGTTCAAATAGTTTGGTTTGGTTTGGTTTGGAAAAGAGTAGGAAAACTCATGCTTAACTGGTAAAGAGAGCTTGTTTTTGACTGTGGCCTATGCTTTGTCATGACATGCTTGATATTGTTTTGGCTTTATGCTTAGTATTCTCTGCGGTAGCATGACTTTTTATAAACAATTGAGATTGCTTAATGTGCCTTGGATGAATCATGCGTTGTTTTAGCATATTAAAGCATAGTATAGTGGTATTCTCCTTTGATGCTTTATTTGGGTTGACTTGGCACATTCTCACACCATGTTATGACTATCTCAAGCCACCATAAGCCTTTATGATCCTTTAGTTTTCAACTTGTAGTATCACTTTATGCTTTGATCAATGATGTTTTGTCGCTCTGCATGATTATGGCCATTATTGCTCTCTCGTTTGTCGCTCCCTAACTATTGCTAGCCTTCACTTTTACTGAGTATGTTTTACTCAAGTTGCCAACTGCCTAAACCAAATATTGCCAAAGTGTCCACCATACCTACCGATTATCATTATTTGCTATTTCCGTGCATATTCAATATGCCTTGTTTTCTTCCAAATAAAATGTTTGCTTGTTATGAGCAAGTTAGTTAGTAAAGCTCTCACGAACTTGATGGCACACTTTATTTTCTTGCATTTAATAAACCTGAACCATTGCATCCTTCTTTGTTGTGCATATGCTTGCGCTTTATGAGTTGAAGTTAGCAGAACCATGTATCATGGGGACCGCTTTCAACGCCTCATAGGTATTTTGTACCTAGTTGATATCTTGTTCTTTTGCTTATGGATCCCGGCGGTGTGAAATAAAAGTGGAACTTGTAAGATCATGGAGTTTGTATGTATGTTAGAGAAACGTCTGGGCCGCTAGCCTAAGCCATGCCTAATCATGGTGGAAACTTGCAGCATAACCATAATGAGCATTCTATGAAGCATCCTCAATAAAAATCTATGCACATAGTAAATAAAGATTGCTGAGATGCTCATTGTCTGCTTGCCTTGTCATTTTGATTATGGGATAGCTCATGTATCATGTGCAAGGAGTACCCTGTTAGCGGTTCTCTATGATACGTATATACTTACAATGACAAGAGCTTACTCGTGACTGAAGTTAAGTAGCATGAGGATCGGTCTTCGTAAGTAAGGGGAATGAGACTTCGATTTATAACTTGTCAAGCATATCCTCTTAGTTGTGTCACTTTAACCTTAACCACATTAAAGATGCTTATGATAGGGGCAATGAGATCTCAAAGCTAATGAGTACCATACTTTCAGCATTTGGAAGCCTTTCAAACTATTCAAAACCTTTTCATTTCCTTGTTGAGTCTCCACACATTCTATGAGCACTTTCTTGAGAGCATAGTGGCCATTCTTAGTTCAATGTGCATTGTCCCAAGACTTGTTGATTGATGCATACCTTGATATTGCTTGTTTTAAACTATTTGTATGTAGTCACTCTTGTGAACTTTGAAGGTGTCCTATGCATTTATGTTTGCTACTCTATGAGGGACAAGCTGAATGCCACTATGCTATGTTTTCTTTATGTGAAACAAACAAACGTCTTTTAACGCATTGTTATTCATGAATCTTTTGCTTGTGCCTTTTCATGTTACATCATAGTTTGTTTGTCTTATTGCTAGAACTTTTTCTTTCATGTTATGATTGAAGTACTATGATCCCAGCTTTGAATGTTTTATGAATACTTTGATCAAGTCTTTGATGGTGCATGTCACCTAAAAAATTATTCTTTCTTTTTATCACTTACCTACTCGAGGACGAGCAGGAGTTAAGCTTGGGGATGTTGATCCATTGCAAATGTATCTATAATTTTTGATGCTCCATGCTTGGTTTTATCCACTTTCTTGTGTTTTGTCCACACTTTTGAGTACTGTTCTTATGATTTCTTGGACTAACCTATTAACAAGAGCCACAGTGCCAGCTGCCTGTTTTCTGCTGTTTTTGGTTCCAGGAAAGTCAGAAAATGAATATTCTTGGAATTGGACGGGACAAAAGCCAAAGTGCCTATTTTTCCAGAAGACTCACGGAGCCAGAATACGAGACGGAGGAGGGCCAAGGGCTGGCAACACCACCCCCAGGCGCGGGCTGGGCCTGGCCGCGCCAGGGCATGGTGTGGTGGCCCCAGGCACCCCCTCGGTCTCCCTCTTCGCCTATAAGAAGCCTTCTGACCTAAAAACTTCAGGGGGTTCGATGTTTTTATACGAAAAGTTCCGCTACGCCGCCACCACCGAAGGAAAGATTCGGGGGACAGAAAGTCTCTGTTCCGGCACCCTGCCGAGACGCGGAAGTGCCCCCGGAGCCATCTCCATCGATCTTCACCATCATCTCCATCGACCATCCATGTTTCCCCCATCTATGAGTGAGTAATCCCCCGTTGTAGGCTATGGGGATGGTAGGGATTGGATGAGATCGTTCATGTAATGGCATCAGATTGTTAGGGCATGGTGCCTAGCATCTTTTATTAGTGCTTTATGACTTTGTTGCGACTTGTTGTGCTTAATGCTTGTCACTAGGGCCCGAGTGCCATGATTTCAGATCTGAACTTATTATTGATTCATTATGATAGTATTGTTCTTGGTCTTATCTGCAAGTTATATACACACGTCGTTGTCTGGAACCTATGGCCCCAAAGTGACAGAAATAGGGATAACCAGAAGGGAATGGCTTTGATGTGAGGATCACATGTGTTCACGGAGTGTTAATGATTTGCTCCGGTGCTCTATTAAAAGGAGCACCTTAATTGCCAGTAGTTCCCTAGAGGCCCCGCTGCAAACGGGCTGGCAGGACAAAAGATGTTGTGCAAGTTCTCATTGCGAGCACGTATGACTATATATGGAACACATGCCTAGGATTGTCTAGTACTTGGGTGCTTTATCTTATTTATCTGCAATTGCCCTATGTTCTGATTACTATGTGAATTGTCTTGTCCATGCAACGCTCGACCATCCATCTCTATGCCTACCGCACTCGAATCCCACTGTTTACTACTTTTGTTACTACTGTCTTTGCTTTGCTACCACTGTTACTTTGTTATTCCTACTACAAAACGGTTGCTACTGATAAACTGCTATGAGCAAGATTGTTTCCAGGTGCAGCTGAATTGACAACTCAGTTGTTAAGGCTTATAAATATTCTTTGGCTTCCCTTGTGTCGAATCAATAAATTGGGTTTCACTTCCCTCGAAAATACTACGATACGCCCCCTATACTTGTGGGTCATCAGGGACCCAGCAGCATGAGCAAACGGCAGATTCGTCGAGCAACGCTATCTAGTTTGGAACAGGGTAGCGCTAGAGAAGAAAAACATTCCATCATATCGGCAATTCTTCTAATGTGAGGCTGACATAAGGGACCCACCAGCCTAAATAAACGGCTGATGCAGCGAGCAATGCTATCAAGTTTGGAACACGAAGGCACGACAGAGGGTAAAAATCCACCATAGACACGTTTATTCTAATGAGAGGATGACATGTGGGGCCCAGCATGGTGATTAAATGGTAGATGCATCGAACAACATTATCAAGTTCGGAACAGAGTAGCGCGAGCCAAGAAAAAAATCCATCATACACACGTTTCTTCTAATGAGAGGATGGCATGTGGGGCTCAGGAGGTTGGTTAAACGGTAGATGCGTCGAGCAGCGCTATCAACTCGGAACGGGGTAGCGCTAGTGAAGGAAAAAAATCCATCATACACACGTTTCTTCTAATGACAGGATGACATGTGGGGCCCACGATCGTGATTAAACGGTAGATGCATCGAACAGCGCCATCAAGTTCGGAACAGGGTAGCACGAGCCAAGGAAAAAATCCATCATACACACGTTTCTTCTAATGAGAGGCTGACATGTGGGACCTAGCATCCTAACTAAACGGCAGGCGCCTCGAGCAACGTTATCGAATTCAAATTAGTGAGACGCGACCGAAAAGTATGGTCCACTAGAGACACTGCGTCCAGGACCCACACGCCTGAAAAGACTTCGGCGAGTCAACATCGCTCAAGCAAACGAAAATCTTGCTTCTGCCACGTGCCAGCCGAGCATCCTCCACGTTTTTAGCAGATCCGTCATAGTAGAGGGCTGCGAAACCGGAAAAAAAAGTTTTCCATCGGCCACGGTCGAGCCGAGAATTTCGTCACAGAAGACGCGCCTTCTATGACAACCATTGGGCCAATTCGTTGCTGAAGGAAACTTTTCTTGTAGTGAAAGTGGCCGACTACTGGCTGCCCAAGACGCTGATGGACGGCGGGAGCTCCATCAACATCATGTACTTGGACATATTCAAGCGGCTGCATCTCCCGGAGTCAGCGATCGATTCGACACTCACCACCTTCCAAGGCATCGTCCCCGGTCGGAAGGCGTATCCGATCGGCAAGGTGACGCTGCAAGTCACCTTTGGCACACCGGCGAACTTCCGCACCAAGCGGATCGTCTTCGAGCTGGTGAACTTCAGCAGCCCTTACCACTGCGTCCTAGGGCGCCAGGCGTTCACCAAGTTCATGGCGACCCCGCATTATGCCTACAACTGATGAAGCTCCCAGGGCCAAGCGGCATCATCAACATCCACAGCGACCCCGACATGGCCGTGGAATGCGAAGACAAAGGCGCTGAGCTCACCGACACCGTCATCGCTGCGGAAACAAACCAGCTCGTAAAATACGCGAGCAACATCGATAAGGATGACCCCACCATTCTGAAAAAGCCAACCGTCGCGAGCTCCACGTTTGAGGCGACCACGCACACCCGCACCGTCGAGCTCTTCCCGGGCGACTCTAGCTAGACGGTCACCATTGGGGTGCACATGAGCCCCGCATAGGAAAGCGCGCTCATCGAGTTCCTCCGTGAGAATCGCGACATCTTCGCATGGAAGCCATCTGACATGCCCGGTGTCCCAAGGGAACTCGCTGAGCACAAACTCAACACCGACCCCAAAGTGCGACCAGTAAAGCAGTCGCTGCGGCCCTTCAATGAAGAGCGCCGCCGAACAATCGCCGAAGAAGTACAATGCCTGCTAGCCGCAGGCCTCATTTGGCCAATCAAGTACTCCAAGTGGCTGGCAAACCCAGTCCTGGTCCTAAAAAAGAACAACACCTGGAGAATATGTATCGACTACACCAACCTCAACATCGCCTGCTCAAAGAAGGAGTTCATCCTACCGTGCATCGACCAGATCATCGATTCGACCGTGGGATCGGAGTCGCTGTGCTTCCTCGATGCGTATTCTGGTTAAAACCATATCAAAATTGCGGTCGAGGATGAGGAGAAGATAGCGTTCATCATGCCATTCGGTGCCTTCTGCAACACGGCCATGACGTTCGCCCTCAAGAACGCCGGCGCCACCTACCAAAGGTGCATGCAGGACTGCCTCGCGAGCCAAATTGGCCGCAACATACACGTCTACATCGACAACGTGGTGGTAAAATCCACCCGCCAGGATGACCTGCTCGCCGACCTGGCCGAAACCTTCGCAAATCTGCAGAGGTACAACATCAAGCTCAACCTAGGGAAATGCACCTTCGGCGTCCCCACCGGACAGCTCCTGGGGTACATGGTCTCCAAGCGAGGCATCGAGGCGAACCCCACCAAGATTGACACCATCACGCGAATCGGGAAACCCGAGTGCCTACGTGACGTCCAGAAGTTGGTCGGGTGAGTCACGGCTCTCAGTCGCTTCATCCCCCGGCTCGGCGAGAAGGCAATGCCCCTCTACCACCTGATGCACGAACATCCCACGTTCCAATGGGACGCGGAGGCGGACAAGGCGCTCAAAGGACTCAAAGAAATGCTACTCGTGGCTCCACTACTCGCCGCCCCAATCAACAAAGAGCCAATGCTCGTCTACGTGGCGGCCTCCACTCGAGTCGTCAGCATCGTGATGGTCGTCGAACGACCAGAAGAGGGCAAGGAGCACCCTATTCAGCGCCCTGTCTACAACATCAGCAAGGTCCTGGCGGACTCAAGGCAGCACTACCCGCAGTACCAGAAGTTGGTATACGCGGTATTCCGAGCCTAGAGGAGGCTCCCCCGCTACTTCCAGGAGCACCCAATCACGGTCGTCTCCTCCGCGCCATTGCAAGACATCATCCGCAACCGCTAAGTGGGCCATCGAGATTGGTGTCCACAACATCAAGTACGAGCCACGCAAAGCGATCAAGTCACAGGCCCTGGCCGATTTCCTCGCCGATTGGGAAGAGGCACAGTAGCCGGAGAAGCTCCCCTACCTCCATTACTGGTCGCTCCACTTCGACGGCTCCAAGAACACCGACGGCACCGGGGAACGGGTCATACTGACCTCCCCCATGGGAGACAAGCTCTGCTACATGCTCCACCTAGATTTCAAGCCCTACACCAACAACATGGTCGAATATGAGGCCCTCCTTCACGACATGCGGGCTGGCAAAGAAATGAACGTCAATCGGCTACGATGCTATGGTGACTCCGACCTAGTCGCCGACCAAGTTGCAGGGACCTGCGACGCCGTCTCCCCAACAATGATAGAATACCGCAAGCGGTAGACTAGCTGGGAAGGCACTTCACCGACTACTCAGTCGAGTGGATCGACAGGCGCAAAAACGAGGAGTCAGACACCCTCTCCAGCATCGGGTCGGCCCCGCAGACGCTGCCCGCAGGAGTCTTCCTTGACATCATCCACAAGCCTTCGGTCTTCCCGCCGAAGGAGATCGACATCGGGATACCGTTGCAGCCAGAGCCTGCCCTAGTCGCAATGGTCATGGAGCCCAGCGACTGGACTGCACCATATGTCGCCTTCCTCGAGCACAAGGTCCTCCCAAGCAACAAAACAGAGGCACGAATGATAGTGCACCATTCCAAATCCTTCATCATTATCAACGGCGAGCTCCAAAAGCGCAGCATGACCGGCGTGTTCCAACGCTGCGTACAACAAGAAGAAGGACGAAAAATCCTCCAAGACATCCACGTCTGCGACTGCGGCCATCACGCCGGTGCCAAATCACTGGTCGCCAAAGCCATGCGACACGGCTTCTACTGGCTCACCGCGCACGCCGACGCAACCGACATCGTCCAACGGTGCATCAGGTTCCAGAAGTATGCTAACCAGACACACCTCCCTGGTTTGGCACTCAAGACTATCCCCATCACCTGGCCATTCGCCATATGGGGCATCGACATGGTCGGCCTGTTCAAGAAGGCCCCATCCGGCTTCACCCACCTCCTAGTCGCGATCGACAAGTTCACCAAGTGGGTCGAAGCCAAACCGATCAAAAAATGCAGTGGCAAGACCGCCACCAAGTTCCTCCACGAGCTCATCTATCGGTACGGCTACCCGCACAGCATCATAACGGACAACGGCACCAACTTCGCCAAGGGTGCCATGGCAGAATTCTGCAAAGAGCAAAACATATGACTCGACCTCGCCTCAGTCGCACACCTGGAGTCGAACGGCCAAGCACAATGCGCTAATCAGAGTGTCCTCCATGAGCTCAAGCCGCGACTTCAGGTGCCCCTCGAGCAAACCCTAGGATCCTGGGTCGAAGAGCTCCCCTCCGTAATATGGGAAATCCGCATCACCGTCAACCGCTCCATGGGGTTGACGCCCTTCTTCATGGTGTACGGTGCTGAGGCCGTAATGCCAACCGACTTGGAGCACGACGCACCTCAAGTCGCCAACTACGACGAGGCGACAAACGAGATCGCCCGCCAAGACAACACCGACCAGCTCGATGAGGCACGCGGCCTGGCTCGCTCCCGCACCGCCATCTACCAACAGGGACTCCGCCACCACCATAGCCGCCAAGTCCGGACCCGCACCTTCCATGAAGGCGCCTTGGTCCTATGACTGGTCCAGGACAAGAAGGGCGCGCACAAGCTTCCCCCCATTGGAGGGGCCATTCACCATAGGGCGTGTCCTCGGCAATGACGCCTACTACCTCATCGACGTACGAGGCAATGGCCAGCTTGAGGTCGGGAGACCATGGAATGTAAACCTCCTCCGAAAGTTCTATACATAGAACTCAAACTTGTACCCAACTGATATAAAATGAAATACATTCGGATTGCACAAATTGTGTCTACTCGCCGTCTTCTTGTGCCACTCGCACTCGTACATTTAGCAATACGCTACCTATGGAAGTCAACCCTTGGTCGAGTGACCGGCACGGCTAAGTAGTGCGACCCAAGGACACCGAAGATATTCGGGCTTTGTGTCATCCACGAATACGCCAACCCGGAGCCACCATCGGAGTCGCCCCGCTCGACTGGCCTACCGGGCCAAGACGACTGATTAATGCTTCCCATAGCGACCTGTCCTCCCCATCCTCGTGCAAAGCGACTCGAACGGTTAAGTACCATGCACGGGGACTTCGCAACAAGAAAACCTCACGCGGCTCGGGAACACACCAAGTAAGAGAGCTGCCTTAGACTCGCCACGCGACTGGCTCTCCGATCCAGAGGAAGAGACGCATTACAAACAATGCATCAGACCTTACAATAGGCACAGGCCCAAAACGGCTAAGTACCACGCTCGGGGACTTGCCTAAATAAACCCTAATCACGCTCAGGGACTCAGCTAAAAATAGAGCCCCTTCAGAGTCGCAAGGCGACTGGCCCAACACGCCACGGCAAACCAGTCTCAACCAAAACAAAAATCCAAAGCAAACACACATGCACATAAACGAGTTATACCCCACTAAAGGGCGGACGCGCTCGGGGACTCGCTCAAACAAAAATTCAACATATCACATAATTGGCCATGCATTGCAAGTCGATTGACTCCCCTTACTTTCATACATACATATTGTTCATATCACAAAATGGCCATCAGGCATAACTTACCAAAGCCCTCAGGGCAGCTATCTATTTTGCAGGCCCTGCGAAGAAGCTCCACCACCGCCCTTGACACGAACATATGGCTCCCACGGATTCATCGGGTACGTCGTCAGTGACTTTGACAGCGCCGGCCGGAAGGGTTGCTCCGACTTCAGGTCACGATGCTCCGGCTTAGGGTCGCCTGGCGCCACCACCGTCTCCTGGTATGGCAGCAACTCCCCCATTGCCAGCACCTGATCCGCAAAGGGAGCAGCCTTGGCGGTCAGCCTCAACACCTTCGACATCTCCATCAAGCCAGTTGCCGAAGGGTAGCTGCTGGTGACATCGTCGAGGTCCAAGTCGTCAGGGAAATGCGCGAGCCCCAGGCTCAACGCCGTGGTTGGCCCACGCCTGAAGGCCGAAAGTGCCATCCATTCTACTACGACGGGCGCCTCTTCTAGGTAGCGCCATACTTCAGTTAGTCCCCCAGTATAACCTAGGTGGGGGACATCCCTTGAAGCACCAGTTGGACGCACAACGCTGAGGCGGTGGCCACGTTCACCACTGTTGTCACGCATTGCGAGGCGTCGAAGGTCTGCACCACTAGATCGTCTTGTCCTATCAAAGCTGCAATGTCAGACACCCAATGTCACTATAGACTCACCCACTCGGGGACTCACCGGATACATCAAAGAGGAAAGCAACCACTCACCAAGGACTTTCCGACAGTTCTCTATCACATGCTTCTCAAGGGCAGCAAGGTCGCCCTGCAGCCCGAGGATGATTGAATCAGCAGCCTTCCGCTCCTCCTCCGCCGTGGCGACTGCGGCCTTGGCTCTCTCCTTAGAAGAGACTATTGACGACTTCGCCTCCTCTATTTCCTTCACCAACGAGTCGATCCGCTCCTTTGCTATGTCCAGTTCAGCAGCCGGGACATACCCCTCTCGGGCCTTGGGAATACCAGTCGGAAGACCATCTACAAAGAAACAGTAACAAAAGTCAGTCTCCTGTAAACACCAGCAGCTCGCGATCGCGAAGTAAAACTCACCAGCAGTCTCCTGGAGTTGCCGGTTAGTCTCCAGCGCCACACGCAGGTCGCGCTCTAGGCGCTCCTTCTCGGCTTCCCGATCCGCCGATTCCCTCTGCAATCCCTGCAAACAGAATGAACACTCAGTAACTGCAAAACCACAATTTTGACTGCCTATCCGCTGAAATTCAGTGACTAGACACTCGGGGACTGGCGACTAGAGTTCTAGTGCCCAACCGCTGAAATTCAGCGATCAGGCACTCGGGGACTAGGAATACCTGAATGGCGGCACAGAGCATGCCATGAAGTTGGGTGGCGTCCTATGAAGGAACTAGAAAGGACGTACGCCCGCGTGGAGGCCCAACGTCTTCATCAAGAATTTCTGGAAATTGTGGAGACTGGAAATCCTTTCGCCACGCCGCGAATGGAAATCCTTTCGCCACGAAGCGCGGAAACGATGCAGCTGCCCTAGTTGGAGCGCTAGTCGTTGGCGTCGGCAGTTCCGTCGACAGGCCCCCTTAACTGGCTCCGATTGAGCGGTCGTGATTTCCTCCGCATGGACAGCCAGGTTATCCCCCTCTGCGATGCCTTCTGTCGCAACACCAGCTACTTCTACCTTCTTCTTCTTCGCGCCTTCAGTGGGCGCAACCTCTGCAGTAGGCTTCCTCTTCCTGGGAGGATCGGCCTCCTCTGTGGTGACGACTGGTGGAATTTTAGCCACTGAGGGACGACCTATCTTCTTGGCAACGGACCTACGAAATCACCAAGGTCAGCAAAGAAATCATATCAGGAAACACCCAAGAATAGAAAGGAAAATCGCGACTCACTTGGCGACTGGAAGAACGTGTAGCCCCATGCTGATGTGGGCGGGCTTGTCTAGCTCTGGGCCCAGCTTGCGCGTGAGACCCTTCTCAAAAACATCTGAAGCCCATGACACCACGGGCTTCTTCGATGATGAAGCCGCGGTCACGGGAATTTCTGGCCCAGATGACGCGGTCGTCCCCGCCGGTTGTGGCGACTTTGGCACTGCGGCCAGCAGCCCCCTGCTCCGACGTCGGCGAACCTGTTGGTGCGATCGCCGCGAGCGGAACTTCCACCACCACTGCCGCATCCGCAGCCTCCGGTCCTATCATCGGAGTCGCACCCTCCGGGATCTCGTGCGAGGTCTTGGTTACATCGTCGTCAGACTCATCGTCCGACCCAAACACCACCACCGATCTGGGTGGCGACGCCGGCTTCGGAGCCAGCTTCTTCACGGGAGACTTCGGTTTGCGCGCAGGTTTCACCGGTGTGGCTGTTCACCGTGAGCTCTGCTCTTGCAAAATCTCGTCGTCTTCATCACGCTCTTCAAGACTACGACTTGCCTCGATCTTGCGTTGCTTCTGCATGCGAGTCTTGCGAGCCACGGGTGCTAGGGTAGGGACCTCCCTCTCTTCCTCTTCGCTCTCGGAGGACTCTCCTTCGGCCCCCTCCTCGAGCTCCTTGGGGACCTCCTCATTGAGCAGGGGGAGCTAGCCCTCGAGGACCTGAAATAACTGAGAACGACCACAAATGAGCATCATAATCAAAGAGAATGGCTACAAGTAAATTTGACGAGAGTGGCCTACCATGGGAGCTTCATTCTTCTCGGGCACATACGGAGCGAGCCCGGCCGATGTGGTTGTAAATTCTGCGTCGGTGATCTTCTTCAAAGCGGCCTTGTAATCCGCAGCATCCCATGGCTTCTTCCTGGTCCGGGAAGAATCATTCTTCCCGGTATATTCATACATCTAATGGGGTCGGGTCGCCAATTGGACCAAGCGCCACCCAAGCCAGCAATTGTATAGATTGATTATGGACAATACCTTGTCCTTCAGCTCCTAGATCTGGTCCATCATCTCCGTGACGGCCATCCGCTGATTGTCAGGAAGCTTGTCCGCTGTCAGCCGGCAGGGCTCGCTTCTTTCCGTGACATACTAGGGGCGCACCACTTCGCTGGAGGGAGTGGATTCTTTCACATAGAACCAACTTTTCTTCCACTCGCCCGCGGCCTTCTTCGGCAGCAGGAGCTTGAAGAAGTTTGCCTTCGGCGTCAATTGGAACGTGACGCCACCTGCCGCCAAGTCCGGACCGCCGGACCCATCACGCCCGATGCGGCCGTGGAACAGCTCCAGCCACAGCGGAAAATACGGCCTACAGCTAAGGTAGCATTCGCAGACTGCGACGAAGATCGACAGCTGTTCGATGCTGTGTGGACCTAGGTCCGACGGCTTGATCGCGTAGTATGCGCAGACCCGCCGGAAGAAGACCGAGGTGGGGAATCCCAAGCCCCTCTCCAAGTGGCTTGGGAAGCATATGAACTCGTCGGCGTGTGGTCTCGGCTCGACCTCGGAGGACGCGGGAATCCGCCAATTCCCCTTACAAAGGACCCCTTGCGCCACGGTGCACTTGGAGTTCCCCCACAGATCTTTCGGAGGCGCCATCAGGAAAGGAGAAAGATCGCTCGGTCTAGGGAATCTGGATCAAGGAGAGACAGAGAGAATGGATGCGTGAAGGTGGGGAATGTGGGGAAGGGTCTAAAGGACTGTTCCGTCGCTCTCCTTATAAAGAAGCATTACCCGCCAATCTCGGGATAGCCGTTACCCGCGGTAATTGTGCCGAAGTTACCGTTGGATTACCCAACGGCTAGTTTGACCGAGCTGATGGTCCAACTCCTTTCACTCGACTTGCCTGCAGCTATACCTTGTTCAGTCGACAGGAGCAGCGACTCGGTAGTGAATGCATTCGCCAAAGTTGCGACTGGGAACCCGGTGGAAAATTTCCTTGGTTCTCGACAGAGTCCATCGCCGATTCGACTGGGCGTCCAAATTGGATTCGCCTACTCCAACTGCCAAATAAACACTTGTGTTTGAATCAACGATGGCCTTGGGGACTACTGACGGCGATATGCCGAATGGGGTATGCCCAACAGGACGTTTCGATCGGGCCGAAAGCCTCACGAGTGGGCCTGCAGGACGGTGACTAGAATGCGACTAAGATGAAGGCCTGGCGATTAGAGATTGGAGGCCCAGAAGTGTAGCTGAAGCCTAGTCAGATTAGGTTAAAGCCTCTGAATCCATATCTTGTCTGGTTGTAAACTGTAAATCCTAGCAAGGTGCCCCCTATATAAGCCTCCCTAGGGTAGCTTGAGGACTTCTGTTCCATCATACACCCCTTCAAGCGACTCGCTGCTTAGACGCCAAGCTCGCCACCCCTGTAACTCGCTCACAATCAATCTAATCTAGCAGGAGTAGGTCTTTACCCTCCGGGGGGCGAAGCTGGGTAAATCCATGTGCATCCGCCCCCATCTCGCACCGCTGATGGCCGCCAGCTCTCGCCACTGATACTATCAATCGCTGCCTATGGCAGCGACAACCGTGGCCATTTCCACGACAGTCAGCAAATAACATAGAACAAATAACGAACAATATGATGATTAATTTGATTTCCCTTATGTATGTGCCCACGGATTCTCATAAAATTAAAGTACTCCAAGGGTGTAGGATTAAAAATGAAACTGGTAGAGCGTATATCGGTGGTGTTGCTAGTAACCCAAAATAATGAGCCCATCAGTCGAGTGTCAAGGTGTACCCATGGTTCATGAGGTGGAAGGTAATAAGATCACCTCCCAGTCCATGTTCCTCTGATTAGTAGTACGGATTCACCGTATGCGTCAAGGTACTGAGAAAATCAAGCGTCAAGCGGCGATATGTGGCGGCGTCCAATCGTACTTGATATTTTGCTTGGAGGTATGGTATGGGCAGAAAGTACGGCTGGCTCCGATCGTACGGGTGGCCGTTAAATGCTCTGAACCCCTATGAAAAAAATCAAAGAATGTATATTCTTTTGTCGAGATGTGGTACGGGCAGACGGTATGGCCTGGTCTGGTCATACTATTGGTTTTTAAGTGCCCAATAAGCTTCAAAAACTTTAAAATTTTAGTTAGAAGCCTCATATGCCTTTGCACATCTAAATAACAAGATAATGACAACAAATAAACTTCATAAAACTGCAGTACCTTTTGACCATGTGTTAGTGAATGTCAGAGAGTGAGGATTACCTTAATTTCTTCTCCTCTCTTCAAAGGACCTTCTTGAACACTCTTTATTAAAAACAAACAACACAAAAACTAAACTAACACAAGATAAAAACTTTATTTCACATGGGTTGTCTCCCATGAAGTGCTTCTAGTTAAGGTCAATTAGCTCTACCGGGAAGGTGATTATTTAGGCTTTGCAAGTGGAACTCCCACTCCAAAGTAATTAGCCTTTAAAGTGATTACACCATCATCATTAGGCTTGGCCTTCTTCTTCCTAGGGGAGTGGACTATAAAAGGATCTCTAGATGGTAGTCCTATTCTCACATTTCGTTCATGTAAATTAATCAAAGGTTTAATGGTTATTAGGAATTGCGTACCCAGAATTATAGGTGCTATGGGATCTTCAGGCATGTCTATATAACTAGACCAATAAGAGCAGGACATCATTTAATTTCAGCAACTATGTTTTCTTTTATCCCAACAACTTGTTTATAGGCTGAGTCAGCAAGATGGAGTCTCATTTCATAAGTTGTGAATGTCCCTAAGTTTAGCTTAACAAATAGGCTCTTAGAAATTTTTGAAACGCTTGCACCAAGATCACAAAGAGAAGCTATTTCGTTGATTCCTATTTTAATTTTAATAGTGAGATCAAAAATATCATCTAACTTAGCTAGAAGTTTATCATCTAGCTTCTTATATTCCATCTCTATCTCATGAAATTTAGATGCTATTTCTTTTAGAAATTGTTGGTATGTAGCATAGTTACGTTGTTCTATACTTAGATTCTTTACGGTGACCATCTTTAGTAGATCTTCCACGTTCCAATCTGGTGATGGTGCATTGCTATAATTTAGCTCTTCAGCCTTCTCATCTTTATTTTCTGCCCTCATCATCTTGAGGTCTTCTACCGGGTTTGGCTCCGACTTTCCCGTGAATTTTGCAAGTATGAGAGCTTGACTCTCGGCTACCTTGCCTAATTGTGCCTCCACAGTCTTGGTTCTTTCCTCTAGAGCATGCACATCATTTCTAATTGCAATGGACTGGTTAGATAATTTTCCAATATTATTTTCATGGTTCTCCGTGATTTTAATAAGCATCTTATTTTTCTCGGTTTGAGCTTGCATAAAAGTTCAAATAGAATTCTCTAAAGGGACATTGCCATGATTCTGTCCCCTATGATTATCAAAATTATTATTATGTGGGGCACCTGCAGGATCAGAATATTATTTTTGAAAATTTGATCCAAAGTTTTGACTCTTCCAAGAGGGATTATAAGGATTATGAGTTATAGAATTTACTTCATTAGCATCGGTAGTGATAGCATTAATTTAGGTATCTTCCTTACCCTTCACAATATTGAGTAAATCATCTACCTTTGTAGTAAGCTCTTCATTATGTTCCTCGGTGATCGAATTCACCCTTTTTGAGGATCTCTCTACATACCATTCGGCATGGTTGCTTCGCATATCAGCAAGTAGTTGTTTTGCAACATTCACTTGCTTTCCCATGATGGTTCCTCCAGCTGCGGTATCTAGCATAGAATTAGACATTGGGTTAAGTCCATTATTAAATAAATATAATATAAGCCATTCTTCCATCCCATGACTAGCATAGTTCATTGTGGCTTCTTTCATTCTCTCCCAAGCAAGCGCCAGCGTCTCGCAGTATTCTTGTCTAAAGCTGGTAATCTTCGATCTTAGCTGGAGGTAAAAATTTAGTGCACTCCTCCCAAGTTTTAATAGTGCCTTTAGACAAAGCTAGTAACCAGTACTTAGCCTTTGCTCTTCAATAGAAAGGAAATAAACGTAATTTAACCGCATTGGGGTCAACATCTTTAATGTGCATCATGTCACAAATTTCAGTAAAAGTATCCAAGTGCAAACCTGAGGCCTTAGCAGATGAGCCTCCAAATTGATTCTATTGAACCAAACTCAAAAGGTTAGGCTTAATCTCATAAGTTTCCACCTCAACAATGGGTTGACTAATAGGTGCACGAATAAAATCATCAGTGGGAGTAGCATACTCCCCAAGTTTCTTCTGAGCCATGGCTCTTTTTGTTTTGGTATTTTTGGAATAAGAGAAACAAGTAACTGTTTTGGGGGGGGTTTAATAGATAACAAAAGGTAAACTAATAACAAGAAAGAAACTACAAACTCAGGTGTAATGATTCAACAAAGATAAAATTTATGGGCAGCACATCCTAATATACTAGAGCCCCTATGAGTCACAGGCATAGTAATAGTATTTTGATCCAACCGTTATACCACAAAATACCGGGCTACAATAATTATTAAATGAAATCATAGATCAAAGCCTTAAAAAGTGATGTTGTTGTTATTCCCAAATGGATTGCTAAATGAAGACCGTACTCCCCTTTCTGTCACTGGGTTTCCTATGAGATCGCGCTCACCAAGGATCTCACCTCAAGCCTCTATCAATCTGTGGGATCATAGGTACCTACAAGTCCATAGATCAATGCGAGAGACAAAAAACAAAGATACAAATCTCTATTCAATCAATACACAATACTCCCATGAATTAGATGCACATAATCACTGCAAGGTTTCTCCCCAACTCGCATCCCGTGAGGACTACTCACTCATAACAATAAGATAAAGGATAGTAAACATTGTGCAAAACACTTAGATTGGAATCAAATATTCTTACAAAGGTCACTGAATCACAAGGAGATCTCAAGTACAAGCTAATGGCTATGGCGATGGAGAGGATGAACTATGGTGGTGGATCTCGTTTGGTGGTGTTGTGATGAATCTGAGAATGGCAGCCTCCTGCGCAACGGCTAGGGCCTCGAAATATATACGTGCCTTCATGAAAGTTCTAGGGTTTGACTTGACGAAAATGCTACCAGCTAGTACGAGCGGGCGGTAAGGGTGGATCTTTCTCGTACCATTGGTCGTTAAACCCTCTGGAAGCTGGGTTTCAACCCAGGTTTGCTTGGTTGTGTAGACATCCTCATAATCTTCATTAATAGCTCCTGATTTCTCCTTAAAAGTGTGATTTCCTGCACAACACAATTCAAAAGAAAGGATTGCACATCTTTGTAATAATTAGTCATTAGTAGCAATGATAGATAGATTCTTGGTCATTTGTTTAATTAAAATGCGATTTAAACGTGAAGAAAGATGGATATTTTCACAGCCATCACTGATCAAGCAAATCCACAGGAATATAACACAGTAGCATCATCTACATCACAACAATAGGTTGGTTCTCAAGAACATACCCCAGCATCTGTTCTTATTAGTTTCAAATAAAATGGTTCTTGTTGAGGGGTAATTTACTCTCAAGCCTGCATACAAATGGTATGCCAAGCTCATCCTAGAGTAAGGAGGCAAGTGATAAATGTTTTTATCCAAAGAATAGCCTCAATCTTTAGCATCATAGGCATAAACTGTTCTCAGATGAATCCCATCAAATATCTATCTGACAAGAATGATTCTAGCAAGCACAACCAATCTAAATGGCAGCGGATCATGCTCCTACGAGGGTTACTGTGCACATTCCAAAGGGAGGCACCACAACAGCCATTCCCAAGGTTGCAGAAGCCATCATAATAAATTGGCAACATGAACAATCACGCAATATGCTTCTATTTAATTTACTAGTAGTCAACTGAAAACTCCTAGAGCATTTCCTAGTTTGTGATACGTCCATTTTGCATCACTATTCTATATCTTAATTCACTATTATTCATTGATATATTTCGTATTGAGAGGTGATACTTATGTTATTTCATCTACTTTTGCATGGTTGATGACTTTTGGAGCATGGACCGCTGCAGTCAGGATTCTGATGGAAAAGGTGCTGTTTGGAGGCAAAATTCGCGAAGTTCGGAAAATCCGGGAAAATATACGAAAAATCCTATTTTTCTAGAAGACTAAGGATGCCAGAAGATGGAGTGGAGGTGGGCCACAGGGGGCCCACACAACCCCATGGTGCGGGCAGGCCTAGGCCGCGCCTAGAGTTGGTGTGGCCACCCTGGCCCACTCCAGCCTCTCCCCTCTAGCGTATATCATCCTCTCGAAACCCTAAGACTCGGGGAGCGACCACAGAAATATTCCGCCGCCTCTGCGGGGCGGAAAACACCGAGAGAGAAAGATCTCTCCGGCAAACAGATTTCTGCCGGGGGAATTCCTTCCCGGAGAGGGGAGATCGTCGCCATCAACACCACCATCAAGCTGGACTTCATCGGTATCATCATCACCACCACCATCATCACCATCAGCACCCTCATCACCATCTCCATATTGTTGTAACAATTGAATTGAATCTTGCATTAGTTCATAGGGGAAACATTCCTGGTGTTGATTACTCTTTGTAGTTGATGCTATTGAGTGAACCATTGAATTAGTGTTTATGTTCAGAATGTTATACATCATTATTCCATCTCTTATCATGATCCATATGATGTCTTGTGAGTAGTTCGTTTTGTTCTTGAGGACGTGGGAGAAGTCTTGTTGTTAGTAGTGGAGTTGCGTTGAGAAAGATTCAATAGATTGTTATTTAAGTTGTGGTGTACTTCTTCTAGTGGTGTCATGTGAACGTCGACTACATGACACTTCACCTATATGGGTCTAGGGGAATGTATTGTGTATTTGGCTACTAATCGTAGGGGTTGCCGGAGTGACAGAAACCTGAACCCCTGTTAGGAAACCATTGCACAATGGACGTAAGGGTCTTAGAGTTTAAAGTTGTGGTTATGTTTCTACCTTAATTACTTTTTTGTACTTATGGATGTTTGCAAGGGGTATAATCACAAGTATGTATTAGTCTTGGATGGGGCGGTACATTAGCACAGGTTCACCCACACAACACTTAGCAAGCTAAAGAAGATTAGTCGACTATATGAAGCGAAAGCACTTGACAGTCTTCCCATGTGTCCTCGAGAACGTTTGGTCATCTTAAGTAATACAACCGGCTTGTCCTTTGCTGCATAAAGGATTGGACAACTTGTTGCATTTATTCCTACTGTCTTTTATTTACTCGTACTTTGTTTACTTGCTTTATCGAAAACCCCTAAAATCCGTTTGCTAAGTATTTGCAGAGAATTTATGATCCATACCACTAGCCAGCACCTTCTGCTCCTCGTTGGGTTCGACACTCTTACTTCTTGAAAATACTGCGATACACCCCCTATACGTGTGGGTCATCAAGACTATTTTCTGGCGCCGTTGCCGGGCAGTGAAGCGCTATTGGAGAGTGGAACTGGTGAAGGAAACTTCTGTTGTGAGTATTCTTTACTTCTGTTAGTTGCTTTATTTTCGTCATGGATAATTCGCTGAGTTTCTTATTTGGTAATGCTACTACCACTGCTAAGGTAGTAGATAAGCCACCACCTGCTGAGAATGATGTTTTCAAAATACCTACAAGAATTATTGATCGTGTTATGGATAACTACTATGTTGGGGATGGAACTGTCCATCCCGGTGATCATTTACTCTTTATACACGAATTATGCGGGTTGTTCAAGTGTGTAGGTATTACTACAGATCAAGTTAAGAAGAAGTTATTCTCATTATCACTGAAAGGAAGAGCTGAGGAATGGTATAAGCTGCTGAAGAATGGTCAAGCTCTGGAATGGGAGGAAATAGTGCCTCTCTTTTATTTAAAGTTTTATCCTCCTAGTGAGATTCATAAAGATCGGGATCAAATATACAACTTTTGGCCTCTTGATGGAGAGAGTACAGCTCAAGCTTGGGGGAGATTGAATTTACTAATGCTCAGATGTCCCATTCATGAGCTCCCCAACAATATTATTATCAACAACTTTTATGCAAGGCTCCCTCTACATGATAAGGATTTATTGGATGCTTCTTGTGCTGGATCATTCACTCGTATGGAAGAAGAAGCTAAAAGGGACCTTCTAGATCATATTCAAGACAATGCTGAAGCTTGGGAGAATGATAAAGGTAGAAAGTCAGGTATAAATTATGATTATGAATGCATTGAATCTTTTATGGGAACTGATGACTTTCAAAATATTAAAAATGCTTATGGTCTAGACTCTCAAGCTATTGCTTCTTATTTTAAGGCTTTTGCTTCCTAAATTGAAGTGCCTAAAAAGAAGTGGAATAAGTATCATGAACCTTATAAAGATGTTGCTAAGAGTGTTCCTACAAGAAATACTGAAGTTTATACTGCTAATCATGTCTTACCTAAACTTATATTGAGAAAATGCCTTTCCTAGTTAAGGTAAAGGAACATTCTATGATAGCTAGTATGATTAATGAAAGTATGAATAAGGATGTTGAACCTGATAAACAAATGGTTGATGAACCTATAATAGCAAGTGTGAAAGACTTTGTCACTAAGTATGAGAAAGGGGGACACCCTATCCTTTGTAAGGATACCTCTAATATTTTTTCGCAAAGTGGTGTTATGAGAGCTAGTATTCCCGTGTTTCTGTTAGAATAAGTGATCATTGCTATGATGGTCCTTGTGATAGCTATATTGTTAAGTTTATGCATGTCTTATGCATCTCAATAATATCAAGTTTCCTCGTTTTATGCTGAAAGTTTTTATGTTGCACTTCTTTTGCCTTCTTATGCAAGTTGCCTTTGGTTTCAATAACTTGTTTGTTTTCAAAATCCCCTTGTATAGGAAGTGGGTTAGACTTAAATGTGAGTGTGTTTTGCTTCTTAATGCTCTCTTTCACTTCAATCCATATCCCTATGAGAGCTTCTTCAAAATTATCATGCCCATCTTAATGGCTATAAAGAAAGAGCTTTATGGGAGACAACCCAATTTGTTTTTGCTTTCAGTTTGTTTTTGTTTCTTTGAGTCTTGGAAGTTATTACTTCGGTAATAACCGCTCCTTATCCGTTTTGTTTGATTTTTGTCAATATCAACCTCTAATGAGAGAGAAGTAAGATTTGGGGAAGTTGCTGTCCCGAAACAGATTTTTGTGCTTCACCGTAAAAATTCATGAGCGATCTTTGTATGTCGGATTGAGCTGTAATTGTTTGTGCTTCTGCCCCAGGTTGTTATTTAACTTTCGTTAGTTTTGCACTTTTTGATTTGAGCAACAAAAGATTTTCGAAAAAATTGATCTTTATCTGTTGGTCTGTTTTGACAGATTTTGCCACTCTTGCATTTGCTTCTTTATTCGATTTCCTTTTTGAATTCTTTTTGGGATTTCGGAAGGAGTTGCTACGGTAGATTTTGTTTTGATGGTTTTCAGTTGAAAGTTGAACTCAAAAGGTTTTGTCACTTCACTTATACTAATGTTGCTAATGAGAATTGTGTGAAGTTTTGTGTGAAAGAAATTTCTAGGAAGTGGAGATAATGGTGTAATAAGGAAGAGAAAGGTTTTATGACTCAAGTAATAAGTGTATGAAGATGAAGATATTGATGATTCAAGTGGTGACTCCGGAAGGATCCACTAAATACCAAATTCAGAGACCTGCAAAGTCTGTTTCCAACTAGGTAACAGTTCTGGTAAGAAAAGTTCTGCCAAAATACAATCCAACTATATTTTTGCAGTTTTCAGTCAATAAGGAAAGCTACGAAGCGAAAAAGGGGCAGAAACGGAGCCAGGGTGGCTCACACCACCCTGTGGCACGGGCCCACCCCTGGCCACGCCACCAGGTGGTGAGTCCACCCCGGACTCTGCCTCTGACTCATTTTCTCCCAGTACCTTCCTTTTGATATGAAACTTCGTAATATATAACCCCCCGGATCCCCCGAGGTTCGTATATTGTGTTTTAGTCGTGTTTTTGTTTCGATCTGTTTCTGCCAGGAACTATTCTTGAAGCTTTGAAGCACAATGGTGTCCGCCAAGGATAAAGGGAAGGAGCCCATGGACGAAGACCTCCAATACCCCGGGAAGGAGAAGGAGATCAAGAGTGAAGGTGAAGAGGAGCAAGGCCAACACCCGCACACCGGCACTACCATTGCGAGCATTGGAGTGGTGAAATCTGCCAGGGTTACAAAGACGGCAAGGATGCAGACTGGGGGGAAAGTTCCCCGTCACAGTTTGGCTCCAAGGTCACTTCCTCCACACACCAAGAATCCCTTCCATACCTTCATCCATAACCATGTAGGAAAATAAGACTCCAAGAGGGAAGAACTGAAAAAGAATCACGAGAGCTGGGATCCACAAACTGAAATGATCACGGGCCGTATTGAGCACAACTCGGAGTTGATTTTCACTCTCACTTTCGAGATAGAGGACTTTGGGAAACTGATCATAGAGCTCATCGAGAGGATACCACCACCACCTAAGGAGTAATTCGTCATCAGGTTTGGCATCCCCTTGGTTTGTTCCAAGCTTGGGGGAGTGTCGCGGTATCATATCACTATCTTCTATCTTTTTACCTTATTAGTAGAGTCATATCATGAATAGAGGAGTTATTATGTAGTATGGTTTGCATTATGGAAGTGTCCCCTCTCTCGTTAGATATGTATCCCTTGGTGTGAGTTGACGTTATGGAATATTAATGAGAAGTTTTATCATTCACTCTTTTGCATAGCTTATTTTAGTTTTCAATTCGTGGTTATATGATTGATCGTGTTGTTAGTATTGGTTTCACTTTGGGATCATTGAGTTAATTTAGTTGGTTTTGGCAAACCTGGCTCGGTCAGTAGCAACACCTTTTTGAGAGTTGAAAAGAAAAAGATAGAAGTACTCTAAAGAAAAATAATTTCATCATCTTTCTTTCTTGATTTGCTCATAAGTCTAGTATTCTCTAGTTAAGATCTTTTGTGCTTCCAAGGAAGATTGCATGTTTGTTTTTATCATTTGTATGTTTGGTTGTTTCCTTCAACTCTTGTACTTGCTACCCAGCCTTGCTAGCCAAAAACCTGTACTGAGAGGGAATTCTTCTCGTGCATCCACCTCCTTAAAATCAAAACCTTTGCCATTCGTGTCCACCATACCTACCTAGTAGCATTATTGCTATTCCAAGTAAATTCTTGTTTTATCTACCTCCCAAATTAAACTTGTTATGTGAAAATTAGTGATTAAAGCTCTCACGAACTTGATGGCACACTTTACTTTCTTGCATTTAATAAACTTGAACCATTGTGCTCACCTATGTTGCGTATATGCTTGCGCTTTGTAAGTTGTGATTTAGCAGAACCATGCTGTCATGGGGAACGCTTTCAACATTGCACTGGTACTTTGTACCAAGTTGATATCATGTTCTTTTGTCTATGGATGTCGTCGGTGTGAAATGAAAGGGGAGTTTGTAAGTCCATGGAGTTATGCATATGTGTTAGAGAAACGCCTGGGCCGCTGGTCTAATCCATGCTGACATGGTGGAAACCTACAGCGTAACCATAACGAGTATCTATGAAGCATTCTTCTTATAAAAAAAGAGATAGAGATTGAGAAAAAAGAAAAACAAAAAAAAGAGATATTATGAAAAGAGGAAAGAGATAAAAAAGCACCATATTCCCATGGTAAATAAGAAGATTGCTGAGATACTTGTTGTCTGCTTGCCTTGTCATTTTGATATGGGGATTCTTCCGTATCATCGGGCAAGGGGTACCCCGTTGGCGGCTCTCAATGATACACATATGCTTACGATGACAAGAATTTACCGGTGACTAAACTTGAGTAGCATGAGGAGCGGCCCTCGTATTCAAGGGACATGAGATTCTCAACTTACAACTTGTCAATGCATATCCTCATTTTTGATCACTTTAACCTTAATCACCTAAAGATGCCTATGATAGGGGCAATGAGAGCTGAAAGCTAGTAAGTATCATAATTTTTGGGAGCTCTTTATGAGACTTGCAATCCCTGCTTCCCTCTACGAAGGGCCTTTCTTTTACTTTGTAGTTGAGTCAGTAAACCTACTCCCTTCTTTGTCAGCAAGTATTTTGAGTTGTTGTGTTTCATTCATTCATATGATGATTTATGCAATCATGTTTCTTATGTTCCTTGCTTTGCACGTTGCTCTTATCTTGAAGTTTACTACTTTGAAAGCTATCATTGAAAAACCAGTTATTTGTGAACTCCGGCAAATTATCAACTATTCTTCGACCAAGAGCTAAGTTTGCCATTACCAATTCGGATTCACTTTATGTATCTTTATTGTGTTTCCTTTACTCATTGCAAGTTGAGTTATATAATAGTGAGTTGTCTTCTATTATGATCTATGTATTTGATGAATGTGATGCTTCTTGTCCGTATTCGTTTATCGACTCTTCACTCCATAAACCTGAAGGCATGTTTATTGAGCTCAGTTTTGCTTGGGGACAAGCGAAGTCTAAGCTTGGGGGGAGTTGATACGTCCATTTTGCATCACTATTCTATGTCTTAATTCACTATTATTCATTGATATATTTCGTATTGAGAGGTGATACTTATGTTATTTCATCTATTTTTGCATGGTTGATGACTTTTGGAGCATGGACCACTGCAGTCAGGATTCTGATGGAAAAGGTGTTGTTTGGAGGCAAAATTTGCGAAGATCAGAAAATCCGGGAAAATATACGGAAAATCCTATTTTTCCAGAAGACTAAGGATGCCAGAAGATGGAGTGGAGGTGGGCCACAAGGGGCCCACACCACCCCATGGCGCGGGCAAGCCTAGGCCGCGCCTGGAGGTGGTGTGGCCACCCTGGCCCACTCCAGCCTCTCCCCTCTAGCGTATATCATCCTTCCGAAACCCTAAGACTCGGGGAGCGACCACAGAAAGATTCCGCCGCCTCTGTGGGGCAGAAAACACCGAGAGAGACAGATCTCTCCGGCAGACAGATTTCTGTCGGGGGAATTCCTTCCCGGAGAGGGGAGATCGTCGCCATCAACACCACCATCAAGCTGGACTTCATCGGGATCATCATCACCACCACCATCATCACCATCAGCACCCTCATCACCATCTCCATATTGTTGTAACAATTGAGTTGAATCTTGCATTAGTTCATAGGGGATACTTTCCCGGTGTTGATTACTCTTTGTAGTTGATGCTATTGAGTGAACCATTGAATTATTGTTTATATTCAGATTGTTATACATCATTATTCCATCTCTGATCATGATCCATATGATGTCTTGTGAGTAGTTCGTTTTGTTCTTGAGGACATGGGAGAAGTCTTGTTGTTAGTAGTGGAGTTGCGTTGAGAAAGATTCAATAGATTGTTATTTAAGTTGTGGTGTACTTCTTCTAGTGGTGTCATGTGAACGTCGACTACATGAAACTTCACCTATATGGGTCTAGGGGAATGTATTGTGTATTTGGCTACTAATCGTAGGGGTTGCCGTTGTGACAGAAACCTGAACCCCTGTTAGGAAACCATTGCACAATGGACGTAAGGGTCTTAGAGTTTAAAGTTGTGGTTATGTTTCTACCTTAATTACTTTTTTGTACTTATGGATGTTTGCAAGGGGTATAATCACAAGTATGTATTAGTCTTGGATGGGGCGGTACATTAGCACAGGTTCACCCACACAACACTTAGCAAGCTAAAGAAGATTAATCGACTATATGAAGCGAAAGCACTTGACAGTCTTCCCATGTGTCCTCGAGAACGTTTGGTCATCTTAAGTAATACAACCGGCTTGTCCTTTGCTGCATAAAGGATTGGGCCACTTGCTGCATTTATTCCCACTGTCTTTTATTTACTCGTACTTTGTTTACTTGCTTTATCGAAAACCTCTAAAAATCCGTTTGCTAAGTATTTATAGAGAATTCCTGATCCATACCACTAGCCAGCACCTTCTGCTCCTCGTTGGGTTCGACACTCTTACTTATCGAAAATACTGCGATACACCCCCTATACTTGTGGGTCATCAGTTTGTTCAACTAGGAATCATCTAACTTTAACAAGTTAAATCTAATCCCCAGCTTTTGCATCATTAGCAGGGGCAAAAATATCAGATCATAGAAACTATGATCATGCTACTGTACACACTCTAGAGAGGCACCATAGTAGTAAGATCATAATAACTGAAGCCACCAAATTAAATTGCACAAGTCAAAGTTTACTTAGCAAAGCCACTAGGCAATGGGCCACATCATCCGACCAACAGGTCAATAACACATCGACAAGATAAACAAACCCATCATCTTTCTTATTCATATGCTAGAAAGCAAGGCATATTTCAAATCATTTTCCTAGTCAACACAACTAGGAGACAATGTAATGAGTTTTTAACTATCAACATGAACTAGTAAACATCCAGTTCAACAAAATTATTTTAAATCATTCTCCTAGCTCTTCTTTGCTAGGAATGATTTTAATAAGTGCGAGTATATCCAAGATGGTACCAAGATCATCACTGAACCATAGGTTTAATAAATCATATATACCTTACACATGAATTTAAACCACAATATCATTATCACATCAATATGCTGCTAATTTATTCTACAAGCAATCAAATAAATAACTGAGGATCACAATTCAATTTACCTGGACATGGTCAATAGTGGGGTGTCAAGAGAACTCAAAGGGGAAGAAGAGAGGAAAGTGAGGATCATGTACCTGGCTTGGAGATGTCGGGGTTGCATCCACGCTGCCATCCCACCTGCGTTGAGTCGAGGAGGAGCGTGTCGACGCGGGATGACACGACAATGGCAGCCACCCCTAGGGAAGGAGGTGAGGTCGAGGAAGAGCAGCAACTACAACAGCCATCACAGTACCACCACAGTATCACCTCGCCAATAGAGCACCATAGGATCACCGGGGCATGACAGCGCCAAGGCAGAGGAACCCTAACCAGAGAACTAAAGGGGGACGAGCTCATTAAGGCCTTAAAACCAAATCGAGTTGGATGGAGGGGTACGCTAGAGTGTGGCGGTGCTGTGGCGAGAGCGGTCTATGCTCGCTGAAATCGGGCAGCAACGACATCGGGCGAACACTGGTGTAGGGAGAGGAGTAGGTCGCACGGGAGGAGAGGGGATCAAGCGGGTCGGGTTGACCGGTTCGATCCACTAATCGGGTTGGTCTAGCCCAACCATGGGCCAGAGTGATTGGTGGGCCCAAGGCCTTCTCTAAAATTAAATTAAAAAGAAAATGAAACGATAACAAACAAATTACCAAAATAACCCTATCAATACTTTTAGTCCTAGAAAAATGTACAAAAATCCTAAAAAATGCATATGATATGGAGTATCAAATTGTTCACAAAAATAATATATATCTAAGAAAAGTATTATATTACTTGTTTGGAATAAATAAACACAACTAAATATTTAAACCATTAAATCTCTTAAGGAGATAAGAAAAATAAGAAAAAAACCTAAAAATAAATAAAATCACTTTTCTGTATGAAAATTCATCTACTATCCTAAAAAATACTAAAATTGAGATTCTATGTAATTTTGGTATTTCTAAAGTAAAGTGTTATAAAAGGAATGTAAAATCCTTTTCTTGCATTTAAATAAAAAGAATGTATTTTTTATCACCTATAAACAAAAATAAATTCTTATAGCTCTTTTTTTTTAAAACAAAATGTGTCCGCGACGCTGCAGTTTACAGCCCCTGGTGCAGCTGCACCCTGCCACGCGCTAAAATCGTCAAACAAACGCTATATACTAGTTTTAGCGCGCGATTATTAAGCGCTGAGATGCTTTAACAAAAAAAAAACATACCGTGCTTGCTTATGAGGGAAACAGGGCCGAAAACTGGACAGCTCCGTCGCCCACGGTGCGTCGGTGCAGCTTGAAGGAAGTGCGGATATATAGAGCTTGGGTTATACGGATCCTTTTTTTAATCGTGCAAAAATGTCGGTTTGAACTTTTAAAAAGTATTGATCCAAAATTTGAGTGTAGTAAATAATACTCGTTCCGTCCGCAAATAAGTGTACACCTACTAGGAAACACTAGATAAATTAGTTATCTCTCTTCCCTTAGGAGCCTCCACCGATATAAATGAAATCGGAGAATGAGAATTCGTGGGTGATATCTTATATTTACTGATTGGAGGCACTGTAGAAAGCATCACGTTAATCCTAGAAACTTAACAAATTATCGGTAGGATCTACGCCATTAGATATCTACGGCCATCGGATGGAGTTCTTGAGAGTCCTTGCGAACTATCCCACGCACACGCTACGAAACTCCGTCGCTGAAAACAAAACTCCATCTATTGCCGCAACTTTTTTTGTTCCATTGACCCGTAATCGAGCAATCTCTTCTCTATTCCCCTTCTTGATTTCACGGCTACGTCCGTTTTGCATCCATGAAGAAGAGCTTCACAAAATCCAGTCTCTCTGTAATCCCGTTCCTCTCTGGTCCTAAATCTCATCGTCTTGCAGTTTTTGCAATCGCAGATCATTGATGCATCGATGGTCGTGTCTCCATGAAAATTTGAAGATCACGTCGTAAACTGCTGTGATCCAGTGATGGTGCAGATTGATCAAGAAAAGCCACGATCCAATCTGGCCTCTCGATGAACCTATTCCCGTGCAAACTTTCAATCTCCTTTAGCTTTCAAATAGTCCAGTCAAATTTCGTGATGATTGATGCAGTGGATGGTCAGCTGTTCCAATGGTAGTTTAAAAGAGATAGGATAAGTGTTATCACTGGAAAATTTCAGTGAACTAATTAAGTGTTACGGCAAGGAGGATTTGAGCGGCAGCAAAGCATGGCGAGGCGGATGGAAAAATCATCTGGTGTTGAGCAAGGGCCAGTGACGCACAGCGGGACACGTAATATCTGTAGTAACCATCCACTCAGCACATCTTCGTATATAGTAAAGTATTCCTTCATGACGGGGGGAGTATAGCTGAATAGGAACCTATTTGCTGCTATTGGTAAAACATGAATGGAAATATGAAGTAACAAAATTGGTATTTATATTTCACTAAGATTCATGCTATGTATTATTTACAGGCTCTGTGGATATTATGTTTTCTAGGCATAGGATCCTTCATAATGATCCCTCTAATGCTCTGAGTACTAACTGAATACTACAGGAAAAAGATTCAATTTGAATTATGGTATTTGCATGTCAAATTTACTGAAAATTAGATTTTCTATATTTTCTCTTTTTACAGGAGATACAATATATGATTTCTCTTATTTTGCAAGCTCTTCATGTTTTGAGTTCTTGCCATAGGATGCTTGCTGATGACTCATGTATCGCTGTGTGTGATAATTGAGAATTCATGGGCATTGGCAGTTTAAAAATGAGGTTTGTACGTCGTATTTACTGGAACATACTTTGTCCATATTTTTTCTCTTTTATTTTTATATATGCAACGATTTAATCCATGGTTACTTATGTCATGCGGGTGTTCTGGGTACATACAACGTTTCATGTGTCCTGGAGATGAACTGTACTATCTACTTAGAGAAGTTTATGAATGGTCTAATGAAGTCATTCATCGATGTTCTGCAATGTATGTAAAATCTAGCCTTTGGATTCACATAAACCGCACTTAATACCTCCTCTTTCTCATGCACTTTTTTCTTCAACAGTAATGTAACGAGGTGAAATCCATGTATGATATCAACATCTGAATGAACTTTCTAAATAATAAAAAGTACCTTAGGGACATTGACAATGTATTTTCTTGCACCATTGTATTTTCAGAATCTAGGACTGCATGTATTCGGTGTTGCATTGCCGGTTTAATATTTACACAAAAATTTTATTTCTTAGCTATACCAGCCTACCAGGTCAGCGTCATCTACTTCACATGGACTTTTTTTCTCCTGATTTATTCTCATTAGCCAGACCTATTTCGTTCGATCTGCTGGCCCTTAACTCACATGCCAAAACTCCCAATGAATTATGAGTGTGACATGATGTTATTCGCCGACTTAATAGTAAATCTGATTTTGGCATAAGTTTAGAATGATCTTTCCGATACTAGATCCTTAGATGATAAAAAGTTATAAGATGTCCAACAAACTATTTTCTTAATTAACAACTAGGTAGTACATATTGTATTGGAGTATTCTCATAATATTATACTCGATCCTCTGTGGATCAATAAGTAACTAATGTTTTTTCTTCTAATCCAGTGGATGTACTAAGGATTCTGATAAGGGAACCGGGTCATTACAGCCAATGAATGTATTGCCACTACTTAAAATCGAAAATTTAGATAATTGCCTACAAACGAAGTCTCCTTGCAATAACAAGACTAATAAATTATTGATGGCTTATATGTCCATTTAAAATAAGAAATATATATATTCTAATCAAGAATATGTTGGCCATATGGGTGCACTGCTGAGGTTATGATATGCAAACATATATCCATAGATTTCCTGATGTTTGAATTTGTCTATTCTTTTATTAGAAAAATTGAAAAATTATATCTCAAGAAATCTCATAAATTTCTTAATATATCCACGTGTTCTAGAAAATAGCTAGCCCGTGCAGGTACACAGGTTAATGACTAGTGAAGAAGAATCGAGATTGGAGGATGAGGTGGAGGAGTGATTACGGAGAGCTAATTGCAGTTATTAAGTAGTTTGATAATGTAGATGTACACCTTTTGGGGACAAAATTTGAATGATAGATGTATACATGTGGACACAAAGTGTCAACTTGAAATACCTAGTATTTTTAGCTGTAAAAAATGTCAAAATCTGACATCCAGAGTAGTGAACATTGTCAGATTTCAAACCACCAAAATCTGTCAGATTTTGTCAATTTTACTGAGCCCAGAATACAAAGTACTTCGGGGTGAGACTTTTTGTGTTGGATAAAATGCATCATTATCTACGTTTAGAAAAAAATCATATTGTTTCGATACTTTGAAATCAAGTTCTTAAAATCCAAAAAATAAAGGGCACCATGTAGTCCTGGATCCAAATCGATTTTTTGCACCAGGCAGTTGTTTCGAACGCCAATTGCCAATGAATGAATCTACAGTATTCATAAGACCCATGACTGCTACCCCTGTGCTATCTGAAGAACCCAAGTCCAAGTGCAACTGGTCCCCTAGTAGTATTCATTTCATGCCAAACAGACAGGTTAACTCGGTCTGATATAGCGAATCCAGCTATCCTTGCAAAGTGACATGTTAAGAAAGATACTTTACTTCAGAAGAGAAAACAGTCATTTGAAGTCATCATTTAGAACCCTAGCAGAACTAATGGACATAAGCCAAAGAAAACCACATAATTGCCAGTGAACACACCCAACAAACCATATCAGCACATTATGCCAAAGAAAGAAGAGACAACCAAACGACCGATTGAAGAATGGTTGCAACATCCCAAAGAAAAGAATGCAGAGTAAGGCAACCGAAATCAATGTTAGCGACCGAAATATGGATGATAGTAAGGACACCACGCTTCAGAAAACTTCTTTTATTCAACCCCGAGGGGAGAGAGAAACAAGCCATCTAACGATGGTGCTTCTTACAAGTTTCGACACAAAGGTAACAAGCATACACGCAGAGATATGGCTAGACTAGGCTAGGCTTTCTCGTGTATACTAAAACGTGCAAGCGTAACGCCTGCTATTGCTAGCACACAACCAGATACACTCCACTCCAGATATATAGCTGCTTGGCATGCAGGCTTTGGTATGGACCTGGCAGTTGCTCAGAAACCATGAATCTTGATGTGTTCCTTTTTCACAATGCCAGCCTGAGTGGACACAAGTGAAGGCTCAGTGTTAGACATCTTCCATGTTTGCTGATAAGAGATTGTACTACTGAACATGAGGCGAGGAGAATGATGTTTACCTGGACGAGGAAATTTGAGACGTTCTTCCTCTGATCACCCTGAAGTTGAATGACCTACATTGGAGCAGAAGAGCATTGATCAGGATAGCTAGCTCGCAAAATCTACCAAACAAATAGATATGACGAGGTAACGCGCAAGTTTGGTCGTTTCAACACACCTGGCCAAGCTCTGGGTCCTGGACAACTGTACCATTGCAGCAGAACTCTTTCTTGAGATCTTTGAGGATCTTACTGTAGCTGAATTCCTTCTTCAAACCCTGGACAGTGGTCAGACTCTTGCGGCCATTACGCTGCTGGATGCGTACATGAACGTAGTCTTTTGTTCCTGCCGCTGCACCAGCGTCCCCAGCATTCGCTTCAGCAAAGGGATCTGTACGTTGCAGCAAAAAATTATATGGGTTACATATTCACAAACACTGCAAGCAATTTCAATAATAATAATAATAGGGATAGGAAACAACAGGCCTACCAAAGGCAGTTGGGATCTGAACGTCGAGATCAGACATGAAAACTCCTGGTGAGAGTGGCAAAAGCTACACCAAGAACTGTACACGGTAAGAAAATGAAACATTAGAACATGCATCATAGAGAAATGAATGACAGCTTCATGAGTTCCCATTTCTACAATCAAGCAGTCAATCATTAGAACATCCTGCAGAGAGGTGAACTACAGCTTCATAAGCAGTACTACAAGGGCAAGATAGAAACTTTTGCTACAGACACAGAAAGGAGAGAAGCCTATGAACCAGAGAAAGAGAACGCACTTTGAGCAAAAGGTGCATGCTAATTAGAAAGTTTCACAGTTTCGTTTGCGCATGCTGTAACCATATCTAACTCGAACCTCGGCTTATCATCATTCACAGCATCTAAATCATGCAGTATCATATATACCATGGTATTATTTCTAATAATCAAGCATATTTTGGGGAATAAATGTAGTCCCTTGGTTGTAGGAATAAGATGTTAACACTTAACAGGATTTAAGTGATGGAAAATCAGGAAAAATAAGAACTAATACAAATCTAGAAGTTTTACAGCAAATCCAATATCAAGACCAAACATATGCAGTGAAGAAATGATTAGTATATACATCAAGTGCTGCACATAACACCCTTTTTTATACATAACGTAAATACAGCTAAATTCTTGATAAGACACATTTGCATATATGAGGTTCACATGATTGTAGATTCATATAAACCCAGAGTCATGAGTCAGCCTTTCACTCCATCTCACAGCATCAGAGGTATTTATTTTTGCAGTCAAGACTAAACAGAGATAAACATGTCAAATCAATGAGTATATATCTACAAAATACTTACACCAGTAACAATCATCACTGTTCCAACTGAACCTAAATAATTAGGGAAGATCTATTTTGACAAAACTAGGAGCAACCTGCAAGACTTGTGTGGCTAGCTTTGTTGTCTTCTATCATTATTTACAGTATGTTCTTATATGTGATTTTTATGATCCTTTTTGAACTTTGTTTTCTTTCCCTTATCCAATTTTCTTAAGAGGTCCAAGACTGGAGTTTTTCTACTAAATTTCTCTTTGATATTCCAGATCAGCATGCAAGCAAGTGCACTGCTAGTCTTGATATCTTGAATCCTTGACAAATGTATTCTCTCAAAATAAAAGGATTTATTCTACAAAACGAGAACGCCTATATGGAGCTCATATTAAGTTACATATGAAATTAGTATCAGGCTTAGATTCAGCAAATAATAATAACAGTTGATAAGAAAAAAGAATGACTGGCACCATAACCGAAGCACTGTCTTTTTGTTAGAGAAATCGTAGTACAGATCACACGACCAATAACGATTCTCCTTGATTCCCTATATGATTGTTTATAACAACATACCAAGACAGGACAAATGGAATTTTTTGGGCATTTTACCAACTGACAACCAACTTGGGTACATAATCCAATGACCCACAACTTCTGGCTAAATAACGAATTTTCCCTAGGACAAAGACAACAGGATTAAAGAACACCTGCACGGTTCGACCCTAAATCCGTTACTACGTTATTTTCCCTAGGACAAAGACAACAAGATTCAAGAACACCTCCACGGTTCGATCCTAAATCCCTTAACTTTCTAAGGAACAAACCACAGAATAGGATAACAGGATCGCGAATCAAGAATTCAAGATCAATCAATAGTCACACAGATCCTCTCCCTCAAGGGGGGGGGGGGGGGGTCCGAATACAGAACTAACTATACAGATCAAGAATCGGTGAGAAGGGGGCATACCCTCGGAGGTGGTCGAGGAGGAAGAGATCAACCAAGAACTCTCTCGGAAAGATTTGGATCGCGGAAAGGCGCTGGTAGTCCTTGGTGTTCTCCCCTCCTCTGTTTTAGTATGCCTCCTATATAAAGAGGAGGAACGGAAGGGAATTTATAGACGGGCGGAGGAGGACGCTTCTCGGTTTGTTTGCCACCCTTTTCCTCTCCTCTCCCCTCTTTTGGCCGCAAAGCCTGCTGCTTAAAGGTCGTTTCTCCACCGTCAACTCTGATCATCATTCGCGTTATTTTGTGGTAGCCACTTTGTTTGCGTTTGTGTGCCGAAGGTAGCAAATGGAGCACGAGGAAAACGCGTTTCTTTTTCTTACAGAAAAAAAAAACGACCGTGTCTCCAAACTAGACAAAGCAAAGAACATTAGCGTGGATCGGATGGAGTAATATAGTATAAGTCATTCTTGCTTATGCTTTCCTGCAAAAAAAAAGTTAAAGAATTGTTGCTTACTTTGTTAATGATTTTCAGGTGCAATTTGTTCTAGTACACTACTAGTATAATTAAGATTGATCGTAATGTGCCTTTAAGTGCAATCTTTATTTTTGGAGTAGAGGGGCATTTCCTCTTGAATCCTACATGATCCAAATAAAAAAAAGTACTGACACCATAGAAGAAAAACACAATGGACACAAAAGGCCCTAGCGCCTCCTATCCCCTTCTTTTCATGGCTATTGTCAACAGTGTCACGGCTACTCCGCTATTGTTTCTTCATCGCACGGTGTGCCTCTATCCTCTCCTCGGCGTCCACAACCACAGTCTATGTGTTATCTACCGAGTTCACTCATATGGTGTCTCCTTTGCACATCTGGTGGTCGTTTTGCAGATCCGACTCGCTTCGTTCTTCCAGCGCCTGTTGGTTGTTCTCCTTCTCGGTGCAGGGATGCTATGAGTTTTGACTGGTTGACGGGTTGGGGACGGCTGCGGGATCTTCCTAGCCATCCCACCCATTGTAGATCTGTCATCGGGTCCTCCACATGTTCCCCGTTCCCAGGGGCTGTTGTCAGACCTATGGATCTTCAGTTGTGGTGCTCCAAAGTGGACACTTGCCCTTATGTAGGAAGCGTCCCCTTGGGTTTTGCTATGGTTGGGAGCCGCTTAACCTAGCTATAGGTGTGAGGTAGGTATATCACTAGCAAGGGGCTTGTCCATTGTGGTTCTGTTCATGTCTCTAGCAGGTGTTGTATTTTTTTTTGCGAAAACAAGAAGATTGCATTTCAATTCATTGATAAAAAAAGAGAGTATTCATACAAATATTTACACACTCATGACAAGCAGAAATCCCATACAACTCGCTCCACTAGATCTAAGCGGTCGGGATTAGGGAATCAAGACCCTTAGCCCCAGTGGCAGCCCAAGATGAGCCTCGGAATGAATAGTTCCCAGGAGCCCTCCCAAATTCGGTGAGAAGTTGTCGAAGACTACAGCCTTGCATTGTTTCTAAATCCACCACGCCGTCATCATAACCAAGGACGAAGTACCATTGTGTAAGCCACGGGGAGGGGTAGATGGCACACCTTAAACCACCGGTCGATGAAGTACACCTCATCCTCTGTGTGCAGTCGTGGATCGGATCTAGGACACAATACCTTGTGCCAAACCGATCTTGAGAAGGGGCAGCCGATAAGGAGGCGCCTTGTGGTCTCAATTGATTGGTCACACAGGAGGCAGCGAGGGAGTGTTGTAGCCCCCATCGCGCCAACCTATCACCCGTCTAACAATGGTCTTGGCAAGCAAGCCAGATGAAAAACTCGACTCATGGCGAGGGGCTCACGTGCGCCAGTTCAGCCTCCAAGTGCTTGATAGGACGACTCCCTCAAAGAGAAAATCATAACAAGACTTGGAGGAGTACTACGCATCCGCCGTCCACCTCTAGTGGAGAGTGTACGCCCCCTCTGATAGGTCGAAGTCTCTCAGTCTGATACATAGGTGGATGTACTGCCAAAGGGCTAGTGAACTCAGTGCACCTTCGATGTTCGTGATCCACTAGCGATGAAGAATCTACTCTCTCACAGTGCGACTCTTATGAGTGCGGCTTGGGATCAATGCGTAGAGGTCTAGCACGATCTCCTCGATTGTCCTCCTGTTGAGCCATTTGTCCGTCCAGAAGAGGGTCTTCTCTCAATTACCCACCAACATCATAGCAGAGGCGTCGAACACCTCAAGGTCTGTCCTAGAGAAGTGCATGTTAAGGCCACTCTTCGGTCGCGGTGAGTCAGTACGCATCCTCTTGGTCCAACGAGTTTGGAGGCTAATGGCCATGCGAGCTAGATTGAGAACTTTGATGAGCTACGGTTGTGATGTTGTCTTACCTGCTTCAACAATAGGGTTATTGCAATGCTTATAGAGGAAATATCTCCCAGTATATATGTTAGAATACATATCCTACACGTGTTTGTATAGATGTAGGATAAGTATGCGTGTGTATTCCTTGTATATATGTCCGTGTTGTATGCAACCGGGACTCCTTGTAATCCTCTTATATAATGAGCAATACAAGGCCACCTAACGTGTGGTTTCCCCTATCTTACATGGTATCAAACGCAAAACCCTAACCGGACCTGCGCCTCCTCCCGCTTCCGCCGCCGCCGCAGCAGCCGACTCGGCGCCGCCACCGTCGCAGCCGATCTCGGTGCCCGGCCTCTGCAAACCACCCACCTCTCCCCTTCTAGCCTCGCCGCCCCTCTGCAATGGGTGACAACGCCACACGGATCACGCAAGCCGCGAAGGAAAAAGAATACCGCGAGGCCCGAGAAGCTGATGACGCCCAGTCAAAGCTCGCCCTCGCCACCACCCCCTCCTCCAGCGTGGGGGCCTTCTCGCTCACCTCGTTGCATTCCCAAGCCGTCGGCCTCCACTCCATCAAGGGGCACGTCCCCGTCAAGCTGGCCCTCGACACCGGCGTTCATCGCCAATGGCGCACCTTCTTCCGCGCCGCCCTCCGCAAGTATGCGTTGCTCGACCACGTCGACGCCCCTGCTCCGTCAGTGGGCTCTCTTGGATGCCACAATCGTCTCCTGGCTCTACGGGTCCGTGTCCCTCGGCCTCCTCGACACCGTCATGACACCGGGCGAAGACCCCCTCGCCGTCGAGCTGTGGACAAGCATCAACGGTCTCTTCAACGACCACAAGATCAACCGCCAACTCCACCTCTCCACCGAGCTGGGCGAGATCAATATGGGCGAGATGAGCATGACCAAGTACTTGAAGAAGATCAAGGCTCTCGCCGATGGTCTCGCGGATCTCGGCTCCCTGGAAGACGACGCCAAGCTAGTCATCCACTACCTCAACGGACTTTCCGAGCAATACGAGGGCGCCGCCGATCTCATCTCCCTCATGCCCGACATCTCGTTTGAGAAGTTTCGTTCTCTTCTCGCGCTCCAAGACATGAAGCGCAAGAATCGTCGCTCGCGCAATGGCAACAACGAAACGGCCCTCTACTCCAACGCCGCCACCACCCCCAACTCCGGACGGGGCAACGGTGGCAAGGGAAAGAAAAAGAAGAAGGCCGCAACGGACGCTGCCAAGGACACCGCCATCATCCAAGCCGGCCCTATCGTCACACCTCCGGCCGCCGCTCCTCCAACCTGGGCCACGTCGCTCCTGCCTTGGAACGGTGTGATCTAGATGTGGCCATACGACCCTGGTATGCAGGCTCGACCCCCCAGCTACATGCACCGTCCCCCGCCCCCGCAGCATGCCTTCTACGCGCAAGGGCCCTACACTGTGCCGCACGCCTATGGCTACGTCTATGACGGCTATGCTCCTTAGGCTCCTGCATATGGGCTCGGCGCTACACCCCCGTCATCACCGGCTTCATCGACTGCCTCATGGGACTAGTCCGCGCTGATGAATCTTCTCCAAACGATGGGCCTTCAAGCGCCCACTACTGATTGGGTCATGGACACTGGCGCCACCTCCCACTTCGCATCGAACCCCGGTATGCTCACCTCCATGTCTCCTCCTTCTTCTTCCTCTCGTGTTGTCATTGTCGGTAACGGTTCCACCCTTCCGATCACCGCTATCGGGCATGCATGTTTTCCTATTTCTACTCCCTCGCGTCCTCTGCATCTTCGCATTGTCTTAGTAGCTCCCGATATAGTCAAAAACATCATGTCCGTTCGTCAATTCACCATTGATAATCGTGTTTCTATCGAATTTAACCCAGTTGGTTTTTCTGTAAAGGACCTTCTAACTAGGACCTAGATTCTCAGATGCAATAGTCCCGAAGCCCTCTAACCTATCAGCACCTCCTCCCCCAGGCGCACACAGGCCTTCCTCGTCGTCGACCCTGCTATGTGGCATCGGCGCGTTGGACAACCTGGACGGCTGGTCATGGAGTCATTAGCTTGCTCCTGCATTATTCCTAGGAATAAAAATAAATCTACTTTGTGTCATGCTTGTCAATTAGGTCGCCATGTCCGTCTACCTTTTTCTTCTACCAATCGTGTAACACATTCTCCGTTTCAACTTATATATTGTGATTTGTGGACATCTCCTGTTGAGAGTATTTCTGGCTTTAAGTATTATCTCGTTTGTGTCGATGATTTCACTCAATACGCTTGGGTTTATCCTTTACGTGCCAAGTCAGAAGCCTTCTCACACTTGTCGTTCCTCCATGCCTTAGCCCAAACTCAGTTGCATGCACGCTTGAAAGCCATCTAGTGTGACAATGGTCATGAGTTCGATAATTTCTTCCTACAATCGTTTGCCCAACGCTATGGGATAGCACTCCGCTTCTCATGTCCCTATACTTCACAACAAAACGGTAAAGCCGAGAGAATTATTCGCACCCTTAACGACATCACTCGCACCCTTCTAATTCAAGCTAGCATGCCACCTTGCTTCTGGGCCGAAGCTCTCCATACAGCCGTGCTGTTGCACAATCGGCTGCCTTCCAAGGCCATCACGGATCGCGTGCCTTTTTGAGCCCTTCATGGTGTCGACCCTGCATATGCTGGTCTTAGGGTCTTCGGATGCTTATGCTACCCCAACACCACCACCGTTGCCTCGCATAAACTTGCGCCTCGCTCCGTGTCGTGTGTTCCTTGGGTATCCATCTCAACATCATGGCTATCGCTGCCTTGATCGTTCCACCCAAAAGATAATCATCTCTCGCCATGTTGTGTTTGACGAGTTTGTCTTTCACTTTGCCTCTAACGCATCACCACCATCCTCTACTCCTACTTTGCAAAGTTATGACTTTCTGCAGGTTGAGCAGCTGATGCCATTCACCGCGCCGACCGCGGGAACTTCTGCCGCAGGATCTGCCACAGCCACTCGGCAGCCTGCCGTGGGCGTTCGGTAGCCTGCCGTGGGCGTTCAGTAGCTTGCCACGGCTGCCCGGCAGCCTACCGCAGGCACTTCTCCTGCCTCGACAAGATCTCCCGCCCCTTGCACGCCGCCTCGGGCCACCTCGCCTGGCCCGTCCTCGGCCGGATCGTCGTTGTCAGGATCGCCCTCGTCCGCTCCATCGCCCGCCGCGTCTATGGTTGATGGTGCCCCAGAGCCTTCTACGAGCTCGCCATCCATGGCTTCTACCCCGCCTCCCGCCACGGATGCTCCTCGGGCTCGTCGTCCTCGAGCACCACCGTCTCTCACCATGCACATGCGTGCCAAGCACGACATTGTGCAGGCCAAGACAATTTTTGATCTTCATGTTGAAGGATTGTCTCCAATACTGAAGACTTATCGTGGTGCTCTCAAAGACCCCAACTGGCATGCTGCAATGGTTGAAGAGTACAGTGCGCTCCTCTCCAACAACACTTGGGACTTGGTTGATCCTCCTCGCCATGCCAACATTGTCACTGGTAAGTGGATCTTTCATCACAAGATGAAGTCTAATGGTTCGTTGGAATGATACAAAGCTCGTTTGGTCCTCCAGGGTTTTACTTAGTGCGAAGGTATTGATTTTGATGAGACTTTCAGCCTTGTGGTCAAGCCGGCCACCATACGAACGATGTTGTCACTTGCGCTCTCTAGTAACTAGCTGATTCATCAGCTTGATATCAAGAATGCCTTCCTCAATGGCACACTCATCGAGACCGTGTATGCTCGATAGCCTTCCGAGTTTACTGGTCCTAGATTTCCTGACAAGGTGTGTCGCCTCAACAAATCTCTCTACGGTTTGAAGCAGGCGCCTCGAGCATGGTTTCAGCGGTTTGCTTCGTTCATTGCTACTGTTGGTTTTCTTGGCTCCAAGTCCGATAGCTCCATGTTTTTCAATCGGCGTGGCACTGACATGTCCTATCTCCTGCTCTATGTGGATGACATTATCCTGACAGCGTCTTCTCCGACTTTGTTGCATAGTTTAATTGCTTCTCTTCGTAAAGAGTTCAGCATGACAGATATGGGTGAGCTTCACTATTTTCTAGGCATCTCAGTCAGGCGCACTAAGGACAGTTTGTTCCTCTCACGGGAGAAGTATGCATTGGAGCTTCTTGACAACGCTGGTATGTTACAGTGTAAATCTATCTCCACTCTAGTTGATACAGCTTCTAAGCTTGCAACTCAGTCTAGTGATCTCGTGGCTGATCCTACAAAATATCGCAGTATTGCAGGAGGTCTCCAATACCTCACTTGCACTCGGCCAGATATCTCCTATGCAGTATATCAGATATGTCTTCATATGCATGATCCACGGGCTAATCACTTGCTCCTTATGAAGCGTGTTCTACACTACATCCACGGCACCACCGACTATGGTCTCACTTTGTATCGACGCACATCGAACAAATTGCTGGCCTACTCTGATGCTGACTGGGCAGGTTGTCCAGACATTCGACGGTCTACTTTAGGCTATTGTGTGTTCCTCGACGCGAATTTGGTGTCTTGGTCGGCTAAGCGGCAACACAATGTTTCTCGATTGAGTGCGGGGGCTGAGTATCGGGCGGTAGAAAATGTGGTGGCTGAATCTTGTTGGCTTCGACGGCTACTTTTGGAGCTTCATCGACCGGTGCATGATGCTTCAGTGGTCTTCTGTGACAATGTGAGCTTTGTTTACATGACACAGAATCTAGTGCATCACCAGCATACCAAGAATGTGGAGATTGATCTATACTTCGTCAGAGATCGCGTGACCACTAGCGAGGTTAAGGTGCTACATGTTCCTAGTTCATCACAGTTCGCGGACATCTTCACCAAAGGATTACCATCGCCTTTCTTCTTGGATTTTCGGGATAGTCTCAACATTCGTCGGCTGCCCAGTTTTGACTGAGGGAGGGTGTTAGAATACATATCCTACACGTGTTTGTATAGATGTAGGATACGTATGCGTGTGTATTCCTTGTATATATGTCCGTGTTATATGCAATCGGGACTCCTTGTAGTCCTCTTATATAATGAGCAATACAAGGCCACCTAACGTGTGGTTTTCCCCATCTTACAAGATATATCATCCCTTGGAATCTTTGCAAAATGAAAACCGCTCAACCACATAGCCACGTTATCAGTGTAAACATGTTTCACACCCCAAACGGTGTTTGGAAATATCTATTCTATAAGTTGCTACGATAACGGCAGCTAAAGAGAGGATTTGTAAACAACTACTACTAGAAATAGAAGTAAACTAGAGTAGAAGTAAATACTAAAGAGGTGAATCCAATGAGAGAGTTTTAATGCTATGATTATCAAATAAAGTGGTGTAAAGGTGTGTGGTAAATCATCTACGGGTTTTATCTTATACGTGTGGCGGTCCCCGGCTATCATGGGCATGACTTTTCGAGTTCCCTTGATTGGTATACCTGGTACACATCTAAAACTAAGGCCCATGAAGCCCACAAGTAACCAAGAGTCCTGGAAGCATCCAAAGCACAGGAACCAGACGTGATGATCAAGGCGAAGCCTAAAGCATAACCGACATAGTCATAGAGTTATAATCAGAACTATAATCCGACCCATACTAGACTCTGCGACCTCTCATATAAAGGCTGGGAGGATCCAATGGGAGGGTACCTTGTAATTGACTCATAGCGAATCCGCTGTAAGCTAGATTGCGTCCAATGACTCGGTGACTTTGTACTCTCCATCAATAAAGAACAGACAAGAAGGAAGTAGGGTTTCCTCTGTGAGGGCCTGAACCTGGGTAAATAGCCTCCCTTGTTTGTATGTTAAGACGAATAAATCACCATTACTCTCCTTTACCTGAAACCCAAGTCCAGAACTATGGATATTGCTGAGGTTACCCCTCGTCACTCACATACCATTGTCTCCCACTACGCGAGTGGCACAAAACAACTCAATTGTCCTCCATCCATTGCACACCAGCCATGGGCAATGTAAGGTATTAAGGTCATAAAGACCGGAACAAGGCACTAAGTTCTATGGACAACCATGATCCTACATATATGTGTGTCTCAAGAGATATCAAACTTGTCATTAGTGAGGTCAAATGATCCACACAATATACCCCTCTAATACATGTCGACTTGTGGAGTTGAATATCTCCAACTACACCAATGGATTGAACTTCTCCAATCACTAAGATTAACATAAATATGATTAGAAACACACAACCAATAACTCAACCATATATTATAGATCAAAACACCAATCACGTGTACTCAAGTAATCATAATATCTAAAGGGGGTTCAAGCCATAATACAACCCATCACGGAGACCATGATGGGGAAAGAAGAAGGAGCAGCGATGCTGGTGATGGTGATGGCGTCGATGATGTGATGGTGGCAGCGACACATGGAGAGATCCCAAGTGGTGGCTCCTCGTTGTCTTCCTTCCCGGTCTTACTTTAAGGTTGAGGTGGATCTTGTGGTGGCTTGGAAATGGTGGAGATGGCTGTGGAGATCTTGAAGGAGGCTATGGAACTAGAACGGTGGCGAGGCTCCACCATGGATGTATTGATTACTCCCCTCAGGCGGCGGCTAAGATAACCCACCTTAAATAGACTTTTGCAGGCTCACGAGATGGTTCTAGGAAGATCTGTGGAGAATATTGCCTTCTAGCCTTCACAAAGGAGGTTCAATTTGATGTTTCTGAGCCAACAGAGGGTGGTACGGGTGCGTGGTATGGGCATCACACCTGTACCACTTCTTGTTAAACCATCTGCCTCCTGTAGTATATTGGGCGTCATTTCTTCATACGAACTCCGATCGAGGTGTTATTTGACTTGTGTGAATCTTATGGACGAGAGATACAACACCCTAGCCTTGGATCTTTATTTTGTGATAATGTAAAATTTTACTTTTCCCACTCTTCATATGGCTAAGTCAGGTGCCTATAACTCCTCCATATTGTATCATTTTGGTTTCTTTCTTCGAGATTATTTCTTTGATCTCGTTTGAACCTAAACACAAACCAAAGCCAAGGAAAACTAATGAAATCCTACTAAAGCTACTAGTTGTCAAAATATGAATTGAAAGTAAATAGAAATAGTAGTCATGCATAATTGGCATAATAATAGCTAGATGGAGAATGAGATGAGTGAATAGTTGTACAAAATATACGCTTAGATGTGCTTCAAAAATGCACTCATCAAACTCCAAAGCCACCTTGACTAAGAGGTCTGCACACTATGTCCCAATTGACATGACATTGCCCTCCGTTAGCATTGAAGGGAATATGCCCGAGAGGCAATAATAAAGTGGTTATTATCTTATTCCTTGTTTATGATAAATGTTTATTTTGCATGCTATAATTGTATTAATTTGGAAACGTTAATACATGTGTGTTTAATAAACAAAAAAGGAAAGTTCCTAGTTATGCCTCTCTTATAAACTAGCTCGTTGATTAACAAGATGATCAAGGTTTCCTGATCATGGACATTGGATGTCGTTAATAACGAGGTCACAACATTGGTGGAATGATGTGATGAACATTCATCTGAAGTATAGCATTACGATCAGAGTCATTATGTTTATATTGCTATAACATCATACGAAGTAATCTTAGTCCTTAGACCATGAGATCATGTTAATTGCTAACACCGGAAGAGTATCTTGATAACATCAAACGTCACACCGTAACAGGGTGACTATAAAGGTGGGTTCAGTGCTACAAAGGTGTTATGTTGAGGCTCATGGATCAAGAGTGGAATTTGTCCATCCCGATGATGGATAGATATACTCTGGGCCCTCTCGGTGATATCACATTGAAATAGCTTGCAAGCAAGTGATGTGATCACTAGAATGTTATATCACGGGAACGAGAAAAGAGTGCATGTCGGTAACAAGATCAAACTAGGTATTTGGATGCCAATGATCGAATCTCGGACATGTAATATATCGCGAGACAAAGGGATTTAGTTACGACGTTAAAGGTTCACACGATCACAAGAGTCATCGTTGAATATGTGGGAGTCAGTACGGATCTCCAGGTCCCGCTGCTGATTATTGATCGGAGAGGGGTCTCGATCATGTCTGCATTATTCACGAACCGTAGGGTGACACACTTAAGGGACACCGACACCATTTAGGAGCAAATATGTTTTAGATAAAGATTTAAGAAAGCGCTGGAATCATTTCAATGGAAACCGGAATTGTTTCGGGTGAAATTGCTGAAACTGGTTCTGCATGTGATATTGAAATGTTGTAGGGGGGTTTTATGTGAATGTTTGTTAATTAATGTAATTAACAAAATTCTGAATAAAATAAATAAAAGTGTTTTATTTAATGAGAACTTGCATTAAATTTGGTGGAAATTTAATGGAGGTGAGTGGAATTTTGAGTGGGTGGCTAATTATGTGAGTGGGAGCTCCACCCACATGAATGTGGAAGAGGTGGGGGCACCTCCCTTGGCCGCCGGCCATGGTGAGGGGTTGTCCCCTCTCCCTATAAAAGGCCCCCCACTCCCTCCTCTCATCTTGCACCACCTCCTCGTGAAGGTTCTCTTCTCCCTCTAGTTATTCCCCATGGTCTCGGATTAGCGAGATACATGTTCCCGGTGGCTTTATTTGGAAAGGAGTTGCTGCTTCCGCTGCATCGCTGGAGCGAGGAGGTGGAGGTTGTTTGGTGGACCGAATGTGTGTGCGATCACGGATGCACCGCTACTTTGCGGTGCTGGACTTGACGGTGCTGGACCTGATGGTGCTGGAGCTGCTGGACCTGAAGGACTTCATCACGATCTTGAGATCGGCAAGCGTACGACTACATCAACCGCGAGTTCCTACTCGTTAACAAAACTCGTTGTCTTCGAGGGTAAGTTCTCCATGGATGTATGTCCACCCGTTGCTCTGCATCTAGTAGATAGATCTTGGCGTATAGTTCTCTTCGTAGGAATTTTTTTGTTTTCTATGCTGCGGACCCAACAGTGGTATCAGAGCCTGATCTATGCGTAGGTGCTTTGCACGGGTAGTACACATATGTTTATATGTGGGCGATGATGATCATGTTATTGCATCTTCTATGTACTTTGGATATTGGTGGCATAGTGGGATGAAGCGGCTCGGACCAACCTTACATGTCATCATACATGAGACCGGTTCCACGACTGACATGCAACTAGTTTTGCATAAGTGGCTGGCGGGTGTCTGTCTCTCCTACTATAGTCAATATCTGATTTACAACGAGTTGCTAATAACTTGGTTATCCTCGTTGTGGTTCATGTTCGTAGGTGAGACCGGTTCTATCTCTAAAAGCCCTAAGCCACGTAAAACTTGCAATTGATAAATTAGAGGCATCTAGTTTAGATCGTTGCTGGACTAGTGTCTTGATATGGTATTGTTGTAAGTAGATGTATGGTAGATACTCTTACAACACACTTAACGTGTAAGTTCCATAGACCTTGGCCTTACACACAAAGGAATGATAGAGATCATACCACGATGCAAATGATAGAGATCAAATGCATGGACCATATCATGTCACTTTACACATTAGATGTTTGCATCTTATATTGCTAGTTTGGCACTTCTAGTAGCATTATAAGATGATCCCTCATTTAAATATCAAGATAAAATGTGTTCTTCCTTAAGTATGCACCGTTTTATGGATCGTGTTTCGAGACATCACGTGATGATCGGGTGTACTCAACTCTACGCTTTCATACAACGGGTGTAAGACAGTTTTACACATGCGAATACTAAGGTTCTTACTTGGCGAGCCTAGCATGTACAGACATGGCCTCGGAACACGAACCGAAAGGTTAAGCATGAGTCATATAGTTGATATGATGACCATATTGATGCTCGCCTTTGAAGCTACACCGACTCACGTGATGATCGGACTTGGTGTAGTGGATTTGGTTCATGTAATCACCAAAAAGGCACGAGGGATGTCGTTTTTGAGTGTGAGTTTATTTCTAATTTGGATTAGTCGAACTCAATTTGTCATAAACTAAATCGAAGTGAATTTGCATAATTTGTTGTAGTCATTGGCATCTGTTCACTACCTTACGCTTAGTTTCAATTGAGATAATAGAACTATAGAATTATGGATATTTACTTTACGAACTGGTATCGTATTGTTTTGAATGTCAATTTAAAGTTTAGAAGTCCTATTGCAAACTTTCAGCAAACTCTATTTACTCCAAGAAGTTTAATAAGTAGTATTAAATAAAGAGTAAGAATTCCAATGTTAGTATCTAAAGTATCATGTTTGCCTCCATGATTATCGATATTCAAAAATTGTTTTAATATCAAGGTTATCTAGGAGCTGAAAGAATTGTTTCAGGAACCATCATGTGTGGAAGATATTGTGATATCTGAAACAATGTTTTTGGTTGCATTATGATAGAGTATAATTTAGCAAAATACATGTTCTCATATTGTATGAGAATTTGTGAAGGATGGAGATGCTAGGCATCTGGATCTCCCAAAAAGGTGTTGGGAACTAACATTATACTCGCGATTCTTCCTTATAGGCTATAGTAGCTTGATCATGAAAGTTGTCATGATAAGGATGAATAGAAGATGTAAGTAAAATGGTTACTACACTAATAGATTACTAAAGAATGGATTTTTGAAAGAACACCAAACGTTTGATGATGGTGATCCACTTCAAAGTGCAAGTCCAAAGGTATTAGTATTTGACTATATACGCTTTGTACTATGTGTCATGTGAATGACACCACTATTGATGTTGATAGATTCTTTTAAAAGAAAAGGAATTGTTGAAAGAGAGTCTATAAAATATTTGGCAGAAAAGAAAAGGTTGGAGATGTCCAACTTAGGTATATAGAAGATGTACATGTTATGGTTGTATTCCTTGCTTGTTAAACAATGTGGTTCTGAGATATTGGATACCGAATTGGTTGGTGTGAAGTGTCATACAGAACAACACAATTCATGAACGGCAACGGCCTAAGTAACTAGCAAAAGAATAAGTGATGATGTTCATTGAAAACAAATAAAGTGTTATTGTGTTTTCGTTATCGTCAAACCTAGCCTTCAAGATTTGTTTTAATAATTGTTATTTTGTTCCGGTATTATGAGAACAATGGTTGTTCAAATAATTACTGTATTCCATAAAGGATGGATGAACTTTTACAAGTCTAGTTGGAGAAATCACATCCATAAATATTATTGCTAAAATGTTGTAAGACAAATGATTGGAAGATCACTTATGAAGTGACATCGCTGTTTGAATTATAATGGAAAGTAAACATGAAGAAACTCCATCTTGATGGATTTTTGGAGTCTTTTGATTTTGATCAATTGATGCTTGTGAAACTTCCCTCAAGATAATGGAAACTCTGTCCATAGGCCAAAGAGGAACGGATGACTAACTTATTGGATATTATGCATGTTGATGTATATAGTCCATTATGTGTAGCCATATGCGATGGATCTTTTTGCTTCATATGCTTTCTCCGGAAATTTGAGTGAATATATTTATATATTTACTTAATAAGGAAGAAGTATGAAACATTTGAAAATTGTTCAAAGACTTTCAAGATGAAGTGAAAAATCATTGTAACAAGAAAATAAAAGAGTTTATGATTTGATCATAAAGGAAGATATTTGAGTTACAGGTTTAGCAAAACACCTAAGATTTCAGGAATTGCTCCATGAATTTGCATTTCCCGATAAACCACAGGAGTATGGTATGTTCGAGAGATCAAATCAAACCTTGTTTGACATGGTAAGATCAAAGGTGTCATTTATAAAACTGCCATTATGTTTTAAAGATTAAAGCTTTAGAGATTGCTGCTTTTACACTGAAAAGAGCACCATCGTGATCCGTTGAAATGACACCATATGAGTTATGGTTTGGGATAAAACCCGATTTGTATTTTCTTAAATTTTGGTATGCTATGCATAAGTAGAATGTTTACAACCAAAGTCAGATAAGCACGTCTTTGTAGGTTATCCCAAAGAATTTGTTGGGAATTCCTCCATAACACCGAGGACAAAAGAGTTTGTCGCTTGGAACGTCAAGTTTCTTGAGAAGGAATTTTTTGTGAAAAGTTATGTGGGAGGACAATAGAACTTTGATAAGGTTGTTGAACCTTAGCTATATGTGCTGAGTAGCGCAGCGCCGGAAAGTGTCCCGGTGGCGGCCACAATGCTCATGGCTCCCGTGATTACAAAGGGTGTAATCTTGGAGATTAGAGTTCTTATTGAACCATGTGGGTCGGTAAGAATCAAATAGTAAGATTTGAAACAGAAGTCGTTATTGTTTTGACAATGATGAACCGACTGCATGCAAAGAAGTGATGATGGGCCCTGACTCCATAAAATGACTAGAAGTCATAGAATCCGTGATAGTATCCATACACGAGAAATCAAGTTTCGGAACTTGGAAGACCCTCCAAAAAGGCGTGAAGCCTATCGGTCATGTTTGGATCTATAAAGAAATAAGACATGGATGTTTAACATCTATGAAATAGTCGACATGTCGGAAAGAAGTTTACGACAATGTTCAAGGAGTTGACTATGACAAGATTTGATCTTTCATAGCGATATATAGTCTTAACGGATTAATGTAGCAACCACTACATATAATTTGGTATATGGTAGTTGAATAAACAAAACAAGGTTCTTCTAATAGAACGGTAACCTAGGACATGTACATGACATTGTCCGAAGGGTTTTGTTAATTCAAAGGGTGCTAAAAGGGCATGTAAACTTCAATAGTTGAAGTAAGCATAGCGGAGTTGGAATCTTCACCATGACGAAACTATTAAAAGAGTTTTAATTCATCGGAGATGATGAAGATGCTTGCATTTGCAAGAAATTAAGTGGGAGCGCTGAGACATATTTCTAATACATTATGTAGAGGACATATTGTTGATTGGAAATGATGTATCTTGAATTGACACAAGTTAAGGATTTCATTAAAATAAGATTTCGATGAAAGACTTGGGCAAACCCAGAATATTAGGCATCAATATCTATATGGATAGATTAAGGCGCTAATATGGTTGTGCCAGACATACATATATGAGATATTGAAAGGGTTCAATATGGAAACAACAAGAAAGTTTCTTGCTGCATGGAAAGGATTGTATCAAAATTCAAGTGTTTCAACACTTGGTGAGTAAAATCACATGAAGATTTTGATCGATTATACCATGATATGTATATATCCATAATGTCCTATGCTCTAAATGTTATGAGCATATACCAGAATGATTCATAAGATGATCATTGGACAATAGTAAAGATATTCTTATGAGCTTTTGGAAGAACTAAGAATATATAATGTATAAGTGACAAATAGTTAAAGGTAGTTCATTGTAAAGTGTTACATTGATACTAGTTTTGTCACAAGATACAAATTAAATTTATCTCAATTTAGACTATGGGTGGCACAATGTAATGGAAAGGATGTTCCATGATGGATTTGGATGAGTTCCAAAGTTGAGACATTGTGACGGATACTACAACAAAAGGCTAAGTATATGACTGCTATAGTAGCAGCATAGGAGGGCATTTGTGTTAAGTTGTTTGTTATCAAACTAGGTGTGGTTCAAAGTGGGCTAATACTATGAAGATATATTGTGTGGCAATAGTATCAACATAGTTTAACCCGAACGAACTAAAGGTCTACCAAAGGACCAAATTTATACAATGCCATCTCATTTGAGAATGAGTGATGCGTAGAGACGCAAAGACATGCAAATACACACGGAACTGAAACTGTCAGAGCCGGAGATTATGTTAACCACTAGAAATCGCGTATATGCAACACCAGAAAGCCATAGGTGTTCAATACGCAAAGTTTTTCAAACTAGATTATTGACTCTAGTGCAAGTGGGAGACTGAAGGGAATATGCCTGAGAGGCAATAATAAAGTGGTTATTATCTTATTCCTTGTTTATGATAAATGTTTATTTTGCATGCTATAATTGTATTAATTTGGAAACGTTAATACATGTGTGTTTAATAAACAAAAAAGGAAAGTTCCTAGTTATGCCTCTCTTATAAACTAGCTCGTTGATTAACAAGATGATCAAGGTTTCCTAATCATGGACATTGGATGTCGTTAATAACGAGGTCACAACATTGGTGGAATGATGTGATGAACATTCATCCGAAGTATAGCATTACGATCAGAGTCATTATGTTTATATTGCTATAACATCATACGAAGTAATCTTAGTCCTTAGACCATGAGATCATGTTAATTGCTAACACCGGAAGAGTATCTTGATAACATCAAACGTCACACCGTAACAGGGTGACTATAAAGGTGGGTTCAGTGCTACGAAGGTGTTATGTTGAGGCTCATGGATCAAGAGTGGGATTTGTCCATCCCGATGACGGATAGATATACTCTGGGCCCTCTCGGTGATATCACATTGAAATAGCTTGCAAGCAAGTGATGTGATCACTAGAATGTTATATCACGGGAACGAGAAAAGAGTGCATGTCGGTAACGAGATCAAACAAGGTATTTGGATGCCAATGATCGAATCTCGGACATGTAATATATCGCGAGACAAAGGGATTTAGTTACGACGTTAAAGGTTCACACGATCACAAGAGTCATCGTTGAATATGTGGGAGTCAGTACGGATCTCCAGGTCCCGCTGCTGATTATTGATCGGAGAGGGGTCTCGATCATGTCTGCATTATTCACGAACCGTAGGGTGACACACTTAAGGGATACCGACACAATTTAGGAGCAAATATGTTTTAGATAAAGATTTAAGAAAGCGCTGGAATCATTTCAATGGAAACCGGAATTGTTTCGGGTGAAATTGCTGAAACTGGTTCTGCATGTGATATTGAAATGTTGCAGGGGGGTTTTATGTGAATGTTTGTTAATTAATGTAATTAACAAAATTCTGAATAAAATAAATAAAAGTGTTTTATTTAATGAGAACTTGCATTAAATTTGGTGGATATTTAATGGAGGTGAGTGGAATTTTGAGTGGGTGGCTAATTATGTGAGTGGGAGCTCCACCCACATGAATGTGGAAGAGGTGGGGGCACCTCCCTTGGCCGCCGGCCATGGTGAGGGGCTTCCCCCCTCTCCCTATAAAAGGCCCCCCACTCCCTCCTCTCATCTTGCGCCACCTCCTCGTGAAGGTTCTCTTCTCCCTCTAGTTATTCCCCATGGTCTCGGATTAGCGAGATAAATGTTCCCGGTGGCTTTATCTAGAAAGGAGTTGCTGCTTCCGCTGCATCGCTGGAGCAAGGAGGCGGAGGTTGTTTGGTGGACCGAACGTGTGTGCGATCACGGATGCACCGCTACTTTGCGGTGCTGGACTTAACGGTGCTGGACCTGATGGTGCTGGAGCTGCTGGACCTGAAGGACTTCGTCACGATCTTGAGATCGGCAAGCGTACGACTACATCAAGCATGAGTTCCTACTCGTTAACAAAACTCGTTGTCTTCGAGGGTAAGTTCTCCATGGATGTATGTCCACCCGTTGCTCTGCATCTAGTAGATAGATCTTGGCGTATAGTTCTCTTTGTAGGAAATTTTTTGTTTTCTATGCTGCGGACCCAACAAGCATTTGCTCAACCAACCCTAGATTTGTTTGAGGGTCTTTTTGTTAAGCGTAAGTATGATGATCTAATTTAGTGCGATTGCCATTAGTACTGACTTAATGAGGGCCAAGCAACAGCCTTCTCCATCATGGATGCTTTCCATAATGGGAGGCGGTCAGATATGCGGTCCACCAGCGGTTGTAGCATCGATGTTGAGAGATGTCGAATCGACAAGGGAATCCCAATGTATTTGATGGGGAAGGGTGCCAATTGGCATCCATAACCCCTTACTCCCCTTGGGCCTCCTCCTCTATGGAGGCAATCAGAGTGATCAAGCATTTGACAAAGTTGGTGTGTAGTCCTGATGCCTCGCTAAAGTGAGAGAGGGAGAGGATTGCACGAACAAAGCGGAGCCCATTATCATATGAATAGCAAAAGATGACTACATCTTTAGTGCAAAGATAAACTAGTGTCACCAACTCCCGGGATGTGATGCGTCTCAACACCCCAAGTTGGTGGTAGTGTGCGTAGACTAATTTTATTGAGATGGCTTGCTGAAAAATGCTTTGGGGGAGGGGTATCTTTGAGTGGTGGTTTGTCCTAATCTTCCTCCTAGCTCCTTTGGTGTTATCGTCTTAGTGTGTGCATGGAAGAAACTTTGGCAAAAGCTCAGCATGGCTCCATCCATTGCGACAATGACTATGTCTTTGTTTAGCTTTTGGAGGTTTTCCATTCCAGTTCCTTTTCTCCATCGAACTAGCCAGCCCTCGTCTTCTCATAGAGACTCTTCCTTATCTATGTTGTCATCTGCAACACTTTTGAGGCTTCCATGAGTAGTCTTTAATGCCTACCTCAATCGATATTGGCTAGATGTCATGTAAATATCGAGATCCTTAGTTTGAGCGACTAATTTTGAGCGAGATCCTCAGATTGAGATCCTTAACCTATGTTTCTCTCCCCATGAACTTGATTTCTTGATTGTGTACGACAACGTTCGTGTTCTTTGAGTTAAAAGGTTGAGAAAAAGGTGCAAACTTTGCGAGAACTCGCTCTTGGCTGCCGGTGGGCCCCTCGGGCACCGTTTTCCTCCTTGGCGGTGTTGGCTTGGAACCCCACCTCCACTTGAGCCTTCTATCTATGTATTACGCTTGAAGACATGATGGTGTCACACAAGTGGGTTCAGATGAGTTACTTATGCATGGTTGTTCTACACCTGAAGCTTGTAGCTCGGCTACTCGTCAGGGTGGTGCTTAGAGGAGCAATCCATGTTCAGGTGAAGACTTGTCCCTACTACTGGGATCAAGCAATCTTTTCTATTTTTCATTGCTTAGTTTTCTTTTGCTTGGTTCTACTGTTATGATGTCTTTACTTATCCACCTATCTGAGCTTGTATCTATGAGGGCACCGACAAATAGGATCGTTGGTGACACTGATGGATTTGACATCGATTTTGCATTTTATCTTGGTTAAAACATACTCCCTCCATCACAAGGCTTAAGGCATATAACTTCTTTGAAAAGTCAAGCCATGTAAAGTTTGACTAAACTTTTAGAAAAACTATCAAGAACTATTATATTATATAGAATACCATGTGAAAATATGTTTCGTGATGTTTGAAAGGGAATGGATTACGTAGTGTAAATATTAATATTTTTCTCTAAAAACTTGGTCAAACTTTAGTTGGTTTGACTTCTGAAAAAATTTATATGCCTTAAGCCTTGGGTCGGAGGTAGTATAATGTAGCTAGTTCATGCAACATATATTATTTTCTCGTTAAAGGTTGTGGTTCAGAACCCTGTTTCAGGGTCACAACCCCATGACTGAACTTTGGTTTGAATCTAGGGACTTGTGAACAATGACTTTTTCTTTATGTTGTTGCCTTGGAGTTGCACGCTCTATGACTGGTCATAGTGGAGAGTAACATAGGCTAGTAACTGAAGGAGTTATGCCCTAGAGGCAAATAATAAAGTGTATTATTTGATATATCTCCTATATGTTCATAATACATTTCATAGTGTGCTATAACTGTGTTAATATGAAACGTTAATACATGTGTGGTATGTAAACAAACCGTGTCTCTAGTAACCTCTAGCGAACTAGTTCATTGGTCATGAGGATGGTCTGGGTTTCAAGATCATGGTCATTTATGCCAATTTACAATGGGGTCATGTTATTAGTTGAATAACATGATATACAAACATCCGACCGTTATATCTTGAATGAGATCTAGTTACAAAGTTCACCATTGATGATAAAACAAAGAGAACCTCGCGACCTGATCCTTTGACTGTGAGGTAATGCAAATCACCATTCTGGAGGAAGCTTAGATGGTTATCAGGAATCATCTCGTAAAAGGGTGATAAAAAGGTGCCACTCAGGTTTTCCAAAGGGATGCGTAGAGGAGTACATATCAAGACCAGGATTTGTCTAATCCATGTAACAGATAGATACATGTGGCCATCTCGGTGACGTTGCATTAATGAAGCTTGCAAGCATGTGACTTTGTCACAGAATGCAACGACATGAGAACGAGTAAACAAGTTCATCGGTAACGAGACCGAACTAAGGTATGGAGATACCGAAGATCAAGTCTCGGATGAATTAGGTATCAAATGACAAAGGGAACGGGAAACGACTATCTCACGGTTCAAGTGATTATATTCGTGAAACACATGAGGGCCACATGGCCATCGAGGTCCCTCTGATGATCATTGATGTGAGAATGGTCTTGATCATGTCCGGAGTGTTTCCGAACCGAAGGATGTCACGCTTAAGGGTGGGGACGCTTAGGGTAGATGAGGTATCATAGGAGAAATAGAAAGAGAGAAACCGGAATAGTTTCGGGTAACATCCGATGGAGATCGAAAGGGGTCCGGAAGATGTTCCGGAGAAAAGGAATATGATAATATATGTATTTGGATGTTAATTAGAGAATTAATATTATATTTTTTTTTATTTTATTATTAAAGGCTTCCTAATGCTAATGGGCCTCACCGGAAGGGAGGCCCAATAGGGCATGGCGCCTAGGGAGAGGGGGCCAGCCGGCCTAGGCTTGGTGGGCTGCCCCAATGGGGCCCACCTAGGGCTGGTGGCTACCCCTAGGTGGCCGGAGGGTGTGGGGATTAGTCCCACACCGCCTGGCCCCTGGGTGGTGCACCCCCCTCCCACTATATATAGCGGTCCCCCTCCCCCTTTGAAAACACACCATTCCCTCTCATTCTCTCTCTCTTCCATTGAGGACTTCTCCGTAATATTAGGGAGGACCTCGTGGGTGAGTTCTCCACCTTCACACCACCATCGTGTGATCAGCGATCCAGTATCTACTTCTTCCGCTGCTCGGCTGGATCGGAGTCCGGTTGACGTCACCTACACCGGGCGTGTGACGAACTTCGGAGGCACCACACTTGAGGTGCTGCTCGTCTTCATCAATATACGCCTTCCTGCATAAGGCGTGCCTCGGTCTTCAAAAGGTATGAATATCGTCTTTCTCTTCCGTTACTTGTGTCTACATAGTATAGATCCTGGTATTAGTGTTTGAGTAGATAGAATTTTTTGTTTTCTCCTACGGAAACCCTTTAGTGGTATCATAGCTGGTCTATGGGTAGACATGTCGTACGGATAAAACACATAGCAATATGTGGGCATTGATTATCTAGTTGCTACCCTCTTTTAATGTTCTTGTTCATATCACGGCATTGTTTGATGAAGTGGCCCCCAACCGACCTCACGTGGTGATTCACGAGACTGGTCCACGAATCAAAGTGGTTTAGGGGGTTGTCTGTCTCTCTACAGTAGTTGATATGGAATCAACATTGGAGGGCCCTGAAAAAGGGAAGAAGAACGGCAATCATTGAATCCATGTTGTGGCTCCACGTTCGTAGGTGAGAAGGGGTTCTACCGCGAAAGCCCTAAAGCCGCGTAAAACTTGCAATAGATAATATAGAGGCGCTATCTTTATTATTGCATAGGGCATGTGTTAAGACATGGCAATGACGAGTTTGTGAAATTTTTGTTGAAGCTATTGATGATGATCAAAAGCTATAACCACGTCATAATACTTTACTTTATGAAGTATTACTTATTGTGCTAGTATAATTATATATTCGACGGTAGCATAATAAGATAATCCCTCACAATATTCCAATTAATCGTATTCCCCTTGTGTGTGCACTACCAAGAAAGTTCTTCGGTATGAGGCAGGTCGTGATGAGCAGGTGTCAAACATATCTACGTTCGCATACAGTGGGTGTAAACCATGTTGCACTGCGAATACACACAAGTTAGAACTTGCGAGCCTAGCATGTTACAGAGACATGGCCTCGGAATACAGGAGACCGAAAGGTCGAGCATGAATCACATGGTTGATGCGATCGACATTAGGGAATGTCCACCTTTGATACTGCACTGATGGCCGTGATGATCGGGGGAAGTGCAGGGGAATTGGGATCATGTGATCACTAAATGAGTGGAGGGATGTTCGTTTGAGTGGGAGTTCTTCTGTTAGTTTAAATTAAAACTTGAACTCATTATTATGAACATGGTGTAAACACTTTGCAAATCCATTGTAGATGTCTCGCCCACCCACCTTCAACCTTAACACTTTCCTCGAGAAGGATAAGCTGAAAACTGATGGAAACAACTTCACCGCATGGTTCCGCAATCTTAGGATCCTCCTAGTCCCCTACAAGTTGACTTATGTCATCGAGGTTGAGCTTCCGGCTAAGCCTGCAGATTCCGCCTCCTAGGACGAAAAGAATGTCTGGCAGTCCAAGGCAGACGATTTCTCCCTCATCTAGAGGGGAATGCTCTATGCCATGGAGCCGAAGCTTCAAAAGCATTTTGAGAAGATGAATGCCTTTGAGATCATTGAGGATCTCAAGGCTATCTTTGCTCCACAAGCTCGAGAAAAGAGGTATGATGCTTCTGAGCTCTTATTCTCTGCTAAAATGGAAGAGCATGGCAGTATCAATGAGCATGTAGTCAAAATGTCTGGCTACGTTGTAGCATCCCAATTGTCTAACAATTGTAATGCTACTTGTCCTAGTAAGATATTGGCTACTTCATATATATTATTATTGCATCATAATTATATCATGCTCATGTCATCATGCCACCTTGCATTTGAGCATCATATAAAATTCTCTTTCTTTTGGTTTTTCTCTCATATGCATTATTAATTGTATTTGCCTCTTGATATTGTATTTGGTTATTGATATTTTGTTCAATGCCCAAGTTGAGTTGGGGGCATATCTTTTATCTCAACTCCACCACCTTTCTTTCACCACCTTATAATTCCACCATCCTTTTACCCATGAGCTTGCAATTCCTTTTTCTTTTGATATTTTTGTTCTAGCTCATGTGGTTTGGGGTGGATCAAATCCTTTAAATTCCTTTGCTTGGTTTTTCTCCACTTCTTTGAAATGCATAAGAATAATGCCATAATATTATTATTGTTTTCACAAAATAAATCATGGCTTTATTATTTTGCATGGGCCATGCACACTTCTGCACCACCTTTTACTGCATTGGTTTTTCTTTTGATTTAATGGATCCTATCTTGGGGAACCATCTCCTACCATTCCACAATCCTCATAGTCTCATCCATATCATTTTCTCTTATTTTTATTCCTCCATGCATGAACCATTTGAGGCCTATTCCATAATTCTTTTCTTTTTCTTTTCTTGGAATTCTCTTTCACCTTCATCTCATGTTAATTCCTAGCATTCATCATGTTCCACTTGGGGGTGATCTTTTGCTCAAGCTTTAAAAATCTAAACCCTAAACAAACCTAAACCTAGCTCCTCTCTCTAATTTCTCCTAACCCTAATTCTACTAAACCCTAACTTTGATCTCTCCTCTCTCTCTCTTCCCTCTCTCTCCCATGAGCACCACCTGACCCTCTCTCTCCCTGGCCCACCTCACCTAACCCTAACCCTCTATCTAACCTAAGCAAGCCCTAACCCGAGTCCCCTCTAAACCTAGCCCGAGCTAACCTCTCTCCTCTCTCTCTTCGCTCTCCGGCCGAGCTAGCCCCACCTGCCTGTCCCTCTCTCCCGACCAAGCCCCACCTGCAGCCCCGGTCGTGCCCTACCAGCCCCAGGTCGAGCCCCAGCTCGACCACGTGAGGGAGAAGCAACAGGTGGCACCGAGGCCACCTTTATCTACCCTCCCTGCCACGACTGCCCTTCCTCCCTCTCCCTCCTTTTTCCTCCTCCCCCACGGCTCTCCTGCCACGCCAGATCTGCCCCGAGCCAGCCCTCCTCCCCTCTTCTTCCTCCCTGACGCCTAGCACCTGCCGCCGTTCGCCGCCAGCACCACCTCGCCCCCGTCGTTCCAGCCGGTCAGCGCGACGTGGGGGTGTCCTGGAAGACCGAGGACCGTCCCCTGCCCCGACTCGTACACGCCGACGCGAAGGAGGAGCTCCCCAGCACCGCTAGATCCTCGCCGTCCCGACGAAACCCTAGCCGCCAGAGCGCCAGCGATCTCGCCGTTCCGCAGCTCCTCGCTCCGAACCAAGCCCGCCGTCGAGCCCGCGGTGAGCCTCTCTCCCTCCCTGACATGCTCTGCCTCGCCATCGACATTTAGCGTCGCCGTTTGTTTCGTCGAACGCTCTTCGTGCGCCAGGCTCGCCGGCGTCTGCAGCCTCCCCGCGCCGCACAGAACCCTAACTAGGCCCCAGCCCCTCACCTGTCAACTCCCCTCGCCCTACCCCACTGGTTAGCCCCCTTAGCGCGCATGTCCGCGACCTGGGTTCGAGCCCCTTCTCCGCGCCGTGCGCACACTTGCCATCAGACCGTGGAGACGAAGAACAGTATCGGGCCTGTGGAAAAATTACATTAAGCCCCCCCTTTTATTTCGCTCGCAACCCGCGCTCCTAGCGACCCCACTAGTCAGCCGCACTAGTATTTTTGCAGGGAGGCCCCCTGCTTTCTCAGGCGTAACACGCGCTCCAGCCCCAGCCCCACCTGTCGGCCTCTGGGGGCATCCCCACTGTCGCGTGGGCCCGAAGCCGTTGGCCCCGCCTGTCAGCCTCAGTGGGCCAGCCAGAGCCCGGTAACAAAAGTGTTTTCGCGCGCGTGGCCCCAGTCAGCGCAAGGTCCACCCGTCAGCGGCTGAGGCTAGAATTTCCTGGGTAACAAAAGTATTTTCCTGAGTCTGTTTTAATTAAACCTTTTTCAAATTGATTTAAATTAAAATTCAAATCAGATTTAAATAATTTTGAAAATACAAATCCAAATAATACAAGTAATATATGTTTTGGAATCAAAAAATGTGAGGAATTCAAATATGCCCTTCAAAATATGTTTTGAACACTTTAAATTTTCGAGATGATTAAAATTACATTTAAATGCCCTTTTCCTTAATTAATTAATAACTTTTGTTTTATAACTCCAAATTTGACAAATAATATGTCTAAATCGATCAGCGCGACGAGCCCGTTCTATCTATGTAGTCCTTGTTCTGAATTGAAGCATGCAACATGTTGTTATTAAAAATCTGAACTGTTTATGACATTAAAACTTGGTTAAATAAATAATAAAATGCTTTATTCCTTTTATCCACACCTCACCTTTGCCATGCTACTTTAAGGCCATGTAAATTGTGCATCATTCATCATGGCATGCTTGGTTGCTTGTTGCATTTTAATTCATATGCTTGTGCACTTTATTTATGTTGGCCCTTGTTTGTTTGGTTCTTCTTCGAATAGACGCCCAGTAGGAGAATTACCAGGAATCACAGGAGTACTACCCAGATCCATCTCTCGCTTCAACTGAGCTGTCAGGCAAGCACTACCACATGCTTGCATACATACAGTACCTATTGCCTCTATCTTATTCTTGCATCATTGAGTCGCGATTGCATTAAATTGAATCCCAAGTACTGCATGGCCTTTACTTTTAAACCCCACCGAAGCTTGTTCCTCCATCCCATGAGCCATTACTACAGGAGTTGTTTGAGCCATGCGAGTCGTAGAAAAGCATGTGTAGGGTATGTGAGTGTCTGATGAATAACGTGGTACCTAAACAACATAACCTGAGTAGTAATGGGATAACTAAGGAAAGAGGCACCGGTGAGCAATATCTGCTATTTGGTTTTTCATGCTCACTTGTGTCCCGTAGGACCCCGAGTACGTGATTCCTGTTCCTTGTTTATTCGCACTATCCACATCCAGGAGACCTTATGGACCCCCCTGAGCCAGAGCTTGATTCATTCTTATTTCTTGGGGCCACAATTAGTTTGGGGCTTTATTACTATACCGTACTTACGCCATGTTACTGCTTTATTTAAGATTGTGCGAGGAGCACATGTACTGTTTTGGATCGTGACACGTTTTCGCTGTATCGACAAGCCCAGTCACATTTTCGGGTTCCCAGTCGTTTACCGCCGTCCACACAAACCTTGGGTCCTTCTCGGAGCCGGCCAACTTCGTTGCGGGTAGCTTAATGGGGTGGCCCCCTGAAATATTTCCGAATCCTGTGATTGCTTTGTCGTGAATGCCTCGTTGGGTTTTGATTTGGTTTTTCCGAGGTTGATCGAGTGTGTGTTGCTATTCGTGCACCCCTGCAGGGTAAATCTTTCTGAAAGCCGTGTCCGCGGTTATGGACGACTTGGAGCACAGTTTCTCGATCATAGACAAGTATAACTAAAGTACCGCTTTTCAATTTGACTAAGTACTTGACTAGTAAATAGTGCAATACTCATGGAATGGTTAATAAAACTGCCAACGGATGTTGGGGTTGTCCGTCTGCTTCCTCGTTGGTAAGCGAGGAGGAGGATGGATCTGTTAATTATACTGTTATAACTGTTGTTCTTAATTCACGGACTTCCGTCTATCATTGGTTAGGTGGAAGGTTAGCGAGTATCTGTAGAATTGTTAGGTATTATCTTTTGCTGCAATCGCGTCAACCCAGGTTGTGTCTCCTTTAGCGGCATAAAGACTTGCTGAGTACCCCTAGGGTCTCACACGATAAATTGTTTGATTCAGATGAACAGGTGTACCCGCAAGATGGATACTGGGTGGAAGAAACAGATGATGTTGGCAACGATCATTCGGTGTAGAGATTCCGAGAACGGGGATCCGTGTGATCTGTGGGCGGGATGTGTTTATTCATGGGGCATCTTATGCCAATTTGCTTCTTATCCGTACTCGGATCTTGTTTTCCGCTTCCGCCTGATACTCTAATGTGTGATGTATGAGGAGCTATCCTAAATTATTATATCTATCTAGGATTTGGATCTTGCCGTATGGCGTTGCAATATTTCTATTTCTTTTAGATGGAATGGCTCTGAGGACTGTTGTATGTGGCTTGCATACATACTCATTTGTGTATGTAGTTGATCCCTTCGCCTGCCGATTACGCCGCTCGTTCTTGTCCCGTTGTTTGAAAGTGGTTAGGACGGCCGAAAGGTCTACCGTGAGTGGCCCTGTGCCCCACCGTACTACTTTAACCACTTTCGTTCATCTAGGCATTAACTAAGAGCGTAATTCACCGAGGTAGTTACATTGGTATCAGAGCCATCCCGCCCTTCAGGGTCTCAGCCAAAAATGGTCGTTGTCAGTCTAGCAAATATTTTGGTAGTTATGTATACTAGGGAAAAACAAACGTCAGAGTAGGATTGCTTCCATTTTTCTTCTTACCCACCCACCCACCCTTTTCTGGTAAGGAAGTGTAACGTTTTCAATCCTCTTCTAAAATTCAAACTAGGATTCACGTGTTCTGGGTTCCGTAGTACCATAGGTTGTGTTGTGTGTGTGTGTGTGTGAATTCCTTGTCTATCCGTTGTATCCAAATGTTATCACTATCTGCCTTTTGGTTATCAACTGTTGGTACATTCCATACCGACAGGCCTTTGTAAACCGACGCGATCTATTTTGATTCATTGTTTACCGATGCGATCTATCTTACTCTTTGTTATCCGACGTTATCTTGTTGGGGTGTTCGTTTCCGTAGTTACCAATCTTTAGGTTCATCTTAAGAAGAAGGTGTTGGGATATGTGTTTTACTGATTCATGTGTGGAGTAATAATTTGAGTGCGGGATGGAGTCGCGACCATACCACTACTTTTGTCATTTGCTTTTGTATATTGAACTAGTAGAGTTACTAATCTTGATTCGTTAAGTGGTTTTGCGCATATAGTGGTATTTTAATGCCGAAATTTGCGGAAATTTTTTCTTTGTTAGTTGTGTTCCACACTCCTTGTTCGGTCGTGTGCGTTATGCTTAATATCTTCTTGCCTTGAACTTTGTTGATATTTTAATATCATCTCAGTGAATTGCATTCTTTAATCTTGATTAATTCCATTTTGGTACTATTTTGGATTATTATCATTCTCCATTATAGTACTGACTTGTGTTTTATATCAATCACAGGATGGCACCACCACGCCGTTCTGAGGAGGACATACCACCTGAACTTCGGGCTGCTTTGGCAAGTATTGCAAATGCTTTGGGAACTATGCAGTAGAACCAGCAGCGCTTCGAGGAAAGCGTGAGAAGGAATGAGTTTGCTCCGCTACCTCCACCTCCCAAGCGAGGAGACATCAAGAGTTTTCTCAAGTTCAACCCACGCCAATTTGAGGTGTCTGATCAGCCACTTGATGCGGATGATTGGCTTCGTGAAGTGTCAAGGTTGCTGATGACTGCAGATGTTCCCGAGCAAGAATGGGTCAAGTGTGCTACTCACCTTCTGAAGGGAGATGCAGCTCTCTGGTGGGAAAATTACCTCAAGGCAGATCTTTCTGGTTTTCAGCCTACTTGGGAGCGGTTCACTACTGCTTTCAAAGAGCAATATCTGTCAGAAATTGTCATGGAAAGGATGAAGGAAGTGTTTCTCAACCTCAAGCAGGGCACTGACAATGTCAACACCTACATCAGAAACTTCATGAACCTTTCTCGTTATGGTGGCGATGAGATCTCTGATGCAAGAAGAAGCAAAAGAGGTTTCGGCAAGGCCTCAATGCTTCCATCAAATATGCAATCACTCATGCAAGACCGGCATCTTTTCTGGAACTTCAACACACAGCTCTGCAGGAAGAAGCAAGTAGGCAAGTGTTTGAGGAGTCAAAGAAACACAGTCGTGATACAGCAAGCTCTTCTGCTATGACAGCTCCTTCTAAGCATCGTGTCTGGGTTCCTAACACCCCAATGTCGCTCCCTGCTCCACCAAGACCGTCAAGCTATGCACCATGGCCACCAAACTCCTTCACTGCGGCTCCCAGGGGCTACAACCACAACTACCCTGGAGCGCCTGGCGGAGTCCCTGGCTACGTTGCTCCACGTCCACCTGGTGCTTGCTATACTTGTGGTAACACGGGGCATCAGCACTGGAATTGTCCAATGAACAACAAAGCTCTTCCACCACCACCTCCAAGACCTGCGGCAAGTGCTCCTATGATTCGTGCACCTCCACCTCGGGCTCTCAACATCAACACTAAGCCGGGATCTACGGTTGCTCGTGCCAACTGTGTCAACGCCGCTCAAGCTGAGCATGCACCTGGAGTTGTCATGGGTATGCTTCCTGTTAACTCAGTTCCTGCACAAGTTTTGTTTGATTCTGGTGCTTCGCATTCTTTTGTTTCTCACAAGTTTGCTCATGAGCAAGATCTGGCTATGGTTCCTTTATTACACCGTCTTGTGGTACAATCTCCTGGGTCAAACATGAGGGCTGCTCATATCAGCCATGGCAATCAAATTGAGATTGGTGGCTCTTTGTTTCCGGCTTCCTTAATTATTCTGGGCAATTCTGATATTGATGTTATCTTGGGCATGGATTGGTTAACAGCAAATGCAGCTGTGATTCATTGTGCTGAACGTTCGGTTTCTCTGAAAATTCCTGAAGGCCATATAGTCTATTCTCCAAGTCTGACTCCTGCAATTCAGCTTTATTCTTTGGCGGCTCTGAATGATGATGCTATGGAAGGTATTCAGAGTGTTCCTGTAGTCTGTGAATTTCCAGATGTTTTTCCTGAAGAGTTGCCAGGTATGCCTCCGGATCGTGAGGTTGAGTTTGTCATTGAACTTGAACCTGGTACCGCTCCTATTTCCAAGCGGCCTTATAAAATGGGCCCTGCTGAGTTGGCTGAACTTAAGCGTCAGTTGGATGAACAAGAGAAGTTGGGTTTCATTCAGCACAGTACTTCTTCTTGGGGTAGTCCAACCATCTTTGTGAAGAAGCGAGACAAGACTGATAGAATTTGTGTTGACTATCGGGCACTCAATGCTAAAACCATCAAGAATAAATATCCCCTTCCGCGGATTAACGATCTCTTCGATCAGCTAGCTGGAGCTGTGGTATTCTCTAAGATTGATTTGAGAAGTGGTTATCATCAAATCAAGATCCGTAAGGAAGATGTCCCTAAAACAACTTTCACCACCCGCTATGGCCTGTATGAGTACACGGTCATGTCTTTCGGTCTCACCAACGCACCTACCACCTTCTCGAGGCTTATGAACTCGGTTTTCATGGAGTATCTTGATAAGTTCATTGTGGTCTATCTAGATGACATTCTAGTCTATTCTAAGTCAAAAGAAGAACATGAAGAACACCTTCGGTGTGTCCTAAACAAGCTTCGTGAGAACCGCCTATATGCAAAGTTCTCCAAGTGTGAGTTTTGGCTGCCTCAAGTCACCTACCTTGGTCACGTCATATCTGCCAAGGGCATTGCCGTTAACCCAGAAACTATTAAGACAATTATGGACTGGCTTCCACCCATAAATGTCAAAGAAGTCTGGAGTTTCCTTGGTTTGGCCAGTTACTGCCGTCGCTTCGTTCAAAATTTCTTAAAGATCGCGAAGCCTCTTACCGATCTCCTCAAGAAAGGCAAGAAATATCTTTGGACTCCTGCATGTCAAGCAAGCTTTGAAACACTCAAAGAGAAGCTCACTTCCACACCAGTCTTGGTTCCTCTAGATACATCAAAGCCTTTCCAGATTTTCTGTTATGCCTCATTGCAAGGATTGGGTGCGGTCCTTATGCAAGAAAAACAAGTTGTTGCTTATGCATCTCGTTAGTTGAAGACGCATGAGATCAACTATCCTACACATGACCTCGAACTCGCAGCAGTTGTCTTTGCTTTGAAAGTATGGAGGCATTACTTGCTTGGCAACCGTTGTGAGATCTTTTCTGATCACAAGAGTCTGAAGTATATCTTCACACAGCCTGATCTCAACCTTCGTCAGAGGAGGTGGATTGAAACAATCAATGATTTCGATTTGACCATCAACTACACTCCGGGCAAAGCCAATGTCATGGCAGATGCTCTCAGCCGAAAAGCTTATGTCAACAACCTCATGGTGGAAGAACAACAGCCTCTCTTGTGCGAGGAATTCCGCAAGCTCAACCTTGAAATTGTGGATCAAGGTTATCTTCTGAACCTTCTAGCAACACCTCTTTTGGAAGAAAAGGTTCATTCCATTCAGCTTGGTGATCCTTACACTAAAAAGATCATTTCCAACATTCAGCTTCCGAAGTATGAGTCTTTTCACGTAGACGACCAAGGCACTCTTTTCTTTGAACACCGGATGTTTGTTCCGAACTACCCGGGTTTAAGAGAGCAAGTTCTCAAGGAGGCGCATGATTTTGTTCTTTCTATCCACCCTGGAAGCACTAAGATGTACATGGACTTGAAAACACAATATTGGTGGCCTGGTTTGAACGATATTGTGCCAAGTATGTCTCAGAGTGTGATGTCTGTCGTAGAGTTAAAGCTGTCCATCAGAAACCTTCCGGTCTTCTACAGCCATTGAAGCCTCCGGAATGGAAATGGGAGAAAGTAGAGATGGACTTCATCACTGGTTTTCCAAGGTCGCAGAAGGGCAACAATGCAATCTTTGTTGTCATTGACAGGCTTTCCAAAGTAGCTCACTTCCTTCCAGTCAAGGAAACAATTTCTGCAATTCAGTTGGTTGAGCTCTATATCAACAGAATTGTCTCTATGTATGGAGTTCCTCTTGAGATCAGTTCAGACCGTGGAAGCATCTTCACTTCCAAGTTCTGGGGAAGTTTCCAAAATGCTTTGGGAACAAAATTAAACTTCAGCACAGCTTACCACCCTCAGTCGCAAGGACAAGTTGAAAGGATCAATCAGATTCTGGAAGATATGCTCCGTGCTTGCGTTATCTCTTTCGGCATGAAGTGGGAAGAATGTCTTCCTTATGCTGAATTCTCTTACAACAACAGCTTCTAGAAAAGTCTAAAGATGGCACCATTTGAGGCTCTCTATGGTCGCAAATGCAGAACTCCGATTGGTTGGTCGGGCGCAGGTGAAAGAATATTGCTTGGCCCCGACATTGTAACTCAAGCGGAGGAGAAAGTTCACATCATTCTTGAAAATCTGAAGATTGCTCAAAGTCGCCAGAAGAGCAATTATGACAGAAAGCACACAGACATGGAGTATGTCCCTGGTGATCTCGTTTACCTTCGTGTCACTCCCATGAGAGGCACGCACCGCTTTGGTATCAAAGGAAAGCTGGCTCCTAGATACATCGGTCCCTTCAAAATTCATGGAAGAAGAGGAGAAGTTGCTTATGCTATTGAGCTCCCTGAACAACTCAAAGTCCATGATGTTTTCCACATCTCTCAACTCAAGAAGTGCTTCAAGGATCCCGGCAGGACCGTGGACCATGAACTCATTAATCTCCAAGAAGATATGTCTTATCAAGAACACCCCACAAAAATTCTTGAAGTCGTAGAAAGAAGGACTCGCAACAAGTTCATCAAGTTCTGCAAGGTGCAGTGGTCGCACCATTCCGTTGATGAAGCCACCTGGGAACGTGAAGATGAGCTCCGTGCCAAATATCCTACCCTCTTTGAGTCTTCTTCTTCCTAGAATCTCGGGGCGAGATTCCTGTTTAGTGGGGGAGAGTTGTAGCATCCCAATTGTCTAACAATTGTAATGCTACTTGTCCTAGTAAGATATTGGCTACTTCATATATATTATTATTGCATCATAATTACATCATGCTCATGTCATCATGCCACCTTGCATTTGAGCATCATATAAAATTCTCTTTCTTTTGGTTTTTCTCTCATATGCATTATTAATTGTATTTGCCTCTTGATATTATATTTGGTTATTGATATTTTGTTCAATACCCAAGTTGAGTTGGGGGCATATATTTTATCTCAACTCCACCACCTTTCTTTCACCACCTTATAATTCCACCATCCTTTTACCCATGAGCTTGCAATTCCTTTTTCTTTTGATATTTTTGTTCTAGCTCATGTGCTTTGGGGTGGATCAAATCCTTTAAATTCTTTTGCTTGGTTTCTCCACTTCTTGGAAATGCATAAGAATAATGCCATAATATTATTATTGTTTTCACAAAATAAATCATGGCTTTATTATTTTGCATGGGCCATGCACACTTCTGCACCACCTTTTACTCCATTGGTTTTTCTTTTGATTTAATGGATCCTATCTTGGGGAACCATCTCCTACCATTCCACCATCCTCATAGTCTCATCCATATCATTTTCTCTTATTTTTATTCCTCCATGCATGAACCATTTGAGGCCTATTCCATAATTCTTTTCTTTTTCTTTTCTTGGAATTCTCTTTCACCTTCATCTCATGTTAATTCCTAGCATTCATCATGTTCCACTTGGGGGTGATCTTTTGCTCAAGCTTTAAAAATCTAAACCCTAAACAAACCTAAACCTAGCTCCTCTCTCTAATTTCTCCTAACCCTAATTCTACTAAACCCTAACTTTGATCTCTCCTCTCTCTCTTCCCTCTCTCTCCCATGAGCACCACCTGACCCTCTCCCTGGCCCACCTCAGCTAACCCTAACCCTCTATCTAACCTAAGCAAGCCCTAACCCGAGTCCCATCTAAACCTAGCCCGAGCTAACCTCTCTCCTCTCTCTCTTCGCTCTCCGGCTGAGCTAGCCCCACCTGCCTGTCCCTCTCTCCCGACCAAGCCCCACCTGCAGCCCCTGCCGTGCCCTACCAGCCCCAGGTTGAGCCCCAGCTCGACCACGTGAGGGAGAAGCAAAAGGTGGCACCGAGGCCACCTTTATCTACCCTCCCTGCCACGACTGCCCTTCCTCCCTCTCCCTCCTTTTTCCTCCTCCCCCACGGCTCTCCTGCCGCGCCAGATCTGCCCCGAGCCAGCCCTCCTCCCCTCTTCTTCCTCCCCGACGCCTAGCACCTGCCGCCGTTCGCTGCCAGCACCACCTCGCCCCCGTCGTTCCAGCCGGTCAGCGCGACGTGGGGGTGTCCTGGAAGACCGAGGACCGTCTCCTGCCCCGACTCGTACACGCCGACGTGAAGGAGGAGCTCCCCAGCACCACTAGATCCTCGCCGTCCCGACGAAACCCTAGCCACCAGAGCGCCAGCGATCTCGCCGTTTCGCAGCTCCTCGCTCCGAACCAAGCCCGCCGTCGAGCCCGCGGTGAGACTCTCTCCCACCCTGACATGCTCCGCCTCGCCGTCGACGTTTAGCGCCGCCGTTTGTTTCGTCAACCGCTCTTCGTGCGCCAGGCTCGCCGGCGTCTGCAGCCTCCCCGCGGCGCACAGAACCCTAACTAGGCCCCAGCCCCTCACCTGTCAACTCTCCTCGCCCTACCGCACTGGTTAGCCCCCTCAGCGCACACGTCCGCGACCTGGGTTCGAGCCCCCGCTCCGCGCCGCGCGCACACTTGCCGTCAGACCGTGGAGACGAAGAACAGTACCGGGCCTGTGGAAAAATTACATTAAGCCCCCCCCCCCTTTTATTTCGCTCGCAACCCGCGCTCCTAGCGACCCCACTAGACAGCCGCACTAGTATTTTTGCAGGGAGACCCCCCTGCTTTCTCAGGCGTAACCCGCGCTCCAGCCCCAGCCCCACCTGTCGGCCTCTGGGGGCATCCCCACTGTCGCGTGGGCCCGAAGCCGCTGGCCCCGCCTGTCAGCCTCAGTGGGCCAGCCAGAGCCCGGTAACAAAAGTGTTTTCGCGTGCGTGGCCCCAGTCAGCGCAAGGCCCACCCGTCAGCGGCTGAGGCTAGAATTGCCTGGGTAACAAAAGTATTTTCCTGAGTCTGTTTTAATTAAACCTTTTTCAAATTGATTTAAATTCAAATTCAAATCAGATTTAAATAATTTTGAAAATACAAATCCAAATAATACAAGTAATATATGTTTTGGAATCAGAAAAATGTGAGGAATTCAAATATGCCCTTCAAAATATGTTTTGAACACTTTAAATTTTCGAGATGATTAAAATTACATTTAAATGCCCTTTTCCTTAATTAATTAATAACTTTTGTTTTATAACTCCAAATTTGACAAATAATATGTCTAAATCGATCAGCGCGACGAGCCCGTTCTATCTATTCAGTCCTTGTTCTGAATTGAAGCATGCATCATGTTGTTATTAAAAATCTGAACTGTTTATGACATTAAAACTTGGTTAAATAAATAATAAAATGCTTTATTCCTTGTATCCACACCTCACCTTTGCCATGCTACTTTAAGGCCATGTAAATTGTGCATCATTCATCATGGCATGCTTGGTTGCTTGTTGCATTTTAATTCATATGCTTGTGCACTTTATTTATGTTGGCCCTTGTTTGTTTGGTTCTTCTTCGAATAGACGCCCAGTAGGAGAATTACCAGGAATCACAGGAGTACTACCCAGATCCATCTCTCGCTTCACCTGAGCTACCAGGCAAGCACTACCACATGCTTGCATACATACAGTACCTATTGCCTCTATCTTATTCTTGCATCATTTCGTCGCGATTGCATTAAATTGAATCCCAAGTACTGCATGGCCTTTACTTTTAAACCCCACCGAAGCTTGTTCCTCCATCCCATGAGCCATTACTACAGGAGTTGTTTGATCCATGCGAGTCGTAGAAAAGCATGTGTAGGGTATGTGAGTGTCTGACGACTAACGAGGTACCTAAACAACATAACCTGAGTAGTAATGGGATAACTAAGGAAAGAGGCACCGGTGAGCAATATCTGTTATTTGGTTTTTCATGCTCACTTGTGTCCCGTAGGACCCTGAGTACTTGATTCCTGTTCCTTGACTATTCGCACTATCCACATCCGGGAGGCCTTATGGACCCCCCTGAGCCAGAGCTTGATTCATTTCTATTTCTTGGGGCCACAATTAGTTTGTGGTTTTATTACTATCTTGTACTTATGCCATGTTTACTATTTATTTACGATTGTGCGTGGAGCACCTGTACTGTTTTGGATCATGACACGTTTTCGCTGTATCGACAAGCCCAGTCACACTTTCGGGTTCCCAGTCATTTACCACCGTCCACACAAACCCTGGGTCCGTTCAGGAGCCGGCCAACTTCGTTGCGGGTAGCTTAGTGGGGTGGCCCCCTGAAATATTTCTGAATCCTGTGATTGCTTTGTCGTGAATGCCTTGTTGGGTTTTGAGTTGGTTTTTCCGAGGTTGATCGAGTGTGTGTTGCTAATTGTGCACCCCCTGCAGGGTAAATCTTTCTGAAAGCCGTGTCCGCGGTAATGGATGACTTGGAGCACAGTTTCTCGATCATAGACAAGTATAACTAAAGTACCGCTTTTAATCTGACTAAGTACTTGATTAGTAAATAGTGCAATACTCATGGAATGGTTAATAAAACTGCCAACGGATGGGTTGTTCATCCGCTTTCTCGTTGGTAAGCGAGAAGGAGGATGAATCTGTTAATTATACTGTTACAACTGTTGATTCTAATTAATGGACATCAGTCTATCATTGGTTAGACAGATGGTTAGCGAGTATCTCTAGGCTTGTTAGTTATTATCTTTTGCTGCAATTGCGTCACCCTAGGTATATGTCCCCTTTAGAGGCATAAAGACTTGCTGAGTACCTCTAGGGTCTCACACGATAAATTGTTTGATTCAGATCAACAAGTATACTCGCAAGATGGATACTGGGTGGAGGAGACGGATGATGTTGGCAACGATCTCTCGGTGTAGAGATTCCGGGAACGGGGATCCGTGAGATCTGTGGGCGGGATGTATTTATTTATGTGGCATCTTATGCCGATTTGCTTCTTATCCGTACTCGGATCTTGTTTTCCGCTTCCGCTTGATACTCTGATGTTTGATGTATGAGGAGCTATCCTAAACTATTATCTCTATCTAGGATATTTGGATCTTGCCGTATGGCGTTGCAATATTTCTATTTCTTTTAGATGGAATGGCTCTATGAATAGTTGTATGGTGGCTTGCATACATACTCACTTGTGTATGTAGTTGATCCCTTCGCCTGCCGATTACGCCGCTCGTTCTTGTCCCGATGTTCTGGAAGTGGTTAGGACGGTCGAAAGGTCTACCTGTGAGTGGCCCTTGGGCCCCACCGTACTATCTTAACCACTTTCGCTCATCCAGGCATGCAACTAAGAGCGTAATTCACCGAGGTAGTTACATACGTTAAGCGTTTGAACGCCCTGGATTGCAAAATCCCGGAGGATCTCGCGATTGATAGGGTGCTGCACTCACTGCCCCTAGCTATAAGAGCTTTGTGATGAACTACAACACGCAAGGGATGACTAAGACCCTTGCTGAGGTGTTCGCCATGCTCAAAACTGCTGAGGTAGAAATCAAGAAGGAGCACACGGTGTTGATGGTAAATAAGACCACCAACTTTAAGAAGCCAGGAGAAAAGGGAAAAGGCAAGGGCAAGAAGCCCAAGAAGGATGGCAAGATCGTTGCCAATACCTCAAAGACTGCCAAGCCTGGCCCTAAGCCCGACACTACGTGCTACTACTGCAAAGGGGATGGGCATAGGAAGTGCACTGCCCCAAATACCTTGAAGACAAGCGAGCCGGCAAGATAGCCACCAAGGACAAAGGTATATGTGATATACATGTTATTGATGTGTTCCTTACAAGCTCCAGGAGTAACACCTGGGTATTTGATACCGGTTCTGTTGCTCACATTTGTAACTCTCAGCAGGATCGGTAGAGTAGGAGGCGCTTGAGGAAGGATGAGGTGACGATGTGTGTCGGCAATGGTTCGAGAGTCAAAGTGATGGCCCTCGGCACCCTGCATCTCCGTCTACCGTCAGGATTATTTTTGGTTTTGAATAAATGCTACTATGTACCCGCATTGAGTATGAATATTGTGAGTGGGATGTTGATACCTTGCAAATGTATCTATAATTTTTGATGCTCCATGCTTGGTTTTATCCACTTTCTTGTGTTTTGTCCACACTTTGGAGTACTTTTCTTATGATTTCTTGGACTAACCTATTAACAAGAGCCACAGTGCCAGCTGCCTGTTTTCTGCTGTTTTTGGTTCCAGGAAAGTCAGAAAATGAATATTCTCGGGATTGGACGGGACAAAAGCCAAAGTGCCTATTTTTCCAGAAGACTCACGGAGCCAGAATACGAGACAGGGGAGGGCCAGGGGCTGGCCACCCCCCCCCCCCCAGGCGCGGGTTGGGCCTGGCCGCGCCAGGGCATGGTGTGGTGGCCCCAGGCACCCCCTCGGCCTCTCTCTTCGCCTATAAGAAGCCTTCTGACCTAAAAACTTCGGGAGGTTCGACGTTTTTCCAGAAGGAGTTCCGCTCCACCGCCACCACCAGATTCCACGAAACAGTACCAGAAACTCCATTCTGGCACCCTGCTAGGACGGGGAATTGGAGGAGATCATCGCCATCATCATCACCATCGCTTCTCCATCGACCATCCATGTTTCCCCCATCTATGAGTGAGTAATCCCCCACTGTAGGCTATGGGGATGGTAGGGATTGGATGAGATCGTTCATGAAATGGCATCAGATTGTTAGGGCATGGTGCCTAGTATCTTTTATTAGTGCTTTATGACTTTGTTGCGACTTGTTGTGCTTAATGCTTGTCACTAGGGCCCGAGTGCCATGATCTCAGATCTGAACATGTTATTGATTCATTATGATAGTATTGTTTTTGGTCTTATCTGCAAGTTGTATACACACGTTGTTGTCCAGAACCTATGGCCCCGAAGTGACAGAAATCGGGATAACCGGAAGGGAATGGCTTCGATGTGAGGATCACATGTGTTCACGGAGTGTTAATGCTTTGCTCCGGTGCTCTATTAAAAGGAGCACCTTAATTGCCAGTAGTTCCCTAGAGGCCCCGCTGCAAACGGGCTGGCAGGACAAAAGATGTTGTGCAAGTTCTCATTGCGAGCACGTATGACTATATAGGGAACACATGCCTAGGATTGCCTAGTACTTGGGTGCTTTATCTTATTTATATGCAATTGCCCTATGTTCCGATTTCTATGTGAGTTGTCTTGTCCATGCAACGCCGGTCCATCCATCCCTATGCCTACCGCACTCAAATCCCATTGTTTACTGCTTTTGTTACTACTGTCTTTACTTTATTACTGCTATTACTTTACTATTCCTATTACAAAACTGTTGCTACTGATAAACTGCTGTGAGAAAGATTGTTTCCAGGTGCAGCTGAATTGACAACTCAGTTGTTAAGACTTATAAATATTCTTTGGCTCCCCTTGTGTCCAATCAACAAATTGGGTTTCACTTCCCTCGAAAATACTGCGATACACCCCCTATACTTGTGGGTCATCAAGACTATTTTCTAGCGCCGTTGCCGGGGAGCATAGCTTTATTTATCAAGTTCACTTGGATTCTCTATTGTTCGTTGCTATCCATCCATCATGGGTAAGTCTTGTGATGGCAAGGTTCCGATTTTACCATCCACTACAAGAAGAGGTACGGTTCTGAACACCTCTGCTGCTCTTGATTCACCGTCTGTTATGAGTAAGTTCCTTACACCACCACATACACATGTACATACACTGGTACTACTGCTGAATCTAAAACTTCTGATGCTTACGATGCTGCTTCTACTGTGCTTGATAAGAGTGGTTCATTCGGTCCTTTCCTAGATGCTACGATTGCTAGAACTATAGCTGGAAATACCGAAACTCCTAATGAAGACACTACCACACTTGTTAGTTCACCTAAGTCTAGTGAAAGTTATGATATTGAAGATGGTTATGTTGAGATGACTGATGAATTTATTAAAGAATGCAAGAACACCCATGATAGGAGCGCTCCTAAGAGTCTCCTTGAGAGGCGTACTATTAGACCCAAATTATCTCCTGATGCTAAGTTTGTTGCTTCTCCCATAAACATTATAGATGAAGATTATGATTTCTCTCTCGATCTATCTTACATAGCTATTGTCGAGAAAGAACCTTTTTGTGGGACTAAGAATGAAAGTGCGGTAGCACATATGAATGAACTTTCTACCATGAGTGGCTTGTTTTATGATGATATTAAGATGCGGACTTACTTTGTTGCTAAGATTTTTCCCTTTTCACTGAAAGGAGAGGCTAAAACTTGGTTTAGTAATTTACCTCCTGGATCTATTGATAGCCCTGAGTGCTTGATTAGTACTTTCCTGCAGAAATATTTTCCTCCCAGTGCTAGACATGCTATTTTGTAGGAACATTTTGCTTTTAAATAGGGAGAAAAAGAGGTATTGCCCGAATCTTGGGCAAGGTTTTGTGCTTTGGTTCATGCACAGGCTGGAAGTCCTCTACCTAAGAATGAGCTTCTTGACATATTTTATAATGGACTAACCGAAGAATCTAGGACATACCTAGATAGTTGTGCTGACTGTGTTTTCAGGAATAGGACTCCTAAGGAAGCTGAGGAATTAATGGCTAAAATAAGCAAGAATTATGAAGATTGGACTCCTCCTAAACAAGCTATACCTAAAGTAATTGTACCTGAACCATCTATTCCTGTGCCTATTCCAACATCAAAGAAGAGGGGAGTTATTGAATTAAATGATGAAGTGATGAAGGAAGCTAAGAAATGTCTTAAGGAGAAGGGAATTAAAGCTGCAGATGTCAAGAATTTACCTCCTATAGAAGAATTATGTAAGCCTATTCCCTACTCATCCACTATTGAGGTACACTCTCTCCAACACTTTGATGAAGGTGATATCCCTTACTCTAAACCTCCTGATCAATGCTTAGAAGAATTTGATATCTTTATTGTTAAGCAAGATAACTTTAATAAAAGGGTGCAAAATCATCTAATGGAAAACACTAGAGCTATTGTTGAGTTGAAAGATATTGTGGAAATAACCTCTAATGATGTTAAAATGATTGTTAAACACTTTCAAATGGTTCAAACTCAAATAGATCAACTCGTTAAAGTGCAAAACAACTTGCTAGTTAATGCTGCTAAAGAAAAATATGCTTATGAAATTAGAACTAGAAGTGGTGCTGCTACCCATGATCCTCTATATCCTGAGGGGCATCCCAAAAGAATTGAGCAGGATTCTCAACAAGCTGAAAATAGTGGTTCTACTCGTAAGAAAAGGAAAAAGAAACATAAAATTGTTGTAGAACCCTCTGAACCTGCTATAGATCCAAATAGTATATCTATCTCTGATGCTGAAACTGAAAGTGCTAATGAAGAAAATGTTGTTCCTAATGAAGAAAAAGTTGAAGAAGAACCCAAAAACCACACTAAGAATACTAAATACACCAAAGAAGATTTTATTGCTAAGAAACATGGTAGTGAAAGAGAACCTTGGGTCCAAAAACCTATGCCTTTCCCTGATAAGAAACACAAGTCAAAGGAAGATGAACACTATAATAAGTTTTGTGAGTGGATGAAGCCTTTGTTCTTGCAAATTCCTTTGACTGATGCTATTAAATTGCCCCCTTACTCAAAGTATATGAAGGACATTGTCTCGAATAAAAGGAAGATCCCTAATGAAGAAATTTCTACTTTGCTTGCTAATTATTCCTTCAATGGTAAGGTTCCTAAGAAACTTGGAGACCCAGGGATTCCAACTATCCCTTGCTCTATTAAGAACGGTTATGTTAGAACTGCTTTGTGTGATTTGGGAGCTGGAGTTAGTGTTATGCCTTTCTCTCTCTATAAGAGGCTTCAACTTGAAAAATTAATACCAACTGATATATCTTTGCAAATGGCTGATAAATCTACCACTATTCCCGTGGGTATATGTGAGGATGTACCTGTTCAGGTGGCTCACAATTGCTTGATATTAACTGATTTTGTTGTGCTTGAGATGCCTAAAGATGATAATATGTCTATTATTCTTGGGAGACCTTTTCTTAATACTGCAGGAGCTGTTATTAATTGTAATCAAGGAAAGATGACCCTCAATGTTAATGACAAGGAACATACTGTCTATTTCCCCAAGAAGATTGAAAGGACTTATGGTTTGAATTCAATTGAACATGTTGAAGGCATTCAAGTTGGAGAAATATATTGTCCCATACTAAGAGAAAATTTTGAAACTATTATGATTGGGACCATTGCTATCAAGGTTGAGGTAACATAATCATTAGTGGAATACAAAGTTTTGTCTCATATGAAATTGTTTTGGTAACAAGACCTGATCAACCTTGTTAACAAAAGGATTTCATTGAACAAAACAATGTTTTCACCATGATTATCTCCGCTTACTTCTATTCTCTCCATTTTAGTTTTTGCTTATGCCTAACTTAAAGGCGTTAAAGAAAAGTACTTATTGGGAGATAACCAAAATATTTAGATGAGTCTTGGAAGTTATTACTTCTGTAATAACCGCTCCTTATCCTTTTTATTTGCTTTTTGTGCCAAGAGTAACCTCTAATGAGAGAGAAGTAATGATTGGGAAAGTTGCTGTCCTAAAACAGATTTCTGTGCTTCACCATAAAAATTCATGTAAAATCTCTGAATGTCCTTTTGAGGCGTGAATGTTTGTGCTACTGCCCCAGGTTGTTATCTAACTTTCGTTAGTTCAACACTTTTTGATTTGAGCAACAAAAGGTCTTCGAAAAAATTCATCTTTACCTGCTGGTCTGTTTTGACAGATTTCTGCCATTTTCTGCATTTGCTTCTTGTTGGTTCATTTTTAAGTTCTTTTGGGGAATTGAGCCAGTTTATAGTCTGTCAAGCATATAACTCATATTAGACCTCACTTTCACCTTAACCACATTAAAGATGCTTATGATAGGGGCAATGAGAGCTCAAAGCTAATGAGTACCATACTTTCAGCATTTGGAAGCCTTTCAAACTATTCAAAACCTTTTCATTTCCTTAGTGAGTCTCCACTTATTCTTTGAGCACTTCCTTGAGAGCATAGTGGCAATTCTTAGTTCTATGTGCATTGTCCCAAGACTTGTTGATTGATGCATACCTTGATATTGCTTGTTTTAAACTATTTGTATCTAGTCACTCTTGTAAACTTTGAAGGTGTCCTATGCATTTATGTTTGCTACTCTTTGAGGGACAAGCTGAATGCCACTATGCTATGTTTTCTTTATGTGAAACAAACAAACATCTTGCAAGGCATTGTTATTCATGAATCTTTTGTTTGTGCCTTTTCATGTTCCATCATAGTATTTTTGTCTTATTGCTAGAACTTTGTCTTTCATGTTATGATTGAAGTACTATGATCCCACCTTTGAATGTTTACAAATACTTTGGTCAAGTCTTTGATGGTGCATGTCACCTCAAAAATTATTCTTTCTTTTTATCACTTACCTACTCGAGGACGAGCAGGAGTTAAGCTTGGGGATGTTGATACCTTGCAAATGTATCTATAATTTTTGATGCTCCATGCTTGGTTTTATCCACTTTATTGTGTTTTGTCCACACTTTGGAGTACTTTTCTTATGATTTCTCGGACTAACCTATTAACAAGAGCCACAGTGCCAGCTGCCTGTTTTCTGCTGTTTTTGGTTCCAGGAAAGTCAGAAAATGAATATTCTCGGAATTGGACGGGACAAAAGCCAAAGTGCCTATTTTTCCAGAAGACTCACGGAGCCAGAATACGAGACGGAGGAGGGCCAGGGGCTGGCCACCCCCCCCCCCCCCCCCCAGGCGCGGGTTGGGCCTGGCCGCGCCAAGGCATGGTGTGGTGGCCCCAGGCACCCCCTCGGCCTCTCTCTTCGCCTATAAGAAGCCTTCTGACCTAAAAACTTTGGGAGGTTCGACGTTTTTCCAGAAGGAGTTCCGCTCCACCGCCACCACCAGATTCCACGAAACAGTACCAGAAACTCCATTCTGACACCCTGCTAGGACGGGGAATTGGAGGAGATCATCGCCATCATCATCACCATCGCTTCTCCATCGACCATCCATGTTTCCCCCATCTATGAGTGAGTAATCCCCCACTGTAGGCTATGGGGATGGTAGGGATTGGATGAGATCGTTCATGAAATGGCATCAGATTGTTAGGGCATGGTGCCTAGTATCTTTTATTAGTGCTTTATGACTTTGTTGCGACTTGTTGTGCTTAATGCTTGTCACTAGGGCCCGAGTCCCATGATCTCAAATCTGAACATGTTATTGATTCATTATGATAGTATTGTTTTTGGTCTTATCTGCAAGTTGTATACACACGTTGTTGTCCGGAACCTATGGCTCCGAAGTGATGGAAATCGGGATAACCGGAAGGGAATGGCTTCGATGTGAGGATCACATGTGTTCACAGAGTGTTAATGCTTTGCTCCAGTGCTCTATTAAAAGGAGCACCTTAATTGCCAGTAGTTCCCTAGAGGCCCCGCTGCAAACGGGCTGGCAGGACAAAAGATGTTGTGCAAGTTCTCATTGCGAGCACGTATGACTATATAGGGAACACATGCCTAGGATTGTCTAGTACTTGGGTGCTTTATCTTATTTATCTGTAATTGCCCTATGTTCCGATTGCTATGTGAATTGTCTTGTCCATGCAACGCCGGTCCATCCATCCCTATGCCTACCGCACTCGAATCCCATTGTTTACTGCTTTTGTTACTACTATCTTTACTTTACTACTGCTATTACTTTACTATTCCTATTACAAAACTGTTGCTACTGATAAACTGCTGTGAGCAAGATTATTTCCAGGTGCAGCTGAATTGACAACTCAGTTGTTAAGGCTTATAAATATTCTTTGGCTCCCCTTGTGTCGAATCAATAAATTGGGTTTCACTTCCCTCGAAAATACTGCGATACACCCCCTATACTTGTGGGTCATCAGTCTTGCTTGTTGCAAGATCATTATTCGTTTAAATAAGGAACAAATGGTTGTTCAATTTATATGAATGATATTTTCTATGTTCATGCCCCTATGTGCGATGGTTTATTCTTACTTGATCTTGATTGTGATACACACATCCATAGTGTTGATGCTAAACATTGTAAGCCTAATGATGATAATTCCATGTTTATGTGGTATTGCCGTCTTGGTCACATTGGCGTTAAATGCATGAAGAAGCTTCATTCAGAAGGGCTTCTTGGATCATTGGATTTCGAATCCCTTGATACATGTGAGCCATGCCTCATGGGCAATATGACTAGGACACCATTCTTGGGGACAATGGAGAGAGCTGTAGACCTACTGGGAATCATACATACGAATGTATATGGACCAATGAGCATCTCAACACGCAATGGTTATCGTTACTTTGTTACCTTTACTGGCGACTTAAGCAGATATGGATATATCTACTTAATGAAGCACAAGTCTAAAACCTTTGAAAAGTTCAAGAAATTTCAGAAAGAAGTAGAGAATCAACTTAACAAGAGAATCAAGCATCTTCGATCGGATCAGGGAGGCGAGTATTTGAGTTATGAGTTTAACATGCACTTAAAGGACTATGGGATTATCCCACAACGTACGCTAGTTGGAACACCATAGCGTAATGGTGTGTCTGAACGATGTAACCGAACCATATTAGATAGTGTGCGGTCCATGATGTCTTTAATTGAGTTGTCTGTGTCTTTTTGGGGATACGCGTTGGAAACCGCTGCTTTTATGTTAAACCGAGCACCATCCAAATCCATGGAGACAACTTGTAACACCCTAAAAACATTAATCAAGATTATCAAGTTCTAATAACCCAAATTTAGGGTTAACAAAAACTTTTATTCCAAAAATCTATATGAATGCATGTGTGTTTTGCCTTAGTGTATGATTGAGTTCTTTTGCCATGTTTGATTGCTACAAATGATGAGAAATTGTTTAAAGATGAATACTACATCATCTAGGCCAATTACAAACAAAATCTAAAGAAAAAGAAATCAAATATGAATTAAATAAGCTAATGGTTATTTTGACCAAAGTTAACCACTAGGCCACTTTGAGTGTTCCTAGAAAAGAATTTCTAACAGAAACATTTCTACTTCTTTTCACCCCTTGCTAGACCAAGTAAAAGTGAACCAAGGCCCACTTTACAAACTCACAGAAACTATTTCAAATCTATTTAAAGGATAGTTCAAATTGGAATCAAGTTCATATGGTAAGATCACCATTTTGCAAAAATCAACTAAATCAATTCACCTTGCCTTTTCCAAGCAACCATAGACACTCAAGCATAAGATAAGATCACTCACCAAATTTCATTCAAAATTTTCAAACTCCAGTTCTTTCGGCCATTTAATCAAACACCTTGCAGACATAATTTAAACCTGGCCTAACTTCACTATTTTGAGCAGTGATCACCCAACCAAAATTGTCCCCTCTTCACTCCCCTGTCTCCCCCAGTGTCTAGCAATGCATGGACAACCACCCCCCTTGCCGTTGCGCTAGTGCAGCGTTGCCCGAAAACTGCCACGCCGGCCGACCATGAACTGCTCGCAGCAGACGACGCCCCCCTCTCCCATGACGCGCAGGAGATAGGCGACCATCCACCACCACTCCATGTCTAGCCCTTGACCGCAGCCAGGCCCTGGACCACCCCAGCAACGCCGCACCCAGTGTCTATGTGCCGTGCCGAGAGCGCGCCAGAGCGCCGCAGCCTACCAGCTCGCACGCACCGCGCCTCGCCCTTACCTCGCGTGCATAGTCTCGCCTTAACCCCAGCTAGCCCCTAGACACCCCCGTTCGCCGCCACGCGACCCGTAGCCCCCGTGCGCCGTCTCAAACACCGTCGGTTCCGCGCAGAGCATCGCACGCGCCCGACCGTTCTAGACCACCTCGTGTCGTGCCATTACGCCCATGATGACCACCAGAGAGCACTGCGTCGCCCCTACCCTCAGCCATGCCGATAGCCCGATGTACCACCGTCGCCGGAGACGCCAGCCCATCCCGCTCGGTCCCCTCGTCGGTGTATAAATATAGGCCCTCTCTGCCTCAATTCTCCACACCACCTCACTCCCCACTCCTCACAGACCCTTCCACACTTCTCCCCGGAGCAAGGCGAGCACCGCTTCGCCGGAATTTAGCTAGAGCCCGTCGTTGTAGTGAAGGAAGGGCATCGTCGATTGGAGCCGCCCCAGGAGCTGCCGCGACCATCGTTCGAACCTCCATCGTTGACAACATCGTTCGCCCCTATCGCCGACTCTAGTTGGAGCCCTGGTGAGCCTCACACGATCCCCACCGCCGTGTTAGGGTTTAGACCTCGCCGGAGCAGTTCGTCGTCGACGATGAACCTCAGCCGTTAGATCGTGTTCTAATCATAGGGCCTAGATTGCACGATATTGTTTCGGTTAGATTGAGTCGCTGACTAGTGGGACACCCCTGTCAGCAGCCCGCTACGCCGCGCTGTGCAGATTGGGCCGGCCTAGTTAGTTTCCCACGCAAGCCTGTGAATTCAAATAGCTATTTTCCAATTTAGTTAAAACCAGATTCTGTCAGTAGATTCAAAAATCAATTCGAAGAGATTCACTCAACCAAATTGCATGATTCCAATTTTGTTAGAAAGGTATTCAAATTAGCTATCCAAGCCCATTGGATTCAAATCATTTCGAGTTAGAGATCACCTATACCAAAAATAACAAGACAAAGACTTTTCCAACTTCAAACATTTTTCAAAAATCAACCATAAATGCTTTTGAGTTGATTCCAACTCTCAAAAATCACATTTGATAAGATCTATCTGAATATGTAAAAATATTTAGGTTTGCATGCAGTAACATTGTACTAGTACCAAAAGAATGCTAGTTAGGCATTTCTAGTCACTTTAATTCTATTAAATGATAATATTAAACTTTATAAAATATGACCACCACTTTAAATCACATTCCCATGTATTAGAATATGTGGTGATGACATGTGTCAACATGATCCCATATTTTAATTGGAGAATATTAAATCTTAAGTATTTTCAATGAGTAGAAATTACTTTTCTAAAATAAGGTAAATAAGATTAAGTCTTTATTTCATGTAATGAGTGTGATGATGCTAGATCATCAAATGTAAGCCTTAGTGTGATAAATAGAAATAGTTAAGTATTGTTTGGTGATTTTGTACCCCGTATTCATTTATAGATGATAGTACTGACCCGGGATACGAGGAGGAGGAGTACTACCAAGAAGAAGAAGAAAACTTCAACCACTGCACTACTCAAGGCAAGGTAACACTTGCAAGTTTCTAACTATGCAAGTTAACACTTGCCCACTTGATAACCTAAGCAGAATGCATTAGGCATGCTTGGTTATATAACTTTGATTATACCAATCCCAAGTTTTACTTGGAAGCTTTATTCTTCTACTTTACCAAAGTTCTTTACTTTTAGTCAGTACTTTGTGGGTATTGGAAAAATAGTATAGATACCATAAAGAAGTATAAAACTAGGCCTAACTAGTTATACTTAGATGTCATTCCAAGGAATGAGATTAGAGTTGGATAGTTACACTTGATTAGCACCCCTCATTAGTGAACACTCTCAACTTTAGTGGCTAGTGGTAATCATAAAAGTTGATCACTTTAGATGGGAATACTTGGTGAAAAAGGATTATGAAAACCTTGGAATGAGGTTTCATTCTATTGAAAGGTTTTGACATGTGTTATGGACACAAAAGGATTTGAGGATGAAAATGTTGAGGCATGAGCCTTAACCCTTTATAAAAACTAATGGTTGGGTTCGGATGCGATACCATTCCAATTTTACCGTACAACCACAATATCTGAATTGGGTAGGGCTTAACTGGAAGTTTATATGCCTTAGTATGGGTTCCCTCGTGGAAAGAGGTTGATCTGAGGCTACCTCATGAGTGTGAATTGTCCACCTATGCAGTGCCCAGGATGGCAGATGGCCATGGCTGGGAGGCCAAGCTCATAGGGGAGGTGCCTATACTAGAGTGTGTAATTGAAGGTTAGGATTGATTATCCGCATACGAAGTATGATGATTCAGGGTTATCCTTGACGAATGTATCGAATTTTGTGGTGAAAGTGTACTATCTCTACAGAGTGTCAAACTATTCGAATAGCCGCACCCGGTCATGGACAGTTGGAGTGGCCATACTATTCCGCCGTCAGATGTTTTCAAAATGACTTGTGAAGTGAACTATGTTTTTGACTTCATCACAACAGGGTTATGGATATGAAAACTAGGTTCCCACTTAAAGTGATTTAGAACATTAACTTAGTTTTATTTACTTCTAAACTCAGCTTTAGATAAACCTGGCTTTTTGCAAATAAACCTAGAGCTTAAGATTCCTACTAGAACTACCTTACTTGTTAGTGATAGTTTGCGAGTACTTAAAGAGTACTCATGGCTTTGTCCCTAGCTATTCCCATGGCCAGACTATGAGGAGGACTACTAGGATGATGGACAGCAGGAAGTCTACGACAACTAGGATCATCTCTCATCATCATTGCCTGTGACTCTGAAGATAGAGCCCCTACTACGTTTATTTTCCGCTTCTTGATTTGTATTAAAACTGGATCATGAGATCCTTTATTTGTAAGACCTTATTATGGTTTGTAATGGATGATGTACTGTGATATCAATATGTTATGTCTCGCAAAAATGGTAATCCTGGGATTGCGAGGTATGGCTTAACAGGCATATGGGATTAAAAATCCGGGTGTTGACACAACTCCATATGAGATATGGTATGGACAGAAGCCAAAGTTCTTGTTTCTAAAAGTTTGGGGTTGTGAGGCTTACGTCAAGAAACTGCAGCCTGACAAACTCGAACCCAAATCGGAAAAATGTATCTTTGTGGGATATCCAAGGGAAACCATTGGGTATACTTTCTACAACCAGGCCAAAGGCAAAACGTTTGTCGCAAAAACCGGCACTTTCTTGAGAAAGAGTTTCTTGATAAAGGAGTTAGTGGAAGGAAAATTGAGTTAGATGAAGTTGTTGATCTATCTCTCCAAATTCTGAGTAGCACAACGGAAGCAGTTCTGAAACCGCTCTCCAACATGGAGGAAGAGCCCAATGATGATGATCAAAGCAACAACATCGAAACTCCTGTGGTTCTCTACAAGAATTCGTGCCACTCCAGATTGGTACAGTAGCCTTGTGATGTCTGTCATCCTAGATGAACAGGAAGAACCTGCAAACTACAAAGAAGCTATGGATAGTGATGACTCCGAGAAATGGCTAGAAGCCATGAAATCCGAAATAGGATCCATGTATGAGAACCAAGTTTGAACCTTGGTAGATCTTCCAGAAGGCCGCAAGGCCGTGGAAATAAATGGATTTTTAAGAAAGAGACAGATGCGAATGGTAATGTGACCGTTCACAAAGCTCGACTTGTCACAAAGGGGAAAAATTCAAGGAGTTGATTACGATGAGACTTATTCTCCCATAGTGATGCTTAAGGCTATCCGGATTTTGATAGCAATTGATGCACATTTCAACTATGAAATTTGGCAGGTGGATGTCAAGACCGCATTCCTCAATGGTCACATTGATGAAGAGTTGTATATGATGCAACCAGAAGGTTTTGTTGATCCTAAGGATGCTGGAAAGGTATGCAAGCTTCAGCGGTCCATTTATGGATTGAAGCAGGCATCTCGGAGCTAGAACCAACGTTTTGATCAAGTGATCAAGAGTTTTGGATTTGTCCAAAATCAACAAGAATTCTGTGTTTACAAGAAAGCGAGTGGGAGCTCAGTTGTTTTCTTAGTAGTATATGTGGATGACATATTAATCATGGGAAACTATGTGGATCTTATGAGAAGCGTGAAAGCACATTTGAGTAGTCGATTTTCCATGAAGGATCTAGGTGAAGCTGCATACATATTAGGCATCAAGATCTATACAGATAGATCAAGACGCTTAATTGCATTAAGTCAGAGTACTTACATGGAAAAGATGTTGAAAAGGTTCAAACTGGACAATGCCAAAAAGGGCTCTGTGCCAATGATGAAGAGTTGCAAGATGAGTGTGACTCAATGTCCGGTAACGGATAATGATAGAGAAAAGATGTCCTACATCCCCTATGCCTCAGCCATAGGATCTATCATGTATGCAATGTTAAGTACACGACCTAGTATGTCATTGGCTCTTAGTTTGACGAGCCGATACCAAAGTAATCCAGGACCAGATCACTGGACAGCTGTGAAGAATATCCTAAAGTATCTTAAAAGAACAAAGGATATGTTCCTAATCTATGGAGGAAGTGATGAAGCTCTAAACGTAACGGCTTACGTGGATGCGAGCTAGAACTCAGATCATGATGACTCGAAGTTTCAAACAGGATTTGTGTTCCTAGTAAATGGTGGGGCGGTAAGCTAGAAGAGTAAGAAGCAATCGGTGGTGGCGCAGTCTTCAATGGTGTATGAATACATTGTTGCGGCTGATGCAGCGAATGAAGCTATTTGGCTAAGGAATTTCGTCATTGAACTAGGAATTTTTCAAATGTGCATGACCCCGTGATGATCTATTGTGATAACACGGGAGCTATTGCAAACGCAAAGGAACCAAGGAATCATTCCACAGCCAAACACATCAAGCTTAGATTTCACGTCATCCGACTGAATGTTGATGAAGGTGAAGTCAAGATTTGCAAAGTAGATACGGAACTAAATGTGGCAGATCCGTTGACTAAAGCTCTCCTACAAGACAAGCACAAACAACACTGAGATTCCATTGGTGTTAGGTTCCTGCCTATTGTAAACTAGTTTTATTTGTACTCTAGTACAAGTGGGAGACTGAAGGAGTTATGCCCTAGAGGCAAATAATAAAGTGTATTATTTGATATATCTCCTATATGTTCATAATATGTTTCATATTGTGCTATAACTGTGTTAATACGAACGTTAATACATGTGTGGTATGTAAAAAACCGTGTCTCTAGTTACCTCTAGCGAACTAGTTCATTGGTCATGAGGATGGTCTGGGTTTCAAAATCATGGTCATTTATGCCAATTGACAATGGGGTCATGTTATTAGTTGAATAACATGATATACAAACATCCGACCGTTATATCTTGAATGAGATCTAGTTACAAAGTTCGCCATTGATGATAAAACAAAGAGAACCTCGCAACCCGATCCTTTGACTGTGAGGTAATGCAAATCACCATTCTGGAGGAAGTTTAGATGGTTATCAAGAATCATCCCGTAAAAGGTTGATCAAAAAGGTGCCACTCAGGTTTTCCAAAGGGATGCGTAGAGGAGTACATATCAAGACCAGTATTTGTCTAATCCATGTAACAGATAGATACATGTGGCCATCTTGGTGACGTTGCATTAATGAAGCTTGCAAGCATGTGACTTGGTCACGGAATGCAACGACATGAGAACGAGTAAACAAGTTCATCGGTAACAATACCTAACTAAGGTATGGAGACACCGAAGATCAAGTCTCGGATGAATTAGGTATCAAATGACAAAGGGAATAGGAAACGACTATCTCACGGTTCGAGCGATTATATTCGTGAAACGCACGGGGGTCACATGGCCATCCAGGTCCCTCTATTGATCATTGATGTGAGAATGGTCTTGATCATGTCCGGAGTGTTTCTGAACCGAAGTATGTCACGCTTAAGGGTGGGGACGCTTAGGGTAGATGAGGTATCGTAGGAGAAATAGAAAGAGAGAAACCGGAATAGTTCTGGGTAACATCCGATGGAGATCGGAAGGGGTCTGGAAGATGTTCTGGAGAAAGGAATATGATAATATATGTATTTGAATGTTAATTAGAGAATTAATATTAAATTAATATTTTATTTTATTATTAAAGGCTTCCTAATGCTAATGGGCCTCACCCGAAGGGAGGCCCAATAGGGCATGGCGCCTAGGGAGAGGGGGCCAGCCGGCCTAGGCTTGGTGGGCCGCCCCAATGGAGCCTACCTAGGGTCAGCGACTGCCCCTAGGTGGTTGGCGGGTGTGGGGATTAGTCCCACACCGCCTGGCCCCTGGGTGGTGCGCCCCCTCCCACTATATACAGGGGTCCCCCCTCCCCTTTGAAAACACACCATTCTCTTTCATTCTCTCTCTCATCCATTGAGGACTTCTCCGTAATATTGGGGAGGACCTTGTGAGTGAGTTCTCCACCTTCACACCACCGTCGTGTGATCAGCGATCTGGCATCGACTTCTTCCGCTGCTCGGCTGGATCGGAGTCCGGTTGACGTCACCTACACCAGACGTGTGACAAACTTCAGAGGCACCACACTTGAGGTGCTGCTCGTCTTCATCAATATACGCCTTCCTGCGTAAGGCGTGCATCGGTCTTCAAAAGGTATGAATACCGTCTTTCTCTTCCGTTACTTGTGTCTACATAGTATAGATCCTGGTATTAGTGTTCGAGTAGATAGAATTTTTTGTTTTCTGCTACAGAACCCCTTCAGTAACATGTATAAGTTACTCCACTATGTTATTACCTTCATAGTGGTGAGTAACATACAAGTGGTGACATGCAAAGCATCATTTATTAGGTGATAGACTTATTTCGCCTTTGTATGCGTGATGTTAGAGTAACCAAATATGTTACTACTCCATCTTCCTTTCTCTTTATTAACTCACTACCACATAAGCAATTTTGCTGAGTTGGTCCCTTAGTTACTCTTAAAGTTACTTGCACTATGACTAGCCTATGTGATTTGACGATGAAACTAGGTATGTGGTGAGAGAGAGCGCTAGACGAGTCCATCATGAATGGTTTTGGAAGCCGATTTGTAATGTTATGACAGCGTATATCCGATCATGCAAGAATGCATCCATTTTCATGAAGTGCTGAATTAATGATGAAATGTTGGGTGTTTTGGAAGAAGAAACTTGTTTGGTTTTTTCTTTTGGGGCTTTCTTGTCCGGGCGCCATGAGAATTCTCATTTTGTAATTGATTTCACTATGGGCTATGGTGAAGAGGCAAAGCTAAGACCAACTCTAATAGACCACCGTAGAAGTGGTCAAACCCTTATAATTTTCGGTTTTGAAGGTTTTGGTTGAAAAAGTGTTCACACCATAAAAGTGGATGAACCGTAAATATTTTCAAGGGCACCAAAAATCCACAGCCGAAGCCCTTATATTTGATGGCTCGGAGGCCAAACAAAGGGTGCCCCGTATACCGGTCAAAGCTAGCATTTGATAGATTTCTTGCCCCAATTGTCACCGGCACCGGAGTCGTCGGAATCCGACGAAATTTGTCGCATCTGGTCCTTCTCCGTCGTCTTCAACCATGCACGTGTCGATATGGTGAGATCCCTATCCAATTCACCTGCTTTTCCCTCTCGTTTTTGTATCGCAACCGCTCCTCCTCCGCTGTCACCGCCATGGTCATTCATGTCACATGGCCAAAAGCGATGGATAACGGCTTGGGGGAGGGGAGGCGGGGAACGACGAGGGGTGGCAGGGGTGAACGACGGGCACCCAGTGAGCAAGGAAGAAGGAAACAATTGAAGAAGACCACCCAAGAATTATTCGATTGCGGCGGAGGATTTTCACTTTTGCGGGTGGCGTTAGGCCAACATTTTGCATGGCCCATAAAGATCTTTTTCAGACCACATGTCTGCTAGAGTCTAGGGCACGTACAATGGTTGATAAGACCGTCTTATCTTAATTCCGCCATGTATTCTAGAGATAACTATAAAATATGATGTACAATGATTGATTTTTTAGTCTTATCTCTAATAAGTAGAGATCCTAGATTTGTGGTGAGAGAGACTATTACTAAGAGATGATCTCTTAGCTAAGAGAAGACAAACCTCTTTTTTTACGCTTCATTTCTCCATGTCACCTATCATCCCAGGTAGCATTGCTATGATATGACTAAGATATAACCATTTTTTTTGAACAAAGATAGGTCCCGAAGGACCTAGATACTGCGATTAAATGCGGTGGGTACAAATACAACAAGGACCAAAAGAAAAAGAAATTACACTCAGGTCCTCAACTATTACATCCAGCACCCTGCAGGTTGAAGTTGAAACGCAATCCAATCCCTGCAAACCGCACCTCGCTCGCCTCAGAACGCAGCCGTTGTCGCCGACGCCAGGGACGACACCACTTGGGCCAGCAACCACGTGAGTCGCCGCGCTGAGGGAGAAGAAAAGCCGCCCATGGCGGTTGAAGAAGCTCGGGCTCCACAAGCACCCGAGTGCGGCGTGGCCATCCTCTTGGCCAGAGATAGCGGTTGGCGAAGAGCTTCCGCTTGGAGAACGCCGAAGAAATCGCAATATCGCCGCCTGAGAAGGGCTCCAGGCGGCCCCCTTCTTTGCAGACTGCATTGGCGACAGGCCCTCGCCCCTTCTTTCCCTCGCCACCACGGCCGGTCGAGAGAAGGTCGAAGAACTGGTCGCCCTCGTAGTCGCAAGGAAGCCCGCGAGCTTTATGTCCGAGCCGCCGAGACTGCTCCTCCACCTGCAGGCTCCATCCACTGGAGCAAGAAGAAGGAGGAGGTCTAGCGACCTCCTGACGTCGCTCGCCAGCGCCCAGGAGTAACTCGAAGGCTGAGTGATTTGCTGCCGCCCACCAGAACCCGGTCCACTCCCCCGTCGCCACGGCCGGCCAGAGCAGACACCAGATCTGGGGTCAACACCTCCACACCCACCGCCCAAGCAGCTTTATTCGAGATGGCAGCGCTCACCGCCGTCTCCTCCCACCCACCATGGACGAGAAGGAGCCCAACGAGGAGTCCTAGAACGCCTGGGATCTGGCTGCTCAGACCCCTAGATCTGCCGTCAACAACAGGCATAGAGCCCACTACCGGCATGACGCCACTAATTCTACTACTAGCTACTCCGGCGCCACTTCCCATCCATCTCCAACCGGCTATTCCGGTGGAGAGGAGCCGGGAAGGGTCCGATCGGTGGAGGGGAACGCTCTGGTACTGTAGCACGAGAGGGAGGGGAGAGGAGGAGAGTGGTGCGCGGATCGCAGTTGCAGCTCACACGCGGTCTTCCGGGAGATTTATGAGTTGATTAATCAGACAGCAAGGCAAATGGCATCAATTATCTCCCGTATCGGGGAACCGATCTCTCTCGGTGGGCTCCCCGATGACGAGGCGAAGGACGGGGTCCGTCGTCCGTCGACGATTCGGACGGACCGGGTTCTCCACGCCGGCAGATTCGAGGTGCGACGGGAACGCGTCCCGTGGGCGGCAGCGCCGCGGACGCTAACCTCTGCTTAATTAAGCCACCGCCACGGGGGGCCAGCACCGGTGCGGACCCGGCTGCCAGCCAGCGTCTCCTCCGGATAAAGACTCCAAGCGCCGTGCTCGCGCACCGTGTTCTCCCGCGGAGCCCGCGGGGTTGGCGTGGAGCGGACGCGCGTGGTGAGGCGTGGCCAGGGCGACTTGCGCGACAGGGACGCGGCGGCACCACGTACCGCACGTCGCCTTTTTCCCTCTCTCTCTCTGGTCTCATCGTCTCGTTTCGGCGTCTGGTTGGGTGGCGTCGCGTTGGGTACAGCGCCCGGAAGCGAAAGCGAGGACGTACCGGCGCGGTGCTGCATGCAGAACCCGTGTGGCCGTGGCCGTGCGGAGGGAATCCGGATGAGTGACGAGGCTAGCGCTAGCCGCCGTGTCGAGACGTACTGGGCGAGCGGCGACGCGTTTCCCATGATGCGCCGGAACGGACGGACCACGCGCGCGCCACCGTGTGGGCGTCGTGGGCAGGTTGGACGGATGGGTGGTACAGCCGCGGCGGGATGCTGCCCAAGTGCCGAGTGCTGGGCGAACCATGCTTTGAACCTGCGCGTCGGCGTGGAAGGGTGTTTGTTCCTGTCGCCTGTCGGGTTGGACTGGTGCATGGTTAACCGCACCCACAGATGCCTTTGCTCAATGATTTCCGTGATTAAAGACAGTATATGGAAGGTCCGGCAGAAATTCGTCGGATTGGATCGAAAATCCATCCGACACCTCAGACCAACTCAGCGCTCGGCATTGACACGGAGGCGCCGGATATAGAAAGAAAAAGGCGGGAAACGGCCGACCCGCTAAGTGGAGCCAAGATGTCAGTGAGAGCGGCTGTTCATCCTCATCGCCTCGGCTCCCACACGAATCAATGGCGCTGGCGGTTAGCCTTTCCCTAGGCACGACAGGCTGACGGATCCAATCGCCACCCATGCGGCGCCGTTCGGCGAGCCAGCGCCTAGGCTTCACCCACCGATTTTTCACGCGTGCTACACCCCTCCCGTCTTTTCGCCGCAGATAAATACGCCCTACTTCGCTATCCGTTCTCTACTCAAACACCCCCCCTCTCCCCTTAAACACTGGCGAACCCTCGGGAGCGATGGCAGAGCGTTACCCGGGTGACGGCGCGGCGGCGAACGGCTTCGGTTGCCGCTCCCTCAATGAGTGGGAGGGCCGCCTCCTGTACGAGGCCAACTACCCGCGTGCCGCCGGACTTCCGCCCACCGCCAGGCTGTGTGCTCAACGTCGGCAGTGTGCCCACCCCCTCCTCCCTAGGGCGTCGACATGATCGGCGAGATCCAGGCGGTGCTTGCCGAGATGTCCGACGAGGACCGCGCGGACCCACGCTACTTCCCGACAACCACGAGACGTGGACGGAGTACTTCCGCGAGCGCCACGAGCAGGAGATGGCGGCCTATGAGGGCCCGCCTCCGGCGCCGCTCAGGAGGAACACCGCATGTCGACGCGTATGGTGGGGTGTGCCAGGACGCACACTCATCGCCCTCCTCGAGCACATCAAGGCCAACAACACGTCGTGGCTCACCTACCCGCCGAGGACACCGATGACCCTCTCCCACTACCGAGGTAGCTCCTGGATACCAAGGAGGATGGGAGGCGCATAGGCCTCCCGCTCCCCCGCGAAGTGCGGTGGCATGGGGCCTCCTGCCTATGAAGCGCGAACCGTCTTCGCCGCCATCTTCGGTGATAGCCACGACGCTCTGCCTTCCTCCTCGGAGTTCGCGTGGCATCACCATCGGTGAGGCCCGCGCGTCGCCGCCAACCTCACCTACCAGTCACCTCCCTGTTGTCCGGTCGAAGAAGGAGCTAGTGCCTTCGCCGGAGGACGAGTAGGATAGCTACGTCCTCAGGATGGTGATGGAGGCCTCCCTCAACGATGTGCCGTCGATGCGGCTCGCCAATGCTCTCGCCTAGTCCAAGGCGGAGTTTGAGCGGGAGGAGGCCGCGTGCCAGCGGGAGCTCCTGTGCGCCGCCCGTCGTCGGTCACGCCGTCAGGTCGTCGTCCTAGACAACACCGACTCCGACGAAGCCGGCCCGAGCAGTAGGCATGCATGAGTCGGCGATGCCTGCCAGGGTAGCAGCCGCCGGCCGTCGAGCGACGACGATGACGACGCAGCGCCAACGACACGCAGTTCTACCGGCGGCTCGGCATGAACTAGGCCGCTCCCAGCGCTGGCGAAGTGCTATTTAGTTTTTAACCTATTTTAGTTATTTTTTGGCCTAAATAGCCTCTGTATGTTCGATCCCCTTATGTATGGACAAATTTCGCCTTATATGCTATATATCACCAAATTAGTACGAATTTCGCCCAAATTTGCTAGCATTTTTTTTGCCTAAATTAGATTTAAATTCTGAAAAATTATGTGCTTTCGCTGGCGACACCCGGGCTCGTGACTGGGAAGTTTTAGGCCCCTGGACCGAAAACTTCATCCATCTGGCAAAAACAATCTCCGGAGTAGGGTTTTGGGGCCTCCAACGAGTGGAGGTGATTCAATAATCTTTTATGTGGTTATATATATTCCGAATGGTAGTCCTCAAAATTTGTTCTAAAAAGAGTGTACATCTAGATTATCAGTGCACTTAATAAATGCAATTAGCTCCTCGTAATCACTCCCCAACTTCATTCTCCAATCTCCAATCTTCTCCTTTATATCATCCACCAACCCGCATTCTTCTCTTCAATTTATATTGGTACTCACAAAAGAAGAGAGAACTAATTTGTCAACTATTTCCTCGATGTCCACTTATTTGCGGAGGGAGCACTGCTCATGCTGAAATTCAACACTGATGCCTACACATCAGTAGGCGTAAATCATGCTGGTTGGGGCGTGGTCACCATCACCATCACCACCAAGTTCACCCAGAAGCAAGCTCGGCCTATCACGAAGAGGTAGACAACAGCCTCTGGTCTCTCTCAAGTTGGGCAGTGGTCAAGAGACTGAGTTACATAACTAACTATTTTCTTGTATTTTCAAAAGGCGCACAAGTTTTAACATGTTGCACATCTACAATCTTCTTTTACATGCAAGTTTTCCGCATGGGGTCTAAGATGACAGGAAGAACCATAAACCATCGTGCACTCAATTCTCACGTCCTTTACAGAAACCATGAACTGCAACCCAAAACTTCAGATGAAGCAAGCTCAGCCTATCACGAAGAGGTAGACAACAGCCTCTAGTCTCTCTCAAGTTGCGCAATGGTCAAGATACTGAGTTACATAACTATTTTCTTGTCATTTTGAGAAAAAAAAAACTATTTTCAAAAGGGGCACAAGTTTTAACATGTTTCACATCTACAATGGCAGGAAGAACCCTAAACCATTCTGCACTTAATTCTCATGTCCTTTACAGAAACAGGATACCCATTTTCTATTACATCCGCAACAGAAATGACAAGGTAACCGATTGCCCATTCAGTTTCTTAATCATGATTGAATACGACGTTTAACAGGGTGTAAGACGGATACAGACAAGACGCTGCATAATCATCACATCGGCAAGCAGCAAATAACGTTAGAGCTCTCGTTTAAAAAATAAAATAACGCTAGAGCTTGTCTCAGTACTAACAAATGTTCCATCATTTCTTTAGTCAAATGTTGGAGGGAGGAGCAATCAGGTCCTATCTACAGATGACTTCACCACCACCGATGCATTGAACAATCCTCATCGGCGCATAGCTTAGCTAGCCATGGCGCGGCCAGACTGAACCATACACATCCTTCTTCGTGTACCTCCGATCCCACGACCATGGGACATCTGAAAATAAAACAACATTTTAGGTTTTACTGCCCAAAGTATGAGATCATTCATCATCATGACACGAGCTAACCTTCAGCTCCGTACAGCTGTGGAGGGAGTTGATAAGGCACTGGCAGTCTGACAACTTCTGCAGACGGATCATTTTCTTCATCGCCTTGCCAGCAAAGTGTGACCAGCTTCGTTTTTATGCTCTTACCAAGGGCAAGTTTGTCCTGGGGTGTAAGCACGAGAAATGAAGGCTCATGAAAGAGGCAGATTTGCAAAGAGATAAGTAATATAATGATAAGAAGGAACAATTTGGCGCTACCTGGTTTGAGCGGTTCTTCTCTGTGCATGAAAATTGTGGTACAGACTGGAGAGCTTTGGGCAAGAACAATACACCTAACTGAAAAGAGGTCAAATGACAAGTCATGATCCCTGTGCTAACTATTCAATTAGTCAGCTATTTGTGCTTATAAGCAGTGCTTTTTCATTGAATTTCTGTAATCTAGTGTGGCCAGAAAACCATACAAATGCAACAAGCATCATAATTGGGTACCTCATATGACCGTATCATCAGCTGTGTATTGTTCTTCTGCAGTGCACCCCAAGCAGCTTTGCTCAAATTTGATGAGGTAAGCAGAAACCATCTGATGGGGATATACAAGATTAAAGGCAAGTAAACCATTTACCACGCCCCTCCTACTTTCAACAGAGTCCAGATTAGGTCCTACAAGTCCAGCTTCTTAACCGCTTCAACTTTGAGAATCAGTACAAATCACCTACATATGTTGGTTTTCAAAGCTGGTTGCTGTGCTAGCTATTTAGTACTGTATGTTGTATCCCGGTCAATGTATTTGACTGTAGCTCAGTCAGATGCCATGTGAGCAAAACCATCACCAGTACCATTTGTGCTGTGAAAGTAGCACTGGTTTTCGAAGTTGACAGTGTTGAATAACTTTAGATGGTCTAATCTGGACTTTCATGAAAGCAGAGGGGTTATTCCTTCCAATAATGATCATCGAAGAACTGGCTATAAGAACTTACGCGATATTTTGACCATTATAACGAGTAAAAGTTTTTATGTGAGGCATAGCACGGCTGTAAAAAAATAAGATCAGAATATCAGTTTGCATCAGACTCAGTAATAAGAGAACTTGTTCCTAAAGAAGAAAAACTGAAAGATACAAAAAGTAAAGATGCACATCTTTTGCAGGCGACATCAGTATATCAGCTAAAGATGCCCACAGTAAATGAGTAGTCCAGAGAATAGTCATAATCATTATATTACATACTAATACAAAGAAGTTCTATTGTTTAGGTTATAATGGGATTATTCATTGCAAGTAAGCAAAATCCACCTGGTAAAGGATTTTTAGGACCTTATTTTGCCAAGCACTCCAGATGAGACGAAACCAGTAAACCTCAACATCACAAGGCCACAGCTATGCCATGCAGAATAATCTGTTTGAATTGGGTGTCATGACGGAGTATGCCAGGATTACAAGAAAAACATCTCCAACATTAGCTCTTTTAGTTCAAGTGCTATATTTTGGCAAAGGTTAATTTAAAGGCTATACCACAAATGGGTGTAGGAAAAGGCTATACCACAAATATAAAGGCCAAAGAACACCAAGTACGAGTGTATATTTGCTGCCAAGTGCCAAGTTACAAGTCTTCTGATCATGGCTACCATGAGACAAAACCAGACAGCCGAAGCAGATCCTCTTGTGATATATGGCACACATACCACACGAAAGGGATTAACCCATTGTGCTGTTCTGAAAACTAGATAAATCTAAAGTTGTATGGTAGCAGATAATTTGCAGAATGGGTCGATAACTGGTACGTATAACATCCTACTGGATTAGTAAACACTGAAATTTCATTGGACCAACATGTAGCTGCAAGAAAAGAGAACATACCAGCGGCCTACATGGTCTGCTTTCCACCTGGACCAATATTTTCTCAAGAAATCTTTCTCAACATTCTTTTGAGGACTTGGAATGCAACTGCCAGCTGCATACCCCTGATATAAAATATTAAAAACACACAAAAACAGGTAAATAAGATAGTGATATTTAAGTAAAAAGGACTAGACAAATTCTTAGGATGGATCTTGTTCTTGCCAACATTGATCTAAAAAGTGAACACAGAAATTTTATATGTTTCTACGATTTTGGAGCCAGTACTGATCTCATATTACCAAGCTCGAAAGTCTCAACAAGGTCAAGAAAGACCAAACAACAAGGGGCCATTCACAAATGAAGAACGCATTTCACGATGATAAAGCTTTTAAAGAGCTCAAATTTATACCTCTATTGAGCACCTAACATCCTCCACTGTAGGCCAGACAATCAGTGGTTTCCCAATTCCCAATGGTGATCCATCCTCTGCTTTACCAGCTGATAATGAGTATGCAAACTCACTCATCCATTTCTCATCAAGTGACCCCAAAGAAGAAAACTGCATGCACGAAGAAATTAATGCAACACATGCTTCAAGAAGTCAAACATTAGTGGTAAACGATGACAAATTGCATTGCCAACTTTTCAGTAAACTGAAAAGGAGTATGAATGCCAACTTTTTTAGTGATATTGATTGAGAATACAGCAAGCAACATAAAAACTGCTATGCTTCTTTGGCCGTTGCCCACCAGTACAACATAAATGACAGCTTAATAGTGATGACATTAGCATGCTATCAGATTGGGCTGGCTTTTCTAATATATTATAGGGTTTTTATCATTTCTGCCACTAGGACCAACCCCAACCTCAGTTGTGTCATTCGACCGACCAAAACTCCAATTTTTCCACTGCTCCGTTACAACGCTCCTCAGTTTTGCCATTCCGTCATCTCTCCGCCGTTAGCCTATAGTTTTGCCATTCCAGGCACTACAACAAAAAATAAATGTATAGGCGTCTAATTTATAAGCTAATGATGCCTGAATTCATCTCTATACGTAGAGGATAATGAACAAGCCAAGACTTGGAGATGGTATTCATAGCGGAGAGTGTCAATTGCCGGAATGAACCAGCCGAAAGTAAATTTTATTTTCAAGTTATTTTAAATTCACCTACCTTTCCTGAGCCGGTACCGTGTTATGTACAGGAAGCGATTGTTGGTGTTTTGGATTTATGTGTGAACATGATTAGATTTGCTAGACTCATCTAGTATAGACGGGTAGGTGTCTTCTATCAGACTAGAACTCTACGATAATTTAATCTGAGATCATTACCATATCAATTGTTGTCAGTGAGTTAATTGTTTATCGATTGATTTTTGCCCGTGTCCCTCTGCAGGATTTTTTGGCGAAGATGTTACAAGTACCACAGTAAGAGAGCAAAGGAATTCTGCATAAGGAGTGAGCCGGAGAGCTGATGATGTCGAGATTAAATAGATTAAATCTCAATACATAGGAAATTACATATGGAGTTCTAGGAATTATCCAGTCGTGCATGCAAATAATTAGCTTATAAATTACTATACATGTATTTCTTGTTGTATTGCCTGGAATGGCAGAACTGATTATAGACTAACGGTGGAGAGATGACGGAATGGCAATACTGTGGAGCGTTGTAACGGAGCAGTGGCAAAATTGGAGTTTTGATCGGTCAAATGGCAAAACTGAGGTTGGGGTTGGTCATAGTGGCAGAAATGATAAAAACCCTATATTATATGAAAAAGCTGCTTGCTAGGCATCAAGTTTGGCAGCATATCATCTTAACTTACTACATTTCAGAAATTCTGGATAAAATTTATAAGGTTATTAAGTTTATTTACCACAGCTTTTGTAAAGTTGCATGCCCTAACAAACTGGTCGGGGGATGAAAATGAAATGCACCTGATAAATAAGTGGTGATTTGCAAAACTGCTTTTCAAATACGCACTCTTCAAGAACACTCCTAAGCTTCATATGGCCCCACTTTTTGATATTGGGACCCACATGATAACCAGGAACGGACCCGATCAACCTGACCTGCAGAAGTTAGCTGAGACTAATTAATGATAACATAAGGGGAAAAAATGAACTACATGTGTGCTATGGTGGTCAGATATGTCATATGTTTGCACATTTAAGTATAAACCACACGCAAGTAGCCTCACAGTCATGATTGAAGAGCAGCTGCCGTTTTATATGAAATGGGTGCTTGCACATGCAAGGGTTGAAGGAAAAAATTAACACATCACACGTTTTTAACATGTAATGCAGTCATCTAGCAAAATGCATGCTAAGAATCATTTCAACAGCTGACACAGTGGTACAAGGCACGCAATCACAGGATCTGAAAATGGATAACAAATGGAACAATGCAGACATTTTGTATGAATCTGGTAAAGCTGGTCAAAATGACAGAATCTTTCATTTGGCACAACAGAAGACTTTCAGATGAAGCAGTATATGGTTCACAGTGCACACAGGTAACATAATTCAGTGCTGGTGGCCACATGATTCAGAAACTGCCATCATTTATCAAGCAAAGACAAGATTTAAGAGAATCCTAGCACGCGAAGTCAAATAACTGACATCTAGACAGAGCTCTACTTCATTTGATAAGCCAATGGTCTTTTTTTCACTTTCCCTTTCTCATTCTATGTCAGGACAATAATTTAAAAAAGGAACACATATTTATGACTCAGCTTGTCTCATAAAGCTTAAAGTAAATGCAAGATTAAAGAAAATACCAACCGCTGAGCTACTATAATCAAACTTCCTAAAAAATGCTGCATTGATGGTGACATCACCAGCAACTGGGAGATTTAACCTGAACTCAGGCCACTGCATCATCATAGGCAAGATAGAGTTGGTCAAAATTCAACTTCAGGGACAAACTAATGCAAAAGTAGCAGACAGAATCAACTGTAAAGAGGGTGTTTCTAACAGGCTAAAGGTTAGACATTTTCAATATAAACTATCTAGATATGGTTTGTGAAAGCCAAACAGTTCAAAGAACTAAATTACATTAGGATTGATCAGAGAGCAGGATAAAGCTTGCTACATAACAAAGTTTCGTGCAAAACCAGATCATGTTTCCTGTTCTGCAGAGACCCTTTTAACTTCTTTAAGGCATATTTTAAGATGAACCTTAGACATGACATCAGTTATACATGATTCACTTATTTTGGTAAGAGATTTGATAAGAACCATCTACTATGTCATTATTATAATTATAAGTTTATAACATTTCAGTGTTACCATCGATCACTAGAATTTTATCTGATTAAAGCTGAAGTGCATATTTCCTCATCCAACAGTACTTTACTAACACTAAAATTCCTAACATATATTTTTTATATGACTTTGTTCTGTAGAAGTACACAATTGGATACAAACACAAGGTTCTAGTGTCAATTGTGAATGTTTGATTTTTTTTTTCAAGGGAATGTTTGATTTTTGAAGCTGCACATAGCTATTTACTCCATTCTTTGTCTGGTAAACTCAAGTGACTGCCTTCCTTTCAACATGCTGATAAAAAAATTCAAATTTGAGGACTGAAAATGACAATTGATTTATTAAACAGAATGAATGGGATGAAACAACAGTGGATTAAATATTCTAGAAGCACATAGAATACCATGCTACCTTAAGTGCCCTGAGATAATCAACCAGGTCGTTCTCAAAAGAAATATTTGTATTCGTATCACTGGCATCCTTCCAGGGAAAATCTTGTGTCCATAGTCCCTGACTTTTGTTATTCCAGTCAACATGTATCAAATTTGCAGTGTGAACAACAACACGAATCCCTTGAGGATATACAAGCAGCATGGCCTTCGAATGATGTGTTCCAAATGAAATTGGGAGCGGAGGCTTGTGAAGGATCCAATTAGCAGGCTTCGATTTCTGTCACCCAAGCATGAATATGAAATGGGGAAAATAACCAAGCTAATGAATTGTTTAAGCAATTTTGCCACCTTCAAATGCTCCAATGAAGCACCATCTTCTCCATGCAGAACTAGGACATGTGGAACTTTCCTTAGACTTGGACATGCTGCAACATGGCATATCTGATTACATTACAAAATAATATAGATAATGAGGAGAAAAGACACGTCGGTATTTCACGATATAGAAACCTAATAATCTTGGGTATCGTGAGACATATCTTTAACTGATAGCACTTCACTAAGAAGATACAAGAAGTATTGGGAAAAAAAGACTAACATAAGGACGGTTACAAGGCACACATCTTGCTCATTTATCTTGCATTACCATTATCCACTGTATTTAACAAATGCATCAACACATATAAGTTTTATTCTTAAAGATTAGCTGCTGCAGGTCAGACGAATGCGCATTCAGCATTCATACACGTGAAATAACTTAAGGAAGGTCACAAGGCGATAAGCCAACAACAGAAATGGCTTGAGGAACCAACAGAAAATGGCCACTCTGACTGTCTGCATACAAAAAGGTACCCCCCCCCCCCCCCCCCCCCCTATGAATGCTGAATGTAATACAAAAATGTACTTGAACTGCCAGAATCTATCAATGCTATTGCTAGTACTCCTTGAATCTGGACTAACAAGGAAATAGTATCATCCCCAGAGATTCCTTGGGCTGCCTCAGATGATATAGACATCAACTGTTCCAGGTCTTGTGCTAATGGAACCTGTACTTCAGTGTCAGTTTGTTTCTCCAACTCCTCATCAGAGTGACCCTGAAGCTGGAATGCGCATTTGCCAAGAAGCATAACATGCCCCTCACCACTACAAAAGCTAGAACTGTGACAGTTGCAGGTGGGGGCACACTTCAGTCAAGTGCTGTAGCTGCCCAATTACCATACTCAATCCAAGATAAACACTTCAAGGGAGATTTCAAAATCCTTCCTCTCAAAGGATATGATATGATCTTGGGTGTCACATGGCTAAAGCAGTTTTCTCCAACTACTTTTGATTGGATTGGCACATCAGTCACCATCACTATACAGGGCAAGGAATATACATTCAATGATCACCTTGTCAAGCAAGAAGAACACATAATCTCTGCTGACAAGTGTCAAACTCTTCTCAAGAAAGGCAATCCTGGATTTTTGGTCCAAGTTTATTTCTGTAAGGAGCTACCCCTCAAGTTGGATGAACCATCCCTCAATATGCCACAACATATCCAATACTGGCTATTACAGTTTCAGGACATATTTTCCCCTCCTCTAGGCTTGCCTCCCAAAAGAGACTGTGATCACAGAATTCCTCTTAAGGAAGGGACCAACCCACCAAATATCAGGCCTTATAGATTGCCTCACAAGCAAAAGGACATTGTGGAAAAATTGATCAAGGAAATGCTCCTACAGCACGAAATCAGACACAGTAACAGCCCTTATTGCTCCTCTGCCATCATTGTATCCAAAAAGGATAGAACTTGGAGATTATGCAATGATTTCAGACAACTTAATGAAATCACAATTAAAAATAAGTATCCTATTCCTGTTATTGAGGATTTATTAGATGAACTCCAAGGAGCTAGTGTGTTCTCTAAACTTGATCTCAGATCAGGCTACCACCAAATCAGAATGCATGAGGAGGATATTTGCAAAACTGCATTCAGAACACACACAGGACATTATGAATATTTAGTGATGCCTTTTGGTTTGACTAATGCTCCTGCTACATTTCAGCAACTGATGAACACTGTTTTTGCACCACATCTCAGAAAATTTGTCCTGGTGTTCTTTGATGATATCTTGGTTTACAGCAAGAATGAAGTTGATCACTTCAACCACCTCAAGATTGTGTTGGAGTTGCTAAGAGAAAACAAGCTCAAAGCTAAAATGTCCAAATGCATATTTTTCACAACTCAGGTGGAATATCTTGGTCATGTCATTTCAGCTAAGGGTGTAGCCACTGACCCTACAAAAATTCAAGATATATTATCTTGGAAAATCCCAGACAATATAACCAAATTAAGAGGATTTCTGGGTCTAGCTGGTTACTACAGAAGGTTTGTCAAAGACTATGCAACAATCTGCAAACCTCTTCATGAAGCTTGCAAGAAAAATGGATTCAAATGGGACTTGGAACAACAAGAAGCCTTCCAAGCTCTCAAATCTGCCATGACTTCACCTCAAGTCCTAGCCCTCCCAAACTTCAATATTCCTTTTGTTTTGGAGACAGATGCTTCTGGAACTGGTTTGGGAGCTGTAATTATGCAAGAAGGCAGACCAATTGCTTTTTTCAGCAAAACATTGGGGGTCAAAGCAAGAGCTGAATCCATATATGAAAAGGAAGCCATGGCTATCCTTGAAGCCTTAAAGAAGTGGAGACACTACCTCATTGGAAACAAATTAATCATAAAAACTGATCAAAGGAGTCTCAAATATTTATCTAGTCAGAGATTACTGGAGGGCATTCAGCACAAAGTTATGCTAAAACTGTTGGAATTTGATTTCTCCATTGAGTACAAAAAAGGAAAAGAAAATACTGTGGCTGATGCATTGTCCAGAAAAGATGAAAACATGGAAACTGATAATTGTGCAGCTATATCTGCTATAATTCCTAAATGGATATTAGATGTGGAAGCTTCCTATAAGGATGATCCTAAATGCAACAAACTCCTGCAAGAATTAGCTGTGGATCCTACTAGCCATCCTCACTATACCTTGCAATCTGGGATCCTGAGGTACAAGAAAAGAATTGTGGTGGGCACTGCTTCTGAGCTCAAATCCCTCTTGTTTGACTCTTTCCACTCTTCCATTTTTGGAGGACACTCTGGACAGAGAGTGACTATTCACAGATTAAAGCAATTGTTCTATTGGCCTAACATGAAGCAGTTCATAATTGAAAAAGTGACTCAGTGCCCTGTCTGCCAAATTTCAAAAACTGAACATGTTCAATATCCTGGGCTACTAGATCCTCTGAAGATTCCCAAGCTGAAGTGGGCTGAGATAAGTCTGGACTTTATTGAAGGACTACCCAAATCCAGAGGTAAGGATGTGATATTGGTGGTAGTAGATAGATTCACCAAATATGCTCATTTCCTGCCACTATCTCACCCTTTTACTGTGCACACTGTGACCACCCTGTTCATGAATAATATTCATAAGCTGCATGGATTTCCTCAAGTCATTGTCTCTGATAGAGATAGGATATTCACAAGCAAGTTATGGACTGAGGTTTTCAGTGCTTTAAATGTCAAGCTGCATTTCAGTTCTGCATATCATCCTGAGTCAGATGGGCAGACTGAGAGAGTAAACCAGTGCCTGGAACAGTATTTGAGGTGCATGGCCTTTAAGGAACCCAAGAAATGGGCTGATTGGATCCCTGCTGCTGAATGGTGGTATAACACCTCATATCATACTGCCTTAAAAATGTCACCATTTCAGGCTCTCTATGGGTATGCTCCACCCCAGATTGGTGAGATCTCTCTACCTTGCAATGCTTCTGAGGACACTCAAGTGACTATACAAGACCAAGAACACATGATGAAAGCACTGCAGCATAATTTGTCCCAAGCTCAAAACAAAATGAAGAAGTATGCTGATTTGAACAGAACTGAGAGGTCCTTTCCAGTAGGAGAAATGGTGTACTTGAAGATGCAACCTTACAGGGAAACAGCTCTGGGTCTAAGAAATGCCCTTAAATTGACATCCAAATATTATGGACCTTTCAAAATCATTCAGAAGATTGGCAGAGTGGCCTATAAGCTACAATTACCATCTGGTACAAAGCTGCATGATGTGTTTCATGTGAATCAACTGAAAAAGCACCTGGGTCCTCGAGCTGTTCCAAATCCTCAATTGCCGTTACTCACAGCTGATGGGAAGATTAAAACCTTTCCTTTAGCTATTCTCCAGAGAAGAATGGTACCTCGCTCTGCTGGCTCCTACGACATAGCAGTAACCCAATGGCTGATACATTGGCATAATCTGTCGGAAGCTGAAGCCACCTGGGAGGACGCCAAGTTTATCCAAGCAACGTTTCCTTCCTTCAAGCCTTGAAGTCTTGACTGCAGCAGACGGTATTGTCAGGCCTGTAGTGCGTAGCACATCTTATCTGTTTATGTAACCCTTAGAGGACCGTTTTGTAATAACTATTCACCTTAAGGGCCTGAGTGCCTATTGTCAACTAGGACAACATCGCGGCTCCAGCGGCCTCAATATAAGCTGGAGAGAGGGTGGTCGGGCGGCGCGATATGAAATAACCCTAAATCCTCAGCTCCTCGTTTTCATGCCTCCTTAAATTCAAGCTGTAGGATTTACCTTATCCTGTCCAATTTCTATCTTTTGTCTGGTTTTCCCTAGTTTTCTTGGCTTAGTCTGATAGGGATCCTGACACCCCCCTCCCCACACTCCCCGGTCCCAAATTAATTGAAGCAGATTTTTCTAGATACACATGTATCTAGACGCGTTTTAGTGTATAGATACATGCGAATCTAGACAATCCGTGTCAATTAATTTGGGAAGGAGGGAAAACATATGATTTAAGTTGCTACTAGGACTCGACCAAGTAAAAGGATAGATTCACACCAATGAATACTAATGCTATCAAGAAAGCATTAGTGCAATTCAACAGTCTGGACAAAAACTATTATTCAGTAATAAGGTCAGCAATTAACTTTCAATATAGTGGAGGGACTCCAATTCAGCCAATACGTTGAACAGTGGTGCAATATAAACAGGATATTTAAACCATCTAATGTCCTGTAATAATGCGCATACAGTAGAGCCAGATAACTGAAGATGCCAGAAGACATGTTTAATTTTCTGAACCTGCCAAGTGTGTCAGTCTTCTAGTAAGGAACATAAGAACAATATGTTTGCCAACAATTAGCTACCATAATATAAACATTAAAAAGCTTCTTTCTAAAATAAACAACTTACCAGTAAGCAACCAATCAATGTCCACCATATAATTTGAGAGCACAGCAAAAAGCACATCACCCTGACAATTCATTCATCATGTAAGAACAAGAATACTTCTTGATCAAATCTGACAATGCAGGAAAAGAATGAAAAAAATGATAAACAATATTTCTTCAAGATCATTTTGTGAAATTAAGATGGAATAAAGATTCACTGAATAACAAGCAGAACATTCACGCATGGTTATTGAAGGTCAAGGAATTGGCTCCAATGCAACATTTATTAATTTCATAATTTGATTAGTAGCCCATATCTTAAACAATACTGTCACATGACCTGCTAAGCAAAATTAATTGAATGAGCAATACCTGTATGACATCCTGAATGGTAACTGCAGAAGTGTTAGTCCAGGATGGAAGACCTTGGACACGCATGAGTCGAAAAGTCAATGGGACTACATCTTTCAAAGGACCAGCAGAATGTGTTCTCTTATTATTTATCTCAGAAGAACCAGCACTATCGAGTGAACTTAATACTTGACCACAAGCCATGCCAGGAACAGATGTACCCTCTGCTGCAAACTTTTCCTAGTTAGAGTTAAGCAATGGGGTCAGCACTCAGCAGCAATGTTTGCATTTAATTAAAATTACAATTGGACCTCTTCTGCACAAAATATATTTGCACATTTTCCAAACAAAAAAGAGACAAAACATAACGAGTGAGAATGATTTTTTGTGTACATCTATATAAATATCCACCACTCACATGCACAAGGGAATGGCTATGGCACAAAGTAGAAAGCACTTAATGTTACAGAAACTTTATGATTCATTTCATAAATGTTTTCGATTTCCCCTTCATTTACAGGGTAAGTGGCGGAACATCGAAATTATGTTCCCAAGGCGCACCAAAGTGAAATTTTGTACCATATTGGAATAGTCCATAATTACCATGTACATGCAATTGCAACTTATCGGCATTTGAAGAACATGCAAAATAATATGTGAAGTCCTTTATGTATAAGACAATCTCATTCTCTGGTCCAATTGCTGTTTTTGTTTCTGAAGCTATCCTCATATAGTCATATCAAGAGATTTCTCATGAACTAAAAAATCAAAAGAACAATAAACTCGGTACAGTAGCATATTCAGTAAAAAATGTCAAATATAGTGGCATACATGGATACCATCTCCAACCACACATGTTTTCCTAGAAAGACATTCTGAATCCCCAAAGCAGAACTATTAAATGAACGTGGTTTCAATGCTGAGTAAATAAATAGTATTATATGCGGACTCTAGATACTGGCATAATTTTACTTCCCTTTACATGAGTAAAGTAGCAGAATGACACAAGCGATTTATGCGGCTAGTATTGGTATATCCTTGCTAATAACATAAAAATGCTATTATCAATATGAAAACCATAATTGTGTATATCATTTTACAAAAAATCAATGTGATTATCCAAATCACAGCAGAAGAGAAGGTAAACAACAGAAAGCTCGTAGACGAAACACAAACAGAAGATTAAGAACCACTACATTCATGTTGTCGGGTAAAAGATAAGAACTCATCTTCATGTAAACCTAGTCCTAGCTTAATTTGCTTTATTATCAATATTGCAGGGTATTTTAGGATTATGCAGGCAATGAAAAGTTCCTTCTTTTCAGTTCAGAACAATATCCATATTAAATTGACTGTGGTATTCTGCAAATGCAGCCAATAATTGTAGGAAATCAGCCAAATATAAATTTCACAAAGATTATCCAGACATAAGTTCCATGATGATCATGACCATAGATAGAGTCAACTGACCTGCAATGCTCTTGCCAAAGCCTCATCCTCCATAAGTTGTCGATTCCTCTTTGCAACTACACTATCTTCCTCGCTATGCCTCTTTCCCTTCTTTAGTTCACTTGAATCCACTGAAGTGGAGCTTTTACGTTCATCACCCATACTCACATACTTCATAAGGTAATCACCAGGAATAAGCTCCAGGACATCATCGTAGATAATCTTGGCTTTGTCCTGGGTACAAACCTTTCTACTCTGACCCGCTGATCTGACAACAATTGGATTTGGCCCCTCCTGCAAAACCATTGACATCGAACTATAACAGCTTATTTTTTTCATTTTTTTGAATGGTCTTATGTTTTCAATTAAAAGCCATTGTAAGTTCAGAACAGAACAACAAGGCGGCATCGTCCACTATCCTTCTTACAAACTCACCACAACAACTTCGACAGAGCCATCAGCCAAGGCGCACAGACTCAAATGCTTGCGGCTGACTCTCTTGTCAACAACCACCAAATTACTCCTCCCTACGACATTGGAACCCTCAAAGATTGGAATGCTTGGCAGTGCGGCACTCGATGGCACAGATTTGCCTTGAGCAAAGGGAACTAGGGTCCCAACCCTCACCTGCACACAGAACCAAGATGCCACATACCAGTCAAACAGAATGCACACATCAGCCGCTCGAAAGGAGCAAATGACACCCGTCCAACCCGCCAACCAAATGCACACAGAATAATCCGACAGGAGTTCGCGCGCGGGCGCTCGCGGAGGGAATAAGGAGGGGACAACTTACCCGGCAGGGAGACGACATGAGAGAGGATCGGGACGGGAGCTCGGCTCTTCCCAATCCTAAACCCCAAGACTAAACCCTAGCTTAACATAGCCACAGGAGAAGAGCGGTGAAGTGAAGAAGGCGGAGACAAAGCTCAGGCGGCGCAGCGCGCAGGTTTTCCAGTTTACCCCCAGAAAATAACGTTTTGCATATAGATCACTTCAGAGATCAGATCTTTTTAAGAACTAGCAAAATGCCGGCGCGTTGCAGCGAAAGGTGAAACAAATATTCCTATATATATTTTCTCTTGGCAAACACATATCTGTCACATGCCAAGGGGAGCTGAAAAGATGTAGGAGGCCGAGCTCGTACTCGGCGTATATCTACTTTCCACGTCACCAATAGACTTTTGATGACCTTTGGATCAACATTGTTGTCCCCTCGTGATCCGCTCCAGCGACAACAGTAAACAAAGAAACAAAAGTAAAATAGTGTGTGGCAACGAAAGTAAAATAGGACAAATTTGAGTCAAATTTTGCACCAATATGGATAGACTCGCACATCTCTAGCCTCAGTTTGCTCTTTTGCATCTTGCGTTATTGGAATATATCTGTGTGTTGCTATAGGTCAATTTCTCTGTATAATATTATTGTTTGAATGATGGACTTCAATGGCCTCCATACAAATACCAATTTTATTATTTTTCTCTCCGCGTCTATTGAACAACGATAGAAGAAAATATAGAGTCCCTTCGCACCTATCAAATTTTCTATTCACTGTAAAAAAAATCAGAATATTATAGAAGGATCCCTTAGAGAAAAAGTGTGGATCAAAAAAAGATCACGTGGCCTAGCCTAACCCCACACCCACGGCACACAACTTTAGTCCCAGTCGATTCTAGATCCCCATCGCGTGTCGCTCGGTCTTCTTCCTATCGCGTGTCAGCCTCGCTCGCTCTTCTTCCCATCTCCTCGTTCCCCCCAGGCACGGTAGCCGCTAGGCGCGCGCACACACCCAGACCGCCTTCTTCTGGCCGCTCTCCTCTGACGAGAGGCCGCCTACCGTACTCCTATGTGGGTTCCCATTGTCCTCTCACGCAACGCCGCTGTTCTATCTGGCCGCCGCCATCCGCCTCTGTGGTTCCCACCATCCTCTCAGGCAACGCCGCCGTTCTGTCCGGCCGCCGCCAAGCGCGCGCGCACACACCCATGCTGTCTTCCTCCGCCCGCTCTCCTCTGACGCGACGCTGGCCTGCCATCCACCTATGTGGTTCCCCTCGTCCTCTCACGCAACGCCACCGCCATCGCCAGGGATCGGTCTCGCTGCTGCCCTCTTCTCTCCACGTTGGCATGGCACATGAGAGATTTAAATTCCTTCCTTATCATTCGATTTAAGGGGCCAATCTCCCGACGAGCTTGAGAACGTATATAAATCGGTGAGATCAGTATAATGGAGCGATGTGGGACTATTCATGATCTCACTGATGCGTAGAGAGTAGCTGGTTTTTTTCCAGAGGTAGCGGCCAACTACGCGCGGCGGCCCAATCAATGAAACCCAATTTTGTAAGATAGAGACTCAGTTCAGCTGACCAAATGTAAAAATATCGAATAGGATTTTGCTTGGCAGGGTGGTAGACTGGTAATACAGGGATTTGTGGGAGGGTAAAATCGTCTAAAAAAGTGTTAGACCGGAAGAAATAATCCGTCCTTTATTATTAGGGAATGTGCCCGTTCATTGCAACGGGATTTTTGCAGAGACATACATAGTTAGTTTTCATAGGCTGTGTTCAGGTGCGCCTCCAACTTCCTCGTTGTTGATGTCTTGCATGTCACTTCGGACCTAGGTCAGTGCCCCCAAGGTGATGATAGTCGTCGTCACGTCATGCCCTTGCATGTGATTTCTGAATTCCTTCTTTGGATGACTCAGTAAGACAATAGGTGTGTTCTTTTCCTAGACGGCTGATTGATATTTCAGAAAAAAATCGGTAGAAAAGCCATGGATCGCTGTGCATAAGACAAAATTTGAATTCTGGCTCATGGTCCAATATTGCTGCAATTTGATGCGGAGCTCAGGACGCGGAGCATACCCAGCACCGCGGGTATGTCGGACAGCCTGATCGATCGACGGGTGAATCTGTTAAGAAATAGAGCAATTTTTCAAGAGATTTAACCAAAATAAAAGGCAGATAAAGCATAGGCAGAATAATAGAAAAAGACCAAAAGATGATATACATCACGGTAAGGAACCGCCGGTGTTCCCGTTAGCGTTGGCACTGTCGTCAGCCATGTTGTCGAGGAAAAGGTTGTTGATGTCGGGGAAGAAGTCGTTGTTGGGGAAGACGTCGGTGCGGTCGCTATCCGTGAAGGAGTCCGTGATGAAGCCAGTAGTCACGCTGGTAGCGCTCTCCAAAAACCTTATCGCCCTTCTCTCGTATAGGACTCGAAGCAGCGGGGTCTCGGAGGCCTACTGTCCCAGCTCGCGGTGCACGCCGCAAGACGGGATGGGGAAGATCTAAGCAGCGCAAAGCTCTAAAACTGGAGGCGCAGGGTGTGTGCGTTGTTGTGTCTGAGAAGAGGAGCGACCTCTCACTCTTATAGGCACGGGTAGGCAGGCGAACAGTCGGCGTCGGGAGAGGAAACGAACAGGCATCGATCGAAGCCGAACAGCCTCCACTAAGCTCGAATTAAATCTCCACTGAGTTCGTGCGTATTAAAAATACACTCGGCTCGAGGCATTCCCGCAACCTGCGTGTCGTGGCGTGGCGTGGTGTGGCGAGGCGAGGCGGGCGGCGGAGGAGGAGCGCGCGTGTATATGTCTTCTCTTCTCAAGCTCGTACAAGTGGTGGAAGAGCTCTCCTTATAAGTTGGTCCAACTTCCACTCAACTAGCAATGTGGGACTAAACTATTGTCCCACCTCTTTGCCTTGCATGAATGGGCCAAATGGGTCTCTAGGATTTCAGAAATTGTTGAATAATATAAATGAGCTGGGCCTTTATTAGGCAAAATTCCAACAATCCCCCACCAGATCCCAGAGGCACACATAAATTTGCCTATGGTTCCAATACATTGTTTATATACTAGTACTAGTGGAGACTGTTAAGTTGAACTTCCACCTAGAACTCTATGCTACACTAGTTTGCAACTTGTACAGTGGACTATGCCTTGAACTGCAAGTTTACTGCATTCTAGCTCTACACAAAGCCTTTACCAATACTGGGCTGCCGTGGGACTTCCCCTCGGGTGGAGCTTATGCGTCATACTCCATAGCCTTTCATGAGTTTATTAGAGAGCACCCAACTCTCATAGACTGCGACGTTTAACAATCAGACTCATATAGGTGTGTTCTTCAAAAGATGTTCTGCAGGACAACATCTCTGCTTAAACTAAGCTACTTAGAACACATTAAGATAAATCAACCTGCCATGCAGAATAGGAAAGTATTGCATCTTCACGGAGTGGTGTTTTAAAGTAGGGATACTTTCCTCTCAGTTAACCAACAGCTTGTCTCCCAATTCTAATTCATGGGATCTCCGATCACATAGAGTGGTTTACCACTGTGGAAAACTTATATTGTGGGTCTCATACCCATCTCCTTTGATGCATTTTCTATCACGGTACGTGATAGACCCTTTGTGAAGGGATCTGCCAGATTCTTAGATGTTTGGATATAATCCAATGCAATAACTCCGGAGTTTCTCATTTTCCTGACAGATTTCAATCTCCTCTTCACATGTCTTGAGGACTTCATATTATCCTTAGAACTTTTAACTTTAACAATCACAGTTTAATTATCACAGTTCATTGGGACTGCGGGTATAGGTTTCTCAACCAAAGGTAAGTCCATCAAGAGTTCTCGAAGCCACTCTGCTTCGACAGTGGCTGTGTCTAAAGCTGCGAGTTCTGCTTCCATAGTTGACCTCGTTAAGATGGTCTGCTTGCAAGACTTCCAAGAAACAGCACCACCACCAAGTGTAAATATATATCCACTTGTGGCCTTTATCTCATCAGCATCAGATATCCAATTTGAATCACTATATCCCTCCAGCACCCTTGGGTACCAGTATAGTGAATGCCGTAGCTTGTAGTGCCATTTAGATAGCGCATGACTCTCTCAAGAGCTTGCCAATGATCATCTCCAGGATTTGAAACAAACCGACTGAGTTTGCTTACACCAAAAGCGATGTCAGGCCTTGTAGCGCTAGCTAAATACATAAGCGACCCAATAATCTGAGAATATGTCAATTGATCTGTAGTAGTGCCTTTATTCTTTCGAAGTAACACACTAGGATCATACGATGTTGGAGAAGACTTGCAGTTGCTATACCCAAAGCGACTCAAGATCTTTTCCACATAGTGAGACTGAAGCAGTGTGATCCCACCATTATCATCTCTCAATAGCTTGATGTTTAAAATAACATCAGCTACTCCTAGATCCTTCATCTCAAAAGACCGAGATAAGAAATCCTTGACTTCCTTAATCACATTAAGATTGGTCCCAAAAATCAGTATGTCATCAACATACAAATAAAGAATTACTCCCTCACTCCCACCATAGCAATAGTATACACATTTGTCAGCTTTGTTTACAGCTTACACACTTTTCCTTCTTGACCACTCACTACAAATCCATCTGGCTGATCCATATAAATTTCCTCGTCCAACTCTCCATTTAGGAAAGCCGTCTTAACGTCCATTTGATGAACGAGAAGACCATGTGAGGCAGCCAAAGATAGTAGTACGCGAATGGTGGTCAATCTGGCTACGGGTGAGTAAGTATCAAAGAAGTCCTCACCTTCTTTTTGGGTATAACCCTTGGCTACAACTCTTGCCTTGTACTTCTCAATAGTACCATCAGGCCTAAGTTTCTTCTTAAACACCCATTTGCATCCTACGGGTTTGCACCCATAAGGACGATCGGTGATCTCCCATGTTCCATTCGCTAAGATGGAATCCATCTCACTACGAACGACTTCCTTCTAGTAGTCAGCATCAGGAGATGCATAGGCTTCTGAAATAGAGGTAGGAGTATCATCCACAAGGTACATAATGAAATCATTACCAAAGGATTTTACAGTCCTCTGTCTCTTACTCCTCTTAGGAATTTCATTATCATCCTCCTCAGGTTTTTCCAAGTGTTCAATAGGAATGGTATGTTCAGGAATTGTGGGTATTTCCTGATTCAATGAGTCAGGTATCTCCTGATTTGATGAGCTAGGTATATCCTTCATGGGAAAGATATCCTCAAAGAAAGTCACATCATTTGACTCCATGATTGTACCAACATGCATGTCTGGTACTCCATATTTTACTATCAAGAATCTATAGCCAATGCTATGAAAAGCATATCCCAGAAAAACGCAGTCCACGGTTTTTGGTCCAAGTTTGCGCTTCTTTGGGATTGGCACATGAACCTTTGCCAGACAGCCCCAAGTTCGCAAGTAAGAAAGATTTAATCTTTTCTTTTCCCATTCTTCAAATGGAGTAATCTCTTTGTTCTTAGTGGGAACTCGGTTTAGGACATGACATGCAGTCAGTAATGCCTTCCCCCACCATTCCTTGGAGAGACCCGATGTGTCTAACATGGCGTTAACCAAATCTGTTAGAGTACGGTTCTTTCTTTCGGCTACCCCGTTTGACTGGGGCGAGTAGGGAGGCGTCATCTCATGGATTATACCATGTTCCGCACAAAAAGAATCAAACTCGTTGGAAAAATACTCTCCACCACGATCAGACCTAAGCCTCTTAATCTCTCGATCAAGTTGGTTTTCCGCTTTAGCTTTATAGATTTTGAAGTAACTCAAAGTGTCATCTTTTGATTTTAGAAGATACACATGACAATATCTCGTAGAGTCATCGATCAATGTCATAAAATATTTCTTTCCACCTTTTGTTAACACACCATTCATCTCACAAAGATATGAATGTATGAGCTCTAGTGGCGCCAAAACTCTCACCTCTGCAGTCGTATGTGACTTGCGAGGTTGCTTTGCTTGCACACAAGTTTGGCATTTAGATCCCTTCACAGTAGTGAATTTTGGGATTATATTCATTTTAGCTAACCGCGTCATGCAACCAAAATTAACATGACAAAGACGTGAATGCCAGACATTTGACACAAGATCAGATGAAACATGATTCACGACTTTATTACACACATCTGACAGTGATAGGCGGAACAAACCTCCACACTCATAGACTTTACCAATAAATGTTCCAAACTTAGACAGTACAAATTTATTAGACTCAAACACAATCTTGTAGGCATCACGACATAGAAGTGATCCACTAACAATATTCTTATTTATTGAGGGAACATGATGCACGTTCTTCAGGCGCACGGTCTTTCCCGAAGTGAACTTCAGATCGACCGTACCAACACCATGAACAGAAGCATGCGAGCCGTTCCCCATCAGCACGGACTGAGCCCCTCTGACCTGATATGAAGAAAACATGGAAACATCAGAACAAAGATGTACGTTAGCGCCCGTGTCAATCCACCAATCAGGAGAATGACATAATGTAAGAACAGTAGGTAATATACCATACCCAACATCTTTCATCTCAACGTCGCCCATGACAATATTAGCAGTCTTGCTGCCTTTTCCATGCTGGCTCTTGTCAAAGCGGTTGGGGCAAGCAGGAGCCCAATGATCAGGATCACCGCACACGTGACAAGCACCTTTCTTCTTATCAGTCTTCTTCTTGAAGCTAGTAGACTGTGAGGCTTTGTTCTTTCCATCGAACTTTCCTTTTCCATCAAACTTTCCCTTGTTCTTGGACTTGTGTGACTAGAAGTTCTTTTTCTGTACCAGATTGGCACTTGAACCTCCCTCAGCACCTCGAGCACGTGTGTCTTTTGCTCTTGCCTTCTCTTCCACATCAAGAGTACCAATGAGATCCGAAACGGAAAACTCTTGTCTCTTGTGTTTCAGGGAAGTAGCAAAGTTCCTCCACGAAGGGGGAAGTTTGGCAATGATGCCCCCAACAATGAACTTGTCCGGTAAAACACAAGGGAAGTGCTCAAGCTCTTTGGCCAGTGACTGTATTTCATGAGCCTGCTCAACCACGAAGCGGTCATCAGTAATCTTGTAGTCATAGAGTTGTTCCATGACATATAGTTCACTGCCAGCGTCCGAGACCCCAAACTTGGCCTCGAGCGCAGCCGCCATGTCCTTGCCATTATCAAATGACATATAGGGTTTAACAATGTTATCCCCTAGAATAGACAGTAAAGCAGCCTTGAACAAGGTATCAGTTTTCCGAAAAACTTGTTCCTGAGCAGAAGTAAGCTCTCCCTCAGGCTTGCCAAGAGTGGCGTCATAGCAGTTCATGTTCTGAAACCAGAGAACTGATCTCACACGCCACTTCTTATAATGCGTACCCTCAAAAATAGGTGGCTTCACAGAAGCAACGAAACCACTTGGAACAAATTGCCTATAATAAGGTTTTTGGATTGTTGAGAAATAGAGCAATGTTCCAAGAGATTTAACCAAAATAAAAGGCAGATAAAGCATAGGCAGAATAATAGAAAAAGACCAAAAGATGATATACATCACGGTAGAGGAACCGCCGGTGTTCCCTTTAGCGTTGGCACTGTCGTCAGCCATGTTGTCGAGGAAAAGGTTGTTGATGTCGGGGAAGAAGTCGTCGTTGGGGAAGACGTCGCTACAGTCGCTATCCGTGAAGGAGTCCGTGATGAAGCCAGTAGTCGCGCTGGTAGCGCTCCCCAAAAACCTTATCGCCCTTCTCTCGTACAGGACCCGAAGCAGCGGGGTCTCGGAGGCCTACTGTCCCAGCTCGCGGTGCACGCCGCAAGACGGGATGGGGAAGATCTAAGCAGCGCAAAGCTCTGAAACTGGAGGCGCAGGGTGTGTGCGTTGGTGTGTCTGAGGAGAGGAGCGACCTCTCACTCTTATAGGCACGGGTAGGCAGGCGAACAGTCAGCGTCGGGAGAGGAAACGAACAAGCATCGACCAAAGCCGAACAGCCTCCACTAAGCTCGAATTAAATCTCTACTGAGTTCGTGCGTATTAAAAATACACTCACGCAGACTTTTCAAATTATTATCCATTTATGCGTGGCAAAAAGAAAGAGAAGCTCTCGGCTCGAGGCATTCCCGCAACCTGCGGCGTTCGCGCGCGCGTCGTGACGAGGCGAGGCGAGGCGTGGCGAGGCGGGCGGCGGAGGAGGAGGAGCGCGCGTGTATATGTCTTCTCTTCTCAAGCTTGTACAAGTGGTGGAAGAGCTCTCCTTATAAGCTGGTCCAACTTCCACTCAACTAGCAATGTGGGACTAAACTCTTATCCCACCTCTTTGAATGGGCCAAGTGGGCCTCTAGGATTTCAGGAATTGTTAAATAATATAAATGGGCTGGGCCTTTATTAGGCAAAATTCCAACAATCCCCCACCAGATCCCAGAGGCACACATAAATTTGCCTACGGTTCCAAAACATTGTTTATATACTAGTACTAGTGGAGACTGTTAAGTTGAACTTCCACCTAGAACTCTATGCTACACTAGTTTGCAACTTGTACAGTGGACTATGCCTTGAACTGCAAGTTCGCTGCATTCTAGCTTTACACAAAGCCTTGACCAATACCGGGCTGCCGTGGGACTTCCCCTCTGGTGGAGCTTATGCGTCATACTCCATAGCCTTTCATGAGTTTATTAGAGAGCACCCAACTCTCATAGACTGCGACGTTTAACAATCAGACTCATATAGGTGTGTTCTTCAAAAGATGTTCTGCAGGACAACATCTCTGCTTAAACTAAGCTACTTAGAACACATTAAGATAAATCAACCTGCCATGGAGAATAGGAAAGTATTGCATCTTCACGGAGTGGTGTTTTAAAGTAGGGATACTTTCCTCTCAGTTAACCAACAGCTTGTCTCTCAATTCTAATTCACGGGATCTCCGATCATATAGAGTGGTTTACCACTGTGGAAAACTTATATTGTGGGTCTCATACCCATCTCCTTTGATGCATTTTCTATCACGTTACGTGATAGACCCTTTGTGAAGGGATCTGCCAGATTCTTAGATGTTTGGATATAATCCAATGCAATAACTCCGGAGTTTCTCATTTTCCTGACAGATTTCAATCTCCTCTTCACATGTCTTGAGGACTTCATATTATACTTAGAACTGTTAACTTTAACAATCACAGTTTGATATCACAGTTCATTGGGATTGCGGGTATAGGTTTCTCAACCATAGGTAAGTCCATCAAGAGTTCTCGAAGCCACTCTGCTTCGACAGTGGCTGTGTCTAATGCTGCGAGTTCTGCTTCCATAGTTGACCTCGTTAAGATGGTCTGCTTGCAAGACTTCCAAGAAACAGCACCACCACAAAGTGTAAATATATATCCACTTGTGGCCTTTATCTCATCAGCATCAGATATCCAATTTGAATCACTATATCCCTCCAGCACCCTTGGGTACCAGTATAGTGAATGCCGTAGCTTGTAGTGCCATTTAGATAGCGCATGACTCTCTCAAGAGCTTGCCAATGATCATCTCTAGGATTTGAAACAAACCGACTGAGTTTGTGTAACTACCTCGGTGAATTACGCTCTGAGTTGCATGCCTGGATGAGCGAAAGTGGTTAAGATAGTACGGTGGGGCCCAGGGGCTACTCATAGGTGGACCTTTCGGTCGTCCTAACCACTTTCAGAACATCGGGACAAGAACGAGCAGCGTAATCGGCAGGCGAAGGGATCAACTACATACACAAGTGAGTATGTATGCAAGCCACCATACAACTGTTCACAGAGCCATTCCATCTAAAAGAAATAGAAATATTGCAACGCCATACGGCAAGATCCAAATATCCTAGATAGAGATAATAGTTTAGGATAGCTCCTCATACATCAAACATCAGAGTATCAAGCGGAAGCGGAAAACAAGATCCGAGTACGGATAAGAAGCAAATCGGCATAAGATGCCACATAAATAAACACATCCCGCCCACAGATCTCACGGATCCCCGTTCCTGGAATCTCTACACCGAGTGATTGTTGCTAACATCATCCGTCTCCTCCACCCAGTATCCATCTTGCGAGTATACATGTTCATCTGAATCAAACAATTTATCGTGTGAGACCCTAGGGGTACTCAGCAAGTCTTTATGCCTCTAAAGGGGACATATACCTGGGGTGACACAATTGCAGCAAAACATAATAACTAACAAGCCTAGAGATACTCGCTAACCATCCGCCTAACCAATGATAGATGGATGTCCGTTAATTAGAATCAACAGTTGTAACAGTATAATTAACAGATTCATCCTCCTTCTCGCTTACCAACGAGAAAGCGGACGAACAACGCATCCGTTGGCAGTTTTATTAACCATTCCATGAGTATTGCACTATTTACTAATCAGGTACTTAGTCAGATTAAAAGCGGTACTTTAGTTATACTTGTCTATGATCGAGAAACTGTGCTCCAAGTCGTCCATAACTGCGGACACGGCTTTCAGAAAGATTTACCCTGCAGGGGTGCACAATTAGCAACACACACTCGATCAACCTCGGAAAAACCAACTCAAAACCCAACGAGGCATTCACGACAAAGCAATCACAGGATTCAGAAATATTTCAGGGGGCCACCCCACTAAGCTACCCGCAACGAAGTTGGCCGGCTCCGGAACGGACCCAGGGTTTGTGTGGACGGCGGTAAACGACTGGGAACCCGAAAGTGTGACTAGGCTTGTCGATACAGCGAAAACGTGACACGATCCAAAACAGTACAGGTGCTCCATGCACAATCGTAAATAAACAGTAAACATGGCATAAGTACAAGATAGTAATAAAACTCAAACTAATTGTGGCCCTAAGAAATAGAAATGAATCAATCTCTGGCTTAGGGGGGTCCATAAGGCCTCCCGGATGTGGATAGTGCGAATAGTCAAGAAACAGGAATCAAGTACTCGGGGTCCTACGGGACACAAGTGAGCATGAAAAACCAAATAGCAGATATTGCTCACCGATGCCTCTTTCATTAGTTATCCCATTACTACTCAGGTTAAGTTGTTTAGGTACCTCGTTATCCATCAGACACTCACATACCCTACATATGCTTTTCTACGACTCACATGGCTCAAACAACTCCTGTAGTAATGGCTCATGGGATTGAGGAACAGGCTCGATGGGGTTTAAAAGTAAAGGCTATGAAGTGCTTGGGATTCAATTTAATGCAATCGCGACTCAATGATGCAAGAATAAGATAGAGGCAATAGGTACTATATGTATGCAAGCATGTGGTAGTGCTTGCCTGGCAGCTCAGTTAAAGCGAGAGATGGATCTGGGTAGAACTCCTGTGAATCCTGGTAATTCTCCTGCTGGGCATCTATTCGAAGAAGAACCAAACAAACAAGGACCAACATAAATAAAGTGCACAAACATATGAAAAAAAATGCAACAAGCAAACAAGCATGCCATGATGAATGATGCACAATTTACATGGCAATAATGTAGCGTGGCATGGTGAGGTGTGGGGTACAAGAATAAAGCATTTTATTATTCATGTGGTCAAGTTTTATTGCCACAAACAGTTCTAATTTTTAATAATGACATGATGCATGCTTCAATTCAGAACATGGAATGCATAGATAGAACGGGCTCTTCGCGCTGATCGATTTAAACATATTATTTGTCGAATTTGGAGTTGTAGATTTAAAGTTATTAATTTATTAAGAAAAGGACATTTAATTGTAATTTTAATCATCTCGAAAATTTAAAGTGGTCAAACAACATTTTGAATGGCATATTTGAATTCCTCTTATTTTTCTGATTCCAAAACATATATCATTTGTATTATTTGAAATTACAGTTTAAAAGTTATTAAAAACATATTTAAATTCATATTAAACATTTTCTGAAATTCATTTTATAAAACAGAAAGACACCGAGGCTTTTTATACATAGAGGGAGTTAGCTCAGGTCACTGACAGGTGGGGCATGCTGTTCCACGGGCCCACACGACAGAGGTGGCCGGGCGCGGCAGAACTTTTCTTACCGCGGCGTTACCTAGCCCGAGCCGTTCACAGGTAGGGTCGGCGGCGTGCGGGGCCACGCGCGGACTCGCGAACCAGGCGCAGCCACGTGGCGCGGACAGGGACGGCGGGTTGAGGTTTTTGGAACCTGGGGTGTTTTTCTGCAAGTAGTTAGAGGGGCTGACTGGTGGGGCCGGTGGAGCGCGGGTTGAGGGAGAAATAAAAAGGGGGTATTGGCAAAGTAGCCACTGCTACTATACTTCTTCTCTGAAATTACTGACGAGGGGATGGTGCTCGAAAGAGGCATAGCGCGGCGCAGGGATCGAACCCGCGACCTCTCGCGCGCGCGCGGCGGCTGCTACCGCTGCGGTGGCCAAGGGGTTGGTGCTGGATTGCGGTCGCGCGACTAGCTAAGGTGGAAACGGCACGCAGACGGTCGGCAGACGACGGAAGCTCGCCGCACAGAGAGCGCTCGAAGAAACGCGCGACGCGACCAGTGAGCGAGAAGGGCCTAGAGGATGTCAGGGGAGTAGGGTAGCTCACCGCGAGGTGGACGGCGGTGGTGGATCGGGTCGGGGGTCGACGGATCGACGACGTAGCAGGCGGCCAGAGGTGTTAGGGTTTCACTCGGCGCATCGGTGTGTGGCGGGGTTGGGCCGGCTCCTCCTCGCTGCTGTGCACGGGGCGACGTAGAAGGTTCTCCTCGGCTTCCTCGACAACCAAGATCGCCACGCCACCGGCTGTGTTGTCAAGGAGATGGTGGAGGCCGACGATGGCTGTCGGAGTTGGATAAGAGGGTGGCAGGGGGAGAAGGATACGACGCAGTGGCCAGGGTTAGATCTGGGCGCGGCAGAGGAGGCGTGGGGGAGTGGATATGGACGGGAGAGGAGAGGTGCCGTGGGGGATCGGGGTAGAGAGAAAGGTGGCTTCGGTCACCTTTTCCTCCCTCTCCCTCACGTGCTCAGCGTGGCAGACCAGGGCAGGGGCATGGGCGGCTGTAGCTAGGCCAGGGACGCGGGTGAGGTCGGGTGGAGCCGGGCTGGCAGCGAGAGAGAGAGAAAACAGAGAGGGGAAGGCTCGGGTGGTAGAGCAAGGAAGGCTCGGCTAGGGTTAGGTTAGAGGGGATGGTTCGGTTTAGCTTAGGGAGTAGATGGGGTAGCTGGGTGGGTCCAAGGTTGGTAGAGAGAGAGAGAAAAAATGAGAGAGGGAGAGCAGCTAGGAGTGCTCGGCATGGAGAGAGGTGAGTTAGGGTTAGGGTTTAGAGAGAGGGGTTTAGGGTTTAGCCTTTGCTCATGATCAAAAGCATGAGGTGGACATGGGGTGGCATGGTTGTGTGGAGAAGGTTAAGGAGAGGTAGGGGTAGGGTGGTAGATATTTAGGGTTGAACCATATCAAAGCTAGACTAAGCAAGAAAAGGTGGTGAGATGAAGAGGTAGGGTAGGGTTAGGGTTTTGGTATGATCCCACTTGATTGGAAGCATACACAAGTGAGGGTGATGATTTTAAGTGCACATGGTAAAGAGAGAAGATCAAGATGATAAGGGTTTAGGGTAAGGGCAAAAAGAATAGAGCCAACAAGAGTGGATTCACAAAGACCCATGCTCCACTTCCAAAAATACAAGCAAAACCAAAAGAATAGAATGGTGGTGATTTGCATGGCCCATGCATGGGCATTAAATGCCATGTTTTATTCTTGTCAAAACAATAGATAATTTATATGGCATTTATTCACATGCATTCCAAAAATATGGATTAAGGCCAAGCTAAAGGAAAATAGAATTGGATCCATCCCAACCCACATGAGCTAGATTAAATGCCAAAAGAAAGTAAAAGCTCATGGTTATTTAGTATGGTGGAATTATAAGGTGGTGACAAAGAAAGGTGATGGAGTTGAATAAAAGATATGCCCCCAACTCAACTTGGGCATCAAGCATTTATCAAGAACAAAATACAATATATCAAGAGCCAAATACAATTACTAATGCATATGAGAGAAGAACCAAATGGAAAGGGTTTTATATGATGCTCAAATGCAAGGTGGCATGATGACATGAGCATGATATAGTTATGATGCAACAATTATATGTAGGAAGTAGCCATTATATTACTAGACCAAGTAGCATTACATATGTTAGACAGATGGGATGCTACAACTCTCCCCCACTAAACAGGAATCTCGCCCGAGATTCTAGGAAGAACAAAAAGACACAAAGAGGGTAGGATACTTGGCACGGAGCTCATCCCCGCATTCCCAAGTGGCTTCATCAACGGAATGGTGCGACCACTGCACCTTGCAGAACTTGATGGACTTGTTGCGAGTTCTTCTTTCTGCGACTTCTAGAATTTTTATGGGGTGTTCTTGATAAGACAAATCTTCTTGGAGATTGATGATTTCATGGTCCACGGTCCTGCCGGGATCCTTGAAGCACTTCTTGAGCTGAGAGATATGAAAGACATCATGGACCTTGAGTTTTTCAGGGAGCTCGAGAGCATAAGCAACTTCTCCTCTTCTTCCACGAATTTTGAAAGGACCGATGTATCTAGGAGCCAGCTTTCCTTTGATACCAAACCGGTGCGTGCCTCTCATGGGAGTGACACGAAGGTAAACGAGATCACCCAGGGCATATTCCATGTCCGTGTGCTTTATGTCATAGTTGCTCTTCTGGCGACTTTGAGCAACCTTCAGATTTTCAAGAATGATGTGAACTTTCTCCTCCACTTGAGTTACAATGTCGGGGCCAAACAATGCTCTTTCACCTGCACCCGACCAACCAATCGGAGTTCTGCATTTGTGTCCATAGAGAACCTCAAATGGTGCCATCTTTAGACTTTTCTGGAAGCTGTTGTTGTAAGAGAATTCAGCATAAGGAAGACATTCTTCCCACTTCATGCCGAAAGAGATAACGCAAGCACGGAGCATATCTTCCAGAATCTGATTAATCCTTTCAACTTGTCCTTGCGACTGAGGGTGGTAAGCTGTGCTGAAGTTCAATTTTGTTCCCAAAGCATTTTGGAAACTTCCCCAAAACTTGGAAGTGAAGATGCTTCCACGGTCTGAGCTGATCTCAAGAGGAACCCCATACAGAGAGACAATTCTGTTGATATAGAGCTCAACCAACTGAATTGCAGAAATTGTTTCCTTGACGGGAAAGAAGTGAGCCACTTTAGACAGCCCGTCGATGACAACAAATATTGCATTGTTGCCCTTTTGCGACCTTGGAAAACCAGTTATGAAATCCATCTCTACTTTCTCCCATTTCCATTCCGGAGGCTTCAATGGCTGTAGAAGACAGGAAGGTTTCTGATGGACAACTTTAACTCTGCGGCAGACATCGCACTCCGAGACATACTTGGCACAACATTGTTTCAACCCAGGCCACCAATATAGTGTTTTCAAGTCCATGTACATCTTAGTGCTGCCAGGGTGGATAGAAAGAACAGAATCATGCGCCTCCTTAAGAACTTGCTCTCTTAAACCCGGGTAGTTCGGAACAAACATCCGGTGTTCAAAGAAAAGAGTGCCTTGGTCGTCAACGTGGAAGGACTCATACTTCGGAAGCTGAATGTTGGAGATGATGTTTTTAGTGTAAGGATCACCAAGTTGGATAGAGCGAAGTTTTTATTCCATGAGTGGGGTTGCCAGAAGGTTCAGAAGATACCTTTGATCCACAATTTCAAGGTTGATCTTGCGGAATTCCTCGCATAAGAGAGGCTGTTGTTCTTCCACCATGAGGTTGTTGACATAAGCTTTTCGGCTGAGAGCGTCGGCCATGACATTAGCTTTGTCCGGAGTGTAGTTGATGGTCAAATCGAAATCATTGATTGCTTCAATCCACCTCCTCTGACGAAGGTTGAGATCAGGCTGTGTGAAGATATACTTCAGACTCTTGTGATCAGAAAAGATCTCACAATGGTTACCAAGCAAGTAATGCCTCCATACTTTCAAAGCAAAGAAAAATGCTGCGAGTTCGAGGTCATGTGTAGGATAGTTGATCTCATGCGTCTTCAACTGTCGAGAGGCACAAGCAACAACTTGTTTTTCTTGCATAAGGACCGCACCCAATCCTTGTAAGGAGGCGTCACAGAATATCTGGAAGGGCTTTGATGTATCTGGAGGAATCAAGACTGGTGTGGAAGTGAGCTTTTCTTTAAGTGTTTCAAAGCTTGCTTGACATGCAGGAGTCCAAAGGTATTTCTTGCCTTTCTTGAGGAGATCGGTAAGAGGCTTCGCAATCTTCAAGAAATTCTGGACGAAGCGACGGCAGTAACTAGCCAAACCAAGGAAACTCCAGACTTCTTTGACATTTATGGGTGGAAGCGAGTCAACAATTGTCTTAATAGTTTCTGGGTTAACGGCAATGCCCTTGGCAGAGATGACATGACCAAGATAGGTGACTTGAGGAAGCCAGAACTCACACTTGGAGAACTTTGCATACAGGCGGTTCTCACGAAGCTTGTTTAGGACACACCGAAGATGTTCTTCATGTTCTTCCTTTGACTTAGAATAGACTAGAATGTCATCCAGATAGACCACAACGAACTTATCAAGATACTCCATGAAAACTGAGTTCATAAGTCTCGAGAAGGTGGCAGGTGCATTGGTGAGACCGAAAGACATGACCGTGTACTCGTACAGGCCATAGCGGGTGGTGAAAGCTGTTTTGGGAATATCTTCCTTGCGAATGTTGATTTGATGATACCCACTTCTCAAATCTAGCTTAGACAATACCACAGCTCCAGCTAGCTGATCGAAGAGATCATTAATCCGCGGAAGGGGATATTTATTTCTTGATGGTTTTAGCATTGAGAGCCCGATAGTCAACACAAAGTCTATCAGTCTTGTCTCGCTTCTTCACAAAGATAGTTGGGCTACCCCAAGAAGAAGTACTGTGCTGAATGAAACCCAACTTCTCTTGTTCATCGAGCTGACGTTTGAGTTCAGCTAACTCAGTAGGACCCATTTTATAAGGCCGCTTGGATATAGGAGCGGTACCAGGTTCAAGCTCAATCACAAACTCGACCTCACGATTAGGAGGCATACCCGGTAACTCTTTAGGAAAAACATCTGGGAACTCACAGACCACCGGAACACTCTGAATAGCTTCCATAGCATCATCATTCAGAGCCGCCAAAGAGAAAAGCTGAATTGCAGGAATCAGACTTGGAGAATAGACTACATGGCCTTCAGGAATTTTCAGAGAAACCGGACGTTCAGCACAATCAATCACAGCCGCATTTGCTGTTAACCAATCCATGCCCAAGATAACATCAATGTCAGAATTGCCCAGAATAATTAAGGAAGCCGGAAATGAAGAGCCACCAATCTCAATTTGATTGCCATGGCTAATATGAGCAACCCTCATGTTTGACCCAGGATATTGTACCACAAGACGATGCAATAAGGGAACCATAGCGAGATCATGCTCATGCGCAAACTTGTGAGAAACAAAAGAATGCGAAGCACCAGAATCAAACAAAACTCGTGCAGGGACTGAGTTAACAGGAAGCATACCCATCACAACTCCAGGTGCATGCTCAGCTTGAGCGGCGTTGACACAGTTGGCACGAGCAACCGTAGACCCGGGCTTGGTGTTGATGTTGAGAGCCCGAGGTGGAGGTGCACGAACCATAGAAGAACTTGCCGCAGGTCTTGGAGGTGGTGGTAGAAGAGCTTTATTGTTCATTGGACAATTCCAATGCTGATGCCCAGTGTTTTCACAAGTGTAGCAAGAACCAGGTGGACGTGGAGCAACGTAGCCAGGGACTTCGCCAGGCGCTCCAGGGTAGTTGTGGTTGTAGCCCTAGGAGCTGCAGTGAAGGAGTTTGGTGGCCTTGCCGCGTAGCTTGACGGTCTTGGTGGAGCCGGGAGCGACGGTGGGGTGTTAGGAACCCAGACACGGCGCTTAGAAGGAGTTGTCATAGCTGAAGAGCTTGCTGCATCGCGGCTGTGTTTCTTTGACTCCTCAAACACTTGCTTACTTGCTTCTTCCTGCAGAGCTGTATGTTGGAGTTCTAGAAAAGACCCCGGCCTTGCATGAGTGATTGCATATTTGATTGATGCATTGAGTCCTTGCCTGAACCTCTTTTGCTTCTTCTTGTCATCAGAGATCTCATCGCCACCATACCGAGAAAGGTTCATGAAGTTTCTGATATAGGTATTGACATTGTCATTGCCCTGCTTGAGGTTGAGAAACACTTCCTTCATCCTTTCCATGACAATTTCTGACAGATATTGCTCTTTGAAAGCCATAGTGAATTGCTCCCAAGTAGGCTGAAAACCAGAGTGGTCTGCCTTCAGGTAATTTTCCCACCACAGAGCTGCATCTCCCTTCAGAAGGTGTGTGGCACATTTTACCCATTCTTGCTCAGGAACATCCGCAGTCATCAGCAACCCTGACATTTCACGCAGCCAATCATCAGCATCAAGAGGCTGATCAGACACCTCAAATTGGCGTGGGTTGAACTTCAGAAAACTCTTGATGTCTCCTCGCTTGGGAGGTGGAGGTAGCGGAACAAACTCATTCCTCCTCACGCTTTCTTCGAATCGCTGCTGGTTCTGCTGCATTGTTCCCAAGGCATTTGCAATACTTGCCAACACAGCCCCCAGTTCAGGTGGTATGTCCTCCTCAGAACAGCGTGGTGGTGCCATCCTGTGATTGATATAAAACACAAGTCAGTACTATAATGGAGAATAATAATAATCCAAAATAGTACCAAAATGAAATTAACCAAGATTAAAGGATACAATTCACTAAGATGATATTAAAATATCAACAAAGTTCAAAGCACCTAGAAGATTTTAAGCATATCGCACACGACTGAACAAGGAGTGTGGTACACAAGCTAACAAAGAAAAAAATTCCGCAAATTTCGGCATTAAAATACCACTATATGCGCAAAACCACTTAACGAATCAAGACTAGTAACTCTACCAATTCAATGTACAAGAGCGAATGATAAAAGTAGTGGTATGGTCTCGACTCCATCCCGCACTCAAATCATTACTCCGCACCTGAATTAGTAAAACACATATCCCAACACCTTGTTCTTAAGATGAACCTAAAGATTAGTAACTACGGAAACGAACACCCCAAACAAGATAACGTCGGATAACAAAGAGTAAGACAGATCGCATCGGTATACAACAAATCGGATAGATCGCGTTGGTTTACAAAGGACTGTCGGTATGGAATGTACCAACAGTTGATAACCAAAGGCAGATAGTGATAACATGTTGGATGCAACAGATAAACAAGGAATTCACACACACACACACACACAACCTATGGTACTACGGAACCCAGAACACGTGAATCCTAGTTTGAATTTTGAAGAGGATTGAAAACGTTATACTTCCTTACCCGAAAAGGGTGGGTGGGTAAGAAGAAAAATGGAAGCAGTCCTACTCTCACGTTTTGTTTTTCCCTAGTATACATAGCTACCAAAAATATTTGCTAGACTGACAACGACCATTTGGCCGAGTCCCTGAAGGGCGGGATGTCTCTGATACCAATTGTAACTACCTCGGTGAATTACGCTCTTAGTTGCATGCCTGGATGAGCGAAAGTGGTTAAGATAGTACGGTGGGGCCCAAGGGCCACTCACAGGTAGACCTTTCGGCCGTCCTAACCACTTCCAGAACATCGGGACAAGAACGAGCGACGTAATCGGCAGGCAAAGGGATCAACTACATGCACAAGTGAGTATGTATGCAAGCCACCATACAACTATTCACAGAGCCATTCCATCTAAAAGAAATAAAAATATTGCAACGCCATACGGCAAGATCCAAATATCCTAGATAGAGATAATAGTTTAGGATAGCTCCTCATACATCAAACATCAGAGTATCAAGCGGAAGCGGAAAACAAGATCCGAGTACGGATAAGAAGCAAATCGGCATAAGATGCCACATAAATAAATACATCCCGCCCACAGATCTCACGGATCCCCGTTCCCGGAATCTCTACACCGAGTGATCGTTGCCAACATCATCCGTCTCCTCCACCCAGTATCCATCTTGCGAGTATACTTGTTCATTTGAATCAAACAATTTATCGTGTGAGACCCTAGAGGTACTCAGCAAGTCTTTATGCCTCTAAAGGGGACATATACCTAGGGTGACGCAATTGCAGCAAAATATAATAACTAACAAGCCTAGAGATACTCGCTAACCATCTGCCTAACCAATGATAGACTGATGTCCATTAATTAGAATCAACAGTTGTAACAGTATAATTAACAGATTCATCCTCCTTCTCGCTTACCAACGAGAAAGCGGATGAACAACGCATCCGTTGGCAGTTTTATTAACCATTCCATGAGTATTGCACTATTTACTAATCAAGTACTTAGTCAGATTAAAAGCGGTACTTTAGTTATACTTGTCTATGATCGAGAAACTGTGCTCCAAGTCGTCCATAACCGCGGACACGGCTTTCAGAAAGATTTACCCTGCAGGGGGTGCACAATTAGCAACACACACTCGATCAACCTCGGAAAAACCAACTCAAAACCCAACGAGGCATTCACGACAAAGCAATCACAGGATTCAGAAATATTTCAGGGGGCCACCCCACTAAGCTACCCACAACGAAGTTGGCCGGCTCCTGAACGGACCTAGGGTTTGTGTGGACGGCGGTAAATGACTGGGAACCCGAAAGTGTGACTGGGCTTGTCGATACAGCAAAAACGTGTCACGATCCAAAACAGTACAGGTGCTCCACGCACAATCGTAAATAAATAGTAAACATGGCATAAGTACAAGATAGTAATAAAACCCAAACTAATTGTGGCCCCAAGAAATAGAAATGAATCAAGCTCTGGCTCAGGGGGGTCCATAAGGCCTCCCGGATGTGGATAGTGCGAATAGTCAAGGAACAGGATTCAAGTACTCAGGGTCCTACGGGACACAAGTGAGCATGAAAAACCAAATAACAGATATTGCTTACCGATGCAAACATAAATAAAGTGCACAAACATAAATAAAGTGCACAAACATAAATAAAGTGCACAAACATATGAACAAAAATACAACAAGCAAACAAGCATGCTATGATGAATGATGCACAATTTACATGGCAATAATGTAGCATGGCATGGTGAGGTGTGGGGTACAAGAATAAAGCATTTTATTATTTATGTGGTCAAGTTTTATTGCCATAAACAGTTCTGATTTTTAATAATGACATGATGCATGTTTCAATTCAGAACATGGAATGCATAGATAGAACGGGCTCGTCGCGCTGATCGATTTAAACATATTATTTGTCGAATTTGGAGTTGTAGATTTAAAGTTATTAATTTATTAAGAAAAGGGCATTTAATTGTAATTTTAATCATCTCGAAAATTTAAAGTGGTCAAACAACATTTTGAATGGCATATTTGAATTCCTCTTATTTTTCTGATTTCAAAACATATATCATTTGTATTATTTGAAATTACAGTTTAAAAGTTATTAAAAACATATTTAAATTCATATTAAACATTTTTTGAAATTCATTTTATAAAACAGAAAGACACCGAGGCTTTTTATACATAGAGGGAGTTAGCTCAGGTCACTGACAGGTGGGGCATGCTGTTCCACGGGCCCACACGACAGAGGTGGCCGGGCGCGGCAGAACTTTTCTTACCGCGGCGTTACCTAGCCCGAGCCGTTCACAGGTAGGGTCGGCGGCGTGCGGGGCCACGCGCGGACTCGCGAACCAGGCGCAGCCACGTGGCGCGGACAGGGACGGCGGGTTGAGGTTTTTGGAACCAGGGGTGTTTTTCTGCAAGTAGTTAGAGGGGCTGACTGGTGGGGCCGGTGGAGCGCGGGTTGAGGGAGAAATAAAAAAGGGGGTATTGGCAAAGTAGCCACTGCTACTGTACTTCTTCTCTGAAATTACTGACGAGGGGATGGTGCTCGACAGAGGCATAGCGCGGCGCAGGGATCGAACCCGTGACCTCTCGCGCGCGCGCGGCGGCTGCTACCGCTGCGGTGGCCAAGGGGTTGGTGCTGGATTGCGGTCGCGCGGCTAGCTAAGGTGGAAATGGCGCGCGGACGGTCGGCAGACGACGGAAGCTCGCCGCGCAGAGAGCGCTAGAAGAAACGCGCGGCGCGACCAGTGAGTGAGAAGGGCCTAGAGGATGTCAGGGGAGTAGGGTAGCTCACCGCGAGGTGGACGGCGGTGGTGGATCGGGTCGGGGGTCGACGGATCAACGGCGTAGCAGGCGGCCGGAGGTGTTAGGGTTTCACTCGGCGCGTCGGTGTGTGGCGGGGTTGGGCCGGCTCCTCCTTGGGCATTATGATGGTTATTTAGGATGGTGGAATTATAAGGTGGTGACAAAGAAAGGTGATGGAGTTGAATAAAAGATATGCCCCCAACTCAACTTGGGCATCAAGCATTTATCAAGAACCTAATACAATATATCAAGAGCCAAATACAATTACTAATGCATATGAGAGAAGAACCAAATGGAAAGGGTTTTATATGATGCTCAAATGCAAGGTGACATGATGACATGAGCATGATATAGTTATGATGCAACAATTATATGTAGGAAGTAGCCATTATATTACTAGACCAAGTAGCATTACATATGTTAGCCAGATGGGATGCTACAGTTTGCTTATAGCAAAAGCGATGTCAGGCCTCGTAGCGCTAGCTAAATACATAAGCGACCCAATAATTTGAGAATATGTCAATTGATCTCTAGTAGTGCCTCTATTCTTTCGAAGTAACACACTAGGATCATACGGTGTTGGAGAAGACTTGCAGTTGCTATACCCAAAGCGACTCAAGATCTTTTCCACATAGTGAGACTGAAGCAGTGTGATCCCACCATTATCATCTCTCAATAGCTTGATGTTTAAAATAACATCAGCTACTCCTAGACCTTCATCTCAAAAGACCGAGATAAGAAATCCTTGACTTCCTTAATCACATTAAGATTGGTCCCAAAAATCAGTATGTCATCAACATACAAACAAAGAATTACTCCCTCGCTCCCACCATAGCGATAGTATACACATTTGTCAGCTTTGTTTACAGCAAAACCTGCAGTGGTTAGGGTTCTCTCAAACTTCTCGTGCCACTGCTTAGGTGCATGTTTAAGGCCATATAAAGACTTCAACAACTTACACACTTTTCCTTCTTGACCACTCACTACAAATCCATCTGGCTGATCCATATAAATTTCCTCGTCCAACTCTCCATTTAGGAAAGCTGTCTTAACGTCCATTTGATGAACGAGAAGACCATGTGAGGCAGCCAAAGATAGTAGTACGCGAATGGTGGTCAATCTGGCTACGGGTGAGTAAGTATCAAAGAAGTCATCACCTTCTTTTTGGGTATAACCCTTGGCTACAAGTCTTGCCTTGTACTTCTCAATAGTACCATCAGGCCTAAGTTTCTTCTTAAACACCCATTTGCATCCTACGGGTTTGCACCCATAAGGACGATCGGTGATCTCCCATGTTCCATTCGCTAAGATGGAATCCATCTCACTACGAATGGCTTCCTTCCAGTAGTCAGCATCAGGAGATGCATAGGCTTCTGAAATAGAGGTAGGAGTATCATCCACAAGGTACACAATGAAATCATTACCAAAGGATTTTACAGTCCTCTGTCTCTTACTCCTCTTAGGAATTTCATTATCATCCTCCTCAGATTTTTCCGAGTGTTCAATAGGAATGGTATGTTCAGGAATTGTGGGTATTTCCTGATTCAATGAGTCAAGTATCTCCTGATTTGATGAGCTAGGTATATCCTTCATGGGAAAGATATCCTCAAAGAAAGTCACATCATTTGACTCCATGTTTGTACCAACATGCATGTCTGGTACTCCAGATTTTACTATCAAGAATCTATAGCCAATGCTATGAAAAGCATATCCCAGAAAAACACAGTCCACGGTTTTTGGTCCAAGTTTGCGCTTCTTTGGGATTGGCACATGAACCTTTGCCAGACAGCCCCAAGTTCGCAAGTAAGAAATATTTAATCTTTTCTTTTCCCATTCTTCAAATGGAGTAATCTCTTTGTTCTTAGTGGGAACTCGGTTTAGGACATGACATGCAGTCAGTAATGCCTCCCCCCACCATTCCTTGGAGAGACCCGATGTGTCTAACATGGCGTTAACCAAATCTGTTAGAGTACGGTTCTTTCTTTGGGCTACCCCGTTTGACTGGGGCGAGTAGGGAGGCGTCATCTCATGGATTATACCATGTTCCGCACAAAAAGAATCAAACTCGTTGGAAAAATACTCTCCACCACGATCAGACCTAAGCCTCTTAATCTTTCGATCAAGTTGGTTTTCCGCTTCAGCTTTATAGATTTTGAAGTAACTCAAAGCCTCATCTTTTGATTTTAGAAGATACACATGACAATATCTCGTAGAGTCATCGATCAATGTCATAAAATATTTCTTTCCACCTTTTGTTAACACACCATTCATCTCACAAAGATATGAATGTATGAGCTCTAGTGGCGCCAAAACTCTCACCTCTGCAGTCGTATGTGACTTGCGAGGTTGCTTTGCTTGCACACAAGTTTGGCATTTAGATCCCTTCACAGTAGTGAATTTTGGGATTATATTCATTTTAGCTAACCGCGTCATGCAACCAAAATTAACATGACAAAGACGTGAATGCCAGACATTTGACACAAGATCAGATGAAACATGATTCACGACTTTATTACACACATCTGACAGTGATAGGCGGAACAAACCTCCACACTCATAGACTTTACCAATAAATGTTCCAAACTTAGACAGTACAAATTTATTAGACTCAAACACAATCTTGTAGGCATCACGACATAGAAGTGATCCACTAACAATATTCTTATTTATTGAGGGAACATGATGCACGTTCTTCAGGCGCACGGTCTTTCCCGAAGTGAACTTCAGATCGACCGTACCAACACCATGAACAGAAGCATGCGAGCCGTTCCCCATCAGCACGGACTGAGCCCCTCTGACCTGATATGAAGAAAACATGGAAACATCAGAACAAACATGTACGTTAGCGCCCGTGTCAATCCACCAATCAGGAGAATGACATAATGAAAGAACAGTAGGTAATATACCATACCCAACATCTTTCATCTCAACGTCGCCCATGACAATATTAGCAGTCTTGTTGCCTTTTCCATGCTGGCGCTTGTCAAAGCGGTTGGGGCAAGCAGGAGCCCAATGATCAGGATCACCGCACACATGACAAGCACATTTCTTCTTATCAGTCTTCTTCTTAAAGCTAGTAGACTGTGAGGCTTTGTTCTTTCCATCGAACTTTCCTTTTCCATCAAACTTTCCCTTGTTCTTGGACTTGTGTGATTGAAAGTTCTTTTTCTGTACCAGATTGGCACTTGAACCTCCGTCAGCACCTCGAGCACGTGTGTCTTTTGCTCTCGCCTTCTCTTCCACATCAAGAGTACCAATGAGATCTGAAACGGAAAACTCTTGTCTCTTGTGTTTCAGGGAAGTAGCAAAGTTCCTCCACGAAGGGGGAAGTTTGGCAATGATGCCCTCGGCAATGAACTTGTCCGGTAAAACACAAGGGAAGTGCTCAAGCTATAATAAGGTTTTTGGATTGTTGAGAAATAAAGCAATTTTCCAAGAGATTTAACCAAAATAAAAGGCAGATAAAGCATAGGCAGACTAATAGAAAAAGACCAAAAGATGATATACATCACGGTAGTGGAACCGCCGGTGTTCCCATTAGCGTTGGCACTGTCGTCAGCCATGTTGTCGAGGAAAAGGTTGTTGATGTCGGGGAAGAAGTCGTCGTTGGGGAAGACGTCGCTGCAGTCGCTATCCGTGAAGGAGTCCGTGATGAAACCAGTAGTCGTGCTGGTAGCGCTCTCCAAAAACCTTATCGCCCTTCTCCCGTACAGGACTCGAAGCAGCGGGGTCTCGGAGGCCTACTGTCCCAGCTCGCGGTGCACGCCGCAAGACGGGATGGGGAAGATCTAAGCAGCGCAAAGCTCTGAAACTGGAGGCGCAGGGTGTGTGCGTTGGTGTGTCTGAGGAGAGGAGCGACCTCTCACTCTTATAGGCACGGGTAGGCAGGTGAACATTCGGCGTCGGGAGAGGAAACGAACAGGCATCGACCGAAGCCGAACAGCCTCCACTAAGCTCGAATTAAATCTCCACTGAGTTCGTGCGTATTAAAAATACACTCACGCAGACTGTTCAAATTATTATCCATTTATGCGTGGCAAAAAGAAAGAGAAGCTCTCGGCTCGAGGCATTCCCGCAACCCGCAACCCCCGCGCGCGCGCGTCATGACGAGACGAGGCGGGCGGAGGAGGAGGAGGAGGAGGAGGAGCGCGCGTGTATATGTCTTCTCTTCTCAAGCTCGTACAAGTGGTGGAAGAGCTCTCCTTATAAGCTGGTCCAACTTCCACTCAACAGCAATGTGGGACTAAACTCTTGTCCCACCTCTTTGCCTTGCATGAATAGGCCAAGTGGGCCTCTAGGATTTCAGGAATTGTTGAATAATATAAATGGGCTAGGCCTTTATTAGGCAAAATTCCAATAGAATCAACGCCGGTTTTCGAGATGTCTAAGAGCCATTTGTAAATATAAAACAATGTATTGCATCGAAATTGGAATTGGTATGATAAAAACATTCATATTTGAAATGTGAATTCTCTTTAATAATCCAAGGAGAACCGTTTGCAAAGATTGCACACATGTTCAAATTGGCCGGTAATACACAAATATGATTTTTACTTAAATTCCATTAAATATGTAGCAACACCAAATAATCTCATTTTTTATCAGTCAAGCAATCGGCTAACCCATAATATTTTTGCCTAAAGTCGCAGCAAAAAGAGCAGCAACACAGCGCCTCATCCATCAATGAACCTATATGATTTATCTCACTGGAATGACCAGGAGGAGGCCAAAATCGCTGGCAGTAGTCCATCCACAACTTGCAAGTGCTTGAAATTGGCCGCGTCTCCTCATCCAGGATCTTTAGGCGGGAAGAATCAAGAGATCTCCATCGTCCCCGAGCCCCCCATCTTCTTCGTCCCTGAGACACAACTGGCCCTCCCCAGGTGCAGGGCCGGCCCCGTCAGCTCCTTCCCAGGTGCGGCACCCGCCCCATCACCATCCGAAAGCGGTCCCGTAGGTCGCCGACCTTCTGGCCTCGCACGCCGAGCTGGACAGCAGCGGTCTACCAGGCTGGCGGTTGCGATCTACCTGACTGGATCAGACAGGTAACAGGGGAAAAGAATTGGGGACAGAGGCAGAAAGAGAAAGAGCAGACGTCTCCGAGCTCGTCTGCAAGCGGCAGCGCTGCTGCACCTCCTCCGTGCCTTACGCGAGCCCCCTCAGCACAAGTTCGATGCCGCCCGTGGCCTCCTCCTCTACACCGCCACCTTCGTCCAGCTCGTCGGCCAAGCCTTATTCGAGCTCCTGTCAGGGTCTGACCACTGAGGTGCAAGGAAAGACCAAACATAATATAAACGGACCGGTTTTTCATTTACTGGTGGTATTGAGGGTAATTATAAGTTTGTGGAAGGGCAAAATGGTCCAGAAAAGAGTTGGACCGGAAGAAACACTCCGTCATTTATTAGGTATATATATAATATAATATAAATATAATATATATATATATAGATGAAAGAAACCCTGAGAGACGGGACCTGCGTGTAATTGTCAGATTTTCTGTGGCAGGACCTGTAAACCTTCTCTACCTTTCTGAACCGTCCTTGTGGCCTGAAGAACAGCGAGTTCGCACTTCGCAGCAGCCTGCGGAGCGGCTATCCTGGGAAGAACGAAGGTGCGCACCCACCCCTTCCCCTACTCCTTTTTTCTCTTCCGAAAATATTGTGATAATTGCTCAGCTCTTGTGTTATTTCTGTGATTACGCGCTAGCTAGATCTTCCGGTTTCTCTGGTAGGCTGTTGCGATGAGTTTAACCGCAGAAGTTTGGTTTAAGTTAGGATTGTTGCTCTCTTGGGAACACTGAGGGATTGGGTTGTTCGTTGAACTCGCGGGAAGTTGAGAGAAAAAAACAATTTGGGGGAAATCGTTCTGATGATAAGATTGGGAACCTAGGTTTTTTGACCTGTTGCTATTTTGGTGGTGCTTTGACATCTAATTAGATAGAATAATCAGATTTCCGTACCTGTATCCCTTGTTGTGTCAAACACATGATACATGATTGTGGCTACAACTCTGAGATGGGAGTGTTGAGTCATGATAATCATGATGAAATATAGTGGGTATTTCGAGGTCATAAAATTGATTTTCTAGTCTTCTATCTGAATACTTGAATCTTCTATGTAACAAATAGGTTTATCTAACAAGAGGGATTCTGATGAATGAATGATGATATGAGGTGGTTGTAGTCCTAACTGTATTTATATTGTGGCCCATATGCGGACTTCAGAAAAAATAGAGCCTATATCTATTATAGAAGAACTTTGGTCAAAGTTGTACTTTTCATAATATCTATTTGACTAGCAAAGATTTGGGCAGAGGAAGATAATTCCCTACTTTTCCTTGTCGAGACAAAGGAAGAATGCAGTGGAATTTAGGACCACTTCACTATGTGTATGTAATGTGTTCGTAGTCCTTTGATTTTCAAGTCTTGATAAATCATCTCTGTTGTCTTCATTTGATGTGCAACAACATTTAGGTTATATTTTAGGAAAAGTTCAATGTGTTGTTTCCCTCTCTTGATACTCTTAGTTAGGAGCATTTTCTCTTGTCCATTAAATTGATATATAGTTACTTATTGTGCAACCTTTATTTTGTTTGTGGAGCAGATTTCTTGGACTTGCATGTTTTGGGAAACCTGAGTATTGCTCAACGTGATTAGATTCTGGTTCATATCATGGATCAACAACCCAAAGACGATAATGATATTTTTCAACTAATGGTGACCTTAGATCAAACACATTATCAAGAGGGTTATAAAAATGGTTATGATGATGGCTTGGTGTCTGGAAAGGAAGACGGAAGGCAGGTTGGTTTAAAGATGGGATTCCAGGTAGGTGAAGAACTGGGATTCTACCAGGGCTGTTTGGATGTGTGGATGTCAGCAATTCGCCTCGATCAAGATGCATTCTCAGCTCGAGTCAGGAAGAACATGGAACAGCTAGCTGCACTGCTGAGCAACTATCCTTTGTCTGATCCAGAGCACCAGCAGGTTCAGGACATGATGGAGAAGATAAGGATGAAATTCAGGGTTATCGTGGCAAGCTTGGGAGCAAAATTGGAGTATGAAGGTCGCCTCACATCTTCCAAGGAAGACTTCTAGGATCTGTAGTCTGTAGCTTGTTCAACATTATGGATATTTCCCTTGTGGATTACCAACTCTCAGTTATTCGGTATCAATATCTCTGCTTTTGATTTTGGTATTTGTGATGTTCCGTCTCACATATGTTGCTAAAGTTCTGCAAGTGCAAGGACTTATGCTGCTACCAGGAGCACTGAGGGTACCTGGATCACTGCTGTATCTAAGTTCCACTTCAACTTGAAGAAAATTGCAGTCATGTTGTTTCTTAGCCTGGTCTTCTCCTTCCAAGGCATATTTATTTGTAGTTGTGCTCTTACTGTCATCTTTTTATTTGAGAATTGAGAGAGTGAGGTACTTGTTATTAATAGGAGTAGATGATTTACTTCGTTGTACCCAACGGCATAGCTACTATATTCCACTCACTTATATATCCAGTCAAAGCAGTAAGCAATTTCTTGGCCTATATCCTGTACATTCGGTGTTATATGCTGACTTGACCTACGACTTCTCATTTGCTTCTTATTTACACATGGCCCTGTCTCTCCAACGTGGTATCAGTGTTATTTTTGATTTCATGTCTTATAATGGAGGCTATTCTAGAAGTGAAGATATGAGGTTGTTCAATGACTCTGAGGACACTTTGTTTTCCTGTACATCATTCAAACTTTGAGTACTGATATTCAGCAAAACCAGTGGCTGCTGAACCATAGGGCATGTCTTGGAAGTATATTAGTACGTATTAGAATATTAACTGCCTGTTGTTCGATAGAACAACAAAACAGCACACATAATTGTTAGATTGATATCGGTACCAACTAGCCACTACCCAGCACACAGTGAAGTGTTTTGGAAAAGCTGACCAACATCGGTTACGTAGAGATATATCATTAGAGAAGACGGAATTAACTTGCCATGTTTAGTACTGAAACAGACTATTGCACATAGGTACTATAATTCCTTCCTTTGTTGATGCATCGGTGCTTGCATTACATGCTCTGAGCTTGTTGGTGTGAAGAAGAGTAGGCCTGATTCGGCAATCTATATTTAAGCTTGTAGTATACTCAGAATTAAGCCCGGATAACCAAGGAGTTGTCCGATAGAAAAAATATGAGAGAGGTTCAGCTTGGATGAGTAGCGACCAATAGTCCATGAGCTGAATTCTTTCTCTTCTTGTTTGAAAATGTGTGTATTTATTAAGTAACATGGTTTGGATTACAATCACACAAAACTCCACTCGGAACATAGAAGTTATGCAAAGCATCCCCACACAACTCTTTCCTGCCATATTGAGTTATGTTGGACGCGTTTGGTAGCCTGCATGAAGCCCAGACAAATCCGGCAGAGCAAAAAATGGTCCGTTTGGTTTCCTGCATTGCTGGTTGGGCTGCGCTGGCGCGAACCTTAAAGTAGCCCGTAGTCAGAGCCAATGACTACGGTCGATTCGGCCGTTTCCAACGAGCCACCCTCGTCGTGCACCCCGTAGATGCAAAACCCGAGCTCCCCCGCACGAGGGCGGTCGAGGACGGCGATGACGCGAGCTTTTCGGCTGCATCGAAAAGCTAGCGCGGGAGGTGAGCTCATCTCTCCTGCCAAAACCCCCCTATTTCTACCCACCCCGCCCAACTCAGAAAAAGCACCCGCCATCCCCCAGATCGAGCTCTGTTTCCCGTTCCGTCCGCGCTAGGTAAGTGACTTCTTCTTCTCCGGTGAGCGATGACGTTGATGGCGGCCACGACGGCGTGAAGGGCACCTCCTCCTCCTCCTCCTCTACGGTTGAGCTGCGTCGGCCACCTCCTGCGATGACGGTAAGTATCTCCACTTCCACCTAGGGTTAGCTTAGATATGCACAACTGCTAGGGTTAGGAGCTGTAGTTCGTAGCTTCATTCAAGTACATGGTAGATTATTGTGCAAACAGTAGGTGTAGGTTTTAGCTAGATTTGTAGCATTTTCTCTGTAGGATCTAAAAGTTCGGCTGTGTTCGGCTCGATCTTGTAGATGAACTATTATTGTTGATAGATTGATATGAATTTGATGCTTATGCTAGTTTCCTCCATTAGAACACCATCTTCTTCACACCTTGATTCATTTGCGTTATTATTGCATCCTTATTGTAGGACTCGTTCTGCGACCAGTTTAGCCAGGCTTTGATCCCTATTGGGGACTCCCAGATCCCTGTTCTTATGTGGATGACAGCCAGCCTCTCCCACAGAATCAGGTAGTGTCGTCGATGTCACCCACTCGAGGGTGTGGCATCTGTTGGGTTCGTAGCATATAAAACAAAAAATTCCTACGATGTGAACAACTAAATACCAAGATCTATCTACCTAGATACAATCAATGGGTGGATATACATCCATAGAGAACATACTCTTAAAGAGCGATAAAGCGTTACGAGGTTGTACTCATGGATGATGTAGTCATACACTTACTGATCTCAAGATCGTGATGAAGTCCTTCAGGTCCAGCAGTTCCAGCACCATCAGGTCCAGCACCATCAAGTCCAACACCGCAAACCAGCAGTGCATCCATGATCGCACATACGTCTGGTCCACCGAACAACCTCCGCCTCCTTGCTCCAGCGATGCAGCGGAAGCAACAACTTCTTTCTAGATAAAGCCACCGGAAACATGTATCTCGCTAATCCGAAACCATAGGGAATAACTAGAGGGAGAAGAGAACCTTCACGAGGAGGTGGGGCAAGAGGAGAGGAGCCATGGGGCTCCTTTTATAGGGGAGGGGCACAACCCTAAGGCCATGGCTGGCCGGCCATGGTGGGTGCCCCCACCTCTCCCTCATTCATGTGGGTGGAGCTTCCACTAAGCCCACTCACATCAATTTCAACTCCACTCACTTTGCATTTAATGTCCACCAAATTAAATGCATTTTCTCTTTAAATAAAACACTTTTATTTATTTCATTCAAAATTTTGTTAATTACTTTAATTAACAAACATTCACATAAAACTCCCTATTTCAATATCACATGCAGAACCAGTTTCAGCAATTTCACTCGAAACAATTCCGGTTTCCATCGAAATGATTCCAGCGCTTTCATAATCTTTATCTACAACATATTTGATCCTAAATGGTATCGGTATCCCTTAAGTGTGTCACCCTACGGTTCGCGAATAATGCAGATATGATTGAGACCCCTCTCTGATCAATAATTAGCAGCGGGACCTGGAGATCCGTACTGACTCCCACACATTCAACGATGACTCTAGTGATTGTGTGAACCTTTAACATTGTAACCAAATCCCATTGTCTCGCGATATATTACATGTCTGAGATTCGATCATCGGTATCCCCATACCTAGTTTGATCTCGTTACCGACATGCACTTTTTTCTCGTTCCCGTGATATAACATTCTAGTGATCACATCACTTGCTTGTAAGCTATCTCAATGTGATATCACTGAGAGGGCCTAGAGTATATCTATCCATCATCAGGATGGACAAATCCTACACTTAATCCATGAGCCTCTACATAACACCTTCGTAGCACTAAACCCACCTTTATAGTCACCCTGTCACGGTGTGACATTTGATGTTATCAAGATACTCTTCTAGTGTTAGTGATTGACCTGATCTCATGGTCTAAGAACTAAGCTTACTTCATATGATGTTATAGCAATATAAACATAATGAGTTTGATTGTAATGCTATACTTTGGATGAATGTTCATCACATCATTCCCAATGTTTTGACCTCGTTATTAACAACATCCAATGTCCATGATCAGGAAACCTTGATCATCTTGTTAATAAACGAGCTAGTTATATGAGAGGCATAACTAGGAACTCTTTATTTGTTTATTAAACACACATGTACTAACGTTTCCAATTAATACAATTATAACATGCAAAATAAACATTTATCATAAACAAGGAATAAGATAATAACCACTTTATTATTGCCTCTCGGGCATATTTTCTTCAGTCTCCCACTTGCACTAGAGTCAATAATCTAGTATGTAAACTTGCGCATTCAACACCTATGGCTTTCTGGTGTTGTATATACACATTTGCTAGTGGTTAACATAATCTCCGGATCTAACATTTTCAGGTCCGCGTGTATTTGTATGTCTTTGCGTCTGTACAACATCACTCATTCTCTAATGAGATGGCATTGTATAAATTTAGTCCTTTGGTGAGACCTTTAGTTCCTTTGGATTAAAACATGTTGATATAACTGTCGCACAATATATCTTCATAGTACTAGCCCACTGTGAACCACACCTAGTTTGATAACAAACTACTTAACCAAATTCCCTCCTTTGCTGCTACTATAGCAGTTATATACTTAGCCTTTTGTTGTAATATCCGTCACAATGCATCAACTTTGGAACTCATCCAAATCCATCATGGAACCTCCATTCTATTGCATTGTGCCACCCATAGTTTAAATTGAGATAAATTTAATTTGTATCTTGTGACAAACTAGTATCAATGTAACACTTTACATTGAAGTACTTTGACTATTTGTCACTTATACATGATATTTTATTATTTATTCCAAAGCTCGTAAGAATATATTTACTATCGCCCAATTATTATCTTATGAATCATTCTCGTATATGCTCATAACATTTAGAGCATAGGACATATCTGGTGTGGTGACCCAGCATACCACTGCATGATGTAGTACACTATAGTCGTTGACATAACACTAATGAAACACCATTCACTAGTATTACATCCCTCAGAGTGGTACAACAGAAACACAACAGGTCCAAGACATGACTATAGATTACAACTCGACTCTTTACAAAAGATCTAGAGAACACTCTAGGTTAAAGAGAGAGAAAGAAACTTCTTATAAAGAAGAGCCAGAAGTAATAACTCAGGACTACCTAGTAACTACGACTAGTATATAAACTATTTGGCTTGCCATTGCTGCTATTGCAATGCTCTACAGAAGTAGGTTTTATGGCTAGAGAATCTACTTCTATATACTTAAGAACTTAGTCTTCGCTTTGGTTGACATATATGTGGACTTCATTGACTCTGTTGAAGAACTTGAGTTGTCGATGATGGTTTCTTGAGCAGACATTGAAGTTGACGTCGTCTTCAACGGCTTAGAACCTAGCAAGGGTTAAGAAGGTACAGTTAAGTACGAGCGTACTCAGCAAGTTCACTAAAAAGGAGTGTATGATGCACTATCTCTACAGCCATAGACCATATGTCGTAGGCAATGCAAGTTTTCGTAAACATTTCTTCGAAGGTTGCTTTTATTCTGAAAACTATTTCCGACAGCCTTCACAGGTTGACCAGAACTTCATGGAGTTCCTTTCCTGCCGCGTTCGTAGCTCCTTCCCTGAACAGGGAGTAACATGTCACAATTCTTACACTCTGCAGAGGTGCATCACTTTTCCCATAAAAGACCTTAGCCTTGTTACACAACCAAGCCGCGAGCTTGTCCACACTTCCTTGGTATGGGGCCCAGTCTAAGATCCAAGCCAGTACTGCCCTCTCCGTGATCCCATATGTCTGCACGATCCTCCGGGGATGACTACACCTCCGTTAAGCCGCCAACTAGGGCAAGCTATAACCAGGGAAGTTCCCGAAGACTCTATAAGCATCTCTGACTGGCGGTCACCATCAACTATGGTGAACTCCGACCCAGATAGCTATGCACAGATAATCTAGACACCTAGCTCATGGGGAACTAAGGGGTCCCACCCATGTGCTGGATTCTCTATAACTCCACGAGAAATCAACAGCCTCACGATAAGGTCATCTTGCCTCCATATGAAAGGGAGAAGATACATCTGACTTTCCCGTCCCATTCCAAGTCTTATGGTTGACGCGTAATATACGGCGCTAGAATCACTAGCGACATTGGTTGTTAAGTCCTAGATATTATGTTCCTTTACCACTAGAACTATATCAATAGATTATTACCACTTGGTAAATAATCCATAATCATATTATTATGAAGTAGTATTTTCTGTCCTTTTTGAAATGCAGGTGATGACACAGTTGAGTTACAAGCATAGAAAATAATCAAAGGACATGAGTAAGTTGTGAACTTGCCTTTTGTGATTGCAGGATTATGCACTCACGGTCTTCAAGACAATAGAAGATCCAAATTCTATAAATAGCATCATTGGTCCGGTAAGGACTAATGTTTAAAGAAGCAAGATGCAGTTATGCATAAGTAATGAAATACAGTTTAGAAAACCCCGAAGTAATACCCCGATATGGTGAATGAGTTAAACCTAGGTGATTTCTTTAAGATTTAGTTTGTCTATAAGTTTGGACTTGAAATGCCTTATGACTTAATTTGGAACCGACAAAAGTTAACTATAAAAACATATTTAGACTTTATACATTATCTATATAATTTTATGGACCAAAGTTAGCTTTAAAATATGAATAAACCTAGGGTATGATGTGTTTAGAGTAGTAATAACTTTACATCTTATAACAAGCATGTTTGAAGATATAGGATGATTCACTTTTAGTTTAAGTGAGTTTTCTAAATGTTAATAGTTTTACTTTTAAGTGTTATTATAGACTTAGGTTATGGTTCTAGAAATAGTATTTCAATGTACAAGATTTAGGGTTTTTCATAAAATTTGTGATTATTTCTTATTTAAGAATGTTGTTAAAGAATTTATCAACTAAATAATAAATAAGTATTTATTTCTTAATAACCTTAGAATGTGTTGGAATAACATAATTAGTATTTTTTTAGGAAAACATACTTACTTAAGATCTTAGAAGTGAATTTTAGTCAATTTTAAGTGTTATCTTTATTTTTACAAAATTCCATAAAGGATTATATATCTTTAAATCTTTGCTTCAAGATTTATTTAAAAACAATTAAGTTAGTATTTTTATATAACAGTAGATTTATTTTCATATGCAAAAATGGTTTTTATTCATTTTTAGATCTTTTCACTATTTTGTGAAATTTCACTTAGGTTTTAATGGTGTTAATATTTTTCTGCATTTTATTTTACTCAAACAAACAAGGTTATATTTTTCTTAGGTAGATATTATTTTTGTGATTATTCCAATATGTTATTTGTATTTTTAGGATTTTTCTATATTTTTCTAGGGCTAAAATAATTTCAGGGGTACTTTGGTAATTTTACATTTGGTTTATTATTTCTTTTACAATATTTATTTTTCTGTTTACTATACAATTATTCTGGCCCATGGGCTGGTTAAGACCAACCCGGCCTAGTTGGGCCTGGGGTCAAACCCCACCCCTACCTCTCACTCACACGCACGCACACGACACAACCCCGCACCCCTCCTCTCGTGCGACTGCATCTCCGCCAGCGCCGCTGCCTGCCACTCCGGCCGCCACTAACCGCATCAGCCGCGGCCGCTCGCCGACTAAGCTTCGCTCCAGGCTCTCCACCTAATCCCCGCCACCTCTATCTGCGCCTGCGCCCCTGCGCGCGCCCCTGGAAACCCTAGCTGTGAGGGTCGACAGGGTTGCCGGCATTATTCCGAGCCAATGTGGTTGCGGATGCTATTGAGGTCTACTCCCCTCCCTAGCGCCGAAGGGACGGTGCCGCGGCGCAACCCCGGCGCCCTCAATCTGTTGCCTAGGATTTTTGCGATGATGGTGGAAAGTGGTGTGGTGGTCGGTGAAGACGACCCTAGGTGAGCTCCGCCGTGGTAGAGCTAGCCCTGCCTCGCCATGCCGTGGTGGTTGCTCCCCAGGAGCCAGGTACACACCCGCTGGTTCTCGCTGGCCTCTCTTCATCTCTCTATGTCAATCCCTAACCAGTGTGTGTATGTAAGACGTGAAAGTGAGTACAAATTGTTGTACTATGCTAATGCATACCTTCTGGTTATGGTTAATAGTTGGATGGGTAAATATATACATGACAATAAGTCTGATAGGTTTTGTATCTTATTATGTGAGTGAAAGTGTATGCACTTCCCTGTCATTAATGACAGTAATACACTTAATTATTTCTAGCTATTATTTAGGGACATGATTTGAAGAATTTCATAAGGCTTGCAGATATCATAGTTTTGTGCTTGGCTTATTGCACATCTGATGTGCTGTAACTCTATTTGGTAAGCCTTTACTTGCACCATTTTAATTTAGTGGCTTCTGTTATTTCTAATGTCACCATTGTGGTGCCTCTCCAGAGTGTGCACAGTGGAGACACTAGGTTAACATGATTTGCTACTATAGCCCCTGCCCATGATGCTTAGTCTGAGGCTTTAATTTTGATAAGAGCAGATGTTGGAGTGTGTATTAAAGCTCTATTATGTTATTAGCATAGCAGCTCTATGCTACACTGAGAGTTTTCCCCCTCTCCCAAATATTTTCTTAGTTAACTGATAAGAACAAAGGCTTTACCTGATCTTAGCATAGTAACCTACTATTGCAAAGTGGTTGCTCTTGTAGATCTTGTTCTACTGATGTTGCTGACTAGCCCCTGGAACCCTTTCTTCTAATCTTCTACTCCTTGCTAGCCTACTCCTGGCTTCTTGATAAATTTCTTATGATCTAGCTAGAATTGTTCTTGTGGTTCTAATGGTTGTTCTAATGGATAATGGTTACAGATGTGTTTTAGCTGGTAGATCTTGCAGCTAGATGATAGATGAACTCTTGGTATGATTTGGCTAATGAGAGGAAAATAATGTTGTGTGGCTTCTGTGTTTGAGCCTAGATTGAATTCTTTTCTGATTTAGCCAACTATGTGGCTGCTATTAGTGTATATGCCACCGTGATGCATCCTTTGGGAGTGTACACAATGGTAGCTACCACCTAATAGCTGGTTGTTGGGATGAGCTATCCAGGAGATTCTACGTGGTTGCCAATGATGCTAAGGCTGATGCTTAAATTTACATAAAAACAGATTTCTATGCTTGATTTCTTAGCCTTACCTATGAAGCAAAGACTGAGGCCTTTCTTAGCATAAGAACATATTCTTTTGTTACCTCCCTTTAACTCAGTGATGATCTAGACATGACTCTTGCATGCTAGACTGAGAGTAATACCACATCAATCCAACCTTAGCTCTGAATTCATAAAAGCATGTGCTAAATGATGAGCTTAAGAATCAACCTACTGCTGGTGGTGTGGTTGTTGTTACTTGCACTTGGGGTTCTCCTGCTGACCTTGATCTTCCTATGCAGTTTATCTATCTTTCTTAGTGGAAATCTTGCTCAGCTTCTAATCCCACTATGGATCTGCTCTCACTAGTACTACTGGTCTGCTCTCCCTTGGCTTCTGCTGGCCTTCTTATTGATTGTTGGCTAGTTCCTCCTGGCTGCTGTCTTCCCTGTGGAACTTCTCCCCTCCTAGCTTTTGGATGGATATTCAAGCAACCATATGCTTGTGATGGGGAAATGATCTTGGGTGAAATAATCTGATGGTGAGTTGATGGTGGGGAGAAGTGGTTCTGGTGGTAAACTAGTGGTGATGTTCTTGAGCTTAGCAAGAATGGCCGTGAAGAGAAAGTGTGGTGGAGATTGGGTTGTACTATGTTGATATGGCTACTCTCTCCCTATACACTCCCTGGGAAGTGCATGCGGTGGTGACAACACACACACACATGCAGTGATGTGTGTGTTGCATGCCTACTTGTTTGCTCTGTTGTGGATCAGCTCAAGTGATTCCTATGATCTACTTCTACTTCTTTACCCCTCTCTGGTGAAACTTGCCCGTTTACTGTCAGTGATGTTGTGCTGAGACTAACCTTGATAAGATCAGATACTTAAATGTCCCTTTATTTAAACTCGATGAGGATTTTGGCATACCAACTGTATGCCCAGTCTGAGAGTTCATTTATCCAATACTCATTCCTTTTCTTTTCTCTTTTTTTCTAGCTTTTCTTGTTTACTTGTCTCATTTGTAGGGTTCAAATAAAGAAGAAAAGATCAGAAAGATGAAGAAATCTCCTTAAAGATTAGTGTAGGATTTTTTATTTCTTCTTATGTAATTGTTTATTCATATAATTGTAATTTCCTTTCTTCCTCTGAATATTGTCACAACAGTGCAATGTCTGTATTATTGTATTAAAGTTATCCTTTTCTGTTCCATTTATTGATTGTATTATTACACATATTGTAAAGACAATGTAACATTGTGTGAGATAATAAAGTTATTCCTTTATTTTTGTACACTATTATTGTATTGAAATATCTCTTATTCCTTTGTTATAAGGGCAATGTAATGTTTAACTTTTATTTCCAGTGTAATTTGAGACTTGTACAGATTGTATCTTATTCATAAATAAGAAATCAACTCTTATTCCTTATTGTACTTTAATTACTATTTATCATCCCATTACACATTATTTTCTAACTCAAATTTATTATTTGAATACTAAAATTTTAAAATGAATTCCCTCAAACACCAAGATACAATAGAGGTCATGTTGAAATCTGTCGCACTTGCCCGGATGCTGCCATCAGAGCAAGAGAGATCCCAATCCCTCACCGACTTCTTTAGTTTTGCGCGAAAATTCCCCGAATTTTCTATGCATGAATGCAATGCACACACCTTGTCTCGACTTATTTCTAAGCTCTAATGCTGGGATGTTACATCTGGATATAAACATATCACGGTATTATTGATCAAAATATTCATGTGATTTCACTCACCAAGTGTCGATACACTTGAATCTTGATTCAATCCTTTCCATTCAGCAAGAACCTTTCTTGTTGTTTTCATATTGAACCCTTTCAATATCTCATATATGTACGTCGGGCACAACCATATTAGCGCCTCAATTTATCCATATAGACATTGGTGCCTAATATTCCGGTTTTACCCAAGTCTTTCATCGAAATCCAATTTTAATGAAATTCTTAACTTGTGTCAATAAAAGATACATCATTTCCAATAAACACCATGTCTTCTACATAATGTATTAGAAATATGTCTCAGCGCTCCCACTTAATTTCTTGCAAATGCAAGCATCTTCATTGTCTCTGATGAAATTAAACCTTTTAACAGTTTCATCATAGTGAAGATTCCAACGCCTCTATGCTTATTTTAACCATTGAAGTTTGCACGCCCTTTTAGCATCCTTTGAATTAACAAAACCCTTCGGACCATGTCATGTACACGTCCTTGGTAACCATTCTATTAGGAGAATATTGTTTTGTTCGTTCAACTACCATATACCGTATTATATGTAGTGGTTACTACATTAATCCGTCAAGACTAAATATCGCTATGAAAGATCAAATCTTGTCATAGTCAACTCCTTGAACATTGTCGTAAACTCCTTTCCGGCATGTCGACTATTTCATAGATGTCAAACATCCATGTCTATTTTTTTATAGATCCAAATACGACCGATAGGCTTCACGCCTTTTTGGAGGGTCTTCCAAATTCAAAAACTTGATTTCTCGTGTATGGATACTATCACGGATTCTATGACTTCTAGTCATTTTATGGAGTCAGGGCCCATCATCACTTCTTTGCATGCAGTCGGTTCATCATTGTCAAAACAATAACGACTTCTATTTCAAATCTTACTATTTGATTCTTACCGACCCACATGGTTCAATAAGAACTCTAATCTCCAAGATTACACCCTTTGTAATCACGGGAGCCATGAGCATTGTGGCCGCCACCGGGACACTTTCCGGCGCTGCGCTACTCAGCACATATAGCTAAGGTTCAACAACCTTATCAAAGTTCTATTGTCCTCCCACATAACTTTTCACAAAAAATTCCTTCTCAAGAAACTTGACGTTCCAAGCGACAAACTCTTTTGTCCTCGGTGTTATGGAGGAATTCCCAACAAATTCTTTGGGATAACCTACAAACACGTGCTTATCTGACTTTGGTTGTAAACATTCTACTTATGCATAGCATACCAAAATTTAAGAAAAGACAAATCGGGTTTTATCCCAAACCATAACTCATATGGTGTCATTTCAACGGATCACGATGGTGCTCTTTTCAGTGTAAAAGCAGCAATCTCTAAAGCTTTAATCTTTAAAACATAATGGCAGTTTTATAAATGACACCTTTGATCTTACCATGTCAAACAAGGTTTGATTTGATCTCTCGAACATACCATACTCCTGTGGTTTATCGGGAAATGCAAATTCATGGAGAAATTCCTGAAATCTTAGGTGTTTTGCTAAACCTATAACTCAAATATCTTCCTTTATGATCAAATCATAAACTCTTTTATTTTCTTGTTACAATGATTTTTCACTTCATCTTGAAAGTCTTTGAACAATTTTCAAATGTTTCATACTTCTTCCTTATTAAGTAAATATATAAATATATTCACTCAAATTTCCGGAGAAAGCATATGAAGCAAAAAGATCCATCGCATATGGCTACACATAATGGACTATATACATCAACATGCATAATATCCAATAAGTTAGTCATCCGTTCCTCTTTGGCCTATGGACAGAGTTTCCATTATCTTGAGGGAAGTTTCACAAGCATCAATTGATCAAAATCAAAAGACTCCAAAAATCCATCAAGATGGAGTTTCTTCATGTTTACTTTCTCCAAAAATCCATCAAGATGGAGTTTCTCGAGAAATTTCACGTTCCAAGCGACAAACTCTTTTTTCCTTGGTGTTATGGAGGACACCCAACAAATTCTTTGGGATAACCTACAAATACGTGCTTATCTAACTTTGGTTGTAGACATTTTACTTAAGCATAACATACCAAAATTTAAGAAAAGACAACTCGGGTTTTATCCCAACCCATAACCTTTATGGTGTCATTTCAACGGATTATGATGGTGCCATTTTCATGTAAAAGCGGTATTCTCTAAAGTTTTAATCCTTAAAACATAATGACAGTTTTATAAATGACACCTTTGATCTTACCATGTCAAACAAGGTTTGAATTAATCTCTCGGACACTCCATACTCCTATGGTTTATCGGGACACACAAATACATGGAAAAATTCCTCAAATCTTAGGTGTATTGCTAAACTTGTAACTCAAATATCTTCCTTTATGACCCAATCATAAATTCTTTATTTTCTTGTTACAATGATTTTCTACTTCATCTTGAAAAACCTTTGAACATTTTTCAAATGTTTCATACTTCTTCCTCATTGAGTAAATATACACATATATTCACTCAAATTTCCAAAGAAAGCATATGAAGTTAAAAGATCCACCGCACATGGCTACACATAATGGACTATATACATCAACATGCATAATGTCCAATAAGTTAGTCGTTCATTCTTCTTTGGCCTTTGAACAAAGTTTCAATTGTCTCCAGGAAAGTCTCACAAGAGTCATTTGATCAAAAATCAAAAGACTCCGAAATTCAATCAACATGGTGTTTCTTCATGTTTTCTTTCCAATATAATTTAAACAGCGATGTCACTTCGTAAGTGATCTTTCAATCATTTGTCTTGTGACATTTTAGCATTAGTTTTTATGGACGTGATTTATCCAACTAGACTTGTAAACGTTCATCCATCTTCTATGGAATACAGTAATTATTTGAACAACCATTGTTCTCATAATTCCAAAACAATATAATAATTATTAAAACAAATATTGAAGGCAAGTTTTGATGTCAATGAGAAACACAATAACACTTTATTATGTTCGATGAACATCATCACATATTCTTTTGCTAGTTACTTAGGCCATCATAGTCCATGAATTGTGTTGTTCTGTATGACATTTCACACCAACAAACTCGGTATCCAATACCTAAGAACCACATTGTTTAACAAGCAAAGAATACAACCATAACATGTATATCATCTATATACCTTGTTGGGTTCGTAGCATAGAAACCAAAAAAATCCTACGATGGGAACTATACGCCAAGATCTATCTACTAGATACAAGCAACGGGTGGATATACATCCATAGAGAACTTACCCACGAAGACAACAAAGTTTATTAACGAGTTGGAACTCATGGATGATGTAGTCGTACACTTGCCGATCTCAAGATCGTGATGAAGTCGAGCAGGTCCGGCTCTAGCACGTCCATCAGATCCAGCTCTAGCAAGTCCAGCACCACCAAGTCTAGCACCGCAAAGCAGCGGTGCATCCATGATCACACACACGTCTGGTACCCCCGACAACCTCCATCCCTCGCTCCAGCAAAGCAGCGGAAGCAGCAACTCCTTTCCAAATAAAGCCACCAGGAACATGTATCTCACTAATCCGAGACCATGGGGGATAACTAGTGGGGGAGAGAGATTGTAGCATCCCATCTGTCTAACATCTGTAATGCTACATGGTCTAATAATAAAATGCTACTTCCTACATATAATTGTTGCATCATAATTATATCATGCTCATGTCATCATGCCACCTTGCATTTGAGCATCATATAAAACCCTTTTCTTTTGGGTCTTGTCTCATATGCATTTATTAATTTTATTTGGCTCTTGATATATTGTAGTTGGTTCTTGATAAATGCTTGGTGCCCAAGTTGAGTTGGGGGCATATCTTTTATTAACTCCACCACCTTTGTTTGTCACCACCCCTTACTTCCACCATCCAACTATATGTGAGCTTTGCATTTTATTTGGGTTCACCTCTAGCTCATGTGGGTTGGGATGGGTCCACTTACAATTCCACATGCTCCTATATATGCATAATGTTGTTTTCACATTATTGATATGTGGAGAGCCACATGGCCACCTTTGCATGCATGTGGTTAATTTCACTTGTTCTATCTTCCATATGGTTTGTTTTGGGAATAATTGAGCATTGTTTAAATATAATTGTGGCCAAATGATATTCTAGTGGGACATACACACTAGCATGGCCTATTATATTCAATGATGCTTAAATCTACCCTTACCATATTTTATCAAGCTTGTAGCTTATGATGTGGTCTTTAATCAAGTATGGATGTGCATGGGTGTAATAGGTGCCCATATGTATATGTAGTTGTTTTCACAACTAATGAATGTGGCAATTATTCTTCATGCATGGCCCATGCAAGGCCTCTATCTTGTGCTTCTATTTTGGTTTCTTGGGGAATATTTGGGTGGATTTTGTTTGCAACCAATTGAAACAAATAAACCAAATAAATGCTTATTCTTTCTCTTGTCCCCCACCTTGCAACTCTTTGAGTGGTTTTCTCTTTGTCAAGCATACATGGGATGGATATTTTGTTTTCACAAAATAACATCATGTGCATGCCACATGCAAGATCATATTTTCTTCTATCTCTCCCTCCTTTGGTGTTTCATATCCTCTTCAAACCCTAGCTCCTCCATCTATCCCTCCCACCTTGTCCACCATCTACACATGCATGTGTGCATACATGTGCCATTTTTTTCACTTCCTCCCCTCTCTCTTTTCTAGCTAAACCAAGCTCTCTCTCTCTACACCTAGCAAAAACCCTAACCACACTCACCTCTCACCTCACATTTTTCCTTTCCCAAACCGATCCACACCTTGTGGTTTGGCTCGAATCAAACCCCCCAAAACCTAGCTACCCTGCTCAACACCACCCCAACTACCCCTCATGCCGAGCCTCCCCTCTCCCTACCCTAGCCGAACCACCCCTTGCTCGACACCTCCCTAACTGGCCGAGCCTATCTACCTCTCTGTTCCTCTCTTTCTCGCTGCCAAGGTAAACCCCACCCGAGCCACCCCTGCATCGTCCTCTTTGGCCCCAGCTGCAGGCACCCAGGCCCTCCCGTGCCGTGCCAGCACGTGAGAGATGGAGGAGAAAGGTGCATGCCACCTTTACCCACCGAGCCCCATGTGTTCTCCCTCTGCCTCGACCTTATCTACCCCCCCTGCCTGGCGTCACACCCCCTCATCCCCAGGGTCCTGCCCGCCGCAGTTCCTCCCCAATCTACCCTTGCTACCCTCTCTCCCATCTCCGGCAACCCCACCATCGGCATCGCTCCACCACCACCATAGCTGAAGGAGGGCGAGGTGTTTGGGCATTGGGGAAGACCGAGGAGACCCCCTGCACCATCCCTGTACACGGAGTCGAGGAGGAGACGGCCAGATCCATTGCACCCCGACGCGATCCGACGAGCAAACCCTAGCCCCGGAACCCCGGCTACCCCGACGATCCTCTGCGCTTCGGCTTGATCCGACCCCGCCAACACACTCCCGATGAGCAACCGCATCTCCCGGACAACCTCTCTCCGCGTGTAGCTTCCTAGACGCACCGTTCTTTTTGTCGAACGCCTTCCGTGCAGCGCGCTCACCGTCGTCGTTCCCCCGCCTCGCCACAGTAGACTTACCTGGCCGCACCACCGTTTCCTCTCAGCAAACCAGATACACCCCAGTGGTCGCCCCCGCCTGCGCGCGCGCGCTCTAGATCGCGAGATCGAATCCCCGTCACGCTCTGTCCGCGCCTTCTTTTTCGTCAGACAACAGCGAGAAGAACAACAGTGTAGTGGAGTTTCGCGCGGCCCTTTTTCGTTTACCCCCTGCCTTTTGTTTTCCTCAACCCGAGCGTTGTGGCACTTTTACGAAAAGGCACTCGCAGTTCCGGGGTTCTCAACCCGCGCTCCCCGGCTCCCCCACGTGGCAGGCCCCCGCTGGAGCGCCCGCGTGTGGCCCTGTGGCTGCCGTGGCCCCACCCGTCAGTCTCTGCGGCTGGATGGACGAGCGGTAAGAAAGGGCTCTGCTGCGCGTTGTTTTCGCCAGCTCAGCGTGACCCCACCTGTCTGTGACTCGGGCTAGATCCCTCTGAGTACAAAAAGTCGCTGTCTGTTTCTGTTCAATAAAAATGTTATCAGAATTTGTTTAAATGATTTTAAATCCAGAATTTAATAACTTTTAATTAATAAATCCAATTAATACAAATGATATATGTTTTGGAATCAAAAAAATGTGAGGAATTCAAATATGCCATCCAAAATAATGTTTGACTAATTTAAATTTTCGAAATTGTTAAATTGCAATAAAAATGCCTTTTCTCAATTAATTAATAACTTTAATTCTATAACTCCAAATTTGACAAATAATATGTCTAAATCGATCAGCGCGACGAGCCCGTTCTGTTTATGCATTCCATGTTATAAATTGCAACATGCATCATGTAAATATTAAAAATCAGAACTGTTTATGGCAATAAAACTTGACCAAATAATTAATAAAACGATTTATTCTTGTCCCCACACCTCACCCTTGCCATGCTACATTATTGCCATGTAATTTGTTCATCATTCATCATGGCATGCTTGTTTGCTTGTCGTATTTTATTTATATGCTTGTGCACTTTATTTATGTTGGCCCTTGTTTGTGTGGTTCTTCTTTCGAATAGACGCCGAGCAGGGGAAATATCAGGAATCCCAGGAGTACTACCCAGATCCATCTCTCGCTTCAACTGAGCTGCCAGGCAAGCACTACCACATGCTTGCATACATATAGTACCTATTGCCTCTATCTTATTTCTTGCATCATTGAGCCGCGATTGCATTAAATTGAATCCCAAGTACTGCATAGCCTTTACTTTTAAACCCCACTGAAGCTTGTTCCTCTATCCTATGAGCCATTACTACATGAGTTGTTTGAGCCATGCGAGTCGTAGAACAACATGTGTAGGGTATGTGAGAGTCTGATGGACAACAAGGTACCTAAACAACTTAACCTGAGTAGTATGGGATAACTAATGAAAGAGGCACCGGTGGGCAATATCTGTTATTTGGTTTTTCATGCTCACTTGTGTCCCGTAGGACCCTGAGTAGTTGATTCCTGTTCCTTGACTATTCGCACTATCCACATCCGGGAGGCCTTATGGACCCCCCCTGAGCCAGAGCTTGATTCATTTCTATTCCTTGGGGCCACAGAGTAGTTTGGGGATTTATTACTATCTTGTACTTATGCCATGCTTTACAGTTTTATTTAAGATTGTGCGTGGAGCACCTGTACTGTTTTGGATCGTGACACGTTTTTGCTGTATCGACAAGCCCAGTCACACTTTCGGGTTCCCAGTCGTTTACCGCCGTCCACACAAACCCTGGGTCCATTCCAGAGCCGGCCAACTTCGTTGCGGGTAGCTTAGTGGGGTGGCCCCCTGAAATATTTTATGAATCCTGTGATCGCTTTGTCGTGAATGCCTCGTTGGGTTTTGAGTTGGTTTTTCCGAGGTTGATCGAGTGTGTGTTGCTATTTGTGCACCCCTGCAGGGTAAATCTTTCTGAAAGTCGTGTCCGCGGTTATGGACGACTTGGAGCACAGTTTCTCGATCATAGACAAGTATAACTAAAGTACCGATTTTAATTGAATAAACACCTGACTAGTAAATAGTGCAATACTCATGGAATGGTTAATAAAACTGCCAACGGATGGGTTGTTCGTCCGCTTTCTCGTTGGTAAGCGAGAAGGATGATGGATCTATTATTTTATACTGTTATAACTGTTGTTCCTAATTAACGGACATCCGTCTATCATTGGTTAGGCGGATGGTTAGCGAGTATCTATAGACTTGTTAGTTATTATCTTTTGCTGCAATTGCGTCACCCTAGGTATATGTACCCTTTAGAGGCATAAAGACTTACTGAGGACCCCTAGGGTCTCACACGATAAATTGTTTGATTCAGATGAACAGGTGTATTCGCAAGATGGATACTGGGTGGAGGAGACAGATGATGTTGGCAACGATCACTCGGTGTAGAGATTCCGGGGATTGGGATCCGTGAGATCTGTGGGCGGGATGTGCTTATTTATGTGGCATCTTATGCCGATTTGCCTCTTACCCGTACTCGGATCTTGTTTCCCGCTTCCGCTTGATACTCTGTTGATTGATGTATGAGGAGTTATCCTACACTATTATATCTATCTAAGATATTTGGATCTTGCCGTATGGCGTTGCAATATTTCTATTTTCTTTTAGATGGTATGGCTCTGAGAACTGTTGTAAGGTAGCTTGCATACATACTCACTTGTGTATGTATTTGATCTCTTCGCCTATTGCCTACGGCGCTCGCTCTTGCTCCGATGTTCTTGGAAGTGGTTAGGGCGACCGACAAGTCTACACGTGGGCGCCCCCTAGGCCCCCGCTGTACTACTTTAACCACTTTTGGTTCATCCAGGCTTGAACTTAGAGCGTAGGGTCCGAGGTTGTTACAAAGATCCTTCACGAGGAGGTGTAGTTTGTGAGGAGGAGAGGGGGGCCTTTTATAGGGGAGAGGGGGGAACCCAAGAGCCATGGTGGTGCCCCCACCTCTTCCACATTCATGTGGGTGGAGCTCCCACTCCCATAAAAAGCCTCCACTCAAAATTCCACTCACACATGCATTAAATTTCCAGCAAATTTAATGCAAGCTCTCTTAAATAAAACTATTTTATTCAGAATTTTGTTAACTACATTAATTAACAAACATTCACATAAAACCCCCTGTAACATTTCAATATCACATGCAGAACCAGTTTTAGCAATTTCACCCGAAATAATTCCGGTTTCCATCGAAATGATTCTAGCGCTTTCTTAAATCTTTATCTGAAACATATTTGCTCCAAATTGTGTCGGTATCCCTTAAGTGTGTCACCCTACGGTTCGCGAATAATGCAGACATGATCGAGACCCCTCTCCGATTAATAATCAGCAGCGGGACCTGGAGATCCGTAGTGACTCCCACACATTCAACGATGACCCTTGTGATCGTGTGAACCTTTAATGTCATAACTAAATCCCTTTGTCTCGCGATATATTACATGTTCGAGATTTGATCATCGGTATCCAAATACCTAGTTTGATCCCGTTACCGACATGCACTCTTTTCTTGTTCCCATGATATAACATTCTAGTGATCACATCACTTGCTTGCAAGCTATTTCAATGTGATATCACCGAGAGGGTAAAGAGTATATCTATCCATCATCGGGATGGACAAATCCCACTCTTGATCCATGAGCATCAACATAACACCTTCGTAGCACTGAACCAACCTTTATAGTCACCCTTTTACGGTGTGATGTTGGATGTTATCAAGATACTCTTCTGGTGTTAGCAATTAACATGATCTCATGGTCTAAGGACTAAGATTACTTCGCATGATGTTATAGCAATATAAACATAATGACTCTGATCGTAATGCTATACTTCGGATGAATGTTCATCACATCATTCCACCAATGTTGTGACCTTGTTATTAACAACATCCAATGTCCATGATTAGGAAACCTTGATCATCTTGTTAATCAACGAGCTAGTTTATTGAGAGGCATTACTAGGAACTTTGTATTTTGTTTATTAAACACACATGTATTAACGTTTCCAATTAATACAATTATAGAATGCAAAATAAACATTTATCATAAACATAGAATAAGATAATAACCACTTTATTATTGCCTCTCGGGCATATTCCATTCAGTCTCCCACTTGCACAAGAGTCAATAATCTAGTTTGAAAAACTTTGCGTATTGAACACCTATGGCTTTTGAAGGGAATATGCCCGAGAGGCAATAATAAAGTGGTTATTATCTTATTCCTTGTTTATGATAAATGTTTATTTTGCATGCTATAATTGTATTAATTTGGAAACGTTAATACATGTGTGTTTAATAAACAAAAAGGAAAGTTCCTAGTTATGCCTCTCTTATAAACTAGCTCGTTGATTAACAATATGATCAAGGTTTCCTGATCATGGACATTGGATGTCATTAATAACGAGGTCACAACATTGGTGGAATGATGTGATGAACATTCATCCGAAGTATAGCATTACGATCAGAGTCATTATGTTTATATTGCTATAACATCATACGAAGTAATCTTAGTCCTTAGACCATGAGATCATGTTAATTGCTAACACCGGAAGAGTATCTTGATAATATCAAACGTCACACCGTAACAGGGTGACTATAAAGGTGGGTTCAGTGCTACGAAGGTGTTATGTTGAGGCTCATGGATCAAGAGTGGGATTTGTCCATCCCGATGACGGATAGATATACTCTGGGCCCTCTCGGTGATATCACATTGAAATAGCTTGCAAGCAAGTGATGTGATCACTAGAATGTTATATCACGGGATCGAGAAAAGAGTGCATGTCGGTAACGAGATCAAACTAGATATTTGGATGCCAATGATCAAATCTCGGACATGTAATATATCGTGAGACAAAGGGATTTAGTTACGACGTTAAAGGTTCACACGATCACAAGAGTCATCGTTGAATATGTGGGAGTCAGTACGGATCTCCAGGTCCCGCTGCTGATTATTGATCGGAGAGGGGTCTCGATCATGTCTGCATTATTCACGAACCGTAGGGTGACACACTTAAGGGATACCGACACCATTTAGGAGCAAATGTGTTTCAGATAAAGATTTAAGAAAGCGCTGGAATCATTTCAATGGAAACCGGAATTGTTTCGGGTGAAATTGCTGAAACTGGTTCTGCATGTGATATTGAAATGTTGCAGGGGTTTTATGTGAATGTTTGTTAATTAATGTAATTAACAAAATTCTGAATAAAATAAATAAAAGTGTTTTATTTAATGAGAACTTGCATTAAATTTGGTGGAAATTTAATGGAGGTGAGTGGAATTTTGAGTGGGTGGCTAATTATGTGAGTGGGAGCTCCACCCACATGAATGTGGAAGAGGTGGGGGCACCTCCCTTGGCCGCCGGCCATGGTGAGGGGCTGCCCCCCTCTCCCTATAAAAGGCCCCCCACTTCCTCCTCTCATCTTGCACCACCTCCTCGTGAAGGTTCTCTTCTCCCTCTAGTTATTCCCCATGGTCTCGGATTAGCGAGATACATGTTCCCGGTGGCTTTATCTGGAAAGGAGTTGCTACTTCCGCTGCATCGCTGGAGCGAGGAGGCGGAGGTTGTTCGGTGGACTGAATGTGCGTGCGATCACGGATGCACCGCTACTTTGCGGTGCTGGACTTGATGGTGCTGGACCTGATGGTGCTGGAGCTGCTGGACCTGTCGGACTTCCACACGATCTTGAGATCGGCAAGCGTACGACTACATCAACCACGAGTTCCTACTCGTTAACAAAACTCGTTGTCTTCGAGGGTAAGTTCTCCATGGATGTACGTCCACCCGTTGCTTTGTACCTAGTAGATAGATCTTGGCATGTAGTTCACACCGTAGATTTTTTTTTGTTTTCTATGCTGCGGACCCAACAGTGGTATCAGAGCCTGATCTATGCGTAGGTGCTTTGCACGGGTAGTACACATATGTTTATATGTGGGCGATGATGATCATGTTATTGCATCTTCTATGTACTTTGGATATTGGTGGCATAGTGGGATGAAGCGGCCCGGACCAACCTTACATGTCATCGTACATGAGACCGGTTCCACAGCTGACATGCAACTAGTTTTGCATAAGTGGCTGGCGGGTGTCTGTCTCTCCTACTATAGTCAATATCTGATTTACAACGAGTTGCTAATAACTTGGTTATCCTCGTTGTGGTTCATGTTCGTAGGTGAGACCGGTTCTATCTCCGAAAGCCCTAAGCCACGTAAAACTTGCAATTGATAAATTAGAGGCGTCTAGTTTAGATCGTTGCTGGGCTAGTGTCTTTATATGGTATTGTTGTAAGTAGATGTATGGTAGATACTCTTACAACACACTTAACGTGTAAGTTCCATAGACCTTGGCCTTACACACAAAGGAATGATAGAGATCATACCACGATGCAAATGATAGAGATCAAATGCATGGACCATATCATGTCACTTTACACATTAGAGGTTTGCATCTTATATTGCTAGTTTGGCGCTTCTAGTAGCATTATAAGATGATCCCTCATTTAAATATCAAGATAAAATGTGTTCTTCCTTAAGTATGCACCGTTTTATGGATCGTGTTTCGAGACATCACGTGATGATCGGGTGTACTCAACTCTACGCTTTCATACAACGGGTGTAAGACAGTTTTACACACGCGAATACTAAGGTTCTTACTTGGCGAGCCTAGCATGTACAGACATGGCCTCGGAACACGAACCGAAAGGTTAAGCATGAGTCATATAGTTGATGTGATGACCATATTGATGCTCGCCTTTGAAGCTACACCGACTCACGTGATGATCGGACTTGGTGTAGTGGATTTGGTTCATGTAATCACCAAAAAGGCACGAGGGATGTCGTTTTTGAGTGGGAGTTTATTTCTAATTTGGATTAGTCGAACTCAATTTGTCATAAACTAAACCGAAGTGAATTTGCATAATTTATTGTAGTCATTGGCATCTATTCACTACCTTACGCTTAGTTTTAATTGAGATAATAGAACTATAGAATTCTGGATATTTACTTTACAAACTGGTATCGTATTGTTTTGAATGTCAATTTAAAGTTTAGTAGTCCTATTGCAAACTTTCAACAAACTCTATTTACTCCAAGAAGTTTAATAAGTAGTATTAAATAAAGAGTAAGAATTCCAATGTTAGTATCTAAAGTATCATGTTTGCCTCCATGACTATTGATATTCAAAAATTGTTTTAATATCAAGGTTATCTAGGAGCTGAAAGAATTGTTTCAGGAACCATCATGTGTGGAAGATATTGTGATATCTGAAACAAAGTTTTTGGTTGCATTATGATAGAGTATAATTTAGCAAAATACATGTTCTCATATTGTATGAGAATTTGTGAAGGATGGAGATGCTAGGCATCTGGATCTCCCAAAAAGGTGTTGGGAACTAACATTATACTCGCGATTCTTCCTTATAGGCTATAGTAGCTTGATCATGAAAGTTGTCATGATAAGGATGAATAGAAGATGTAAGTAAAATGGTTACTACACTAATAGATTACTAAAGAATGGATTTTTGAAAGAACACCAAACATTTGATGATGGTGATCCACTTCAAAGTGCAAGTCCAAAGGTATTAGTATTTGACTATATACACTTTGTACTATGTGTCATGTGAATGACACCACTATTGATGTTGATAGATTCTTTTAAAAGAAAAGGAATTGTTGAAAGAGAGTCTATAAAATATTTGGCAGAAAAGAAAAGGTTGGAGATGTCCAACTTAGGTATATAGAAGATGTACATGTTATGGTTGTATTCCTTGCTTGTTAAACAATGTGGTTCTGAGGTATTGGATACCGGTATTGGATACCGAATTGGTTGGTGTGAAGTGTCATACAGAACAAGACAATTCATGAACTGCAACGGCCTAAGTAACTAGCAAAAGAATAAGTGATGATGTTCATCGAAAACAAATAAAGTGTTATTGTGTTTTTTCGTTGTCGTCAAACCTAGCCTACAAGATTTGTTTTAATAATTGTTATTTTGTTCCGGTATTATGAGAACAATGGTTGTTCAAATAATTACTGTATTCCATAAAGGATGGATGAACTTTTACAAGTCTAGTTGGAGAAATCACATCCATAAATATTATTGCTAAAATGTCGTAAGACAAATGATTGGAAGATCACTTATGAAGTGACATCGCTGTTTGAATTATAATGGAAAGTAAACATAAAGAAACTCCATCTTGATGGATTTTTGGAGTCTTTTGATTTTGATCAATTGATGCTTGTGAAACTTCCCTCAAGATAATGGAAACTCTGTCCATAGGCCAAAGAGGAACGGATGACTAACTTATTGGATATTATGCATGTTGATGTATATAGTCCATTATGTGTAGCCATATGCGATGGATCTTTTTGCTTCATATGCTTTCTCCGGAAATTTGAGTGAATATATTTATATATTTACTTAATAAGGAAGAAGTATGAAACATTTGAAAATTGTTCAAAGACTTTCAAGATGAAGTGAAAAATCATTGTAACAAGAAAATAAAAGAGTTTATGATTTGATCATAAAGGAAGATATTTGAGTTACAGGTTTAGCAAAACACCTAAGATTTCAGGAATTGCTCCATGAATTTGCATTTCCCGATAAACCACAGGAGTATGGTATGTTCGAGAGATCAAATCAAACCTTGTTTGACATGGTAAGATCAAAGGTGTCATTTATAAAACTGCCATTATGTTTTAAAGATTAAAGCTTTAGAGATTGCTGCTTTTACACTGAAAAGAGCACCATCGTGATCCGTTGAAATGACACCATATGAGTTATGGTTTGGGATAAAACCCGAATTGTCTTTTCTTAAATTTTGGTATGCTATGCATAAGTAAAATGTTTACAACCAAAGTCGGATAAGCACGTCTTTGTAGGTTATCCCAAAGAATTTGTTGGGAATTCCTCCATAACACCGAGGATAAAAGAGTTTGTCGCTTGGAACGTTAAGTTTCTTGAGAAGGAATTTTTTGTGAAAAGTTATGTGGGAGGACAATAGAACTTTGATAAGGTTGTTGAACCTTAGCTATATGTGCTGAGTAGCGCAGCGCCGGAAAGTGTCCCGGTGGCGGCCACAATGCTCATGGCTCCCGTGATTACAAAGGGTGTAATCTTGGAGATTAGAGTTCTTATTGAACCATGTGGGTCGGTAAGAATCAAATAGTAAGATTTGAAACAGAAGTCGTTATTGTTTTGACAATGATGAACCGACTGCATGCAAAGAAGTGATGATGGGCCCTGACTCCATAAAATGACTAGAAGTCATAGAATCCGTGATAGTATCCATACACGAGAAATCAAGTTTCTGAACTTGGAAGACCCTCCAAAAAGGCGTGAAGCCTATCGGTCGTGTTTGGATCTATAAAGAAATAAGACATGGATGTTTAACATCTATGAAATAGTCGACATGTCGGAAAGAAGTTTACGACAATGTTCAAGGAGTTGACTATGACAAGATTTGATCTTTCATAGCGATGTATAGTCTTAACGGATTAATGTAGCAACCACTACATATAATTTGGTATATGGTAGTTGAATAAACAAAACAAGGTTCTTCTAATAGAACGGTAACCTAGGGCATGTACATGACATTGTCCGAAGGGTTTTGTTAATTCAAAGGGTGCTAAAAGGGCATGTAAACTTCAATAGTTGAAGTAAGCATAGCGGAGTTGGAATCTTCACCATGATGAAACTATTAAAAGAGTTTAAATTCATCGGAGATGATGAAGATGCTTGCATTTGCAAGAAATTAAGTGGGAGCGCTGAGACATATTTCTAATACATTATGTAGAGGACATATTGTTGATTGGAAATGATGTATCTTGAATTGACACAAGTTAAGGATTTCATTAAAATAAGATTTCGATGAAAGACTTGGGAAAAACCGGAATATTTGGCATCAATATCTATATGGATAGATTAGGGCGCTAATATGGTTGTGCCAGACATACATATATGAGATATTGAAAGGGTTCAATATGGAAACAACAAGAAAGTTTCTTGCTGCATGGAAAGGATTGTATCAAAATTCAAGTGTTTCAACACTTGGTGAGTAAAATCACATGAAGATTTTGATCGATTATACCATCATATGTATATATCCATAATGTCCTATGCTCTAAATGTTATGAGCATATACCAGAATGATTCATAAGATGATCATTGGACAATAGTAAAGATATTCTTATGAGCTTTTGGAAGAACTAAGAATATATAATGTATAAGTGACAAATAGTTAAAGGTAGTTCATTGTAAAGTGTTACATTGATACTAGTTTTGTCACAAGATACAAATTAAATTTATCTCAATTTAGACTATGGGTGGCACAATGTAATGGAAAGGATGTTCCATGATGGATTTGGATGAGTTCCAAAGTTGAGACATTGTGACGGATACTACAACAAAAGGCTAAGTATATGACTGCTATAGTAGCAGCATAGGAGGGCATTTGTGTTAAGTAGTTTGTTATCAAACTAGGTGTGGTTCAAAGTGGGCTAATACTATGAAGATATATTGTGTGGCAATAGTATCAACATAGTTTAACCCGAACGAACTAAAGGTCTACCAAAGGACCAAATTTATACAATGTCATCTCATTTGAGAATGATGGATGTGTAGAGACGCAAAGACATGCAAATACACACGGAACTGAAACTGTCAGAGCCGGAGATTATGTTAACCACTAGCAATCGCGTATATGCAACACCAGAAAGCCATAGGTGTTCAATACGCAAAGTTTTTCAAACTAGATTATTGACCCTAGTGCAAGTGGGAGACTGAAGGGAATATGCCCGAGAGGCCATAATAAAGTGGTTATTATCTTATTCCTTGTTTATGATAAATGTTTATTTTGCATGCTATAATTGTATTAATTTGGAAACGTTAATACATGTGTGTTTAATAAATAAAAAGGAAAGTTCCTAGTTATGCCTCTCTTATAAACTAGCTCGTTGATTAACAAGATGATCAAGGTTTCCTGATCATGGACATTGTATGTCGTTAATAACGAGGTCACAACATTGGTGGAATGATGTGATGGACATTCATCCGAAGTATAGCATTACGATCAGAGTCATTATGTTTATATTGCTATATACGAAGTAATCTTAGTCCTTAGACCATGAGATCATGTTAATTGCTAACACCGGAAGAGTATCTTGATAACACCAAACGTCACACCGTAACAGGGTGACTATAAAGGTGGGTTCAGTGCTACGAAGGTGTTATGTTGAGGCTCATGGATCAAGAGTGGGATTTGTCCATCCCGATGACGGATAGATATACTCTGGGCCCTCTCGGTGATATCACATTGAAATAGCTTGCAAGCAAGTGATGTGATCACTAGAATGTTATATCACGGGAACGAGAAAAGAGTGCATGTCGGTAACGAGATCAAACTAGGTATTTGGATGCCAATGATTGAATCTCGGACATGTAATATATCACGAGACAAAGGGATTTAGTTATGACGTTAAAGGTTCACATGATCACAAGAGTCATCGTTGAATATGTGGGAGTTAGTACGGATCTCCAGGTCCCGCTGCTGATTATTGATCAGAGAGGGGTCTCGATCATGTCTGCATTATTCATGAACCATAGGGTGACACACTGAAGGGATACCGACACCATTTAGGAGCAAATATGTTTCAGATAAAGATTTAAGAAAGCGCTGGAATCATTTCAATGGAAACCGGAATTGTTTCGGGTGAAATTGCTAAAACTGGTTCTGCATGTGATATTGAAATGTTGCAGGGGGGTTTATGTGAATGTTTGTTAATTAATGTAATTAAAAAATTCTGAATAAAATAAATAAAAGTGTTTTATTTAATGAGAACTTGCATTAAATTTGGTGGAAATTTAATGGAGGTGAGTGGAATTTTGAGTGGGTGGCTAATTATTGTGAGTGGGAGCTCCACCCACATGAATGTGGAAGAGGTGGGGGCACCTCCCTTGGCCGCCGGCCATGATGAGGGGCTGCCCCCTCTCCCTATAAAAGGCCCCCACTCCCTCCTCTCATCTTGCACCACCTCCTCGTGAAGGTTCTCTTCTCCCTCTAGTTATTCCCCATGGTCTCGGATTAGCGAGATAGATGTTCCGAGTGGCTTTATCTGGAAAGGAGTTGCTGCTTCCGCTGCATCGCTGGAGCGAGGAGGTGGAGGTTGTTCGGTGGACCGAATGTGTGTGCGATCATGAATGCACCGCTACTTTGCGGTGCTGGACTTGATGGTGCTGGACCTGATGGTGCTGGAGCCGCTGGACCTGTCGGACTTCCACACGATCTTGAGATCGGCAAGCGTACGGCTACATCAACCACGAGTTCCTACTCGTTAACAAAACTCATTGTCTTCGAGGGTAAGTTCTCCATGGATGTACGTCCACCCGTTGCTTTGTACCTAGTAGATAGATCTTGGCGTGTAGTTCACACCGTAGAATTTTTTTTTGTTTTCTGTGCTGCGGACCCAACAGCTTTCTGGTGTTGTATATACGCAATTGCTAGTGGTTAACATAATCTCCGGATCTAACAGTTTCAGGTCCGTGTGTATTTACATGTTTTTGCGTCTTTACGCATCACTCATTCTCAAATGAGATGGCATTGTATAAATTTGGTCCTCTGGTGAGACCTTTAGTTCATTCGGGTTAAAATATGTTGATATTATTGTCATACAATATATCTTCATAGTATTAGCCCACTTTGAACCACACCTACTTTGATAACAAACTACTTAACACAAATGCCCTCCTTTGCTGCTACTATAGCAGTCATATACTTAGCCTTTTGTTGTAGTAACCGTCACAATGTCTCAACTTTGGAACTCATCCAAATCCATCATGGAACATCCCTCCCATTACATTGTGCCACCCATAGTCTAAATCGAGATAAATTTAATTTGTATCTTGTGACAAAACTAGTATCAATGTAACACTTTACAATGAACTACCTTTAACTATTTGTCACTTATACATGATATATTCTTAGTTCTTCCAAAGCTCATAAGAATATCTTTACTATCTTCCAATGATCATCTTATGAATCATTCTGGTATGTGCTCATAACATTTAGAGCATCGGACATATCTGGATATATACATATCACGGTATAATCGATCAAAATCTTCATGTGATTTTACTCACAAAGTGTCGAAACACTTGAATCTTGATACAATCCTTTCCATGTAGCAAGAACCATTCTTGTTGTTTCCATATTGAACCCCTTCCAATATCTCATATATGTACGTCTGTAATAACCATATTAGCGCCTCAATCTATCCATATAGACATTGATGCCAAATATTCCGGTTTTTCCCAAGTCTTTCATCGAAATCCTATTTTAATGAAATTCTTAACTTGTGTCAATAAAAGATACATCATTTACAATCAACACCATGTCCTCTACATAATGTATTAGAAATATGTCTCAGCGCTCCCACTTAATTTCTTGTAAATGTAAGCATCTTCATCATCTCCGATGAAATTAAACTCTTTTAACATTTTCATCATGGTGAAGATTCCAACTCCGCTATGCTCACTACAACTATTGAAGTTTGCATGCACTTTTAGCACCCTTTGAATTAAAAAAACCCTTCGTACCGTGTCATGTACATGTCCTAGGTAACAATTCTATTAGAAGAACCTTGTTTTGTTTATTCAACTACCATATACCAAATTATATGTAGTGGTTGCTACATTAATCCGTCAAGACTAAATATCGCTATGAAAGACCAAATCTTGTCATAGTCAACTCCTTGAACATTGCCATAAACTTCTTTCCAACATGTCGACTATTTCATAGATGTTAAACATCCATGTCTATTTCTTTATAGATCCAAACATGACCGATAGGCTCCACGCCTTTCTGGAGGGTGTTCCAAGTTCAAAAACTTGATTTCTCATGTATGGATACTATCACGGATTCCATGACTTCTAGTCATTTTATGGAGTCAGGGCCCATCATCGCTTCTTTGCATGCAGTCGGTTCATTATTGTCAAAACAATAACGACTTCTGTTTCAAATCTTACTATTTGATTCTTACCGACCCACATGGTTCAATAGGAACTCTAATCTCCAAGATCACACCCTTTGTAATCACTGGAGCCATAAGCATTGTGGCTGCCACCGGGACACTTTCCGGCACTGTGCTACTTAGCACATATAGCTAAGGTTCAACAACCTTATCAAAGTTCTATTGTCCTCCCACTTAACTTTTCACGAAAAATTCCTTCTTAAGAAACTTGACGTTCTAAGCGACAAACTCTTTTGTCCCTTAAACTTGACCTTCTTATTTATTTTATTCAGAATTTTGTTAATTACATTAATTAACAAACATTCACATAAAACCCCCTGCAACATTTCAATATCACATGTAGAGCCAGTTTCAGCAATTTCACCCGAAACAATTCCGGTTTCCATCGAAATGATTCCAGCGCTTTCTTAAATCTTTATCTGAAACATATTTGCTCCAAATGGTGTCGGTATCTCTTAAGTGTGTCACCCTACGGTTCATGAATAATGCATACATGATCGAGACCCCTCTCCGATCAATAATCAGCAGCGGGACCTGGAGATCCGTACTGACTCCCACACATTCAATGATGACTCTTGTGATCGTGTGAACCTTTAACGTCATAAATAAATCCCTTTGTCTCGCGATATATTACATGTCCGAGATTCGATCATCGGTATCCAAATACCTAGTTTGATCCTGTTACCGACATGCACTCTTTTTTTGTTCCCGTGATATAACATTCTAGTGATCACATCACTTGCTTGCAAGCTATTTCAATGTGATATCACCCAGAGGGCCCAAAGTATATCTAGCCGTCATCGGGATGGACAAATCCCACTGTTGATCCATGAGCCTCAACATAACACCTTCGTAACACTGAACCCACCTTTATAGTCACCCTGTTACGGTGTGATGTTTGATGTTATCAAGATACTCTTCTAGTGTTAGCAATTAACATGATCGCATGGTCTAAGGACTAAGATTACTTCATATGATGTTATAACAATATAAACATAATGACTCTGGTCGTAATGCTATACTTATGATGAATGTTCATCACATCATTCCACCAATGCTGTGACCTCGTTATTAACAACATCCAATGTCCATGATCAGGAAACCTTGATCATCTTGTTAATCACTGAGCTAGTTTATATGCGAGGCATTACTAGGAACTTTGTATTTTGTTTATTAAACACACATGTATTAACGTTTCCAATTAATACAATTATAGAAGGCAAAATAAACATTTATCATAAACATGGAATACGATAATAACCACTTTCTTATTGCCTCTTGGGCATATTCCCTTCATACCTAAGGTGGACATTTCCAGTCTTTCTTTTTTCTGCCAAATAGATTCTCTTTCAGCATTCCTTTTTATTTTAAAAGAATCTATCAACATCAATAGTGGTGTCATACACATGAAACATAGTACAAAGCGTGTATAATCAAATACTAATACCTTTGGACTTGCACTTCGAAGTGGATCACCATCATCAAATGGTTGGCGTTCCTTTTAAAAATCTATTCTTTAGTAATCTTTTAGTGTATTAAACATTTTAGCTACATATTCTATTCATCCTTATCATGACAACTTTCATGATCAAGCTACTATAGCTTATAGGGGTGAATCGTGAGTATAATGTCAGTTCCCAAAACCTTTTTGGAAGATTAGGACTTCTAGCGTCTCCAGCCTTTGCAAATTCTCATACAATATGAGAACATGCTTCTTGCTAAATTATACTCTACATATTGCAACCAAAACATTGTTTCAGATATCACAATATCTTCCACACATGATTGTTTTTGAAACAATTCTTTCAGCTCCTAGATAACCTCGATATTAAAACAACTTTTGAATATCAAGAATCATGGAGGCAAACAAGATACTTTATATACTAACACTAGAATTGTTACTCTTGATTTAATACTACTTATTAAATTTCATGGAGTAAATGGAGTTTGCTAATAATTTTCAATAGGACATTTTAAACTTTAGATCGACACTCAAAACAATATGATACCAGTTCGTAAAATAAATGTCCAGAATTCTATAGTTCTATTATCTCAATTATAACTAAGCGCAAGGTAGTAAACAGATGCCAATGACTATAACAAACTATGCAAATTCACTTTGATTCAGTTTATGATAAATTGAGTTCGACTAATCCAAATTACAAATGAATTCCCGCTCAAAAACAACATCCTTCGTGTCTTTTTGGTGATTACATGAACCAAATCCACTACACCAAGTCCAACACGTGAGTCGGTGTAGCTTCAAAGGCGAGCATCTATTTGGGCATCATATCACCTATATGACTCATGCTTAACCTTTCGGTATGTGTTCCGAGGCCCTGTCTGTACATGCTACGCTCTCCAAGTAAGAACCTTAGTACTCGCGTGTGTAAAACTGTCTTACACCCGTTATACGAACGTGGATTCAAGTACACCCGATCATCACGTGATGTCTTGAAGCGACGAAACATAAAACAGTGCGTACTTAAGGAAGAACACATTTTTATCTTGATATCTTAATGAGGTATCATCTTATAATGCTACTAAAATGCCAAACAAGTAATATAAGATGCAAACAAACATCATACGCAAAAAGTGATATGATATGGTTCCTGCACTTGATCACTATCTTGTGCATCATGGTATGATCTTCATCATTCCTATATGTGTAAGGCCAAGGTCTATGGAACTTACACTTCGTTATGTTATAATTTCCAAGAGTATCAATCCAACTACAAATTATAAAATTACCATATCATGACACTTGCCCAGCAATAATCCAAACTAGATGCCTCTAATTTATCAACTGCAAGTTTTACGTGGCTTAGGGTTTTCAAACATAGAACCATTCATACCTACGAACATGGAACCACAACGATGGTAATCAAATTATTAGCAACTTGTTGTAAATCAGATATTGGCTATAGTAGGAGAGATATACACCCGCTAGCCACTTATGCAAAACTAGTTGCATGTCAAGCGTGGAACAGGTCTCATGTGCAAGGACATGTAAAGTTAGTCCGGGCCGCTTCATCCCACTATGCCACCAATATCCAAAATACTTAGGAGATGCAATAAAATGATCATCAACGCCTACATACACATATGTGTTCTACCCATGCAAAGCATCTATGCATAGATCAGGCTCTGATACCATTGTTGGGTTCGCAGCATAGAAAACAAAAAAAATCCTATGACGTGAACAACTCAACACCAAGATCTATCTACCTAGATACAATTAATGGGTGGATATACATCCATAGAGAACATACCCTTGAAGAGTGACAAAGCGTTACGAGGTTGTACTCGTGGATGATGTAGCCGTACACTTGCTGATCTCAAGATCGTGATGAAGTCCTTCAGGTCCAGTAGTTCCAGCACCATCAAGTCCAGCACCGCAAAGCAGCGGTGCATCCGTGATCACACACATGTCCGGTCCACGGAATAACATCCGCCTCCTCGCTCCAGCGGTGCAGTGGAAGAAACAACTTCTTTCCAGATAAAGCCACCAGGAACATGTATCTCGCTAATCTAAGACCATGGGGAATAACTAGAGGGAGAAGAGAACCTTCACGAGGAGGTGGGGCAAGAGGAGAGGAGCCAGGGGATCCTTTTATAGGGGAGGGGCGCAACCCCAAGGCCATGGCTGGCCATCCATGGTGGGTGGCCCCACCTCTCCCTCATTCAGTGGGTGGAGCTTCCACTAAGCCCACTCACATGAATTTCAACTCCACTCACTTTGCATTTAATGTCCACCAAATTAAATGTATTTTCTCTTTAAATAAAACACATTTATTTATTTTAATCAGAAATTTGTTAATTACTTTAATTAACAAACATTCACATAAAGCTCTCTGCAACATTTCAATTTCACATGCAGAACTGGTTTTAGCAATTTCACCCAAAACAATTCTGGTTTCCATCGAAATGATTCTAGCACTTTCATAATCTTTAGATTAAACATATTCGCTCCTAAATGGTGTCGGTATCCCTTAAGTGTGTCACCCTACGGTTTGCGAATAATGCTGACATGATCGAGACCCTTCTCCGATCAATAATGAGCAGCGGGACCTAGAGATCCGTACTGACTCCCACACATTCAACGATGACTCTAGTGATTGTGTGAACCTTTAACATTGTAACCAAATCACTTTGTCACGCGATATATTACATGTCCGAGATTCGATCATCGGTATCCCCATACCTAATTTGATCTTGTTACCGACATGCACTCTTTTCTCGTTCCCATGATATAACATCGTAGTGATCACATCACTTGCTTGCAAGCTATCTTAATGTGATATCACCGAGAGGGCCTAGAGTATATCTATCCATCATCAGGATGGACAAATCCCACTCTTGATCCATGAGCCTCTACATAACACCTTCGTAGCACTGAACCCACCTTTATAGTCACCCTGTCATGGTGTGACATTTGATGTTATCAACATACTCTTCTAGTGTTAGTGATTAACATGATCTTATGGTCTAAGGACTAAGTTTACTTCATATGATGTTATAGCAATATAAACACAATGACTTTGATAGTAATGCTATACTTCAGATGAATGTTTATCATATCATTCCCAATGTTGTTAACTTGTTATTAACAGCATCCAATGTCCATGATCAGGAAACCTTGACCATCTTGTTAATCAACGAGCTAGTTTATATGAGAGGCAGAACTAGGAACTCTTTATTTGTTTATTAAACACACATGTATTAACATTTCCAATTAATACAATTATAGCATGCAAAATAAACATTTATCATAAACAAGGAATAAGATAATAACCACTTTATTATTGCCTCTCGGGCATATTCCCTTCAACATCATGTTTGCTGATACTTCTGTCTAGACCTATGTCGCCTCCATCAAGGCTAAGGTCGTGGCTAAGATCAAGAAGGCGCAGATGAAGGGGACCATGAAATGACAACCTTATAAGTATCGCGTATGTAAGAGAGATTGAAACTGCAATAGAGAAAAAGCGTTCTCAGGGAGTAGCGGATACACCACTAACATTATAAGGAGCTAAGATAAATATTATTTATCATGTACATTCTCAACTATTTATGTGTGGGAGGAACTCCGTATTTGGACAAATAGGCAGCAACCACTACTTACATCATCCTCATAACCACAGCAATCAGCAATCGACATCAATCAAATTACTGCGCTATTAAGGGACGTAATCCCGTAGAACATATCCCATGGCATGGATAGTGTTCCGTGAGTTTCCTCGGTTGCCAAGTTGATACGTAAGGAGTGCCAATAGCTTTATAGTCACCGTAAGTGCTAACATGCCTCCGTCTACCAATAAGTAGTTCTCTCCATCAAGTCCCCATGAGAGGCAAATATTGAGAGGTCGACTTCTCTCAACATCAAGATGAAGACAATCTAACACATGGTCACAACGATGAATAGACTTTATCTTATTTCAATCTCATACTAGGGTTTCTCCATCTCCCAAGAACTAATGATCTACTCAGACATGGAGGCAATCAACATCATGGCAATATCAATGGAATCTATCATAGATGAATAGTACTTGTATAAATCCACAACGAGTATGGAAATTAGAACAAGATCTAGACAAGATGTAGATGGGATGGATGGAGATGGTGGTGATGCAACGGTGAATGATGAAGATCGATGCCTTAGCCTCCCGGATCTACGCAAGGCAAAGATGGATCCCTGTTGGATGAGTTCCCCCTCCAGATGCCTTTCGGAGATGAGGTTTCGGTGATTTCTGGGTGTTCTGTATGTCGTCTCCCTGATCCAGTTGCATGGGCTGAAACTATTTGAGGAGGCAGAGGCAGCGCCAACTATACGACTGGAACTATACGGTCGGAAAATTTATTCTGGTCGTATAGTTGGTCATTGTACCCTCTGTCTCCTTTCTTCGCTTCTGGTATTATTAATATTTCCCAAATAAGTGATTTACGTTGTTTTTGACTCCTTTTCTCCATAGTACAACTGCTCCAAGAATTGTATCCATTGGATCCATCATCTATCCTGATCTTGGTGAAAACAGACATAAAATGTGCGTGCAAGCGCCGTAAAATACCAAGATCCTTCATCTGCAATGCGAAATAATAGTGTAAAACATGATGCAAATATGCACTCATCAATGTACAACCACCTAAGGAAGTGGAGGGTGCGTTGGATCCAAATCAGCAAACCGAGAGACCTTAGCAACGCGCAATGGGATGAGGACACCTGCACCATTCTTCTTGCCACTGGGCACTTCCATGGACATGTTCAGGTTTGCAACTATGATCAATGCAGCCCTCTCTTTGTAAACAACATTTTCACTGCTAACATAACCTTTTTGCAACTCGTAGGTGCACGCACGGGATGTAGAGTACCTTAACAAGCCCATCCAGAACTATGTCCAGATGCAGACCATATTCTCCTACGGTCTTGCCACCGATAGGTATGCCATGGGGTTAGGCGAGCCCCTTGGCACTCCTGAAGACCCTGACACCCAAGAGTCCGACACCATGAACCCTGATGCCTCGGAGAAGTCGATCGATGCTCGAGCTGCAGCGACAGCAGCAACAACATCTGCAAGAGCTGCTACTACTGTCGTTACTGGCAAGATGAAGAGGGGAGTGCTTGATGATGACGAGATCCATGCCTTTAGCAGCATGACCGACGCTGTGAAGGACATTGCGCAGGCCATTAGGGATAACAATAAAGGGAATATGCCCGAGAGGCAATGGTAAAGTTGTTATTATATGTATTCCAAGTATATGATAGATGTTTATTTTGCATGCTATAATTGTATTAATATGGAAATGTTAATACATGTGTGTTTAATAAACAAAAAGAAAGTTCCTAGTTAATCCTCTCTTATAAACTAGCTAATTGATTAACAAGATGATCAAGGTTTCCTGATCATGGACATTCGATGTTGTTAATAACAAGGTCACAACATTTGTGGAATGATGTGATGGACATTCATACGAAGTATATCATTACAATCAAAGTCATTGTGTTTATATTGCTATAACATCATACGAAGTAATCCTAGTCCTTAGACCATGAGATCATGTCAATCACTAACACTGGAAGAGTATCTTGATAACATCAAACATCATAGAGTGAAAGGGTGATTATAAAGGTGGGTTCAGTGCTACAGAGGTGTTATGTAGAGGCTCATGGATCAAGAGTGGGATTTGTCCATCCCGATGATGGATAGATATACTCTAGGCCCTCTCGGTGATATCACATTGAGATAGCTTGCAAGCAAGTGATATGATCACTAGAATGTTATATCACGGGAACAAGAAAAGAGTGCATGTCAACAACAAGATTAAACTAGGTATGGAGATACTGATGATCAAATCTTGGACATGTAATATATCGCGAGACAAAGGGATTTAGTTACTAGCGTTAAAGGTTCTCACGATCACAAGAAGTCATTGTTGAATGTGTGGGAGTCGGTATGGATCTCCAGGTCATGCTTCTGATTATTAATCTGAGAATGGTCTCGATCATGTCTGCATTATTCGCGAACCGTAGGGTGACACACTTAAGGGATACCAACACCATTTGGAGCAAATATGTTCTAGATGAAAGAATTGCAAAGCGCTAGAGTTATTTGAATAGACATCGAAATTGTTTCGGGTGAAATTGCTGAAATTGGTTCTGCATGTGATATTGAAATATTGCAGGGGGTTTTATGTGAATGTTTGTTAATTAAAGTAATTAACAAAATTCTGAATAAAATAAATAAAATAGTTTTATTAAATGAGAGTTGTATTAAATTTGGTGGAAATTTAATGCATTTTGAGTGGAGAAAATGGAGGGCCATATTTATGTGAGTGGAGCTTCACTACATGAATGAGAGGAGGTGGAGGGGATCCTCCATGGCCGCCGGACATGGGAGGGGATGCCCCCTCCCCTATATAAGCCCCCTCTCACTCCTTCTCACTTACACCTCCTCGTGAAGGATCTCTCTCCCCCTATAGATTTATCCCCCCATGGTCTCAGATTAGCGAGATACATGTTTCTCGTGAGATTTTGTCTGGAAGGAGTTGCTGCTTCCGCTGCATCGCTAGAGCAAGGAGGTGGAGGTTGTTTGGTGGCCTGGACATGTGTGCGATCACAGATGCACTGCTGAGTTGCGGCGTTGGACTTCTTCTCGATCCTGAGATCGGCAAGCGTTCGACTACATCATCCACGAGTTCAACCTCGTTACACTTTGTCAATCTTCAAGGGTATGTTCTCTATGGATGTATATCCACCTGTTGCTTGTATCTAGTAGATAGATCTTGGCGTATAATAGTTCTCGTCATAGGAATTTTTTCTTTTTTATGCTACGAACCCAACAGTGGTATCAGAGCCTGACCTATGCATAGATGCTTTGCACGGGTAGTACACATATGAGTATATGGGCGATGATGATCATGTTATTGCATCTTATATGTATTTTGGATATTGGTGGCATAGTGGGATGAAGTGGCCTGGACTAACTTTACATGTCCTCGCACATGAGACCTGTTCCACGCTTGACATGCAACTAGTTTTGCATAAGTGGATAGCGGGTGTCTGTCTCTCCTACAATAGTCAATATCTGATTTACAACGAGTTGCTAATAATTTGGTTATCATCGTTGTGGTTCCATGTTTGTAGGTAATACCAGTTCTATCTTCGAAAGCCCTAAACCACGTAAAACTTGCAATTGATAAATTAGAGGCGTCTAGTTTAGATCGTTGTTGGGCTGGTGTCATGATATGGTAATGTTGTAAGTTTATGTATGGTTGATACTCTTACAACACACCTAACGTAGTCCATAGACCTTGGCCTTACACACAAAGGAATGATAATGAACATACCACGATGCACATGATAGTGATCAAGTGCAAGAACCATATCATTTCACTTTACACATTTGATGTTTGCATCTTATATTGCTTGTTTGGCGTTTTAGTAGCATTATACGATGATCCCTCATTTAGATATAAATATAAAAATGTGTTCTCCCTTAAGTATGCACCGTTTATGTTTCGCCGCTTCAAGTCATCACGTGATGATCGGGTGTACTTGAATCCATGATCATATAACGGGTGTAAGATAGTTTACACATGCAAGTACTAAGGTTATTACTTGGCGAGCCTAGCATGTACAAACATGGCCTCGGAACACAGACCGAAAGGTTAAGTATGTGTGAAAGGGCATGTATGCCCCCATGTGTGGTTTTGGTAATTAATGATAATCCGGACTAATGAGAAAATTGAGTTTCACTTGTAGGTTTTTCCATTGGCATCGCTTGGAACATGTGTTGGTTTCAAGGATGAAAAAGAAGAAGCATCGTCCAAGGGCTTTGTGCCTATTAGAATCAAGTAGAAGAAGAAGATCAAGTATGTCTTGAAGAAGAAGAAGAAAAAGATGGAGGTCCTCATGGCTACCTTCAAGACATCGTCAAGAATTGAAGTGCAAGATCAAGATGACCTCGGCAATCATGGAATGATGAAGACAAGTTTGAAGAAGAGGCTTCCCCATGGAGTATGGGGGAGAATTTCTCAAGACTTCATCAAGCAAGTGCAAGCAAGTGTAATCAAGAAAGGTGTCCCATCTTGAAGGTGACAAGATCGTCTACATGAAGCTCAAGTGGGTTGCTCAAGACAAAGGTATGATCTTGATAGGGTTTTTATTTTACCGGTCTCTTGTAGTGTTCTTGTAGTGTTGGGAGACCGGGTTTAGGATAGTTAGCCGTACTATCAAGAGGGGCTCTCGAGTGGGTGACTCGTCCGTATCTTTCGAAGAGAGCTCAAACCTTTGCATACCTAGCATCATATTTCTTGGTTGTTGTTTGGTTCTTGTCCATGTGAGGATCTAGAGTTTGTGGTTAACTTCACAACAAGCTCTAGTTCATCAAAAACGGGTTTCCCTTGCATATCTTATTGTGTTTTTGACTTGCGGGTTTTTATGGCTCCACACCTTGGGAGGTATCTCACATATATATTCATGGTATTTCCTCCATTGGCGATACCCAATATTTCGAACAAAATTGGTTTCATCTCATTTGGAGTTCGGATGCAAAAGTTGTGGCAGTTGTGGTTCTGGAGTTTTTGCCTGACCGGTAGTTCCAGCGGGCCACCGGTAGTACCTCTAGGGCATTTTGCCGCCGATAGTACTGGTGTAAATTCCGGTCCAACTTCCGATAACCCCGATTTCGGTTCAGTACCTTCTCTGTATTGGTGAGTTCTATTTTGTCGGTCTTTTGATCGGAATTTCGGGCGGTAGTACCGACCTGGCCGGAAGTTCCGGGGGACAGGCGGTACTACCGGCCGTACTCGTTTTGTGTTCGTTCGCATCGCCATTTTTGGACCGTTGGCTGAGTGCCACCTATAGTATCGGCCACCCATTGGTACTACCGGCCGTGCGCGGATTTGTGAGTAACGGGCAGATCGGGGAACCCTTTAAAAGGATCTCCCCTTTCCCCTTTAGGCCCAACTTGCTCTTTCTTGGTTTTTGGCTTTCTCTCTCCTCCATTGTTGACCTTGAAGAGCTTGCTCTCTCCCTTCTACCTCCTATGATTCTTGCATCTTTTTGAGGGATTTGAGAGAGGAGATCTAGATCTACAATCCCTACCAAACCAAATCCCTTCTTTGTGAAGGAATCCTTGGGATCTAGATCTTGGAGAGTTTTGTGTTCTCCTCTTGTGTTCTTCCTCTCTTATTCCCCCAATAGCTTTTGTAGCTTTGGTGGAATCTAAGAGAGAAGGACTTGCCTCTTGCATTCGGTGCATAGGTTTGAGTCCTCCTCGGAGATTCGGCGAGTACGAGCTTGTGGGCTTGTTAATCTTGGGTTCTTGGAACCCTAGACGGTTGTGTGGTTGGATTGTTGACCTTTTGTGGTCTTGTTGCCTTTTGTGATTTGTAGCCTTTGTGGCATTGTTGTTGGGATCCTCCAATTGAGTTGTGGAGATTGTCCCAACCTTGTACGGGTTTGATGACCGCCCTCAAGTGTCCCATAGTGGAACGTGAGTAGGCCTTTGTGGCGAGCTCACGGGAGAATAGGGTGAGCCTTTTGTGGCGTCGGTAGGTTGCATGCCTTCACATCTTAGGGTGAGGCCTTGTGTGGCGTTGGGTGAGCATCGAGCCACCACACCTCGAGGTGAGCCACTTGTGGCGTTCGAAGTACATTGCACCCCCGCACCTCTCCAACGAAGACGTAGCTTCTTTGGAAGTGAACTTCGGGAAACAAATCATCATCTCCATGTCCATCTGTTATCTCTCAACCGAGCCCTTTACTTATGCAATTTACATTGTGATAACCATCGTGCTTGAAGTACTTTATCTTGCTATCACCTTGTTGCTTGTATTTCTTAGCATAGGTTGTTGGTGCACTTAGTGAACCTAGTGGATATAGGTTTTGGCTTGATAAATTAAACATTGAGTTTTATTCCGCTTTTATTAGAGACTAAACCATAATAATTTTAAAATGCCTATTCACCCCCCTCTAGGCGACGTCCATTTCCCTTTAAATGTGTCATATAGTTGATATGATGCACATATAGATGTTCGTCTTTGAAGCTACACCGACTCACGTGATGATCGGACTTGGTGTAGTGGATTTGGTTCATGTAATCACCAAAAATACACGAGGGATGTTGTTTTTGAGTGGAAGTTCATTCATAATTTGATTAGTTGAACTCAATCTATCATAAACTTAGTCTAAACTTTACAAATTCTATTGTAGATGGCACCACCTACTTTTAATTTGAATGTGTTCATGGAGAAAGAGAAACTTGCAGTGAATGGTAGCAACTTTACCAACTGGGCCATGAATTTGAAGATTCTCCTCACTGCTGCACAAAAGCAATATATGCTAGAAGCACTGCTAGGCCCCCACCAGCTCTTGATGCCCCTGACGAGGAAAAGAACATCTATTTAACTCGTTAGGAGGACCACAACTAAGTTCATTGCGGCATACTGTATGGGCTAGAGCCGGAACTCCAAAAGTGTTCTGAGAATGGCAATGCCTTTTATACCATGGGTGAATTGAAAATGATTTTTGATACCCATGATGCCGTAGAGAGTTATAATGCTTCTAAAAAGTTCTTTAGCTGCATGATGGAAGAGAACAACTCCATTAGTGAGCACGTACTCAAACTGTCTGGGTACGCCGATAGGCTTGTGTCTTTGGGAATAACGATTCCCATTGACTTAGGCATACATCATGTTCTCCAATCTCTACAAGCTAGCTACAAGAGCTTCGTGATGAACTATAACATGCAGGGCATGAAGAAGTCTCTCCCCGAGCTTCTGTCAATGCTTAAAATTGCAGAAGTGGAGATCAGGAAAGAGCATCAAGTGTTGATGATCAATAAGACCACCGGTTTCAAGAAAGACAAGAAGGGCAAACATAAGGCAAAGAAGGGTAGAAAATCTATTGCCGCGTCTGAAAAGAAATCCTGAGCTGGCCCTAAGTCTGACACCGAGTGCTACTATTGCAAGAGGACTGGATATTGGAAGCGCAACTGCCCCAAGTATTTGGCGGACAAGAAGGCCAGCAAAGAAAACAAAGGTATATGTGACATACATGTTATTGATGCGTACTTGACTAGTACTCGCAGTAGCTCCTCGGTATTTGGTTGCTAATATATGTAACTCGAATCAGGGGCTGCAAAACAAGCGACCGCTAGCAAGGGGTGAGGTCAAGATGCATGTCGGCAATGGATCAAGAGTTGATGTGATTGCCGTCGGAATGCTACCTCTCCACCTACCATCGGGATTAGTGATAAATGTAAATAATTGTTATTTGGTGCCTACACTAAGCATGAACATTGTATCCAGATCATGTTTGATGTGAAGTGGTTATTCATTTAAGTCTGAAAACAATGGTTGTTTGATTTATATGAATGATATCTTTTATGGTCATGCACCTGTGATGAATGGCTTATTTTTGTTGGATCTCGATAATAGTGTTACGCACATTCATAATGTTGACGCTAAAAGGATTAAACTTGATGATGATATATCTGCGTATATGTGGCACCGCCGTCTATTTCATATTGTCGTTAAATGCATGAAGAAACTCCGTTCTAATGGACTTTTGGAATCACTTGATTTTGAATCATTTGATACACGTGAGCCATGCCTTATGGGCAAGATGACTAGAATGTCATTTTCCGGTTCAATGCAACGGAGGACAGATTTATTGGAAATCATACATACTGATGTATGTGGTCAAATGAGTGTGTCAGAGCGAGGTGGATGTCATTATTTTGTTACTTTCATGGATGATTTCAGTAGATACGGGTATATCTATTTGATAAAACACAAGTCTGAAACCTTTGAAAAGTTCAAGGAATTTCATAGTGAAGTGGAAAATCATCGTAATAGAAAGATCAAATTTCTGCGGTCCGACCGTGGAGGAGAGTATCTTAGTTACGAGTTTAGTGCACATATGAGAGATTGTGGAATAGTTTCACAACTCACGCCTGCCAGAACACCACAATGTAATGGTGTGTCGGAACATCGTAATCGTACTTTATTGGATATGATTCGATCTATGATGTCTTTAACTGACTTGCCACTATCACTCTAGGTTTTGCACTAGAAACTATTGCATTCACTTTAAATTGGGCACCATATAAATCCGTTGAAATGACACTGTATGAATTGTGTAGGGGTTCGCGTATGAAAACAATAAAATTTTACCCTATGCCCCTGAACCCCTAATGCTGCCAGGACCTATCTATTAGTAATGCAGTAATGGGAGGGGATTTTCACGAACTTACCCTTGAAGACCGAAAAGTGTTGTCAACGCTCAGGAGAGCGTGGTTGATGTACACAATCTGAAGCTGACCTCAAGGTCGTTTTGAAGTCCTCGCGCTCCTGCGGCTCCGATGACTCCTAGTGCCCGAAGTGTGACACCTCGCGGGGAGTTACACGCATCCGGTGCCTGGTGATGACTCTCGTTTCCCTGATCTAGCAACAGGTGCTGAATCTTAGGACTACGGTCACAAGAGAGATAGAGAGATAAATATCAATTGGAGGTCTCCCCAAAAGTGAGGAAACCTTTATTGAATATTATGTGTATTTTTCTGGTCAAAATACCCCACTACCAAAAGTGAGGAAACCTTTATTGAATATTGTGTGTATTTTTCTGGTCAAAATACCCCACTATATATAGGGGAGGGGAAGGTACTGCCTCCCTCAAAGTCCCAGGGTGGGACTAAAGGAGGGGAGAGGGGGGCACCCGCCGGCTAGCCCTAGTGGGCCCCTATTGGGTTTGCAACATAGAAAACAAAAAAATTCCTACGATAGGAACTATTATACGCCCATTAAGACTTTTTGACCTTTAATTGATTTTTCTTTTACTAAATAATTATGAAAAATGATTAAATCAATATTAATTTAACATTCATTCACATATTATTCAACCTCCGTGGCTATGGAACACCTTCCACATCCACTCTGGACATCCTCCAGACTTATCGAAACCCTTCCGGTTTTCTCTCTTCTCTTCTTCGGTGATTCTACCGATCTTGTAAACACTCTCTAAGCATCATCAAGCCCTTAAGTGTGAGACCCTATGGTTCGGGAACACTCCAGACATGGTCGGGACACTCCTGGACCAATTATCGACAGAGGGACCTGGATGGCCATGTGACCCCTGTGCATTCCACGAAGATCTTTCTGTTGGAAATATGCCCTAGAGATAAATTGTGATAAGGACTATTGCCATATTTCATATAGTTTATGCTTAAGTTTTATATCATGCTATAACTGTATTGAGTGGAAACATCAATACACGTGTGGTATATAAACAACCAGGGGTTCCTAGTGAAACTCTAGTCACTAGTTCATTGGTCAACAGATGATCATGTTTCCTGATCATGTGGCATTTATGCTAGTTGGAAATGGAGTCGACTCATTCTGAGAATGAGATGATGAACCAATACCCAACCTAAACATCATGACCTGATCATGTCATGAAGTTCAAGTTACGATGATTAGAAATGGATCCTCGTAGACTATTCCTTAGACCGTGAGGCTATATCAATCACTGTCTCCCGAGAGTGCTTAGATAGCATCAAGTGCCATCTAGTAATACGGTGGTTATAAAGGTGTGTTCAGGTACTCGAAGTAAACCGTAGAGGCAATATATGTTGATATATTGCTAATGTATCCATAATTTTTGATGTTCCATACTTGGTTTTATCTACTTTCTTATGTTTCGTCCACACTTTGGAGTACTTTTTATACACTTTCTTGGACTAACCTATTAACAAGATGCCACAGTGCCAGTTGCCTGTTTTCTGCTGTTTTTGGTTCCAGGAAAGTCAAAAAATGAATATTCTTGGAATCGGACGGGACAAAAGCCAAAGTCAGTTTTTCACCGAGGGGGACACGGAGCCAGAATACGAGACGGAGAGGGGCCAGAGGCGACCACACCACCTGGCCTGCGCCATGGGGTGGTGCGGCCACTCAGGGCACCCCCTCGCCTATAAGATGCCTCCAATACAGAAACCCTAAGTACCCGATCAAAATTCCATGAAAGAGTCTGTAGCCGCCGTCATCTCCATCCCTAGATCGGGAGGGATCTGAAGCTATTCCCGGCACCCTACCGGAGGGGAGAATTCACCCTGGAGGCCTTCTTCATCACCATGCAAGCCTCCGGTGTGATGCGTGAGTAGTTCATCCTTGGACTACGGGTCCATGTAGTAGCTAGATGGTTGGTTCTTCTCCTTTGTGCTACCATGTCTAGATCTTGTGAGCTCCGTTCATGATCAAGATCATCTATTTGTAATCCTACATGTTGTGTTTGCGGGGATCCGATGGTTATTGAGATGCTATTTCAGATTTATTATTGATTCTATCATGTTTTTGTTATTTGTGATCTTGCATGCTTTCCGTTGTTAGTAGCTATCTTGGCTAAGTAGATGCTAGCAACTCCAAGAGTTAGTATTTATGCTCGATAGTAGGTTCATGCCTCCAGTAATCTGGGGAAGTGACAGAAATCTCTAAGGTACTAGATGTGTTGTTGCTACTAGGGAGAAAACAGTAATCCTTTGTTCATAGAACAATCGTATTGTTTACTTTACATGCAATGCGTAATGCAATTATCTAATGCTTGCAACTTAATACTGGAGGGGGTCGGATGATAACCTGAAGTTGGATTATTAGTCATAGATGTAGTTGGATTACGGTCTATGTATAATGTTGTAATGCCCAATCAAATCTCAAAGGAGTCAAGATGATTAGTATATGCATGTATGCTTTCTCGATGTTTGTCAATTGCCCCACTGTAATTTGTTCACCCAACATGTTATCTATCTTAAGTAGAGCCACCACTAGTGAACTATGGACCCCAGTCCTTTTTTTATCATCAATCTACAACTGTTTACTGCTTTCTGTTTACTTTCTGCAAGCTTTTACTTTCTTCCACACAATACGTTTAATCCTTTGTTTTTAGAAAAACCGGTGAGATTGACAACCTCACCGTAAGTTGGGGGAAAAGTTCTATGGTTGTGTTGTGCAGGATTCCAAGTTGGCAACAACACCTTGGAGGTGTTTCCTTGCTCCTACTGGTTCGATAACCTTGGTTTCATAACTGAGGGAAACTTATTGTTGTGCTCATCATACCTTCCTCTTGGGGTTCCCCAACGAGCTCATTAATACACGAGTCAGCAAGTATTTTTCGGGCGCCATTGCCGGGGAGTCAAGGACATCTTCGCAAGGGGAGTCCCTCATAACCAATCCCTTTACTTTGTTATTTTTGTTTTGCTTAGTTTACTTTTGCTTTGTTTACTTGTTTCTTTATCAAAAACACACAACAATTAGTTTTACTAGTTTGCTTTCTTTATTAAAAACACAAAAAATGACTACTCTTGAAAACACTAAGTTGTGTGACTTCACTAGCACCAACAACAATGATTTCATGTGCACACCTATTGCTCCACATGTTCCTGAAGCTACTTTCTTTGAAATTAAAGCTGCTTTACTCAATCTTGTTATGAGAAAACAATTTTCTGGTATTGGTAATGAAGATGTTGCTGCTCATCTAAATAACTTTGTTGAAATTTGTGAGATGCAAAAGCATAGGGATATAGATGGAGATATTATTAAGCTTAAATTGTTTCCTTTCTCTTTGAGAGGAAAAGCTAAAGAATGGTTGCAATCCCTAACTAGAAATAGTATTGATTCTTGGAGTAAATGCAAAGATTCTTTCATTGGAAAATACTATCCTCCTGCTAAGATTATATCTATGCAAAGTGAAATAATGAAGTTTAAACAATCTGATAATGAACATGTTGCTCAAGCTTGGGAAAGAATGAAATCTTTGGTAAAGAATTGTCCCACTCATGGACTGACTGCTTGGATGATTATCCAAACCTTTTTATGCAGGATTGAACTATTCTTCAAGAAATCTATTGGATTATGCTGCTGGAGGTACCTTTATGACCATTACTTTGGGTGATGCAACAAAGCTTCTGGATAATATGATGGTTAACTATTCTGAATGGCACACTGAAAGAGCTCCACAAGGTAAGAAGGTAAATTATGTTAAAGAAACCTCCTGCTTGAGTGATAAAATTGATGTTATTTTGTTTATGATTGTTAATGGGAAGGCTCATATTGATCCAAATCATGTTCCCTTAGCCTCTTTGGTTTCTCAAGAAGATCAAGTTGATGTGAACTTTATAAGAAATAATAATTTTGGCAACAATGCTTATGGTAATAACAATTATAGGCCTTACCCTCCTAATAATACTTATGGTTATAATGGCAAACCTGGAATACCTAGTGAAGGAAGAATTTTAGAGGTTGAAAGAGCCACTAAAAACTTCATGCAAATGCAATGTGAACAAAATAAATTATTTACTAAAACTATGGAGGAACAATCTCCCATTTTGAAGAATATTAGTCATCAACTTGTGAGTTTGAATAGGGAAAGTCCTAGTTTGCAATTGAAACTTTATAATGCTGAAAGAAATATATCATCTTTGGCTGAAGCTCAATCTTCTTTGAATAAAATGGCTGCTAAACCTGAAACTATAGATAATCCCTTTGTTGTTACTAATGCCATACAAGTTAGAATTGATGAAAATGTTAGACTATTAGCTGAATTGCATGCTAAGTGGGAAAGAGAAGATGAAATTGCTAGAAACATTAGTGTTTCTATTATCACTACCAGTAGAGTTGAAGCTAGTAAGAGCTCTACTACTTGAGATGATAATTATGATTTTGATCTTGATGGTTGCAACATCTCTGAAGTAATTAAGTTCCTACAAAAGCTTGCTAAAAGTCCTAATGCTAGTGCTATGAATATGTCCTTTACGAAACACAATACTGATGCTCTCATAAAATTAAAGAAGAAAAGATGAAACATAAAGCTTCTATTCCTATGAAACAAGAAGATGGTTGGGAACCCATCATTAATATGAAAGTGAATGATTTTGATTTCAAAGCTTTATGTGATCTTGATAGTAGTGTTTCTATTATGCCAAGAAGGATTTATGATATGCTTGATTTGCCACCATTGGAAGATTATTATTTGAATGTCCCACTTGATGATAATGCTAAAAAGAAACTCATGGGAAGTATTAATGATGTTCTTATTATGGTTAACAATGCCTATGTCCCCATTGATTTCTATGTTTTGGATGTTGAATGCAATGCTTCTTGTCCTATTACTTTGGAAAGACCTTTTCTTAGAACTGTTGGTGCCATTATTAATATGAAATAAGGCACCATTAAATATCAACTCCTTCTCAAGAAAGGTATAGAAAACTTCCCTAAGAAGAGAGAGAAGATTTGTTTTCCTCTCCTATGAAAACAAAATTTGCTCTTAATGCTTCTTCATTTGAGAACACTTGATTCTTTTTCTTGCTTCTTATGCCTAACTTAAAGGCGTTAAAGAAAAGTACTTATTGGGAGATAACCCAAAAGTTTTAGATGAGTCTTGGAAGTTATTACCTCTGTAATAACCGCTCCTTATCCTTTTTATTTGCTTTTTGTGCCAAGAGTAACCTCTAATGAGAGAGAAGTAATGATTGGGAAAGTTGTGGTCTCGAAACAGATTTTTGTGCTTCACCGTAAAAATTCGTGTAAAATCTCTGTACGCCGTTTTGAGGCGTGAATTCTTGTTCTTCGGCCCTAGGTTGTTATCTAACTTTCGTTAGTTCAACACTGTTTGATTTGAGCAACACAAGGTCTTCAAAAAAATTGGTTTTTACCTGCTGGTCTGTTTTGACAGATTTCTGCCATTATTTGCATTTGCTTCTTGTTGGTTCCTTTTTGAGTTCTTTTGGGGAATTGAGCTTTTTGAGGGAAGTGCTACAGTATCTTGTGTTTTAATGGAACTTTTATTGGTGTTGAAACTGAACCTAAAGACTTATTATCTTGGGTGTACTAATGTTGCTAATAAAGATTGTGTGAAGTTTTGGTATGAAGGAAAAATTTCAGGTGTATGGAGAGAATGATGTAATGAGATGAAGAATGGACTAAATCTCAAGCTTGGGGATGCCACCCCGTATCACCCCAAGAATTATCCAAGAAGTACAAGTGTCAAAGCTTGGGGATGCCTTGGGCATCCCCTTCTTCATCAATAAAAATCCCAGGTTTCTTCCAAACACTTCATTTTTATTGTTTCATGCACAGTTGTGTTGTTTTTGGAGCATCTTCCTTTTCGTTTTGGTTTTGGTTTTCATTTGCTTGGTTTTCTTAGTTTGTTGAATAAATTGGTTGGACCTCCTCTTTCATGCATTGGTTTTCAAATAGTTTGGTTTGGATTGGAAAAGAGTAGGAAAAGTTCATGCTTAAGTGGTAAAGAGAGCTTGTTTTTTATTCTGGCCTATGCTTTGTCATGCCATGCTTGATATTATTTTGGCTTTATGCTTAGTGATCTTTGCTGTAGCATGACATGTTATAAACAATTGAGATTGCTTAATGTGCCTTGGAAGAATCATGCGTTGTTTTAGCATATTAAAGCATATTATTGTGGTATTCTCCTTTGATGCTTTATTTGGGTTGACTTGGCGCATGCTCACACCATGTTATGACTATCCCAAATCACCACAGCCTTTATGATCCTTTAGTTTTCAACTTGTAATATCACTTTATGCTTTGATTAATGATGTTTTATCGCTCTGCATGATTATGGCCATTATTGCTCTCTTAGTCGGTCGCTCCCAGTCTTTTGCTAGCCTCCATAACAAAGTATGAGTTCTACTCATGCATCCAACTCCTTAAACCAAGTTATTCCAAAGAATCCACCATACCTACCTACTAGCATATGCTATTCCAAGTATATTCATGTTTTTGTTTACCTTCCGAATTGAACTTGTTATGATAAAACTAGTGATTAAAGCTCTCACGAACTTGATGGCACACTTTACTTTTCTTGCCCTTAATAAAATTGAACCATTGTGTCGTCTATGTTGTATATGCTTGCACTTATATGTTGGGGATCAGCAGAACCATGCTGTCATGGGGAACGCTTTCAACATTTCACTTGTACTTTATACCTAGTTGATATCATGCTCTTTTGTCTATGGATGTCGTCGGTGTGAAATGAAAGGGGAGCTTGTAAGTCCATGGAGTTATGTATGTGTGTTAGAGAAACGCCTGGGCTGCTGGTCTAATCCATGATGTCACGGTGGAAACCTGTAGCGTAACTATAATGTGCTGTCTATGAAGCATTCTTCTTATAAAAAAAGAGTCAGATATTGAGAAAAAAGAAAAAGAAAAAAAGATATGAGAAAAGAGGAAAGAGAGAAAAAGCACCATTTTCCCATGGAAAATAAGAAGATTGCTGAGATGCTCGTTGTCTGCTTGCCTTGTCATTTTGATATGGGGATTCTTCCGTATCATCGGGCAAGGGGTACCCCATTGGTGGTTCTCTATGATACACATGTACTTACTATGATAAGAACTTACCGGTAACTAAACTTGAGTAGCATGAGGAGCGGCCCTCGTATTCAAGGGACATGAGATTTCCAACTTATACTTTGTCAAGCATACACTCCATAGTTTGTTCACTTTAACCTTAATCATTACAAGATGCTTATGATAGGGGCAATGAGAGCTGAAAGCTAATAAGTACCATAATTTTTGGAAGCTCTTTAGGAAACTTGAATCCCTGCTTCCTTCTATGAAGGCCTTTCTTTTACTTTTATATTGAGTCTCCACCTTCTATCTTTATGAACCTATTGAGAGATCATAGTGGCCATTCTTAGTTCTATGTGCATTGTCCCAAGACTTGTTGATTGATGCATAATTTTGATATTGCTTGTTCTTAAACTATTTGTATCTAGTCACTCTTATGAACTTTGAAGGTGTCCTATGCATTTATGTTTGCTAATCTATGAGGGACAAGCTGAATGCCACTATGCTATGTTTTCTTTATGTGAAACAAACAAACGTCTTGCAAAGCCTTGTTATTCATGAATCTTTTGTTTGTGCCTTTTCATGTTACAACATAGTTGCTATGTCTTATTGTTAGAACTTTGTCTTTCATGCTATGTTGAAGTACTATGATCCCAGCTATCAATGTTTTACAAATACTTCGATCAAGTTTATGATGGTGCATGTCACCTCAAAAATTATTCTTTCTTTTTATCACTTACCTACTCGAGGACGATCAGGAGTTAAGCTTGGGGATGTTGATACGTTGCTAACGTATCCATAATTTTTGATGCATGCTTGGTTTTATCTACTTTGTTATGTTTTGTCCACACTTTGGAGTAATTTTTATACACTTTCTTGGACTAACCTATTAACAAGATGCCACAGTACCGGTTGCCTGTTTTTTGCTGTTTTTGGTTCCAGGAAAGTCAAAAAATGAATATTCTCAGAATTGGACGGGACAAAAGCCAAAGTTAGTTTTTCACCGAGGGGGACACGGAGCCAGAATACAAGATGGAGAGGGGCCAGGGGGCGGCCACACCACCTGGCCAAGCGGCAAGGCCTAGCCCGCGCCAGTGGGTGGTGCGGCCACCCATGGCACCCCCTCGGCCTCCCCTTTCGCCTATAAGATGCCTCCGATACAGAAACCCTAAGTACCCGATCAAAATTCCACGAAAGAGTCTATAGTCTCCGTCATCTCCATCCCTAGATCGAGAGGGATCTGAAGCTCTTCACGGCACCCTGCCGGAGGGGAGAATTCACCCTGGAGGCCTTCTTCATCACCATGCAAGCCTCCAGTGTGATGCGTGAGTAGTTCATCCTTGGACTACGGGTCCATGTTGTAGCTAGATGGTTGGTTCTTCTCCTTTGTGCTACCATGTCTAGATCTTGTGAGCTCCGTTCATGATCAAGACCATCTATTTATAATCCTACATGTTGTGTTTGCGGGGATCCGATGGATATTGAGATGCTATTTTAGATTGATTATTGATTCTATCATGTCTTTGTTATTTGTGATCTTGCATGCTTTCCTTTGTTAGTAGCTATCTTGGCCAAGTAGATGCTAGTAACTCCAAGAGTTAGTATTTATGCTCGATTGTGGGTTCATGCCTCTACTAATCTGGGGAAGTGACAGAAATCTCTAAGGTACTAGATGTGATGTTGCTACTAGGGATAAAACAACAATCCTTTGTTCATTGAACAATCGTATTGTTTACTTTACACGCAATGCATAATGCAATTATCTGTTGCTTGCAACTTAATACTGGAGGGGGGTCGGATGATAACCTGAAGGTGGATTATTAGTCATAGATGAAGTTGGATTACGGTCTATGTATAATGTTGTAATGCCCAATCAAAACTCAAAGGAGTCAAGATGATTAGTATATGCATGTATGCTTTCTCGATGTTTGTCAATTGCCCAGCTGTAATTTTTTCACCCAACATGTTATCTATCTTAAGGAGAGCCACCACTAGTGAACTATGGACCCTGGTCCTTTCTTTTATCATCAATCTACAACTATTTACTGCTTTCTGTTTACTTTCTGCAAGCTTTTACTTTCTTCCACACAATACGTTTAATCCTTTGTTTTCAGCAAAACTGGTGAGATTGACAACCTCACTATAAGTTGGGGACAAAGTTCTGTGGTTGTGTTGTGCAGGATTCCAAGTTGGTAACAACACCTTGGAGGTGTTTACTTGCTCCTACTAGTTCGATAACCTTGGTTTCATAACTGAGGGAAACTTACTACCGTGCTCATCATACCTTCCTCTTGGGGTTCCCCAACGAGCTCGTTAATACACGAGTCAGCATATGTCAATAGCAGGATTTGTCCGTCCACGTGATGGAAACATACTCAAGGGCCCACTCGGAGAAGTTATATCCAATAGCTACGTAGCGTGTGATTTGATCATAGGGATATCACTTGTCGGAACGAGTCAAGTAGCATTGTTCGATAACAAGATTGAACACGACATGGTGATGTGATTGATTAGATCTCAGGCAATTCAAGTATCGAGAGACAAAGAGAATAAGACACGTTCGTCCCGGTTCAAACGACAAAAGATCTTCGTGGAACACACAGGGATCACATGGCCATCCAGGTCCCTCTGTTGATCATTGGTACGGGAGTGTCCCGACCATGTCTGGAGTGTTCCCGAACTGTAGGGTATCACGCTTAAGGGTTTGATGATGCTTAGAGAGTGTTTATAGGATCGAAAGAATCGTCGAAGAATAGTAGAGAGAAAACCGGAAGGGTTTCGGTAAATCTGGAGGATGTCCGAAGTGGAGGTGGAAGGTGTTCCATAGCCACGGACATTGAATAATATATGAATGAATGTTAAATATTGATTTAATCATTTATTCATAATTATTTAATAAAAGAGAAAATCAATTTAAAGGTCAAAAGACTTAATGGACCAATTCCGGAGGGAACATGGCCCATTAGGGAAAGGTGAGAGGGAGAAGGGCCAGAGGGGGTGGCCGGCGCCCTAGTGGGCCAGCGCCCCTCCCCCCGTGCGGGGCCCATGGGGGTGGCCGGCGGCGCCACCCCTCCCCCTCTCCTCTCCTTTAGTCCCACCCCGGGACTTTGAGGGAGGTAGTACCTCCCCTCCCCCTATATATAGTGGGGGTATTTAGCTAGATAAATACACACAATATTCAATAAAGGTCTTCTCACTTTTGGTAAGACCTCCAATTGATATTCTCTCTCTCTCTCGTGACTGTGGTCCCAAGTTCGGACTACGCGAACGAGAGACATCTTCACCGCGGAGCGCCGTCGTGCTGCGGGATTCGGATCCAGGAGCTCTACTTCCACAACTGCTACTGGATCGAGGAAGCGGGAGTCATCATCAGGCACCGGACGTGTGTAACTCCCCGCGAGGTTTCACACTTGAGGCACTCAAGTCGTTGGAGCCAAAGGAGCGCAAGGACTTCATTACGACCTTGAGGTCGGCTTCGGCTCGTCTACATCAACCATGCTCTCCTGAGCGTTGACAACGCTTTTTGGTTTCAAGGGTAAGTTCACGAAAAGCCCCTCCCATTACTGTATTACTAATAGATAGGTCCTGGCAGCATTAGGGGTTCAGGGACATAGGGTAAAAATTATTGTTTTCATACGCGGAACCCCTACAGTGGTATTAGAGCTAGATCTATGCGTAGTAATGCTAGTACGGGTAGAACACACGAGATGTAGCGTGTGGGCATTGATCTTTTAGTTGTTACCTTCCCACGTGTAATTGTGTATACCGAAGTAATGCTTGATGAAGCGGCCCCCAACCGACTTTACGCGTTCATTCGCGAGACTGGTCCACGCTTGACATACAGCTAGTACCGTATAAAGTGGCTTAGGGGGGGTGTCTGTCTCTCTCGCATTAGTTGGTATGCCATTTACAATGGAGGGCCCCGAAAGGGGTGTAGTAGAGACAACTACTTGATCAACATTGTGCTAAAAGTTTGTAGGTAAGAACGGTTCTTGTGCGAAAGCCCATTCAGCCACGCAAAACATGCAAAGATAAAGTAGAGGCGTCTAACTTTGTTTTGCAGGGGGCGTTGCTTTGTGATATGGTTGTGGCAAAGGTAAAATGATTACCTTATGTTACGTAGTAGTAGATAGTCACGGAGGTGACGGACTACCACGCCGGAAAGACACCGGTACCCTGGTGTCTACGGCACCGGAACCCTGGTGCCGGAATCCGGTGACGACGGATGGAGATCACGACGTGAAGGACCATATCACATCGCATTTACATTCAATGTTATTGTTTGTATATCTTATTGTGTGCTAGTATTAGATACTCGATGGTAGCCTAATAAGATGATCCCTATTAAATTACCAATGATTGTGTTCCCCCTTAGTGTGCACCACCAAGAAAGTTCTTCGGTATGATGCGATCCACGGTACAGGCGTGGGTGTCAGACATATCTACGTTCACATACAGTGGGTGTAAGCCATGTTGCACAGCGAATACACTAAGGTTGAGTTGGCGAGCCTAGCATGTGTAGACATGGCCTCGGAACGCGGATGGTCAAAAGATCGAGCACGAGTCGCATGAATGATGTGACCGATGTTTAGCGTCCACCCTTGAACCCACATTGATGGTCGTGACGATCGGGGGAGATCTGGGGAAAAGGGGTCGTGTTATCACTAGGAACCCTTATGAGGATAGGTGTTTCTGAGTGGAGTTATTATTAACTCATTTAATTATAATTTAGTCTAGATTCCTTTTTGCAATTATAAATGTAGAGATGGCTCAACGTGAAGCTTACTTTGTCATTGAGGAATGGGTAATGGGTGAGAAACTTAGACTTGATGGATCCAACTTCCCTAGTTGGCTTGTGCGCCTGAATGATCTCCTTACTAGGAATCATGTGGTAGAATACATACGCCGCACGATGGATTTGACTGAGTCAGACCACTATGAGACCCCACAAGAGCTGGCAGACCGCTACTATCGTTAAGAGATGTCCACCTACATTCAGATAATAATGCGTTACGGGATGGTGGATGAACTCCACCCGCTCATGGGTGAGCTTGATCCATATTCGATGGTGGATCAGCTGAGAACATAGTTCATAAGCCATGTGCCCATGTGGAAGCACGGGCTGCTTGGAGAGTTCCTTTCCATAAAGATGGAGGAGCACACATGTCTGAAGGGTCACTTGGAGCGCATGCTTGATGCACACCTGAGACTGGTTCACTTTGTGGATTACTGGATGGATGATTCATTTGCGATAGGCGTGCTGCTTCGATCGTCGCCTCCCAGCTACGAAGGACATGTCCAGAGTAGCATCATGAGTGGTGATACGGAAACATTGGATTTCCAAGAGTTCATATTACGTTTCAGGAACGTAAAGGTTGAACCAATCACCAGAGAGGTCATCGATGACAAAGGTATATATTTGATATACAATTTTATAAATGTTATAATCTTGCAAACACTTTTGCAGCATTAAGTATATTTGATACTTGTTCTGTTTTACTGAAAACAGGTCCTTCTGCATGAGAGGTGCTTGCTAGAGAGTGTAACACCCTCGAATCGGCCCTATGCAAGTTTTAGCGATTCCCGCTAAACCCGCATAGAAACGATTCAAAGATGCCCTCCAGGCACTTTCGTGCTAGTGGAAAACGAAGTAATACCATTACACAATAGTCCACGATGGAACCCATAGAAGAGATATATACAATAACGAGTCCATGAGTCAAGAATACAGATATACAGTACAAAGATCCAAATCACCTTGAAAACGATACAACATCCGAGTACGGATAAGATGCAAATGGGGCTAAGAGCCCTGAAGAATAACCAATGGCATCCATAACCCTGCCAAGGCCAAGCCGGAAGGGTAACCCTGCTAACGACGTCGATCTCAAACCTGCTAAAACAAAAGGGGTGCCGACAAAGGGCAAAGGAAAAAGAGGAGCGTCAGTACTGAGGCCAGTACATGGCGAGGCTAGAATTCGGCGGCTCTCGCCTACACAGGTATGGTGGACTGAAGCGGCAGCGCATCGGCACTAAACAACCTATAGAGACTCGGTATCACTGGTGGCTATTAGAGAGGGGTAAGAAAGACCTATTCGGATCCTACCTGATACTAACACCAAACATACCCATCCTGGTATTTCCCCCTCGAGACCAAACGAGGAAGTCGGACCAAGGAACTCACACAGTTGGTAGTTCTACTCATTCCATTATAGTTGCAGCATTTACTAGTCAGTTATATAGCATGAGTCATCCTGATAGCATAAGTAGTTGGCAGTTTTAGTTAACATTCCGTTGTAGTTGGAACATTTACTAGTCAGATATAATTGTCCTGAGGAATCCCAAAACCCAGCAGTTGTTGGCACTTTTATCACATTCCATTGGAGTTGCAATACTTACTAGATAGATATGACAAGACACAGGGAACCCTAGCTCCACCAGTTGTTGGCATTTTTAATATCCATTCCGTTGTATCTGAATCTGATTACTAGTCACATATTAAGTCAAATTTATAGCACTACTTTAGTTATGCTTGTCTATGATCAAGATACTGTGCTCCAAGTCGTCCATAACCACGAACACGGCTTTCAGAAAGTTTTACCCTGCAGGGGTGCACAAATAGCAACACACACTCGATCAACCTCGGAAAAACCAACTCAAAACCCAAGGAGGCTTTCACGACAAAGCAATCACAGGATTCATAAATATTTCAGGGGGCCACCCCATTAAGCTACCCGCAATGAAGTTGGCCGGCTCCGAGACGGACCCAAGGTTTGTGTCAATGGATGTAAACGACTAGGAACCCGAAAGTGTGACTGGGCTTGTCGATACCGCGAAAACATTCCACCATCCAAAACAGTACAAGTGCTCCACGCACAATCTTAAATAAAGAAGTAACATGTTATAAGTACAGGATAATAAATAAAACCCCAAACTAGTTTGTGGCCCCAAGAAATAGAAATGAATCAAGCTCTGGCTAAGGGGGATTCATAGACTCTCCTGGATGTGGATAGTGCGAATAGTCAAGGAATAGGTATCAAGTACTCGGGGCCTACGGGACACAAGTGGACATAAAAACCAAATAGCATATATTGCCCACCGGTGCCTCTTTCATTAGTTATCCCAGCAATTTAATAGTTGTATTTAAAGTCCTGATCCTCTCCACCGTAAAGCATATGACAACATTCCAACAACTGTGTGGTACTTCATGACACGGGAGCGCACCTGAGCAAGCAACTACGACTCGCAAGGCCATCTATCTACCAAACAACAGGTAATAGGAGGTTTCCAAGGCAATAGAAAGGCTGCACGGAATATATCTGGTACGGAACACTAAAGCATCGCGACACAGATAGCAATAGAGCAACAGGAGGAAGTAAAGACTATAAATGCAAAATAGGTAGAAGTGGGAGAGATGCTCGCCTGGGAAACAGAGCCGAAGGTACATAGCCGGAGAACTTGTGGATACTCGCATACACTCATCGGCCAAATCCGCGAAGAAGCAAACACTAGAAGAACAGCGGATGCAATATTTAATACTACGGCAGAAGATCCGGCATGCTTATGATATGATGCATGGCATGGCACAGATGTGGTGCAATTAGGCAATATTAAGTGGTACCAGGGTCCCGACTAATAATTATATGGTTCAAGTTATTTATCTACCCCGCAAATTAAATGTTGGATTAGCAAGACAAAACATGGCATCGGTTCGCTACACCAATTTAAATGGAGGCGGTATAATACAAGTATAACCCGCATATGATCTCCATATTTAATTTAGGTGAATCGTCTAAATACCCCAAACAAAAAAGGATGTATGCAATATGATCAACTTATATGCAACAAGTCGATGTCATATATTATAAAAATAGTGGTCTCAGAGAGGGGTCTCACATCTCGGTTCGAAGATCTTGGGGACTCGGAGGGTTAGGGGGATCGGTCTTCGGGATCAGGGCTTCAGGGTTTGGTCTTCGGATCTGGGTGGAAGGTCTTGAGGGTCCACGTCGAAGAAGGGCTCGGTTTCCAAACTCTACCTCAACCATCGGTCGCGGCGTCAGTCGACGAAACAGAAGTAGATCCTGGCGTCCATGGCACATCATGGAACGGATGGAGATCTTGGTGTTCCATCTTGATCAACACTGGCGGACTTGTTTCGGGCGTCGAGTCTCACGAATGAATTTGCATACGCATCGGCAACACATCGTCGGGCATTAGGTCGGCTGCTAAAGCGGGTATGGCGAAACTTGACAGGTCGGGCGAGCTTGTGAGAGACGAGCATGTCTAGATAAGAGGTATACTGCAGGAAGCATCTGAAGACCACGACAGGTAACATGTGGCCTTGTGCTTGCAGCGGAAAGAAAACAACACGGCCACGGCGTCGCACACTTTGAGGTGGTTAGGAACAAATGTAGGCACAGAAGGCATGCATAGCACAGGAAGAACGCGCACGATGGAGAACGACAGAGAGGCCGCGGATGGAAGACATGCTCCAGGGACTCGTGGAGGCGGTGTTCATGGCGGTGGCGAGCATGACTCGGATGGCCGCTAGAGAATGGGGCCCCGCGCGATCCTAGAGACGAGGCGGGCAGGCTGGCGAGGTGACGATGAACGGCGATGGTGATGCTGCTCGCAGGGGTACCGCTATAGAGGGGAAAGGATAGCGGCGAGGACGAAATTGCAGGGCGGCCTCGGCGGCGGCGCAAAGGAGGTCTCCGGTGAGGCCGGGACGCAGAGGCGGTGGCTGTGGCGAGGAAAGCAAGGTCGGGACGAGCTCGTGCGACGCGGGGTGTCCACGAGGGAGAGGCACATCGGCGACCTTGAGGGAGGGATGGCCGCGGATTTGGCGGTGGCGGCGCCAGCAGGAGGTAGGGTGCTCGCGAGACAGAGGAGGAGGCGGGGCCGAGGCACAGCCGCGTCGGCCAGAGACAGCGGCGGCAGGGAGCCCGCAGGGCGAGGAAGGCCGGTGGAAGTTGAAGCAAAGGGGCGAGGTTCCGGCGGCGGGGTCAAGTGCGAGGGGAGCGGGCGATGCAAGGAAGGAAGGAGGCGGGGGATGCGGGAGGAAGCACGTGCGCCAGGGGCGAGCGTGTCGACGTCGCGTGATGCGCGTGGGTGGGACCGGGGGAAACAAACAAGGGGAGTGGGCCGAGGGAGGGAATCCTGGTGTGGTCGGCACGGGATGGGCGGAAGCGTGCGTGTGTTGTGTGCTGCGTGTGTGGATGGGAGACAGGGGTGGGGCCAGAAGGTGAGGTGGCGGGCTGGGATTGGACAGGGTGAGGTGGAGGGTGGAGGAAGGCTGGCGGCAAGGCTGGATGGTGCAGGCGGTGTGTGGGGGTGGCGGCAGGCGGGTGTGGGTGGGTTAGGTCTGGTGGTAGCTAGGGTTTGGCTTTAGGTGCTGGGTGGTAGGTGGCTGCTGGCTGGGCCTGGCAGGCGGCTGCCTCCCAAAACAAAATATTTTATTTTTGTGAGATTCTTATTTTATTTTAAAAGACTTTTATAAATAGTATTTAGACAAAACAAAATATTCGGAAGGACCGGGTTTTACATTGAAATAGAGAGGGGTTATTTAGAAAACAAAGATAGACTTTTAGAAAATAGTTTTAGGCAAATAAATGCATGATGACATGACGATGCTCAAATGCAAGGTGGCATGATGACATGATCATGCGGTCATGATGATGCACAAAAGATAAACACCAAGCGATTTTCTAGTAGTGGTTTTAGCGGGGTGCTAGAATTCGACACCACTAACAATGGATCTCGCCCTCGAGATCCGCCTCATGGTACCGAAAGAAGGTTGGCGATCTGAATCTTCTCGCTTCGTGTAGATCTTCGCAACTTCACTAACAAGGATTCTTTCTTCATGTCAAAATCAACGACACCACCAACAAGAGGTCGTTGTCCACGCTCGTCGAGAACACTCCGGAGAAACAAAGACAAAGATAGAGGTATCAAAAGATACGGCCACCCCTAACTTCCATGGACGGAGTAAAATTGCTGGATCCACCAATTCGATATACAAAAGCGGATGATAAGAGTAGTGGTATGGTCGCGACTCCATCGCGCACTCATATCATTACTCCGTACATGAATAACAGAATTATGCAACCAACTCTCGGAATCAAACTGAAGATCTCGACAAGCAAGGTTCGGAACAAAAGAGTGATGCAGACTCTGCATCGGATCTGGCGTAGATGATGTCGTCGCGTCGGAAAACACCAGAAGGCACAAACAAGGAACAAAGAATGGTACCACAGATAATGGATCACTCAGATAGCATGAAGTCCAGAGGTAGAAACACCATTGCCAAAGGAGGAAGCGAAACCCTGAAGGTACGACGGAAAACCCAACCACGAGAAATCCTGGACTCGAAGAAAAGATAAGAGAGCAGGTTCAAAACACTCAGAGGTAAGAGGAGCATAGCAGAGGGATAAGGAGTAAAAGCAGACCTTATCAGATCTATCCAACCGATTTTGCAAAATAGTTTTGACACTCTACTTCGGCCGTTAGCTAGGTTATCCTGCATGATGGACCAGTGGTGTATCACAACTGCTGAGCTCTGATACCACTATGTAACACCCTCGAATCGGCCCTATGAGAGTTTTAGACCTTCCCGCTAAACCCGCATAGAAACGATTCAAAGATGCCCACCAGGCACTTTCGTGCTGGTGGAAAACGAAGTAATACCATTACACAATAGTCCACGATGGAACCCACAGAAGAGATATATACAATAACGACTCCATGAGTCAAGAATACAGATATACAGTACAAAGATCCAAATCACCTTGAAAATGATACAACATTCGAGTACGGATAAGATGCAGATGGGGCTAAGAGCCCTGAAGAATAACCAATGGCATCCATAACCCTGCCCAGGCCAAGCCGGAAGGGTAACCCTGCTAACGACGTCGATCTCAAACCTGCTAAAACAAAAGGGGTGCTGACAAAGGGCAAAGAAAAAAGAGGAGCGCCAGTACTGAGGCCAGTACATGGCGAGGCTAGAATTCGGCGTCTCTCGCCTACACAGGTATGGTGGACTGAAGTGGCAGCGCAGCGGCACTAAACAACCTATAGAGACTCGGTATCACTGGTGGCTATTAGAGAGGGGTAAGAAAGACCTATTCGGATCCTACCTGATACTAACACCAAACATACCCATCCTGGTATTTCCCCCTCGAGACCAAACGAGGAAGTCTGACCAAGGAACTCACACAGTTGGCAGTTTTACTCATTCCATTATAGTTGCAGCATTTACTAGTCAGTTATATAGCATGAGTCATCCTGATAGCATAAGTAGTGGGCATTTTTAGTTAACATTCCGTTGTAGTTGGAACATTTACTAGTCAGATATAATTGTCCCGAGGAATCCCAAAACCCAGCAGTTGTTGGCACTTTTTTCACATTCCATTGGAGTTGCCATACTTACTAGACAGATATGACAAGACACAGGGAACCCTAGATCCACCAGTTGTTGGCATTTTTAATATCCATTCCGTTGTATTTGAATCTAATTACTAGTCACATATTAAGTCAAATTTATAGCACTACTTTAGTTATACTTGTCTATGATCAAGATACTGTGCTCCAAGTCGTCCATAACCGCGGACACGGCTTTCAGAAAGTTTTATCCTGCAGGGGTGCACAAATAGCAACACACACTCGATCAACCTCGGAAAAACCAACTCAAAACACAACGAGGCTTTCACGACAAAGCAATCATAGGATTCATAAATATTTCAGGGGGCCACCCCATTAAGCTACCCGCAACGAAGTTGGCCGGCTCCAAGACGGACCCAAGGTTTGTGTCAATGGTTGTAAACGACTGGGAACCCGAAAGTGTGACTGGGCTTGTCGATACTGCGAAAACATTCCACCATCCAAAACAGTACAGGTGCTCCACGCACAATCTTAAATAAAGCAGTAACATGTTATAAGTACATGATAGTAAATAAAACCCCAAACTAGTTTGTGGCCCCAAGAAATAGAAATGAATCAAGCTCTGGCTAAGGGGGATTCATAGACTCTCCCGGATGTGGATAGTGCGTGTAGTCAAGGAACAGATATCAAGTACTCGGGGTCTATGGGACACAAGTGGACATAAAAACCAAATAGCATATATTGCCCATCGGTGCCTCTTTCATGAGTTATCCCAGCAATTTAATAGTTGTATTTAAAGTCCTGATCCTCTCCACCGTAAAGCATATGACAACATTCCAACAACTGTGTGGTACTTCACGACATGGGATCGCACCTGAGCAAGCGACTACGACTCGCAAGGACATCTATCTACCAAACAACAGGTAATAGGAGGTGTCCAAGGCAATACAAAGGCTGCACGGAATATATCTGGTACGGAACACTAAAGCATCGCGACACGGATAGCAATAGAGCAACATGAGGAAGTAAAGACTATAAATGCAAAATAGGTAGAAGGGGGAGAGATGCTCGCCTGGGAAACATAGCCGAAGGTACATAGCCGGAGAACTTGTCGATACTCGCATACACTCATCGGCCGAATCCGTGAAGAAGCAAACACTAGAAGAACACTGGATGCAATATTTAATACTACGGCAAAAGATCCGGCATGCTTATGATATGATGCATGGCATGGCATAGATGTGGTGCAATTAGGCAATATTAAGTGGTACCGGGGTCCTGACAAATAATTATATGGTTCAAGTTATTTATCTACCCCGCAAATTAAATGTTGGATTAGCAAGACAAAACATGGCATCGGTTCGCTACACCAATTTAAATGGAGGCGGTATAATACAAGTATAGCCCACATATGATCTCTATATTTAATTTAGGTGAATCGTCTAAATACCCCAAACAAAAAAGGATGTATGCAATATGATCAACTTATATGCAACAAGTGGATGTCATATATTATAAAAATAGTGGTCTCAGAGAGGGGTCTCACATCTCGGTCCGAAGATCTTGGGGACTCGGAGGATTCGGGGGATCGGGCTTCGGGATCAGGGCTTCAGGGTTTGGTCTTCGGATCTGGGTGGAAGATCTTGAGGGTCCACATCGAAGAAGGGCTCGGTTTCCAAACTCCACCTCAACCATCGGTCGCGGCGTCGGTCGACGAAACGGAAGTAGATCCTGGCGTCCATGGCACATCATGGAACAGATGGAGATCTTGGTGTTCCATCTTGATCAACACTGGCGGACTTGTTTCGGGCGTCGAGTCTCACGAACGAATTTGGATACGCATCGGCAACACATCGCCGGGCATTAGGTCGGCTGCTAAAGCGGGTATGGCGAAACTTGACAGGTCGGGCGAGCTTGTGAGAGACGAGCATGTCTAGACAAGAGGTATACTGCAGGAAGCATCTGAAGACCACGACAGGTAACATGTGGCCTTGTGCTTGCAGCGGAAAGAAAACAACACGGCCACGGCGTCGCACACTTTGAGGTGGTTAGGAACAAATGTAGGCACACAAGGCATGCATAGCACAGGAAGAACGCGCACGATGGAGAACGACAGAGAGGCCGCGGATGGAAGACATGCTCCAGAGACTCGTGGAGGCGGTGTTCATGGCGGTGGCGAGCATGACTCGGATGGCCGCTAGAGAATGGGGCCCCGCGCGATCCTAGAGACGAGGCGGGCAGGCTGGCGAGGTGACGATGAACGGCGATGGTGATGCTGCTCGCAGGGGTACCGCTATAGAGGGGAAAGGACAGCGGCGAGAACGAAGTTGCAGGGCGGCCTCGGCGGCGGCGCAAAGGAGGTCTCCGCGGAGGCCGGGACGCAGAGGCGGTGGCTGTGGCGAGGAAAGCAAGGTCGGGACGAGCTCGTGCGACGCGGGGTGTCCACGAGGGAGAGGCACGTCGGCGACCTTGAGGGAGGGATGGCCGCGGATTTGGCGGTGGCGGCGCCAGCAGGAGGTAGGGCGCTCGCGAGACAGAGGAGGAGGCGGGGCCGAGGCACAGCCGCGTCGGCCGGAGACAGCGGCGGCAGGGAGCCCGCGGGGCGAGGAAGGCCGGTGGAAGTTGAAGCAGAGGGGCGAGGTTCCGGCGGCGGGGGTCAAGTGCGAGGGGAGCGGGCGATGCAAGGAAGGAAGGAGGCGGGGGATGCGGGAGGAAGCACGTGCGCCAGGGGCGAGCGTGTCGACATCGCATGATGCGCGTGGGTGGGACCGGGGGAAACAAACAAGGGGAGTGGGCCGAGGGAGGGAATCCTGGTGTGGTCGGCACGGGATGGGCAGAAGCGTGCGTGTGTTGTGTGCTGCGTGTGTGGATGGGAGACAGGGGTGGGGCCAGAAGGTGAGGTGGCGGGCTGGGATTGGACAGGGTGAGGTGGAGGGTGGAGGAAGGCTGGCGACGGGGCTGGATGGTGCATGCGGTGTGTGGGGGTGGCGGCAGGCGGGTGTGGGTGGGTTAGGTCTGGTGGTAGCTAGGGTTTGGCTTTAGGTGATGGGTGGTAGGTGGCTGCTGGCTGGGCCTTTTGGGCCTAGCCGGCGGATGCCTCCCAAAAAAAATATTTTATTTTTGTTAGATTCTTATTTTATTTTAAAAGACTTTCATAAATAGTATTTAGACAAAACAAAATATTCGTTAGGACCGGGTTTTACATTGAAATAGAGAGGGGGTATTTAGAAAACAAAGATAGACTTTTAGAAAATAGTTTTTGGCAAATAATTGCATGATGACATGACGATGCTCAAATGCAAGGTGGCATGATGACATGAGCATGCGGTCATGATGATGCACAAAAGATAAACACCAAGCGATTTTCTACTAGTGGTTTTAGCGGGGTGCTACAGAGAGGAGGTGACGTTGCGTGTTGATGGCGAGCATGATGATGATGGCCAACAACACTCTCCCTCGACATTTATCACTTAGGTTATATTCTAAGATGATTATTGTAATCGAAAGATTGTGAACCTCTTTAGTGTGTCTCACACTTTGTGAGACGTTTATTCGTATGAGTTTGTAACCAACAGTTGTTCCACTTTTATGAATAATTTCTATTTGTGTTCATATCTTGTTTGATTATATGTGAATTATCCTTGTTATTTGAAACTAATTGATAATGCAAGAACATTTGTAAAATATTGAAATGCCTTGAAAAATAACCAACTTAATGATATTTCATTAATGAATGAAACCATTGTTTAAAATTCAAAGTTATGTGATAATATGTGAAAGTCATTCGATTTCTTATCACATATAAATCATGCCTAAGTTCGACAAAATAACTTGAACACCGTGTATTATTTGAATACAAAGTGTTTAATGAATTGTTAAAAATAAATACATATTCGATGTATTGTGTTTTAACGAAAATGGTAATTATCATTATATGATTGGTTAAACGCGTAAAGTAGTTTACCAAAGGAAACATAAGTATGAAACTATTTGATATGATCAAAGTGTTTCATCAACAAAGAGTATAAATATAAAAGAGAATCTAATTACTATGATTTCATCAATAGTAATGAAATTAGACTTTATAAGAATGGCATAAAGAAAGTGTGGAATGCAAAGTGTTTTGAAATGTCAAAATGCAAAACATCACAATGTGATATTAGATATCAAGATGGGTGAATAGATGGTGCCAAATAAATCATTGTAGTGTAGATTTAGAGACCATTAGTTAGAAATAGTTAGCACTCAATTAGAACATATAGTGAATCATTTGGATTCGTGAAAGTTTTGGGGTTATTCGATATAACCAAAACAATAGCGAATAAGTCCTTGTAGAGTATTCATTGGAAACTTTGAATACGAAATCCATAGCTGAGACCAAAAGAGAAGCAAAACCAGTATTGCTTGGATTTTGGTGCATTCTTGAGAAAGCTCACTTATAGTGATATTTCTCGATTATGAAGCAAATGGAAGATAGTGAAAAACACGATGAGGATTCTTATCCCTGCATCAGAGTGTTGAGAAGCGCAACAAACAACGTTCCTGGACGATTTTGTTCACAGAAGGAAAGAATCAATGATAATGATCATTGTGTCTTCCCCACTGGTGTTTTCGCTACATGAAGTAGGATTCAAAATAATACATATCTTGTATGGAGACATTTGTGAATCATTTTTCATGATTCTTGGAATATGACATACCTACGAACTACTAAGGAAATAATGGTAAACTAAAATTATGAGGAATCCCAAAGCAAAATTCACTTGAGATTAGAAAGAAATTTGTTGCTGAATCTCACAAGTAAAAGGGGTTACTTGGAATTTTCCCAAATGACTGCAAAGCCATTGTGGAAAAGGGGGTGAATGACAAAAGCACAATTTGTCAATTATTGGAAAAATTCAAATGAATTTGATTCATGTGTGCTTAATGTCTAGAGGATTTAAAACTAGTAAAAGTACTAATATCTCATAGTAAATCTCCAAGTTTGATATTTGATCAAAGGATTTTAAAGTTGTTCAAAATAGTGAGTGGATATACAATTTGCATGAAATTGAGTGGGAGCTATGAAAGTCTTCCTAAAACAATATGTGAATGACATATTCTTGAGTGGGAGCAATATAAGTCTCAAATTCAAATATGTAGGAACATAGTTTGAGTAAGAGTAGTGACTCATACCCAAATATGTTAGGAACATATTTTGAGTGGGAGCTTATAGGAGTGATTCTTAAGTGTGTGAAGAATAAAAGCGCAAGTACCGATAAATAATGATTTATAAGGTACGGAAGTTAATAATTAGTGTATTATGATATTATGTTGTATTCCTTAAGGGATTCTGAAAAGGGTTTCAGAATAGAAATTAATTAAGGAACTGGTCCTTAATAACTCAAGTTAGGAATAGTATTAAGTTTAACATCAATGGTTGAAAGAAAGAAAAGGATGATCATCATCCACTATGTTGAGACATAGGTTCTATCTTAGAAAACCATGATGATAACTTAACATAATATATGATCCAAGAAGGAACGTTTAAAAGGTGATTAAGTTTGAATCATAGAATGTTGAGCTGAGTTTGTCCACAGTGTCTAATAGAGAGCTGTAGACATGTTTTCCAAATTCGTAAAGGATGACATATCTTAAAGCATAAAGGGTTATGTTATAAGGGAATATGTTGGAAACTCATGTAAATACCGATTAGAGTCAAGTAGGAAGCGAGGTGAACAAAACATCGAAAGTTGCACAGAGTGCACTAGTGTTTCGATGAATACATTTATAATAATAGATAAGCGTACCATCTAAAGTGTTGTATAATGTTATGGCAGGGCTAGTTCGCTTTTAACGTAGAATGATGTGTCCCAGGGCACAGTGCCCATGAGAAAGCCCTCGAGGTTGATCTAAAGTCACTGTAGGCTCCTGGAATCTGGCCTCGTTCTGCCGCCATAAGGACGATGCATACACACAGATGTTATCATGTGATGATAAAGTATTAATGTCAATTAAGGTGACATTAGTAAGTTGCAAAGGATTTGGGACTATAAAGTACAGGCCCAAGACTCAACCTCTTCCATGAGAAAGCATGTTCAGGGTACCGGATATGGTGCCAATGATTAAGAACAAATGCAGCTAGTTTATTTGTACTCTAGTGTAAGTGGGAGACTGCTGGAAATATGCCCTAGAGACAAATAGTGATAAGGACTATTACCATATTTCATATAGTTTATGATTAAGTTTTATATCATGCTATAACTTTATTGAGTGGAAACATCAATACACGGGTGATATATAAACAACCAGGGGTTCCCAGTGAAACTCTAGTCACTGGTTCATTGGTCAACAGATGATCAAGGTTTCATGATCATGTGGCATTTATGCTAGTTGGAAATAGAGTCAACTCATTCTGAGAATGAGATGGTGAACCAATACCCAACCTAAACATCGTGACTCGATCATGTCACGAAGTTCAAGTTATGATGATTAGAAATGGATCCTCGTAGACTATTTCTTAGACCGTGAGGTTATATCAATCACTGTCTCCCGAGAGTGCTTAGATAACATCAAGCACCATCTGGTAATACGGTGGTTATAAAAGGTGTGTTCAGGTACTCCGAGGAAACCGTAGAGGCAATATATGTCAAGAGCGGGATTTGTCCGTCCACGTGACGGAAAGATACTCAAGGGCCACTCGAAGAAGTTATATCGAATAGCTGCGGAGCGTGTGATTTGATCACAGGGATATCACTTGTCGGAACGAGTCAAGTAGCATTGTTCGGTAACGAGATTGAACACAACATGGTGATGTCATTGATTAGATCTCAGGCAATGCAAGTATCGAGAGACAAAGGGAATAAGACACGACCGTCCCGGTTCAAACGACAAAAGATCTTCGTGGAACACACAAGAATCACATGGCCATCTAGGTCCCTCTGTTGATCATTGGTCTGGGAGTGTCCCGACCATGTCTGGAGTGTTCCCGAACCGTAGGGTATCACGCTTAAGGGTTTTATGACGCTTAGAGAGTGTTTATAGGATCGGAAGAGTCGTCGAAGAATAGTAGAGAGAAAACCGGAAGGGTTTCGGTAAATCCGGAGGTTGTCCGGAGTGGAGGTGGAAGGTGTTCCATAGCCACGGAGATTGATTATTATATGAATGAATGATAAATATTGATTTTAATCATTTATTCATAATTATTTAATAAAAGAGAAAATCAATTTAAAGGTCAAAAGACTTAATGGGCCGATTCTGGAGGGAAGAGGGCCCATTAGGGAAAGGTGAGAGGGAAAAGGGCCAGAGGGGGTGGACGGCGCCCTAGTGGGCCAGCCCCCACCCGCGCGGGGCCCATGGGGGTGGCCGGCGGCGCCACCCCTCCCCCTCTCCTCTCCTTTAGTCCCACCCCGGGACTTTGAGGGAGGTAGTACCTCCCCTCCCCTATATATAGTGGGGGTATTTGGCCAGATAAATACACACAATGTTCAATAAAGGTCTTCTCACTTTTCGGAAGACCTCCAATTGATATTCTCTCTCTCTCTCGTGACCGTGGTCCCAAGTTTGGACTGCGCGAACGAGAGACATCTTCACCGTGGAGCGCCGTCGCGCTGCGGGATTTGGATCCAGGAGCTCTACTTCCGCAACTGCTGCTGGATCGGGGAAGTGGGAGTCGTCGTCAGGCACCGTACGTTTGTAACTCCTCGCGAGGTGTCACACTTGAGGCACTCAAGTCGTTGGATCCAAAGGAGCACAAGGAGTTCATCATGACCTTGAGGTCGGCTTCGGCTCGTCTACATCAACCACGCTCTCCTGAGCATTGACAACTCTTTTCGGTCTTCAAGGATAAGTTCGCGAAAATCCCCTCCTTTACTGTATTACTAATATATAGGTCCTGGCAGCATCAGGGGTTCAGGGGCGTAGGGTAAAAATTATTGTTTTCATACGCGGAACCCCTACACTTTCATCGTTTGAACCGGGATAGTCGCGTCTTATTCCTTTTGTCTCTCGATACTTGCATTGCCCGAGATCTTATCAATGACATCACCATGTCGTGTTCAATCTTGTTACCGAACAATGCTACTTGACTCGTTTTCGACAAGTGATATCCCTGTTATCAAATCACACACTGTGCAACTATTGGATACAACTTCTTCGAGTGGGCCCTTGAGTATCTTTCTGTCTCGTGGACAGACAAATCCTGCTCTTGACATATATTGCCTCTACGGTTCCTCTGAATACCTGAAAACACATTTATGATCACTCTGTCATAAGTGACGTTTGATGCTATCTAAGCATTCTCAGGAGACAATGATTGATATACTCTCACGGTCTAAGGAATAGTCTACGAGGTCTATTCTAATCATCGTAACTTGAACTTCATGACATGATTGGGTCACGATGTTTAGGTTGGGTATTGGTTTATCATCTCATTCTCAGAATGAGTTGACTCTATTTCCATCTAGCATAAATGCCACATGATCACGAAACCTTGATCATCTGTTGACCAATGAACCAGTGACTATAGTTTCACTAGGAACCCCTTGTTGTTTATATATCACACGTGTATCGATGTTTCCTTGCAATACAGTTATAGCATGATATAAAACTTAATCATAAACTTTACGAAATATGATAATAATCCTTATTATTATTTGTCTCTAGGGCATATTTCCAATAGTCTCCCACTTGCACTAGAGTACAAATAAACTAGCTGCATTTGTTCTTAATCATTGGCACCATATATCCCGGTACCCTAAACATGCTTGCTCATGGAAGAGGTTCAGTCTTGGGTCTGTGCTTTACAGTCCCAAATCCTTTGCAACTTACTAATGTCACCTTAATTGACATTGATACTTTATCATCACATGATAACATCTTTGTGTATGCATCATCATTATGGCAGCAGAACGAGGCTGTATTCTAGGAGCCTACAGTGACGTTAGATCAACCTCAGGGGTTTTCTCATGGACATTGTGCCCTGGGACACATCATTATATGTTAAAAGCGAACTAGCCATGCCATAACGTTATACATCACTTAGATGGTACCCTTATCTATTATAAATGTAATTATCAAAACACCAGTGCACCCTATGCAACTTTCGATGTTTTCGTTCACCTCGCTTCCTACTAGACCTTAGTCGATATTATTGATACAAGAGTTTCCAATATATTCCATTATAACATAACTCTTTATGCTTTAGGATATGCCATCCTTTATGGATTTGGAAAACATGTCTACAGTACTCTAATAGACACTATAGACTAACTCAGCTCAATGTTCCGTGATTCAAACTTAATCACTTTTCAAACGTTCCTTCTTGGATCATATATTATGTTAGTTATCATCATGGTTTTCTAAGATAGAACCTATGTCTCAACATAGTGGATGATGATCATCCTTTTCTTTCTTTCAACCATCGATGTTAGACTTAATTCTATTCCTAATTTGAGTTATCAAGGACCAGTTCCTTAATTAACTTCTATTCCGAAACTCTTTTCAGAATCCTTTAAGGAATACTACAGCATATTGTAATATACTTATTATCAACTTCTACTCCCTATAAATCATTATTTATCGGTACTTGCGCTTTTATTCTTAATGTGTCATATACACACTTAAGAATCATTCCTCTAAGCTCCCACTCAAAATATGTTCCTAACATATTTGGGTATGAGTCACTACTCTTACACAACATATGTTCCTACATATTTGAATTGGAGACTCACTTTGCTCTCACTCAAACTGTGTTCTCGACACATTTGCGTTTGAGACTTACATTGCTCCCACTGAAAAATATGTCATTCACATATTGTTTTAGGAAGACTTTTATAGATCCCATTCATTTTCATGCAAATTTCATATTTACTCACTATTTTGAACAAGTTCAAAATCCTTTGATAAATTATCAAACTTGAAGTGAGACACTAGTACCTTACTAGTTTTAAATCCATTAGACTTTCAACACACTTGAATCAAATTCATTTGAATTTGTCTAATACATTATTCATGACAAATCGTGCTTTTTTCATTCACCCCATTTTCCACTATGGATTTGCAGTCATTTGGGAAAATCCAAGTAACCCCTTTACTTGTAAGATTCAGCAACGAATTGCTTTCTAATATCAAGGGAATTTTGCCTCTAGGATTTCTCATAATTCTAGTTTACCATTATTTCCTTAGTAGTTCGTAGGTATGTCATATTCCGGTAATCATGAAAAATGATTCACAAATATCTCCATACAAGATGTGGAATATATTTTGAATCCTACTTTGTGTAGTGAAAACACCAGTGGGGAAAACACAATGATCATTATCATTGATTCTTTCCTTTGTGAAGAGTATCATTCAGGAATGCTTTCTATTACGCTTCTCAACACTCTGATGCAGGGTTTTGAATCCTCGTCGTGTTTTTCACTATCTTCCATTAGCTTCATAATCCAGAAATACCACTAAATGTGAAATTTCTCGAGAATGCACCAAAATCCAAGCAATACTAGTTTTGCTTCCTTTTGGTTCTAGCTATGGCTATCGTATTCATAATTTCCAATGAACACTCTACAAGGACTTATTCGCTATTGTTTTGGTTATATTGGATAACCCCAAAACTTCCACGACGATCCATACAATATATGGCGCCGATCTCACAAATTCATATGGTTCACTATATGTTCTAATTGAGTGCTAACTATTTCTAACTAATGGTCTCTACATCTCTACTACAATGATTTATTTCGTGCCATCTATTCACCCACTTGATATTAAATATCATATTGTGATGCTTTGCATTTTGACATTTCAAACGCATTGCATTCCACAATTTTCTTTATGCCATTCTTATAATGTCGAATTCCATTACTATTGATCAAATCGTAGCAATTGGATTCTTATTTAACTTTAATACCCTTTGTTGATGAAATAATTTGATCATATCAAATAGTTTCATACTTATGATTCCTTTGGTAAACTTCTTTACACATTTTAAACAATCATATAATGATAATCACCATTTTGTTAAAACACAATACATCGAATATGTATTTACTTTCAATAATTCATCAAATACTTTGTATTCTTGCAATACATGGTGTTCAGGTTATTTTGCCGAACTTAGGCATGATTTATATGTGACAAGAAATCGAATGTCTTTCACATTATATCAACATAACTTTGAATTCAAACGATGGTTTCATTTAATAATGAACATATCATTAAGTTGGGTAATTTCAAGGCATTTCAATATTTTACAAATGTTCATGTATTATCAATTAGTTTCAAAACAAGGATAATTCACACATAATCGAACAACACATGAACACAAATATAAATCATTCATAAAAGTGGAACAACTATTTGTTACAAACTCATATGAATAATCGTCTCACGAAGTGTGAGACACACTAAAGAAGTTCACCATCTATCGATTTCAGTAACTATCCAAAACCATAAACTAAGTGATAAATGCTGAGGGAGAGTGTTGTCGACCATCATCATCATGCTCGCCATCAACACGCAACGTCACCTCCTCTCTAGCAAGCACCTCTCATGCAGAAGGACTTGTTTTCAGCAAAACAGAACAAGTATCAAATATACTTAATGCTGCAACATGTGTTTGCAAGATTATAACATTTATAAAATTGTATATCAAATATATACCTTCATCATCGACAACTTCTTCGGTGATTGGTTCAACCTTTACGTTCCTAAAACGTAATATGAACTGTTGGAAATCCAATGTTTCCATATCACCACTCATGATGCTACTCCGGACATGTTCTTCGTAGCTGGGAGGCAGCGATCGAAGCAGCACGCCTATCGCAAATGGCGCATCCATCCAGTAGTCCACAAAGTGAACCAGTCTCAAGTGTGCATCAAGCATGTGCTCTAGGTGATTCTTCAGACAAGTGTGTTCCTCCATCTTTATGGAAAGGAACTCTCCAAGCAGCTCGTGCTTCCACATGCGCACATGGCGTATGAACTCTGCTCTCAGCTGATCCACCATCGCATACGGATCAAGATCGCCCATGAGCGGATGGAGTTCATCCACCATCCCGTAACGTATTATTATCTGAATGTAAGTGGACATCTCTTGGCAATAGTAGCGGTTTTCCAGCTCTTGTGGGGTCTCATAGTAGTCTGGCTCAGTCAAATCCATTGTGTGGCGTATGTAGTCTACCACATGATTCCTAGTAAGGAGATCATTTAGGGGCACAAGCCAGCTAGGGAAGTCGGATCCATCAAGTCTAAGTTTCTCACCAACTACCTACTCCTCAATGACAAAGTAAGCTTCACGGTGAGCCATCTCTACATTTATAATTGCAAAAAGGAATTTAGACTAGTTAATAATAACTCCACTAAATACACCTATCCCCTAAAGGGTTCTAGTGATAACACGACCCCTTTTCCCCACATCTCCCCCGATCATCACGGCCATCAATGTGGGTTTTAGGGTGGACGCTAAATGTCGGTCACATCATTCATGCGACGCGTGCTCAATCTTTCAACCATCCGTGTTCTGAGGCCATGTCTACACATGCTAGGCTCACCAACTCAACCTTAGTGTATTCGCTGTGCAACATGGCTTACACCCACTGTATGCGAACGTAGATATGTCTGACACCCGATCATCACGACACTGCCTGATACCAAAGAACTTTTTTGGTGGTGCACACTAAGGGGGAACACAATCATTGGTAATTTTTAACATGGATCATCTTATTAGGCTACCGTTGAGTTTCTAATACTAGCACACAATAAGATATAAACACAATGATATTGAATGTAAATGCGATGTGATATGGTCCTTCACGTCATGATCTCCATCCGACGTCACCGGATTCTGGCGCTAGGTTCCGGCGCCGTAGACACCAGGGTACCGGTGTCTTTCCCGCGTGGTAGTCTGTCACCTCCGTGACTGTCTATTACTACTTCGTAACATAAGGTAATTACTTTACCTTTTCCATAACCATATCACAAAGCAACGCCCCCTGCAAAACAAAGTTAGACGCCTATACTTTATATTTGCATGTTTTACATGGCCGAATGGGCTTTCGCACAAGAACGTTTCTTACCTACGAACTTTCGACACAACGCTGATCAAGTTGTTATCTATAGTACACCATTTCGGGGCCCTCCATTGCAAATGGTATACCAACTAATGCGAGAGAGACAGACACCCCCCAAAGCCACTTTATACGATACAAGCCATATGTCAAGCGTGGACCAGTCTCACGAATGTACGCGTTAAGTTGGTTGGGGGGCACTTCATCAAGCATTACTACGATATACACAAGTACACGTGGGAGGGTAACAACTAAAAGATCAACGCCCACACGCTACATCTCGTGTGTTCTACCTGTACTAGCATTACTACACATAGATCTAGCTCTGATACCACTGTAGGGGTTCGCGTATGAAAACAATTAAATTTTACCCTATGCTCCTAACCCCTGATGCTGCCAGGACCTATCTATTAGTAATAAAGTAACGGGAGGGGATTTTCATGAACTTACCCTTGAAGATCGAAAAGCGTTGTCAACGCTCAGGAGAGCGTGATTGATGTAGACTATCCGAAGCCGACCTCAAGGTCTTGTTGAAGTCCTCGCGCTCCTGTGGCTCCAACGACTCCTAGTGCCCCAAGTGTGACACCTCGCGGGGAGTTACATGCGTCCGGTGCATGGCGATGACTCCCACTTCCCTGATCCAGCAGCAATTGTGGAAGTAGAGCTCCTGGATCCCAATCCCGTAGCGCGGCGGCACTCCGGAGTGAAGATGTCTCTCGTTCACATAGTCCGAACTTGGGACCACGGTCACGAGAGAGAGAGAAATATCAATTGGAGGTCTCCCCAAAAGTGAGGAAACCTTTATTGAATATTGTGTGTATTTTTCTGGTCAAAATACCCCACTATATATAGGGGGAGGGGAAGGTACTACCTCCCTCAAAGTCCCGGGGTGGGACTAAAGGAGAGGACAGGGGGGCACCCGCCGGCCAGCCCTAGTGGGCCCCTATTGGGTTTGCAACATAGAAAACAAAAAATTCCTACGATGGGAACTATTATACGCCAAGATCTATCTACTTGATACAAGCAACGGGTGGATATACATCCATATAGAACATACCCTCGAAGAACAACAAAGCTTTGTTAACGAGATGGAACTCGTGGATGATGTAGTCGAACGCTTGCCGATCTCAAGATCGTGTGGAAGTCCTAGCACCACAAATCAGCAGCGCATCCGTCCTCACACACACGTTGAGGCCACCGAACAACCGCCACCTCCTCGCTCCAGCGATGCAGCGGAAGCAACAACTCCTTCCAGACAAAATTCCATCGGGAACATGTATCTCGCTAATCCGAGACCATGGGGGATAATTCTAGAGGGGGAGAGAGATCCTTCACGAGGAGGTGTGATGAAGGAGTGAGAGGGGGGCCTTTTATAGGAGGGGGGTACCCCTCCCCATGGCTGGTGCACCATGGGGGTGACCCCTCACCTCCCCCATTCATGTGGTGGTAACCCCCTCCACATAAATTTGCCCCTTCACATTCTCTTTTAAAGTCTCCACTTTCAATGCATTGAATTTATCCAAATTTAATGCTCTATCATTTAATAAAAATCTTTTATTAATCTTATTCAGAATTTTGTTAATTACTTTAATTAACAAACATTCACATAAAACCCCCTGCAACATTTCAATATCACATGCAGAACCAATTTCAGCAATTTCACCCGAAACAATTTCAGTGTCTATTGAAATGATTCCAGTGCTTTGCAATTCTTTTGTCTAGAACATATTTGCTCCAAATGATGTTTGGCAACCCTTAAGTGTGTCACCCTATGGTTCAAGATTAATGCAGACATGATCGAGACCCCTCTCAGATCAATAATCAGAAGCGAGACCTAGAGATCCATACTGACTCCCACACATTCAATGATGACTTCTGTGATCGAGAGAACCTTTAATGATAGTAACTAAATCCCTTTGTCCTACGATATATTACATGTCCGAGATTCGATCATCGGTATCTCAATACTTATTTTGATCTCGTTACCGACATGCACTCTTTTCTCATTCCCATGATATAACATCGTAGTGATCAGATCACTTGCTTGCAAGCTATCTTAATGTGATATCATCGAGAGGGCCTGGAGTATATCTATCCGTCATCGGGATTGAAAAATTCCACTCTTGATCCATGAGCCTCAACATAATACCTTCAGAATACCCGAACCCATCTTTATAGTCACCCTATTATAGTGTGACGTTTGATGTTATCAAAGTATTCTTCCGGTGTTAGCAATTAACATGATCTCATGGTCTAAGGATAAAGCTTACTTCGTATGATGCTATAGCAATATAAACATAATGACTTTGATCGTAATGTTATACTTCAGATGAATGTTCATCACATCATTCACCAATGTTGTGACCTTGTTATTAACAACATGCAATATCCATGATCAGGAAACCTTGATCATCTTGTTAATCAATGAGCTAGTTTATAGAGAGGCATAACAAGGAACTTTCTATTTGTTTATTGAACACACATGTATTAAGGTTTCCGTATTAATACAATTATATCATGTAAAATAAACATCTATCATATACTTGGAATACATATAATAAAAACTTTATTATTGCCTCTTAGGGCATATTCCCTTCAGTCTCCCACTTGCACTAGAGACAATAATCTAGTTTACATACTGATAAATCTAACACCCATGGAGTTATGGTGTTGATAAAGTTTTTCCCTAGGGAGAACTTTAGTCAACGGATCTGCAACATTTAGGTTCGTGTCTACTTTACAAATATTTATATCTCCATCCTTGACATGCTCGTGGATGGAGTGAAACCAGCGCTTAATATGCTTAGAATTCTTGTGAGACCTTGGTTCCTTGGCGTTGGCTATGGCTCCATTGTTGTCGCAATACATCACCATTAGGTCCAACGCACTAGGAACCACACCTAGTTCCGTTATGAACTCCTTCATCCAAACCGCTTTCATGTGCTGCTTCTGAAACAGCAACATATTCCGCCTCCGTCGTTGATTCAGCTACCACAGGTTGTTTGGAACTCCTCCAACTAACTGTTGCTCCGTTCAAGAGAAATACGTATCTAGATTGAGACTTAGAGTCATCCGGATCGGTGTCAAAGCTAGCATTGACATAACACTTAGCGACCAGCTCTTCTTCACCCCCGTATACAAGAAACATATACTTAGTTCTTCTTAAGTACTTAAGGATATTCTTGACCGCTATCCAGTGTTCCGAACCTGGATCAGATTGGTACCTACTAGTCAAACTAATAACATGTGCCACATTCAGTCTTCTACATAGCATGGCATACATTATAGAGCCTACGGCTGAAGCATAGGGGATCTTATCCATTATCTCTTTTTCTTCCGCTGTAGCTGGACTTTGAGTCTTACTCAATGTCTTGCCTTGCAACATATGTAAGAACCCCTTCTTACTTCCGTCCATATTAAACTTCTTTAATATCTTATCAAGGTACGTACTTTGCAATAGCCCAATTAGGCGCCTTGATCTATCTCTATAGATCTTAATGACTAATATATATGACACTTCACCAAGGTCCTTCATTGAAAATTTGCTGTTTAGATAACTTTTAACACTTTTTAAAGATCTACATCATTTTCAATCAATAATATGTCATCCATATATAATATCAGAAATGCCACATTGCTCCCACTCACTTTCTTGTAAATACAAGCCTCTCCATAAGTTTGGACAAATCCAAACTCTTTGATCACCTCATCAAAGTGGAGATTCCAACTCCGGGATGCTTGCTTCAGTCCATAGATGGATCGCTGAAGCTTGCATACCTTATTAGCATCCTTAGGATCGAAAAAAAACCCTTAGGTTGTATCATATACAACTTTTATTCAATATTACCATTGAGGAACACAGTTTTGACATCCATCTGCCATATTTCATAATTGAAATATGCATCAATTGCTAACATAATCCTAACCGACTTTAGCATCGCTATGGGAGAGAATGTCTAATCTTAGTGAACTCCTTGAATTTATCGAAACCCCTTTGCGACAAGCCGGTTGTATTACTTAAGATGACCAAACATTCTCGAGGACACACAGGAATTCTGTCAAGTGCTTTCGCTTCATATAGTCGATTAATCTTCTTTAGCTTGCTAAGTGTTGTGTGGGTGAACCTGTGCTAATGTACCGACCTTCCTAGGACTAATACATACTTGTGATTATACCCCTTGCAAACATCTGTAAGTACAAGAAATTAATTAACGTAGAAACCTAACCACAACTTTAAACTCTAAGACCCTGACGTCCCTTGTGCAATGGTTTCCTAACGGGGGTTCAGGTTTCTGTCACTTTGGCAACCCCTACGATTAGTAGCCAAATACACAATGCATTCCCCTAGGACCATATAGGTGAAGTGTCATGTAGTCGATGTTCACATGACACCACTAGAAGAAGTACACCACAACTTAAATAATAAACTATTGAACCTTTCTCAACACAATTCCACTACTAACAACATGACTTCTCCCATGTCCTCAAGAACAAAATGAACTACTCACAAGACATCATATGGACCATGATCAGAGATGAAATAATGATGTATAACAATCTGAACATAAACGATAATTCAATGGTTCACCCTATAGCATCAACTACAAAGAGTAATCAACACCGGGAAAGTTTCCCCTAAGAGCTATGCAAGATTCAACCCAATTGTTACAGCGATATGGAGATGGTGATGAGGGTGCTGGTGGAGATGATGGTGGTGGTGATGATGATGATCCCGATGAAGTTCAACTTGATGGTGGTGTTGATGGCAACGATCTCCCCTCTCCGGGAAGGAATTCCCCCAGCAGAAATCTATCTACCAGAGAGATCTTTCTCTCTCGGTGTTTTCCGCCCCGCAGAGGCGGCGGAATCTTTCTGTGGTCGCTCCCCAGGTATTAGGGTTCCGTGTAGATAATATACGCCAGAGGGGAGAGCTGGAGGTGAACCAGGGCGGCCACACCACTTGGTGGCACGACCCTGGGCGGTCACACCACCTGGTGGCACGACCCTGTGGCCCATCTCCACTCCTCCTTCTGGCAGTCTTCGTCTTCTGGAAAAATCGGATTTTCCATATACTTTTCCGGATTTTCTGATCTTCGCGAATTTTGCCTCCAAATAGCACCTTTTCCATCAGAATCTTGACTGCAGCGGTCCATGCTCCAAAAGTCATCAACCATGCAAAAAACAGATGAAATAACATAAGTATCATCTCTTAAGATGAAATATATCAATGAATAATAGTAAATTATGATATAGAATAGTGATGCAAAATGGACGTATCAACTCCCCCCCCCAAGCTTAGACTTCGTTTGTCCCCAAGCGAAACTAAGCTCAATAAACATGGCCTCAGGTTTATGGAGTGAAGAGTCGATAAAAGAATACGGGCAAGAAGCATCACATTCATCAATACATAAGTCATAATAGAAGACATCTCACTATTATATAACTTAACTTGCAATAAGTAAAGGAAACACAATAAAGATACATAAAGTGAATCATAATTGGTAATGGAAAACTTAGCTCTTGGTCGAAGAATAGTTGACAATTTGCTGGAGTTCACAAATAACTGATTTTCAATGATAGCTTTCAAAGTAGGAGACACTAAGATAAGAGCAAAGTGCAAAACAAGGAACATAAGAAACATGATTGAATAAATCATCATATGAATGAATGAAACACAACAACTCAAAATACTTGGTGAGGTAGAGGGGAATAGGTTTACTGACTCAACTAAAAGGTAAATGAAAGGCCCTTCGTAGAGGGAAGCAGGGATTTTAAGTTTCATAAAGAGCACCCAAAAATTATGGTACTTATTAGTTTTCAGCTCTCATTGCCCTTATCATAGGCATCTTTAGGTGATTAAGGTTAAAGTGATCAAATACGAGGATATGCTTGACAAGTTGTAAATTGAGAATCTCATGTCCCTTGAATACGAGGGCCGCTCCTCATGCTACTCAAGTTTAGTCATCGATAAGTTCTTGTCATAGTAAGCACATGTGTATCATGGAGAACCGCCAACGGCATACCCCTTGCCCGATGATACGGAAGAATCCCCATATCAAAATGACAAGGCAAGCAGACAACAAGCTTCTCAGCAATCTTCTTATTTACCATGGGAATATGGTGCTTTTTCTCTCTTTCCTCTTTTATCATCTTTTTTTCTTTTTCTCTTTTTCTCAATCTCTATCTCTTTTTTATAAGAAGAATGCTTCATAGATGCTTGTTATGGTTACGCTGTAGGTTTCCACCATGATGACATGGATTAGACCGGCGGCCCCGGCGTTTCTCTAACACACATTCATAACTCCATTGACTTACAAGCTCCCCTTTCATTTCACACCGACGACATCCATAGACAAAAGAACATGATATCAACTAGGTACAAAGTACTAGTGCAATGTTGAAAGCGTTCCCCATGATAGCATGGTTCTGCTAATTCACAACTCACAAAGCGCAAGCATATACGCAACATAGATGGGCACAATGGTTCAAGTTTATTAAGTGCAAGAAAGTAAAGTGTGCCATCAAGTTTGTGAGAGCTTTAATCACTAATTTTCACATAACAAGTTTAATTTGGAACGTAGATAAAGACAAGAATTTACTTGGAATAGCAATAGTGCTAATAGGTAGGTATGGTGGACACAAATGGCATAGGTTTGGTTTAAGGATTGGATGCACGGAAAGAATTCCCTCTCAGTACAGGTTTTTGGCTAGCAAGGCTGGGTATCAAGTATAAGAGTTGAAGGAAACAAACAAACATACAATCAATAAAAACAAACATGTAATCTTCCTTGGATGCACAAAAGATCTTAACCAGAGAATACTAAACTTATGAGAAAATCAAGAAAGAAAGATGATGAAATCATATTTCTTTAAGAGTACTTCTATCTTTTTCATTCAATTCTCAAAAATAGTGTTGCTATTGACCGAGCCAGGTTTGCCAAAACCAACTAAATTAACTCAATGATCCCAAAGTGATACCAATACTAACAACAAGATCAATCATATAACCATGAATTGAAAACTAATATAAGATATGCAAAAGAGTAAATGGTAGAACTTCTCATTAATATTCCATAATGGCAACTCACACCAAGGGATACATATCTAACGAGAGAGGGGACACTTCCATAATACAAACCATCCTACATGATAACTTCTCTATTCATGATATGACTCTACTAAAAGGGTAAAAAGATAGAAGATAGTGATGTGATACCGCGGCACTCCCCCAAGCTTGGAACAAACCAAGGGAATGCCAAACCTGATGATGAATTACTCCTTCGGTGGTGGTGGTATTCTCTTGGTTGGCGTGAGGAAATCTTCCAGCATCTTGCGAAGCCTGTTATTCTCCTCATGAAGCATATCCACCTTCCTCCTCAAGACTCGGTACTTGTCACAGAACTCATCAGTGACTCGTAGAGCTTCCACTACTGCAGGGCAAGAACTGAGATCAAGAGTTGGAGGTATCAGCTCCTTCATGCCTGCTGTCATGTCCTTTACTTCTTCCCTGCCATTTCGATCCATGTATTTGCACCTAGTTGCGATCCTTTCTTCTTTCACCCATCCTACGAAGGTCTTCTGCTCAAGATTGTGATGGAGCTCGCGAAGGCATCGCACTCGTAATCCTTTGAAGATGAACTCCTGAAGGACATCTGAACAAAACAGATCGAAACAAAAACACGACGAGAACACGATATACGAACCTTGGGGGATCCGGGGGATTATATATTATGAAGTTTCACAACAAAAGGGAGGTACTGGGAGAAAACGGGTCGGAGACGGAGTCCGAGGTGGCCACACCACCTGGTGGCACGGCCAGGGGTGGGCCCACGCCACAGGGTGGTGTGAGCCACCTTGGCTCCATTTTCGTCCCTCTTTCGCTTCGTATCTTTCCTTGTTGGCTAAAAACTGCAAAAATATAACTGGATAGATCTTTCGCGGAACTTTTCCCAGAACTATTACCTATTCAAAAACAGACTCTGCAGGCCTCTGAATTTGGTTTTTGATAAAAATTTCCGGAGTTATAACTTGAAAAGCATCAACATCTTCATTGTAAGAATCTCCAGCAATATAGTGCTTGAGTCATTGCCCATTCACCACTTGTGTAGTGTTGTCTTTTAAAGAGGAAATTTTTATCGCTCCTAAGCGGTACACTTCTTCAATAACGAAAGGTCCTTCCCATTTTCACATTAGTTTTCCTGCAAAAAATCTGAGACGAGACCTATACAATAGAACTTTCTCACCAACATGGAATTCTCTCTTAAGTATTCGCTTGTCATGCCATCTTTTAACTTTTTCCTTAAAGTGTCTAGCATTCTCATATGCTTCACTCCTCCATTCCTCCAAAGAACTTAAGTCAAATAATCTTTTTTCACCAGCAAGCTTACAATCTCTATTAAGTTCTTTAACTACCCAATAAGCTTTGTGTTCTAATTCTAAAGGCAAGTGACAAGCTTTCCCATAAACCATTTTATAAGGAGACATCCCCATAGGGTTTTTATAGGCATTCCTATAACCCATAAAGCATCGTTCAACTTTTTAGCCTAGTTTTTTCTAGATCTATTAACAGTCTTTTGCAAGATAGATTTAATTTTTCTATTTGATAACTCTACTTGCCCACTAGTTTGAGGGTGATAAGCTGAAGCGATTCTATGATTAACGTCATATTTAGCAAAGGTCTTTCTAAAACCACCATGAATGAAATGAGAACCTCCATCAGTCATGAGATACCTAGGCACTCCAAACCTAGGAAAGATAACATCCTTAAGCATTTTTAGAGAGGTCTCCCTATCAGCACTCTTCGTAGGTATGGCTTCTACCCACTTAGTAACATAATCAACGACAACAAGAATATGAGTATAACCTTTTGAGGGAGGAGAAGGACCCATAAAGTCAAATCCCCAGCAATCAAAGGGTTCAATAACTAGAGAGTAGTTCATAGGAATTTCATTGCGTCTAGAAATATTACCAACACGCTGACACTGATCACAAGATAAAACAAATTTGCTTGCATATTTAAAAAGGGCAGGATAGTAGAAACCTGATTGTAGCACCTTTTGCACAGTTCTATCTCCCGCATGATGTCCTCCATAGGCACTACCATGACATTTCCGCAATATCTCCTTTTCTTCGTATTCTGGAACACGTCTTCGCATAATACCATCCACTCCTTCTTTATATAAATGTGGGTCATCCCAAAAATAATGCCTCAAATCGTAGAAGAACTTCCTTCCTTGCTGAGCTGTGAAACTTGGAGGCAAATACTTGGAGACAATAAAGTTAGCATAGTCAGCATACCAAGGGCTCCCTCGTGAGCTTATCCCTATTGCGGCCAAATGTTCATTCGGGAAACTATCATTAACAGGCATAGGATCAAAAGAGATATTTTCCAACCGAGATAAATTATCAGCAACAAGATTTTCAGCACCTTTCCTATCTACAATATGTAGATCAAACTCTTGTAAAAGCAGCACCCATCTAATAAGCCTAGTCTTAGAATCCTTCTTCGTCATAAGGTACTTAATAGCAGCATGATCAGTATGAATGGTGACTTTTGAGACTACAATATAAGGTCTAAACTTATCACAAGCAAAAACGAAAGCTAGGAATTCTTTTTCAGTAGTAGCATAATTCCTTTGAGCAGCGTCAAGAGTCTTACTAGCATAATGAATAACGTTTAACTTTTTATCTATTCGTTGCCCAAGGACAGCACCTACAGCAAAATCACTAGCATCACACATTATTTCAAAGGGTAAACTCCAATCAGGTGGTTGAACGATAGGAGCTGTAGTTAAGGCCTTATTAAGAGTTTCAAAAGCCTCCTTGCAATCATCATCAAAAACAAAGGGTACATCTTTTTGGAGAAGATTAGTGAGGGGTTTTGATATCTTAGAGAAATCTTTAATAAACCTTCTATAGAAACTAGCATCACCAAGGATACTACGAATACCTTTGATGTCTCTTGGACATGGCATTTTCTCAATTGCCTCAACTTTAGCTCTATCCACTTCTATGCCTCTTTCGGAAACCTTATGCCCAAACCATGAAGTGGTATTTCTCCCAATTAAGAACAAGATTAGTTTCTTCACACCTCTGCAAAACTTTATCAAGGTTGTGCAGACAATTATCAAAAGAAGTCCCATGGATGGAGAAGTCATCCATGAACACTTCCACAATTTCCTCACAAAAACCATGAAAGATAGCAGACATGCATCTTTGAAAAGTAGCAGGAACATTACATAAACCAAAAGGCATACGTCTATAAGCATAGGTTCCGTAAGGGCATGTAAAAGTAGTTTTTTCTTGATCTTGTTGTTTAACAGCAATTTGAGAGAAACCAGAATATCCATCAAGAAAACAAAAATGGGTCTTTTTAGACAACCTTTCTAACATTTGATCGATAAAAGGAAGTGGGTAATTATCTTTCTTAGTAACTTTGTTAACTTTCCTGAAATCAATGCACATTCTATAGCCTACTACTATTCTTTGGGGAATAAGCTCATCATTATCATTAGGGACGGCGGTAATTCCCCCCTTTTTAGGGACACAATGAACATGACTAACCCATTCACTATCAGTAATAGGGTAAATAATACCAGCATCAAGGAGTTTCAATACCTCACTTCTTACCACTTCCTTCATCTTAGGATTTAAACGCCGTTGGTGCTCGACCACTGGATTTGCATCTGGTTATATATTGATAGCATGCTGACATATAGTACGAGAAATCCCTTTTAAATCATCAAGAGTATAGCCCATAGCCCCTCGATGTTTCTTCAGTACCTCCAATAACCTTTATTCTTCCTTCCCTGAAAGTTTAGAGCTAATAATAACAGGGTATATCTTATTATCATCAATGTAAGCATATTTACGATCGTCAGGGAGAGGTTTTATATCGAAGACCGGATCCTTTTTAGGTGGCATCGTGGTACCCAAGTCTTCTACAGGCAAGTTGTGCTTAAGCATCTTACGTTGACGACGGAGAATCTCGTCAATCTCATTTCTTTCTTCCATGAAGATTTCACTTTCATGATCCTCCATAAATTGCCGCAAAGCATTGTTAGGAGCAAGAGAGATAGAAGCAAGTTGTTCAACTCTAAAATCCTCATTATGTGTTTCATTTTTACAAGGTTCTTTAGTAAATTTCGAAAAATTAAACTCATAAGATTCCCCATCAAACTTAGTCAAGATTTTCTCCCTTTTGCAATCTATAATAGCTCAACAAGTACTCAGGAAAGGTCTACCAAAAATGATGGGATAAGTTTTACTAGCAGCTGAACCAAGTACTAAAAAATCAGCAGGATATTTAATCTTACCACAAAGAACTTCTACATCCCACACAATACCAATTGGAGAGATGGTCTCTCTATTAGCAAGGTGAATAACCACATCAATCTCTTCGAACTTGCAAGGACTGATTTCATGCATAATTTCTTTATAAAGCTCATAAGGAATAGCACTTGAACTTGCACCAATATCACATAAGCCATAATAGCAATGATCACCAATTCTAACAGAAAGCACATGGACACTAGTTTTTTAGCTTTATTAGGATGTGAAACAATATTAGAAGCATCCTCACAAAATACTATGTGTCCATCTTCTATACTTTTAGTGACAAGGTCTTTCACAATTGCTACAACACGTTCAATGTTTATTTGTTCATCAGGTTTAATAGTTCTCTTTGCACTTTTAGTGATTACACTAGTTATCATAGGATTATCCTTTACCTTATCCAGGAAGGGTATTTTCTCGATATAAGGTTCAGGTAAGATGTGATCAATAGTGCAAAACTCAGTACTCCCAACAGGAACACAATCAACAACATCTTTATAAGGTGGATGGTACTTGTTCCATCCCTTTTTCGGGATTTCAATATAAGAGGCAAAAGCCTTAAAACAATTTGTAATAACTTGTAAATCAAGACCATAAGCATTACTAATATTTTGAAAGTCATCAGTTCCCATAAAAGATTCAATGCATTCATATCATAATTTATACCTGACTTTCTTCCTTTGTCATTCTCCCATGCTTCAGAATTGTCTTGAATACGGTCCAGAAGATCCCATTTAGCTTCTTCTTCCATACGAGTGAATGATCCAGCACAAGAAGCATCCAGTAAATCCTTATCATGAAGAGGAAGCCTTGCATAAAAGTTATTGATAATAATATTGTTGGGGAGCTCATGAATAGGACATTTGAGCATTAGTAACTTCAATCTCCCCAAGCTTGAGCTGTACTCTCTCCATCAAGAGGCCAAAAGTTGTATATTTGATTACGATATTTATGAATCTCACTAGGAGGATAAAACTTTGAATAAAAGAGAGGCACTATTTCCTCCCATTCAGGAGCTTGACCATTCTTCAGTAGCTTATACCATTCTCCAGCTCTTCCTTTTAGTGATAATGAGAATAACTTCTTCTTAACTTGATCTGTAGTAATACCTGCACACTTGAACAACCCACATAAATCGTGTATAAAGAGCAAATGATCACCGGGATGGACAGTTCCATCCCCAACATAGTAGTTATCCATAACACGATCAATAATTCTCGTAGGTATTTTAAAAGTATCCTTCTCAGCAGGTGGTGGTTCATCTACTACCTTAGCAGTGGTAGTAGCATTACGAAATAAGAAACTCAGCGAATTATCCATAATGAAAATAAAGCAACTAACAGAAGTAAACAATACTCACAGTAGAAGTTTCCTTTACCAGTTCCACTCTCCAATAGCGCTTCACTCCCCGGCAACAACGTCAGAAAATAGTCTTGATGACCCACAAGTATAGGGGGTGTATTGCACTATTTTCGATAAGTAAGAGTGTCGAACCCAACGAGGAGCAGAAGGTGCTGGCTAGTGGTATGGATCAGGAATTCTCTGCAAATACTTAGCAAACGGATTTTTAGGGTTTTTTGATAATGCAAGTAAATAAAGTACGAGTAAACAAGAGACAATAAGAATAAATGCAGCAAGTGGCCCAATCCTTTATTCAGCAAAGCACATGTAGTTTGTATTACTTAAGATGACCAAACGTTCTCGAGGACACACGGGAATTCTATCAAGTGCTTTCGCTTCATATAGTTGATTAATCTTCTTTAGCTTGCTAAGTGTTGTGTGGGTGAACCTGTGCTAATGTACCGACCTTCCTAGGACTAATACATACTTGTGATTATACCCCTTGCAAACATCCGTAAATACAAGAAAGTAATTAAGGTAGAAACCTAACCATAGCTTTAAACTCTAAGACCCTGACATCCCTTGTGCAATGGTTTCCTAACGGGGGTTCAGGTTTCTGTCACTCCGGCAACCCCTACGATTATTAGCCAAATACACAATGCATTCCCCTAGGCCCATATAGGTGAAGTGTCATGTAGTCGAAGTTCACATGACACCACTAGAAGAAGTACACCACAACTTAAATATCAAACTATTGAATCTTTCTCAACACAATTCCACTACTAACAACATGACTTCTCCCATGTCCTCAAGAACAAAACGAACTACTCATAAGACATCATATGGACCATGATCATAGATGAAATAATGATGTATAACAATCTGAACATAAACGATAATTCAATGGTTCACCCAATAGCATCAACTACAAAGAGTAATCAACACCGGGAAAGTTCCCCCTAAGAAACTATGCAAGATTCAACCCAATTGTTACAGCGATATGGAGATGGTGATGAGGGTGCTGGTGGAGATGATGGTGGTGATGATGATGATGATCCCGATGAAGTCCAACTTGATGGTGGTGTTGATGGCGACGATCTCCCCTCTCCGAGAAGGAATTCCCCTGACAGAAATCTGTCTGTCGGAGAGATCTTTCTCTCTCGGTGTTTTCCGCCCCGCAGAGGTGGCGGAATTTTTCTGTGGTCGCTCCCCAGGTATTAGGGTTCCGTGGAGATAATATACGCCAGAGGGGAGAGCTGCAGGTGGACCAGGGCGGCCACACCACCTAGTGGCGTGGCCCAGGGTGGCGCGCGCCAAGGGGTGGTGAGGTCCCCCTATGGCCCATCTCCACTCCTCCTTCTGGCAGTCTTCGTCTTTTGGAAAAATAGGATTTTCCATATATTTTCCCGGATTTTATGATATTCGTGAATTTTGCCTCCAAACAGCACCTTTTCCATCAGAATCCTGACTGCAACGGTCCATGCTCCAAAAGTCATCAACCATGCAAAAACAGATGAAATAACATAAATATCATCTCTTATCATGAAATATATCAATGAATAACAGTAAATTATGATATAGAATAGTGATGCAAAATTGACGTATCAGTGGCTAGAGTTTCACCAGGAACCCCTGGTTGTTTATATATCACACGTGTATTGATGTTTCCTTTCAATACAGTTATAGCATGATATAAAACTTAATCATAAACTTTACGAAATATGATAATAATCCTTATTATTATTTGTCTCTAGGGCATATTTCCAACAAATTGTGGTTTGGAAACAAACCTAAGCTATCATTTCTTAAAGTTTGGGGATGCGATGTTTATGTGAAGAAACTTCAGACTGATAAACTCGAACCCGCAGAGGAAAAATGCGTCTTCATAGGATACCCTAAAGAAACAATTGGGTATTCCTTCTATCACAGATCCGAGGGCAAGGTTTTCGTTGCCAAGAATGGATCCTTTCTAGAGAAAGAGCTTCTCGCGAAAGGCATGTGTAGTTAGAAGGTAGAACTCAAAGAGGTTATTGAACCTTCTCTTCATGAAATGGCGAGTGGCGCAGCACCAGAAGTTGTTCCGGAGTTGACTTCACTAAATGAAGAAGGAACTAATGATAATGATCATGAAACTGCGAAAGAGGACACTACCGAACCTCGCAGGTCAAGCAGAACACATGAAGCTCCAGAACTGTATGAAAATCCTGTTATGAATTTCATGGTTGATGAAATAGATGACCCTGCGACGTATGAAGAAGCAATGATGAGCCCAGATTCTAACAAATGGCTAGAAGCCATGAAATCCGAGATGGTATCCATGTACGAAAACCAGGTTTGGACCTTGGTGGACTTACCTCACGACCGAAAGGTCGTTGAGAATAAATGGATTTTCAAAATAAAGACTAATGCTGATGGTAATGTGACCATATATAAATCTCGACTTGTAGCAAAGGGGTTTTGACAAATTCAAGGAGTTGACTACGATGAGACATTCTCTCCTATAGCGATGCTAAAATCAGTTAGGATTATGTTAGAAATTGCTGCATATTTCAATTATGAGATATGGTAGATGGATGTCAAAACTGCGTTCCTCAATGGTAATATTTAAGAAGAGTTGTATATGATACAACCTAAGGGTTTTGTCGATCCTAAGGATGCTGACAAGGTATGCAAGCTTCAGTGATCCATCTATGGACTAAAGCAAGCATCTCGGAGTTGGAATCTCTGCTTTGATGAGGTGATCAAAGAGTTTGGATTTGTCAGAGAGGCTCGTATTTACAAGAATGCGAGTGGGAGAAATGTGTCATTTCTGATAGTGGATGACATATTACTGATTGGAAATGATATAGATCTTTTAAACAGTGTTAAAAGTTATCTAAACAGCAAATTTTCGATGAAGGACCTTGGTGAAGCATCATAAATATTAGGCATTAAGATCTATAGAGATAGATCAAGGTGCCTAATAAAGCTATCACATAGTACATACCTTGATAAGATTTTAAAGAAGTTTAAAATGGATGAAAGTAAGAAGTGGTTCTTACCTATGTTGCAAGACAAGACCTTCAGTAAGACTCAAAGTCTGCTACGGCGAAAGAAACAGAGATAATGGATAGGACCCCCTATGCTTCAACCATAGGCTCTATAATGTACACCATGCTATGTACAAGAACAAATGTAGCACATGTTATTAGTTTGACTAGTAGGTAGCAATTTGATACAGGTTCGGAACACTGGATAGCGGTCAAGAATATCCTTAAGTACTTAAGAAGATCTAAGGAAATGTTTCTTGTATATGGGGGTGAAGAAAAGCTGGTCGCTAATTGTTATGTCGATGCTAGCTTTGACACCGATCCGGATGACTCTAAGTCTCAATCTGGATATGTATTTCTCATGAACGGAGTAGCAGTTAGTTGGAGGAGCTCCAAACAACCTGTGGTGACAAGATCGACAACGAAGGCGGAATATATTGCTGCTTTAGAAGCAGCACAGGAAGCGGTTTGGATGAAGGAGTTTATTACCGAACTAGGTGTGGTTCCTAGTGCGTTGGACACAATGGTGATCTATTGTGACAACAATGGACCATATCCAACACCAAGGAACCAAGGTCTCACAATAATTCCAAGCATGGTAAGCGCCGATTTCACTCCATTCGCGATCATGTCAAGGATAGAGATATAAAGATTTGTAAAGTACACACAGATCTCAATGTAGCAGATTCGTTGACTAAAGTTCTCCCTAGGGCAAAACATGATTAACACCATAACTCCATAGGTGTTAGATTTATCACAATGTACTAGATTATTGTCTCTAGTGCAAGTGGGAGACTGAAGGGAATATGCCCGAGAGGCAATAATAAAGTTGTTATTATATGTATTCCAAGTGTATGATTGATGTTTATTTTTGCATGCTATAATTGAATTAATACGAAAACGTTAATACATGTGTGTTTAATAAACAAAAAGAAAGTTCCTAGTTAAGCCTCTCTTATAAACTAGATCGTTGATTAACAAGATGATCAAGGTTCCCTGATCATGAACATTGGATGTTGTTAATAATGAGGTCACATCATTAGTGGAATGATGTGATGGACATTCATCCAAAGTATAGCATTATGATCAAAGTCATTGTGTTTATATTTCTATAGCATCATACAAAGTAATCCTAGTCCTTAGACCATGAGATCATGTCAATCACTAACACTGGAAGAGTATCTTGATAACATCAAACATCACACCGTGAAAGGGTGATTATAAAGGTGGGTTCAGTGCTACGAAGGTGTTATGTAGAGGCTCATGGATAAAGAGTGGGATTTGTCCATCTCGATGACGGATAGATATACTATGGGCCCTCTCGGTGATATCACATTGAGATAGCTTGCAAGCAAGTGATATGTTCACTAGAATGTTATATCACGGGAACGAGAAAATAGTGCATGTCGGCAATGAGATCAAACTAGGTATGGAGATATCGATTATAGAATCTCGGACATGTAATATATCATGAGACAAAGGGATTTAGTTACTAGCATTAAATGTTCTCACGATCACAAGAAGTCATCGTCGAATGTGTAGGAGTCAGTATGGATCTCCAGGTCCCACTTCTGATTATTTCCAAGAATGGTCTCGGTCATGTCTGCATTATTCGCGAACCGTAGGGTGGCACACTTAAGGGATACCAACACCATTTGGAGAAAATATGTTCTAGACGAAATAATTGCAAAGCGCTGGAATTATTTCAATAGACACCAAAATTATTTCGGATAAAATTGCTGCATTGGTTCTACATGTGATATTGAAATGTTGCAGGGGTGTTTATGTGAATGTTTGTTAATTAAAGTAATTAAAAAAATTCTGAATAAAATAAATAAAAGAGTATTAAATGAGAGTTGTATTAAATTTGGTGAAAATTTAATGCATTTTGAGTGGGATTTTGAGTGGAGAAAATGGAGGACCATATTTATGTGGGTGGAGCTTCACCACATGAATGAGAGGAGGTGGAGGGGCTCCTCCATGGCCGCCGGCCATGGGAGGGGATGCCCCTCCCCTATATAAGGCCCTCTCTCACTCCTTCTCACTTACACCTCCTCGTGAAGGATCTCTCTCCTCCTCTAGATTTATTCTCCATGGTCTCGGATTAGCGAGATACATGTTCCCGGTGGCATTTCGTCTAAAAGGAGTTGCTACTTCCGCTGCATTGCTGGAGCAAGGAGGTAGAGGTTATTCGGTGGCCTGAACGTGTGTGCGATCACGGATGCGCTACTAAGTTGCAGTGCTGGACTTCTTGTTGATCCTAAGATCGGCATGCGTTCGACTACATCATCCACGAGTTCAACCTTGTTACACTTTTTCAGTCTTTAAGGGTATGTTCTCTATGGATGTATATCCACCCGCTGCTTGTATCTAGTAGATAGATCTTGGCGTATAATAGTTCCCATCGTAGGATCTTTTTGTTTTCTATGTTGCGAACCCAAAAAACAATCCCACTGACATGCACCCTGACCTCTACTCCGAAGTGATGGACATTGCTGGCTTTGCGGAGTGCCATCTCCTAGCGGCTCTCAGCCACCTCATCGACAACAACGCACAGGGCACCAACTTTGTCAGCATGCGTGAGGGGCATAGGATCCTGTGGATCAAGACATTCATGTCCAAGTACTTCGACTAGAGCTTTGGCTCCTTGGGTGATCGAGGTGGTGTGCATGATGGTGGCGGTGGTGCTGGTGGTGATGATGAACTTACGACCTTTGTGATGTACATTTTAGCAGTAGCTAGGACCCAAAAACTTCTATGGCTTGTATGAATCGATGAGGTGGTATATACTAACCCCTCATGCGATTCTGAACTTGATTGAGGTGGTAGGATGACACCCCTTTTGATGTGGTGGTAGGTTAACACCATGTAGTGTAGGATGAATTTGTGATCCCCTTTTGGAAATGATCATGCATGCACCTGTTAGTACGTACTTGCCTTTATGTACTTGTGATGCTAGTTATGGATGGTACATGCATATGACTATCTTGTGTTGTTATACATTGACATGTTACTCTTCTTCCTTATAGACAACCTTCTATGTGGTGTTCAGAGGCAGGAAACCAGGGGTTTACTCCAAATGGAGACACTGCCATGATCAAGTTTCAGGTTACTCCAACAATAGCTATGAAGGGTTTGACACAACGAGGGGGCATTTGAGGCATACCGCAGGTGCATAGTTGAGGACAACAACAACAACCTTGTTCATGGCAACTACATCAACCAAGGAGAACATTAGCTAGACAATGCAGCCCATGAAGAACAACAGCATGTGCAACTTGCTGCTGGGGAAGAACAACACCTGCACATTGCTGGTTCTGAAGAACAACAACATGTCCAACATAATAGCCTCAAGGACTTCATCATCGTCGTTCTTCTCATGGTGATTGTCAAGCTGATCTTCTTGTAGGGTGGTGCATGTGATCGGATGTGTCTGTAGTGGTGATAAACACACCAGAATTTGAAAAAAGGGTGACCATAAGGGCCAGCCTGTGTGCAACCAAACACCTGTTTTTGCATGCAATAGGCCAAAAACCACTGATGCAAGCAACCAAACACAAAGGGACAAAAAGGGTCAAACCATACCTGGGCACCCCATGCAGGCTACCAAACGGGCTGCAAAACCAGGCCCGATGCCTGCCTCGAGCGGGCAGTGCTGCCCGTGGCACTGCCAGACCGGGCTAAAAATCGGATACAGGCTACCAAACGCGCTCGTTGTGTTTGTGTCGGATTTTGCGTACGCGTTGGGTTAGATTTTTCGTAGAGTGGTTAGAATACAAGTAGTATTGAAGTCAGAAATTTGTAGTCTAGGTCTCTTATATAATGTGGGGCGTGCCACACGTAACAAAATTGTAATGTATGGCGACTTGATAGAAGCAGACATACACGGAAACCAACGTCATGTGTCGGCGCCAGAGCAGCCGGTGTTGCTGTATTAAAGGGGAGCAACGCTCGTAGTCATGTCCTATAACACGAGTTTGCTGAACTACGAAAAAAGATCTTGGTATTGTTATCATGCTATGATTGCTTGTACTCGGTAGATCAACATGCTAAGGGATTAGGTGCAACATTCACATCTCTCTGAATCTTCAAACAAGACATATATTATGAAATGACGAAGCTGACAACAAATTTATATCAAATCATGTCTATGTAGTGCCTGCAATCGGTTGGCTGGATTGTATGAAAAAGGCGCACCAATTAATAATAAAGATCAGTTTTCACTATTTCTCCATGTCCTTTTACTTTTTGCATATGTGATTGATCCATGTGTACGACTATTTCACCTACTCTCGTGTAAGATAACTTTAACTATGCACATGTACAACTACTTCGGCCATGCTCTTTGCTCCATGTCCTTGGACCGGACTCGCCGGTAAAGTTTCTAGAACACTTTTCGGTTCAAATTTGCATGAGTCAATTTTCTTCTCTTCTCACATTCCATTAGTTACCAAAGAAGGAGCTTCCCTATTTGAAGCTCAAAAAATGGTGATAATGAACAAGCCCCCCATAAGAAATTATTATAACAACCTCTTTCATCAAATTTGCGAAAAGTGCTTGTGGTAATTAATAAGATACCATTTGCGTCTTCAATTCTTAGTCAACATACTCCAAAGAGTACTCTACTCCAAATCTTGTAAAATAAAAATATGTTAAGACAGTGGTTCCGACAAGCAACCATGATTTTCACAAAAGATGGGACGTCGCTCAATGTGCCATATAGTACAACCACGTGAAGCTAAATTGGTATGTATGAATGTAATAATGCAAATGCAAACACACCGGCTAAGGTACAAGTATTTCAGTGATAATATTACTCATGACTTGAGTTGGCTACTCGATGAAAGGAAATACGTAACATCTTCTTGCCAATGTGATTGGTGGTTTCTCCCTTTCTTGAAGAAGCTAAATTAGTGATACATCCTCTCAATAAAATGGATCCTACTCAAAGTCCATCGATTCCCAAATTCCGGTGAAAATCGAGGATATTCTTCTCATATATACCATATCCGAGCGCCATCTCTGAAATGAACATCTTTATCTGATGGATTTTTAAAAACCGGATATAGGTCCTAAAAAGGGATTTAGCTCAGATTCTGTGAAAAGTATCATATTCGTTTACAACCCTAGATACGTTATAGATTTTGAACGGGCATCCAACCTGCTGCCTACGTTTCTTGGTCCAAACCCGTCGGCGGCCCTATGTTTATCGCCGAACGTTGAAACACGTGCCATGCCATCATGTCAGAGCAGAACGCCTAGAAGAAACGCTACCGCGCCGCGTCACGCAAAAACCTTGTGCATAGCCAACGCACCGAGGTCCTCTCCTACTCCTAGTACAGTAGTACGTCTTGCGTTGCGTCGCCTCACGGTCACATTTCTCACACGCGGCGGAAGGTGTGTACCGTGCTCGTCCCCGCTCGCCGTCGACGCGATGATAGGCGCCAAGCTCGCGACGCCGACGCCGACGCAGTCGGTGCTGCTCCCGCCCTCCCCTCGCCTCCGCGGCCGCGGCCTCTCCCCAACTGCCGTCTCATGCCTCCCCGACACCGCTACGGGTCCGCCTGTAAGCGCGGGCTCGGACCAAGAGCGCTCTGTCCCGGCCGGGCAAGAGGCGGCGGCGGCAGCGGCGGGGACGGTCTCCTCCCCTCCGCGCTCGCGCGCCAGCTCGCAGCTGAGCCGGTGGTCGCGGGCGCGCGCCGTCCGGTCCGGGCGGCGGCTCGAGTGGCCGGCGATACGGGGGACCGCGGCCGTCTCGGTGCCGACCAATTCGCCGCCGCCGTCGTCCTCCGATGAGGGCGAGGCCGCGGCAGAGGAGGACGATGATGATGGTTGCGATGTCTCTGAGGGAGACGCCGTGGCGAACTCGATCTACATGGTGTCGGACGGGACGGGGTGGACGTTGGAGCACTCGGTGAACGCAGTGCTCGGGCAGTTCGAGCACTGCCTCGTCGACCGCCGCTGCGCCACAAGCACCCACCTCTTCTCCGGGGTAAAGATACACCATTCTTCTGGCTGCCCTTCATTACTACCTTAATTCTTCCCACTTGATTTTGATCCCCGTGCTCCAGTATCATGTCTCCTTTGTACAAAATATTTTTGTTCGACGCTAGAAAAAATCCCGATTCTTAGCGAGTATATACTGACTAGTGACCAACCGTAGTGAGTAGTCGCTTTGGCAAATGCACTACTTTCCATTCTAAATAATGGAAATGTGAGAATTTCCACTAGTAAATTAGTGCTATATAGGGTAAGAAAGAAGTATACTGTAATCATTGAAGTTTAAGTTTAGAAATGAAATTTGTGGGAATACAAAGGCAACCTTTGCTTTCTGGTCAACTAGTTAAATACCGTGCTTAGCTACAGATCGATAAATTAGATCGTGTGAACATGTCAAACAGTTGTTGTGCTCCGTGGCACTGGGCATCGTCCCATCTCTCGTCCGAGCCCCGTTTAGGGCAGAATCGAGGTTGTTCTTTTGCGGGAACCACGACATATTTGTATTTTTTAGATTTGGAGTTGGTGGATGAGTATTCATGACGCAAATCTATCTTTCTTGTGAAATGCTGTAAATTACTTAAAATAGTTTTTCCAAATTTTGAAGTCATTGCTACAACAGTTTTTTCACAGGGACGCTAAGATAATTGCTATTTATAGCACTATCCTTGAGCCCCAATGGGAAAGTTTCTTGTAAAGATTTTTTTTCGATAATGTTCTTGTAAAGAAATGGAATCACAGAGGCATTACTCGTCCATAATTAATAAGCTTAAGTTTAGAGATTAAATTTGTGAGCATACAAGGGCAGCAGCCCTGCAACCTTGCTTTATGGTTATTTATTTGGTTTGAGAAAGCACAATAGCTCTGGCTGTTTATTAAGAAAAAGAGAATTGATCCTGCTTATAAGGGAAACCAGGCCTAAAACCTCACAATTGCCTTTTTTTAAAGCAAAAGGCCGACAGAAAATCCAACAACACATGCGGACTACGCCCAACCTAAAAGCCGTACAACATGGCAATCCCAACATCAGCGCTCCAGCAACTGGAGCGACCAATCCCCCACCTGGCCCAGCAACCTATGGCCTGCAAAAACAACAACAACGATAACCCGTGCACAACAACCGACCAAAAAATCATCCAACCAGTGGGTTTGCTTTCCACTTCGCGACCTTGCCTTTTATTCACAAAGCCACATTCTTCAGAGCATCAATACACGTGTTTGGCTACAGATCAACAAATCAGATCGCCTCATTGTGTCGAACAATTGTTGTTGTGCTCCATAGCACTTGGCATCATCCCATCTCCCGTCCAAGCCCTGTCTAGGGCAGAATTGAGGGTTGTTTGTGGGAATCAAGAACATATTTGTATTTTCAGATTTGGAGTCAGTGGATGAGTATTGAGGATGCAGATATATCTTTCTTATGACATACTGTAAATTAGGTCAAATATGTTATCTAAATTTGACGAAATTGTTGCACAACAGCTTTTTCCCAGAGGCGCTAGACAATTGCTATTCATCCACACTATTCCTCGGCTCCAATGGGGAACTTTCTTGTTCAATAATTAATGGGACTGCTATAAGGGGAAATGAAATGGAACCACGCGGGCATTTACTCGTTCATATGAGGAAAAAAACGCCAAGGAAATTAGGTCAATATAGGAAAGCTAGCCAGCTAATAACCCCATGTCTCCATGGTTATGAGCTGAGTGTGAGTGGGCCTTCTCGGCTGACATTCGTTTCTTTTCTTCCTAGTTTTACTACTTCAGTTTCCTGGAGGTACATGGATCCAAGCTAGTTGGCTACATAGGAATTGCTACTCCCACTACTAATATTGCGTAGGCATGAAGCATGGCCCCTGAACGGCATGGGCCTTCCTCAGGCGTAGGGACAGCCCAGGGGAGTCAATGGACGACCACCAACTCAAAACTTTAGTATCTTTTATTACTCTTATAAAGATCTGAGGTTCTAGTGGCCCGTTCACTCTTAGAGATTACCTCTGAAGTTGCCAAGAAAATAATTACTGCAATTATCATATATTCTATATAGTCAGAGGTATCATGATCTTTTCTTTAGTTGGTTCCATAGATGTATATTTTAAGATATTTTTTGACTCACACAAGTTAAGGACTGTGATGACAGAAGGGTTTGGACAACTCAAGCAATAAAAAATAACTTGTGTTGTAACACACAGGTATCTAGCTACTAAGTAGGAAAGATTACTCTAACACCTGTGGCTGGAATTCCTCTGTGGCTTTGCTATGCAGTATGAGACCGAGTTAATTGGAATATTTTAATTCATCATCTTTAGCATTTTGCCTTTGAAGTTCATGTTGGTGGAATACTTGGGCTAATGTTACATTATTATTATAGTATTATATTCTTGAGAATAAAGCTACAATGTCCTTTTTACTTCCCAAAATATGGTAATGACTGGAATATGCTCGTAGTTAGAAACAAAAGTTGCATATGTTTTAATGGAGGAAAGTTCTTCCAAGATGGAACTTTGTACGAATTTCGCAATGGATCTCTTGAACATTTTATTATATTAAGTAAAACAAAGTCCATACCCACCTCTGTGTGGATTATGCAGTTGAATAAGGCTGAGTGTTTTCCTGTAAATTGAGAACTACACTGTCGCTTCATGCATACCAGGTAGTTGGAATATTCGGTCATGGACAAATTGGCCGGAACTAGTTTTTATGGATATAATCAATCAGTTGTAGCATGGTCTTTGTTTAGGAACTACTGGTTAGATACTATCGAGCATGCTCAACACAACCATGTGCTAAGAACCAAAGTTAACCGCATATCGCTTGTCAGAACTAATCAGCATCTCTTACATGTTTGCTGCATTTTATTTAGGTTGATGACATGGATCACCTTATTGAGATAGTAAAGCAAGCAGCAAAAGAAGGGGCACTGCTTCTATATACCCTTGCTGATCCTTCAATGGCTGAGGCAACCAAGAAGGCTTGTGATCTATGGAGTGTTCCATCCACTGATGTTCTACGTCCTACTATTGAAGCCATAGCTTCTCATATTGGCGTTGCTCCATCTGGGATTCCACGAAGCTCTGCTAGCCGAAAGGGTCAACTTTCTGAAGATTACTTCCGACGCATTGAAGCGATTGATTTCACCATCAAACAAGATGATGGTGCTCAGCCACAGAACCTTGCCCGTGCACACATTGTACTTGTTGGTGTTTCACGTACCGGGAAGACACCATTGTCTATTTATCTAGCACAAAAAGGGTACAAAGTGGCAAACGTCCCAATTGTGATGGGAATTGATCTTCCAAAGGCCCTATTTGAAATTGACCAGGATAAGATATTTGGGTTGACGATAAACCCTGTGGTTCTTCAGGCAATCAGAAAAGCAAGAGCAAACACTCTAGGATTTAATGGGCAGAAGAGCAATTATGCTGAAATGGAGCACGTGAGGCATGAGCTGGACCATGCAAATCAAATTTTTGTTCAGCACCCAACATGGCCAGTCATTCGTAAGATCAGATTCTTGTCTTAATGGATACCTCATTTTGTTGTTTGTCATGTTATAGCTATATTTTTTCGTGCAGAGGTTACTGGAAAAGCTATAGAGGAAACAGCTGCTGTCATTGTTAGGATATACCATGACAGGAAACAGAAGTGCTCCATGCCACGCATATCAAAACGGTACTAGCACCATGTTCTATCTATTCTACCGCGCCTTGTAAAATATGTAAGCGCAAGAGTATCTTAGCACCTTACTTTGTGTGACCACTTACCACCTTCTAGGTGGCTTCTGTATCTAAAAGATGGAAATTCATAGTATAGTGCAGCAGGAAATAAATGTATAATTCATGATATATGTTTTCATTATCTAAATTGTTTATAGTTATTGGAGTATTTTTAGTTTATTAGGTTAATAGTGGGTTGAACTGGCTTTCTGAATTTGTTAATCAGAGTAATATATTTCTTGCAGAGAACTAAGACCCTGTCGGTATAAAATAGTTAAATGTGGACCATAATGTCCTTTATCCTCCAGAAAAGCTCTACTAGGACAGTGTGCATGGGACATCACAGCAGTTCCATCCTCCTAGGCTTGACCAGTAGGATTATTCTCACAAGGATCTGTTCACTCTTAGACTTTATACGAAGGCCATCTAAAAGTAATTTCAATAATAACATCATTGACTATTTTTACTCTTTTGTTTACTTATTGTTTATGTTAACCTAACAACTGTTATTCAAATTGGACAAACCTTGTTTTTTGGAAGAATACTTCCATCTATTTTATGGTTAAATGTCTGTGCATCGCTAATGCAGAGGCCAGGGATACCCCCTTTTCGAAGATAATCTATTTATGGTTGCAGCGCATCTTATCTTGTGGATTTGTGGTTGAAAGTAGACAACAGATTTCTGGTCAGATGTGCTTCACCCAATGTAGTTTCTCTGCCAGACCAGGGCCACCTGAACCAAACCTGTGGTTACTGAAGTCTGGTTGAGCTGATGGGGGTTCTGGTCATTTGTAAGCTGCAGCAGCTCAAGGATTGACAATAGGACTCCTTAGATAATCATTTTTTGGTACTTGATATTCTGTTCCCTTTTGATACAAGGTGAAGATGAAAATTTGCAACTTGGTACTGTCAATCAACAAATACTCCTAAATTAACCCTTCTTTGGTACTTAATACTCTGTTTCCATTTGATACAAAGTGAAGTTGAATTTGTCGGACAGTCTTTTGAGTCAACAAATTGCCTCTGTGTTCTGTTTATATCCTGCGAAAAGGTTTCACGCTTAGGAAGATGTAGCTGTCTTCCAACTGGACGTTCATTTCTGAAATATTATGGATTTGCTCCAGGATATTATCATTGCATTGCAAGTACGGCACTTAGGGGAGGTCCTATCTTTTCTGCATTGGAATGAGTATCGAGTAACTAAAGAAATATGTTTATGTTGTTGCAGGGTGGCTCCAATTCGAGTCTACGATTATCTGTCTGAGATGGTCAACACTCCTGTTGAGCCTCAAAAGGTGTTGGTTAGGGAATTTTAAGTCTATTCTGCAGTAGTGGAGTGAGTCATAAATTCTAACCTATTGTCCGGCATTTTCATGTGTTTTTAGACTGAAGTCTGAATTCATCTGTCAGAACTCCCAGATTGGATTAGAGTCATTGTGCATAGAAGGCCGGAACTGTTGGTTGTTCATTGGTTTAGTGTAGTTTTTGTGTCAAGTTTATATATGTACTATAAGGAGCAACCTCTTGTAGAAATAATCCAGGCAAAGACAATCATCATTACAAATACATCAGTGTATATTTTCGTATGCTTATGTTTGTAGTATCTGCAAGGAAGAAAAATCCGGTATTGTCGCTCCAAAGCGACACGTATTCTTTTCAGCAATTAGAGAAAAAAAAAGAAGGGGAAAAGAAGAGAAGAAACCAGACAGAAAGAGAGGACTACCACCATCACAAACTTCTCTATCAGGCCCCAACCAGCCTAATCTCTTGTCTGCCATTTGTCACGTATTCTGAATTTCTGATGTGCCAGTTCGTATCACCCACCACAAATTCCAGTAATATCAGTCCCGGTCACGATCTTTACAGATCATATAGGTTGAAAAACCAATCCCTGGAACACGGAAATCTCTCTGCTCTGCGTTCCCAAGAGGCTGGTGTTTTACCGCGCGTCGCTGATAGCGCCCCCTGTGTCGCCTCCCGTGTTGTCCATTTTGCTCATGGAAAGGGTGAAGTAGAGCAGGATCAACGTTCCAACGCTGGACCTGCGTAAAAATCCCCCAAAAACATGCTCTTATCAGAGACATTAGCAATACCTTTCAGGACCTTCTGTAGCTAACACTAGGAACGGTGCCACCATGATAAATCTACAACAGCTGTTCGTCAGTCGCCATCTTTTCTTTGCATCATTGTAGCGAAGGCCAAGGCGAAGGTGACAAGTAGTTTATGCAACGGGGACTTGCTAACAAAAACCACGGCCGTTCTTGCACGTTTATTGCCAGTAATGATCCTACGACCCGCTCCTTCCAAGCTGGAGAAGCACTATCGCGTCAGATTGGTTAGCTGCATTGGGCAGGTCCGGTTTATGTGGCTGCTAAGTTGGCTGGAGATGTCAAGACGATACACTGGCGCTCACTGAATGCTTAACTGTTCTGCCTAATGGTTGGGAGTACTACGGTTCTTGGGAGAAAAAAGGTGGGTAGCAGGAATGACAGATGGGAGCGTACTGACACTGATCCCTGCGTCACCTAACATGTCCGTCCAGAGATTAAGCAAGTGAAATACTAGTAGGGTGGATGTCTAGTTGACACTCTGCTGCTGCTGAGTAGCCGGTTCAGTCAGTGATCGGATCTAACGAACTAAACAATTAAGACAGAAGGAAAGATTCTTACAGCGTGGCGAAGAGGAAGACGACCCTCCGGGGATCGAGCCAGGGCGCGGGACGCCGCCCGAGCCGCCGGGACTTGCCTCCCGGCGTGCCGGCGCCACCGGGCGTGTGGACGAGCCGGAGGCCGTTGAGCGTCTCGTCGCCGGCCGCCACGTGGACGAAGAGCGGGGACAGCGGGGGCCTCTCGCCCGTCCCCGCGCCACCTCCTGCACATGAACGGGCCAAATCGACGTCAGCACACCTTCAGTTGCGACCCAAATGTGTAGTATCTCTCACACGACGTCACGGCCAGACAAAAGTTTACGCCACCGAACAACAAGCCACCCCCCTACCGTTCTTCGTCAGAGATGTGCAGTTAACGCAACTGTCACTGCTCACTTAAGCTACTAGTACAGGTTAATCGATGTGTCCAAGTCGAAATTACCCGAGCTCCACGGAAACCAAAAGAATCCAAGCCCAATTTTTCAGAAAGATATCGACATCACGGATGTGGATCGACTCATAGAGCCTAGTCGTGATTTTCGGAAAGAAGGACGGAAAACAGAATTTGGGCTAACCTGTGGTGCCACCATTGGCGTCGCCGTCGGCCTGCTTGCGGTCTGATCCCTTCCTCGAGAGCGACCTCACCACCCGCTGTTTGCGTTCACAGCACAATTAAGAGCTAGCTACGGGAATCTGGAAAACGAGCTAAAGAAATCTGGACGCGCGCCGTCGCCGGCACGAGGCTGTCTCGTCATGTTTCTGGACTTACGGGTGTCCGCGGGGTCGAGACCGGCGGGGGAGGCGCCGTCGTCGTTTCCGGGCTGTCTCCGGCGAGCGACGAGAGGGCGCCGACGTCGAGGGCGATGAACCCGCCGGCTGCGGCGTCCAGGCCCGACTGTCCAAGACCGCTTGGCGGAGCAAGAACCTAGTTAAAAAAAATATCAGAAGTGTTATTACTCTCCCGCAGCTTCAAGAACCTATCCGCCGGCGGTGAAACCGAAGCTCCTCCAGCAGGCGATTTCGTGCGTCGCTGCGGCGAGAAGATCCAAATTGCTTCCGGTAGACTGGGGGCAAGAACACCCTGTGGCGACTAACTAGAGCCGATTCACTGGCAGAAAGTTGAGCAGGAAGGGACTTACGGGATGGCTGGAGGTGGCGTCCCCCATGCCTGAGGTGACGCTCGCCGTGCACGCAGCTGCCTTCTCTTTTGTTGTATCCGAGTTATGGCGGTGCCTTGAGAAGGAGGAGAATTGAATGACGGATTACTGCCAAAACGAGGAACCGGGGAGAAAGGACCGGCGCTTTGCTCTTTTCGTTGTGGACCAAAGATCCTGGACTGAGCGCGAGCTAGCAGAGAAGATTATGGTCACACCACGGTTCCTCTTATATATTGCTCCATTTTTTGTGGGCACCCACGGAAATATTCACAAGCTACAGTAATAGCATTTCTTCTGCCACTGAGAAAGAACCGAAACAGTATTCTCCACCGGGCGACCCAATCAGTCCTGGCGCGTCCGTGCAGGACGTGTACGGCTTTCCAGCGGTCCGTCCCATTCGGACCGACGCGTCCGTTTGGATTCATCCGTGCATCTAATTTTGGCAACGGTTGCGTTGGCCCGGACACGCGCGGCTTTCCGTGACCGACCATCACCTTCGTCGGTCCCTCCCGCCAGTGGCACACAAACTACTTCACTTCTTCCTCCAAAACCTTCTCCCAAATTTTCACTGGCGGGAGCGGCGGGGAAGGTGATGGATCCCGCCGCCATGGTCGATGTTGCGCCCTCCGGCGTTCCCGCTGCTAAGAAGCGCGGCCGACCGGAAAAGCTTGCCAAGGACCTGACGGCGGAGAAGCAGAAAACTAAAACAGAGAAGCGCGCTGGCCGGCGGGTTGCGGCACGAGCTCGACTCGCCCAAGCCAAGATCGACAAGGAGCACCGGGAGGAGAACGAGCGCTTCCTCGCCGCGCAGAACAGGACCAACCACAACGAGGCCAAGGCCAAGGTCAAGGAGGCCGAAGCCAAGATCATGGCCGAGGAGAATGACATCATGCTCACCGACCTGAACACCATTGCTGACCCCGATCGCAGGGCTTGGGTCGTGCGTAGGTAGCAAACCATCCGGGCTCGCGATGCTTGAATAGCAATGGCGACGTCAACTGCAACTTCTTGGGCAGAGAAGCTGCCGTTCTTTTGGACATTGTGTATGATACCCCCTTTTTGCACAGATGAGATCCACTGCCCATTTGTTGGCGATGCCCAAAGGGCGATGGCACACGTCTGCCAATTTATTTGATAGTCGGTTTGTGAATTTGAGTGTTTGACCATTGGCAAACCCTTGGCCAGCGATGGCGCCAAGAAACGCTAGGGTGGACAGATGGGTCGCACCGCTAGGCGCGGTTGGCCTGTCAGGCCGGACCGCGACCCAAAAGCGACCGCGACCCGACCCAAACGGACATGAACAGACCGTTTCAGTAACCCGTTTAGATCGGCCCAGTGGAGATGCCCTAAGCTTTTTCTCCGGGGAACGGTATTTGTAGGCCAACGCGGTTTTACTATGTCGAACTGAGAATTTAAGTCTTAATCATCAAAAAATGCAACCGCCCTGTTTAAAAAAAAGTGCAATTGGTTTCGGTTACACTTCTCTAGTAGAAAAATACAATTGCACTTCTCTGCGAGAAAAGTGTGTTGGAAATATGCCCTAGAGACAAATAGTAGTAAGGACTATTATCATATTTCATATAGTTTATGATTAAGTTTTATATCGTCACTAGTTCATTGGTCAACAGATGATCATGTTTCCTGATCATGTGGTATGCCAGTTGGAAATGAGGTCATTCTCATTCTGAGAATGAGATGATGAACCAATACCCAACCTAAACATCGTGATTTGATCATGTCACGAAGTTCAAGTTACGATGATTAGAAATGGATCCTCGTAGACTATTCCTTAGACCGTGAGGCTATATCAATCACTGTCTCCCGAGAGTGCTTAGATAGCATCAAACACCATCTGGTAAAACGGTGGTTATAAAGGTGTGTTCAGGTATTCGGAGGAAACCGTAGAGGCAATATATGTCGAGAGCGGGATTTGTCCGTCCATGTGACGGGAAGATACTCAAGGGCCCACTCGGAGAAGTTATATCCAATAGTTGCGTAGCGTGTGATTAGATCACGGGGATATCACTTGTCGGAACAAGTCAAATAGCATTGTTCAGTAACGAGATTGAACTCGACATGAAGATGTCATTAATCAGGTCGTAGGCAATGCAAGTATCGAATGACAAAGGGAATAAGACACGACTGTCCCGGTTCAAACGACGAAAGATCTTCGTGGAACGCACAGGGGTCACATGGCCATCCATGTACCTCTGTTGATCATTGGTGCGGGAGTGTCCCCACCATGCCTGGAGTGTTCCTGAACTGTAGGGTATCACGCTTAAGGGCTTGATGATGCTTAGAGAGTGTTTATGGGATCGGTAGAATCGCTGAAGAAAAGAAGGGAGAAAATCGGAAGGGTTTCGGTAAGACCGGAGGATGTCCGGAGTGGAGGTGGAAGGTGTTCCATGACCACGGAGATTAGATAATATGTGAATGAATGTTAAATATTGATTTAATCATTTATTCATAATTATTTAATAAAGAGAAAATCAATTAAAAGGTCAAAAGGCTTAATGGGCCAATTTCCGGAGGGAGAGGGCCCATTAGGGAAAGGAGAGAGGGAGAGGGACCAAGGGGGCTGGCCGGCTGGGCCTTGCCCCCCCGCGGGGCCCACTAGGAGCTGGCCGGCGGCCTCCCCACCCTTCCTCTCCTTTAGTCCCACCCCGGGACTTGAGGGGAGGTAGTACCTCCTCTCCCCCTATATAAAGTGGGGTATTTGGCCTAGAAAAGACACCCAATAATCAATAAAGGTCTCCCCACTTTTGGGAGGACCTCTAATTGACATTTTTATCTCTCCCCCTCTCTCTCTCTCGTGACCATAGTCCCAAGTCTGGACTGCGTGAGCGAGAGACATCTTCACCGCGGAGCGCTGTCGCACTGCGGGATTCAGATCCGGGAGCTCTACTTCCGCAACTGCTGCTGGATCAGGGAATCAGGAGTCATCGCCAGGCACCGGACGTGTGTAACTCCCACGAGGTGTCACACTTGAGGCACCCAAGTCGTTGGAGCCAGAAGGAGCGCAAGGACTTCATCACGATCTTGAGGTCGGCTTCGGCTCTTCTACATCAACCACGCTCTCCTGAGCGTTGACAACGCTTTTCGGTCTTCGAGGGTAAGTTCGCGAAAAGCTCCTCCCGTTACTGTATTACTAATAGATAGGTCCTGGCAGCTTTAGGGGTTCAGAGGCGTAGGGTAAAATTTTATTGTTTTCATGCGCGGAACCCCTACAGTGGTATCAGAGCTAGATCTATGCGTAGTAATGCTAGTACGGGTAGAACACACAAGATGTAGCGTGTGGGCGTTGATCTTTTAGTTGTTACCCTCCCACGTGTACTTGTGTATACCGCAGTAATGCTTGATGAAGCAGCCGCCAACCGACTTTACGCGTTCATTCGCGAGACTGGTCCACGCTTGACATACGGCTTGTACCGTATAAAGTGGCTTAGGGGGGTGTCTGTCTCTCTCGCATTAGTTGGTATGCCATTTGCAACAGAGGGCCCCGAAAGGGGTGTAGTAGAGACAACTACTTGATCAGCGTTGTGCTGAAAGTTCGTAGGTAAGAACGGTTCTTGTGTGAAAGCCCATCCAGCCACGTAAAACATGCAAAGATAAAGTAGAGGCGTCTAAACTTTGTTTTGCAAGGGGGGGGGGGGCGTTGCTTTGTGATATGGTTGTGGCCAAGGTAAAGTAATTACCTTTTGTTGCATAGTAGTAGATAGTCACGAAGGTGACGAACTACCACGCCGGAATGACACCGGTACCCTAGTGTCTATGGCGCCGGAACCCGGTGACGGCGGATGGAGGTCACGATGTGAAGGACCATATCACATAGCATTTACATTCAATGTTATTGTTTGTATGTCTTATTGTGTGCTAGTATTAGATACTCGACGGTAGCCTAATAAGATGATCCCTGTTAAAATAACCAACGATTGTGTTCCCCCTTAGTGTGCACCACCAAGAAAGTTCTTCGGTATGAGGCGATCCAGGGTGACAGGCCTGGTGTCATTGTATTGGGAACGGCAGTACCTGAGGAGGTTAGATAGTGGTGTGGGGACTAGCAGGGAAGTTATCGACGGCGTCCGCAGGCGGGATTGGATACAAGCGAGCGTAGCGGGACGCGAGAAGTACCCAGGTTCGGGGCCCTCGTGGTGAGATAAAGCCCCTACTCCTGCTGGATCTGACTATGTGGAATACTTGAACTACAAGTGCTCCTCGAGCTGTATACGCTAGCTACTGCCTTAAATGCTGTAAGACCAACCCTTTCTACTAAGGCCTTGCCTCTCCTTATATAGGCAGAGAGGCAAAGTTCTCACTAGCCAGTCCGACTGGCGGGCCCCACAAGCGGGTCCCAGCCGACTAGTCATCCACAGTGTCCAGTATGGCTTGTCCTGTCGGAGTACGAGCGGTATGGCTGTCGTAGGCACAGTGGACGCCGTGCGAGCCTGTCGTCAGCACCGGCCACTGTTCCTGCATCACCCCCGCAAAGTTTTCGGTATGGCCGGGTAGTTGCCAGTCTTGTCACCATACAGGGCATACCGTGCACTGATACACACGTCGCCCTGTCCCATTGATTGAGTCCGGCTACGCCGCCGTATCCGGCTACCGGGGGATAGCCGGCCTGTCTTGCCCTGTCCGGCTGCATCTGGTCAGCCGGACGCGATCCGACTGTCTTGTTTCTTATTCGGTTGGGGTACCTGGGGATCATCCCCCTAACACTAGCCCCCGAGCGCGTGTGGATTCCGCCTTTAGGCGAAATGTGCGCGCGCTTCCTCTTGCTTTTGAATTTGTGTCCGGCTGAGCTTGGCGGTCGCGCTACCCGTGACGTCAGTGCTGACGCTGGCCACGTGCGCACGCGCCATCATTACTCTACGGCGGGCAGCGTAACGTCCCGTCGCACGTCGCCTCGGGAAACTGTTGTCCGGCGCTTCGGTTCCCGCTCTAGGATCTTCTGCGCATCATGCTCCGGCACACGAGATCTTAGGCGGCGGTTGGGGTGTGGGTCGCCCGGATGCGTGCCACGTGCCCCGTCGACGGTTGCCCTTCTGGCTCTTTAAAGGGACACCGCGGGGGAGGCGATTTCTTTCCTTCGCTCCCCCGCTACAGTTCCTTCTCTTTCGTTGCCTCCGCTCCTGCGCCCTTGCTCTTTGCGCCACCCGTTCGCCGTCGTCGACGCTACGGGCCACCGTCAATCCTCCGTCGCCGCTCCCCCTCGTCAACCGGAAATGGCCGCCGACCGTGGGGCCTGGTGCGGCTCCGCCGTCACCGAGGACCAAATCGCCAAATATCGGGCCACCCGCGTCCTCCCGCCGGCGGAGGAGGTGGCGGTGCGGCTAGCGCCGGCCAGGGAAGTGTTGCCGCATCCCGAGGAGGGCGAGCGCGTCATATTCCTGTCCTACCTAGCCCGCGGGTTCGCCCTTCCGGTGAACCTGTTCCTCTTGACCTTCCTCGCATTCTTTGACCTTCGTCTCCACCACCTCGGCGCCAATGCAATCGGAACGTTGGCGCATTTCGTTGCTTTCTGCGAGAGCTATCTCGGGATCCAGCCGGATCTCGGGCTCTTCTGCCGGCTCTTTCGAGTCCGGCTGCAGGTGCAGTTCACCCAGGGGCCCTTAGTCGTCTGCGGCGGCGCCTCCATTTACTCCTACTCGCAGACCGGCTACCCCAAGTTCCTTCTTCACGATATGGTGCGACTGTGGCAGCAGTCGTACTTCTACGTGAAGAACCTTACCAACGTCGACCGGATAAATCTGCCGGCCTTCCAGGACGTCGAATCTAGCCGGCAGAACTGGGACTTGAAGTTCAACGGCGACAAGGCAGAGACGGACGAGCTGCTGAAGCGCATGCGCTCGCTCGTCCACTGCCGGCTGACCGGGCTGGACGTCACCCTCAGCTGGATGTCCCGGCTGATGATGCCGTTGCAGCAACGAGCACACAAGATGTACTACTATTCTGGCCGGCTGGACCCGACCCGGCTGTCGCGCCGCGATCCCCGCTACCACAACCTGAAGGAGTGGGTGTGGACGATCACCAAGGAATGGCTGCCGGAGAACTGGAAGTTCAGCCTGGCGCCGTATACGCGGGAGAACCGCGCGCCTCGGGTAAGCTCTTCTAACCGGATGCACTTTTGATGTTTTCTTGTTCTTGTTCTTTGTCTTCGTCTGGCTGACTTTTGTGTTCGGCAGATGTTCCCCTGCATCATTCGCGAGGAGGGCGCGGCGGCCCTCGAGGAATTCACGCCCGACCTGCCCGAGCCGCGCGCCTGGCGGTCCGGCGAGGAATCGGATGGGGATGGCGACGCCTTCCCTAGCCGGAACGACGAGCCGGCCGCCGACCCGCACCCGGAGGTGCACGAGGAGGAGGCCGTGCCGACCGTGGAGCTGGTGACGCGCTCCACGATGGACGGGGGAGCGGGTGGGAGCGGCTCCCGCCGCCCCGCGACGGAGGAGCCGGCGCCCAAGAGGATCCGGTCCGGCGCCCCGCCGCCAAGCCGGTCCGGCACCCTGCCGTCAAGCCGTCTTGGCCGGAAGAAAGGGCCGCCTCGTGTGGTGCCGGGGTATGTTCTTTCTCCCCCTTCCCTTTCTGTCTGTTTGCCTTTTTCCTCCTTTTCTGACTTTGGCTTGTTTTGCTCCTGTCTTCCTCGCTTTTTCCTTAGCACGCTCGTTTCCTTCGGAGCCGCGAGCCCGGCTCGCGCGCCCGCTGGGTCGCCGCCCCGTGCCCCGACTGCGCCGACCAGCGCTCCTCCTTCCTCTGGGGCGCAGCCTTCGCCTCCCCCTCGAGCTGAGCCGATTGCCCCTGCCTAGCCGGAAGTCCCCCAGCCGGAGGCGAGGTCCTCCCAGCCGGAAGGCTCCTCCGCGGACGCACGGGGGGCTGCTGGCAAGGAGCTCGTCGTCGTTGGCGATGATAACTCCGACGAGGAGCGTGGGGAGGAGTGGCAGGCGGCGGTGGTCGTGGCGAAGGAGTCCCTGGCGTCAACGTCGTGGACGATGACGCCTCTTTCGCTGCCTCGCTGTCGGACCTTGCCGCCACGCTCGAGCTGGCGGTGAAGGAGATCCGGCTGCTGGAGGCCATAGCCAGCGGGAACCGGTCGTTGGAGCAGAAGCTCGCTGCCGCCAACGGGACCTCCCAGAGTAAGTTCACTTCATCCGGCTCCCTTTTTTTGGGTACTAATAGCCGGTTTTGTTGCAGCTATCCTCGTGTGCGCTCAGCGTGAGATCGATTGCTTGAAGAAAGCGAACGACCGGCTGAGCAAGTCCAACTCTACTCTGCGGCTACAGAACAAGGATTGGCACGTGCGGGTGGACGGTTTGGAGGCCACCGTCAAGGAGCACGACGCCTCGCTCGCCAGCCGGACCGAAGCTTTCTCCCTTCTTGAGGCCCAGAACAAGGACCAGGAGAAGGAGATTAAACGGTTGGCGCTCAAGGAGAAGGCGCTGGTGGAGGAGCTGATGCAGGTCGGCCACACTGCCAAGGGTGAGTTCCTTTTACCGTCTTCCTCTCTTTCCGGATCCGGTAGCCGGATCTGACCCCTCTTTTCTGACAGCCTTTTACCCCGGCATAGACCTGCTGGCCTACAACCGGCTGCAGGAGAATTGGCCGGGAGCGCAGTCGACGGCCCAGGAGCTCGTCGTCCTTCTTGGCGAGGAAGCCGCCAAGCTTCGCCAGGCAGCGAGGGACGTCTTCTCCTTCGTCTGGCCAGAGGCTCCGGTTCCGGAGACAATGGCGCAGCAGGCTGCGAAGGTGGGGGAGGTGCCGGCTGCGATGGACCGGCTGCGGGATCTGGCTGCACGAGCCGGAGCGGAGATGGCCCTGGCTCTGATGCTCTCCTGGTACAAGGACGCCCGCGTCGAGAAGATCGACGGAGGCTTCCGTGCCGGGGCTGATCTTGCCACCATCCGCCAAGCCCATCCGGAGCTCCGCGGGTCCGCCATCAAGATCGCCGACTATGTGGACCCCGACGAGGTCCTCACCGACTCGGAGTCCGTTGGCACTCCTGATGTGGAGGCCCCGATGCCGCCGCCAGCCAGCGCCGGGACAGGATCAAGCCTCGCGCCTCCTCCACCGCCTGAAGCCTCCGCTGGCCAAGATCTCCCCCACGGCAAGGGTCCTGCTGCCTAGATATCGCCCTGGGATGCCGAGTGTAATTGTCTTGTGTTGTACACTTGTGAACCTTGTCTGTTTGTGCCGGCTGTCTTTGACGCCGGGTAAGTTGCGAGAGCTTCGTCTCTCTTTTGCTTGTTATTGTTGAAATCCTTTTTCCTTACTTGTGCGCTGAGTTTCTTTTTACCATTTTGCCCGGCTAACCTTGTCTGGCTACACGCCTTTAGCCGGATAACCTACACCTCCAGTGGGGGCGCGCAAGCGCACCCACTGGGTGTAGCCCCCGAGATTCGCAGTAGTTGGCGAAGACACGTGCTTCAAATCTTCCTTCTTTCCCAGTTCTTCTATCTTTATCCGACTAGACTCGTCTTAGTCGGTTGCTTTTGCTGGCTGAACCCTTTTAGCCCGGGGAACTAACATTCTAGTGGGGGCGCGTGAGCGCACCCACTGGGTGTAGCCCCCGAGATTCGGAGTAGCTGGCGTAGCCAGGTGCTTCGAATCTTCCGTGTATTCTCTTGCCCCAGCCCTTGCCCTCGCCTGGGCTCCGATCGATCGGCTAAACGCCTTTAGCCGGTCGGGAACCACAATATTCCACTGGGGGCACGCGAGCGCACCCAGTGGGTGTAGCCCCCGAGATTCGGAGCGCTTGATGAAGGCAAGGACTTCGAATCTTCTTTCCTTTTCCTGAATTCCGACTCTAGGTAGCCGGACGCAACGTACGTACGCATACACACATGTCCACATAGGTTAGTAGGTTAGTCTGCCAAATTGTAGCCGGAAAACGGCTTGTTTTTTCGAAAACTGGCCTGTCCCTTTCTCCGGGTAGGGGTTGCCGGAGCCGGAAAATAATAACCGGAAAACAGGTACATACATATTTCTAGCAAGGAGCCCCCGAGATTCTCGTGGGGGTCCACATTTTTATTCATAGGGGTTTCGGGATACATACACTGTCTGGCGACTAGGTGTAAAATGGGCGCAGCAGGGCCGCGTTCCAGGGACGCTCGGTCTCCTCGTCTGACTTGTCCATCTTGTTCTTGCGTGGCTGCTGCGCGTCGATGAGGTAGTAGGAGTCGTTGGGCAGCGCCCGGCTGATGATGAAGGGGCCCTCCTAGGGTGGCGATAGCTTGTGCATGCCCTTCGTGTCTTGCACCAGCCGGAGAACCAGGCCGCCCTCGCGGAATGCGACTGGGCGGATCCGGCTTGAATGGTAGCGACGTAGTCGCTGCTGGTATAGGGCTGATCTTGACAAGGCCAGCTCGCGGGCCTCCTCCAGGAGGTCCACTCCGTCCTCCCGCGCCTCCTGGTTGGCTTTTTCATTGTAGAGGAGCTTGCGAAGGGAGTCGAACTCGATGTCGGCGGAGAGGACGGCTTCCGATCCGTAGACCAGGAAGAATGGCGTGTAGCCGGTTGACCTATTCGGCATGGTGCGGAGGCTCCACAGCACAGCCGGAAGTTATTCGATCCAACATCCGGGTGAACGCTCCAACGGCTCGATGAGACGTGGCTTGATGCCGGCTAGCACTAAGTCATTTGCCCTTTCGACTTGCCCGTTGGATTACGGGTGCGCGATAGAGGCGAGGTCCAGCCGGATGCCCTTGTTGCTGCAGAACCGGGCGAAGGCCCCCTTGGCGAAGTTCGTGCCGTTGTCGGTGATGATGCTGTTGGGGTAGCCAAAGCGGTTGATGATGTCGGTGAAGAAGGTGACAACCGTTGCCCCGTCCAACTTTCGGATAGGCTTGGCCTCGATCCACTTCGTGAGCTTGTCCACCGCCACCAGCAGGTGGGTCATGCCCGCGCGTGCTCGCCTGAAGGGACCGACCATGTCAAGGCCCCAAACCGCGAACGGCCAGGTGATCGGTATGGTCTTGAGTACCGAAGTTGGCATGTGCCTGAGCTGCCCGAAGCGCTGGCACCCATTGCATGCGCGGACCAGCTGCTCAGCGTCCTCGAGGGCGGTGGGCCAATAGAAACCATGGCGAAACGCCTTGGCGACTATCACCCTTGACGAAGCGTGGTGCCCGCACTCGCCCTGGTGGATGTCCTTGAGTAGCCGGTGGCCCGTATCTGCATCAACACATCTTTGGAAGATTCCGGATACACTGCGCTTGTATATCTCGCCGTTTATGATGGTGTATGTGTGCGCATGGCACCGGATTTGTCTGGCCTCCACCTCATCGTCCGGGAGTTCTCCATCGGCGATGTAGCTCATGAAGGGCTGTGCCCAGGATGGCACTTCCCGAATGACGAGGATGCTCATGTTCTCTGGTTGACGGGTGTCTGGGGGCCGTCCGGATGGCGTATCCGGAGCAGCAGCCCCTGAGCCGCTAGGCGAGCCGGCAGCCCCCGGGCCGTGCGAGCCGGGAGGCGCTGCCTGGCCGGAATTGGTGCGCGTCTTCTTTTTTGGTGGTTCTGCCGGCTCTGCTTCCGCCGTTCCGTCGGCCGGAACGGTTCCTGCCCAGACGATGGAGTCCGATTCTGGCGACGGGTTGATGGATGGCTTGCGTAGGTGCTCCAAGGACACCCCTGGTGGGATGGCCTGCCTGGTGGATCCGATCTTGGAGAGCCCATCGGCTGCCTCATTGTTGACGCGGGGGATGTGGTGAAATTCGCACCCGTCGAACGAGGCGCTGAGCTTCTGGATGTGGAACCGGTAGAGAGCCATGTTTGCGTCTCTGGCATCCCATTCCCCGGATACTTGCTGCACCACCAAGTCCGAATCGCCGAAGCACAGGATCCGGTTGACACTGATCTCCTTGGCCAGCCGGAGTCCGTGCGCCAGTGCCTCGTATTCAGCTATGTTGTTGGAGGCCTTGAAGTGGATCTGTAGTACGTACTCCAGCCGGTCTCCCTTGGGCGAGGTGAGCACGATGCCGGCTCCCAAGCCCCCGAGCATCTTTGATCCGTCGAAGTGCATCCGCCAATGGTCCGAATCCGGAACCGGTGGGAGATACTGGGTCTCGGCCCAGTCGACGAGGAAGTCCGCCAACACTTGCGACTTGATCGTGAGCCGGGGCTCGTACTGGATGGAGTAGGCGGCAAGCTCGATGGCCCACTGGGCGACTCGGCCGGTGGCGTCCTTGTTGCTGATGATTTCCGAAAGGGGTGCAGTGCACACGACCTTAATCGGATGCTCCTGGAAGTAGTGCTTGAGCTTCTTGCATGCCAGGTACACGCCGTAGCACATCTTCTGGTAGTGGGGGTAGTTCTTCTTGGAGAGGGAGAGAACCTCGCTGAGGTAGTAGACGGGCCTCTGAACCGGCTGAGCCTTGCCTTCCTCGAGGCGCTCCACCACCAGGACGACGCTGACGACCCGGCTGATGGCTGCTATATAGAGCAACATCGGCTCCTTACTAGCCGGCGTGGCTAGAACCGGTGCTGTGGATAGCATGCGCTTGAGGTCGTGAAACGCGGCGTCGGCTTGCGAAGTCCAGGAGAACTTGTCCGTCTTCTTCATCAACTGGTACAACGGGAGTGCCTTCTCCCCAGCCGGCTAACGAAGCGACTGAGGGAAGCCAGGCATCTGGTGAACTTCTGGACTCCAAGCAGGTTCCTGGGCGGCTGCATCCTCTCGATGGCCGCGATCTTCTCCGGATTTGCCTCGATACCTCGCTGTGAAACGAGGAAACCGAGGAGCTGACCGGACGGTACCCCGAAGACGCACTTCTCTGGGTTCAGCTTCATCCGGTACTGGCGGAGGTTGCCAAATGTTTCTCCCAGGTCCTCGAGGAGGGTGCGCTTCTCCTTGGTCTTGATAACCACGTCATCCACGTAAGCGTGCATGTTTCGGCCTATCTACGAGTGCAAGCATTTCTGCATACATCGCTGATAGGTGGCGCCTGCGTTCTTTAGGCCGAAAGGCATGGTTACATAGCAGAAAGCCCCATAGGGGGGTGATAAATGATGTCTTAATCTGATCAGCCGGGTTCTGCCGGATCTGATTGTTCCCAGAATAACAATCTAAAAAAGACAACAAATCACAGCCGGCCGTGGAATCGATGACTTGATCAATACGGGGCAAGGCGAAGGGGTCTTTAGGGCACGCCTTGTTCAGGCTGGTGTAGTCGATACACATGCGCCATGTCTTGTTCTTCTTCAGCACCAGGACTGGGTTCGCCAGCCAGTCCGGGTGGTACACTTCCATGATGAACCCGGCTACAAGGAGCCAGGTGATCTCGTCACCGATTATCTTTCTCTTCTCCTCTGCGAACCGGCGCAGAGGTTGCTTGACCGGCTTAGCATCCGGACGCACGTGAAGTGAGTGCTCGGCGAACTCCCTCGGTACACCCGACATGTCCTTGGGGGACCACGCGAAGATGTCCCGATTCTCACGGAGGAAGTCGACGAGCGCGCCTTCCTATTTGCTGTCCAAGCCGGCGCCAATGGTGACGAACTTGGTCAGATCGGAGGGGTCGAGCAGGATCCTCTTCGTCTCCTTTGCCGGCTGGAAGGCTCCTTCTCCAGCCAGCTTGCTGCTAGCCGGAATGTCCTGCTGGGCCATGGCCACATTGCGCATGATCACGCGCTTCTCCTCGGCTATGATGAGGGCCTCTGCCAGTTTGGAACCGGCTGAGGCGCACTCCATCGATCGCCTGAAGCAGCCGGCGACGGTGATCACGCCGTGGGGTCCCGGCATCTTCGTCTTGAGGTAGGCGTAGTGGGGGATGGCCATGAACTTGGCGAGGGCGGGGCGCCCGAGGAGAGCGTGGTAGGAGCTCGTCAGATTTACCACCTCGAACCAGATTGGTTCGCGGCGGAAGTTCTCCTCGGTCCCAAAAATGACGTCCAGCTGGATTTTTCCCAGCGGGGCGTAGGCTGGCCCTGGCAGTACGCCGTGGAATGTCGTGGTAGTCGGGCGCAGGTCGCTTTCGCGAATGCCCAGCTTCTCCAGTGAGGACTGGTAGAGGAGGTTGAGGCTGCTGCCTTCGTCGATGAGGACACGCGAGAATCGGCAAGTGCGCGCGTTGGAGACGATGAGGGGGTCGAGCACCATGGCGTAGCTCCCGGGAGTCGGTAGATGCTCAGGCTGATCCACCCGGCTCCAGGTGATAGGGGTTTCCGACCAGTTCAAGTACTGGGGGACCGGAGAGGCGATGGTGTTGACCTCCTTGGAGCGTCGCCTACGGCTGTGCTTGTCGTCCTGCTCCGTCTCAAAAAAGTGGTAGGCGGCGTGCAGCTGGGGGTAGCCGTTGTTGTTGCCGCCGTTGCCGCCGTTACCATCATTGCCGGCTCCCCTAGCTGGTGGTGGAGGTCCACCCGGTGGGGGAGGCGGGGGACGAGGATGGTTGCCCTGGTCCTTTAGCTGGCGGGTCCAGCTGCAGTTCCGGGTGGTGTGCGTAGCCGGCTTGGAGGGACCGCTATGCCACTTGCACGGGCCATCGAACATCTGGTCGAAGGTGAGCCGTGGCTTCTGCCTCCTTGCTTCATTAGCCGGGTTCGTAGCATGGAAAACAAAAAATTTCTACCGCAAGAACGAACAAAACCTAGATCTAATCTAGATAAAAGCCAAGATCTAATCTATTAGACATGAGCAACGAGATAGATGGGAACTAACCCTCGTAGATCCGAAAGCGTTAACGAGATTAGATCTCGTGGTTGATGCAGTCGATCACTTGCCGATCTCAAGATCGTGTGGACGATCCTTCCGGCGTCGCGTTCCAGCAGCGCTTCCGCCCTTGGTCAATTAGACGATCCTTCCGGCGCCACGATTCGGCAGCGCTTCCGCAGTCGGTCACACGTGCGGAGTCGAAGCAGACCTTCCTCTCCCCGTTCCAGCGAGCAGCGGAGGTAGTAGATCTTCTCCACGGAATCCCAGCAGCACGACGGCGTGGTGGTGGTGGTGGAGTAGAGAATTCTGCAGGGCTTCGCCTATGCCTGTGCAGAATATGGTGGAGGAGAGAGGCGGCAGAGATTGGACGTTATGAGAGCGTGAGAGGAGGGGGCGCCCCTGCCCCTCTATTTAAAGAGGGGAGGGCGCGCCAGGGAAGGGGAGTCCTTGTAGGACTCCCCTCCTATGGGGCCGGCGGGTTGGGGAGGTGGGGAGGAATCCTCCTCCCCCACGACTCCTTATCTTGACCCAACAGGACTCCTTGATCCCTATCTTGATTTTCAAGCAAACTCCAAGATATCTTCTAGAATCTTCCGGAACATTCCGAAACCTTCTAGAACTCTCATACAAACACTCCGGAACATTTCCTATCTCATAAAATGATCTCCTATATATGAATCTTATTCTCCGGACCATTCCGGATCTCCTCGTGATGTCCCGAATCCAATCCGAGACTCCGAACAACATTCGGTCTCCAACGCACATTCCATATCTACTTAAAACAACTTTGAACCTTAAGTGTGTCACCCTACGGTTCGTGAATATGCAGACATGATAGAGACACATCTCCTATCAATAACCATCAGCGGGACCTGGAGATCCATAATGGCTCCCACATACTCAACGATGACTTCGCGATCGATTGAACCATTTACATACGAAACTAATTCCCTTTGTCTCGCGATACTATACTTATCCGAGGTTTGATCGTCGGTATCTCCATACCTAGTTCTACCTTGTTACTGATAAGTACTCTTTACTCGTTCCGTGATATGTCATCCCTTGTGACCTAGTCACATGCTTGCAAGCTAACTAGATGACATTCCACCGAGAGGGCCCAGAGCATATCTATCCGTCATATGGATGGACAAATCCCAATCTCGGTTCATGCGCTTCAACACATACTTTCAGAATACCCAATGACACTTTTATAACCACCCAGTTATGAAGCGGCGTTTGATGTCATCAAAGTATCCATCCGGTGATGGTGATTAACATAACCTCATGGTCGAAGGAATAGGTTACTATGTGTTTGAAAGCTGACAGCAATACGAACTTAATGACTTGATCTTATGCTACGCTTACTATGGGTGTGTGTCCATCACATCATTCTCCTAATGATATGACCTTGTTATTAATCACATTCTAATGTCCATGATCAGGAAACCATGATCATCAATTAATCAACAAGCTAGTTCAACAAGAGGCTTACTAGGGACTTTTATATGTTTACAAAACACACGTGTATTAGTGTTTCCTAATAATACAATTATAGCATGGGATGTAAACATTTATAATAAACACAAAGATATAATAATAATCACTTTTATTATTGCCTCTTGGGCATATCTCCAACAGTCTCCCACTTGCACTAGAGTCAATAATCTAGATTACATGGTAATATACCGAACACCCATGGCGTTCTGGTGTTGGTCATGCTTTGCCCTAGGGAGAGGTTTAGTCAACGGATCTGCCACATTCAGATCAGTGTGTACTTTGCAAATCTTTATGTCACCATCTCGGACATACTCGCGAATAGCGTGGAAACGTAGCTTGATGTGCTTCAGCTTGCTATGTGACCTTGGCTCCTGCGCATTAGCTATGGCACCTGTGTTGTCACAGTAGATGGCCATCGGGTCCAACGCACTGGGAACCACGCCGAGTTCAGTAATGAATTCCTTCATCCAAACGGCTTCTTGTGCAGCCTCCGAAGCAGCTATGTATTCCGATTCAGTTGAAGATTTCGCCACAACGCTTTGCTTCGCACTCCTCCAGCTCACTACAGCACCATTCAAAATAAATACGTAACCCGATTGTGACTTCGAGTCATCCGGATCGGTGTTCCAACTAGCATCGGTGTAACCGTTTACAACAAGCTGTTCATCACCTCCATAAGAAAGAACCATATCCTTAGTCCTATTTAGGTACTTTAGGATATTCTTGACCGCTATCCAGTGTTCCACTCCAGGATCACTTTGATATCTGCTAGTCAAACTAACAGCATGTGCTATATCCGGTCTTGTACACAGCATGGCATACATGATAGAACCTATGGCTGAGGCATAGGGAATATTATTCATTTTCTCTCTATCTTCTGCCGTAGCTGGACTTTGAGTTTTACTCAAGGTCTTACCTGACAACATGGGCACGAACCCTTTCTTGCTATCTTCCATTCTAAACTTCTTTAGAACTTTGTCCAAGTATGTACTCTGTGAAATCCCTATTAGGCGTCTTGATCTATCTCTATAAATCTTGATGCCTAGAATATATGCCGCTTCGCCAAGATCCTTCATTGAAAAACTATTATTCAAATAGGTTTTGACGCTATTAAGAAGTTCTATATCATTCCCAATCAACAATATGTCATCTACATACAGTACTAGGAATGCTACAGAGCGCCCACTCACTTTCTTGTAAATACAAGCTTCTCCATAAGTTTTTATAAATCCAAAGTTTTTGATTACTTTATCAAAACGTTGATTCCAACTCCGGGATGCTTGCTTCAGTCCATAAATAGAGCGCTGAAGCTTGCATACCTTGTCAGCATCTTTAGGATCGACAAAACCCTTGGGTTGTACCATATACAACTCTTCCTCAATGTCACCATTAAGGAACGCCGTTTTGACATCCATTTGCCAAATCTCATAATCGAAATATGCAGCAATTGCTAACAAAATCCTCACAGACTTTAGCTTCGCTACTGGTGAGAAAGTCTCATCATAGTCAACTCCTTGAATTTGTCGGAACCCTTTTGCGACAAGTCGAGCTTTATAGACGGTAACATTACCATCAGCATCTGTTTTTCTCTTGAAAATCCATTTGTTCTCAACAGCCTTACGGCCATCCGGTAAGTCCACCAAAGTCCACACTTGGTTTTCGTACATGGATCCCATTTCGGATTTCATGGCTTCTAGCCATTTGTCAGAATCTGGGCTCACCATAGCTTCTTCATACGTCGCAGGGTCATCAGCGTTGTCCACCAACATGACGTTCAAGGCAGAGTCATACCAATCAGGAGTGGTACGAACCCTCGTTGACCTGCGAGGTTCAGTAGTAACTTCGTCTGAAGTTTCATGATCATTATCATTAGCTTCCTCTTCAATTGGTGCAGGCGGCACCAAAACATCTTCCGGTGCTGCGCTACTCTCAAATCCGAGAGAAGGTTCAACAACCTCATCGAGTTCTACTTTCCTTCCAGTCACTTCTTTCGAGAGAAACTCCTTCTCAAGAAAGGATCCATTCTTTGCAACGAAAACTTTGCCTTCGGATCTATGATAGAAGGTATACCCAATTGTTTCTTTAGGGTATCCTATGAAGACGCATTTCTCCGCTTTGGGTTCTAGCTTATCAGGTTGTAACTTCTTTACATATGCTTCGCAACCCCAAACTTTAAGGAACGACAACTTAGGTTTCTTACCAAACCACAATTCGTACGGTGTCGTTTCAACGGATTTAGATGGTGCCCTATTTAAAGTGAATGCGACTGTCTCTAATGCATAGCCCCAAAATGATAACGGTAAATCTGTAAGAGACATCATAGACCGAACCATATCTAAGAGAGTTCGATTACGACGTTCGGACACACCATTACGTTGTGGTGTTCCCGGCGGTGTCAACTGTGAAAGTATTCCACATTTCTTTAAATGCATGCCAAACTCATAACTCAGATATTCACCCCCGCGATCAGAACGCAGAAACTTAATCTTCTTGTTACGATGATTCTCCACTTCACTTTGAAATTCCTTAAACTTCTCGAAAGTTTCGGACTTATGTTTCATGAAGTAGACATACCCATATCTACTCAAGTCATCCGTGAAAGTGAGAACATAACGATATCCACCACGCGATGCTACACTCATTGGACCGCACACATCGGTATGTATTATTTCCAATAAGTCTGTAGCTCGCTCCATTGTACCAGAGAATGGAGTCTTAGTCATTTTTCCCATTAGACATGCTTCGCATCTTTCAAGTGATTCAAAATCAAGTGATTCAAGAAGTCCATCTGAATGGAGTTTCTTCATGCGCTTCACTCCAATGTGACCAAGACGACAGTGCCACATGTATGTAGAATTATCATTCAATTTAATTCATTTAGCATCTATGTTGTGAACATGTGTATCACTACTATCGAGATTCAGTAAGAATAAACCATTCATCTCATGTGCATTACCATAAAAGATATTACTCATATAAATCGAACAACCTTTATTCTCAGACTTAAAAGAGTAACCGTCTCGCAATAAACAGGATCCAGATATAATGTTCATGCTCAACGCAGGCACCAAATAACAATTATTTAAATTTAAAACTAATCCCGAAGGTAGATGTAGAGGGAGCGTGCCGACGGCGATCACATCAACCTTGGAGCCATTGCCAACGCGCATCGTCACCTCGTCTCTTGCTAGTCTTCGTTTATTCCGTAGCTCCTGTTTCAAGTTACAAATATGAGCAACCGAACCAGTATCAAATACCCAGGCACTACTACGATTACTAGTAAGATACACATCTATAACACATATATCAAATATACCTTTCTTCTTGATGTTGCCGTTCTTCAGATCCGCCAGGTACTTGGGGAAGTTACGCTTCCAGTGACCAGCACCCTTGTAGTAGAAGCACTCGGTTTCAGGATTAGGACCAGCCTTAGGCTTCTTAGCAGGTGCGGCAGCTTTCTTGCCGTCCTTCTTGAAGTTGCCCTTGTTCTTAGGCTTGCCCCGTTTCTTGAAGTTGGTGGTCTTATTGACCATCAACACTTGTTGCTCCTTCTTGATCTCCACTTCAGCAGTTTTTAGCATGGACGACAGTTCAGGCAACGTCTTGTTCATGCAGTGCATGTTGTAGTTCATCACAAAATTCTTGTAACTTGGTGGCAGTGATTGAAGGAGACGGTGAATCCCCAATTCATTAGGAATCGATATTCCCAACTCTTGGAGCTTCTTTGCGTACCTAGACATGGTGAGCACGTGCTCGCTAACGGAGCTTCCTTCTTCCATCTTACAGTTAAAGAACTTTTCGGAGGCCTCATAGCTCTCCATGGCCGCGCGAGTCTCAAAAATTAGCCTGAGCTCCTTAATGATCTCGAACGGGTCGTGGTGCTCAAAACGCTGTTGGAGCTCCGCTTCTAAACCGTACAGGATGGCACACTGAACTGTGGAGTAATGATTCTTCCGAGTGGCGAAAACATTCTTTTCGTCATCGGTGGCATTATCTGCAGGTGGGTCACCTAGCGGTGCATCGAGCACATAGGTCAACTGACCAGCCCTGAGGACGATCTTCAGTCCACGGAACCAGTCCGTGAAATTGCTTCCATTGTTCTTAAGTTTTTCTTTCTCCAGGAACGCATTGAAATTGATGGAGGGGGTCGCCATAATCTACAACAATTTGCAAGTAGTTTAGACTAAGTTTATGACAAATTGAGTTCAAATTTAATTATTAAACTAACTAGGTGAACTCCCACTCAAAACAACATCCCTCACATTGTCTTAGTGATTACACGAACCAAGTCCACTACACCAAGTCCGATCTTCACGAGAGAAGATGTAGTTTCATCGGCGAACAATCTTCATGTTCATCATATCATTTATATGACTCATGCTCTACCTTTCGGTATTCCGTATTCCGAGACCATGTCTGTACATGCTAGGCTCGTCAAGACAACCTTAGTTTCCGCATGTGCAAATCTGGCTTACACCCGTTGTATGCACACGTAGAATCTATCACATCCGATCATCACGAGATGCTTCGAAACGACGAGTCTTAGCAACGGTGCCAACTAAGGGTGAACACTTTATTACTTGAAATTTAGTGAGAGGGATCATCTTATAATGCTACCGTCGCGAGCTAAGCAATACAAGATGCATAAAGGATTAACATCACAGGCAATTCATAATAAGTGTGATATGATATGGCCTTTTCTTCTCGCGCCTTTGATCTCCATCTCCAAAGCACGAACATGATCTCCATCATCACCAGCATTGCGTCAAGGTCAGTGGCGCCGCTTCATGGTTGTCCATCATCGCCAGCAACTATTACAACTACTTGGAATAAAGCTATTACAAGATGAATAGACACGCAGGTCTTAACTGAATTAAAGACAACCATTAGGCTCCTGCCGGTTGCCATATTACAACAAGGATCATTGCATACATCAAATACAATCACAATCACATGTTGGCCATATCACATCACAAAACCCCTGCAAAAACAAGTTAGACGCCTCTAATTTTCTTTGCAAGTTTTACGTGGTTTGGGGCTTTCGCATAAGACCGATCTTACCTACGAACAAGGACCACAACGTTGATACAAGTGTTGTCAAGATGCTCATTGTAAATTGAATCTTAACTATGGTGGGAGAGACAGACACCCGCAAAGACACTTGTGCAAAGCAAGTTGCACGTCAAGCATGGAGCAAGTCTCATGTGCGATGACATGTAATGTTAGCCCGAGCCGCTTCATCCCACCATGCCGCAAGATGCAAAGTACACGCTAAGACACCGACAACAAAAGCATCAGCGCCCACAAAAACATTGTGTTCTACTCGTGCAACAGATCTACGCATAGATACGGCTCTGATACCACTGATGGGTTCGTAGCATGGAAAACAAAAATTTTCTACCGCAAGAACAAACAAAACCTAGATCTAATCTAGATAAAAGCCAAGATCTAATCTATTAGACATGAGCAACGAGATAGATGGGAACTAACCCTCGTAGATCCGAAAGCGTTAACGAGATTAGATCTCGTGGTTGATGTAGTCGATCACTTGCCGATCTCAAGATCGTGTGGACGATCCTTCCGGCGTCGCGTTCCAGCAGCGCTTCCGCCCTTGGTCAATTAGACGATCCTTCCGGCGCCACGATTCGGCAGCGCTTCCGCAGTCGGTCACACGTGCGGAGTCGAAGCAGACCTTCCTCTCCCCGTTCCAGCGAGCAGCGGAGGTAGTAGATCTTCTCCACGGAATCCCAGCAGCACGACGGCGTGGTGGTGGTGGTGGAGTAGAGAATTCTGCAAGGCTTCGCCTATGCCTGTGCAGAATATGGTGGAGGAGAGAGGCGGCAGAGATTGGACGTTATGAGAGCGTGAGAGGAGGGGGCGCCCCTGCCCCTCTATTTAAAGAGGGGAGGGCGCGCCAGGGAAGGGGAGTCCTTGTAGGACTCCCCTCCTATGGGGCCGGCGGGTTGGGGAGGTGGGGAGGAATCCTCCTCCCCCACGACTCCTTATCTTGACCCAACAGGACTCCTTGATCCCTATCTTGATTTTCAAGCAAACTCCAAGATATCTTCTAGAATCTTCCGGAACATTCCGAAACCTTCTAGAACTCTCATACAAACACTCCGGAACATTTCCTATCTCATAAAATGATCTCCTATATATGAATCTTATTCTCCGGACCATTCCGGATCTCCTCGTGATGTCCCGAATCCAATCCGAGACTCCGAACAACATTCGGTCTCCAACGCACATTCCATATCTACTTAAAACAACTTTGAACCTTAAGTGTGTCACCCTACGGTTCGTGAATATGCAGACATGATAGAGACACATCTCCTATCAATAACCATCAGCGGGACCTGGAGATCCATAATGGCTCCCACATACTCAACGATGACTTCGCGATCGATTGAACCATTTACATACGAAACTAATTCCCTTTGTCTCGCGATACTATACTTATCCGAGGTTTGATCGTCGGTATCTCCATACCTAGTTCTACCTCGTTACTGATAAGTACTCTTTACTCGTTCCGTGATATGTCATCCCTTGTGACCTAGTCACATGCTTGCAAGCTAACTAGATGACATTCCACCGAGAGGGCCCAGAGCATATCTATCCGTCATATGGATGGACAAATCCCAATCTCGGTTCATGCGCTTCAACACATACTTTCAGAATACCCAATGACACTTTTATAACCACCCAGTTACGAAGCGGCGTTTGATGTCATCAAAGTATCCATCCGGTGATGGTGATTAACATAACCTCATGGTCGAAGGAATAGGTTACTATGTGTTTGAAAGCTTACAGCAATACGAACTAAATGACTTGATCTTATGCTACGCTTACTATGGGTGTGTGTCCATCACATCATTCTCCTAATGATATGACCTTGTTATTAATCACATTCTAATGTCCATGATCAGGAAACCATGATCATCAATTAATCAACAAGCTAGTTCAACAAGAGGCTTACTAGGGACTTTTATATGTTTACAAAACACACGTGTATTAGTGTTTCCTAATAATACAATTATAGCATGGGATGTAAACATTTATCATAAACACAAAGATATAATAATAATCACTTTTATTATTGCCTCTTGGACATATCTCCAACAGGACGGTCGTCCGTGTTTACCCGGAGGGGCTTCTTCATGGCGGCGTCCGCCGTGGTGTACTGGTCCGCAACCGTCATGAGCTCCGCCATGGTTTTCGGCTCGTCACACAGTAGCCGGTGGCGAAGCATGGTGCCCTCGCGGCAACCCTCGATGAAGAAACCGATGGCTTGGCTCTCCAGGATGCCCTCGCAAGTGTTGCGCAGCTCCGTCCACTTGGCGAGGTACTCGCGGTCGGTCTCGTGGTCGCCCTGGACACGCAAGGCCAGGTCGCGCGGGCGCCCTGGGCGCTTATACATGCCGTTGAAGTTGCGGACGGACACCTTCTCGAAGTCAGGCCAGGCGTTGATGCTGTTGGGCGCGAGGCTATTGAGCCATGTCCTCGCTGACCCGGTTAGCATGAGGGGGATGTAGCGCACGGCTGTGCGCTTGTTCCCGTGGGCGATGTCGACTGCCGTAGCGTAGTCGGTCAGCCAGTCCTCCGGCTTCATGCTGTTGTCGTACTTGGGGGTGTCCCTGGGCAGAGAGAATTTATCCGAAAACGGCTCGTTCCGGATGCGGGGTCCGAAACAAACCGGACCGGTAGAATCTTCCTCCTCCGTGACGCGCGCTTGAGCAAGGAGCTCGATGCGGTCGCGGGCATCCGGGCAATCTGGGTTGGACGCTCCCACCCGGCCCGAGAGACGGGAATCGGCTGGTCTGGGCGCTCTGGCTGGCGGAGGGGGAGGTGGTGGGTTGCTGTTCACCATCTGCTCCTGGCGCGGCTGGCCCCTGTTACCGGAGCTGCGACGCCTGCTACGGGCCCTAGGCGGCTGAGGGGAGGACGCCTGCTGGGTGTCACGCAGCGCGCCCCTGCTGTTGGCCGGTAGCTCGCTCCTCCTGGAGTAGCTAAGGTCTTCCTGCACCTGCCGGTTGGCGCCAGCCTGCTCGTCCGCGACGCGGAGGAGCTCCTGCACGCGAGCTTGCTGGCGGGCTCGCTCCTCGCCCTCTAGGCTGGGCAGTTCCTCTGCCGCGGCTCGCGCTGCGCGCAAGTTCTTGTTGGGCGTGCTGTAGGTGGGTCGTGCGAGGGCGGGCACGGGATCCGGTTCCCCATCCATTTCCAACCTACCACCAAGCTCGCCGCCCCGACGCCGTACCTGGCCACGCCGGCTCGGCTCTGCGGTAGCCGGAGTGAGGCCGTGCATGCGGTTGTACTCGCGCCGGGTGATCTCGAGCTGCTTACGGGCTGCAGCTAGCTCCATGGCCTCATGGAGGCGGATCTGTCTCTCCATGCTGAAGTTGGCCTCCGCCTCCTCCGGGTTATCCCCGAGGTTAACCGGCGTCAGGAGCCGATCAATGGCATCCTCCACCGGGTTCCGGGGCTGCGGGGGAGCAGAAGTTCCGACCTCGTCCGCGCCTCACTCCCGCGGCTGGCGGGGATGGGAGCTAGAACCGGCCATCATGACCTCTGTGCCGCGAGGTGCGGCAGAGGCGCTGCCGTCTGAGCACGGCAGCTCCGCGACAGAGACGATTTCCCTAGGGAAACGCTCCGGGACGGTGGTGACGTAAACGGAGAGGTCGCCGAATAGCAGAACGGTGCCGTTCGCCGGGAAGGAGGTTCCGGCGAAGCAGGAAGCGTTGTCGATCACGCAGTCGAATTTGCCGAGCGTGAGCACCAGGCCGGAGGCCACGCGCTCACCGGCTGAAGTGCGAAGTCCCGTGCGGAACGTGACTACGGTCGAAGCCATCTTGCCCCACGGTGGGCGCCAACTGTCGTTGTATTGGGAACGGCAGTACCTGAGGAGGTTAGATAGAGGTGTGGGGACTAGCAGGGAAGCTATCGATGGTGTCCGCAGGCGGGATTGGATACAAGCGAGCGTAGCGGGATGCGAGAAGTACCCAGGTTCGGGGCCCTCGTGGTGAGGTAAAGCCCCTACTCCTGCCGGATCTGACTATGTGGAATACTTGAACTACAAGTGCTCCTCGAGCTGTATACGCTAGCTACTGCCTTAAATGTTGTAAGACCAACCCTTTCTACTGAGGCCTTGCCTCTCCTTATATAGGAAGAGAGGCAAAGGTCTCACTGGCCAGTCCGACTAGCGGGCCCCACAGGCGGGTCCCAGCCGACTAGTCATCCACAGTGTCCAGTATGGCTTGTCCTGTCGGTGTACGAGCGGTATGGCTGTCGTAGGCACAGTGGACGTCGTGCAAGCCTGTCGTCAGCACCGGCCACTGTTCCTGCGTCACCCCCGCAAAGTCTTCGATATGGCCGGGTAGTTGCCAGTCTTGTCACCGTACAGGGCGTACCGTGCACTGATACACACGTCGCCCTGTCCCATTGATTGAGTCCGGCTACGCCGCCGTATCCGGCTGCCTCCTGTTGATCCGGCTACTGGGGGATAGCCGGCCTGTCTTGCCTTGTCCGGCTGCATCTGGTCAGCCGGACGCGGTCCGACTGTCTTGTTTCTTATTCGGTTGGGGTACCTGGGGATCATCCCCCTGACACCTGGGTGTCATACATATCTACGTTCACATACAGTGGGTGTAAGCCATGTTTCACAACGAATACACTAAGGTTGAGTTGGCGAGCCTAGCACGTTAGAGAAGCGTGGCCTCGGAACGCGGATGGTCGAAAGATCGAGCACGAGTCGCATGAATGGTGTGACCGACGTTTAGCGTCCATCCTTGAACTCACATTGATGGCCGTGCCGATCGGGGGAGATGTGGCTGATAGGGGTCGTGTTATCACTAGGAACCCTCACTGGGGATAGGTGTTTCTGAGTGGAGTTATTATTAACTCCTTTAATTATAAACTTAGTCTAACTTCCTTTTGCAATTATAAATGTAGAAAATGGCTCCTACTGAGATTACCTTTCCTATCGACGATTGGTTAAAAGGAGAAAAGCTCAAGTTAGATGGATCCAACTTTTTTGCATGGGTCATACGCCTATTTGATCTCCTTGGGGAGAACGATGTAGCTGACTACATGACCTGCGAGATGTATTTGGAGCCACCCTATTCTCATGAGACCCAGGAGCAGCGGGATTTGCGTTGTCGTCGTCGTGTGATGGCCACATTTATATCAGTGACCATGCGCCTCGGAATGGAGGATGGACTGTGGCCAATGGTGGAGAGTCTCAAGCCCCGAATGGTCATGGCACATCTGAGAGCACATTTCGTGGAACAAGTGCGCATGTGGGAGTATGAGCTGATGGGGGACTTCCTCTCCATTAAGATGGAGGAGGGCTCCTCACTGGATGAGCACTTATTGCATCTCTATGATGCGAATATGAGTCTGGCATACTACCTGGACAACTGGTACTCAAGCTCATTTGCGATGGGAGTTGTGCTGCGCTCGCTTTCTCCAAGCTTCCAAGCACAAGTCAGGATCTGCGTTATGAGAGGTGACACGGAAACACTGGATTTCCTTGAGTTCATATCACATTTCAGAAATGTGATAGATGAACCCAACGTCGCTGGATTCGTCAACGACCAAGGTATATATTTGATATACAGTTTTATAAATGTTATAATCTTGCAAACACATTGCAGTGTTAAGTATATCTGATACTTGTTCTGTTTTATTGAAAACAGGTAATTCTACATAGAGGTGCTTGCTGGAGAGGAGGTGACGTTGCGTGTTGATGGCGAGCATGATGATGACGGCCAACGACACTCTCCCTCAACATTTATCATTTAGTTTATGTTTTAGGATGATTTTTGTAATCGAGAAATTTGAACTTCTTTAGTTTGTCTCACACTTCGTGACACGGTTATTCATATCAGTTTGTAACAAACAGTTGTTCTACTTTTATGAATGATTTCTATTCGTGTTCATATCTTGTTTGATTATGCGTGAATTATCCCTGTTGTTTGAAACTGATTGATAATGCATGAACATTTGTAAAACATTAAAATGCCTTGTTTAAAATACCCAACTTAATGATATTTCATTAATGAATGAAACCATTGTTTAAATTCAAAAGTTATGTCATAATATGTGAAAGTCATTCGATTTCTTGTCACATATAAATCATGCCTAAGTTCGGCAAAATAACTTGAACACCGTGTATTGCTTGAATACAAAGAGTTTAATGAATTGTTAAAAGTAAATACATATTCGATGTATTGTGTTTTAACAGAAAATGGTAATTATCATTAATGGATTGTTTAAATGAGTAAAGTAGTTTACCAAAGGAAACATGAATATGAAACTATTTGATTTGATCAAAGTGTTTCATCAACAAAGGTTATAAATATAAAAGAGAATCCAATTACTATGATTTGATCAATAGTAATGAAATTCAAATTTTATAAGAATGGCATAAAAGAAATTGTGGAATGCAAAGTGTTTTGAAACGTCAAAATACAAAGCATCACAATGTGATATTAGATATCAAAAAGGGGTTGAATAGAAGGCACCAAATAAATCGTTGTAGTGTATATGTAGAGACCATTAGTATAGTAATAGTTAGCACTCAATTAGAATTAGTGAACCATTTGAATTCGTGAAAGTTTTGGGGTTATTCGATAACCAAAACAATAGCGAATAAGTCCTTGTAGTATATTCATTGGAAACTTTGAATACGAAACCCATAGCTCAAACCAAAAGGAGAGCAAGATTCATATTGCTTGGATTTTGGTGGATTCTTGAGAAAGCTCACTTCCAGTGATGTTTCTCAATTATGGAGCAAATGGAAAATAGTGTAAAACACGATGAGGATTCAAAACCCTGCATCAGAGTGTTGAGAAGTGCAACGGACATTGTTCCTGAACGATTCCCTTCATAGAAGGAAAGAATCAATGATTATGATCATTGTGTTTTTCCCTCCACTATTGTCTTTCACTATATGAAGTAGGATTCAAAATGTAAATCCATATCTTGTATGGAGACATTTGTGAATCACTTGTCATGATCTTTGGAACATGACATACCTACAAACTACAAAGGAAATAATGGTAAACTAAATTATGAGAAATCCTAGAAGCAAAATTCCCTTGAGATTAGAAAGCAATTCATTGCTAAATCTCACAAGTAAAAGGAGTTACTTGGAATTTTTCCAAATGACTGCAAAGCCATAGTAGGAAAAAGGGGTGAATGACAAAAGCACAATTTGTCAAGTATTGGACAAATTCAAATGAATTTGATTCAAGTGTGCTGAATGTCTAGTGGATTTAAAACTAGTAAAGTACTAGTATCTCATAGTAAATCTCCAAGTTTGATATTTGATCAAAAGATTTTGAAGTTATTCAAAATAGTAAAGGAGATATGCAATTTGCATAAAATTGAGTGGGAGCTATGTAAGTCTTCCTAAAACAATATGTGATTGTCATATTTTTAAGTAGGAGCAATATAAGACTCAAATTCAAACATGTAGGAACATTGTTTGAGTAAGAGTACTGACTCATACCCAAATATGTTAGCAACATAGTTTGAGTGGGAGCTTATAGGAGTAATTCTTAAAGTAAGTTAAGGATGAAAGTGCAAATACTTATAAATAATGATTTATAAGATGTAGAAGTTGATAATAATTGTATTATGATATTATGTAGTATTCCTTAAGGGATTCTGAAAGCTGTTTCAGGATAGAAGTTAATTAAGGAACTAGTCCTTAAAAACTCAAATTAGGAATAGCATTAAGTTTAAACATCAATGGTTAAAAGAAAGAAAAGGATGATCGTCATCCACTATGTTAAGACATAGGTTCCGTCTTAGTAAACCATGATGATAACTTAGCATAATAAGTGATCCAATTAAGGAACGTTTGAAAGTGATCAAGTTCGAATCACAGAACGTTGAGCTGAGTTTTGTCCGCAGTGCCTAGTAGAGAACTGTGGACACATTTTCCAGATCCAAAAAGGATGACATATCTTAAAGCATAAAGAGTTATGTTATAAGGGAATATGTTGAAAACTCCTGTAGATACCAATTAAAGTCAAATAGGAAGCGAGGTGAACAAAACATCGAAAGTTGCACCGAGTGCACTAGTGTTTCGATGAATACATTTATAATAATAGATAAGGGTACCATCTAAAGTGTTGTATAAAGTTATGGTGGGGCTAATTCGCTTTTAACTTAGAATGATGTGTCCCAGGGCACAGTGCCCATGAGAAAGCCCTCGAGGTTGATCTAACGTCACTGTAGGCTCCTAGAATCAGGCCTCGTTCTGCTGCCATAGCGACAATGCATACACACAGATGCTGTCATGTGATGATAGAATATTAATGTCAATCAAAGTGACATTAGTAAGTTGCAAAGGATTTGGGACTCTAAAGTACAGACCCAAGACTCAACCTCTTCCATGAGCAAGCATGTTCTAGGTACCGGTTATATGGTACCAGTAATTAAGAACAAATGCAACTAGTGTATTTGTACTCTAGTGCAAGTGGGAGACTGTTGGAAATATGCCCTAGAGACAAATAGTAGTAAGGACTATTATCATATTTCATATAGTTTATGATTAAGTTTTATATCATGCTATAACTATATTGAGTGGAAACATCAATACACGTGTGATATACAAACAACCAGGGATTCCCAGTGAAACTCTAGTCACTGGTTCATTGGTCAACAAATGATCATGTTTCCCGATCATGTGGCATTTATGCCAGTTGGAAATGAGGTCATCTCATTCCAAGAATGAGATGATGAACCAATACCCAACCTAAACATCATGATTCGATCATGTCACGAAGTTCAAGTTACAATGATTAGAAATGGATCCTCGTAGACTATTCCTTAGACCGTGAGGCTATATCAATCACTGTCTCCCGAGAGTGCTTAGATAGCATCAAACGCCATCTGGTAAAACGGTGGTTATAAAGGTGTGTTCAGGTATTCGGAGGAAACCGTAGATGCAATATATGTCGAGACGGGATTTGTCCGTCCATGTGACGGGAAGATACTCAAGGGCCCACTTGGAGAAGTTATATCCAATAGCTGTGCAGCGTGTGATTAGATCACGGGGATATCACTTGTCGGAACGAGTCAAATAGCATTGTTCAGTAACGAGATTGAACTCGACATGAAGATGTCATTGATCAGGTCTCTGGCAATGCAAGTATCGAATGACAAAGGGAATAAGACACGACTGTCCCGGTTCAAACGACGAAAGATCTTCGTGGAACGCACAGGGGTGACATGGCCATCCAGGTCCCTCTGTTGATCATTGGTGCGGGAGTGTCCCCACCATGTCTGGAGTGTTCCCGAACCGTAGGGTATCACGCTTAAGGGCTTGATGATGCGTAGAGAGTGTTTATGGGATCGGTAGAATCGCCGAAGAAAAGAAGGGAGAAAACCGGAAAGATTTCGGTAAGACCGGAGGATGTCCGGAGTGGAGGTGGAAGGTGTTCCATGACCACGGAGATTAGATAATATGTGAATGAATGTTAAATATTGATTTAATCATTTATTCATAATTATTTAATAAAGAGAAAATCAATTAAAAGGTCAAAAGGCTTAATGGGCCAATTTCCGGAGGGAGAGGGCCCATTAGGGAAAGGAGTGAGGGACAGGGACCAAGGGGGCTGGCCGGCTGGGCCTTGCCCCCCCCCCCCCGCGGGGCCCACTAGGGGCTGGCCTGCGGCCTCCCCACCCCTCCTCTCCTTTAGTCCCACCCCGGGACTTGAGGGGAGGTAGTACCTCCCCTACCCCTATATAAAGTGGGGTATTTGGCCTAGAAAAGACACCCAATAATCAATAAAGGTCTCCCCACTTTTGGGAGGACCTCTAATTGATATTTTGTCTCCCCCCCTCTCTCTCTCTCTCATGACCGTGGTCCCAAGCTGGACTGCGCGAGCGAGAGACATCTTCACCGCGGACGTCGTCGCGCTGCGGGATTCGGATCCGGGAGCTCTACTTCCGCAACTGCTGCTGGATCGGCGAGGCGGGAGTCATCGTCAGGCACCGGACGTGTGTAACTCCCACGAGGTGTCATACTTGAGGCACTCAAGTCGTTGGAGCTAGAAGGAGCGCAAGGACTTCATCACGACCTTGAGGTCGGCTTCGACTCGTCTACATCAACCACGCTCTTCTAAGCGTTGACAATGCTTTTCGGTCTTCAAGGGTAAGTTCGCGAAAAGCTCCTCCCGTTACTGTATTACTAATAGATAGGTCCTGGCAGCTTCAGGGGTTTAGGGGCATAGAGCTAGATCTATGCGTAGTAATTCTAGTACGGATGATGACCCACAAGTATCGGGGGTGTATCGCAGTATTTTCGAGGGAAGTGAAACCCAATTTATTGATTCGACACAAGGGGAGCCAAAGAATATTTATAAGCTGAGTTGTCAATTCAGCTGCACATGGAAACAATCTTGCTCACAGCAGTTTATCAGTAGCAACAGTTTTGTAGTAGGAATAGCAAAGTAGCAGCAGTAGTAAAGCAAAGACAATAGTAACAAAAGCAGTAAATAGTGGGATTCGAGTGCGGTAGGCATAGGGATGGATGGACGGGCGTTGCATGGACAAGACAATTCACATAGCAATCAGAACATAGGGAAATTGTAGATAAATAAGATAAAGCACCCAAGTACTAGACACTCCTAGGCATGTATTCCATATATAGTCATACGTGCTCGCAATGAGAACTTGCACAACATCTTTTGTCCTACCAGCCCGTTTGCAGCAGGGCCTCTAGGGAACTACTGGCAATTAAGGTGCTCCTTTTAATAGAGCACCGGAGCAAAGCATTAACACTCCGTGAACACACGTGATCCTCACATCAAAGCCTTTCCCTTCCGGTTATCCTGATTTCTGTCACTTCGGGGCCATAGGTTTCGGACAACAACGTGTGTATACAACTTGTAGATAAGACCAAAAACAATACTATCATAATGAATCAATAATATGTTCAGATCTGAAATCATGGCACTCGGGCCCTAGTGACAAGCATTAAGCACAACAAGTCGCAACAAAGTCATAAAGCACTAATAAAAGATACTAGGCACCATGCCCTAACAATCTGATGCCATTACATGAACGATCTCATCCAATCCCTATCATCCCCATAGCCTACAGCGGGGGATTACTCACTCATAGATGGAGGAAACATGGATGGTCGATGGAGATGATGGTGGAGATCGATGGAGATGGCTCCAGGGGCACTTCCCCGTCCCGGCAGGGTGCCGGAATAGAGACTTTCTGTCCCCCGAATCTCCCCTTTGGTGGTGGCGGCGCAGCGGAACTTTTTGTGGAAAAACGTCGAACCCCCGAAGTTTTTAGGTCAGAAGGCTCCTTATAGGCGAAGAGAGAGGCCGCGGGGGTGCCTGGGGGGCCCACACCACCCCTGGCGCAGCCTGGCCTGGCCCGCGCCACCAGGTGGTGTGGCCACCCCAGGGCTCTTCTCCGTCTCGTATTCTGGCTCCTGGAGTCTTCGGGTGAAATAGGATGTTTGGCATATTTTCCGGGAATTTTCCTCATAGTTGATTTTCTGCACAAAAAGTAGACACCAAGGCAATTCTGCTGAAAACAACACCAGTTCGCATTAGTTGCATCCAAATCACACAAGTATGGAGGAAAAACAATAGCAAAAGTGTTCGGGAAAGTAGATACGTTTTGGACGTGTCAACTTCCCCCAAGCTTAGCTTATTGCTTGTCCTCAAGCAATTCAGTTGAAAACTGAGTGCGATAAAAGAACTTTCACGAACACATTTGCTTCATATGATGTAAATATTCTCTGCAATGTGATCAACTACTTAGACAATTCATAATAAAGAGTATGCAACTGAGTCTACTTAATAGTCATTGTAAGCTATGAAGAGATTCCAACTCAAGAATAATAAGTAGCATGAAACACAAACATAAGCAATATTACAATGCTCATAAAAAGGTATGATAGCGTGGTATCTCGCTTGCCTTTGATTATGAATGTCAAGGCACCTCTGAAGTTCAAGTGATGACTAGAATTAAAAATATCAAAGATATAAGCATCAAAGTCATAACACAAATAATCAAGTATTGGAACAAACACAAAGAATGACAACTATGCTCTCAAGAAGGTGCTCAAAGAATATGTGGAGACTCAACGAGTAGAAGAAAAAGGTTTTGAGAAATTTGAAAGGCTTCCAAATGCTGAAAGTATGGTACTTGTTAGCTTTGAGCTCTCATTGCCCCCATCATAAGCATCTTTAATGTGGTTAAGGTGAAAGTGACACAACTAAGAGGATATGCTTGACAAGTTATAAATTGAAGTCTCATGCCCCTTACTTACGAAGACCAATCCTCATGCTACTCAACTTCAGTCACAAGTAAGCTCTTGTCACTGTAAGTATATATGTATCATAGAGAACCGCCAACGGGGTACCCCTTGCACATGACACGGGAGCTATCCCATGATCAAAATACAAGGCAAGCAGACAATGAGCATCTCGGCGATCTTTTTATTTACTATGTGCATAGATTTTTATTGAGGATGCTTCATAGAATGCTCGTTATGATTATGCTGCAAGTTTCCACCATGATTAGGCATGGCTTAGGCTAGCGGCCCAGGCGTTTCTCTAACATACATACAAACTACATGATCTTACAAGTTCCACTTTTATTTTACACCGCCGGGATCCATAAGTAAAAGAACATGATATCAGCTAGGTACAAAGTACCTATGAAGCGTTGAAAGCGGTCCCCATGATACATGGTTGTGCTAACTTCAACTCATAAAGCGCAAGCATATGCACAACAAACAAGGACGCAATGGTTCAGGTTTATTAAGAGCAAGAAAATAAAGTGTGCCATCAAGTTCGTGAGAGCTTTACTAACTAACTTTCTCATAACAAGCAAACATTTTATTCGGAAGAAAACAAGGCATATTGAATATGCACGGAGGTAGCAAATGATGCTAATGGGTAGGTATGGTGGACACTTTGGAAATATTTGGTTTAGGGAGTTGGAAACTTGAGTAAAACACTCAGTGGAAGTGAAGGCTAGCAATAGTAAGGGAGCGACAAACGAGAGAGAAATAGCTATCATTATCATGCTTGCAACAAAACAAGACTAGTCATGGCATGAAAATGATTCAAGATCCTCAAGGAAAAATAATTCATCAAGGCTTAACTGATTATTACAGTCATGTGCATGCGTGAGCATGTGCCAAGTCAATCAAATGAAACATTCAGAGGAGGATACCACTGTGTCATACCAATTTATGAATAGAGCAATGCAAGCAAACATTCATGAGACATGCTACAAACTATTAGCGAGCTGGAGCTAATCATAAGAAAGCAAGAACTACTAAGCATCCAGAGAAACACATACACTCTACATGAACGGACTAAGCATGCCCACAGTGATGAGTATATGTACAAAAATGAAAACAAATAGAGTTCGTTACCAGCCTCTTACCACGCCTCAGGTTTTCATTAATCCTCATTATTGCTCTTCACTTGTGTAGCTTGAATAATAATATGAAACCAGTATTCCACTGAGAACTGTCGAACCCTGTAGCAAACTCGCAAAAACCAAAGAAGAACGACAAATATTTTTGGTGTTTTCGATTTTTAAACAAGAACCAAAAAATAAAAACAAGCAAAGCAAAATCTTTTTGGGTTTTTCGAAAAGTTCAAACAAAGCAAAAAGGGAAAAACAAACCAAAGCAAAAAAGAAGAAGCAAACCAAAGAGAAACAACAGAAATATTTTTGGTCTTTTTGTGTTTTTAGAAAGCAAAAACAAAGAAGAACGAAAACTAAAAAGAGAATGAAAACATGAATATACAAAGTACCGACGCAACATGATATGGAGATGAGTGCGGTGTCGGCGTACCTCCCCCCAAGCTTAGGCTTTTGGCCTAAGTGGGTATCAATCCCAAGCTGGCCAGGATGAAGTATCACCGGGGTACGACGAGGAGGTACCCTCGTCCTGGTGCGAGCCCGAGTACGCCCCTCCGTAATGTGCGGAGTAGTCATAGGAGGGCACATCCTCCTGGTGCTGCTCGTGGAAACCCAACAAGCGAAGCTGCTCGTCCACCTCCTCCTTGGAGCGCGACCACGGTCTCTTGTCAACACTAATCAAAACAGGCTGTGGCAAAAGGATCTCCCTTTCATCCCCGTTAGTGAAAAGCATCCTATATACTAGATTGTTCAAATCAGAGGTAGCAGTGACAAAGTGATGAGTTTTCATGGCAACAAGGTCGGGCCTCTGTGGTGCTAGCATAGCATCATCGGGAGCCACTGAAAGATCTAATGCATTGACTACACGCGAGGCAATGATGCCCCCATAGATAGGCCCCCTAGCAGCTAGGCAGTGAGCAATAAGCAAGCCAAGATTGTACTGAGTATCATTGTTAAGCGCAGCAGCAAGGAATGCTAACTGATAGTTGGAGATATTACTAGTGTTCTCCCTACCCAATACACTAGTGGCAAGATAGTATACAAAGTATCTAAGAGCAGGGAGTTGGATATTTCTTATCTTTCCACGCTACGCCACGCGGTCATCATCATTGGTCACCCCTCGGTAAAGCTCCAACAAATCAGCGGGTCACCCTTGAATTTTCTTCACGGTCCCTGTCATACGCACACCTACAACACTGCAAAATCTCTCCAATGGCATGGTGAAGGGCATATCATAGATTTTAAAGGAGACAGTAGATTGATAGAGTGTGTTAGTAAATGAGAAGCTCTCAACAAAAGTTTTGGTGAGCATAGCGTATTGTGCACTCTCATCTTGCATATAAGAGGTCAAACCAACCCTCTCAATCAGTAGCAAGAAATCATCAAGAATACCTGCAGCTTGCAAGAAAGTAAAACAAGGAAAAGAAGATGGGTGAGCATCTCCATCATCCCTTTCACTGCCAATGCGTGTTGCAATGAGGTCTTCATTGTATGATGGTCTAGCTTGAGAGGCTGTTCTTGAGGGCCTCGACCTCCTAGGTGCATCACTCTCAAATATCTCTCCAAAAGTATGGTTGTTCATGCTTGGTATTCTGAAATTTAAACACCTATTAAACAAGTGAATGCAAAGTAAATATAATGAAGGATTCTACTCATAGGGACTTGCAAGAGGCCTAAACATGCATCAAAACTATATCTCTAAGCATCAAAAAAGCTTACAAGCTCTCATAACCAGTCACCTATAGCAGCAAAATACTCAACATATAATCCACTAAACATAAATCTACTTGGACAAGGGGAGGAGTCACATACCAAGGAACAATTGCTCCAAATTTCAGCAAGAAAGATGGGCTGAGCAAGGAGATCGAAGAAATCGAGAGCAACCACAGAAAGAACGCGATTTTGAGCTATAAACTGGAGCTTACTCGGGAGAGAGAAGAAAGTGTCAAGTGAGAGAGGTAGTGGGGGGCCAGGGGTGGCCCACACCAGGGCATGGCGCCACCTAGGGCTGGCCGCGCCACCACATGGTGTGCCTACCTAGTAGGCCCCCCTGGTACCTACCAGGTACTCCTCTGCCCCTTTTTTCACGTAAAAATTTAATATGAATTTTCTGGATTTTTTCTAGACACTTTATTTTTGGGCAATTTTCAGAAATAGAAGAATGATTTTTCTGACAGACTGATTTTTTTTTCTATTTTTGAAACATGATGCAAGGACAAAACAAGACTAGAACTACAGAAGTTCTAACATGCAAGCAACTAACAACACAAGGAAAACTAAACGAAAACAAAAACTAAGATGCAAAGGATAGAAATAAACGGAGATAATCATAATGAAAACATTGTTTTGTTCAATGGAATCCTTTTGTTAGCAAGGTTGATCAAGTCTTGCTACCAAAACAATTGCATATGAGACAAAACTTTGTACTCCACTAATGATTATGTTACCTCAACCTTGATAGCAATTGTCCCAATCATAATAGTTTCAAAATTTTCTCTTGGTATGGGACAATATATTTCTCCAACTTGAATGCCTTCAACATGTTCAATTGAATTCAAGCCATAAGTCCTTTCAATCTTCTTGGGGAAATAGACAGTATGTTCCTTGTCATTAACATTGAAGGTCACCTTTCCTTGATTACAATTAATAACAGCTCCTGCAGTATTAAAAAAAGGTCTCCCAAGAATAATAGACATATTATCATCTTCAGGCATTTCAAGCACAACAAAATTAGTTAATATCAAGAAATTGTGAGCCACCTGAACAGGTACATCCTCACATATACCCACATGAATGGTGGTAGATTTATCAGCCATTTGCAAAGATATATCAGTTGGTATCAAATTTTCAAGCTGAAGCCTCTTATAGAGAGAGAAAGGCATAACACTAACTCCAGCTCCCAAATCACACAAAGCAGTTCTAACATAACTGTTCTTAATAGAGCAAGGGATAGTTGGAATCCCTGGGTCTCCAAGTTTCTTAGGAACCTTACCATTGAAAGAATAATTAGCAAGCAAAGTAGAGATTTCTTCATTAGGGATCTTTCTTTTATTCGAGACAATATCCTTCATATACTTTGAGTAAGGAGGCAATTTAATAGCATCAGTCAAAGGAATTTGCAAGAATAAAGGCTTCATCCACTCACAAAACTTATTATAGTGTCCATCTTCCTTTGACTTGTGTTTCTTATCAGGGAAAGGCATGGGTTTTTGGACCCAAGGTTCTCTTTCACTACCATGTTTCTTAGCAATAAAATCCTCTTTGGTGTATTTAGTATTCTTAGTGTGGTTTTCAGGTTCTTCTTCAACTTTTTCTTCATTAGGAACTTCATTTTCTTCATTAACACTTTCAGTTTCAGCATCAGAGATAGATATACTATTAGGATCTATAGCAGGTTCAGAGGGTTCTACAATAGTTTTATGTTTCTTTTTTCCTTTTCTTACGAGTAGAACCACTATTTTCAGCTTGTTGAGAATCTTGCTCAATTCTTTTGGGATGCCCCTCAGGATATAGAGGATCCTGGGTAGTAGCACCACTTCTAGTTCTAATTTCATAAGCATGTTTTTCTTTAGCAGCATTAACTAGCAAGTCGTTTTGCACTTTAATGAGTTGATCTATTTGAGTTTGAACCATTTGAAAGTGTTTAACAATCATTTTAACATCATTAGAGGTTCTTTCCACAATATCTTTCAACTCAACAATAGCTCTAGTGTTTTCCATTAGATGATTTTGTACCCTTTTATTAAAGTTATCTTGCTTAACAATAAAGATATCAAATTCTTCTAACCATTGATCAGGAGGTTTCAAGTAAGGGATATCACCTTCATCAAAGTGTTGGAGGGAGTGTACCTCAATAGTGGATGAGTAGGGAATAGGCTTACATAATTCTTCTATAGGAGGTAAATTCCTGACATCTGCAGCTTTAATTCCCTTCTCCTTAAGACATTTCTTAGCTTCCTTCATCACTTCATCATTTAATTCAATAACTCCCCTCTTCTTTGATGTTGGAATAGGCACGGGAATAGATGGTTCAGGTACAATTACTTCAGGTATAGCTTGTTTAGGAGGAGTCCAATCTTCATAATTATTGCTTATTTTAGCCATTAATTCCTCAACTTCCTTTGGAGTCCTATTCCTGAAAACACAATCAGCACAACTATCTAGGTATGTCCTAGATTCCTCGGTTAGTCCATTATAAAATATATCAAGAAGCTCATTCTTAGGTAATGTACTTCCAGCCTGTGCATGAATCAAAGCACAAAACCTTGCCCAAGATTCAGGCAATACCTCTTTTTCTCCCTGTTTGAAATCAAAAAGTTCCTGCAAAATAGCATGTCTAGCACTAGGAGGAAAATATTTCTGCAGGAAAGTACTAATCAAGCACTCAGGGCTATCAATAGATCCAGGAGGTAAATTACTAAACCAAGTTTTAGCTTCTCCTTTCAGTGAAAAGGGGAAATCTTAGCAACAAAGTAAGTACGCATCTTAATATCATCAGAAAACAAGCCACTCATAGTATAAAGTTCATTCATATGTGCTACCGCACTTTCATTCTTAGTCCCACAAAAAGGTTCTTTCTCGACAATAGCTATGTAAGATAGATCAAGAGAGAAATCATAATCTTCATCTATAATGTTTATGGGAGAAGCAACAAACTTAGCACCAGGAGATAATTTGGGTCTAATAGTACGCCTCTCAAGGAGACTCTTAGCAGCGCTCCTATCATGGGTGTTCTTACATTCTTCAATAAACTCGTCAGTCATCTCAACATAATCTTCTTTAGTATCATAACTCTCACTAAACTCAGGTGAGCTAACAGGTGTGGTAGTGTCTTTATTAGGAGTTTCGGTATTTCCAGCTATAGTTCTAGAAATCGTAGCATCTAGGAAAGGACCTAATGAACCACTCTTATCAAGCATAGTAGAAGCAACATCATAAGCATCAGAAGTTTCAGATTCAGCAGTAGTGGCAGTGTGTGTAGCATGTGTATGTGGTGGTGTAAGGAACTTACTCAAAACATACGGTGAATCAAGAGCGGTAGAGGTGTTCAGAACAATACCTCTTCTTGTAGTGGATGGTAAAATAGGAACCTTGCCATCACGAGACTTACCCATGATGGATGGATAACAGCGAACAATAGAGAATCCAAGTGAACTTGATAAATAAAGCTATGCTCCCCGGCAACGGCGCCAGAAAATACTCTTGATGACCCACAAGTATAGGGGTGTATCGCAGTATTTTCGAGGGAAGTAAAACCCAATTTATTGATTCGACACAAGGGGAGCCAAATAATATTTATAAGCCTTAACAACTGAGTTGTCAATTCAGCTGCACCTGGAAACAATCTTGCTCACAACAGTTTATCAGTAGCAACAGTTTTGTAGTAGGAATATCAAAGTAGCAGCAGTAAACAATGGGATTCGAGTGCGGTAGGCATAGGGATGGATGGATGGGCGTTGCATGGACAAGACAATTCACATAGCAATCAAAACATATTGCAATTGTAGATAAATAAGATAAAGCACCCAAATACTAGACAATCCTAGGCATGTGTTCCATATATAGTCATACGTGCTCGTAATGAGAACTTGAACAACATCTTTTGTCCTGCCAGCCCGTTTGCAGCGGGGCCTCTAGGGAACTACTGGCAATTAAGGTGCTCCTTTTAATAGAGCACCGGAGCAAAGCATTAACACTCCGTGAACACACGTGATCCTCACATCAAAGCCTTTCCCTTCTGGTTATCCTGATTTCTGTCACTTCGGGGCCATAGGTTCCGGACAACAACGTGTGTATACAACTTGTAGATAAGACCAAAAACAATACTATCATAATGAATCAATAATATGTTCAGATTTGAAATCATGGCACTCGGGCCCTAGTGACAAGCATTAAGCACAACAAGTCGCAACAAAGTCATAAAGCACTAATAAAAGATACTAGGCACCATGCCCTAACAATCCGATGCCATTACATGAACGATCTCATCCAATCCCTACCATTCCCATAGCCTATAGCGGGGGATTACTCACTCATAGATGGAGGAAACATGGATGGTCGATGGAGATGATGGTGGAGATCGATGGAGATGGCTCCGGGGGCACTTCCCCGTCCCGGCAGGGTGCCGGAACAGAGACTTTTTATCCCCCGAATCTCCACTTCGGTGGTGGCGGCGCAGCGGAACTTTTCGTGGAAAAACGTCGAACCCCCGAACTTTTTAGGTCAGAAGGCTCCTTATAGGCGAAGAGAGAGGCCGAGGGGGTGCCTGGGAGGCCCACACCACCCCCTGGCACGGCCTAGCCTGGCCCGCGCCACCAGGTGGTGTGGCCACCCCAGGGCTCTTCTCCGTCTCGTATTCTGGCTCCTGAAGTCTTCGGGTGAAATAGGATTTTTGGCGTATTTTCCGGGATTTTTCCTCATAGTTGATTTTCTGCACAAAAAGTAGACATCAAGGCAATTCTGTTGAAAACAGCGCCAGTTCGCATTAGTTGCATCCAAATCACATAAGTATAGAGGAGAAACAATAGCAAAAGTGTTCGGAAAAGTAGATACGTTTTGGACGTATCAACGGGTAGAACACACGAGATGTAGCGTGTGGGCGTTGATCTTTTAGTTGTTACCCTCGCACGTGTACTTGTGTATACCGCAGTAATGCTTGATGAAACGGTCCCCAATCTTTTTGACATTTGGAATTGTATAGTATGGGCATGTGCGTGAGAGAGAACCAGTGAGGGGGAGAGAGTGGTTATTCCCCCAAATTTGTTGCAAATGGTCCTATTCCTTTCTAAGCAGTAGCACCATGGAAAGATCTTAGAGCATCTTCAATAGACGTGCTAAAACACATCGGCGAGGTAAAGGCCACAGATTTTAGCGCATGGGAGGTAGATTTGCGCGCTTAACAAGTGCTAGATAATGCGGTGCGTGCAGCATTTTGTGTTATCACGAGCGATATATTTGCCGCTCAGGCTGCATCGGGCTGGAAAAGTCGATGATGCACGCGAAGCCCAACTATCGCCATGAAAAATCCGAATGCGGGCGCCGTCGGTGGCTCCAATTCCTCCACCCACTCTGGCGACATTTCCGCACCGCCGACGCTCACCGCACTGAATCTACCAGCGCCACTCGTCCCTTTTCAAGAGTTTTTGGCATTGCTGCCGCAGTATATCGGGTCCTCGTCCGCCACCGCCGCTCCCTAGTTCCCGCCACCGCCACCGCTCTCATGCAGTGATTCGAGGTCCTGTGAGCACCTCCACCCGTCGCCGCCAGCGCTCCGCGCGCCCGACGACCAACGCCCGACAGCTAAGCGCACGCGAAGGTTCTTCAACAAGTCGTGTGCAAGGCATGTCGCCGCCGAATCGCTTTTTCTCCAAACATAGGGGTTCTTCGTTGGTTAAGTTCGATTTATGCTTGTAGATGAGTTCCATGTACGATTCGTCCGATGAAGAATCTAACCTTGAAGAACATGAGAATTTGGTCATGCTCTTGGCTATGCGCCCGAACAAGGGGCCAGAACACAGTGGTTTGGTTTTCGGTTGACAGAAGTGGTGGAGATGGAATGGGCAACAAAACAATTAGCTCACCTTACTTATATGTTTATTGTACTGTTTATGAACTATTTATTGTATTATTGATGAACAAATTATTGTATTGGTGTGAATTACTATTTGTTTGTGTTGTAATAATAATTAAATTATTAATTATTGATTTATTTGTGTGTGTTTGACCTTTTTTATTCTACACGTGTGTGTTTCGTGTTTGTACTCAGCGTTTGGTGGAGCGCTAGCTGCTGCGCGCAGCATTTTAGAGCGTCCGGGGAATAGCCACATGGCCGTACACGCTAAAGTACAAAACCGATGTTGCAAACCAATTTTAGAGTGCCGAATTTTGCGGCGACAGTTTTGGAGATGCTCTTACTAAACGCTGATTTGAATCACGGCGGTATGTTAGACCACCGGTATCACGCTGATTTGAATTTTGCGGCGACAGTTTTGGAGATGCTCTTACTTAACTGTAGTAGCATGCCCACAAAGTAGTAGTACTTCCTCCGATTCAAATTAATGTTCTCGCATTTGTCTAGATTTAGATATATCTAGTAGAAAATGTAACTAGATACATTCAAATCTAGACAAATCTGAGAATATTAATTTGGATCAGAGGGAGCAGTGAATATTAATTTGGATCAGAGGGAGCATTACTTTTACACGAAGTAGCTCCTGATATGCAAATTTCAATATATCTGCGGGAACCATAGAGAGAATTAGGGCATCTCCACCGGGCGAAACGGTCCGTTTGGATCGGCCCGCGGTCACTCTGGGGTCGCAGTCTGACTTGTAGGTCAACGGCGCCTAGCGGCGCGACCCAAATGTCCGCGCTTGGCTAGACCACATTGTTTTTTTAATTCAAACCGCAACGATTCGCGCGTAAAATAAACCGGCGAAGTTCATACATAATTATACAAAATATATTACATTTAAAAACATAAAAAATGGGGAAAAACTGGCCGTAGCCCTAGCCCTAGCTACTGACGATCTCCCCGTCGCAGCCGTCGCCGCCCCGTCCATCTATGGATCGAGGTCGATGTACTCCGGCGGCGTTCAGAGGTGTGGCAGCGGCAGACCCGGAGCTAGCGCCGACGCAGGTGCAGGAGGTGCCGGGTGGTAGATGACCTGGCCTGGCCACGCCGGCCACGTGTCCGTTTCCGCCAGATCGGGCGGAGCATACCACCCCGGCGCGGGTGGGGCGGACCACTCCGCCGCGGGCGGAGCAGCCCGCCCCCGTAGGTGCTGCGGTGGGGGAGGTGGCGGTGGCAGCGGTTGTCCGACGTTCACCTGCGCCACCAGGACAATGAGCTGGACGGCCTCCTGGTAGCCGTCCCACATGCGGTCCTCCTCCCTCGCGCTGGTCGCGATGGCCTGCTCGAGGAAGGCGTCCTCGTCGTAGCCCCGCGCTAGGACCTCCTAGTACTCCGGGGGCAGGTGCATGGCGGCGGATGCGGAGGACGACCCCTCCGTCTCCTCGATGATGATGTCGTCGTCGCCGTCGCCGCCGAGGTAGGCATCAGAGTGGTTGACGATGCCGTCGGAGGCGGTCTCGATGGCGGGGAGATCACGGGGGCCCCACGGGTCGAACTCTTCGCGGTTGGTGCTGAGGTGGCGCACCGTGTGCTCCCAGTCCAGGAACTCCCTCCAGAACGTCGGGTTGTGGTACACGCGGTCGTATCGGAAGACCGACGGGAGCTTGCGGATGCAGTGGGCCATCTCCGCCTCCAGCGCCTTGTCGTCCTTCAACAAGGGTGGCACCGGCACCCACGCCTGGTTGAGGTGCCAGTCCATGGGGAGGGAGACATCATGATGGGCGATGCCTCTCCCTTCCCTCCACCGCTGCTCGCACTCCGCCACGCGAAAGTAGCGGCGGTCGCGGGCTGGCTCCGCCTCCTCCCGGCGCGCGGTGGGGACGCCGACGAAGTCCTGCGCCCGGGACGGCGGTGGCAGGACCCCCCGACGAAAGGCCGGCATGCCGCTCGCCTGACGGCGCCGGCCGCTCGAGCCGGATCCGCTGTCTTTGTGGTCGTTCTTCGATTTATTGAACCACCCCGGCTTCTTCATCGCTGGCGGGGGCGGTGGTGGTGGCAGTGGCGGCTAGTTTGCTTAGTGGATCCAGTGATGGTGATGGTGAGAGGAGGGGAGGTTTGTGACACCGACGGTCGCAAGGGCTAGCTTAAGTAGCCCCTGCCGGTGGGAGCGCGTGCAGGTTCTCGCCTTTTGCCATCAATGCCGGCGCAGGAACTCATGCGAGGCCCCGTCCTGTCGTCATTGATAGCGAAGGCTGCTGTGGTTGCCTCTGACTCAGTGCCGCCGTTCAGTCTGCCGCCCGCGTCTCTAAATCGGTGCCGCAGTTGCGTCTGAATCGGTACCGCGGTTGCGTCTGACTCGCTATGGATGCTGACGGGTGAGCCAGTAGCACATGCGGGGGAGGACACGCCCGCGACCCGCCCTTGTCCGGGCCGACGGAACAGTCACACAAATTAGGTGCACCGATGTATCGAGCCGGATGGGTCCTCCCGCTGGGAAACTGCGCACGTCTCGCATGTCCGCGCGGACGCGTTCGTACGCGTCCGAACAGGTTGGATCGGCCTGATAAAGATGTCCTTAAAGTCCAAATTGTTTATTCATTCGAGGCTTTTATCTCGGGACAAGATTTGGCAGCCGGATGGTTGCCACTTTCCCTACCGTCCCTTTTCATTCAGCAAGCGTGCGTGCATTTGTATTCCCCCAACTCCACCAATTGCCCCCCACCGTCGCTTTTTACGGAACCAAAAGTAAACCATTTGGCCTTAGAAAAAGCAAAACAATGTGCGTATGTCATTATTCAAATTAATTGGTATTTGGGGCCGTCGAATTCTGCAGTATAGAGGCTGGAACTTGTCTACGTATATATGTGTCATTTTTTTCCGAAATAGAGGCAGCACCCTGGTCTCTACATCAAAGTGGTGCATACGTACCACTTATTTTATTGCAAAATAAAAAAATCTCATGGAGTGCTACAAGAGGTCAAATCTGAAACAAAAAACGGATACAGATCATCCAAAAGGAAGGAGAAACAAGCATAAGCTAAATCTAAAGCATCATGAGATGATTCTAAGATCACATCGCCACCCACTTTGGCTGAAAAGGCCCGTGTAACCTTCTCCAGAAAATAAACCTGTCTGTCATCCGCAGGCTACAGGAGCGACCAAGTACGGATCCAGTGGGCGCCATAAGAATAACCTGCAAGAAAGATATAGATCGATTGTTGCTAAAGATAAAATCATTCCGGGCATTCCAAATTGCCCAAACAACGGCACAAGCTCCCACCCTAATATTAATTTTTTCCTTCTTGGGGATACCTTTGAGCCAATTCCCAAAAAGATTAGTTATACTAGAAGATGGAGATAGATTTATATATATAAAATGAAACAGCGCTAGGAGAAATTAGGCACTTTTTTATATAGTAGAAGCGGGTCGGCGTGAGAATTTCGAAAATTCGTCTCTGACAGGGATCGAACTCTGGTCGCTGGGTTATAGTCATGTGAATAAAACGTCAGATGATTTTAGCAAACGGACAATCAACGAAAAGATGTTGTATATATATGTCATTATGTTATACACTAATGCATAACATCACTCATGGGACTCGTGGGAGAAGGCGCTGGAATGTACGAAATGTCTTATACTACCTCCTGAGCGTTTGATAATCAGCATTAGAAGATACAACACATGGTTCCTATTCAGACTCTTATCTCTGCTTTATAATAGGAATTGCCGATCTTGTGATCTTGGACAACGAAGGCATGCTACGCCAGGTCACCTTCTAGGACTGGTGGCATGATATGATGAGGTGGCTGTGGAATTCTCGTTACACTGACCCAATTCAGAAACTTCCTCGATTGCAAAAATTATAGGATTTCGAAGAGCAACCTACGTAGATTCCTAGTATTAAACAAAACAAGAAACTTCCTCGATGAGAAGAGCACATAAATCGATTGAAAATTGCATGTATGTTTGCTCATCTCCAACTCGGTTTTGCTCATGCCACGCGAAGTACAAATCGTTGTCCTCGTCCTCATCCCATGACCGCTGAATCCTACGAAATCAAATGGCATGCACTTGCTTCATCGGAAGAAATAGTGAAGCTTTCACTAAAAGCAAACAAAAAAAGAAGATGAACACACCTTGGTGGTGCCGGATCTAGTGGTGCCGGTGGAGGTGTCGGGGGAGGTGTCGGTGCAGGTGCTGTTGGCACCGCCGGAGCAGGTGTGGTTACCCGCATGAGGTGCTCCACCCATGCTGGAGGTACCGGGGATCCGGCGAGGTCCTCAAGCGAATCCGGCGAGTTGCTCTAGGGCGTGGAGGAAGAAGCCATGCCGGAGGTGTGGCTGCACGAATCCAACGGAAGCTCGACGAATGCCCAGCCGCGAGGACTCGATTCCTTCGAAGGCGGTGGCGGATTTGTGATGGTGATTGCGGCTCCTGATTCCGGTGAAATAGGGGGTCGCCAGGTCAGGGAAGAATGTGGGAGGGTGGGGGAGCCTACTACGGGTCGGGGCGGCCGGATCTGGTCGATGTACTCGTCGGCGACGGATTTGCAATGGCGGGGCGAGTGTTGGAGGCCGAAGTGGAGGAGTAAAAATATAGTCTAGCGTCCGCGGTCGGCCATATTTAGGGGTCGCGGAGGGGCTGGACTAAAATTATTCTCCGCTAACAACCGCTTGGGGATCGGTTCGGTGCGTCCCTGGGCATTAGCGGCCAAAAAAGTCCTCTAAAGACCGAAAGGGGATTGGTTAGAGTTGCTCTTACGTCGCAGTTAGCTCTCTGCCTTGCTAAATTTGCGGCTTAGACTTCTCAACACGACGGAACCTGTCCTGCAGTGTGCTAGATAGGGTGCTTGTCTCTCCGAAGTGGGAGGTGTAGTTCCCACTCTCGACCCTGGTGGCCGAAACCAGGATTGGTTCGGACCACACCCCGCTACTCCTAAGCACTGGGGAGGAAGTTGTTTCTAAGAACACACGGTTTTTCTTTGAAACTAGCTAGCTAGGAAGGGTTGGTTTTAGAGAGCTAGTGCTCTGCTGGTGGATGGACATCAGTGGGAACCAATCACGCTGTAGGGGTGTCATGTTGATATGTGGCGTGATATTTTGTCAGGTTTGCGCCAGAGTCCGAGAGGCTAGAGCGCCAATCTAGGAAAACAAAGTTGTCTGGAGAAGGAGAAACTCCTTCAAATCCAAAGGCTCGACTCTCTAGCTGACGGCCTGGGGCTGGATCGGGACAATTGGGCCCTTTTCTACCATCTGGAGGATCAGTTGGTATCTATTTTGAGCAAGGAGGAGGAATACTAGAAGCAGTGGGGCAGATAAAATTGGATTTTGTATGGCGATGCCAATACTAAATATTTCCATGCGATAGCGAATGGGAGACGTCGTAAGTGTATGATCGTCGGCCTGGTTGATGGGAATTGCAGAATCTCGGTCAAGGTGGATATTTAGGAACACATATATAGCTTCTATCGGGCGTTGATGGGATCGGAGGAGCAAAAACCAATTGCGCTCTCCTCGCTGGCATGGCCCCCTAGCGCGATGGTTTCGGACAGTGAGAACCAAGCGCTCCTTAGAGCCTTTTTTGTAGAGGAGCTGGAATTAGTAATCCGGGATACCAAGTCTGACACGGCTCTGGGTCCAGATGGTTCCCGGTGGCTTTCTTCAAGCACTTCTCGCCTGAGGTAAAAGGGCATGTGCTGCAGATTCTTAACGGCTTTGCTCTAGGTACCGTGGACATAGATAGGCTTAATTTTGGGATATCCTTTCACTGATTCCTAAAGTCCTAGGTGCCGACAACATCAAGTAGTTTCGGCCAATTGCACTTATCAATGTTATCTTCAAACTTTTGGTGAAGGCGTATGCGATGAGACTATCGCCGGTAGCGTATCGTGTGATTGCCTCCTCCCAAACTGCCTTTATCAAAGGAAGATACATACAAGATGGCGCCCTTTCTTTACATGAGATTATCCATGAGCTGAAATTCAAGAAGTTTCTAGCGGTTCTGCTGAAGCTATATTTCGAGAAAGCATACTACAGAGTCAGCTAGAATTTCCTAAGAGAAGTCCTTCATAGAAAAGGCTTTGCGGGAGCCATGGTTCACATATTTATGCAACTGGTGTGTGGAGGGCAGACTACGATTTCCATCAATGGGGAGCTTGGCCCCTATTTTAGAAACAAGCGAGGGGTCTGCCAGGGAGACCCTCTCTCACCGTTGCTCTTTAACTTCATTGCGGATGGCCTCAACCTGATCCTATTCAAAGCTGGCCAAGCTGGCCACATCGAGGACGTGGTCTCTCATCTGATCCCAAGTGGGATCACACATTTGCAGTATGCCGACGACATTGTGATCCTCATCCAGCTCTCAGGCCTGGGGGTGGCTAATCTCAAATTTCTCCTCATTTGTTTTGAGCTTCTCTCGGGCCTCAAAATTAACTTTCACAAGAGTGAGGTCATAGTAATGGGAGGGGGTGAAGGGGAACAGGCCAGTGTGGCCAATATCCTTAACTGTATTGAAGGAGCCTTCCCTTTCACCTACCTAGGCTTTCCTATGAGTGATAGGAAGCTCACCATCAATGACATGTAACAACTGGTGCAAAATGTTGTCAAAAGAGTGGAATCGTGGCAGGGTAGGTTCCTCTCTTCAGCAGCGGGGCTTACGCTAATTGACGCGTGTCTTTCTAGTTTATCCTCGTACATCATGAGCCTTTTTATGCTAGCTGATGGTACGCATGAAGGTTTTAATACTCATAGAAGCAGGTTTTTTTGGGAAGGTTAGGGCAACAAAAAAAAGTACCACATGGTCAGTTGGCATGATATTTGCAAACTGAAAGATCAAGGCGGATTGGGAGTTCAGAACACTAAGAAGATGAATATAGCTCTGCTCCTGAAACGGATACGGAGAATATACTCTGATCAGGACAATAACCTGCTCGGGTTGCGGCTTCTCAGAGCTAAGTACCCTATGCAGAATCTGTCTGAGACCAACCCAGCGGGAGGTTCACAATTTTGGCATGGGATTCACAAAGTCAAGGAGGTTTTTAAACTGGGAGCATGTTTCGAGCCTGTGTGGACTCGAAGTTATATTCTCGATGGACTTGTGGGCCGGAGAGGAACTGCTATGTGTCAGATATGCCCGCTTGTTCGCCATATGCGACGACTCGGGCTTGCTGATCTCTCACACACGTGACGATACAAGTTGGGCCCCTAGATTTAGACGCTCCTTTGGCTCCGAGGAGATGGAACAGTGGAACCTGTTGACATTAGAGATCAACGAGATGGTCCCAAGTGGGGAAAGGGACCTGGTGTCCTGGCACCTGGAGCCCTCTGGGCGTTTCTCTACGAGATCCCTTTACCTAGAGCTGTCGAAGGGCTAGGAGGTCAAGATTTGGGAGCACATATGGAAGCTAAAGATCCTGAAAAAGTTCAAGATATTTTTATGGCAGCTTATCAGAGGCAGGCTTCCGTTGAATGACCAGATTCTTAAGCAGAATGGTCTGTCAAATGGGAAGTGCTCCCTGTGTGGTGTGGAAGAAAATGTGGAGCACATCTTTTTCCGGTGTGTGCTCGCTAGATTTGCCTGGAGTGGCACCCGAGCGATGTTTGGTACTGGGTGGAACCCTAATAACCGCAGGGAGTGTTCCTCATCGTTGCTGGATGTGGGGGGTCAGCTAAGAATGCTTTGTGCATCTTTTTTGCTGCTCAATGCTGGGCACTTTGGACCATCTGTAACAAATTTACTATTGAGGCTAAATTCCCTAGACAACCTGCTAATGTTCTGTTTAAAACTCTTCTTTCCATGCATCTTTGGCGCTCTCTTCAAAAGGACATCGGGTTGCGACTGCTGGAGGAGATGGTCGCGATGCTTAAGCAAATCTTCACCGATACCTACGATCCTCCTACGATGAGGCCTCAGCAACATGCGCCTATATCGATGACCTAATTATCTGGCCTGCGCGCTCTAATTTTTGTACTCCCCCAGTACTCATGCTATGTTTTGTGGTGTGGTCCTTGGAGACACTGACGAGCATGCTAGGGTAGCTGCCTGTCGTTCCGACCTTTGGGTCATGTGTGTTGGCTGCTACCTATAAACGTGGGTTGTTTCTCAGCCATTTGGTTTTATTAATTTAAAGCCGGGTCGTGGTGATTTCAATCTAAAAAAACAAGTGGTGTAAGTTTGTTTACTCACAAAAACAACGATAGATATAAATTCCCGAGAAACTGCGGTTCAATTCTTTTCGGCTTTTACCATGTAAGTAAGGCATGATGGAGAGACTAAGTTGATTTAACGCGCTAAGGTGAAGCATGAACAAGAAGGTGGACATGATACGAAATATTTCCACCTTATTGCAAATAGAAAACATAATAAGAATGAAAGGATCTTACAATTAGAGCAAGACGAGGGAACTATAATTGAGGTATTAGCAGAAAAAATTGGAACTCTTCACCACGGAGTATTATAAGAAAATATTTGGAGCACCGGTTCTGGATCTTTTCTCTCTAGGAGAGGAGTTTGTTCATGATATACTTCAGTTATTCTCGGTGGAAAATGAGCCTTGATGGCTACTTTTCTCGGAGGCGGAAGTGTTTGAAGCTATAGCTAAATAGAATTAAATAAGCTCCTAGACCAAATGGGTTTTCGGTGAAGTTTACAATCTTTCTAGAATGTTATAAAACCAGACATCGCAATGTTTGCTTAGTTACAGTCTAGGGGACTGCCTTCGTTCAAGCTTAACCAATGCCATTACAGTGCCATTACGCTTCTTCCTAAAAACAGGATGTCTCTAGAATTGAGCAATATAGTACAATTTGTTTGTTGGATGTGAGTTACAAACTATTCATAAAAGTTGGTACGAGTCACTGGTATTGTAGAACGAGTTGTGCGTCCAACTTAGTCAAAATTTATGTTGAGGAGAAATATTCTAGAGGGACTTGACATTCTCCATGAAATTATACATGAGTTGCACATGAAAAAATAGATGACGTCTTCTTTAAGATTGATTTTGATAAATCCTATGATAAAGTTAAGTGGTGTTTTCTTCAACAAGCATTACACACGAAGGGGTTTGCATCTAAGTGGTGTGACTACATTGTGAGGCTTGTGCCGAGGGATTAGGGTTAATGATGACATTGACCACTTCTTCCATAGGATGAATGGGTTGAGACAGGGAGATCGGTTCCCTCCTATGCTTTTTAATATTGTGTCTGATTTGTTGGCAATCCTTATAGCCAGGGGTAAATAAGATGTTCAAGTAGGTGGTCTCATATCGTGGATGGGGAGTGTCCATCCTACAATACTCTGATGACACTAATATTTTCATGGAGCATGCCTTACGGAAAGGTGTGAACATGAAATTAATTTTGTGTATTGTCCAATAGCTCTTCGAGTTTAAGCTTAGATTTTATAAACATGAAATATATTGTTATGGTTCTCTCCCTTTTACGTTGCCGAATAAAGAACGCAAACTCGTTGAATACCTCTTGGAGAGAAAAATGACATCCTGGTTAGCAAAGATGCTCTCATAGGGGGGTCGTCTGGTTCTAGCCAATTCGGTTTTAACTAGCATATCGATGTTCATGTTATATGTTCAAGGGGTACGAAAAAAATACTAGATTTATATTGCTCATTTTATTTTGGCAAAGTGAACAAATAAAAAATCATCCGAAATAGAATATTATTTGTTGATCGAAAGAGAGGAGGGTCGGGTATAGAGGTACTTGAAATAAAAAAATATTTACTTAGCAAATGGTTACTTAAGATTCTTCACAAGAATGGAGTGTGGCAGGAGCTGCTAAATGCTTTCGTGACAAACTATATCTCAAGTACAAGCCAAATCTATAGACTCTCCTTTTTGAAAGAGGCTCATAGGAGTTGAAAAAGAGTTCTCCGACCGAGTCTCATTTGTCATTGGTGATGGGACGAGTACTCGATCCTAGGAGGATACTTGGATAGTCATAACCCTTTTATCATCTTAATATCCATCCATTTATAATATTGCGCGACATAAAATATTTTGGCTTTAAATGTGTTATATCAAACTCCTCTAGATGTTGAGTTTAGACAGACTTTAAGTGGACAACATGTCTAAATCTTGTAGGGAGATTAATGTGGGTTACCCTTTTAGATGAACCTGACAGTTTCACATGGGATTTAATCACTACAAAAATGTTTTCAGTCAAATCTATGTATACAGATTTTATGAATGGTCATACAAGATCTTTGCGTAAATACATGTAGAAGTCAAAAGTTCCACTAAAAATAAAGGTTATTATGTGGTTCTTGAATAAAACATCTTTCTTACCAATGACAGACTAAGAAAAATGTGATAGAATTAGTGTACAAAATGTGTCTTTTGTGACTCGAGACTACAAGCATTTATTTATCTTTTGTCCTCTCGTTCGCTTAATTTAGAGAGTTGTTCATTTTACCTTTACCGTATCACCAACAACTACTATTACAATTATGTTTTGGAACTGGTTAAATGGGATAGATAACAAACAAATGGTGCATGGTGGTGGAGGGGGTAAGGACGGTGCAAGCTTGCACGCTGACGGTGACGGTTGTCAAAATGTAGCAGGCGCAGCGGCCACGATGCATTAGCAAGGCGACATGACTGATTTGGGCCTAAGGACCTCGGTCCTGTTGGTTCTTGTGTCGCCTACCTTTGTCCAATCTGTCGGTCTTACGGTATGATGGTAGTCGTGGCATGGACTCGAGTTCGTGGATATCCAGGCGGTCTTGTTCTTTTGATCACTTGGATGGCAAGGTGCAGACAACGGGAGACCTTAGTGGTTGCGGCGCTTCGGCTGCGACATGTCCCAGATCATGCTCTAAAGATTGTGCTTGGGGACAACATGCGTTCCGATAGCGAGCGTGTGCGTAGGTTTATCCGGCGAAAGCCTTGCGTTTTGACACCGACGGCGGCGATGCCTACATGTGTTGTAAACCTCCTGGGGCGTTGTTGTGGGTATCTGTGCGAGGGATCTAGGTGAAAAATCTTGACTGTCGGTCTTGTTGACGGCGGCGCCTTGCCTAGTTATCCTCTTGAAGACAGTTGTCGTCGAGCTATTTTCACCTCGGTCTCGATAAGATGTCCCGTTGACAAGTCTTGGCGTTTCATGATATTTGTTGTTTATGTTCTATCTGTTGTGTAAGTGAGTTTCCTCATTACCTTGTATCAATTTGGACGTGTGTGTCTTTATTTATAATATGGGACGAAAGCATCTTTGGAGAAAAAACTCATAGAAGTGTAAGTGTTTGCGCTAATTTTTTTTGGCAATTTTCGAATTATAAAATTGATGTTGTTTGTAGTAGGCATGGATCTATTAAATTTTTGTGGGTTATCTCTCGAAATAGGCTTTCACGCCGCTTTATAAATAAAGCAACCAGCCATACAAAGTTATAAGGTTCGAACAAAATGAAACAGAGTCTGCTAGGTAAACAACAACACAAGTAAGCCCAAACGAAAGGAGGGCAAAAGACAAACTCTCAAAGGCTAAGACACTGAAAAAGGAGCATGAGGCGCTTAGCTGGACGCAACGGAGATCCATCAAGCCGCCTCCAGCAGGAGTCGAAGGAGACCGTCCATTTGTGCCTTATCCTGCTGCCTACATAGCGGGTACCAGAGCTACAAAAAGTCAGGAATATGAACACCAAGCCAGAAGCAAGTTGGTGAAGAATCTTCTCGATAACCAGCGTGTGGTGCATAGGGACCAGACAACGCGGCAAACACTAGTGAGAAAAGGCGATAGCCCTTTCTAGCATGGTTTGCTCGGGTCTCTAGGAATTCACCGAGATCATGGACGTGCCAATTTGGACCAGTGCTTCTCTAGTAAAGTTCCATAGAAATCGAGTCGCGGGACAAGTAAACCTTATGTGGGTTCCCGATTCTGGGATCCCACATAATGGATATAACCCATCGCCCGCCCATGTCGTTTCGCCATTTCTACCCTTGAAGGGAGGCAGTCACATAGCGGTTGCCATAAAAATATCTTTGTCTTCAGGAAAATAGGGGTCTTCCAAAAAGATTTGGTCGAAGGTAAAGTCGGTCTTCTGAAAAGGGATTGGTATGCGGAGCTAACCATGAAGCTCCCCGACGAGGTTAAGCGCCAAGACATGGTATCTGCTACATCAGACAGAGCATTTGGCAATGCCGCCCTAAGTTCTAACTCTGTTTTGGTTTCTGCCGGACCAAAGGTTCTACGGAATGACCAAAGGTTCTACGGAATGAGATGTTCCATGTCTTCAGCTAGACCGCGGCGGCTACCCTAAGCAATGGTTCGGAGCAAATTGCAAATAGGCTTAGGATACACCTCCCGCAGGAGGCGTTCCCTTAGCCATGAGCCCAAGCAAAACATGGTACCTTCTCTATTTCCCGTGGGTTATCTATAGAGATACATACTGAATTCACATTTGGTCTTCGTTTTTAAGCGAAGAGTGGTATGACTTCCGGGCGCAATCGATAGATTTGGGTACATGTTGAGGTGATCGTACGCAGCCTAGCACTCCCATCTCGATCATAGCTAGACACAGATGATGCGGCACTCATCACGGGCCCAAGCCAAAGGAATCATAGTCGGCGTGTGCTTTACACCTGTGCTGCATGAACAGAAGAGACAGCACAAGCCCCAATCACTGCATATCCATGGGTTATTCTGATGAGTAGCAATCGAGATCTAGTCATGGGTTGTGATTCCATTCCACGCAACGCAAGTGCATGCGGCGCGTTTAGAATAAGGAAATACGCCATGTTCCCGTCCCTCGCGCGGAGTGGGCGGCGCACATGCGCGCGTGCAACCCCGTCGCGTCGCGGCGCACCTCGTGCCTACTGTACATGGTTGCGGCGGCTATCGTCGGCCGGGTGGAGAGGCTCTGACTTCTCTGTTGTCCTCTCTCTCTCTCTCCCTTCCTCTCCGTGATCGGCCTCGTGCCCGTCCGTAGTTCCTTCGTTTCAGGTGCGTGGATCACGAGAATGAGGATCTCTGAGCTGGTGTCATTCCGTTTCCCGTTGCTTAAAAACGAGAATGAAATGTCCTCGTGACCCGTGAGGACAAGATGATCTCTGAACTAAAGGTCTTGCTTCCCTCCGTATCAATATAGAAAAATAGATGATCTATTTTAAGACGGAGAAAGTAGATTTTGTTTATTTCTCTCGTATTTTACCCCGAGTGGTTTGGGGTTGGAAAGAGATTTCATGAATCCCCCTCTCTCTCTTCGGCGTTCCTTCATTTTTCAAATTTAAAAGAGCAATCTGTTATTTTATAATTAATTAATCTAATCTCCTATTAATTATATTGATTACTTAGATCTAAACTTAAAACCGTATTATCCATGTGTATACACACGTATTTCTATATGGAGATCGATCTAGCTACCCGCTTCGTTCTTGACACAATAAGCGTCCTGTTAGACGCAAGTGAGGACGAAGACATCGCTGCCGCGAGACGCTAAGTACTGAATTCACCATTCGTCGCTAGCTCAATTACAAATCGTTGCGCGTACAATTAGAGTATCGAATTCGCGTTGACCAATACCTCTGATAACAACGACGGTTGATACTGTTAGAATACAACTCTTGTTAGGTTTAAGAGTCCTAGTCGGTTTATTATAGGGCTAGGCCGGTGCACTTAGACCCTCGTATATACCTCTTGTAATTGCCACAATATTGTCATCGATTATTATTCTATACAATTCTACATGGTATCAGACTTCCGATCCCAGGGTATGGCTCACCCGCCGACCCCGCAGCCGCCGCCCGGCTACTTCGAGCGGAGCGCCGCCATCGTCGCCGCCAAGGTCGCCGCGGCCACGACCCCCTCCACCTCTACCTCTACTTTAGCTCTACCTCCACCAATAGCCCCTTCAGTCTCCTTCACTGACACCATATCTGATATTAGGCCCTACATACCCGTAACCCTAGACATCGCTGCTCACAACTACTACCATTGGCATCACCTCTTTGACGTCCACCTCGGGCGATGCAACCTCCGCTCTCACGTCGCCAACGACGCTCGCCCTCAACCTCACGATCCGCAATGGGTCAAGGATGATCTCGCCATTATTCAATGGATCTACATGCGAGTCTCCATAGAAATCTTCAATCTCGTACACCGTGATGGTGCCTCCGCCGCCGATCTGTGGGTAGCTCTTTGTCAGCTCTTCCAGGACAACGTCGACGCTCGCGCCAACAATCTCCACACTGAGCTTCAGAACACGGTGCAAGGTGATGCACCCGTCGACGTCTACTGCCAGCGCCTTAAGGCGATCGTGGATGAACTCCGTGAACTCGGTGATCCGATCTACAATCGGCAGCTCATCAACATCCTCCTCATCGGCCTTAGCGAGCGGTTCGAGAAACAGGCCTCCTTCATCCCTATGATGCGTCCGCGCCCCTCCTTCGCCGAGGTTCGCTCGATGCTGCAATGGGCCGATCATGCCCAAACCAACAAGGATTCCCATCCTCAGGTCTTCACTGCTGCTCCTCGACCTCCTGCACCACCGCCGCCACCGCCACCTCCTCCAATGGCTCCTCCTCAACCATCGGGCTGGCATCGCCAAGTCCCAACTATAGGGGTCGAAACCCTAAACCGCCGCAATTTCGTACGGCGCCTGCTCCTCCTCCGCCCTCGGCTTCGGCTTCACCGTCTGCACCACTGACCGCATCACTGCCACCCCCGACTAGCGTCCTTCTCCTGATCCGTGGACCGGGCTAGTCCAGATGTGGCCTATGCCCTGGTCTGTCCCGACGCCCTATGGTGCCCCGCCTGCCTACACTTGTGGCTGGCTACCCGGTGCCCGCTCTCACACCGGCGCTCCCGTACCCGTGCCACGACAGCCGACGGCCGCGTACTACTTATGCTTCATATGGCGCTACTGCAGGGGTTCCGCATATGAAAAGAATAATTTTTTACCCTACCCCCTGAACCCCTGATGTTGCCAGGACCTATCTATTAGTAATGAAGTAACGGGAGAGGATTTTCGGGAACTTACCCTTGAAGACCAAAAAGCGTTGTCAATGCTCAGGAGAGCGTGGTTGATGTAGACGAGCCGAAGCCGACCTCAAGGTCGTGATGAAGTCCTTGCGCTCCTGCGGCTCCAACGACTTGAGTGCCTCAAGTGTGACACCTCGCGGGGAGTTACACACATCCGGTGCCTGATGATGACTCTCGCTTCCCCGATCCAGCAGCAGTTGTGGAAGTAGAGCTCCTGGATCCGAATCCTGCAGCGCGACGGCGCTCCGCGGTGAAGATGTCTCTCGTTCGCGCATTCCGAACTTGGGACCACGATCACGAGAGATAGAGAGAGAGAGAGAGAGAGAGAGAGAGAGAGAGAGAAAATCAATTGGAGGTCTCCCCAAAAGTGAGGAAACCTTAATTGAATATTGTGTGTATTTATCTGGTCAAATACCCCCACTATATATAGGGGGGAGGTACTACCTCCCTCAAAGTCTCGGGGTGGGACTAAAGGAGGGGAAGAGGTGGGGAGGCGCGCCGGCCAGCCCCACCCATGGTCCCCACGTGGGGCAGGCCCACTAGGGCCGCCCGCCACCCCCTAGGCCTCTCCTAGGGGTGTGGTCCCCTCTTGGGCCCTTTCCCCTCCGGGAATTGGCCCATTAAGCCATTTGACCATTTAATTGATTTTCTCTTTTATTAAATAATTATGAATAAATGATTAAATCAATATTTAACATTCATTCACATATTATTCAATTTCTGTGGCTATGGAACACCTTCCACCTCCACTCCGGACATCCTCCAGACTTACCAAAACCCTTCCGGTTTTCTCTCTACTATTCTTCGGCGATTCTACCGATCCTATAAACACTCTCTAAGCATCATCAAACCCTTAAGCGTGATACCCTACGGTTCGAGAACACTCCAGACATGGTCGGGAAACTCTCGGACCAATGATCATCAGAGGGACCTGGATGGCCATGTGACCCCTGTGCGTTCCACGAAGTTCTTTCGTCGTTTGAACCGGGACATTCGTGTCTTATTCCCTTTGTCTCTCGATACTTGCATTGCCCGAGATCTGATCAATGACATCACCATGTCATGTTCAATCTTGTTACTGAACAATGCTACTTGACTCGTTCGACAAGTGATATCCCTGTGATCAAATCACACGCTGCGCAACTATTGGATATAACTTCTCTGAGTGGGCCCTTAAATATCTTTCCGTCACGTTGACGGACAAATCCCGCTCTTGACATATATTGCCTCTACGGTTCGTCCGAGTACCTGAACACACCTTTATAATCACTGTATTATCAAGTGACGCTTGATGCTATCTAAGCACTCTCGAGAGATGGTGATTGATATAGCCTCATGGTCTAAGGAATAGTCTACGAGGATCCATTTCTAATCACTGTAACTTGAACTTCGTGACATGATCGGGTCACGATGTTTAGGTTGGGTATTGGTTCATCATCTAATTCTCAGAATGAGTTGACTCCATTTCCAACTGGCATAAATGCCACATGATCAGGAAACTTGATCATTTGTTGACCAATGAAACAGTGACTAGAGTTTCACCGGGAACCCATGGTTGTTTATATATTACACGTGTATTGATGTTTCCACTCAATATAGTTATATCATGATATAAAACTTAATCATAAACTTTATGAAATATGATAATAGTCCTTATTACTATTTGTCTCTATGGCTTATTTGCAATAGTCTCCCACTTGCACTAGAGTACAAATAAACTAGATGCATTTGTTCTTAACCATTGGAACCATATCCGGTACCCTGAACATGCTTCCTCATGGAAGAGGTTAAGTCTTGGGTCTATACTTTACAGTCCCAAATCCGTTGCAACTTACTAATGTCACCTTGATTGACATTAATACTTTATCATCACATGATAACATCTGTGTGTATGCATCATCGCTATGGCAGCAGAACGAGGCCTGATTCTAGGAGCCTACAGTGACTTTAGATCAACCTCGAGGGCTTTCTCATGGGCACTGTGCCCTGGGACACATCATTCTATGTTAAAAGCGAACTAGCCCCGCCATAACATTATACAACACTTTAGATGGTACCCTTATCTATTATTATAAATGTAATCATCAAAACACGAGCACACCCTATGCAACTTTCGATGTTTTGTTCACCTCGCTTCCTACTTGACTTTAGTCGGTATTTACAGGAGTTTCCAACATATTCCCTTATAACATAACCCTTTATGCTTTAAGATATGTCATCCTTTATGGATTTGGAAAACATGTCTACAGTTTTGTATTAGATACCATGGACAAACTTAGCTCAACGTTCCGTGATTCAAACTTAATCACTTTTAAACATTCCTTATTGCATCATATATTATGTTAAGTTATCATCATGGTTTTCTAAGATAAAACCTATGTCTCAACATAGTGGATGATGATCATCCTTTCTTTCTTTCAACCATTGATGTTAAACTTAATACTATTCCTAATTTGAGTTATTAAGGACTAGTTCCTTAATTAACTTATATTCTGAAACCCTTTCGAGAATCCCTTAAGGAATACTACATAATATCATAATACACTTATTATCAACTTCTACACCTTATAAATCATTATTTATCGGTATTTGTGCTTTTATTCTTAACACACTTAAGAATCACTCTATAAGCTCCCACTCAAAATATGTTCCTAACATATTTGGGTATGAGTCACTACTCTTACTCAAACTATATTCCTACATATTTGAATTTGAGACTTATATTGCTCCCAGTCAAAAATATGTCATTCACATATTGTTTTAGGAATACTTTTATAGCTCCCACTCAAATTCATGCAAATTGCATATCCACTCACTATTTTTAACAATTTCAAAATCCTTTGATCAAACATCAAACTTGGAGATTTACTATGAGATACTAGTACCTTTACTAGTTTTAAATCCACTAGACATTTAGCACACTTGAATCAAATTCATTTTAATTCATCCAATACTTGACAAATTGTGCTTTTGTAATTTACCCCCTTTTCCACTATGGCTTTGCAGTCATTTGGGAAAATTCTAAGTAACCCCTTTTACTTGTGAGATTCAACAATGAATTGCTTTCTAATCTCAAGGGAATTTTGCTTCTAGGATTTCTCATAATTCTAGTTTACCATTATTTCCTTAGTAGTTCGTAGGTATGTCATATTCCAAGAATCATGACAAATGATTCACAAATGTATCCATACAAGATATGGGTTAGATTTTGAATCCTACTTCATGTAGTGAAAACACCAGTGGGGAAAACACAATGATCATTATCATTGATTCTTTCCTTTGTGAAGAGATTCGTTCAGGAATGTTTTCCGGTGCGCTTCTCAACACTCTGATGTAGGGTTTTGAATACTCATCATGTTTTTTTCACTATCTTCCATTTGCTCCATAATCGAGAAATATCACTGAATGCGAACTTTCTAAAAAATGTACCAAAATCCAAGCAATACTAATTTTGCTTCCCTTTTGGTTTCAGCTATGGATTTCGTATTCAAAGTTTCCAATGAATACTCTACAAGGACTTATTTGCTATTGTTTTGGTTATATCAAATAACCCCAAAACTTTTACGACAATCCATACTTGATATGGAGCCGATATCACGAATCGAGATGGTTCACTATATGTTCTAATTTAGTGCTAACTATTTTTAACTAATGGTCTCTACATCTACACTACAACAATTTATTTGGTGCCATCTATTTACCCATTTTGATATCTAATACCACATTGTGATGCTTTGCATTTTGACATTTCAAAACGCTTTGCATTCCACAATTCTCTTTTATGCCATTCTTATAAAGTTGAATTTCATTACTATTGATCAAATCATAGTAATTAGATTCTCATTTATCTTTAATACACTTTGTTGATAAAATAACTTGATCATATCAAATAGTTTCATATTCATGTTTCCTTTGGTAAACTGCTTTGCACATTTAAACAATCGTATAATGATAATTACCATTTTTGTTAAAACACAATACATCGAATATGTATTTAGTTTTAACAATTCATAAAAACACTTTGTATTCAAGTAATACACGGTGTTCAAGTTACTTTTCCGAATGTAGGCATGATTTATATGTGATAAGAAATCAAATGACTTTCACATATTATCACATAACTTTGAATTTAAACAATGGTTTCATTCATTAATGAACATATCATTAAGTTGGGTATTTTAAGGCATTTCAATATTTTACAAATGTTCATGTATTATCAATTAGTTTCAAACAACAAGGATAATTCACATATAATCAAACAAGATATGAACACAAATAGAAATCATTCATAAAAGGGGAACAAATGTTTGTTACAAGCTCATATGAATAACCGTCTCACAAAGTGTGAGACACACTAAAGAAGTTCACAATCTTTTTGATTACAATAATCATCCTAAAACATAAACTAAATGATAAATGTCGAGGGAGAGTGTCGTTAGCCATCATCATCATGCTCGCCATCAACATGCAACGTCACCTCCTCTCCAGCAAGGACCTCTCATGCAGAAGGATATTTTTGCAGTAAAACAGAACAAGTATCAAATATACTTAACAGTGCAAATGTTTATGCAAGATTATAACATTTATAAAATTGTATATCAAATATATACCTTTGTCATTGATGACCTTAGGGACAACGGGTTCAACCATCACATTCCTGAGATGTGATATGAACCTGTGGAAATCCTGTGTTTCCGCGTCGCCTCTCATAATGCAAGTCTTGACTTGTGCTTGGTGGAAGCGACCACAGCACAACGCCATTTGCAAAAGAGCCCGTCATCCAGCTATCCAGGAAGTACGCAGGCCTAATGTACGCATCATGCATGCGCTCCAAGTGGCCGTCAAGTGATGAGTTCTCCTCCATCTTCATGGAGAGGAAGTCTCCCATCAGCTCATGCTCCCAAATGTGTGCTTGTTCCACGAAATGTGTCCTAAGCTGTAGCACTACCGTACGAGGGTCGACATTACCCACGACAGGCCACAACTCATTCACCATTCCGAAATGCATTGTAACTGAAATGAAGGAGGCCATCTCCCGACGGTAATAGCGGTCTTCCCGCTGCTCTAGGGTCTCTAGGTCAATGGGCTGATCCAAATCCATCTAGTCGAGTATGTAGTCGACCATGTTATTCTCGCTAGGGAGAACATGGAGACGTGCAACCCATATAGAGAAGTTTGATCCGTCTAGCCTGAGCTTCTCTCCTTCCAACCAATCAATCGTCAACAGGAAAGGTTGCATTGGGGAGAACCTTTTCTACATTTATAATTGCAAAAGGAATTTAGACTAAGTTTATAATTAAATGAGTTAATAATAACTCCACTCAGAAACACCTATCCCCTGAAGGGTTCTAGTGATAACACGAATCCTTTTCCCCACATCTCCCCCGATCATCACGGCCATCAATGTGGGTTCTAGGGTGTACGATAAATGTCGGCCACATCATTCATGCGACTCATGCTCGATCTTTCGACCATCCGTGTTCCGAGGCCACGCCTCTATAACGTGCTAGGCTCTCCAACTCAACCTTAGTGTATTCTCTATGCAACATGGCTTACACCCGCTGTATGTGAACATAGATATGTCTGACACCCGATCATTACGGCCTGCCTCATACCTAAGAACTTTCTTGGTGGTGCACACTAAGGGGGAACACAATCATTGGTAATTTTAACAGGGATCATCTTATTATGATACCATCGAGTATCTAATACTAGCACATAATAAGATATACAAACAATAACATTGAATGTAAATGCGATGTAATATGGTCCTTCACGTCGTGATCTCCATCCGTCGTCACCGAATTCCGGCGCCAGGGTTCCAGCGCCATAGACACCAGGGTACCAGTGTCTTTCTGGCGTGGTAGTCAGTCACCTCCGTGACTATCTACTACTACGTAACATAAGGTAATCACTTTACCTTTGTGACAACCATATCACAAAGCAACGCCCCCTGCAAAACAAAGTTAGACGCCTCTACTTTATCTTTGCATGTTTTACATGGCTGAATGGGTATTCGCACAAGAATCGTTCTTACCTATGAACTTTCAGCACAACGCTGATCAAGTAGTTGTCTATACTACACCCCTTTCGGGGCCCTCCGTTGCAAATGGCATACCAACTAATGCGAGAGAGACAAACACCCACCAAAGCCACTTTATACGGTACTAGCTGTATGTCAAGCGTGGACCAGTCTCGCGAATGAACGCGTAAAGTCGGTTGGGGGCCGCTTCATCAAGCATTACTTCGGTATACACAATTACACGTGGGAAGGTAACAACTAAAAGATCAATGCCCACACGCTACATCTCGTGTGTTCTACCCGTACTAGCATTACTACGCATAGATCTAGCTCTGATACCACTGTAGGGGTTCTGCGTATGAAAACAATAAAATTTTATCCTACGCCCCTAAACCCCTGATGTTTCCAGGAGCTATCTATTAGTAATGCAGTAACGAGAGGGGCTTTTCGTGAACTTACCCTTGAAGACCGAAAAGCATTATCAACGCTCAGGAGAGCATGGTTGATGTAGACGAGCCGAAGCCGACCTCAAGGTCATGACGAAGTCCTTGCATTCTTGCGGCTCCAATGACTTGAGTGCCTCAAGTGTTACACCTCGTGGGGAGTTACACACGTCCGATGCCTGACGATGACCCCCGCTTCCCCGATCCAGCAGCAGTTGCGGAAGTAGAGCTCCTGGATCCAAATCCCGCAGCGCGACAGCGCTCCGCGGTGAAGATGTCTCTCATTCGCGCAGTCCAAACTTGGGACCACTGTCACGAGAGAGAGAGATAATATCAATTGGAGGTCTCCCCAAAAGTGAGGAAACCTTTATTGAATATTGTGTGTATTTATCTAGCAAATTCCCCCACTATATATAGGAGGAGATGATGTACTACCTCCCTCAAAGTCCCAGGGTGGGACTAAAGGAGGGGGAGAGATGGGGAGGCGCGCCAGCCAGCCCCACCCATGGGCCCACGTGGGGCAGGCCCACTAGGGCCGCTGGCCACCCCCAAGGCCTCTCCTAGGGGTGTGGTCCCCTCTTGGGCAATTTCCCCTCTAGGAATTGGCCCATTAAGCCCTTTGACCATTTAATTGATTTTCTCTTTAATAAATAATGAATAAGTGATTAAATCAATATTTAACATTCATTCACATATTATTCAATCTTCGTGGCTATGGAACACCTTCCACCTCCACTCTAGACATCCTCCGGACTTACCGAAACCCTTCTGGTTTTCTCTCTACTATTCTTCGACGATTCTACCGATCCTATAAACACTCTCTAAGCATCATCAATCCCTTAAGCGTGATACCCTACGGTTCGGGAACACTACAGACATGGTCAGGACACTCCCGGGCCAATGATCATCAGAGGGACCTGGATGGCCATGTGACCCCTGTGCGTTTGCTTACTCAATATGTTGAGCTCGTTGGGGAACCCCAAGAGGAAGGTATGATGAGTATAGCAACAAGTTTTCCCTCAATTATTAAACCAAGGTTATCGAACCAGTAGGAGCAAGGAAACACCTCCAAGGTGTTGTTTCCAACTTGGAATCCTACACAACACAACCACTAGAACTTTGTCCCCAACTTACAGTGAGGTTGTCAATCTCACCGGTTTTGCTAAAAACAAAGGATTAAACGTATTGTGTGGAAGATAGTAATTGCTTTGTAGAAAGTAAATAGAAAATAGTAAATAGTTGTAGATTGATGGTAAAAGAATGGACTAGGGTCCATAGTTCACTAGTTGTGATTCTAGGGATGGAGATGACGGCGGCTACAAACTATTTCGTGGAATTTTGATCGGGTACTTAGGTTTTCTGTATCGGAGGCTTCTTTTAGGCGAGAGGGGAGGCCGAGGGGGTGCCCGACGCGGTTGCACCCCCAGGCGTGGGCCAGGCCTAGCCGCGCGGCCAGGGGTGTGGCCCCCTCGAGGCCCTTCTTCGTCTCGTCTTCTGGCTCCGTGTTCCGCTCGGTGAAATATTGACTTTGGCTTTTGTCCTGTCCAATTCCGAGAATATTCATTTTCTAGCTTTCCTGGAACCAAAAACAGCAGAAAACAGGCAACTAGCACTGTGGCATCTTGTTAATAGGTTAGTTCTAGAAAATGTGTAAAGATACTCCAAAGTGTGGACAAAACATAAGAAAGTAGATATAAAACAAGCATGGAACATCAAAAATTATAAATACGTTAGCAACATATCAACATCCCCAAGCTTAATTCCTGCTCGTCCTCGAGTAGGTAAGTGATAAAAATAAAGAATAATTTTTTAGGTGACATGCACCATCACAATCTTGATCAAGGCATATTGATAGCTGGGATCATAGTACTTTAACATAGCATGAAAGATATAGTTCAACAATAAGACATAACAACTATGCTGTAGCATGAAACGGTACAAACAAAAGATTCATGAATAACAAAGTTCATAAGGGTGACTAGATACAAATAATGAGAATGGTATTCAGATTGTCCCTCATAGTGTAGGAAAACATAAATGCATAGGACATCTTCAAAGTTCATAAGGGTGACTAGATACAAATAGTTTAAGAACAAGCAATATCAAAGTTATGCATCAATCAACAAGTCTTGTGACAATGCACATTAAACTAAGAATGGCCACTATGCTATCTCAATAGGTGCATAAAGATAGAAGATGGAGACTCAACATAAAAGTAAAAGAAAGGCCTTCATAGAAGGAAGCAGGGATTCAAGTCCCATAAAGAGCTTCCAAAAATTATGGTACTTATTAGCTTTCAGCTCTCATTGCCCCTATCATAAGCATCTTCAAGTGATTAAGGTTAAAGTGACACAACTAAGAGGATATGCTTGACACGTTATAAGTTGAAATCTCATGCCCCTTGCTTACGAGTACCGAACCTCATGCTACTCAACTTCAGTCACAAGTAAGCTCTTGTCATGTATCATAGAGAACCACCAACGGGGTACCCCTTGCCCCATGACACATGAGCTATCCCATATCAAAATGACAAGGCAACAAACAATGAGCATCTCGGCAATTGATGACCCAAAATATATCGAGCTCGTTGGGGAACCCCAAGAGGAAGGTATGATGAGCACAGCAGCAAGTTTTCCCTCAGTATGAAACCAAGGTTATCAATCCAGTAGGAGAAAGGAAACACCCCAAAGGTGTAGCTAGCTGAACGTTGGCAGGGCGCACTACTGGTGCAAGAAGCAACGCGGGGACCTGCACAACACAACCACAGAACTTTTGCGATGATGTTGTCAATCTCACCGGTTTTGCTGAAAACAAAGGATTAAATGTATCGAATGGAAGGAAGTAATAGTTTGCAAAAAGTAAACACAAAGCAATAAATAGTTTGTAGATTGTATGTAAAAGAAAGGACGGGGGTCCATAGTTCACTAGAGGTGGCTCTCCTTTAAGATAGATAACATGTTGGGTGGACAAATTACAGCGGGGCAATTGACAAACATCGAGAAAGCATACAAGCATATACTAATCATCTTGACTCCTTTGAGACTTGATTGGGCATTACAACATTATACATAGACCGCCATCCAACTGCATCCATGACTAATAATCCACCTTCAGGTTATCATCCGAACCCCCTCCAGTATTAAGTTGCAAGCAATGGATAATTGCATTACGAATTCCGTATAAAGTAAACAATACGATTGTTCTATGAACAAAGGATTGTCGTTTTCTCCCTAGTAGCAATATCACATCTAGTACCTTAGAGATTTCTGTCACTTCCCCAGATTACCAGAGGCATGAACCCACTATCGAGCATAATTACTAACTCTTGGAGTTGCTAGCATCTACTTAGCCAAGATAGCTACTAACAACGGAAAGCATGCAAGATCACAAATAACAAAGACATGATATAATCAATAATAAATCTAAAATAGCATCTCAATATCCAGCGGATCCCTGCAAACACAACATGCAGAATTACAAATAGATGATCTTGATCATGAACGGAGCTCACAAGATCTAGACATGAAAGCACAAAGGAGGAGAACCAGCCATCTAGCTACTACATGGACCCGTAGTCCAGAGATGAACTACTCATGCATCACACCGGAGGTTTGCATGATGATGAAGAAGGCCTCCAGGGTGAATTCCCCTCTCCGGCAGGGTGCCGGGAAGAGCTTCAGATCCTTCCCCATCTAGGGAAAGAGATGACGGCGGCTACAGACTCTTTCATGGAATTTTGATCGGGTACTTAGGGTTTTGGTATTGGAGGTAATATATAGGCGGAAGGAGAGGCCGAGGGGTGCTGGGGTCGGCCAGACCACCCCAGGGCGCGGGCCAGGCCTGGCCGCATGGCCAGGTGGTGTTGCCGGGCCCCAGCCCTTCTCCGTCTCGTATTCTGGCTCCAGATGTCTTCCGGTAAAATAGTGACTTTGGCTTTTGTCCCGTCCAATTCCGAGAATATTCATTTTCTCACTTTCCTGGAACCAAAAACAGCAGAAAATAGGCAGCTGGCACTGTGGCTCTTGTTAATAGGTTAGTCCAAGAAATCATATGAAAAGTACTCCAAAGTGTGGACAAAACACAAGAAAGTAGATAAAACCAAGCATGGAACATAAAAAATTATAGATACATTTACAATGTATCAACATCCCCAAGCTTAACTCCTGCTCGTCCTCGAGGAGGTAAGTGATAAAAAGAAAGAATAATTTTTGAGGTGACATGTACCATCATAAACTTGATCAAAGTATTTGTAAAAGATTGAAAGCTGGGATCATAGTACTTTCATCATAACATGAAAGACAAAGTTCTAGCAATAAGACAAAGAAACTATGTTGCAACATGAAAAGGCACAAACAAAAGATTCATGAATAACAATGATTTGCAAGACGTTTGTTTGTTTCACATAAATAAAACATAGCATAATAGTATTCAGCTTGTCCCTCATAGAGTAGCAAATATAAATGCATAGGACACCTTCAAAGTTCATAAGAGTGACTAGATACAAATAGTTTAAAACAAGCAATATCAAGTTATGCATCAATCAACTAGTCTTGGGACAATGCACATAGAACTAAGAATGGCCACTATGCTCTCAAAGTAAGTGCATAAAGATAGAAGGTGGAGACTCAATGTATAAGTGGAAGAAAGGCCTTCATAAAAGGAAGCAGAGATTCAAGTTTCATAAAGAGCTTCCAAAAATTATGGTACTTATAGCTTTCAGCTCTTGTTGCCCTATCATAAGCATCTTGAAGTGATTAAGGTTAAAGTGAACAAACTTAGGTGTACATGCTTGACGAAGTATAAGTTAGAAATCTCATGTCCCTTGAATACGAGGGTCGCTCCTCATGCTACTCAAGTTTAGTCACCGGTAAGTTCTTGTCATCGTAAGTACATGTGTATCATAGAGAACCGCCAACGGGGTACCCCTTGCCCGATGATACGGAAGAATCTCCATATCAAAATGACAAGGCAAGCAGACAACGAGCATCTCAGCAATCTTCTTATTTACCATGGGAATATGGTACTTTTTCTCTCTTTCCTCTTTTCATAATCTCATTTTTTCTCTTTTTCTCTTTTTCTCAATATAGGACTCTTTGTTTATAAGAAGAATGCTTCATAGACAGCTCATTATGGTTACGCTGCAGGTTTCCACCATGTCAGCATGGATTAGACCAGTGGCCCAGGCGTTTCTCTAACACATATACATAACTCCATGGACTTACAAGCTCCCATTTCATTTCACACCGACGACATCCATAGACAAAAGAGCATGATATCAACTAGGTACAAAGTACCAGTGCAATGTTGAAAGCATTCCCCTAATCCCTAACAAATAATTGCAAGCATATACAACATAGACGACACAATGGTTCAAGTTTATTAAGGGAAAGAAAAGTAAAGTGTGCCATCAAGTTCATGAGAGCTTTAATCACTATATTTCTCATAACAAGTTTAATTCGGAAGGTAAACAAAAGCATGAATATACTTGGAATAGCATAAGCTAGTAGGTAGGTATGGTGGACTCTTTGGAATAACTTGGTTTAGGGAGTTGGATGCATGAGTGAAACTCATACTTGGTTGAGGAGGCTAGCAAAAGACTGGGAGCAACAAACTAAGAGAGCAATAATGGCCATAATCATGCAGAGTGACAAAACATCATTGATCAAAGCATAAAGTGATACTACAATTTGAAAACTAAAGGATCATAAAGGCTTATGGTGACTTTGGATAGTCATAACATGGTGTGATCATGCGCCAAGTCAACCCAAATAAAGCATCAAAGGAGAATACCACAATACTATGCTTTAATATGCTAAAACAACGCATGATTCATCCAAGGTACATTAAGCAATATCAATTGTTTATAACAAATCATGCTACAGCAAAGAATACTATGCATAAAGCCAACACAATATCAAGCCTGGCATGATAAAGCATATGCCACAGTCAAAAACAAGCTCTCTTTACCACTTAAGCATGAGCTTTCCTACTCTTTTCTAAAGCAAACCAAACTATTTGAAAACCAATGTATGAAAGCGGGGGTCCAACCAATTTATTCAGCAAACTAAGCAAACAAAGCAAACAAAAAACCAAAACGAAAACGAAAAATAAGACGCTCCAAGAACAACACAACTGTGCATGAAACAATAAAAATGAAGCGTTTGGAAGAAACCTGTGATTTTTATTGATGACGAGGGGGATGCCTTGGGCATCCCCAAGCTTTGACGCTTGTACTTCTTGGATATTTCTTGGGGTGACACGCGTGGAATCCCCAAGCTTGAGCTTTAGTCCATGTTTCATCTCATTACTCATTCCTTCCATACCCCTAGAATCTTTCCTTCATACAAAACTTCACACAATCTTTATTAGCAATATTAGTGCATTCAAGATAATAAGTCTTTAGGTTCAGTTATAACACCAATAAACTTCCATTAGAACACTAGCTACTGTAGCACTTCCCGAAAAAAGCTCAATTCCCCAAAAGAACTCAAAAAGGAACCAACAAGAAGCAAATACAGAAAATGAGAGAAATCTGTCAAAACAGACCAGCAGGTAAAGACGAATTTTTTAGAAGACCTTCTGTTGTTCAAATCAAAAAGTGTTGAACTAACGAAAGTTAGATAACAACCTGGGGCAGAAGCACAAAAATTCGTGCCTCAAAAGGACGTGCAGGGATTTTACACGAATTTTTGCGGTGAAGCACTTAAATCTATTTCGGGACAGCTATTTTCCCAATTATTACTTTTCCCTCATTAGAGGTTACTCTTGGCACAAAAAGCAAATAAAAAGTATAAGGAGCGGTTATTACTGAAGTAGTAACTTTCAAGACTCGTCTAAAACTTTTGGGTTATCTACCAATAAGTACTTTTTTTAACGCATTTAAGTTAGGCATAAGAAGCAAGAAAGAATCAAGTATTCTCAAATGAAGAAACATTAAGATCAATACCAGAAATATCTTCAATAAGGCAAGTTATATCATCCAAATAAGTTCTAGAGGATCCTTTCTCAATGCTCTTAGGTTCACTATTTTCATCAAACAGGTTTTCGGGAACAATCCAATCAAGATTCTTTTCTATGGCTTCATGTATTGCTACAAGTTTGAAGGGTGTTGGTATCTTAATTTCCTCCCCATTAGGTTCAGTTTTTGTTCATCTTTTCTCGTGTACCAATAACATCTACACATGAGCCTAGCATATTGAAACGTTCAAAGACTTTTCTAGCTTCCTTGGCAACATCATAGAATTCCTTAAGCAAAGTTTCTAGAATAAAATCCCTCTTTTCAGGGTCCTCAATGTCTTTAAGTTTAAGAAACATTACTTGCATTAAGGGGTTGAGGTTAACAAACCTAGCTTCCAACATGTGAACTAAAGAAGCTGCATCAATCTCATAGTTTGGAGCAAGTTCTGCAAGGGATCTATCCTCAGTATCCTCATATTTACTAACATGATTAAAGAATTCTTCAATATTACCTTTTCCAATTATGGAGCCACTACCTATTGAAAGGTCTTTCAGGGTGAATTTAGGGATCAACATGGTGAACTAAGGAAGAAGTAGCAACTAAAGGAGACTTAATTTTTTGTTTTTGATAAAGAAAGCAAACTTGTAAAAACTATTTTTGTGTGTGTTTATAATAAAGAAAGCAAACTAGTAAGACTAATTTTTTGTGTGTTTTTTATAAAGAAACAAGCAAACAAAGCAAAAGTATACTAAGCAAAACTAAAATAACAAAGTAAAGAGATTGGTTATGAGGGACTCCCCTTGTGAAGATGTCCTTGACTCCCCGACAATGACGCCATAAAAAGTTTTTGATGGCCCAAAATATATCGAGCTCGTTGGGGAACCTCAAGAGGAAGGTATGATGAGCACAACAACAAGTTTTCCCTCATTATGAAACCAAGGTTATCAATCCAGTAGGAGCAAGGAAACACCCCAAAGGTGTAGCTAGCTGAACGTTGGCAGGGCACACTACTAGTGCCAGCAGCAACGTGGAGACCTGCACAACACAACCACCGAACTTTTGCGATGATGTTGTCCATCTCACCGGTTTTGCTGAAAACAAAGGATTAAACGTATCGAATGGAAGGAATTAATAGTTTGCAAAAAGTAAACACAAAGCAATAAATAGTTTGTAGATTGTATGTAAAAGAAAGGACGGGGGTCCATAGTTCACTAGAGGTGGCTCTCCTTTAAGATAGATAACATGCTGGGTGGACAAATTACAGCGGGGCAATTGACAAACATCGAGAAAGCATACAAGCATATACTAATCATCTTGACTCCTTTGAGACTTGATTGGGCATTACAACATTATACATAGACCGCCATCCAACTGCATCCTAATAATCCACCTTTAGGTTATCGTCCGAACCCCCTCCAGTATTAAGTTGCAAGCAACGGATAATTGCATTACGAATTGCGTGTAAAGTAAACAATACGATTGTTCTATGAACAAAGGATTGTTGTTTTCTCCCTAGTAGCAATATCACATCTAGTACCTTAGAGATTTCTGTCACTTCCCCAGATTACCAGAGGCATGAACCCACTATCGAGCATAATTACTAACTCTTGGAGTTGCTAGCATCTACTTGGCCAAGATAGCTACTAAAAACGGAAAGCATGCAAGATCACAAATAACAAAGACATGATATAATCAATAATAAATCTGAAATAGCATCTCAATATCCAGCGGATCCCTGCAAACACAACATGCAGAATTACAAATAGATGATCTTGATCATGAACGGAGCTCACAAGATCTAGACATGAAAGCACAAAGGAGGAGAACCAGCCATCTAGATACTACATGGACCCGTAGTCCAGAGATGAACTACTCATGCATCACACCGGAGGTTTGCATGATGATGAAGAAGGCCTCCAGGGTGAATTCCCCTCTCCGGCAGGGTGCCGGGAAGAGCTTCAGATCCTTCCCGATCTAGGGACAGAGATGACGGCGGCTACAGACTCTTTCGTGGAATTTTGATCGGGTACTTAGGGTTTTGGTATCGGAGGCAATATATAGGCGGAAGGAGAGGCCGAGGGGGTGCTGGGGTCGGCCAGACCACCCCCGGCATGGGCCAGGCCTGGCCGCGTGGCCAGGTGGTGTGGCCGGGCCCCAACCCTTCTCCGTCTCGTATTCTGGCTCCAGATGTCTTCCGGTAAAATAGTAACTTTGGCTTTTGTCCCGTCAAATTCCGAGAATATTCATTTTCTGACTTTCCTGGAACTAAAAACAACAGAAAACAGGCAGCTGGCACTAGGGCTCTTGTTAATAGGTTAGTCCAAGAAATCATATGAAAAGTACTCCAAAGTGTGGAAAAACACAAGAAAGTAGATAAAACCAAGCATGGAACATCAAAAATTATAGATACATTTACAATGTATCAGCGATCTTTTATTTGCTATTTGCATAGGTTTTTATTGAGGATTCTTCATAGAATGCTCATTATGGTTATGCTGCAAGTTTCCACCATGATTAGGCATGGCTTAGGCTAGTGGCCCAAGCATTTCTCTAACACACATACAAACTCCATGATCTTACAAGTTCCCCTTTTATTTCACACCGTCGGGATCCATAAGCAAAAGAACATGATATCAACTAAATAAAGTGCAATGTTGAAAGCGTTCCCCATGATAACATGGTTCTACTAATTCACAACTTACAAAATGCAAGCATATACGCAACATAGATGGGCACAATGGTTCAAGTTTATTAAGTGCAAGAAAAGTAAAGTGTGCCATCAAGTTCGTGAGAGCTTTAATCACTAATTTTCACATAACAAGTTTAATTCGGAAGGTAGATAAAAACATGAATATACTTGGAATAGAAAATGCTAATAGGTAGGTATGGTGGACTCTTTGGAATAACTTGGTTTTATTTGGAGTTGGATGCATGAGTGGAACTCATACTTGGTTATGGAGGCTAGCAAAAGACTGGGAGCGACCAACTAAGAGAGCAGTAATGGCCATAATCATGCAAAGCGATAAAACATCATTAATTAAAGCATAAAGTGATATTACAAGTGAAAAATAAAGGATCATAGAGGCTATGGTGACTTGGTATAGTCATAACATGGTGTGATCATGCGCCAAGTCAACCCAAATAAAGCATCAAAGGAGAATACCACAAATACTATGCTTTAATATGCTAAAACAACGTATGATGCTTTCAAGGCACATTAAGCAATCCAATTGTTTATAACATGTCATGCTACAACAAAAATCGCTAAGCATAAAGCCAAAATAATATCAAGAATGACATGACAAAGCATAGGCCACAGTCAAAAACAAGCTCCTTTTTACCACTTAAGCATGAACTTTTCCTACTCTTTTCCAATCCAAACCAATTTATTTGAAAACTAATGTATGAATGAGGGGTTCCAACCAATTTCTTCGAGCAAACTAAGCAAACTAAAACCAAAAATAAAAAAAAGTCGCTCCAAGAACAACACAACTATGCATGAAACAATAAAAATGAAGCGTTTGGAAGAAACCTAAGATTTTTATTGATGAAGAAGGGGATGCCTTGGGCATCCCCAAGCTTTGACGCTTGTACTTCTTGGATATTTCTTGGGGTGACATGGGTGGGATCCCCAAGCTTGAGCTTTAGTCCATTCTTCATCTCAGTACATCATTCTTTCCCTACACCTGAAAATTTCCTTCATACAAAACTTCAAACAATCTTCATTAGCAAAATTAGTGTACTCAAGGTAATAAGTATTTTGGTTCAGTTTCAACACAAGTAAAACTTCCATTAAAACACAAGGTACTATAGCACTTCCTTTAAAAAGGTCAAATGATCAAAGGGAACTCAAAGAGAAAGAGATTAAGAGGCAAATGCAAATAATGGCAGAAATCTGTCAAAATAGACCAGTAGGTAAAATCCAATTTTTTCGAAGACCTTCTGTTGCTCAAATCGAAAAGTGTTGAACTAACGAAAGTTGGATAAGAACCTGTGGCAGAATCACAAAACATTATAGCTCAAATCGATGTATAGAGATTTTTCACGAATTGTTACACTGAAGCACAAAAATCTATTTCAGGACAGCAACTTTCCCAAGCATTACTTCTCTCTCATTATAGGTTACTCTTGGCACAAAAACCACAAAAAAATGATAAGGAGTGGTTATTACACAGTTAATAACTTCCAAGACTCAACTAAAACTTTTGGGTTATCTCCCAATAAGTACTTTTCGTTAATGCCTTTAAGTTAGGCATAAGAAGAAAGAAAAGAATCAAGTATTCTCAAATGAAGAAGCATTAAGAGCAAATTTTGTTTTCATAGGAGAGGAAAAAGGAATCTTCTCTCTCTTCTTAGGGAAGTGTTCTATACCTTTTTTGAGTGGAAATTGATATTTAATGGTGCCTTCTTTCATGTCAATAATGGCACCAACAAATCTATGAAAAGGTCTTCCCAAAATAATAGGACAAGAAGCATTGCATTCAACATCCAAAACATAGAAATCAATAGGGACATAGGCATTGTTAACCATAATAAGAAAATCATTAACACTCCCCATGAGTTTCTTTTTAGCATTATCGTCAAGTGGGACATTTAAATAACAATCTTCAAATGGTGGCAAATCAAGCATTTCATAAATCCTTCTAGGCATAATAAAACACTACTATCAAGATCACATAAAGCTGTGAGATCAAAATCATTTACTTTCATATTAATGATGGGTTCCCAAACATCTTCTAATTTCATAGGAATATAAGCTTTATGTTTCATCTTTTCTTCTTTAATTTTTATGAGAGCATCAGTAATGTGTTTTGTAAAGGCCATATTCATAGCACTAGCATTAGGACTTTTAGCAACCTTTTGTAGGAACATAATTAGTTCAGAGATATTGCAACTATCAAGATCAAAACCATAATTATTATCTAAAGTAGTAGAGCTATTGTTTCCCATATTTCGAAGGATTTCAGCATTTTTATTAGAAAGGGTTTACTAGCTTCAACATTAGTGGTAGTGATAGTAGAAATACTAATATTTCTAGCAATTTCATCTTCTCTTTTCCCACTTAGTGTGCAATTTAGCTAATAGTCTAACATTTTCATCAATTCTAACTTGTATGGCATTAGTAGCAGTAAAGGGATTTTCAATAGTTTCAGGTTTAGCAGCCACTTTATTAAAAGAAGATTGAGCTTCAGACGATGATGTTATATTTCTTTCAGCATTAGAGAGTTTTTCCTCAATAGATTTATTAAAAGCAGTTTGTTTACTAATAATTTTTTTAAGCATAACTTCAAGTTCAGAGGGTGCACTTCTATTATTGTTGTAGGAATTTCCATAAGCATTACCATTGTTGGGAGGATATGGCCTATCATTATTATTACCAAAATTATTCCTGTAGGCATTGTTGCTAAAATTATTATTTCTTATAAAGTTCACATCAACTTGCTCTTCTTGAGCAACAAAAGAGGCTAAGGGAACATGATTTGGATCAATATGAGCTTTCCCATTAACAAGCATAGACATAATAACATCAATTTTATCACTCAAGGAGGAGGTTTCTTCAACAGAGTTTACCTTCTTACCTTGTGGAGCTCTCTCAGTGTGCCATTCAGAATAGTTAACCATCATATTATCTAGAAGCTTTGTTGCAGCACCCAAAGTAATGGTCATAAAGGTACCTCCAGCAGCAGAATCCAGCAGATTTCTTGAAGAATAATTCAGTCCTGCATAAAAGGTTTGGATAATCATCCAAGCAGTCAGTCCATGAGTGGGACAATTCTTTACCAAAGATTTCATTCTTTCCCAAGCTTGAGCAACATGTTCATTATTAGATTGTTTAAATTTCATTATTTCACTTCTCATAGATATAATCTTAGTAGGAGGATAGTATTTTCCAATGAAAGCATCTTTGCATTTAGTCTGAGAATCAATACTATTTCTAGTTAGGGATTGCAACCATTCTTTAGATTTTCCTCTCAAAGAGAAAGGAAACAATTTCTGCTTAATAATATCTCCATCTATATCCCTATGTTTTTGCATCTCACAAAGTTCAACAAAGTTATTAAGATGAGCAACAACATCTTCAGTACCAATTCCAGGAAATTGTTCTCTCATAACAAGATTGAGTAAAGCAGGTTTAATTTCAAAGAAAGTAGCTTCAGAAACAGGTGGAGCAATAGGTGTGCACATGAAATCATTGTTGTTGGTGCTAGTGAAGTCATAGAACTTAGTGTTTTCAAGAGTAGTCATTTTTTGTGTTTTTTAATATAAAGAAGCAAACTAGTACAAATATTTTTTGTGTGTGTTTTGATAAAGCAACAAGCAAACAAAGCAGAAATAAACTAAGCAAAACAAATAAAACAAAGTAAAGAGATTGGTTATGAGGGACTCCCCTTGTAAAGATGTCCTTGACTCCCCGGAAACGGCGCCAGAAAAAGTCTTGCTTACTCAACATGTTGAGCTCGTTGGGGAACCCCAAGAGGAAGGTATGATGAGTATAGCAACAAGTTTTCCCTCAGTTATAAAACCAAGGTTATCAAACCAGTAGGAGCAAGGAAACACCTCCAAGGTGTTGTTTCCAACTTGGAATCCTGCACAACACAACCACGGAACTTTGTCCCCAACTTGCAGTGAGGTTGTCAATCTCACCGATTTTGCTGAAAACAAAGTATTAAACATATTGTGTGGAAGATAGTAATTGATTTGCAGAAAGTAAACAAAAAATAGTAAATAGTTGTAGATTGATGGTAAAAGAATGGACAGGGGTCCATAGTTCACTAGTGGTGATTCTCCTTAAGATAGATGACATGTTGGGTGAACAAATTACAACGGGGCAATTGACAAACATCGAGAAAGCATACATGCATATACTAATCATCTTGACTCCTTTGAGATTTGATTGGGCATTACAACATTATACATAGAACGTAATCCAACTTCATCTATGACTAATAATCCACCTTCAGGTTATCATCCGAACCCCCTCTAGTATTAAGTTGCAAGCAACAGACAATTGCAATAAACAAAGTGTGTAAAGTAAACAATACGATTGTTCTATGAAAAAAGGATTGCTGTTTTCTCCCTAGTAGAAACAACACATCTAGTACCTTAGAGATTTCTGTCACTTCCCTAGATTACTAGAGGCATGAACCCACTATCGAGCATAAATACTCCCTCTTGGAGTTGCTAGCATCTACTTGGCCAAGATAGCTACTAACAATGGAAAGCATGCAAGATCACAAATAACAAAGCCATGATAGAGAAAATAATCAATCTGAAATACCATCTCAATATCCATCGGATCCCCGCAAACACAACATGCAGGGTGCCGGGAAGAGCTTCAGATCCCTCCTGATCTAGGGATGGAGATGACGGCGGCTACAGACTCTTTCATGGAATTTTGATCGGGTACTTAGGGTTTCTGTATCGGAGGCTTCTTATAGGCGAGAGGGGAGGCCGAGGGGGTGCCCGAGGTGGTTGCACCCCCCAGGCGCGGGCCAGGCCTGGCCACACGGCCAGGGGGTGTGGCCCCCTCGAGGCCCTTCTCTGTCTCGTCTTCTGGCTTCGTGTTCCCCTCGGTGAAATATTAACTTTGGCTTTTGTCCCGTCCAATTCCAAGAATATTTATTTTCTGGCTTTCATGGAACCAAAAACAGCAGAAAACAGGCAACTGGCACTGTGGCATCTTGTTAATAGGTTAGTTCCATAAAATGTGTAAAGATACTCCAAAGTGTGGACAAAACATAAGAACGTAGATATAAAACAAGCATGGAACATCCAAAATTATAGATACGTTAGCAACGTATCAACGTTCCACAAAGATCTTTCGTCGTTTGAACCGGGACGGTCGTGTCTTATTCCCTTTGTCTCTAGATACTTGCATTGCCCGAGATCTGATCAATGACATCACCATGTCATGTTCAATCTCGTTACTGAACAATGCTACTTGACTCGTTCGACAAGTGATATCCCTGTGATCAAATCACACACTGCGCAGCTATTGGATATAACTTCTCCGAGTGGGCCCTTAAGTATCCTTCCGTCACGTGGACGGACAAATACCGCGCTTGACATATATTGCCTCTATGGTTCCTCCGAGTACCTGAACACACCTTTATAATCACTGTATTACCAAGTGACGCTTGATGCAATCTAAGCACTCTCGGGAGACAGTGATTGATATAGCCTCACGGCCTAACGAATAGTCTACGAGGATCCATTCTAATCATCGTAACTTGAACTTCATGACATGATCAGGTCACGATGTTTAGGTTGGGTATTGGTTCATCATCTCATTCTCAGAATGAGTTGACTCCATTTCCAACTGGCATAAATGCCACATGATCAGAAAACTTGATCATCTGTTGACCAATGAACTAGTGACTAGAGTTTCACTAGGACCCCATGGTAGTTATATATCACACGTGTATTGATGTTTCCTCTCAATACAGTTATAGCATGATATAAAACTTAATCATAAACTTTATGAAATATGATAATAGTCCTTATTACTATTTGTCTCTAGGGCATATTTCTGTAACACCCCCGAGATTAGGGTTAAACAAACCTCGGATTAACCTCCGAGATAAACTTAACTCCAACCTTAGAGACTCATAGTATATGATTTGGTAGCATTACAGAACAGATGGATTCAACAACATAAGTTTAAACTCTTAATAGAGTACGATATCAGATTACTACAAACCAGGGATCGCAGACCCATCATTACACCACACAGCAAAAGCAAATTATGTTGTTCTACACAACAAATTTAACAAAGGGCCTAAGAGGCCATAAACATAAGTGACGTCCAACCCTGAGTCCTCAGGCTGCTATGTGGGACCCCCAACTACTCGTCGATGTCAACGTAGAAACCACATTCAGTTGCGGCTAGATCATCTGAAGAAAAACAACAATAGCGCAAGGCTGAGTACGAGAATGTACTCCGCAAGACTTAGATAACCTAGTATCTACATGCTCTGGATAGAAAAGCTTTCTCTGGATTTTCTTTGCATAAAGCCAACTTTGTTTGTAAACAAGAGGGAGAGAAGAGGCTTGTCTACACCGAATACTTTCAAAACGGGTTAAGAGAGCGACAACTCCATCCTGAACATCTGAACTTGTTAACCAAGTACATCTGAACTCCTCATCTAGGATCACCCTCTTGAACCCCCGAGGAAGCATCCTTAAGCACATGTGGATTAACAAGTTTTACTTTTAGTTAATGTTATCTATGATCTTAGAATTCGGTCACCAAGCATTCATAACCGTGAACACGGCTTTTCGAAAAGATTTAACCCTGTAGGAGTGTACGACTTTACCCACACATACCAACCGACTCTTAATGCCAAATATTATTAGCCCTCTTCCTTGGAGGGCCAGCAGAGGGTGGTTGACCACGACCTTTATCTTGCTTTCGCCGAGACCATGAGTCACGCCCTAAGGAGGGTTCCGCCCTAACGGGTCAAATCCCGAAGCCAGTCCCTAGATATGTGTGTCGAGGTTGGTTTACCAGGGGTTCCATCCACCCCAAGCAACCCCGGCCACGCTTACCTACCTGTTATGATGCACGTCCTTCACCTCCTCTTTCGAAAACATTTTCAATGCATATGCCAAATGGAAAGCCCGAACTATGTGACACATGGAATCTACTAGGCAAGTTAGTTAGTCGAGGGGTTCCCAAGCCCTATGTGGCTATACGCTCGTCTTGGTTCTAAAGGCAAGAACTCGGTTCCTAGTGGTGTTGAGCATAGGACTACAAAAACCACACCCAACGTGGCCTCCCATTTAGGCCTTAGAATATTTATCTGTCACCTCCGATCATGTCTCGGTCTCCTACCTTTCTAAATTCTTTGACATCTCTGATTCATCATAATCGAGATGATTCAGGCGTAACTACTAAGCATGGCTAAGCTTGCCCATCGAAGAAGCGCTAGCAACGCTCACATGCCAGACCTAGGTATGCTAGGAGCAGTAGATCAGGTGTACAAGGCTACAACAGGTAAACTATACAGTAGATAGGTAACTCTAGCTACTAACAAAAGACCACATTGGAATCGGGTGCAACATAGCGAGAAAGTAGATACTTTATAAAACATAGGTTTAGAATGAGATGCTACGCTTGCCTTGTACTTTAGTAGACAGATATGGATCTTCGGTATCATTGACTTCGGTCTCGTGCTCGGATCCTATCGCGAAGAAGCAATACCGAAAAGAAAGGCAACAATCAATATATCGAACCATGCAATGCGCAAGCACATGAATGATATGGCAGATTAAAGTTATCATGGCAACCCTAGGATTAACACTGATTTAAATGGGTTCGGAGTGCCGAGGGCTTGGCATTCCATCGATCCCATATGCAATTAGGGTGGTTTCGATGTTCCTCTAAACTAGCTAGGGTTTAGGTTGATTAACAATGGATGATTATATTTTTAAAGTGTAGATCTCATTTTTCTGAATATTTTGATATATTATTCACATTTTATTGATTTAAAATGAATTAGTTATGAATTTCCAAAGATTAAACTCAAATTCCTAAATTATAATCATTTCTGAAATTATTAAATATCTGACAAGTGGGACCCACCTATCAGAAAAGATTTAAATAAAAACAGAAAATAAAAAGGAATTCCTGCGTCAGCGTGACGTCACTATGACGTCACTCTGGCGCTGGCCACGTCACTGCCACGTTGTGGCCATGTCAGGGCCACGTGGTGGCCACGTCGGGGCCACGTCACCCACGGCGGAGCCACCAGACGGTGGTCACCGCCGGCGAACTAGGGCGCCCCTGGACGCGTGGTCGGGCGCACTAGAACCACACGAAGACGACGAGCAAGCCAGCACTAGCCCCACCCGGTTTTGGTCACCGGAGCGTGGTCGGTGGCTAGCTATTGCGGCGGCGGGGTAGAGCTTATGCGGAGAGGGCGCTACAGAGGGCTAGCGGCAGAACGGAGAGCACTGCTCGAACGATAAGCTCACCAGGAGCGTGTAGGGCTTGACGGCGAGGCGAGGCAAGCTCTGGAATGGTGGGGATCGACGTCGACTGGTGGCGGAGGGAAGCTTCGATTCGATCGATTGGGGACGAGCGCGTGGACGTGAGGTGGCTAAGACGAACCAGTCGACCACGACGGAGCCAGCGGTGGCCTCAGATGGAGCTAGGGTGGCCGGGAACAACGAGGACGACGACAACCCGAAGCTTGGGTTCGGCGTCCATGACGAGAAGGGGGAAGGAGAGGGGAAGTGGCGGGCGAGGGTTTCCTGGCGGCGTCGGCGTGGTACTTACAGGCTCCAGGGGGCGGCGACATAGATCTTGGCGCGACCGCGGTGGCAGATGGCATCACCGGTGACAACAGATCACCACGTCGTCATCGACGAAGACGATAGTGCCCGAAGCGGTACGGGCCGCAGTTGGGTGCCGGGTGGGCCGCAGGAAGAGAAGGGGAGGCGGGCTGGCTTGCTGGGCTGCGGCCTGGGAATCTCGGGATGCATTTTTTAGCAAATCTTTTTCCTTTTCTTAAATCCTTTTCTCTTTTGTATTTCAAAATCTTTTCTGTTTTGAACATTTTCAAAATACCAAAGCTTTTGTCAAACTATTGAAATATTGTGGGGCCCCTTTTGTCAATTTGGGATCCACATGATTTGGTGATTTTCGAAATACAAAACCATTTGAAATGAAATAGAGCTTAGAAGGAAAACCATTTAGTGATTAGGGTTTTTGTCCCCTATTGTCCCCAAAACACAACAAGAATGCAAAATGTTCATGCATGCTTATGCTCTTAGGTACTAATTACATATATTACAACTTGGGCTATTACAATTTCCAACAGCTACAACCTCACCCTACATGCCGCAGTACAATACGTTGCAGTACAATGATGGTGGCTCTATCTATACGCCGATGCCGGCCGTACTACCGACGCCGCCACACCCACCAGCTCCCATGTCTACACCGGCCTCTACTTTGACTCCGAGCTGGGACCAAGCTGCTTTTCTACAAGCCATGAGCAACTTTGCTGCACAAGGAAACTCATGTACGGATTGGATTTTCGATTCTGGTGCTTCTAGTCATATGTCTGCATCAAGTAATTTGTTGTCTTCTTGCACACCATTGCCTTTTCCATTTATTACTCTTGGTGACGGATCATCTATTCCTATTTATTATGTCGGTCAAGCCCAAATCCAATCTCCAATCAAACCTTTGCTTCTTCGTGATGTTCTTGTAGCTCCTGCACTAATTAGAAATCTGATTTCTGTTCGACAATTCACCAATGACAATCACGTTTCTGTCGAATTTGACCCCTTTGGTTTGTTTGTGAAGGATTACTGGACCAAGGCCGAGATAGCTCGGTTCAATAGCTCTGGTGATTTGTATTCCCTCCATGGTGTTCTGGTTGCTGCCCCTCCATCGTCTATGGCGGCCTCTGTTGATCTGTGGCACCAACGTCTCGGTCATCCCAATAATAATGTGTTATCTACTCTTCTTAGTGAATTTTCAATACCTTGTAATAGAAATTCTCATAATTCTTCTATTTGTTAGTCGTGTCAATTAGGCAAACATGTTTGTATCCCCTTTAGCTCCTCTCTATCCTCTAGTACTTTTCGTTTTGAGTTACTTCATTGTGATCTATGGACCTCACCAATAAAAAGTGTTTCTGGTTTTAAGTATTATCTTGTTATTCTTGATGATTTTACCTATTATGTTTGGACCTTTCCCTTACGCAACAAATCCGACGTTCACAATATTTTTCTTAATTTTCAGCGCTATGTCTCGGTCCACTTTTTCCTTCCTATAAGATTTATTCAATGCGATAATGGTCGTGAATTTGACAACTTTAAAAACCAAAATTTCTTTCTCCAATATGGAATTCTTCTGCGTTTTTCCTGCCCCTATACCTTCCCTCAAGACGGCAAGGCCGAGCATTTTCTTCGCACTCTTAATGACATCACTCGCATCCTTTTTATTCAATCTTCTATGCCTCCGAATTTTGGGCTGAAACTCTCCACACGGCCACATATCTACTTAACATTCGACCATCTAAAGTTAATCCTCAAACCACTCCCTACTTCTCTTTATTTCTTTCTCACCCAAACTACTCTGACGTTCGTGTCTTCGGCTGTCTTTGTTTTCCTAACTCCTACTCTACTTCTCCTAACAAACTTTCACCCTGTTTTATCTCGTGCGTTCATCTAGGTTTTTTCGACGAACACAAAGGCTATCGTTGTCTAGATCTTGTTAGTGGTCGCGTCCATGTGTCTCGTCATGTAACTTTTGCTGAAAATAGTTTTCCCTTTTCTGAGCGTCAATCTCTCGATCCAAAAACATTCGCACCATCTACTAGTCCCCCTCGTCCAAATAAATTTCCCTTCTTTCATCAGCCACCTCCTGCCGCGGCAACAAAAATGCCTGAATTCTCTATCGCGGCAGCCGATCCTACCACGCCTTCTCCTGCCGCCACCTCTGCCGCGGCTGCCGAAACCGCCGAAAACTCTGCCGCGACAGACTTTCTGCCACCGCCGTCTCCACCAGCGACTCCCGTGTCCGCTTCTTCCGCTGCACCGGGCGTGTCTTCCACATCATCATCGTCCCTCCTCCTCATGCTATTATCGTCCCAGCTCCCACTAATGATCATACCATGCGCACACGTGGCAAATAAGGTTTTCGTTTACCCGCTAAAGATCATCTAAATCTCAATGCATCTCTGTCTTCTTCCTCTATTTCCAAATCTTACAAATCAGCTCTCCTAGATCCTAATTAGGCCGCAACCATGAAAGATGAATATGATGCTCTCATTCAAAATAATACATGGCAATTAGTTCCTCGTTCATCAAATAATAATATAGTTTCCGGCAAATGAGTTTTTTGACACAAATTTAATTCTGATGGAAGTCTTGCACGTTATAAATCTTGATGGGTATGTCGTGGTTACTCTCAGCAACACGTCATCGATTATGATGAGACTTTCTCTACAGTTGCCAAACCCAGCACTATTTGTACTATTCTTAGCATCGCCGTTTCTTCTTTTTGGCCCATCCATCAACTCGATGTCAAAAACACTTTACTCCATGGCTCTCTTCAAGAAACAGTTTATTGTCAACGACCTCTTGGCTTCGAAAATTCCTCTTATCCTAATCGTGTTTGTCTTCTTCAAAAATCTCTCTATGGTCTAAAACAAGCACCACGGGCTTGGTTTCAACGTTTTTCTACTTATGCTCAAACAATTGGCTTTACTCCTTCTCGTTCTGACACTTCTCTCTTCACCTTTCATCATAATACCGACACCACTTATCTATTTCTCTATGTTGATGATATTATTCTCACAGCTTCCTCACAACACTTTTTAGATCATATTATCTCTCTTCTTCGCAAAGAATTTTCTATGTACGATCTAGGTCTTCTTCATCACTTCTTAGGTATTGCTGTCATCTGTGACTCATCTAGTCTTTTCTTATCTCAACGTCAGTACACCCTAGATCTTCTTTCCCGTGCTGGTATGCTTGATTGTCAACCGTCTCGTACTCCTGCTGATACAAGTTCAAAACTTTCTGCCGATGGTGATCCCTTTTCTGATCCTTCTCTTTATCGAAGTCTTACCGGCGCCCTTCAATATCTTACTCTTACTCGTCCTGAAATTTTTTTTCCTGTCCAACAAGCTTGCCTTTACATGCATGATCCTCGTGTTCCTCACTTCAACCATGTCAAACGTATTCTTCGGTATCTCAAAGGTACATTAGAGTTAGGTCTTCATATAAATAAATCCTCTCCTACCTCGTTGACAGCTTACTCTGATGCATATTGGGCTGGTTGCCCCGATACTCGATGGTTCACATCCGAATTTTGTGTTTTTTTTGGTAACAATTTGGTTTCCTGGTCTTCAAAAAGATAGGTTACAGTTTCTCGCTCGTCAGCTGAAGCTGAGTATCGCGTTGTGGCTCATGCGGTTGCTGATACGGTTTGGTTGCGCCAGTTGCCGTCGGAGCTGCATCGCCCTATTGAGCAAGCTACTATTGTTTACTGCGATAATATTTTAGTTGTTTACATGTCAGGGAATCTGGTTCAACACCGTCGTACCAAGCATATAGAGATCGACATTCATTTTGTTCGAGAGAAGGTGGCTCTCGGTCAAGTTCGTGTTTTACATGTGCTTACTTCAGCTCGGTTCCTTGATATCTTTACTAAAGACCTGATGACTACTCCGTTTTAAGACATTCGTTTCAGTCTCAACGTCGTCGAGTCTACCGTTGACACTACGGGGATGTTAGAATACAACTCTTGTTAGGTTTAAGAGTCCTAGCCGGTTTGTTATAGGGCTAGGCCAATGCACCTAGACCCTGATATATACCTCTTGTAATTGCCACAATATTATCATCGATTATTATTCTATACAATTCTACAGATACTTATTGGAGGAAACTATTGCTCGCCGTCGGCGGTGCCAGGGACGTGTCATCGCTCGCCACTGCCAAGGACGAAGCCACCATGAATCGTGAGCGATAAGGATGGTCACACCAGGATATATATATTACATACATATATCTACGGATTTATACAGGCTATATATATGAATTAGCTATTTGTTAATAATTTTTTAAAAATCATCATGTTTTTAGTTACGAAGGGATACAGAGCGATCTCAGCGTTGTTTTCAAAATTTAGATAGGGAACAGCACAAAATAGAAGTGCTCTCTTTTATCTAAACACGGAATGATCATAGCGTGAGACGAGAATGGCCGGCCAGGAAGGAATTCGACCCGCCGGAAAGAAAGGTTCACAGAATCTGCAATTGCAGGTCTACCCATAAACCACTGCCAACGAGGCGCTTTTCCGTCGCGCGCGCTTTTCTCTTTTCCCTTTTCGTGCTGCACAACTACACAAACAACTCATGGTTGTGCACGAGACGAGGGCGCTTTTCTTTGCTGTCTTGATCATAACGGGAAGACCCGAAAGGGCCTTTCACGCAAGTGGTCGTTTCAACGTTGTTACACCCATGGGATTGTGGAGGCCGGCCTAGAGCACTTGCCCATATGCATGGTGGGGTACCCATCGATATCAAGATCACTTGTCCAAGTGCTTGGTACGTAGGCGTCGTACTCGGCAACTAAGCTGGAGCATGGTGGGATGATAATTAGGGTGCCCTTGCTCCAAGTACACTACGATTTGTTCAACCCCCCAAAAAAAGAACGAGCATCAAGGCTATTCTCCTCCGGTACAACTTGTCACAGATTTGTTGAATTTAGACAGATCTATTCCCCTTGGTTGAATGGAAGAAAACCCAAGGAAATTGCGCCCTTGCTATTCGTTACCTCAAAAAGAAAAGAGTGGAATGTCTCCCATGCATTGCACGATTTTGCTTGGGTTCAGTCGCTAAAGCTTGGCCAAGATTTTTCCATTGAACACTTCACTCGATATTTGGAGCTCCGGGACCTACTTCAACATTATGTGCAACTAGATGCAAACTTGCAAGACTATATATGTTGGAAGCTCACAAATGATGGACAATACTCGGCGGCATCGGCGTATGAGTTGCAATTCCTTGGCTCTATCGCATCCAACATGAACAAGATGATTTGGAGAGCTTGAGCTCCCCCAAAACATTTTTTTTGCATGGCCCGCAACTCAAAATAGGCTATCGACGGCGGCACGTTTGGAGAAGAGGGGTTGGCCGAACTATGGATTGTACCCTCTATGCAAGCAAAGAATGGAATCTATCTCACACCTTTTTGTCCATTGCCGCTACACAATTAGAATTTGGGGATACATAAAATCTTGGATAGGTCTCATGCAATTCATCCTTCTCAATGGGCAAATCTTACAGTCAAATCTTGGTGGTCCATGTCATTAGAGGGCCCAATCCCAAATCACCAAGCCATGGCTTCGCTTACCTTACCACTTGGGAGATTTGGAATGAAAGGAGCGCCTGTGTTTTCCGCAACAAACATGCCTCCCTCTAGTTGTGTTAGATAGAATTAAGAAAGAAGCTCGTTCGTGGGTTTGTGCGGGCGCAAAGAGTTTGTGTAAACTAATTGGGAGAGTAGGCTTTTGCAACCCCGTGCTCTTGTACTTTCAATTAAAACTTCCCCTCTGTTTCAAAAAAAGTTTAGACAGATTTTAGGAAACTTTTGCATATATTTACGATTACTAATTTTGGATCGGAGGGAGTATGGCTCACAGTGCCACTTTACGACGCGCTTGTCTGCTTTAGGCTCACGTCACCTTGGATATATAAATTTAAATGCTTACTTTATACTTCTTCCATTTTGAAATTATAAGATGTTCTAGTCTTTTCTAAAATGTGTGTATTTAGACGCCTTTTAGTTGGTATGTTTAAAGCAAATGAGTGAACTTACGCAATAAAATGGTTTAGATACATGTGTTTCAGAAAAAAGACTATATTTTAGAACCGAGGAAGTAAGTAACTTGAAAGGTTCATTAACGTCATCTTTTCTAGATTTTTTCGTTAGTGTTACACTGATGTACAGTAGTTACGTTAGTGTGCCACTGTTACCTTTTGTTTTTGTGGAAGAGCTATCACTGTCGGACTTGTTAATGTAAGCTCCTCTCTGGTGACAAATACACTTTTTTTTTTGAGTCAATGGTGACAAATACACTGGACAATATAGAGAGCTCAGATGGACACTGCAGACGGCAGGCTCACCAGCCATGGGCCTTGGCCGAATCCGTCCGCTGGGTGACAGGGAGCAATCCGGAAGGAGTATCTCTGGTGACTGGTGGGCCATTCCTTGGACCGGCGGCTAGGCTATAAACAGTTAGCAGATCGATTTGACTCAAAAAAAAGAAAGTTAGCACATTTTGTTTTCTTCAACAGGACCAGAACTTTATTAGTAGCTGCAAGACACGTGGTGGGTACAAATTTCAGAGAAGCCCCTATGCAACGCTCGCACTAACGACCTAAGATTCGAAGATAAGGGCTTCTAATTTAAAAAAGCACCCTAGAACCAAAGATAAAAACGCAATCAGGTCCTATGGCGTCACCACCACTCGCCGGCGACCTCGAGGCGTGAACCCAAGTCGAATGAAGGATGCTCGAGGCACCCACAAAGCCGACGACGAGCTCCTGCAGCTGGACAACTCGCCATCTCCGGGGACGAACCACTTGTCGACGACGAGCTGCCGAGCTCCGGCGCAGGGCTCCCAAGAAGGGCCTCCAGAGGAGTTTGGATCCACCATTCGGCCAGAAAAAGGCAGTAGCCCGGCAGCCTCATCGCCACCATCGGACCACTGCGAATCGACACCACACACAACCACCGACGGAGCCTGTACCAGTCGACGACGCCTCACCTCCGCGAAACCGCCACCACCTTGGTGGCTTAGATGAAGCCGAGAAGAAGACGAAGACCAGCACTGCTCCACCAAGCACCGGATCGCTCTTGAAGGAGAGAGCCCCAGCCACCATGCAACAGATCTGGAGTGCGCCACACTGCTCCTCCCTCCCTCTCCACCAAGGCCGACCAAGGGGGCAACTGAACCACTCTCCTGCAGCCCACCGCGAAGCTCCCCCTCGCCACCATGGCCGGCCAGGAGCTTCATCGCGACTGCATCTCCACCACAACAGTGGCCCAAAACGGCTTTATTGAAGGAGAAGCCCATCATCTCTGCCTCCACTGCATCTGGCTCCGACCACCGAAGCTCCACCGCGAAGGAGAAGAGGAGCGAGCAGATCGAGATCTTGCTGGAGAAATATCTACTTATCTCCTCGACATGGCGCCAAACGGTGGCAAACAGCCGCAACCTACCTCTAAAAAGCAAAAGGAACCCTAAAACTACTCCGACGCCGTCCCCCGGCAGCCACTCACCAGCTAATCTGGAGAGGGCACCATGGGAGAGGTCCGTCACGCACAGAAGCACTCGGATACTGTAGCGAGGAGGGGAGAGCGAGGAGGAGGAGCCGCGTCTGTCTCCCCAATCTCCAGCTCCTGTTGGAGATAGTTAGCAGATCGATATATTGATCTTCAGTCTTCTTCATCGCCATTTATAGGGCCCCTATTTTTAGGGCCTCTTTCCTTCGTAGGATATCCAATAGTCAGAAGTAAGAGAAAGACATAAATAATATATCATGATATGTTAAATCTTGCAAAAGTTAAAAACACAACAATTTGTAACACATGCCGTTTGGTTATAATGTGAGCATAACACATGGTTTTTTCTGAACAATCGTATGTATGCGTACTTGATATACAGAACAAAGATAGTTTTGCATGAGGTTGAACTTAAGGAAAATTTTCATGCAAAGTGCACCATATGATTTATTTTTTGTGGCTTCAAATCCTATAGAAAAAAGCTTTATAGGATAAATTCCTAAGGAATATAATCCTCCAAACTTCACATCAAATTTCTTTCAACTAAGGAGACCCTTAGTTTAGAGTTAGGATTTTTAGGATTCACCCCCACCCCCTAGAGAGGGTCCCGCTTTAACAAGAAATGATAGTTGGGCTTCTACTTGAACATGTCTGACGCACCTACTATATAATTAGGGTTGAGGTAACACAATTGTAGATGTTGTAGGAGATAAAGTCGGCTCTTAACACAGAGCACGTGCAATTGACAATGCACCCAAATGTGGATTGTGAAGCACGGAATAGAAGATACCAAAAAAATGCAAGCATAAAAGAAGTCTAAAGTCAATGGCAACCCACAAGACGAGAAGTATATTCAGGAGGAGGAGGCCCACTAAGCCAATTAGTGCTCAGTCCCCGTGAACTAAAGCAACCGTTCTGCATGGGAAAAATAAGACAAGACTACCCTTTCTTTACTCTTAGGGGTATTTTGGGCTTTTCTAGAATAGACTGTTGACCTTACTTTCCCCTTCTCTCAAGGGCATTGATGTTATTTGTACAAGTCTCTAAACCTATAAAAGGCACCCATGAGTTATTTGTAACTCATCTATCATGTGAATCAAGATCTCTCTCCAAGGGCGATACCTACTTCTTGAGTTGATCATTCTGGATGGTGGGCTTGGGTTGATTCCTCCGAACTTTGAGCTGACGGAAAGATTCTTGAAGAAAGTTATCCTACATCATAGGGATTCCTTGCAAAATTTGGGGGTTGTCACGTTCTTGTGCCCGAGGTTACACCTTAGCAGGACCAAGCCCCTCTCTTTCGTGAGGTAAGGTCACCGTTACTTAAAAGTGTTGTGCCACTCATGATAGTGTCTGGCGCACAACCGTGCGGTCCTCGATCACACCTTCTACTTTACCAACATCGATATGTACCACATGTTCGTGTTGTTTTTATGATAGTAACAACCTAAAGTACATGTTTATGGGAACCACCTCTTGATGAAGCAGGTGATAATCTCTCCCATCAAATACGTTGTGTCATGCTGCGAGGAACCCTAGAACTACACATGTAAACAAAGAGATGGGACAATAGAGTATGAGGAACAAGGGTAGGCACCCAAAGAGTTGGGCTGCACTTTTTAGAGTACTAGCTAGGACCGGCGTGGCGGCATGCCACGCCTGTGGTACATGTTGTGCCGCTGCCCGTGCTATCTATCTTCTTCTTAATCCAGAAGTATCCCAGCTAATCCTTTGATGAAGAAGTCATCATCGGCCAATCTCCTCTTAAATAATCATTTGTTTGCTAATAACCATTCTAGACCGCAAGGGGAACTAACAAATCAGTTAGTTAAGATGTAAGTGATCGTGTAATACTCACCTTCTCTTGTGGTGACCGGTGACTGTCCACATAAATCTTATATGTCCTTCTTTTGCATCCAGATTTTAGCTAACACCAGGGAAAAGTGGAGAACTCAAACAACACATATCACCATTGTAACATCTCAATTTTAGCAACCATGTGAGTTGTCCAGAATGCAAAAATCAAGGGAAACAAAAACTTTTTCTTGTTTAGTGATGCACTATTTGGTTGCTTGCTTATTGATGCTTATGCATCTGGCTGTGTAATATAGGATATACTCCTTACCTCAACACTAGTTGACAAAAGCTATTTAACAAAACTATTCTAGATTATTTTACATATTCTCAAATGTTCTGGCATTTCAAAAACCTGAGCCAAGATTATTTTGTAACCCTAACTATTTTAGTAGCTGATACGTCCATTTTGCATCACTATTCTATATCATAATTCACTGTTATTCATTGATATATTTCATATTAAAGGATGATACTTATGTTATTTCATCTGTTTTTGCATGGTTGATGACTTTTGGAGCATGGACCGCTGCAGTCAGGATTCTGATGGAAAATGTGCTGTTTGGAGGCAAAATTCGCGAAGATCAGAAAATCCGGGAAAATATATGGAAAATCCTATTTTTCCAGAAGACGAAGACTGCTAGAAGGAGGAGTGGAGATTGGTCACAAGGGGCCCACACCACCCCCTGGCGCGGGCTAGCCTAGGCCGTGCCACCAGGTGGTGTGGCGCCCTGGTCCACCCCTGGCTCTCCCCTCTAGCGTATATTATCCTCCTGAAACCCTAAGACTTGGGGAGCGACCACAGAAATATTCCGCCGCCTCTGCAGGGCGAAAAACACCAAGAGAGAAAGATCTCTCCGACAGACAGAATTCTACTGGGGGAATTCCTTTCAGGAGAGGGGAGATCGTCGCCATCAACACCACCATCAAGCTAGACTTCATCGGGATCATGATCATCATCATCACCACCATCATCTCCACCAACACCATCATCACCATCTCCATATCGCTGTAACAATTGGGTTGAATCTTGCATAGTTCTTAGAGAAAATTCCTTATTTAACACTGGTTTAAAATCTGCTTCCCTATTTGACACTAGAATTTTTTTCCCATTTTGACATATAAACTTGCTTTCTTTCCTCAATTGACATTGCCGTCTATTCCGTTAGTTTTTCCATCTGTTGATTTATTGAGTGGACAAAAATACCCCTGCACGACATCATCGCGGACGACGGCGCCCATCGCTCCTCAGGTCGGTTCTAGCGAACAAGTACCTACCGATCGTGGCCGGGCCGACGGCCGCCGTGCTGATCTGCGCGCTCGTCGACCTTGGCACCGGGCACGCCGCGACGCGCAACCTACTACTGCTGCACTTGTGTGCCGTACTGAACAACAAATGTACTACTCCGTACGTACTAATTAGCCAATCAGTCGGGGCCTAAACTAATGATGACGTGGTGATGATGCTAATCAGGAGTACGTGCATGCGGTGGCACGTTGCCGACGACACCGACGACACCGACTGAAAGGCATCAAAGGGTGTTCGTCTGGTGGATCACCGACGCCGACCAAAAGGCAGCAAAGAGTGGCCATCATGATCTGAACAACTCTGTAGTGAACAACATTTTGCCCTTTGTGTCACATGTTGAAAAACAACTCTTAGCTTCTAACGAGGATATCCATTTTGATCTGTGCTAGGTCCAATGGCTTTGGAGAGAAGATGGTTCTTACCATTTTTGGGGTGAGTTTGCATGTTTTGATGCACCCGGAAACTCTGGTTTTGGTTTTCCTTCTGAAACCGAACTGAATTGGATCAATGTCTAACTCTTTTGCAGGGCCTGATTGTGCTATGGATGATGCAAGCCTAACGGACAAAATTCCCGGGTGGTCAGTCCTCTTCCACGGCAATGTTGGGGATGGAACGTTCACTGTAAGTACTGTAATCACCCACGTTATATACCTTCTTAATTTTCCAATGACAATCCGTGACACCAACCTGCTCGCTCGCATGATGGCCACGCTGCTCTTCGTGATCCCGAGCGGCGAGAAGCCACTTGACTACTCGTGTACATAGCCAAATACTCCCTCCGTTCCAAATATAAACTAGAATCTCTACGTGTTGCTCTATGGACTACTAGTAGACAATGTTTTGTCACAAGACTTATCAGGGGCAAAAGAGTCTTTTTATGTTCCTATTTGACACCGTTAGTGTTTAAAATGAACTGGAGTGTCAACTGAGGGAAGAAAGCAAGTTTAGATGTCAAAATGGGAAGATTTTTTTCTAGTGTCAAATAGGGAAGCAGGTTTTAAGCCGGTGTCAAATAAGGAATTTTCTCTAGTTCTTAGGGGAAACTTTCCCGGTGTCGATTACTCCTTGTAGTTGATGCTATTGAGTGAACTGTTGAATTACTGTTTATGTTAAGATTGATATACATCATTATTCCATCTCTGATCATGATCCATATGATGTCTTGTGAGTAGTTCGTTTTGTTCTTGAGGACATGGGAGAAGTCATGTTGTTAGTAGTGGAATTGTGTTGAGAAAGATTCAATAGTTTGATATTTAAGTTGTGGTGTACTTCTTCTAGTGGTGTCATGTGAACGTCGACTACATGACACTTCACCTATATGGGCCTAGGGGAATGCATTGTGTATTTGGCTACTAATCGTAGGGGTTGCCGGAGTGACAGAAACCTGAACCCCCATTAGGAAACCATTGCACAAGGGACGTCAGGGTCTTAGAGTTTAAAGCTGTGGTTAGGTTTTACCTTAATTACTTTCTTGTACTTGCGGATGCTTGCAAGGGGTATAATCACAAGTATGTATTAGTCCTAGGAAGGTCGGTACATTAGCGCAGGTTTACCCACACAACACTTAGCAAGCTAAGGAAGATTAATCAACTATATAAAGCGAAAGCACTTGACGATATTCCCATGTGTCCTCGAGAACGTTTGGTCATCTTAAGTAATACAACTGGCGTGTCCTTTGCTAAAGAAAGGATTGGGCCACTTGCTGCAATTATTCTTATTGTGTTTTATTTACTCGCACTTTATTTACTTGCATTATCAAAAAACCCTAAAAATCCGTTTGCTAAGTGTTTGCAGAGAATTCCTGATCCATACCATTAGCCAGCACCTTCTGCTCCTCGTTGGGTTCGACACTCTTACTTATTGAAAATACTGCGATACACCCTCTATACTTGTGGGTCATCATGACTATTTTCTGGCGCCGTTGCCGGGGAGTGAAGCGCTATTGGAGAGTGGAACTGGTAAAGGAAACCTCTACTGTGAGTATTGTTTATTTCTGTTAGTTACTTTATTTTCGATATGGATAATTCGCTGAGTTTCTTATTTCGTAATGCTACTACCACTGCTAAGGTAGTAGATGAACCACCACCTGCTGAGAATGATACTTTTAAAATACCTACAAGAACTACTGATCGTGTTATGGATAACTACTATGTTGGGGATGAAACTGTCCATCCCGGTGATCATTTACTCTTTATACACGAATTATGCAGGTTGTTCAAGTGTGCAGGTATTAGTACAGATCAAGTTAAGAAGAAGTTATTCTCATTATCACTAAAAGGAAGAGCTGAGGACTGGTATAAGCTGTTGAAGAATGGTCAAGCTCTTGAATGGGAGGAAATTGTACCTCTCTTTTATTAGAAGTTTTATCCTCCTAGTGAGATTCATAAAGATTGGAATCAAATATACAACTTTTGGCCTCTTGATGGAGAGAGTACAACTCAAGCTTGGGGGAGATTGAATTTACTAATGCTCAAATGTCCCATTCATGAGCTCTCCAACAATATTATTATCAATAACTTTTATGCAAGGCTTTCTCTTCATGATAAGGATTTATTAGATGCTTCTTGTGCTGGATCATTCACTCGCATGGAAGAAGAAGGTAAATGGGATCTTCTAGACCGTATTCAAGATAATGCTGAAGCATGGGAGAATGACAAAGGAAGAAAGTCAGGTATAAATTATGATTATGAATGCATTGAATCTTTTATGGGAACTGATGACTTTCAAAATATTAGTAATGCTTATGGTCTTGATTTACAAGTTATTACAAATTGTTTTAAGGCTTTTGCCTCTTATATTGAAATCCCAAAAAAGGGATGGAGCAAGTACCATGCTCCTTATAAAGATATTGTTGACTGTGTTCCTGTTGGGAGTACTGAGTTTTACACTATTGATCACATCTTACCTGAACCTTATATCGATAAAATACCCTTCCTAGATAAGGTAAAGGATCATCCTATGGTAACTAGTGTAATCACTAAAAGTGCAAAGAGAACTGTAAAACCTGATGAACACATAAACATTGAACCTGTTGTAGCAATTGTGAAAGACCTTGTCACTAAAAGTATAGAAGATGGACACATAGTCTTTTGTGAGGATGTTTCTAATATTGTCTCACATCCTAATAAAGCTAAAAAGGCAAGTGTCCATGTGCTTTCTATTAGAATTGGTGATCATTTCTATTATGGTTTATGTGATATTGGTGCAAGTTCAAGTGCTATTCCTTATGAGCTTTATAAATAAATTATGCATGAAATCAGTCCCTGCGAATTGGAAGAGATTGATGCGGTTATTCACCTTGCTAATAGAGAGACCATCTCTCCAATTGGTATTGTGCAGGATGTAGAAGTTCTTTGTGGTAAGATTAAATATCCTGCTGATTTTCTAGTACTTGGTTCAGCTGCGAGTAAAACTTATCCCATCATTTTTGGTAGACCTTTCTTGAGTACCCGTGGAGCTATTATAGATTGCAAATGGGAGAAAATCTTGACTAAGTTTGATGGGGAATCTTATGAGTTTAATTTTTCGAAATTTACTAAAGAACCTTGTGAAAATGAAACCCATAATGAGGATTTTAGAGTTGAACAACTTGCTTCTATTTATCTTGCTCCTAACAATGCTTTGCAGCAATTTATGGAAGACCATGAAAGTGAGATCTTCATGGAAGAAAGAAATGAGATTGATGAGATTCTCCGTCGTCAACCTAATATGCTTAAGCATAACTTGCCTGTGGAAGATTTGGGTACCACGTTGCCACCTAAAAAGGATTCGGTTTTCGATCTAAAACCTTTATCTGACGATCTTAAGTATGCTTGCATTGATGATAATAAACTATATCATGTTATTATTAGCTCTAAACTTTCTGGAAGGAAGAGGAACGATTATTGGAGGTTTTGAAGAAACACCGAGGGGCTATGGGCTATACTCTGGATGATTTAAAAGGGATTTCTCCTACTATATGCCAGCCTGCTATCAATATAGAACTAGATGCAAAGCCAGTAGTAGATCACCAATGACGTCTAAATCCTAAGATGAAGGAAGTGGTAAGAAATGAGGTATTGAAACTCCTTGATGCTGGTATTATTTACCCTATTGCTGATAGTGAATGGGTTAGTCCTGTTCACTGTGTTCCTAAAAAGGAGGAATTACCGTTGTTCCTAATGATAATGATGAGCTTATTCCCCAAAGAATAGTAGTGGGCAATAGGATGTGCATTGATTTCAAGAAAGTTAACAAAGTTACTAAGAAAGATCATTACCCACTTCCTTTTATTGATCAAATGTTAGAAATGTTGTCTAAAAAGACCCATTTTTGTTTTCTTGATGGATATTCCGGTTTCTCTCAAATTTCTGTTAACCAACAAGATCAAGAAAAAACTACTTTTACATGCCCTTACGAAACCTATGCTTATAGACGCATGCCTTTTGGTTTATGTAATTCTCCTGCTACTTTTCAAAGATGCATGTCTGCTATCCTTCATGGTTTTTGTGAGGAAATTGTGGAAGTGTTCATGGATGACTTCTCCGTCTATGGAACTTCTTTTGATAATTGCCTGCACAACTTTGATAAATTTTTGCAGAGGTGTGAAGAAACTAATCTTGTTCTTAATTGGGAGAAGTGCCACTTCATGGTTAATGAAGGGATTGTCCTTGGGCATAAGGTTTCTGAAAGAGGCATAGAAGTGGATAGAGCTAAAGTTGAGGTAATTGAGAAAATGTCCTGCCCAAGAGACATCAAAGGTATTCGTAGTATCCTTGGTCATGCTGGTTTCTATAGAAGGTTTATTAAAGATTTCTCTAAGATATCAAAACCCCTCACTAATCTTCTCCAAAAAGATGTACCCTTTGTTTTTGATGATGATTGCAAGGAGGCTTTTGAAACTCTTAATAAGGCCTTAACTACAGCTCCTATCATTCAACCACCTGATTGGAGTTTACCCTTTGAAATAATGTGTGATGCTAGTGATTTTGCTGTAGGTGCTGTCCTTGGGCAACGAATAGATAAAAAGTTAAACGTTATTCATTATGCTAGTAAGACTCTTGACGCTGCTCAAAGGAATTATGCTACTACTGAAAAAGAATTCCTAGCTTTCGTTTTTGCTTGTGATAAGTTTAGACCTTATATTGTAGTCTCAAAAGTCACCATTCATACTGATCATGCTGCTATTAAGTACCTTATGACGAAGAAGGATTCTAAGACTAGGCTTATTAGATGGGTGCTGCTTTTACAAGAGTTTGATCTACATATTGTAGATAGGAAAGGTGCTGAAAATATTGTTGCTGATAATTTATCTCGGTTGGAAAATATCTCTTTTGATCCTATGCCTGTTAATGATAGTTTCCCGAATGAACATTTGGCCGCAATAGGGATAAGCTCACGAGGGAGCCCTTGGTATGCTGACTATGCTAACTTTATTGTCTCCAAGTATTTGCCTCCAACTTTCACAGCTCAGGAAAGAAGGAAGTTCTTTTACAATTTGAGGCATTATTTTTGGGATGACCCACATTTATATAAGAGAAGGAGTGGATGGCATTATGCGAAGATGTGTTCCAGAATACGAACAAAAGGAGATATTGCGGAAATGTCATGGTAGTGCCTATGGAGGACATCATGCGGGAGATAGAACTGCGCAAAAGGTGCTACAATCAGGTTTCTACTGGCCTACCCTTTTTAAAGATGCAAGGAAATTTGTTTTATCTTGTGATGAGTGTCAGCGTGTTGGTAATATTTCTAGACGCAATGAAATGCCTATGAACTACTCTCTAGTTATTGAACCCTTTGATTGCTGGGGATTTGACTTTATCGGTCCTTTTCCTCCCTCGAAAGGTTATACTCATATTTTGTTGCCGTTGATTATCTTACTAAGTGGGTAGAAGCCATACCTACGAAGAGGTCTGACGGGGGGACCTCTCTAAAAATTCTTAAGGATGTTATCTTTCCTAGGTTTGGAGTGCCTAGGTATCTCATGACTGATGGAGTTTCTCATTTCATTCATGCTGGTTTTAGAAATACCCTTGCTAAATATGATGTTAATCATAGAATCTCTTCAGCTTATTGATGTCTACGCACTTGTATTCTTGTAGACAGTTGTTGGGCCTCCAAGTGCAGAGGTTTGTAGAACAACATCAAGTTTTCCCTTAAGTGGATCACCCAAGGTTTATCGAACTCAGGGAGGAAGTGGTCAAAGGTATCCCCTCTGAAGCAACCCTGCAATCAAGATACAAGGAGTCTCTTGTGTCCGCAACACACCCAATAGACTTGTCAGGTGTATAGGTGCACTAGTTCGGCGAAGAGATAGTGAAATACAAGTGGTATGGATGATTATAAGTGGTAACGGTGCCAGAAAATAGCTTGATGGCGTGGAAGAGACTACACGCAAACTGAAATAAAGATGGAAGCAAGCAAACATGTAACAAATCTGATTGCAAACGGTGTTTCAATGCTTAGAAACAAGGCCTAGGGATCATACTTTCACTAGTGAACGCTCTCATATAAATATCTTCTATTTATGACACTACTCTAAACTACTCTCTGGTTGGACACTATAATCCATGGTAGGGCTATAACAACACTCCTCAAAGGTCACTTTCCTCATCTAGATAACCCCACACTGTCACCTTGAGCGCTAGATGGATCCAACAAACACCACAATTTCATAAAGACATCCAACTCCAAATATAACTCATAACAAGTATTTGTAATCTCTAGCCTAAGTGCCACCATGGTGTGCACACTATCAACTTCACACACATGGGGAGAGCAGAGATCTATTAAAGTACTTGAGTAGCAAGGTAGATCTACTTGATTACAAAGCTCATGATCACAACATGATCATGCATAGAGAGAGAGATGAACACATAGCTACCGGTAGAACCCTTAGCCTCGAGAGAGAACTACTCCCTCCTCATCATGGGAATCAGCAATGGTGATGGAGATGGATCCGGGGGCACTTCCCCGTCCCGACAGGGTGCCGAAACAGAGACTTTCTATTCCCCGAATCTCCCCTTTGGTGGTGGTGGCACTGCGGAACTTTTCGTGGCTAGAGGCTTGACGATTTAGGGTTTCTGTATCGGGAGGAATATATAGGCGAAGGGGCGAGGTTGGTGGCCAGCCAGGGGGGCCACACCATGCCCTGGCGTGGCCTGGGGGGACCCGCGCCTAGGGGTGATTTGGCCACCCTGTGGCCCCCCTTCATCTCTCCTTCTGGCTTCGTGAATCTTCCGGGAAAACATTGACTTTGGCTTTTGTCCGGTCTAATTCCAAGAATATTCATTTTCTGACTTTCTGGAACCAAAAACAGCAGAAAACAGGCAACTGACACTGTGGCCCTTGTTAATAGGTTAGTCCAAGAAATCATATGAAAAGTACTCCAAAGTGTGGACAAAACATAAGAAAGTAGATAAAACCAAGCATGGAACATCAAAAATTATAGATACGTTTGCAACGTATCACTTATCACGCCCAAACTAGTGGGCAAGTAGAGTTATCAAATAGAGAAATTAAATCCATCTTGCAAAATACTGTTAATAGATCTAGAAAAAACTGGGCTAAAAAGTTGAATGATGCTTTATGGGCTTATAGGACTGCCTATAAAAACCCTATGGAGATGTCTCCTTATAAAATGGTTTATGGGAAAGCTTGTCACCTACCTTTAGAATTAGAACACAAAGATTATTGGGTAGTTAAACAACTTAATAGAGATTGTAAGCTTGCTGGTGTAAAAATATTATTTGACTTAAGTTCTTTGGATGAATGGAGGAGTGAAGCTTATGAGAATGCTAGACTCTTTAAGGAAAAAAGTTAAAAGATGGCATGACAAGCGAATACTTAAGAGAGAATTCCATGTTGGTGAGAAAGTTCTATTGTATAGGTCTCGTCTTAGATTTTTTGCAGGAAAACTACTGTAAAAATGGGAAGGACCTTTCGTTATTGAAGAAGTGTACCGTTCCGGAGCAATAAAAATTTCTTGTTTAAAAGATAAGACTACACAAGTGGTGAATGGGCAGCGATTTAAGCACTACATTGCTGGAGGTTCTTATAATGAAGATGTTGATGCTTTTCAAGTTATAACTCCAGAAAAAATTATCAAAAACCAAATTCAGAGACCTGCAGAGTCCGTTTTTGAATAGGTAACAGTTCTGGTAAGAAAAGTTCCGCAAAAGATCTGTCCAGTTATATTTTTGCAGTTTTTAGCCAACAAGGAAAGCTACGAAGCGAAAGAGGGACGGAAACGGAGCCAGGGTGGCTCACACCACCCTGTGGCGCGCGCCCACCCCTGGTCGCGCCACCAGGTGGTGTGGCCACCTCGGACTCCGTTTACGACCCATTTTCTCCCAGTACCTTCCTTTTGTTGTGAAACTTCGTAATATATAATCCCCCGGATCCCCCCAAGGTTCGTATATCGTGTTCTCGTCGTGTTTTTGTTTCGATCTGTTTCTTCTAGGAACTATTCTTGAAAGTTTAGAAGCACAATGGTGTCCGCCAAGGATAAGGGAAAGGAGCCTACGGAGGAAGATCTCCAATACCCCGGGCAGGAGAAGGAGATCAAGAGTGAAGATGGAGAGGAGGCAAAGCATACCGACACTACCATTGCAAGCATTGGAGTGGTGGCAAACCCTGCCAAGATTATGTCAATTGGAGGGAAGCCTCCTCTTTACTGTTCAGATCCATGGTCACTTCCTCCACACACCAAGAATCCTTTCCATACCCTTATCCATAAGCATCAATACCAGAATATGCCCAAGGAGAAATTACCCTCCAATTGGGATTTGACTCGTTCTAGCCATGCAGGAAAAGAAGACTTCAAGGAGGTAGTGTGGGGAAAGAATCGCAAGAGCTGGAATTCACAACCCGACATGATCATGAGCCGCATTGAGCAAAACTCATAGCTGATTCGTAATCTCACCTTTGAGATTGAGGACTTCGGGAAACTTATCAGAGAGCTCATCGAGAGAATACCACCACCACCGAAGGAGTAATTCATCATCAGGTTTGGCACCCCCTTGGTTTGTTCCAAGCTTTGGGGAGTGCCGCGGTATCACATCACTATCTTCTATCATTTTACCTTGTTAGTAGAGTCATATAATGAATAGAGAAGTTTTCATATAGGATGGTTTGCATTAAGGAAGTGTCCCCTCTCTCGTTAGATATGTATCCCTTGGTGTGAGTAGCCGTTATGAAATATTAATGAGAAGTTCTATCATTTACTCTTTTGCATATCTTATATTAGTTTTCAATTCGTGGTTATATGATTGATCTTGTTGTAAGTATTGGTATCACTTTGGGATCATTGAGTTAATTTAGTTGGTTTTGGCAAACCTGGCTCGATCAGTACCAACACTATTTTTGAGAGTTGAATGAAAAGATAAAGTACTCTAAAGAAATATAATTTCATCATCTTTATTTCTTGATTTTCTCATAAGTTTAGTATTCTCTTGTTAAGATCTTTTGTGCTTCTTGCATGTTTGTCTTTATCACTTGTATGTTTGTTTGTTTCCTTCAACTCTTATACTTGCTACCCAGCCTTGCTAGCCAAAAACCTGTACTGAGAGGGAATTCTTCTCGTGCATCCAATCCTTAAACCAAAACCTATACCATTTGTGTCCACCATATCTACCTATTAGCACTATTGCTATTCCAAGTAAATTCATGTTTTTTTCTACCTTCCAAATTAAACTTATTATGTGAAAATTAGTGATTAAAGCTCTCACAAACTTGATGGCACACTTTACTTTCTTGCACTTAATAAACTTGAACCATTGTGCCCATCTATGTTGCGTATATGCTTGCGCTTTGTAAGTTGTGAATTAGCCGAACCATGCTGTCATGGGGAATGCTTTCAACATTGCACTGGTACCTTATACCTAGTTGATATCATGTTCTTTTGTCTATGGATGTCGTCGGTCTGAAATGAAAGGGGAGCTTGTAAGTCCATGGATTTATGCATGTGTGTTAGAGAAACGCCTGGGCCGCCGGTCTAATCCATGTCGTCATGGTGGAAACCTGCAGCGTAACCATAATGAGCATCTATGAAGCATTCTTCTTATATAAAAAAGAGATAGAGATTGAGAAAAAGAGAAAAGAAAAAAAGAGATGAGAAATGAGGAAAGAGAGAAAAAAGTACCATATTCCCATGGTAAATAAGAAGATTGCTGAGATGCTTGTTGTCTGCTTGCCTTGTCATTTTGATATGGGGATTCTTCTGTATCATTGGGCAAGGGGTACCCCGTTGGCGGTTCTCCATGATACACATGTGCTTACTATGACAAGAACTTACCGGTGACTAAACTTGAGTAGCATGAGGAGCGACCCTCGTATTCACGGGACATGAGATTTTCAACTTACAACTTGTCAAGCATATCCTCATATTTGACCACTTTAACCTTAACCACCTAAATATGCCTATGATAGGGGCAATGAGAGCTGAAAACTAATAAGTACCATAATTTTTGGAAGCTCTTTATGAAACTTGAAATCCCTGCTTCCCTCTACGAAGGGCCTTTCTTTTACTTTTTAGTTGAGTCAGTAACCTATTCCCTTCTATCTCAGCAAGTATTTTGAGTTGTTGTGTTTCATTCATTCATATGATGATTTATTCAATCATGTTTCTTATGTTCCTTGTTTTGCACATTGCTTTTATCTTAGTGTCTACTACTTTGAAAGCTATCATTGAAAATTAGTTATTTGTGAACTCCAGCAAATTGTCAACTATTCTTCGATGAAGAGCTAAGTTTGCCATTACCACTTATGATTCACTTTATGTATCTTTATTGTGTTTCCTTTACCGATTGCAAGTTAAGTTATATAATAGTGAGTTGTCTTCTGTTATGATCTATGTATTGATGAATGTGATGCTTCTTGTCCGTATTCTTTTATCGACTTTTCACTCTTTAACCTGAGGTCATGTTTATTGAGTTCAATTTCGCTTGGGGATAAATGAAGTCTAAGCTTGGGGGGAGTTGATACGTCCATTTTGCATCACTATTCTATATCATAATTCACTGTTATTCATTGATATATTTCATATTAAGGGATGATACTTATGTTATTTCATCTGTTTTTTGCATGGTTGATGAATTTTGGAGCATGGACCGCTGCAGTCAGGATTTTGATGGAAAAGGTGCTGTTTGGAGGCAAATTTGCGAAGATCAGAAAATCTGGGAAAATATATGGAAAATCCTATTTTTCCAGAAGACGAAGACTGCCAGAAGGAGGAGTGGAGATGGGCCACAGGGGGACCACACCACCCCCTTGCGCGGGCCAGCCTAGGCCGCACCACCAGGTGGTGTGGCCGCCCTGGTCCACCCCTGTCTCTCCCCTCTGGCGTATATTATCCTCCCGAAACCCTAATACTCGAGGAGTGACCATAGAAAGATTCTACCGCCTCTACGGGGCAGAAAACACCAAGAGAGAAAGATCTCTCCGGCAGAAAAAATTCTGCAGGGGGAATTCCTTCCCGGAGAGGGGAGATTGTCACCATCAACACCACCATCAAGCTGGACTTCATCGGGATCATCATCATCATCACCACCATCATCTCCACCAGAACCATCATCACCATCTCCATATCGTTGTAACAATTGGGTTGAATCTTGCATAGTTCTTAGGGGAAACTTTCCCGGTGTCGATTACTCCTTGTAGTTGATGCTATTGAGTGAACCGTTGAATTATTGTTTATGTTCAGATTGTTATACATCATTATTCCATCTCTGATCATGATCCATATGATGTCTTGTAGTAGTTCGTTTTGTTCTTGAGGACATGGGAGAAGTCATGTTGTTAGTAGTGGAATTGTGTTGAGAAATATTCAATAGTTTGATATTTAAGTTGTGGTGTACTTCTTATAGTGGTGTCATGTGAACGTCGACTACATGACACTTCACCTATATGGGCCTAGGGGAATGCATTGTGTATTTGGCTACTAATCGTAGGGGTTGCCGGAGTGACAGAAACCTGAACCCCCGTTAGGAAACCATTGCATAAGGGACGTCAGGGTCTTAGAGTTTAAAGCTGTGGTTAGGTTTTTACCTTATTTACTTTCTTGTACTTGCGGATTCTTGCAAGGGGTATAATCACAAGTATGTATTAGTCCTAGGAAGGTTGGTACATTAGCACAGGTTCACCCACACAACACTTAGCAAGCTAAAGAAGATTAATCAACTATATGAAGCGAAAGCACTTGACAGAATTCCCGTGTGTCCTCGAGAACGTTTGTTCATCTTAAGTAATACAAACGGCTTGTCCTTTGCCGAATAAAGGATTGGGCCACTTGCTGCATTTATTGTTATTGTCTTTTATTTACTCGCACTTTATTTACTTGCATTATCAAAAACCCCTAAAAATTCGTTTGCTAAGTATTTGCAGAGAATTCCTGATCCATACCATTAGCCAGAACCTTCTGCTCCTCGTCGGGTTCGACACTCTTACTTATCGAAAATACTGCGATACACCCACTATACTTGTGGGTCATCAGTAGCCTCTATTTTCTAAACTACGGAGAGCTACATCATATAATCTCCTTATGCTTCCAGGATAGAACTTTCCACTACTCTTATCTCTAGGTTTTCCAAAACATTTTTATAAAGCTTTTGAATTCTACCCTTGGTAGAAATACCAAGGGTTATTACCTTATTCAAACTCCAACCTTTCAAAATGCCCATCCTTACCTCAAGCCAAGCTTGATGGTAACCCTAGTAGTAGTCTATGTGCTTGTAAGATGAGTTGCCTTGATCTGTTAAGATGAATTGCCTTGATCCGTCGTCTAACTTGTTTGATTAGGATCTAAAGTGAACTAATCTAGGAGCTCATCCTCTAGGATCAAGAAGATCACCAAACCATAAGCAAGAATACAAGATGGATCTGATCTCTAGCCACTAGGTGATCATCTAAAACCCTTAACCAGATCAATTCTGAAGTGATCCATTCTAGAAGTTTCTAGGTCAATGAAGATCAATATCAAGCATGGATCTATTCTACTCAATCTACACTTCAACATCATCCACTTGATTATGCCTTGATACCTTGAAACCCATCAAAAACATCCCCACTCATATTCTAGTCAAAAAACCCTAAATCTGCTAAATTTGACTAAGTCTCGAAATCTGATATCAATATCACATCTTTGAGTCTCCCTCGTTTCCACACCTTCTGCATTTTTCGTAATGCAAATGAACCATCTTGTAAACCATCCTAAGGACTACCAAGTCCCACTCTTGGCCTTGGCTAGATCATCTTTGAACCCACTTGTTCTTGATGGTTTTGCATGCAAGAAAATAACAATTCCTGTAAATCTTATCAACTAGCCTACTTTTTTTTACCAAGCTCACATCTCCATACTATCTTCTTTTGACCAACTCTTTGTATGGTTGTAATCTACTCATGAAGGTATATTAATCCTTACTGCACTTGTTTCAATTGGACCCTTGTGCTTCCAAAACCCACAAGGTTTTGAAGGCTATCTGATAATCTCCTATGGCACCGCTTATTTTATTCAATTTCTGGCATCAATTCTTGAAGAGCTCTATCATGATCAACCTCAAAAACTCTATACCATGGTGATCTACATAACTTGGTATATCTATACATATAGCCCATGACCCAAGAGGAGCTTTGAGCTCCAAGATACAACCAAGTTTTGGAGGCATAAAAATAACCTTGCCCAAGATCCTTTATCCCTTGTTTCTCTTCCAAATCAAGTTGGATTTCCAAAACCCGATAATGCAAAGGGTAGATACAACATGTGTACATAATCTACCTTGGATCTAAATATTTCTCAAATCTTATCCATAATTCTTTTGGCCCAAAAACAATTAAACCCCTTTATTTAACAAAAACCTCAAAACTCCTATAAAGGAAAGTTGGCTTTTCTCCAAACCACTTAGCCAAATAAAGGCACACTTGGTGCCTATACATCATATCCCTTCTTCACACTTCAAAAATAAATATTTTTGAGATTCGATATTATTACTTTTTGCCCTTTTTCTTAAATAGAAGAAACAAGAAATAAATCCTTAAAAATACTTTTCCTTCTAAATAAATTCCAAGAAAATTCCACAAGGTGTGATATGGTATTTGGAACCCTCACACATCAGAAACGAACCTTCTTCAGTGCAAAAATATCAAATGAGATTCTATTAACCACTTCTGCACTTTTAGATTAAATGATAATAAGTGGACTTTCAACCTCTAAAAAATCCCAAATAAATCCTAAAAGTACACCTTGACCACACCTATATACCAGACCCATTACTTTGGCTTGCCAAGATCAAAATTTCAGAATATCTTCATGATCACTAGATGTGGTCAAATTGGAAGGTGACCAAAACTTGATAAAAAATAAACCAAACCCATCACCACTCCCCACCATTTCTGGCCACAGCAACCCTCCCTTACCCTCTGGTCGAACTCACTATAGCACTACAGTAGACCATCACCCTCTCCTTGTCCTATTGTGTTTGGAGGGGAAGAAAGGAGAGAGAGATGCACATATATTAAAGATCCTCCCACATCAATGCAGGGGAGCAGCTCCACCCCTCTCTCACTTTTTCTGGTCGAGCACTACACCATCCAACACCCAAGCCCCGCCCTAGATGACCCTACACCTCTCTCTCTCTACTTATCTTTGTTTGGATGAAACCATGTGAGGGAGAGAAAACTTGGCTCGCACTGCTCCTCCAACCCTCCTTGACCTTCTGTGACCCTACCACGACAATATCCACCGTCCCTCATAGCCAACCAGTGCCCAACACCCTCTTCCTCGCTCAAACTAAACCTAGTCCACCATAGACCCTTGTCCTTCGGTTTATAAGGCCAGAGGCCAGTACCGCGCTCCCCACCATCCTCATTTCACTCCTCTCGCTCCCACTTACCACCCTAGAGCTCCCCACCCTCCCCCTATTCTGTCCTAGCTAGGAGAAAGGAGAGAAGGCACCTTGACCCCTTTACAAGATCTGCTTGGGGTGCTCCCTACTCTACTCTTTTCCTTCTGCATGTCACCGTGCCGCAACCTCCTCGATCTCCTCTACCTGACCCTAGTCTTATTTTTGCCCAGGAATGCCTCTACCATCATCGCCGGCGAGCTACTGAAAGTTATCGTTCGGACACCGTCATGCGAACCACCTCACGGCGTCGAACCCCATCCTTACGCCCATCTCCGGAGTCGGAGAAGAGTGCCCCGTCGAACCGAAACCACCCTGGCGCCCCTCCTTGCCCCAAGGTGAGCCCCGCCTCCCCAACACCTCTCTGCTAGGGTTTGTGCCCTCCTAGCGGCGACGCGAGGTAGAAGACGGCTCGGGGCCGTTGATCTTGACTTGATCCGTCGGCCGATGGTTCCTGATACTCGTTCGCCCTCAACTGAGGCTGACGGGAGGTCCCACCCGGCCTTTTGAACCGTGGCCACTCCCACTCGTGGTCGCGCCCTGATGGGCAAACGTATCTCTGGCAGCCCAGTTACCCCCAGATCCGGCCTGCCCACCCTTTAGCCTTTTTCCTTTAATTCAAAAATATCCAAATATGTTTTGTTGCTGTTTAGTTTAATTCAAAATAAAGAAAAATAACCTAAAGTGGCCAGACCTAAATTTATATAGGTTCCTTAGAGTTTTCCTAACCGTGTAGAACGAACCACCCGCTCAAAATAGTTTTTATTATTTTCTAGGTTATAAAATATCAGGAAATCTCAAGAACACTCCATAATTATTTCTGGGAATTTGGTAAACCCAAATGGCCTGAAACCACCTTGTACCGAGAGTTTTTGATGGCACCATGTTTGGCACTCTAGACTCATACCGAAAACCATTATGGTTTGTCGGTTGTGAAATTAAACCATGTTTGACATGGCAAGATCAAAGGTGTCATTTATAAAACTGTCATTATGTTTTAAGGATTAAAGCTTTAGATACTACCACTTTTACACTAAAAAGAGAACCGTCGTGATCCATTGAAATGACACCATATGAGTTATGGTTTGGGATAAAACCCGAATTGTCTTTTCTTAAATTTTGGTATGCTATGCATAAGTAAAATGTTTACAACCAAAGTCGGATAAGAACGTCTTTGTAGGTTATCCCAAAGAATTTATTGGGAATTCCTCCATAACACCGAGGACAAAAGAGTTTGTCGCTTGGAACGTCAAGTTTTTTGAGAAGGATTTTTCGTGAAAAGTTAAGTGGGAGGACAATAGAACTTTGATAAGGTTGTTGAACCTTAGCTATATGTGCTAAGTAGCGCAGCACCGGAAAGTGTCCCGGTGGCGGCCACAATGCTCATGGCTCCCGTGATTACAAAGGGTGTGATCTTGGTGATTAGAGTTCCTATTGAACCATGTGGGTTAGTAAGAATCAAATAGTAAGATTTGAAACAAAAAGTCGTTATTGTTTTGACAATAATAAACTGACTGCATGCAAAGAAGCGATGATGGGCCTTGACTCCATAAAATGACTAGAAGTCATAGAATTCGTGATAGTATCCATACACGAGAAATCAAGTTTCTGAACTTGGAAGACCCTATGGAAAGGCATGAAGCATATCGATTGTGTTTGGATCTATAAAGAAATAGACATGGATGTTTAACATCTATGAAATAGTCAACATGTCGGAAAGAAGTTTACGACAATGTTCAAGGAGTTGACTATGACAAGATTTGATCTTTCATAGCGATATTTAGTCTTGACGGATTAATGTAGCAACCACTACATATAATTTGGTATATGGTAGTTGAATAAACAAAACAAGGTTCTTCTAATAGAATGGTTACCTAGGACGTGTACATGACACGGTCCGAAGGGTTTTGTTTATTCAAAGGGTGCTAAATAGGGCATGCAAACTTCAATAGTTGAAGTGAGCATAGCGGAGTTGGAATCTTCACCATGATGAAAATATTAAAGGAGTTTAATTTCATCGGAGATGATGAAGATGCTTGCATTTGCAAGAAATTAAGTGGGAGCGCTGAGACAAATTTCCAATACATTATGCAGTGTACATATTGTTGATTGGAAATGATGTATCTTTTATTGACACAAGTTAATTTTTTTCATTAAAATAGGATTTCGATGAAAGACTTGGGGAAAACCGGAATATTTGGCATCAATGTCTATATGGATAGATTGAGGCGCTAATATGGTTATGCCAGATGTACATATATGAGATATTGAAAGGGTTCAGTATGGAAACAAAAAGAAAGGTTCTTGCTGCATGGAAAGGATTGTATCAAGATTCAAGTATTTCAACACTTGGTGAGTAAAATCACATGAATATTTTGATCGATTATACCGTGATATGTATATATCCAGATATGTCCTATGCTCTTAATGTTATGAGTACATAACAGAATGATTCATTAGATGATGATTGGATGATAGTAAAGATATTCTTGTGAGCTTTGGAAGAACTAAGAATATATCATGTATAAGTGACAAATAGTTAAAGGTAGTTCATTGTAAAGTGTTACATTGATACTAGTTTTGTCACAAGATACAAATTAAATTTATCTCAATTTAGACCATGGATGGCACAATGTAATGGAAAGGATGTTCCATGATGGATTTGGATGAGTTCCAAAGTTGAGACATTGTGACGGATACTACAACAAAAGGCTAAGTATATGACTGCTATAGTGGCAGCAAAGGAGGGCATTTGTGTTAATTAGTTTCTTATCAAACTAGGTGTGGTTCAAAGTGGGATAATACTATGAAGATATATTATATGACAATAATATCAACATATTTTAACCTGAATGAACTAAAGGTCTCACCAAATGACCAAATTTATACAATGTCATCTCATTTGAGAATGAGTGATGCGTAGAGACGCAAAGACATGCAAATACACACGGACCTGAAACTGTCAGATCCGGATATTATGTTAACCACTAGCAATCGCGTATATGCAACCCTAGAAATCCATAGGTGTTCAATACGCAAAGTTTTTCAAACTAGATTATTGACTCTAGTGCAAGTGGGAGACTGAAGGGAATATGCCCGAGAGGCAATAATAACGTGGTTATTATCTTATTCCATGTTTATGATAAATGTTTATTTTGCATGCTATAATTGTATTAATTGGAAACGTTAATACATGTGTGTTTAATAAACAAAATATGAAGTTCCTAGTGATGCCTCTCATATAACCTAGCTCGTTGATTAACAAGATGATCAAGGTTTCCTGATCATGGACATTGGATGTTGTTAATAACGAGGTCACAACATTGGTGGAATGATGTGATGAACATTCATCCGAAGTATAGCATTACGATCAAAGTCATTATGTTTATATTGCTATAACATCATACGAAGTAATTTTAGTCTTAGACCATGAGATCATGTTAATTGCTAACATCAGAAGAGTGACTTGATAACATCAAACGTCACACCGTAAAAGGGTGACTATAAAGGTGGGTTCAGATACTCCGAAGGTGTTATGTTGAGGCTCATGGATGAAGAGTGGGATTTGTCCATCCTGATGATGGATAGATATACTCTGGGCCGTCTCGGTGATATCACATTGAGAATAGCTTGCAAGCAAGTGATGTGATCACTAGAATGTTATATCGTGGGAACAAGAAAAGAGTACATGTCGGTAACAAGATCAAACTAGGTATTTGGATGCCGATGATCGAATATCCGACATGTAATATATCACGAGACAAAGGGATTTAGTTACAACGTTAAAGGTTCACACGATCACAAGATTCATCGTTGAATATGTGGGAGTCAGTACGGATCTCCAAGTCCCGCTGCTGATTATTGATCGGAGAGGGGTCTCGATCATGTCTGCATTATTCGCGAACCGTAGGGTGACACACTAAAGGGATACCAACACCATTTGGAGCAAATATGTTTCAGATAAAGATTTAAGAAAGTGCTAGAATCATTTCGATGGAAAGTAGAATTGTTTCGGGTGAAATTGCTGAAACTGGTTCTGCATGTGATATTGAAATGTTGCATGGAGTTTTATGTGAATGTTTGTTAATTAAAGTAATTAACAAAATTCTGAATAAAATAAATAAAAGTGTTTTATTTAATGAGAGCTTGCATTAAATTTGGTGGAAATTTAATGCATGTGAGTGGACATGAGTGGAGGTGTGTGTTTATGTGAGTGGGAGCTCAACCCACATCAATGAGGGAGAGGAGTTGCTGCTTCCGCTGCATCGCTGGAGCGAGGAGGCGGAGGTTGTTCGGTAGACCGAACATGTGAGCAATCACGGATGCACCGCTACTTTGCGGTGCTGGACTTGATGGTGCTGGACCTGATGGTGCTGGAACTGCTGGACCTGAAGGACTTTATCACGATCTTGAGATCGGCAAGTGTACGACTACATCATCCACGAGTTCCATCTCGTTAACAAAGCTTTGTTGTCTTCGCGGGTATGTTCTCTATGGATGTATATCTACCCGTTGCTTGTATCTAGTAGATAGATCTTGGCGTATAGTTCCCATCATAGGAAAACTTTTGTTTTCTATGCTGCGAACCCAACACATACCCCTTTGGAGACTCCGTTTTAGCCGAAGCAAAACTAGAGGATGGGAAGACCCCCGAAAATGTTTTACAAATTTTTTATGGCAAAACCTTGGTGAGGTTTGACCTACCAAAGGAATTTTGAGAAAAGAAAAAGGTTTTTGTTTTAGAAAATGCTGAAATATGGAGGAAAAAGGTTTACAAAAATGCACCCGATTCTTTGCAGTTTTGCTAGAACAATTAAACCGTGCAACCAGATTACCCTGGAATGGGATGGGGCTGGACTTGAAGTTTGCTACTCCGGTATGGGAATTCTCATAACTCCTGAAGGGGGATCATCTCCCTCTAATCCTTGGCTTCCTTTACAGAAAGGGTCAACGGTTAGTCAGTCACCTAACCATGCGAGTGACCGAGGGATACTATGAGCCTCTTATTGAAAGTGCCCACTCTAGAGGAGTCGAAATGCGCTCCGGTTGGTTTGTGGCCCCGACGTCCCGGTGTTGAGAGGAACAACTCATTGGGTAGGGCCTATACTAGAGTGGCATCTAAAGTTTTGATTGGTTACTCGACCCACGATCGGTATGGATTAGGGCATGGTACTCAGTTGATGTGGGTAAAGTGTACAACCTCTGCACAGTGTAAATCTATTCGAATAGCCATGTCCACAGTCATTACGGTTGGGAAGGTTGCTGTAGAGTGGTGCTGGTTTTGAATTTCAAAAGGCCTTCAGAAAATCAAAGGCTTTGGAAATGATTTGACCATGGGATGGTCGGAAAGGAAGGAAAGAAGTTTAGTCATGAGATGACCAAAAGGAAGAAACAAATGGGTGACCCAGTCCTAATGTTTTCCAAAACTTTTTAAAAAGGTTTTCAAAAATGTTTTTACAAAAAGTTTTCAAGAAATATATGTAGATGCTATATCTACAAGAGAAACTATGTGAGAAAAGAACCACTTTTGGAGACCTCCTACTACACAGCCATATTGCATATCCTCTTGTTATTATTATTTTCTTAAGGTGGTTTGCGAGTACATTCAAAGTACTCACTGACATTTTCCCTGGCTATTAACTTGGTCAGATATCGAGAAGAAGGTGAAGTTGACGACTATGCGAGCTAGGACGTTCTCCCAGTAAGTTGCCTTTAGGTTAAGGCATGGCTTGGGCTCTACGTTTGCTGAAGTTCCGCTGATGATTATTGATGTAGCCATAATGGCATGTAAAGTATGATATGTATCCTCTTAAGTAATGGATGTTTAGTTTGATACTGGTCAGTTATGTGCCACGACTAACTGATCATGGGATCATGGTGTATTGATACATTGCAAATGTAGCTATAATTTTTGATGTTCCATGCTTGGTTTTATCCATTTTATTGTGTTTTGTTCCAACTTTGGAGTACTTTTCATATGATTTCTTGGACTAACCTATTAACAAGAGCCATAGTGCCAGCTGCCTGTTTTCTGCTGTTTTTGGTTCCAGGAAAGTCAGAAAATGAATATTCTTGGAATTGGACGGGACAAAAGCCAAAGTGCCTATTTTTCTGGAAGTGATCAAGTGCCAGAATACGAGACGGAGAAGGACTAGGGGCCACCACACCACCTGGCCGCGCGGCCCAGCCTGGCCCGCACCAGGGGGTGGTGAGGCCGCTCCCGGCACCCCCCCGGCCTCTCCTTCCGCCTATATATTGCCCTCGGGACGAAATCCCTAAGGACCCGATCAAAAATCCGCGAAAGAGTCTATCCCACCGTCATCTCCATCTCTAGATCGGGAGGGATCTGAAGCTCTTCCCGGCACCCTTCCGGAGAGGGGAATTCACCCTGAAGGCCTTCTTCATCACCATGCAAGCCTCCGATGTGATGCGTGAGTAGTTTATCCTTGGACTACGGATCCATGTAGTAGCTAGATGGCTGGTTTCTCCTCCTTTGTGCTTTCATGTTTAGATCTTGTGAGCTCTGTTCATGATCAAGATCATCTATTTGTAATCCATACATGTTGTGTTTGAGGGGATCCAATGGATATTGAGATTCTATTTCAGATTGATTATTGATTCTATCATGTCTTTGTTATTTGAGATCTTGCATGCTTTCCGTTGTTAGTAGCTATCTTGGCCAAGTAGATGCTAGCAACTCCAAGAGTTAGTATTTATGCTCGATAGTGGGTTCATGCCTCTGATAATCTAGGGAAGTGACAGAAATATCTAAGGTACTAGATGTGCTATTGCTACTAGATAGAAAACAACAAGCATTTGTTCATAGAACAATCATATTATTTACTTTACACGCAGTTCATAAAGCAATAATCTGTTCCTTGCAACTTAATACTGGAGGGGGTTCGGATGATAACCTGAAGGTGGATTATTAGTCATAGATGCAGTTGGATGGCGGTCTATGTATTATGTTGTAATGTCCAATCAAGTCTCAGAGGAGTCAAGATGATTAGTATATGCATGTATTGCTTTCTCGGTGTTTGTCAATAGCCCCGCTGTAATTTGTTCACCCAGCATGTTATCTATCTAAGGAGAGCCACCTCTAGTGAACTATGGATCCCGGTACTTTTTCTTTACATACAATCTATAAACTGTTTCTGCTTTGTGTTTACTTTCTGCAAACTTTTACTTCTTTCCATTCGATACGTTTAATCCTTTGTTTTCCACAAAACACGGTGAGATTGACAACCTCATCGCAAGTTGGGGACAAAGTTCTATGGTTGTGTTGTGCAGGTCTCCACGTTGCTACAAGAACCGGTAGTGCACCCTGCCAAAGCTCAACTAGTAACACCTTTGGGGTGTTTCTTTTCTCCTACTGGTTCGATAAACCTTGGTTTCATAACTGAGGGAAAACTTACTGCTATGCTCATCATACCTTCCTCTTGGGGTTCCCAATGAGCTCTACGTCGAAAGTCGAGCGCATCAAGATCTTTTCTGGCGCTGTTGCCGGGGATTCAAGGACTTCTTCACAAGGGGAGTCCCTCATGACCAATCTCTTTACTTTGTTGTTTTTGTTTTGCTTAGTTTTTTTGCTTTGTTTGCTTGTTTTGTTCTTCAAAAACACAAAAAAAAAATAGTTTTACTAGTTTGCTTTCTTATTTGAAAAACACAAAAAAATTAGTTCCTATTCTAAGTTGCCACTATGTCTAGCCTTGCTCCAATCACTATGTCACCCGAGGATATGATTTTCACTTTTAAACAAGGAATTGAGGAAAGTTTTAAGGAAGCTTGGTCTAGAATCTCCGATCTACATGAAAAAACTAAGCCTAAAATGACTCAAAGCTTGTTCCTTAGCAGTTTTTACCTTGGAATTGCTCTTTTCTATAGATATGCTTTGGATGCTGTTGTGGGAGGAGATTTCCTCCATTGTAATGAGGATGATGCTATTAATGCTATAAAGAAATTGATCCTCACTTACAACTTGCCTAGCCAAACTGATACTTCTTTCGCAAAAAATATTTGCTAGGTTGGACACTCTTGAGGCTAGCATTACTAGATTAGAGAGTTTCTATAATACGCTTAGGGAGCATCACGATTATGTTCCAAAAAACTCTGAACCATCTAAGTGGTTCCCTACAGTAAAGATTGAGATGAACACTGAAACTTTTCAAGCTTGCTGTGATATCATGTCTGAATTTTGCATTATGCCCAAAGATATTTATAAATCTCTAAATACTTGGGGGCTCATTGAAGGAGGAAAAGAAATATATATTACTAATAATACTACCATATTACCTCTTGGAATAGCTGAAGGAGTGTTTACAAAGATCCTTGGGAAAACGATTTCTATTGATTATCTTGTTATTGAATGTGCTGGAAAGGGACAAATTACACTTGGAAGGTCCCTATTGGAACTCCTTGGAGCAATAATAGATGTGGGAAAGGGGACCATGCACCTTTCTTCTCCACCAAACAATTACATTTTCCCAAAGGTTAAGAATAAAAATAAGAGAGGTAAGGGCAAGAAAGTTGGTTTTAATGCTTCTTCATTTGAGAATACTTGATTCTTTCTTTGCTTCTTATGCCTAACTTAAAGGCGTTAAAGAAAAATACTTATTGGGAGATAACTCAAAAGTTTTAGATGAGTCTTGGAAGTTATTACCTCTGTAATAACCTCTCCTTATCCTTTTTATTTGCTTTTTGTGCCAAGAGTAACCTCTAATGAGAGAGAAGTAATGATTGGGAAAGTTGCTGTCCCGAAATAGATTTTTGTGCTTCACCGTAAAAATTTGTGAGAGAGCTCTGTATGTCGTATTGATCTGTAATGTTTTTTGCTTCTTCCCCAGGTTGTTATCTAACTTTCGTTAGTTCAACACTTTTTTATTTGAGCAATAGAAGGTCTTCGAAAAAATTCTTCTTTACCTGCTGGTCTGTTTTGACAGATTTCTGCCATTTTCTGCATTTGCTTCTTATTGGTCCCTTCTTGAGTTCTTTTGGGCAATTGAGCTTTTTGGAGGAAGTACTACAGTAGCTAGTGTTCTAATGGAAGTTTATTTGGTGTTAGAACTGAACCTTGAGACTTATTTATCTTAAGTGCACTAATGTTGCTAATGAGATTGTGTGAAGTTTTGTATGAAGGAAAAAATTTCAGGTGTATGGAAGGAATGAGTAATGAGATGAAGGATGGACTAAAGCTCAAGCTTGGGGATGCCACGCGTGTCACCCCAATAAATATCCAAGAAGTACAAGCGTCAATGCTTGGAGATGTCCAAGGCATCCCCTTCTTCATCAATAAAAATCCCAGGTTTCTTCCAAACGATTCATTTTTATTGTTTCATGCACAATTGTGTTATTCTTGGAGCGTCTTCTTTTTCGTTTTTTTTTGGTTTTTAGTTTGCTTGGTTTTCTTAGTTTTCTGAATAAATTGGTTGGACCACCTCTTTCTTACATTGGTTTGCAAATAGTTTGGTTTGGTTTGGAAAAGAGTAGGAAAGTTCATGCTTAAGTGCTAAAGAGAGCTTGTCTTTGACTGTGGCCTATGCTTTGTCATGCCATGCTTGATATTGTTTTGGCTTTATTCTTAGTATTCTTTTCTGTATCATGACTTCTTATAAACAATTGAGATTGCTTAACGTGTCTTGGATGAATCATGTGTTGTTTTAGCATATTAAAGCATTGTATAGTGGTATTATCCTTTGATGCTTTATTTGGGTTCACTTGGCACATGCTCACACCATGTTATGACTATCTCAAGTCACCATAGCCTTTATGATACTTTAGTTTTCAACTTGTAGTATCACTTTATGCTTTGATCAATGATGTTTTGTCGCTCTGCATGATTATGGCCATTTTTGCTCTCTTAGTTTGTCGCTCCCAGTCTTTTGCTAGCCTCCACCACCAAGTATGAGTTCCACTCATGCATCCAACTCCCTAAACCAAGTTATTCCAAAGAGTCCACCATACCTACCTACTAGCTTATGCTATTCCAAGTATATTCATGCTTTTGTTTACCTTCCACTTGTTATGAGAAAACTAGTGATTAAAGCTCTCACGAACTTGATGGCACACTTTACTTTATTGCCTCTAATAAACTTGAACCATTGGGTCCTTCTTTGTTGCGTATATGCTTGCACTTTGTAAGTTGAAATTAGCAGAACCATGTTTCATGGGGAACGCTTTTAACGTTGCACTTGTACTTTGTACCCCGTTGATATCATGTTCTTTTGCTTACGGACGGATCCAGGCGGTGTGAAATAAAAGTGGAACTTGTAAGATCATGGAGTTTGTATGTGTGTTAGAGAAACGCCTGGGCCGCTAGCCTAAGCCATGCCTAATCATGGTGGAAACTTGCAGCATCACCATAATGAGTACTCTATGAAGCATCCTCAATAAAAACCTATGCAAATAGCAAATAAAAAGATCGCTGAGATGCTCATTGTCTGCTTGCCTTGTCATTTTGATTATGGGAAAGCTCCCGTATCATGTGCAGGGGTACCCCGTTGGAGGTTCTTAACGATACACATATACTTACAATGACAAGAGCTTACTCGTGACTGAAGTTGAGTAGCATGAGGATCGGTCTTCGTAAGTAAGGGGCATGAGATTTTGGTTCATAACTTGTTAAGCATATCCTCTTAGTTGTGTCACTTTAACCTTAATCACCTTCAAGATGCTTATGATAGGGGCAATGAGAGCTAAAAACTACAAGTACCATAATTTTTGGAAGCTCTTTATGAGACTTGAATCCCTACTTCCTTTTACAAAAGGCCTTTCTTCCACCATTATATTGAGTCTCTGATGTCTACGCACTTCTATTCTTGTAGACAGTTGTTGGGCTTCCAAGTGTAGAGGTTTGTAGAACAGCAGCAAGTTTTCCCTTAAGTGGATCACCCAAGGTTTATCGAACTCAGGGAGGAAGTGGTCAAAGGTATTCCCTCTCAAGCAACCCTGCAATCAAGATACAAGAAGTCTCTTGTGTCCCCAACACACCCAATACACTTGTCAGGTGTATAGGTGCACTAGTTCGGCGAAGAGATAGTGAAATACGAGTGGTATGGATAATTAGAAGTGGTAATGATGATAGAAAATAACTTGATGGCGTGGAAAAGACTAAAGTAAAACTGAAATAAAGAAGGAAGTAAGCAAACATGTAACAGATCTAATAGCAAACGGTGTATCAATGTTTAGAAACAAGGCCTAGGGATCATAATTTCAGTAGTGAACACTCTCATATAAATATCTTCTCTTTATGATACTACTCTTAACTACTCTCTGGTTGGAGACTCTAATCCATGGTAGGGCTATAACAGCACACCTCAAAGTAAGCCTTTCCCATCTAGAAAACCCCACACTGTCACCTTGTGCACTAGATGAGTCCAACAAACACCACAATTTCATAAAGACATCCAACTCCAAATATAACATATAACAAGTATTTGTAATCTCTAACCTAAGTCCTGTCACTTGCACACACATGGGGAGAGCAGAGATCTATTAAAGCACTTGAGTAGCAAGGTAGATCTATAGATTACAAACTCATGATCTCAATAAGATCATGCATAGATAGAGAGATGAACACATAGGTACCAGTAGAGCCCTTAGCCTCGAGAGAGAACTACTCCCTCCTCATCATGGGAATCAACAATGGTGATGGAGATGGCGGTGGAGATCGATGGAGATGGCTCCGAGGGCACTTCCCCGTCCCGGCAGGGTGCCGGAGCAGAGACTTTCTATCCCCCGAATCTCCCCTTCGGTGGCGGCGGCGCTGCGGAACTTTTCATGGCTGGAGGCTTGATGTTTTAGGGTTTTGGTATCGGGAGGCTCTTATAGGCGAAGGAGGCAAGGTCGGTGGAGTGCTAGGGGGCCCACACCACCTGGTGGCGCGGGTAGGGCTTGCCCGTGCCTAGGGGGGGAGGGTGTGGCTAGGCCCTGGCCCTCCTCCGTCTCGTATTCTGGCTCCGTGAGTCTTCTGGTAAAATAGGAACTTTGGCTTTTGTCCCGTCCAATTCCGAGAATATTGATTTTCTGACTTTCCTAGAACCAAAAACAGCAGAAAACAAGCAACTGGCACTGCGGCTCTTGTTAATAGGTTAGTCCAAGAAATCATAAGAAAAGTACTCCAAAGTTGGAACAAAACACAAGAAAGTGGATAAAACCAAGCATGGAACATCAAAAATTATAGATACATTTGCAATGTATCAACATCCCCAATATTAACTCCTGCTCGTCCTCGAGTAGGTAAGTGATAAAAAGAAAGAATAATTTTTGAGGTGACATGCACCATCAAAGGCTTGATCAAAGTATTTGCAAAACATTCAAGGCTAGGATCATAGTACTTCAATCATAACATGAAAGACAAAGTTCTAGCAATAAGCAAAGAAACTATGATGCAACATGAAAAGGCACAAACAAAAGATTCATGAATAACAATGCTTTGCAAGACGTTTGTTTGTTTCACATAAAGAAACCATGGCATAATAGTATTCAGCTTGTCCCTCAATAGAGTAGCAAATATAAATGCATAGGACACCTTCAAAGTTCATAAGAGTGACTAGATACAATAGTTTAAAACAAGCAATATCAAGTTATGCATCAATCAACTAGTCTTGGGACAATGCACATAGAACTAAGAATGGCCACTATGCTCTCAAAGTAGGTGCATAAAGGTAGAAGGTGAAGACTCAATATAATGGTCGAAGAAATGCCTTTTGTAAAAGGAAGTAGGGATTCAAGCCTCATAAAGAGCTTCCAAAAATTATGGTACTTGTAGTTTTCAGGTCTCATTGCCCCTATCATAAGCATCTTTAAGGTGATTAAGGTTAAAGTGACACAACTAAGAGGATATGCTTGACACGTTATAAACCGAAATCTCATGCCCCTTACTTACGAAGACCGATCCTCATGCTACTCAACTTCAGTCACGAGTAAGCTCTTGTCATTGTAAGTATATATGTGTATCATTAAGAACCTCCAACGGGGGTACCCCTTGCACATGATACGGGAGCTTTCCCATAATCAAAATGACAAGGCAAGCAGACAATGAGCATCTCAACGATCTTTTTATTTGCTATTTGCATAGGTTTTTATTGAGGATGCTTCATAGAGTGCTCATTATGGTGATGCTGCAAGTTTCCACCATGATTAGGCATGGCTTAGGCTAGCGGCCCAGGCGTTTCTCTAACGCACATACAAACTCCATGATCTTACAAGTTCCACTTTTATTTCACACCGCCTGGATCCGTAAGCAAAAGAACATGATATCAACGGGGTACAAAGTACAAGTGCAACGTTAAAAGCGTTCCCCATGAAACATGGTTCTGCTAATTTCAACTTACAAAGTGCAAGCATATACGCAACAAAGAAGGACCCAATGGTTCAAGTTTATTAGAGGCAATAAAGTAAAGTGTGCCATCAAGTTCGTGAGAGCTTTAATCACTAGTTTTCTCATAACAAGTGGAAGGTAAACAAAAGCATGAATATACTTGGAATAGCATAAGCTAGTAGGTAGGTATGGTGGACTCTTTGGAATAACTTGGTTTAGGGAGTTGGATGCATGAGTGGAACTCATACTTGGTGGTGGAGGCTAGCAAAAGACTGGGAGCGACAAACTAAGAGAGCAAAAATGGCCATAATCATGCAGAGCGGCAAAACATCATTGATCAAAGCATAAAGTGATACTACAAGTTGAAAACTAAAGTATCATAAAGGCTATGGTGACTTGATATAGTCATAACATGGTGTGAGCATGTGCCAAGTGAACCCAAATAAAGCATCAAAGGATAATACCACTATACAATGCTTTAATATGCTAAAACAACACATGATTCATCCAAGACACGTTAAGCAATCTCAATTGTTTATAAGAAGTCATGATACAGAAAAGAATACTAAGAATAAAGCCAAAACAATATCAAGCATGGCATGACAAAGCATAGGCCACAGTCAAAGACAAGCTCTCTTTAGCACTTAAGCATGAACTTTCCTACTCTTTTCCAAACCAAACCAAACTATTTGCAAACCAATGTAAGAAAGAGGTGGTCCAACCAATTTATTCAGAAAACTAAGAAAACCAAGAAAACTAAAAACCAAAAAAAACGAAAAATAAGACGCTCCAAGAATAACACAATTGTGCATGAAACAATAAAAATGAATCGTTTGGAAGAAACCTGGGATTTTTATTGATGAAGAAGGGGATGCCTTGGGCATCCCCAAGCTTTGACGCTTGTACTTTTTGGATATTTCTTGGGGTGACATGCGTGGCATCCCCAAGCTTGAGCTTTAGTCCATCCTTCATCTCATTACTCATTCCTTCCATACACCTAAAAATTTTCCTTCATACAAAACTTCACACAATCTCATTAGCAACATTAGTGCACTCAAGATAAATAAGTCTTAAGGTTCAGTTCTAACACCAAATAAACTTCCATTAGAACACTATCTACTGTAGCACTTCCCTAAAAATCTCAATTCCCCAAAAAAAACTCAAAAAGGAACAAACAAGAAGCAAATGCAGAAAATGGCAGAAATCTGTCAAAACAGACCATCAGATAAAGACAATTTTTTTCGAAGACCTTATGTTGCTCAAATCAAAACTTGTTGAACTAATGAAAGTTAGATAACAACCTGGGTCAGAAGCACAAAAAATTGCAGCTCAATACGACATACAGAGCTCTCTCAGGAATGTTTACGGCGAAGCACAAAAATCTGTTTCGGGACAGCAACTTTTCCAATCATTACTTCACTCTCATTAGAGGTTACTCTTAGCAAAAAAAGCAAATAAAAAGGATAAAGAGCGGTTATTACAGAGGTAATAACTTCCAAGACTCATCTAAAACTCTTGGATTATCTCCCAACAAGTACTTTTCTTTAACGCCTTTAAGTTAGGCATGATATTTTGAGAAGATGCTCACATAGGAAATATGAATTGAAGTAAAAGAGAGCATCAAGAAGAAAATTCAAAGCACATTTAAGTCTAACGCACTTCCTATGCATAGGAATCTTATAAAGAAACAAGTCATGAAAGCACAAAGCAACAAGCATAGGAAAGCAAAACAAGTGCAACTTCAAAAATTTCAACATAAAGAGGTGAAACTTAATATTGTTGAGATACATAAAACCATGTTTCCCTCTCTCATACTAACTTTCAGTAGCATCATGAATAAAATTAACAATATAACTATCACATAAAACATTCTTATCAGGAGCCACATGCATATAATAATTATTACTCTCCACATAAACATAGTCATTCTTATTATCTGTAGTGGGAGCAAATTCAATAACATAGCTATCATTATTATTCTCATCACCATAATCATCAAATATAGGAGGCATATTGTAATCATAATTAATATCCTCCTCAATAGTAGGTGGACTGAAAAATATCATAATCATCATTGCAATCATCATATATTGGAGGTTTTGTATCATCATAAGTTATAGAATAGCTATCTTCCAAAGCTGGGGAACTAAAAAGATCATACTCATCAAAACTAGCTTCCCCAAGCTTAGACTTTTCCATAGCATTAGCAATAATTGTGTCCAAAGAATTCATACTAACAACATTGCTATTAGCATGCAAATAAAGTTCCATAGGTTTTTTAATTTTCTCTTCAAACACTTCATGTCCTAACTCAAGATAAATACTATAAAGCTCTCTATTTTGTTGTTGTTTTCCATTAAGCCTAACTAGTGAAAACAAGAAACAAAAAGACAAAATTGCAGAATCTAAAGGAAATAACTTTGAGCACTCACACCAAAAAATAGGCGTTTGCCGTGGGAGGTTCTTCTTCTTTAATCCTCCGGTGTGAATACCTTTTACCTTACCTCCCCGACAACGGCGCCAGAAAATAGCTTGATGTCTACGCACTTCTATTCTTGTAGATAGTTGTTGGGCCTCCAAGTGTAGAGGTTAGTAAAACAGCAGCAAGTTTTCCCTTAAGTGGATCACCCAAGGTTTATCGAACTCAGGGAGGAAGTGGTCAAAGGTATTCCCTCTCAAGCAACCATGCAATCAAGATACACGAAGTCTCTTGTGTCCCCAACACACCCAATACACTTGTCAGGTGTATAGGTGCACCAGTTCGGCGAAGAGATAGTGAAATAAGACTGGTATGGATAATTATAAGTGGTAATGGTGATAGAAAATAATTTGATGGCGTGGAAAAGACTAAAGTAAAACTGAAATAAAGATGGAAGTAAGCAAACATGTAACAGATCTAATAGCAAACGGTGTATCAATGCTTAGAAACAAGGCCTAGGGATCATACTTTCAGTAGTGAACAATCTCTTATAAATATCTTCTCTTTATGATACTACTCTTAACTACTCTCCGGTTGGAGACTCTAATCCATGGTAGGGCTATAACAGCACACCTCAAAGTAAGACTTTCCTATCTAGAAAACCCCACACTATCACCTTGAGCACTAGATGAGTCCAACAAACACCACAATTTCATAAAGACATCCAACTCCAAATATAACTCATAACAAGTATTTTTGTAATCTCTAGCCTAAGTGCCACCATGGTGTGCACGCTGTCACTTGCACACACATGGGGAGAGCAGAGATCTATTAAAGCACTTGAGTAGTAGGGTAGATCTATAGATTACAAACTCATGATCTCAATAAGATCATGCATAGATAGAGAGATGAACACATAGCTACCAGTAGAGCCCTTAGCCTCGAGAGAGAACTACTCCCTCCTCATCATGGCAATCAACAATGGTGATGGAGATGGCGGAGGAGATGGCTCAAGGGGCACTTCCCCGTCCCGGCAGGGTGCCGGAACAGAGACTTTCTGTCCCCCGAATCTCCCCTTCGGTGGCGGCGGCGCTGCGGAACTTTTTGTGGCTGGAGGCTTGATGTTTTAGGGTTTTGGTATCGGGAGGCTCTTATAGGCGAAGGAGGCAAGGTCGGTGGAGTGCCAGGGGGCCCACACCACCTGGTGGCGTGGGTAGGGCTTGCCCGCGCCTGGGGGGCGGGGGGTGGCCAGGCCCTGGCCCTCCTCCGTCTCGTATTTTGGCTCCGTGAGTCTTCCGGTAATATAGGAACTTTGGCTTTTGTCCCGTCCAATTCCGAGAATATTGATTTTCTGACTTTCCTGGAACCAAGAACAGCAGAAAACAGGCAACTGGCACTGTGGCTCTTGTTAATAGGTTAGTCCAAGAAATCACAAGAAAAGTACTCCAAAGTTGGAACAAGACACAATAAAGTGGATAAAACCAAGCATGGAACATCAAAAATTATAGATACATTTGCAATGTATCAGTCTCCACCTTCTATCTTTATGCACTTACTTTGAGAGCATAGTGGCCATTCTTAGTTCTATGTGCATTGTCCCAAGACTAGTTGATTTATGCATAACTTGATATTGCTTGTTTGAAACCATTGTATCTAGTCACTCTTATGAACTTTGAAGGTGTCCTATGCATTTATATTTGCTACTCTATTGAGGGACAAGCTGAATACTATTATGCTATGTTTTCTTTATGTGAAACAAACAAACGTCTTGCAAAGAATTGTTATTCATGAATCTTTTGTTTGTGCTTTTTCATGTTGCATCATAGTTTCTTTGCTTATTGCTAGAAATTTGTCTTTCATGTTATGATTGAAGTACTATGATCCCAGCTTAGAATGTTTTGCAAATACTTTGATCAAGTCTTTGATGGTGCATGTCACCTCAAAAATTATTCTTTCTTTTTAGCACTTACCTGCTCTAGGACGAGCAGGAGTTAAGCTTGGGGATGTTGATACATTGCAAATGTATCTATAATTTTTGATGTTCCATGCTTGGTTTTATCCACTTTCTTGTCTTTTGTTCCAACTTTGGAGTACTTTTCATATGATTTCTTGGACTAACCTATTAACAAGAGCCACAGTGCCAGCTGCCTGTTTTCTGCCTTTTTGGTTCCAGGAAAGTCAGAAAATGAATATCCTCGGAATTGGATGGGACAAAAGCCAAAGTGCCTATTTTTCCGGAAGTGATCAAGTGTCAGAATACGAGACAGAGAAGGACCAGGGGCCACCACACCACCTGGCCGCGTGGCCCAGCCTGGCCCGCGCCAGGGGATGGTGAGGCCGCTCTCGGCACCCCCTCGGCCTCTCCTTCCGCCTATATATTTCCCTTGGGACGAAAACCCTAAGGACCCGTTCAAAAATCTACGAAAAAGTCTGTAGCCGCTGTCATCTCCATCCCTAGATCGGGAGGGATCTGAAGCTCTTCCCGGCACCCTGCCGGAGAGGGGAATTCACCCCGGAGGCCTTCTTCATCACCATGCAAGCCTCTGGTGTGATGCGTGAGTAGTTCATCCTTGGACTACGGATCCATGTAGTAGCTAGATGGCTGGTTTCTCCTCCTTTGTGCTTTCATGTTTAGATCTTGTGAGCTCCGTTCATGATCAAGATCATCTATTTGTAATCCATACATGTTGTGTTTGCGGGGATACGATGGATATTGAGATGCTATTTTAGATTGATTATTGATTCTATCATGTCTTTGTTATTTGAGATCTTGCATGCTTTCCGTTGTTAGTAGCTATCTTGGCCAACTAGATGCTAGCAACTCCAAGAGTTAGTATTTATGCTCGATAGTGGGTTCATGCCTCTGGTAATATGGGGAAGTGACAGAAATCTCTAAGGTACTAGATGTGTTGTTGCTACTAGGGAGAAAACAACAATCCTTTGTTCATAGAACAATCGTATTGTTTACTTTACACGCAATTCGTAATGCAATTATCAGTTGCTTGCAACTTAATACTGGATGGGGTTCGGATGATAACCTGAAGGTGGATTATTAGTCATAGATGTTGTTGGATGGTGGTCTATGTATTATGTTGTAATGCCCAATCAAGTCTCAGAGGAGTCAAGATGATTAGTATATGCATGTATTGCTTTCTCGGTGTTTGTCAATTGCCCCGCTGTAATTTGTTCACCCAGCATGTTATCTATCTAAGGAGAGCCACCTCTAGTGAACTATGGATCCTGGTCCTTTTTCTTTACATACAATCTATAAACTGTTTCTGCTTTGTGTTTACTTTCTGCAAACTTTTACTTCTTTCCATTCGATACGTTCAATCCTTTGTTTTCCGCAAAACACGGTGAGATTGACAACCTCATCGCAAGTTGGGGACAAAGTTCTGTGGTTGTGTTGTGCAGGTCTCCATGTTGCTACTAGCAACGGTAGTGCGCCCTGCCAAAGCTCAGTTAGTAACGCCTTTGGGGTGTTCCCTTGCTCCTACTGGTTCGATTAAACCTTGGTTTCATAACTAAGGGAAAACTTACTGCTGTGCTCATCATACCTTCCTCTTGGGGTTCCCAACGAGCTCTACGTCGAAAGTCGAGCGCATCATGTATGCATAACAGGGATTCTCGAAGGATTAATCCGGGGGCCCCACAGACCTGGTATCAGAGCCATCCTGACTATAGGAGAACCTTAGTTAGCATGGTCGTTTGACCGGAAAACTATTTTGGAAACACCAGCTTTCGAAAACTAATTCCTCAAAACCTTTCGAAACATTCTACTTGTTATCCCATTGTAGTTTAAATGATTTTGAAAATGACTTCCTCTATCTCTCATGCAAATTCAACATACGGATTTCAAACAAATTGGGCCTTGAACTAGGTGAAGACGATGAGAACAAGATAAAGGGAAGAAACTACTAGCAAACACAAGGAGACTACAAGATCGCTGATGGCTCTGAAATATAGCCATCCATGTCCACATTTATACTGGATATTATTCATAATTTTGATGAAATATCTCTCTAAATCCTGCCATTAATCTCTCTAAATAAATATCTTCATCCTCATAAACTTATTGCTTGAGTCTTTTAACCATTCACCATCGTATTACACCATTTTCTCTTACAACCTGGAAATTTCTTTCACACAAAACTTCACACAATTCTCATTAGCAACATTAGTGCATGCAAGGTAATAAACCTTTTAAGTTCAATTTCAACTGAAACAACTCCTCTTGAAAGCCCAAAAAGGAATTCAAAAAGGAAATCGATTTAAGAGGCAAATGCAGAAATGGCAGAAATCTGTCAAAACAAACCAGCAGGTAAAGATTAATTTTTTTGAAAATCTTCCGTTGCTCAAATCAAAAAGTGCAAAACTAACGAAAGTTAAATAATAACCTGGGGCATGCACACAAAAAAGTACAGATCAGTGAGAAGTTCTGGGATTTTTCACGTTTTTTTATATCGAAGCACAAAAATCTATTTCGGGACAACAACTTCCCCAAATCTTACTTCTCTCTCATTAGAGGCTGATCTTAACACAAAAATCAACCAAAAGGATAAGGAGAGGTTATTGCAAAAGCAATAACTTCCAAGACTCAAGTAAACAAAAAGAAACTGAAAGCAAAATATATTGGGTTGTCTCCGAGAAAGCTCTTTCTTTTATAGCCATTAAGATGGGCATGATAATTTCAATGATGCTCACATAAGAATATGAATTGAAGTAAAAGAGAGCATCAAGAAGCAAAAATACACATGTTTAAGTCTAACCACTTCCTATGCAAGGGAATTTTATAAGAAAATAAATTGTTGAAACCAGAGGCTGCTAGCATAAGAAGGCAAAACAAGTGCAACATAAAGACTTTCAGCATAAAGCGAGGAAACTTAATATTATTGAGATGCATTAGAACAATCTTCCCTCTCTCATAATAACTTTCAGTATCATGCATAAATTTAATGATATAATTATCACATGAACCATTGTAGCAATGATCACTTATTCTAACATAAAAAACAGGGACACTAGCTCACCTAACTCTACTTTGTGAGACAATATTAGAAGCATCCTTACAGAGGATAGTGTGTCCATTTTCTACATATTTAGTGATAAAGTCTTTCACATTTGCTATTACAGGTTCAATAGCTATTTGTTCATTAAGTTCAACAGCTTTGTTTGTAATTTCATTAACCATACTAGCTATCATAGAATGTTCCTTTACCTTGACTGGGAAAGGAATTTCCTCAATGTAAGGTTCAGGTAAAATATGATTAGCAGTATAAACTTCGGTATCTCTTGCAGGAACACAATTAGAAATATCTTTATATGGCTCATGATACTTATTCCATTTCTTTTTATGAATTTCAATATAAGAAGGAAAAGCCTTAAAATAATTTGCAATATTTTGAGAATCAAGACCATAAGCATTACTAATATTATGAAAGTCATCAGTTCCCATAAAAGATTTAATGCATTCATAATCATAATTTATACATGCCTTTCTTCCTTTATCATTCTCCCATGCTTCAACATTGTCTTGAATACGGTCTAGAAGATCCCATTTAGCTTCTTCTTCCATGCGTGTAAATGATCCAGCACACGAAGCATCCAATAGATCCTTATCATGAAGAGAAAGCCTTGCATAAAAGTTATTGATAATAATATTGTTAGGGAGCTCATGAATAAGACATTTGAGCATTAGTAACTTCAATCTCCCCCCAAGCTTGAGCTGTACTCTCTCCATCACAAGGCCAAAAGTTGTATATTTGATTCCGATCTTTATGAATCTCACTAGGAGGATAAAACTTTGAATAAAAGAGAGGTACAATTTCCTCCCATTCAAGAGCTTGACCATTCTTCAGCAGCTTATACCATTCCTCAGCTCTTCCTTTCATTGATAATGACAATAACTTCGTCTTGACTTGATCTGTTGTAATACCTGCACACTTGAACAACCCGCATAATTCATGTATAAAGAGCAAATGATCACCGAGATGGACAGTTCCATCTCCAAAATAATAGTTATCCATAACACGATCAACAATTCTTGTAGGTATCTTAAAAGTATCATTTTCAGCAGGTGGTGGTTCATCTACTACCTTAGCAGTGGTAGTAGCATTACGAAATAAGAAAAAAAAACTAAGTGAATTATCCATATTGAAATTAAATAACTAGTAGAAATAAACAATACTCACAGTAGAAGTTTCCTTTAACAGTTCCACTCTTCAATAACGCTTCACTCCCTGGCAACAACGCCAAAAAATAGTCTTGATGACCCACAAGTATAAGGGGTGTATCGCAGTATTTTCGATAAGTAAGAGTGTCGAACCCAACAAGGAGCAGAAGGTGTTGACGAGTGGCTTGGAGCAGGAATTCTCTGTAAATACTTAGCAAACATATTTTTAGGGGTTTTTGATAATGCAGATAAATAAAGTACGAGAAAATAGAAGACAATAATAATAATTGCAGCAAGTGGCCCAATCCTTTCTTTAGCAAAGGACATGCCAGTTGTATTACTTAAGATGACCAAACGTTCTCGAGGACACATGGGAATATCGTCAAGTGCTTTCGCTTCATATAGTTGATTAATATTCTTTAGTTTGATAAGTGTTGTGTGGGTGAACTTGTGCTAATACATACTTGTGATTATACCCCTTGCAAGCATCCGCAACTACAAGAAAGTAATTAAGATAAAAACCTACCCACAACCTTAAACTTTGAGATCCTACAATCCCTTGTGCAAAGGTTTCCTAATGGGGGTTCAGGTTTCTGTCACTCCGGCAACCCCGCGATTAGTAGCCAAATACACAATGCATTCCCCTAGGCCCATAAAGGTGAAGTATCATGTAGTCGATGTTCACATGACACCACTAGAAGAATAACACCACAACTTAATTATCAAACCATTGAATCTCTCTCAACACAATTCCACTACTAACAACATGACTTCTCCCATGTCCTCAAGAACTAAATGAACTACTCACAAGACATCATATGGATCAAGATCAGAGATGAAATAATGATAAGTAACAATTTGAACGTGAATGATAATTCAATGGTTCCACTCAATAACATCAACTACAACAAGTAATCAACACCGGGCAAGTTTCCCCAAAGAACTATGCAAGATTCAACCCAATTGTTACAGTGGTACAGAGTGGAGATGATGGTGCTGGTGGAGGTGAGGATGGAGATGATGATGGTGATGATCCCAATGAAGTCTAGCTTGATGGTGGTGTTGATGGCGACGATCTCCCCTCTCTGGGAAGGAATTTCCCCGGCAGATTTCTGCCTGCCGGAGAGCTCTTTCTCTCTCTACAGTTTTCCACCTCGCATAGCGGCGGAATCTTTCTGTGGTCACTCCCCGAGTCTTAGGGTTACGAGAGGATTATATATGACAAAGGGCAGAGCCAAAGGTGGGCCAGGGTGGCCACACCACATGGTGGTGCGGCCTAGGGTGGCCCGCGCCAGGGGGTGGTGTGGGCCCCCTATGGCCCATCTCTACTCCCCCTTCTGGCATCCTTCATCTTCTGGAAAAATAAGATTTTCCATATATTTTCCGGGATTTTCTGATCTTTGCGAATTTCGCCTCCAAATAGTGCCTTTTCCATCGGAATCCTGACTTCAGCTGTCCATCCTCCAAAATTGATCAACCATGCAAAAACAGATGAAATAACATAAGTATCATCTCTTAATATGAAATATATCAACGAATAACAGTAATTATGATGTAGAATGGTGATGCAAAATGGACGTATCACATCGCTACCGTGAGGTTAAACAGAACAACTTTTCTGAAGGGACTCCTATATAAAGAAGCCTCGGGCAACGAGAAAACAAGCTATACCTCGCCAAAAAGTCTCTACCATAGATCACCATCCGCCTCTAGATCTCAAAACCCTTCTCCATCTCCATAGCCATATTCCACCACTTGTAATATGTGGACACCCGGATTTTTAAGTCCAGATGCCTGTTATGCCGTACATCGCAATTCCAGGAATACCATTTTTGCGAGACATAACAGAATTGATAGCACAGTACCTCATCCTTTACAAACCATAATAGTCTTACAAATAGTGGATCTCATGATCAAGTCTTAATACACATCAAAGCAGCAGAAATAAACGTAGTAGAGGCTCCATCTTCATTGTCACAGGAAATGCTGACGATGGGAGATGATCCTAGTTATCATAGACATACTACTATCCGTCCTCCAGATACTCCTCTTCATAGTCTGGCCATAGGAATAGCCAGGGACAAAGCCATGAGTACTTTTAAACTACTCGCAAACTATCACTAGTGCAAGTAAGACAATTCTAGTAGGAATCCTAAGCTCTAGGCTTGTTTGCAATAAGCTAGTTTTATTTCAGAAGTACTTAGTAGTAAAGACCTATTTTAGTTGTCTAGGTTACTCAAGTGGAAACATATTTTTCATTTCCACAACCCTGTTGTGGTCAAGTCAAATTCATATTTCAAGTCACAAGTCATGTTGAAAACATCTGACAACAGAACAGTATGGCCATCCAACAGTCCATGACCACGGACACGGCTATTCTAATAGTTTGACACTCTGTAGAGGTGGTACACTTTCACCACAAAATTCGATACATCTGTTAGGGATAGCCCTGAATCATCATACTTGGTATGCGGATATCAATCCTAACCTTTCAATTACACATCCTAGTATAGACACCTCCCGTATGAGCTTGGCCTCCCAGCCATGGCCATCCGCCATCCCGGGAACTGCATAGGTGGTCATTCATAGTCACGAGATAGCCTCAGCTTAACCTCTTTTCCGCAAGGGAACCCATACTAAGACACATAAACTTCCAGTTACTCCCTACCCAAATTAGGTATTGTGGTTGTACGGTAAAGCTGAAATGGTATCACATCCGAACCCAACCATCAATTTTTATTCAAAGTCAAAATCACATCCTCATTCATCATCATCTTCAATTCAATTTGTTTCATAACCCATGCCAAAAAATTTCAATAGAATGACTCATCATTCTAAGGTTTTCACAATAATTTGCTCCAAGTGTTCCCATCTAAAGTGTTAATATTACTTTAGCACTAGCAACTATCAATGAGGGTGTCAATATTGAGGGGTGCTAACCAAGTGTAACTACCCAAGCCTAGTTCTATGCTCTTGATGGCATCTGTCCTATTTTCCACTAATCACCAATAATGAACTATTTAAGAAACTTTGGTAAAGGGAAGAATAAAGCTTGCAGGTAAAACTTGGGATTGGTTGCATCATAATACCATGCATAGTGTATCTTGCATAGGTTTTCTTGCATAGTTGAGCTTGCATAGTTGAGCTTGCCTTGGTTGGTACAGTGGTCGAAGTGCTCCTCTTCTTCTCTATAGAATTCTTCCTCCTCATAGCCCAGGTTGGTACTAGCGTCTATAAATAAATATGAGGTACACAATCACCAAACAATACTTAGCTACTTCTATTCAGCACACAAAGGCTCACATGAGATGATCAAGCATCATCTCAATCGCCACATGAAATAGTGACATAGTCTTATTTATCTTATTTTGGAAATGCAATTTCTACTCATTGAAAAATACTTAAGATTTAATATTCTCCAATTATAAAATATGGGATCATGTTGACACATGTCATCACCACATATTCCAGTACTTGAGAATGTGATTTAAAGTAGATGTCATATATTACAAAGTTTAATATTGTTATTTAATATAATTGAAATGACTATATAGCCATTCTTTTAATTTATCCCATGACTACTGCATGTAAAACTATATATTTTTGCATATTCAGATAGATCATGGAAAATGTGATTTTTGACAATTGGAATCAACTCAAAAGCATTTATGGTTGATTTTAGAAAAATGTTTGAATTTGGAAAAGTCATTGCCTTGTTATTTTTACTGTGGGTGATCCATAAATTCAAATTGTTTGAATCCAATGGGAGTGTTTAGAAATTTTCATTTCCTTTCTAAAAAAATTGGAATCATGCAATTTGCTTCAATGAATCTTCTTGAATTCAATTTCAAAGTCACCTACTGAATAGGGTTTTGAATTAAAAGGAAAAATCTAGATTTGAATTTGTGGGTACACACAGGAACATTACTAGGTCAACCCAACTACACGGCGCTGCGTGCAACGGGCTTCACTTGCGCTGGCCCCACGCGTTAGCGACTGATCTAACTTGAAGCGTACGCGCTAATCCTAGCCGCACAATTAGAGAATGACCGACGGCTCCACGTCATCGTCTCCCTCGCATGGCGCACACGGGATTCAACCCTAGCTCTACGGCGGGGGTCGTCGAGGGATTACTAGGGATCCAGCTAGGTACGGCGGTGCAGGCGAATGAACTGGTCAATGATAGTGGTTCAAACAGTGGTCGTGGCGGCTCTTGGGGCGGCTTTTAGCGCTGGCTCCATTACGCCACTACTGCGGCGAGCTTCAATGAAATTCTGGTGCCGCCTGCTTCGTCTTGCTCCGGGGATGGGTCAGAGAGGTTGCTGGGTAAGAGGTGAGTCGAGTGGGGTGCGTTTTGAGTCAAGGGGCGAGGTCTATTTATACTCCAGCGAGGGGAGCATCGGGGCATGGCTCGGGCTCGTCGGTGACATCGTTACAGTGGGCTATGGGCATGGCTGAGGGTGTAGGACGACACAATGCTCCTTGGCAATCGTCATGCGCAAAGTGGCGCAGCGAGGCGCGGTCTCCATCGGTCAAGGATGTCCATGCCATCCTCGGGTACCGTGGGCGTTCGTCACGGCGTACGGTGCTTACATGTCGTGCGGGGTCAAGCGGGCATGTCTAGGAGGTTGCTGGTGTCGCGGCGAGTGCATTGATGTGAGGGGAGAGCAAGGCGCGGCATGGTCGTGTGGGATTGCTCGACGCTCTGGTGCGGTCTCAGCATGGTGGACAGAGAAATGGGAGCGGCTGTGCTGGCGTCTCCACGCGCTGGCGTTCGTCAAGGCGTACACAAGCGGGTGCGGTGAGGTCACGGCTAGCTTCTAGATGTCATGGGCGAGGGTGGTGACGCATGTAGCGTCGAGTCCATGTGGGTTCAGCATGGTGAGCTCGGGTATGGGCTGGCACTACTCCAAAGGGCGAGTGAGCGAGGCTTAGCTGCACGGGCTAGTACTGGGGTGAGTGTGGGCGAGTTGTGGAGGACGAGTGTGGTACAAAGATGATCACAAGATTGATCTAAATAGTGTGGACTAGGTAGCTCTGTACTATGCTCGTTAAGTGTTTGATCAAATGGCCGCAAGAGAAAAAGATTTGAATTTTCAAATTCTTTTTAGTGGGTTGGATGATCATAAGCTTGAGAGTCGCTGGTTGCAAGGATTGTTCTAGTGGAGAAGGTTTTGATGGTTTTTGAAAAGTTTCTATCTTGATGCCTATGATAGATTCAATTTTGAAAAGTCCTCCAAATGAATTTGAATTTGTTCTGGTAAGTTTTGAAAGCTCACTTGTGTTCATTGTCACTTGGTCTAGCAAGGTGAGAAAAGAAATGAAATTATTTCTGTTTGAAATCATTTAATAGAGATGCTCAAAGTGAGCTAAGTGTTAACATTTGCAAAAGTGACAATTAGCTCATATGCTTTATAATTGGATTTTCTTTTGCTTTGCTTTGGTTTTGATTTGACCTAGATGCTATTGTTTTGATCTTTAAACTAATTCTCATCATTTATAACAAACAAACATGGCATATCATGCATTCATACATTATTAACCAGCACACACTTGCATTCATATAGTTTTTAAAATCAGAAGTTTTTGTTAACCCTAATTTTGGTTTCCTGGAAGTTGATATCCTCATTTTAATATTTTGAGATGTTACATAATAGTAGATATTTTCTCCGATTTGCGACATTGTAAGACTATTGCTATCAATCTTATGATTTGCATTACAATGTTTATGATTATTGATTTCATCTCTATGTGTGAGTAATTCTCCTTGGGCTAAGGGCTTCGGCCTAGCCATGTAGCGTTTGTGCATGTTATTTATCATAGATGGGATCGTGTATTAGTTTGTATGACATGATGATTATTGTATCCTCTCTTGCCTCAATCCAAGGACTTGTCAGGTACCCAAGACCCCGAGGGTTGAGCCAGGTATAGGGAGTATGAGTAATGACTGATCTGGAGGTTGGGAACCCCAGTGACAGAAGGGGTAGTACGGATGTATATGAGGGATTTGCTTGGGATTAACGGTGACATCACTATGCATATCATTAGTTCTCCTTCTTCTATGGATGAGACTAGTAGGTTATTGCTATAAGCGGTTGCGGAGGCAATAGAAATTATGGATGCACTGCCCATATATAATTTATCTTGCTCTAACAAGTACATGCACACTTTATTTCTATCTTTTATTCCCATCAGATGTTTTGCATAGCTACAGGTGAAACCGAACGCCCTAGGCCCTCTCTCTCCATCATCTACAACAACAAAAAGACGCAAAGTATTGATCCAGTAAAAACACAAGAGGAATTCTAAAACTCCCGAAGGTCTGTTAAAGTAATTTCACTATGCATTCGAACCTCGAGGATTCGATAACCTTGGTCTACTAGGGAAAAAGAAGCTATACTACATCCGTAATCCAGATCGAAGGTATCAACCCTTTTTTTGGCACCGTTGCCGGGGAAGCAATAGCTACCCTGGTGTCAACACCCGGATTTTTAATCCCAGATGCCCGTTATGCCATACCTCGCAATCCCAGGATTGCCATTTTTGCGAGACATAACGGATTGGATATCATAGTACATCATCCATTACAAACCATACGTAAGGTCTTACACGAATAAGGATCTTATGATCCAGTCTTAATACAACAAGCAGCGGAAATAAAAGATAGCGTAGCAGTGGGGTCCATCTTCCGGGGCACATGCAATGCTGACGAAGGCAGATAGTCCTAGTTATCATAGCCGTCCTGCTGACCATCATCTTGATAATCTCCTTCATAGTCTGGCCATGATAATAGCCAGGGACAAAAGCCATGAGTACTCTTTAAGTACTCGCAAACTACCACTAACAAGTATTATAATTCTAAGTTAAAAAAATGCTAACTCTATATTTAACTATCAAGTTAAGTTTGAAACCTAAGCTGAGTTCTGAAGCAAAGAAAGATAAAGTAAAGTCCAAAAATCACTTAAGTTGGGGAGCTATTGTCAGAAACACAACCCTATTGTGGTCAAGTCAAGGTTCATCATTCTTTTCAAAGTTTTTAGAAAACATCTGACAACGAAACAGTATGGCCATTCCAACTGTCCATAACCATGGACACGGCTATTCGAATAGTTTGACACTCTGCAGAGGTGGTACACTTTCACCACAAGATTCGATACATCTGTCAGGGATAACCCTGAATCATCATACTTAGTATACAGTTAATCAAACATAACCTTCCCTTTACACACCCTAGTATAAGAACCTCTCCTATGAGTATGGCCTCCCAACCATGATCATTAGTCATCTTGGGCACTGCATAGGTGGACAACATTGAGAGGTAGCCTCAGCTCAAACCTCTCCCATGAGGGAACTAATACTAATGCATATAAATTTCCAGCTAAGCCTTACCCAATTCAGGTAATGTGGTTGTACGGTAAATTTGGAATGGTATCGCATCCGAATCCAACCATCAGTTTTATTAAAGAGTTAAGGCTCATGCCTCAACATTTTCATCAACATCAATCCTGTGTGTTTCTCAACACATGTCAAAACATCAATAGAATGACTCATCATTCCAAGGTTTTCACAATTCATTTTCACCAAGTGTTCCCATCTAAAGTGACTCAGGTTTTTGATCTACTCCAAAGTACTAACTTAAGAGTGTTCACTAAGGTGGTAAAGATGGGTTCAATCTCATGCCATAGAATGACATCTAAAGGGTTCTAGATAGGTCAAGTTTTATACTTTTTATGCTACCTTCAAAACAAGTAAAGAACTTTGTAGAACCTAAGAGGGGTAAAACTTGTAACTAAGACTTGGGGTACTATTAGTTAAATAAGGGGGTGTGATCCAAGCATGCTTAAGGCATCTTGGCTAAACCATCTAGTTTGATTCTAGTTTGCTAAGTACTACACTTGCAAGTGCTAACTTGCAAGGGTTAATCTTGGATAGTGCTAGCTTGCTAATAGTAGCTGGCATTGTTAATGGTGGCTTGCCTTGGTTGGTGCAGTGGTTGAAGTTTTCTTCTTCTTCTTCTTCTTGCTAGAACTCCTCCTCCTCGAGAGCTTGGTCGGTACTATCGTCTATAAATACATAGGGAGTGCACAATCACCAACAATACTTAACTAGGCTAGATAGCATTCTAAGACACACAATTGATGATCTATTACCATCACAAGCATCACAAGTTTAAATCAAAAGTTTCCTTCTTTTTATTTTAGAAAAGTAATTTCTACTCATTGAAAAATTAACTAAAATTTAATATTCACCACCAAAATATGGGATTATGTGGACACATGTCCTCACCACATATTCTAACATTTGGGAATGAGATTTAAGGGTTGGATCAATATTACTTTGGTTTAAGTTCCTTATTTAATGATTTAAAGTGACTAGAAATGCCTATATAGCATTATTTTGGTACTAGTCCAAAGTCACTGCATGTAAACCTTAATATTATTACATATTTGGATAGATATGGTAAAATGTGATTTTTGAGAGTTGGAAACAACTCAAAAGCTAACTTGGTTGATTTTATAAAAATGTTGCAAGCTGCAAATGCTTCTGTCTTCTTATTTTTATTAGGAGAGATCTATAACTCTAATTGAATTAAACCAACGGTCTTGGGTAGATTACCTCCATACCTTTCAGGCAAAATTAGTTTCATGCAATTTGGATTTGTAAAACTCACAGAATTGATTTTTGAAATACTGGACATAAACTAGATTTAACTAAAAAAGAAAAATCCAGATTTGAATCGGTGGGCTAGCGCGGGAAAAGGAATGGGCCGGCCCAGTGGCGCTCCAAGGTGCGGGGCTCAGCTGATAGGGGGTCCCGCGTGTCAGCGGCACTTAAAACGCGAAACGATACGCACGCTGTGGGCCTTGCGATTAGAATAGGAATCTACAGTGAGGGTCGTCGTCGACGACGAACAGGTCGCCGGTGAGCTCGAACCCTAGCGGCTCGGTGGGGGTCTGTTGGGGGCGTACCAGGGCTCCAGCGGGGTCGGCGAGGCGGGCAAACGACATGGAAGACGACAACGAGGCGAGGCATGGTCGTGGTGGAGCTTGGGGCGGTCGAAATCAACGGCGCCCTTCTCCTCCTACCGCGGCTGCTCCGGCTCCAATTCCGGCGAGCTGCTGCTCCACTTGCTCCGGCTAGAGGTGGGTAAGGTCCAGAGAGGTGAGGGGAGTGGAATGGTGTGGAGAAGAGAGGCTAGGGAGGGCTCCTTTTATAGGCTCGACGGTGAGACCGAGCGGGATGGGTGGTCGACAGTGGCGACATGGCTACTGCGAGGTAGAGGCATGGCTGGGGGTGGCGATCGATGGGCGGTTCCCTGGCGGTGCTCTAGAGCTTAAATGCGGCCGTAGGGGCGGTGGCACGCGGTCTGGGCGAGGTGGCGCTCTACGCGGCAGAGGCAGCGATGTCCATGGCGAGCGGTGGCTGTGGTGCATTGGGCGGCGAACGGGCGTGTCCGTCGTGTTCCCTGTGTCGTGGCGAAGCGGTAGGCGCGGGCTGCGGTCGAGCGGCGGCTTGTGCACGCGTGCCGGGTGCGGCACTCTGGCGTGCGCTCGGCATGGTGCGGTGGCACTGGGCGCGGGCTCTCGTCGGTGGTCCACTGTGGGGCTTGGCTCGGGCAGGTGACAGTGGGCGGCGGTGAGGTGTTGGCTACCTCCCTGACATGGAGAGAGAGGGGGAGGTGGTCTGCTGGGGTGAGAGCAAGGTTGGCCGGCGAGTTGGTGCTCGGCATGGCTTGGCCTTGCCACTAGGGTGTGGGGGATGGGGTGGTAATGGCATGGTTTGATCAAGTGGAAACAGAGGGAGTGTTTTGTGGTCAATTGGGTGGCAAAACCCTGTAGAAATAGTGAGCTAGCTAGCTGTGTTTGATTATGTCTGCCATGTGTTTAATGAAATGGCCGCATGAAAATTCTTTTTGAATTTTGAGTTCAATTTTTTTGGGTGATCTCCACTAGTACTAGGCAGTCTCTGGTTGCAAGGGTTTTGAAAGTGGAGCTCAAATAGATGGGTTTTGAAATAGGGGTGATCTATGCATATACATTAGATTCAATTTTAAACTGTTATTTAAAATAGTTAACATAATGTTTTTAGTAGATCAAAAGGTGGGCCTTGGTACCTCATTATGTGTACAAGCAAGGGGTACAAAGATCAAGAATTGTTTCTGTTAACATTTGAGTACTAGTAATAGCCAAAGTAGGCATGAGAGTTAAATTTGCCAAAATGACCATTCCTCCTTTTTAATTCTTTTTGATTTGATTTTCTTTAGGAAAAGTTTGGGAATGATGTAGATGATGTTTAAATCACCTAAGAAACATTTTACAAGCATTGGATCACTCAATCATGGCAATTCAAACAACTCCTAAATTAAATGCACACATATATGAATGCTTTCATATTAACTTTGGAAAAGTTTTTGTTAACCCCAAATTTGATTGATTTGATCTTGATAAGCTTGGATTGAAGTTTTGGGATGTTACACCTGGTGAGGTTATTAGAAACCTTGCTAGTTTTAATTCTTGTTTTTAAATTTTGTTAGTTTGCTTTTAGTCTTTATTTGATAAACCAAAAAAATTAGTTCGCCTTTAAATTCTTGCTTTTACTATTATAATTCTTTGTTTAAGAAAACCCAAAAACATAGGAAATATGGCTAAAAAGAAACTTGGGGAGTTTGCTACTCCCAACAATGATTATTTGCATACTCCTATTACTCAGCCAGCAATTGCTACCGATGACTATGAAATTAAGCCCCATTATTTAAGTTTGGTTCAATAGAATCAATTTGGAGGCTCTGCTGTTGAAGACGCTGGTATGCAGTTGAATAGTTTCACTGAAATATGTGATATGATGCGTATTAAAGATGTTGACCCCGATGCAGTCAAATTGCGTTTATTTCCTTTCTCTCTAGGAGGGAGAGCAAAAGAATGGTTGCTATCTTTGCCTAAAAATACTATCACATCATTGGTGGGATGTACTTCTTTATTTATGACTAAATTTCCCCCCTACAAAGACTATGCAACTCAGATCTAATATTACTGGTTTTAGACAGGAAGAGTGTGAGACACTAGCGATTGCATGGGAGAGGATGAAAGAATGCATGAGAAACTTTCCTAGTCATGGGATGGAAGACTGGTTAATTCTCCATCTATTTTATAATGCTCTTAACCCCGTGTCTAAGTCTATGCTTGATACTGCAGCTAGAGGAACATTTATGGGTAAACATATTACCGAAGCAAAGCAGGTGCTAGACAATATGCAAGACAACCATGCCCAATGGCATGTGGATAGATCAAACATGAAGAAGGTGAACTCCATTTCACCACAAGCAAATGAGGAACTTAATGCCAAGTTGGATGGGCTCATTCTAGCCGTAAAAACAAAGGAAACCTAGGTAAGATCCACCCCTGAAACAAATATTGAAGAAATAGATTTCGTAACTTGTAATGATTATAACCCTACTTGGAAGAAGAGTTACAATCCTAACTTTCAGAAACATTATTCTAGTCCTGCAGGTAACTCTAATAATAATATGGGAACTAGTAATGGTAGTATCCAAGAAACACTAAAGTCTTTTATAGACTCACAAAATGAACAAAACAATATTCTTGTTAAAATAATGGAGAACCATGATGCTATGCTTGGTAAATTATCTAACGAAGCTGTTAGTTTGAGAAATGATTTGCAGGCCCTCCAAGAAAGAACAAGGATCGTTGAGGCACAGCTAGGTAAGATAACCGAGAGTCAAACTCTCGTTCTAGTTAAATTTTTAGGTAAAGCTGAGCCCAATCCTGTTGAAGACCTCAAGATGATGAGAGTCCAAAGGGAGGAGCTTGAAGAACTTGATTATAGTAATGCTTCTTCACCAAGCTACACTGTTGAAGATCTCGTAAAAAGGATCAACGTTAAGATTTCGGTAAGTGAAGGTAGTGAGGAAGCTATGTACCAACACTTTGTTAATCAAGTAGCAATAAAGGTACGTGAGCTTAAGGAAGAATATAAGAAAATTGCTGAAAAATTACCTGTGAAGTTAGATGACATATTTGAGCCTACTATTAAGATTAAAATTGGAACTAATGAGATAGCTGCACTTTGTGATCTAGGTGCAAGCGTCTCAACAATTCCAATGAGTCTTTTTAACAAGCTAAATCTTGGCCCTGTTGAAATCACTGAGTTAAAATTGCATCTAGCAGATTCTACCGATAAACAAGCTGTAGGAATTAAGGAGAGTACTTTAGTATACATTAAAGGCTGTCCTGCTCTCATTGATTTTGTTACTGTTGACATGCCTGAAGATGCTACTACTCCTATTATATTAGGCCGTCCTTTCTGAAGAACTATTAAGGCTTTGATTAATCTACATGAAGGGTACATGAAACTTCAATTGCCTTCACGGGATCCTTTTGTTATTCATTTTCCCAGGAAGAAGAAAGCCAACCATGATGAAAAGGAGGCCATCACTTTGAAGGCCAATTACTTTGGAGTGGGTGTTCACCCATCTGGCATAAGTAAGAAACATTGAGGTCAAGCTATTGACCATAAAAGAGCACTTCATGGGAGGCAACCCATGAGAATAAACGTTAGAGTAAAGTTTTTTAGTTTTAGTTTAAGTTTATGTTTAATAAAGAGTGCTAGAAAACTCCAATTGAGGAGAAGAAGTTCGGTAGTACTAAAAATTCTGCTTTATTCATGCTATTGTTAGTCGACAATATTTATTGTAAATTTTCTGTCAAAAACAAGATATATCACTAAGTTACAGGAAAAGAAAGAGTTTTCGAAGAAACAATTTTTTTTGATGCACACAGGGAGTTTAACGACCAACTATACAGCAGGAATAAAAATTCCGGCCGTATAGTTCCAATTGTATAGATATCTTTGCCATCGACGATTTTTCTTTCAAATATACTGAGAGTTTAACGACCAACTATACAGCGGGAATAAAAATTCCGGCCGTATAGCTCCGGTCGTATAAATATCAATGCCTTTGTATATTTTCTTTCCTAGGGACAAATAGTTTAACGACCAACTATATGGCAAGAACATATTGTAAGCAATACATTTCTACCTCAGAAACCTCCTAGACTGTAATTCTCTATAGAAGTTCATGTTTTCCTTTTTTTTACTTTCATTTTATCGGTGGGGTAAACGAACTATGTTCGCATACCAAACCAATGCATTTTATTTTGTGCGTAATTTTCGTAGGGACTTGAACCGTGTGTGATGATGTGTACAATAGTGCTGACCGTGCAAACACTCACATGAGCCACTTGGTTGCTTTAATTCAATGCTTCGAAAATCAGTTTCTTGTAAAACCTTCCAACTCGAACCTCTTTTATTAAGCACATAGGAGTTGCACACTCGTATTTCAGATTTTTTCACTTGCACCTCATCACAATCTAGGAGAGGCATTGATACATTGCAAATGTATCTATAATTTTTGATGTTCCATGCTTGGTTTTATCCACTTTCTTGTGTTTTGTCCCAACTTTGGAGTACTTTTCATATGATTTCTTGGACTATCCTATTAACCAGAGCCATAGTGCCATCTGCATGTTTTCTGCTATTTTTGGTTCCAGGAAAGTCAGAAAATGAATATTCTCGGAATTGGACGGGACAAAAGCCAAAGTGCCCTCAGGACAAAAACCCTAAGGGCCCGATCAAAAATCCACGAAAGAGTCTGTAGCCGCCGTCATCTCCATCCCTAGATCGGGAGGGATCTGAAGCTCTTCCCGGCACCCTGTCGGAGAGGGGAATTCACCCTGGAGGCCTTCTTCATCACCATGCAAGCCTCCGGTGTGATGCGTGAGTAGTTCATCCTTGGACTACGGATCCATGTAGTAGCTAGATGGCTGGTTCTCCTCCTTTGTGCTTTCATGTTTAGATCCTGTGAGCTCTGTTCATGATCAAGATCATCTATTTGTAATTCTGCATGTTGTGTTTGCGGGGATCCGATGGATATTGAGATGCTATTTCAGATTGATTATTGATTCTATCATGTCGTTGTTATTTGTGATCTTGCATGCTTTCCGTTGTTAGTAGCTATATTGGCCAAGTAGATGCTAGCAACTCCAAGAGTTAGTATTTATGCTCGATAGTGGGTTCATGCCTCTGGTAATATGGGGAAGTGACAGAAATCTCTAAGGTACTAGATGTGTTGTTGCTACTAGGGAGAAAACAACAATCCTTTGTTCATAGAACAATCGTATTGTTTACTTTACACGCAATTCGTAATGCAATTATCAGTTGCTTACAACTTAATACTGGAGGGGGTTCGGATGATAACCTGAAGGTGGATTATTAGTCATAGATGCAGTTGGGGACAAAGTTCTGTGGTTGTGTTGTGCAGGTCTCCACGTTGCTACTAGCACCGGTAGTGCGCCCTGCCAAAGCTCAGCTAGTAACACCTTTGGGGTGTTTCCTTGCTCCTACTAGTTTGATTAAACCTTGGTTTCATAACTGAGGGAAACTTGCTGCTGTGCTCATCATACCTTCCTCTTGGGGTTCCCAACGAGCTCTACAGCAACACCACACCAGCACTTTTCTAGGCGCCATACACAGAGCCATCAAGCATTTTTCTGGCGCCGTTGCCAGGGAGTCAAGGACATCTTCACAAGGGGAGTCCCTCATAACCAATATCTTTACTTTGTTATTTTTATTTTGCTAAGTTTCTTTTTGCTTTGTTTGCTTGCTTTCTTTATTCAAAATCACAAAAAAATTAATTTTACAAGTTTGCTTTCTTATTTGAAAACCCAAAAAAATGACTACTCTTGAAAACACTAAGTTGTGTGACTTCACTAGCACCAACAACAATGATTTTATGAGCACACCTATTGCTCCACATGTTCCTGAAGCTACTTTCTTTGAGATAAAACCTGCTTTACTCAATCTTGTTATGAGAGAACAATTTTCTGGTATTGGTAATGAAGATGCTGCTTCCCATCTAAATAACTTTGTTGAACTTTGTGAGATGCAAAAGCATAGGGATATAGATGATGATATTATTAAGCTAAAATTGTTTCCTTTCTATTTGAGAGGAAAAGCTAAAGAATGGTTGAATTCCTTAACTAGGAATAGTATTGATTCTTGGACTAAATGCAAAGATGCTTTCATTGGAAAATAATATCCTCCTGCTAAGATTGTATCTATGAGAAGTGAAATAATGAAGTTTAAACAACTTGATAATGAGCATGTTGCTCAAGCTTGGGAAAGAATGAATTCTTTGGTAAAGAATTGTCCCACTCATGGACTGACTGCTTGGATGATCATCCAAACTTTTTATGCAGGAGTGAACTATTCTTCAAGGAACCTATTGGATTATGCTGCTGGAGGTACCTTTATGACCATCACTTTGGGTGCTGCAACAAAACTTCTGGACAATATGATGGTTAATTATTCTGAATGGCATACTGAGAGAGCTCCATAAGGTAGGAAGCTAAATTATGTTGAGGAAACCTCCTCCTTGAGTGATAAGATTGATATTATTATGTCTATGCTTGTGAATGGAAAACCCACATTGATCCAAATAATGTTCCTTTAGCTTCTTTGGTTGCTCAAGAAGAGCAAGTTGATGTGAACTTCATAAGAAATAACAATTTTGGCAACAATGCTTATGGGAACAATGCTTATAGGAGTAATTTTGGTAACAACAATTATAAGCCATATCCTCCCAACAATGGTAATGCTTATGGAAATTCTTACAACAATAATAGGAGTGCTCCCTCTGAACTTGAAGTTATGCTTAAAGAGTTTATTAGTAAGCAAACTGCTTTCAATAAAACTATTGAGGAAAAACTCTCTAATGCTGAAAGAAATATAGCATCTTTGGCTGAAGCTCAATCTTCTTTGAATAAAATGGCTGCTAAACCTAAAACTAATGATAATCCCTTTGCAGCTACTAATGCTATACAAGTAAGAATTGATGAAAATGTTAGACTATTAGCTGAATTACATGCTAAGTGGGAAAAGGAAGATGAAATTGCTAGAAACATTAGTGTTTCTACTATTACCACCACTAGTGTTGAGGCTAGTAATAGTTCTACTACTTTAGATGATAAATTTGATTTTGATCTTGATGGTTGCAATATCTCTGAAGTTATTAAGTTCCTACAAAAGCTTGCTAAAATTCCTAATGCTAGTACTATGAACATGGCCTTTACAAAACACATTACTGATGCTCTCATAAAGATTAAAGAAGAAAAGATGAAACATAAAGCTTCTATTCCTATAAAACAAGAAGATGGTTGGGAACCCATCATTAATATGAAAGTGAATGACTTTGATTTTAAAGCTTTATGTGATCTTGATAGTAGTGTTTCTATTATGCCTAGAAGGATTTATGATATGCTTGATCTGCCTCCTCTTGAAGATTGTTATTTGAATGTCCCACTTGATGATAATGCTAAAAAGAAACTCATGGGGAGTCTTAATGATGTTCTTATTATGGTTAACAATGCCTATGTCCCGTTGATTTCTATGTTTTGGATGTTGAATACAATGCTTCTTGTCCTATAACTTTGGGAAGACCTTTTCTTAGAACTATTGGTGCCATCATTGATATGAAAGAAGGCACCATTAAATATAAACTCCCACTCAAGAAACGTATAGAACACTTCCCTAAAAAGAGAGAAAAGATTTCTTTTGCTTCCCCTATGAAAACAAAATTTTGTTTTAATGCTTCTTCATTTGAGAACACTTGATTCTTTCTTGCTTCTTATGCCTAACTTAAAGTCGTTAAAGAAAAGTACTTATTGGGAGATAACCCAAAAGTTTTAGATGAGTCTTGGAAGTTATTACCTCTGTAATAACCTCTCCTTATCCTTTTTATTTGCTTTTTGTGCCAAGAGTAACCTCTAATGAGAGAGAAGTAATGATTGGGAAAGTTGCTGTCCCGAAACAGATTTCTGTGCTTCACCGTAAAAATTCGTGTAAAATCTCTGAATGTCTTTTTGAGGCGTGCATTTTTGTGCTTCTGACCCAGGTTGTTATCTAACTTTCTTTATTTCAACACTTTTTGAGTTGAGCAACATAAGATCTTCGAAAAAAATTCGTCTTTACCTGCTGGTCTGTTTTGATAGATTTCTGCCATTTTCTGCATTTGCTTCTTGTTGGTTCCTTTTTGAGTTCTTTTAGGGAATTGAGATTTTTGAGGGAAGTGATAAAGTAGCTAGTATTCTAATGGAAGTTTATTTGGTGTTAGAACTGAACCTTAAGACCTTTTATCTTGAGTGCACTAATGTTGCTAATAAAGATTGTGTGAAGTTTTGTATGAAGAAAAATTTCAGGTGTATGGAAGGAATGAGTAATGAGATGAAGGATGGAGTAAAGCTCAAGCTTGGGGATGCCACGGGTGTCACACCAAGAAATATCCAATAAGTACAAGCTTCAAAGCTTTGGGATGCCCAAGGCATCCCCTTCTTCATCAATAAAAATCCCAGGTTTCTTCCAAACGCTTCATTTTTATTGTTTCATGCACAGTTGTGTTTTTCTTGGAGCGTTTTCTTTTTCGTTTTCATTTTGGTTTTTAGTTTGCTTTGGTTTTCTTAGATTTTTTAATAAATTGGTTGGACCCCCTCTTTCATACATTGGTTTGCAAATAGTTTGGTTTGGTTTGGAAAAGAGTAGGAAAGTTCATGCTTATGTGGTAAAAAGAGCTCGTTTATGACTGTGGTCTATGCTTTGTCATGCCATGCTTGATATTGTTTTGGCTTTATGCTTAGTATTCTTTGATGTAGCATGACTTGTTATAAACAATTGAGATTGCTTAATCTGCCTTGGATGAATCATGCGTTGTTTTAGCATATTAAAGCATACTATAGTGGTATTCTCCTTTAAGGCTTTATTTGGGTTGACTTGGCGCATGCTCACACCATGTTATGACTATCTCAAGTCACCATCGCCTTTATGATCCTTTAGTTTTCAACTTGTAGTATCACTTTATGCTTTGATCAATGACGATTTGTCGCTCTGCATGATTATGGCCATTATTGCTCTCTTAGTTTGTCGCTCCCAGTCTTTTGCTAGCCTCCACAACCAAGTATGAGTTCCACTCATGCATCCAACTCCCTAAACCAAGTTATTCCAAAGAGTCCACCACCTACCTACTAGCTTATGATATTCCAAGTATATTCATGCTTTTGTTTACCTTCCAAATTAAACTTGTACCAAAAAACTAGTGATTAAAGCTCTCACGAACTTGATGGCACACTTTACTTTTTGCCTCTAATAAACTTGAACCATTGGGTCCTTCTTTGTTGCGTATATGCTTGCGCTTTATAAGTTGAAATTAGCAGAACCATGTTCCATCGGGAACGCTTTCAACATTGCACTTGTACTTTGTACCCCGTTGATATCATGTTCTTTTGCTTACGGATCCCAGCGGTGTGAAATAAAAGTGGAACTTATAAGATCATGGAGTTTGTATGTGTGTTAGAGAAACACCTGGGCTGCTTGCCTAAGTCGTGCATAATCATGGTGGAAACTTGCAGCATCACCATAATGAGCACTCTATGAAGCATCCTCAATAAAAACCTATGCAAATAGCAAATAAAAAGATCACTGAGATGCTCATTGTCTGCTTGCCTTGTCATTTTGATTATGGGAAAGTTCCGGTATCATGTGCAAGGGGTACACCGTTGGCGGTTCTTAATGATACACATGTACTTACAATGACAAGAGCTTACTCGTGACTGAAGTTGAGTAGCATGAGGATCGGTTTTCGTAAGTAAGGGGCATGAGATTTCGGTTTATAACTTGTCAAGCATATCCTCTTAGTTGTGTCACTATAACCTTAATCACCTTCAAGATGCTTATGATAGGGGTAATGAGAGTTAAAAGCTATAAGTACCATAATTTTTGGAAGCTCTTTATGAGAATTGAATCCCTACTTCCTTTTACAAAGGCTTTTCTTCGACCATTATATTGAGTCTCCACCTTCTATCTTTATGCACCTACTTTGAGAGCATAGTGGCCATTCTTAGTTCTATGTGCATTGTCCCAAGACTAGTTGATTGATGCATATCTTGATATTGCTTGTTTTAAACTATTGTATCTAGTCACTCTTATGAACTTTGAAGGTGTCCTATGCATTTATATTTGCTACTCTATGAGGGACAAGCTGAATGCTATTATGCTATGTTTTCTTTAAGTTAAACAAACAAACTTCTTGCAAAGCATTGTTATTCATGAATCTTTTGTTTGTGCCTTTTCATGTTGCATCATAGTTTCTTTGCTTATTGCTAGAACTTTGTCTTTCATGTTATTATTGAAGTACTATGATCCTAGCTTTGAATGTTTTACAAATACTTTGATCAAGTCTTTGATGGTGCATGTCACCTCAAAAATTATTCTTTCTTTTTATTACTTACCTACTCGAGGACGAGCAGGAGTTAAGCTTGGGGATGTTGATACATCGCAAATGTATCTATAATTTTTTATGTTCCATGCTTGGTTTTATCCACTTTCTTGTGTTTTGTCCCAACTTTGGAGTACTTTTCATATGATTTCTTGGACTAACCTATTAACAAGAGCCACAGTGCCAGCTGCCTATTTTCTGCTGTTTTTGGTTCCAGGAAAGTCAGAAAATGAATATTCTTAGAATTGGACGGGACAAAAGCCAAAGTGCCTCTTTCCGGAAGTCATCAAGTGCCATAATACGAGACGGAGAGGGGCCAGGGGGCCACCACACCACATGGCCGCGCGGCCAGGCCTGGCCCGCACCAGGGGGTGGTGTGGCCGCTCCCGGCACCCCCTCGGCCTCTCCTTCCGCCTATATATTGCCCTCGGGACGAAAACCCTAAGGGCCCGATCAAAAATCCATGAAAGAGTCTGTAGCCGCCGTCATCTCCATCCCTAGACCGGGAGGGATCTGAAGCTCTTCCCGGCACCCTACCGGAGAGGGGAATTCACCCTGGAGGCCTTCTTCATCACCATGCAAGCCTCCGGTGTGATGCATGAGTAGTTCATCCTTGGACTACGGATACATGTAGTAGCTAGATGGTTGGTTCTCCTCCTTTGTGCTTTCATGTTTAGATCTTGCGAGCTCTGTTCATGATCAAGATCATCTATTTGTAATTTTGCATGTTGTGTTTGCAGGGATCCGATGGATATTGAGATGCTATTTTAGATTGATAATTGATTCTATCATGTCTTTGTTATTTGTGATATTGCATGCTTTCCTTTGTTAGTAGCTATCTTGGCCAAGTAGATGCTAGCAACTCCAAGAGTTAGTATTTATGCTCGATAGTGGGTTCATGCCTCTGATAATCTAGGGAAGTGACAGAAATCTCTAAGGTACTAGATGTGCTGTTGCTACTAGATAGAAAACAACAAGCATTTGTTCATAGAACAATCATATTATTTACTTTACACGCAGTTCATAAAGCAATAATTTGTTCCTTGCAACTTAATACTGGAGGGGGTTCGGATGATAACCTGAAGGTGGATTATTAGTCATAGATGCAGTTGGATGGCAGTCTATGTATAATGTTGTAATACCCAATCGAATCTCAAAGGAGTCAAGATGATTAGTATATGCATGTACTGCTTTCTCGATGTTTGTCAATTGCCCCGCTGTAATTTGTTCACCCAGCATGTTATCTATCTAAGGAGAGCCACCTCTAGTGAACTATGGATCCCGATTCTTTACTTTACATACAATCTACAATCCTTTACTGTTTTGTGTTTACTTTCTGCAAACTTTTACTTCTTTCCATTCGATACGTTTAATCCTTTGTTTTCTGCAAAACACGGTGAGATTGACAACCTCATCGCAAGTTGGGGACAAAGTTCTGTGGTTGTGTTGTGCAGGTCTCCACGTTGCTACTACCACCGGTAGTGCGCCCTGCCAAAGCTCAGCTAGTAACACCTTTGGGGTGTTTCCTTGCTCCTACTGGTTCAATTAAACCTTGGTTTCATAACTGAGGGAAACTTGTTGCTATGCTCATCATACCTTCCTCTTGGGGTTCCCAACGAGCTCTACATCAACACCACACCAGCACTTTTCTAGGCGCCATACACAGAGCCATCAGACATCTTCTAGAAATAGTTTGTTGACTTAAGCGTGGTGCTTAGGTTGATGAACCGACTCAGTGGAACTGGTATTTTTATCACTTGTGAGCTAAACCCATGTCTTCAGAAACACAAATTTTTTTTTAATTTTTTAAGAAGGTCCTCAAGGAAGGCAGACCAGGCCATATCAAGAAATGCATGTTGGAGCAAAGGTTCTTTGTCCATCAAAAGAGAGGTTACTTCTACCTCAATGGTAAAGTGTGTCACCCTTGTTTTCAACTAAGCTTGGGGAGGTAGCCACTTATCACACTCTCTTTTGGAAACTGTATTTTCTCTTTTCTTTTGGTGATATACTCAAGTTTGGTTCTTGCAAAGTTCTAAGCTTGGGGAGGTTACTTCTGCATGTGTAGAGTCTTGTGCAACATATATTTGATGAAGGTTTAATGCAATCATGTATCCCGCTATTTTTGAATGCTTGTTTAAGTGAGTCTAGTTCTGTATTCATATGGGGATACACTTGCTCATGATAGGCACCATAGGAGTTGACTTAGAGCTTGTATGCATCTTGCCAAATTGTTTATCAAGCTTGTGACACTATTTGTGATCCTCTAGAAAACATTGCCACAATATCTACACTTGGAAAGAATGAATACTTGATCAAGATCTTTTGAAATTTGTTGGTTGTCACTAAATATCTTTGTCTTAAATGAATAGGTTATGCTCAACCCCATAATGTCAAAACAATAGACTTGATAGTTTGCTTACGGAAGGAGTTGTCAATTGGAAATGATATTTCGAAGTTTTGAGTTCTATGCTAAATAAGGTGTTGATTAATTGTCTTGAGAGTTTAGCCTTAAAGATACTCAACACCATAGATGTGATGATCTACTTGATAATACTCTTTGAAAGGATTTGTTTGAAGAAACTAATATTTAGCGGTAATTGAGATGCATGCCAAATCTTGACCTGTTGATTAAAGTATGATATTTCTTTATGCGTGTCTGCACCACTGTCGCACAACATGGGATGCTAACAACTACGATGGCCTTTGAACAGTCCAAAAAGTGGAAACTCTTAGAGTTTGGCTATGAGTTGCCCAACATATGTAGCATACATGCTATATTTTGGTATGCATTGGTATTCTCACGGGCCTACGTTCAAAAAGGAAGAGGGAATACTCCTTTGAATGTTATGAGAAATCATTATACTGAAAAGGGAAACCTTGGTAATGGTCACGAGTATCCATTCTTAGCCTGCACAATATGATTAAACACAATAAGTTTTGGCATGATCTCATTACTGATGAACTGAAGTTTTAGAAAGACAGAATAGAAAATGAGTGTTTGATAGCCATGATTCATTGATGTGGATGACCAAATGAGACACTCTAATCTATGCTTCTTTTGACATGCTCTCGCATTTCATTTTGGCATAAATCTCGTTACTAAGAGATAAACTTTCTGTAAGCTCAGTAACTGATGTTTGCACTTGAGAGCCTTAACTAGATGACATGATTGGGTAGCTTTATTCCTATTTATGCTTGACATCTATTTGTGACTAAGTTTTTCCTCGTAAAAAATAATGATATGAAAAGTTATACAAAAGGTGCAATAAGAGGATCACAAGTTTGTCTTCAAGTAGATTCACTGTTGACATGGAGCATATAAGTTCTGATGAATATTTAGTGGTCTTTGTAACTGAGCTTGTGTTGCCTTGTATGAATACATGTTTTCTCTCTTCAAGTTTGTAGAAAAAATAAGGATGCAAGGCATTGATTTCCAATGATAAGCTATTTCACAACCATTAATTTACTACTAACCCTTCCTGATCAAGGACGAGAAAGGTCTAGCTCGGGGAAGTTGATGTCTATGAAATACCACATCTTTTAGCCATATAAAATGAGTCATTTATCTCTCATATCATGTTTCTTTCAGCTATAGCTATGCCTTATATACATGACTTCTAGTTCTCATTTACTTTCATATGAGCTTTGCACATTTAGTAGTTTAGGTATAATTTTATCACTTTTCCTTGTCTATGACATGTGTGTAGGTATTTATGATGATTATTGATAAAACAAAGGCAAAAGGAACAAAGAGAGCATAGTATGGAGGAGCTGCAGGGACCAGACTTAGCCATTTGAGAGGTTGAAAAAGTGAAAATTTCTAACTTCTCAAAATAAATATCCAAGACCATGGGGTTGTATTCCTCGATGATACGAACTCAACGAGCCCAAGAACACCCAAAACAGAGTTTGTATGAATAAATGACGGCCAAAATACTAAAGGGGGCAGACGGTTTGACGAGCAACTATATGACCAGAGCTATTTTTCTGGTCATATAGCTCCACTCGTATAGTTACCAAAAAGGTCACAAACAATGGGATTTCACCCCCAGAAAAGCTCCAGAACCTTCCCTAAGTCATATGACGGTATTGGGGGAACCCTAGGGCACCCCCAAGGCCTATATAAAGGAGGGAGGACCCAAGAGAGAGCTACCATACTATAGCCCTTCAGGGGCAGAGCCCTGCCACTGCTGCCACCCATCCGATCTCCATTGTGGGGGAGCTCTGGCTCAACCACACCTCCGAGATCTAGATCTCCCTCAACACCATCACCATCAAGGCATCCAAGCAAGAAGAATGGGAGGAGAGGGAAGACATCACCACCACCATGCATCATTCTCCATGTCCATCATTATCTCCATCTCCCCCTCTCTCTTGTGTTTAGTAATTGTAAGATTGAACACGGTTGTGATATCATTATATATTTATATATGTTTCGCTGTTCATCCATGTGTGAGTGATTGATTCAATTCTAGGTTGAGGTATGATCTAGTGTGCTAAGTTAGAATGTATTGTGATCTAAGATGAGTTTATGTGATCCTTTGGTTCGGAAGTGCCTTTTGCCTTGCGGTGACGCGCGAGAACCATGCATAGTGCACATAGTGTAAAAACCCGGTAATCAATTGGGGAGCATTTATTTGTCTGAGAAATCTCTTATAGATCACACATATATTTGCCCATCTAGTACTAGTGAGACCGAAGCCTAGAAGCCCTCTCTCATTCCATTCAATCCTACAACTATAATCTCTTTAATTCAGTTCATATTCCTGTTTACTTTCTGTCTTAGTTTATTTTATTCTTGTTAAATGTTCTTTGTTATTAGATATTTTAAACCTCTCTCAATTATCGCTGTTCTAGTAACTTATAGAATATGCTATTTTCAAACCACAGTTTGGGTGCAAAACATGGCCGCATTGACAATGTGGCTGCGGGGTCATTTTGTTTTCGTTTGTCGATCTCCCATCGGGACAAACTCTTAAATATTTGCTGCTACAAGTACTGCAATAACCCTGTTGTTGGTGCAGGAATCCAGTCCTTAGTTTGCTACATACCAAGATTTCCATGGACTTGGAGGGACTGTGGATAGGATGAATAGCCTCTCTTTGAAGCTCCGAGAATCAACTAGTAACCTCTCAACTCAATTTGCAAACTGCTGTAACAACTTTTTCCCGCCACCACGTGATTTGAAGGGCTTGCAAAAGCCTAAGCTTGGGGAAGTTTCCTCATGTATCTTTACTTGGCGTTCATTTGCTTTTATTTTTCGAGGTTGTGTTTTTATTTGAGTTTATAAGCACTCGTGTTGGTTTCCCCAACACTTTATTTTTAGTTCTTTATATTTTCTTTCGAGATTTTCTAGCCGAGCTTTGTCGCCAATTTTCTATTCTTTAAACTCCCTCTCTTAAAAACCCCAAAAATATTTCTCCATTTTTCTTTATTTTCCCTCTTTCTTTTCTTTCCGTCTTGAGGTCTTCATGTATTTGCAGGAGAGTGATTGACTTCGAGTTTCCAAGAAACAAATAAAAAAGGAAGAGAGAAGTGGAACCAAACATGAGAGGTATGCCTTATGACTCCCCACTTTTGAAGTTTGAGAAACCCATGCTAGTTAGTAGTAAATGTTGAGATATTATATTGGTGGAGTGAGTCTTTGTATTGTAGTAAGATTCTCGTTTGCATGGGTATTTAATTGGGTACATTTTGTTCCAGCTCTCGTAATTAACCAAGTCTTGCCTAAAAATTGCAAAACAATTGTAATAAGAAAAAGTCTCACAATTGAAGGCTTGAGTGTTGTAGTGCTTAGTCTTGAAGGTTTATTTATAGAGACACTCAACACCACTGAAAATCTCGATTGACTTAATAGCTCTCTAGGATTTGTTCGATTGAATTAATGTTTAGTGGTTTTTGTGAGCATGCCAAAGTTTGACTTGTTAATCGTAAGAGTGATATAGCTTTATGCGTGTCAAACTTCATGGGATGCCAACAATTCCGCTGGCCTACGAACGATCTTCATGGAGGGAACTCCTAGATTTCGGCTATGAGTTGATTAAACACTTGTAGCAGCAATGCTATAGTGGGTAAGATTCTTGGCACTCCCGGGTAGCTGTAATCATGATGGAATCACTCCTCTGGCTATTATGAGAAATCATTATGCAAAAGGAACAAAAACCTTAGTGATGCCACGAGTGTCCATCACAGCCCGATAAACTAATAAAAATCTTTGGCATGCTCTCACTTACTCAAAAATTGAAATTCTTGAAGTACAATGAATAGAAAAGTAGTGCTTGAAAAGTCTTGATTTATTGATGTGGGAGAATTGAGATACCCTAGTGTATATGCTTCTCATGACAACTCTCACACTCTCAATCTACATGATTATATTTTATCGTTCAAAGGCAAGCCTGTGAGTTGATTACTTGACATGGAAGAAAGTTTACTCATTTCAATCATCCATGTTGACAATATTTTTGCTGCACTATAAGGATGCATGAAACCCGTATGATATGCTTGACATTAATCTATCTATGCTAAAGTTTTTCAGATTTATGAAGTGGAGGAAACATGAGACTACCAATCATGAGTAAGATCACCATCTCGTTACTAGTTTAAATGCTGAGTTCATTTTTTATTTTGGTTTTCTTGCTCGGGGATGATCAAGTTTAAGCTTGGGGAGGTTGATGGCTCTGAAATATATCCATCCACGTCCACATTTAAACTGGATATTATTCATAATTTTGATGAAATATTGATGTCTACGCACTTCTATTCTGGTAGACAGTTGTTGGGCCTCCAAGTGCAGAGGTTTGTAGAACAGCAGCAAGTTTCCCTTAAGTGTATCACCCAAGGTTTATCGAACTCAGGGAGGAAGTGGTCAAAGGTATCCCTCTCAAGCAACCCTGCAATCAAGATACAAGAAGTCCCTTGTGTCCCTTAAGTGTATCACCCAAGGGTAGAACCCTTAGCCTCGAGGAAGAACTATTCTCTCATCATCATGGGAATCAGAAACGGTGATGGAGATGGTGGTGGAGATCGATGGAGATGGTGGTGAAGATGGTGAAGAGGCGGCGGCGGCGTGGAGGACTCCTTCCCCGCCGCCGGTATCATAGGGGAGCACCGTCCCTTAGCGCCCTTCCTTCATGGATTCTTGGAAGCCCTTCCCCATGGAGATGGGATCCATGGGGAGGCAAAAACGTGGCTTTGGTGGCTGCAAATTCGTGGGTGGAGGTGTCTCCCACGAATTAGGTTTCCTCCCTTTATATAGCTTCTCGGATTCCCGTCACCCCATCTTGGGCTGCAGTAAATTGGGTCTATCGGGCCCATACGTACTCGGAATCAAATAAATTTTATGTATAGAATGTTTCTCGCGAAATTTCCAACAACTTTGTAGTTGAAGAGTTTTCCGTTTGATGCTGTCTTCGGTCCGAAACGTGACCATCTTCAAAAAGACTTCTGAGACAGATTTTTGAAAAATCCTAATTTGACTCCAACAAGGTTTCCACTTGTATTCTTGGTAATTCCTACATATCAAAGTGTAAAACAAGAACTTTGTGCACTTTTGCAACTATTAGTAAGTTAGTCCAAGTAAGTGTATAAAAATAGTCCAAAGTGTGGACAAAACATAAGAAAGTAGATATAAAACAAGCATGGAACATCAAAAATTATAGATACGTTAGCAACGTATCAAATATCTCTCTAAATCCTGCCACTAATGGCTAATATTTAAATGGGTATGCAATCCTTTCTTTTATATTTTTCCTGTGTAGATAATATCGTTTAAAGGAGGGAATCACTACATTAAAGTCAAAGATACAAGATTTCCAACAACCAGAAGAAACCAGGAGCCGTAAAGCGGAGGCAGACGCTTTAACGACCAACTATACGATCGGAGCAAAATTCCGGCCATATAGCTCCAGTCGTATAGTTGGCGCCGCCACCGTTAGGTCAAACAGAACAACTTTTGTGAAGGGACCCCTATATAAAGAAGCCTCGGGCAACGAGAAAACAAGCCATACCTCGCCAAAAAGTCTCTGCCACAGATCACCAGCCGCCTCCAGATCTCAAAACCCTTCTCCATCTCCATAGCCATATTCCACCACTTGTAATAGTAGATCTCTTCTCCGATTGGCGACATTTTAAGACTATTGCTATCAATCTTATGATTTTCATTACAGTGTTTATGATTGTTGATCTCATCTCTATGTGTGAGTAATTCTCCGTGGCCTAAGGGCTTCGACCTAGCCATGTAGAGTTTGTGCATGTTATTTATCATAGATGGGATCATGTATTAGTTTGTATGACATGATGATTATTGTATCCTCTCTTGTCTCAATCCAAGGACTTGTCAGGTACCCAAGACCCCGAGGGTTGAGCCAGGTATAGGGAGTATGAGTAATGACTGATCTGCAGGTTGGGAACCCTAGTGACAGAAGGGGTAGTACGACTGTATGAGAGGGATTTGCTTGGGATTAACGGTGACATCACTATGCATATCATTAGTTCTCTTTCTTCTATGGATGAGACTGGTAGGTTATTGCTATAAGCAGTTGCGGAGGCAATAGCAATTATGGATGCACTGCCCACATACAATTTATCTTGCTCTAACAAGTACATGCATACTTTAGTTCTATCTTTTATTCCCAGCAGATGTTTTGCATAGCTATAGGTGAAACTGAATGCCCTAGGCCCCCTCTCTCCATCATCGACAACAACAAAAAGATGCAAACTATTGGTCCAGTAAAAGCACAAAAGGAATTCTAAAACTCTCGAAGGTCCGTTATAGTAACTTCACTACGCATTCGCTTCTCGAGGATTCGATAACCTAGGGCTACTAGGGAAAAAGAAGCTATACTACATCCGTAATGCGGATCGAAGGTATCAATCGCCCTACAAGCAGAATCCCCATAACTAGAAGAAATCAAGTACTGCACTATCGAGAAGCGTCTGATGACACGGCGAAGGCTTCATTCACAAGATAGTGACCCAGACCTCAATAACTTGATCTCTAGGATCAATAACCCTGAGATCAGGATTCCCCTATCTCATGAGTAGTTAACTCCTTGGTCCCCTTAGTTGGCCATGTTCGCTTGCCTAAGTGCATATTGTGTTGCCCGATGTGTGATGCTTGCGGAGAACATTGCGACCCCATCGCTTTGTTTACCTTGTATATGTGTTCTGGCTTGTTTTGACCCAAATCTAATATGGTTTGAGATCGATACACCCCTAGTAACCCCAACACCCCTACTTGTTGTCGGTAACGAGAACCCTACTAACCTCGGGAGTGATGAAAGGAAAATCATCACAAGAACCAGGAATAGGACATCGTCAAGATAGAGCAAATTGAAGACTTCTCCTCAGTAGGATGGCATACTTCGTCAAATTCACTTCTCAAGACTCGTCATCGACACTACGTGCCATCATTCATCTGCCAACCATAGTAAGAATCCCGTTGAAGCCGAAAGTAGACCATCGAAGGATCTCCACTATCCTCAGGAAACCACAAGACTCGCTAACCAAGACAAGAAGTGAAGACCTAATTACACTAACCTTCGGCATACTTATACTTTCAACATCCCCAAAATACTAACTATTTTAGTCGACACTAACCAAACCCAAGGGAAGTTCCTCACCATAAGGTCAGAATATGCCCAAAATCCCGAAGACAAGAATGCATGAGGACAACCAGTATACTCCGCAATCGAGCAGAAGCTACGCAAAGAGTTCAATTGAAGACAACTTATCTGAAGCTGGATATCTCTACCCTGACTAAAGATTAGCAAGAAGGGTTACTAACCGTTAACTTGTCCTGATTTAACTCCTTAAGGCTTTGTTAGGCAACAAACCCGACAAGGTTGAAGCAATAGAACGTCACTCAAGGACCTCAACTCAAGACCTAAGGAGATACAACCTTCCTTAGCATCACGCTAGCACTTCAAGACAGAAGATCAACATCACCCTCGAAAGACCTTAGTGAAGCTCTAAGGTGGAAAGACTGCGTCTTTCCACTCCACTCAAGGAAACCGTTTACCAGAACATACTTCAGAAAGGTTCCAAATTTGACGTCTTCTCGTCATGCATCAACTCTCGAGTCATCAGATGAGACAATAACTGAAGATTTATGAAGCCCCTCTGCTACCTTAGCTGAAGATCCACTTGAAGGACTACGAAGTCGCTAACCCCATTAGTTCTAACCCTTCCAGAAGATCCACTAATTCAACTACTCCGATAGGCTAAGTACGAATAAAAGTAGTATATGAGCCTCGTAGGAACCAATTAGCAGAATTCATCTAGAGATTTCAACTCTAGATGGAAGATTAGAGATAGTCTTCAAACATCATCTGGCGACTCCAAGAAGGAAGGACTGTGTTAACTCCGAGCCACCCTAGTTTAACCCTAAGGGGGAAAGACTGCATCTTTCCCACAAAATAGAATTACCCTCTGCCAGAAGCAACCTCAACAGTTAGACCCCAAAGACGTAAACTAGGATACGATTATGCCCTTATGAGAAACGTCGTAGATCCTTACAGAACGAAGATCATCCATCACAATCCGGGCTAAAGCTTGCTCAGCTCTCCTGGCATCCAAGGAGATTGAAGTTCAGCTCCACCGACGCAGTAACCACGTACAAAGACAAGTCCCTTAGGTTAGTAAACTTGAAACACATAATAATAACCCGATGCGGAATCCCCTAACCCTAGGTCTGTAACATCCCAATTTCAGCAACCCTGATGAGTTTTCCAGAATGCAAAAATCAGGGGGAACAAAAACTTATTCTTGTTTAGTGATGCACTGTTTGGTTTCTTGCTTGTTGATGCTTATGCATCTAGCTGTGTAATATAGGATATACTCCTTACCTCAACACTAGTTGACAAAAACTATTTAACAAAACTATCCTAGCTCATTTTACATATTCTCAAATGTTCTGGAATTTCAAAAACCTGAGCCAAGATTCTTTTGTAACCCTAACTATTTTATTAGCTTCTATTTCCCAAACTATGGAGAGCTACATCATATAATCTCCTTATGCTTCCAGGATAGAACTTTCCACTACTCTTATCTCTAGGTTTTCCAAAACCTTTTTATAAAGCTTTTGAATTCTACCCTTGGTAGAAATACAAGGTATCTTACCTTATTAAAACTCCAACCTTTCAAAATGCCCATCCTTACCTCAAGCCAAGCTTGATGGTAACCCTAGTAGTAGTCTATGTGCTTGTAAGATGAGTTGCCTTGATCTGTTAAGATGAATTGTCTTGATCCACCGTCTAACTTGTTTGATTAGGATCTAAAGTGAACTACACTAGGAGCTCATACTCTAGGATCAAGAAGATCACCAAACCCTAAGAAAGAATACAAGATGGATCTGATCTCTAGCCACTAGGTGATCATCTAAAACCCTTAACCAGATCAATTCTGAAGTGATCCATTCTAGAAGTTTCTAGGTCAATGAAGATCAATATCAAGCATGGATCTATTCTACTCAATCTACACTTCAACATCATCCACTTGATTATGCCTTGATACCTTGAAACCCATCAAAAACATCCCCACTCATATTCTAGTCAAAAAACCCTAAATCTGCTAAATTTGACTAAGTCTCGAAATCTGATATCAATATCACATCTTTGAGTCTCCCTCATTTCCACACCTTCTGCATTTTTCGTAATGCAAATGAACCATCTTGTAAACCATCCTAAGGACTACCAAGTCCCACTCTTGGCCTTGGCTAGATCATCTTTGAACCCACTTGTTCTTGATGGTTTTGCATGCAAGAAAATAACAATTCCTGTAAATCTTATCAACTAGCCTACTTTGGAAGAAGCTCACATCTCCATACTATCTTCTTTTGACCAACTCTTTGTATGGTTGTAATCTACTCATGAAGGTATATTAATCCTTACTGCACTTGTTTCAATTGGACCCTTGTGCTTCCAAAACCCACAAGGTTTTGAAGGCTATCTGATAATCTCCTATGGCACCGCTTATTTTATTCAATTTCTGGCATCAATTCTTGAAGAGCTCTATCATGATCAACCTCAAAAACTCTATACCATGGTGATCTACATAACTTGGTATATCTATACATATAGCCCATGACCCAAGAGGAGCTTTGAGCTCCAAGATACAACCAAGTTTTGGAGGCATAAAAATAACCTTGCCCAAGATCCTTTATCCCTTGTTTCTCTTCCAAATCAAGTTGGATTTCCAAAACCCGATAATGCAAAGGGTAGATACAACATGTGTACATAATCTACCTTGGATCTAAATATTTCTCAAATCTTATCCATAATTCTTTTGGCCCAAAAACAATTAAACCCCTTTATTTAACAAAAACCTCAAAACTCCTATAAAGGAAAGTTGGTTTTTCTCCAAACCACTTGCTCAAATAAAGGCACACTTCGTGCCTATACATCATATCCCTTCTTCACACTTCAAAAATAAATATTTTTGAGATTCTTTATTATTACTTTTTTCCCTTTTTCTTAAATGGAAGAAACAAGAAATAAGTCCTTAAGAATACTTTTCCTTCTAAATAAATTCCAAGAAAATTCCACAAGGTGTGATATGGTATTTGGAACCCTCACACATCAAAAACTAACCTTGTTCAATGTAAAAATATCAAATGAGCTTCTATTAACCACTTCTGCACTTTTATATTAAATGATAATAAGTGGACTTTCAAACCTCTAAAAAATCCCAAATAGATCCTGAAAGTACACCTTGACCACACCTATATACCAGACCCATTAATTCGGCTTGCCAAGATCAAAATTTCAGAATATCTTCATGATCACTAGATATGGCCAAAATGGAAGGTGACCAAAACTTGATAGAAAATAAACCAAACCCATCACCACTCCCCACCATTTCTGGCCACAACAACCCTCGCTCACCCTCTGGTTGAACTCACTGTAGCACTATAGAAGACCATCACCCTCTCCTTGTTCTTTTGTGTTTGGAGGGGAATAAAGGTGATAGAGATGCACATATATTAAAGATCCTCCCACATCAATGCAGGGGAGCAACTCCACCCCTCTATCAGTTTTTCTGGTTGAGCACTGCACCATCCAGCACCCAAGCCCCGGCCTAGCTAACCCTATACCTCTCTCTCTACTTATCTTTGTTTGGAGAAAACCATGTGAGGGAGAGAAAACTTGGCTCGCACTGCTCCTCCACCCCTCCTTGACCTTATGTGACCCTACCACGACAATATCCATCGTCCCTCACAGCCAACCAGTGCCCAACACCCTTTCCCTCGCTCAAACTAAACCTAGTCCACCATAGACCCTTGTCCTCCGGTTTATAAGCCCAGAAGCCAGTACCGCGCTCCCCACCATCCTTATTTCACTCCTCTTGTTCCCACTTACCACCCCAGAGCTCCCCACCCTCTCCCCTATTCTGTCCTAGCCAGGAGAAAGGAGAGAAGGCACCTCGGCCCCTTTCCAAGATCTCCTCTACCTGACCCTAGTCTTCTTTTTGCCCAGGAACGCCTCTACTATCATCAACGGTGAGCTACCGAAGGTTGTCGTTCAGACACCATCACGTGAACCACCTCACAGTGTTGAACCCCATCCTTCCGCCCATCTCCAGAATCGGAGAAGAGTGCCGCGTCGAACCGCAACCACCCCGACACCCCTCCTTGCCCTTAGGTGAGCCCCACCTCCCCACCTCCCCAACACCTCTCTGCTAGGGTTTGCGCCCTGCTAGCAGCGACGCGAGGTAGAAGACGGCTCGGGGCCATCGATCTTGACTTGATCCGACGGCCACCGATGCCTAATACCCATTCGCCCTCAATTGAGGCTGACAGGAGGGCCCGCCCGGCCTTTTGATCCATGGACACTCCCGCTCGTGGCCGTGCCCTGATGGGTCGACGCGTCTCTGGCAACCTAGTTACCCCCCCCCCCCCCCAGATCCGGCCCATCCACCCTTTAGCCTTTTTTCCTTTAATTCAAAAATATCCAGATCTGTTTTGTTGCCGTTTGGTTTAATTCAAAATAAAATTGAAAAATAACCTAAAGTGGCCATACCTAAATTTATATAGGTTCCTTAGAGTTTTCCTAACAGTGCAGAACAAACCACCTGCTCAAAATAATTTTTATTATTTTCTGGGTTATAAAATATCAAGAAATCTCAAAAACACTCTATAATTATTTCTGGGAATTTGGTAAACCCAAATGGCCTAAAACCACCTTGTACCGAGTGTTTTGATGGCAACATGTTTGGCACTCTGGACTCATATCGAAAACCATTATGGTTTGTCTGTTGTAAAAGTAACAAAATCAGATCTCCTTTGTGTCTTTAGAAAATTCCCTAGGCCAAACTAAATTAGGTTTTGACCTCATTCTAACTCTCAGTGATGTGGTACACTAAATCCATCCAAACCCCAGGAGCTCCAGATTTATTAAGCTATTATTAATTTATAGGGAATTAAACATCTTTATCTAGTATGGTTTCACTCAATAAATCCTAGCAGAAGCTTTATAACTCCAAATGAGATGAGTCCAATGGATACTAAAAGGTATTCATAATACCTATCCACTATACTTGGTCTCATGTCATTTGGACCTATAAAATAAATCTGGTTAAAAATACAAATTTACTACAGAATGGACTTTGGGATTTTCGCAAGGGCATTCTGGTAATTATTTTGAGATGAATCCAACTCTCAAAAATATTAAACACCAAAGCCTACAAAAAACTCCAAGGAAAAATTTATTTGAGGTCCAAATATTTTCTGTTAATTATTCACCTAAACTAGAGGTTATTTCACTAGAAAAATCATAACTAAATATAGAAAATTGATAAAATCTTGAAACCACTTTTGTTGGTCTTGTTATTCCAATACCTACCTGTTGATATCATTTTTGTACATTGATATCATACATACCCAAGTCTTAGTTCAAAACCCCTTCATTAGGTGGATTTTGGCAATTAATTCATAAGGGAAATTCCATAGAGGCAACCAAAGTATTTCCAAGTGCTATGATCTCAATCTATCAAAACCTACTGATGTTATGAATGTGTTGAATGTTTGTTTGTTGTATGGTATTGGTGCTTGTATGCTTGTGTTGATTGTGGTTTTCTTGTTTGCATGTATTCTCTTTGACGACGATAGTTGCGATTATATCGAAGACCAGAAGGAGATGGTTATAAATGGTTATTATGGTATTCTAAGAAGAAGTCCAGGGACATATATTGCTAGTTTTCTGATCATATGAAAGCCACCTTCTTGCTCATAAGCCTTGTCCTACTGTTTTACTTATGCATGTTTTATCTACTGTTTATGAAAACTGCATCGTTTTATAGTATGATGATTTGTATCTGGTAGTGGCTTGGATCCTCCAAACCATTACACATCTGTAGTAATAAGTACAACCCCCTTGATGACACCTACTTGTCCCTAGTATGGTAGATGGTGTATTACACCATACCCCTTTGGAGACCCTATTTTAGCTGAAGCAAAACTAGAGGATGGGAAGACCCCCGAAAAAGTTTTACAAAATGTTTATGGCAAAACCTTGGTGAGGTTTGACCTACTAAGGGAATTTTGAGAAAACAAAAAGGTTTTTGTTTTACAAAATGCTAAAAGATGGAGGAAAAAGGTTTACAAAAACACACTCGGTTATTTGCAGTTTTGCTAGAACAATTAAACCGTGCAACCATATTACCCTGGAATGGGATGGGGCTGGACTTGAAGTTTGCTACTCCGGTGTGGGAATTCTCGTAACTCCTGAAGGGGTATCATCTCCCTCTAATCCCGGGCTTCCTTTACAAAAAAGGTCAATTGTTAGACAGTCACCTGGAGGAAGTAGGATCACCCATGCGAGTGACCGGGGGATACTATGATCCTCTTATTGAAAGTGCCCACTATAGAGGAGTCGGAATGCGCTCCGGTTGGTTTGTGGCCCCGACATCCTGGTGTTGAGAGGAACAACTCATAGGGTAGGGCCTATACTAGAGTGGCATCTGAAGAGTTTTGATTGGTTACTCGACCCACGATCGGTATGGATCAGGGCAGGGTACTCGGTTGATGTGGGTAAAGTGTACAACCTCTGCAGGGTGTAAATCTATTCGAATAGCCATGTCCACGGTCATGTACGGTTGGGAATGTTGCTGTAGAGAGGTGTTGGTTTTGATTTTCAAAAGGACTTCGGAAAAGCAAAGGCTTTGGAAATGATTTGACCATGGGATGGTCGGAAAGGAAGGAAAGAAGTTTGGTCATGAGATGACCGGAAGGAAGAAACAAATGGGTAACCCAGTCCTAGTGTTTCCAAAACTTTTTAAAAAGGTTTCCAAAAATGTTTTTATAAAAAGTTTTCAACAAAGATATGCAGATGCTATATCTACAAGAGAAGCTATGTGAGAAAAGAACCTCTCTTGGAGCCCTCCTACTACCACAACCATATTGCATATCGTCTTGTTATTATTATTTTCTTAAGGTGGTTTGAGAGTATATTCAAAGTACTTACTGGCATTGTCCCTGGCTATTAACTTGATTAGATATCGAGAAGAAGGTGAAGTTGACGACTATGCGAGTTAGGACATTCTCCCAGTCAGTTGTCTATAGGTTAAGGCATGGATTGTACGCTTGATGAAGTTCCTCTGATTATTGATGTAGCCATAATGGCATGTAAGGTATGATATGTATCCTCTTAAGTAATGGATGTTTACTTTGATACTGGTCAGTTATGTGCCACGACTGACTAATCATGGGATCGTGGTGTATACTTAACATGAATTCTCGGAGGATTAATCCGGGGTCCCCACAACCGTCTTGGGATAAATGTACTGATATTGCCCCCTCTATGTTGTGCTTCGCTATTGTTCCCGCTGTTGTGCATGATACTAATTTCCCCTCGTGTTCGGCATGCATGTTTGAGCATGAAGTTGGCAAAGAAGGGAAATAGCATACCAAAATTAGAGAGAAAATTTACCAGCGAGCGGTCTGTTAAGATGATGGAACATTTCAAAGCAGGACTTGCTAAAACACCTGAAAGTAAGCTCAACATGGGATCACTAAGATAAAACTAAAATAGAAGAAAAACAATTTGCCCAAGTAGCGCATCCAAATCAAACAAGGTGGAAAATACAACTTTTGTGGGACAAACCACCGCTTGAAGCAGGATGTCTTCATATGGAGATATCAATCTTCTCTACACTCGGTTTGGCCTTCAGAGTTTCTTTTTACCATCTCAGTCACATGACAATATACAAGCTCAGACTTGACACCAGCACGAGTCAAAAATTTAACATTGATAAGAATCTAGTACTCAGGAACATCACTACTGTTTAGGGGGAAAATTAGCAAAGAAAAAGGAACTTAATATTCTGTTATCTATTCTAATACTCGGGAACACCTGGCTAGCACTTTAGAGATGCACTTGACACCAGCATGAGTAAAATTTAACATTGATAGGAATCTAGTACTCAGGAACATCACTACTGTTATAAAGGAAAATTATCAAAGAAAAAGTAACTTAATATTCTGTTATCTATTCTAATATTCAGGAACACTAGGCTAGCACTTTAGAGGTGCACGGCAAACAAGCAACCCTCCATATATTCCCTGTAGCAATCCAGCAACCAATCCTATTCGTCTTAACACATCCTGTTCTAGGGCATAACTTGTTGTATTTTACCATCGGTGCGAATTAATCCAACTGGCCAATGCCAGTTAATCCAACAGACCAAGATTGTAAGGACAACCAGTGCAAATTGTATAAGGTCATGACCAAAGCAAAGATGGCAGCATCTCATGGGCTTTGAGCTTCAGAAATCCTATGAACGTGAATGTGATACATGTAGCATACAAATCTCTCACAAGAATTCCATCTTCCTCTTGAATAACTATCCAATTTACTGAGGTCCAAGGACGAAGACTTCTCAAGCTCCAAAACAGAACGACATGAAAGTAAGTTGATGCATCAACAAAATAGAGAACCTGGAGGAAGTGAATCGAGCTAAGAATGTTAGGACGAACATGATACTTCATGTACTATATTATTTGCGACAATCTGGAGCATAGTTAATGCCCTCTCCCACTTTCTACATAACCGGAACCTGATCATATTTTGTGCAGTAGAAAAAAGAAAACTGAAAGATCATATTTTAGGTGCTAAATGCCGTAAAATTGGACTACGCTACAAAGAAAAGAAAATCCAAGTAACGTGAGACTTTACCCTATGTGGCCCTATAACTTCTGCACAGGGTCTTCACACTTTTCCTCTTAGACCAAAATCAAGTCCTCTAGTTCAGCTGTAAGGCAAAAACAAACAAAATAAAATCAGGAAAACCAAAAGGCACACAGTAAAGAAAAATAATTAGTTTCCTAGAAGAGAAATCGTGCTGTTACTGATGGCATAAAGAAGAGGAAAAAATAGTAAGTAAAGTTAAGTTTAACGGAAATTGTTTTCCTAGGGAGACTTATGGATTGCTTCCCACATGAAAATGGAAATAAATCCAGGAAACATAGAATTAAGGAATTGATTTATTCCAGGGATTCGGATGGTATCATTACCATTTAGAAGATTTGTGGTATATTGACCCAGTCAGTACCAATCTATTTTCATACCACTTGTTACTTATATAATGTCTGAAGTGTAAATCTCAAGATAACTGGAAAACTATTTCCTAAATATCACATAGCACATCATCCTTGTTAGTATCACTTTTTAGTAACCCACATGCGGAAGCTTCCACCAGAAAACTAAAATCTGCATATCGATAATACACTCAAGGTCCTCCTTATAAATCCAAAATAGTTTTGTTGTGATCAATCAAATTTCTTAGTACAGTTAACAATTGCGACCAACCTGATTTTCTTAGTATAGGTAATAATTTCTCCATGTTATAAGAAGTGTTCAATATTGTGCATTAAGTACTTTTATGCGTCGTGTAACCCAAAACCATCAATAGCAATACGAAACCTCAGATTCTAACTAATTCATAGAACTTACTTGTTAGTTATGGTCAGATAAGCCTTGATGTCAAGAGAAAAAGTTGGACAGTGATCTTGGATCTGCACCGCAATTAGTGTTGATTGATTATGCAAAGAGATGCAATAAACAAGTTGATTGCATGGAACATAGAGGCCATTGTCGAAGTAATCACTGCAGTAGGAAACCTATCAGGAAATCTTGACCTGCAAATGAAATCAAACGATGTTAAGAGAAATATGGATATGCATTGTTCAAGTTGTTGACTGTTCATATACAATGTCTAATTTTATTCAAAATCGTTGTATTAATTATTGGTACCATCTGCACATGAAAATAGCATCACGTTAAACCAAAACAAATTGTAGCTTTATACTGATAACCGAAGAATATAATAACGTTTATCTCTAGCTATGGAGGCTCCTAGATTTCCCTACGATTGGCTCATATGACAGTAAATTGAATACTATACACCTCAATGTGAAGGTCCTTGTGCATACAGTAGTGCTGCACGTCATGATGTGGTTGGACGTACGGGGTGGTACTGGACAGCCATATGCGGCACTCTGGCACCTGCAACATCGATGGAGGGTTGCGTCCACCGGAGAAACGCATGCGGAACCATCTCTGAGTCGACTGGAAGCAGAGCCATCGGCTAATGGTCGCGGGAATCTACAAAAACGCATACAATTTGAACCCAAAAAAATAGGAAAGAAAAGAAAAACAGAGGAAGAAACGGAAGATGGTGTTGCAGACACTGCGGAGGTCGTGGCCCTTGAGCATGCGCTCAACGCTCCCGGAGAAGGACGTCAGGCCGCGCTCCTAGCACATGTGCTGCTTGTGCGGCAGCACCCACCCACCCACACTGTGCTTCAGGTACCTCGTCCTCGCGGTTGCCCGATGTCCACCGCTCCGGACCGGTGCTGCCCCCAGCTTATTCCGCACCGACCACCGAGGACACCAAAACGGGATGTCCATGGGCATCGATCCCAGCCCTTCAACGCCACCATACTCCTCTTCCTTGTCTGCAGCAGCAGTGAAGGATCACTTCATGGCCTTGATCTCCTTCTCGAGTTTCCAGACACATCGCAAGTGAAGGAGAGCAAGCAAAGCACAAGAGAATATAAGAAGAGAGAAGAAAGTTCAAGAAGACGTGCCAGATGGCATGGAGGAAACAGGTGTCGATCAAGACGAAGAGCACTCCATCTCGCCTCTTGAAGCATTATATTTTTTGTTGTTGTGCATCATTATCTTTTGTTGTTATCTCTTCTCTCCTCTCCAATCATTTTTTTTGTTGTGCATCATTATCTTTTGTTGTTATCTCTTCTTGCTTGTTGTTTGAGCTTCTCATCATGGCATCTTGTCTCCATCTCACCTCTTGCATCATTAAATTTTTTGTTGGTATGCATCATTTTTTTTGTTATCTCTTCTTGCTCTTCTCATCATGACATCTTGTATCTATCTCACCTCTTGCATCATTGAATTTTTTGTTGTTATACATCATTTTTTTGTCATCTCTTCTTGTTTCTCCGTTTTCCCTCTTGCATCATTTAATTTTGTTGTTGTTATGCATCATTCTATTTTGTTGTTATCTCTTCTTGATTTCTTTTTTCTTCCATCTTTGCCTCTTGCTGTGTCGGTTGTGGGGCAACAATCGGTGAATGATGAAACAAGGAGCACCACGACAAGAACCAAAATCGATCCCATGCGCGGCTCTGCAAGGCCGCGAGCCCATCGGCTGCTACACGCACCCAGGAACTCACCAAAGGAAGAAGAAGCATTGCAGCATGACCAGAGCAAAATCCTGCACTCACCCGAGAATGCACACGGAACCAAACTGCTACACGTGTCGACGCAACAAAAATCCTCATAGCAGCCCAAAAATCTGAGAATAAAGAGAAGTTTGAAGGTTTAAGACCTTTAAATATAGGCATAACCCTCGTTTTATACACTCAACTCCAAAAATCACCAGTATTACAAGGTAAAATTGCTAACTGCATCATGATCTGTGGTGGCGAGTCTAGTTAGGTTCTACTAAAAATTCTATGCTAACTAGATTTTTCATATTTAATATTTAGAAGACTTTATATTTCACTAATTGTGGGAGAACCTATAGCAAGAGGATAACATGAACTATGCAATCAAGCATATAGAATGATCAAATTATATTGGTGATTGCGATAAACGACGACATTCCAATACCAAGTAGAAAGTATGCACGTGCTGTCAACATGTTATTGAACTCACCGTAATTTGTACGGTTTTGGTAACACAAAAAACCAAAAGAATGCCACCAATATTTTCTCATTTATCCTTTTGAAGTTACAATAAATATGGTTACCTAGTCATATTCTAGAAATTGCATACGGTTAAGATATTTCTTAGGTCGTGCACTTTAGAGATCTATAGCATAAATATGTATACATTGTATAGTTATGCAATTGCTAAGACATAATTAAAGAACCAACTTTTGTTATAAAATACATATTAATCTAGCATAAGGCAAGCCTGCTTATTGATATGCCTTACAACTGTATAATAAGTCACACACCAACTAACATTTTAGCAACATTGTTATGTGGTTAACTATACCAAATAAATGATATAAAATTATACTCGGTTAATCTCTAGCATACAAAATATAACTTATAATGAGTAATAAAGTTAGTACAAATAGAATCCATTTTATTTGGGCCTGGGTGCAACATTTATAGGTTCCAAACTATAGAATCAAAATAATACCATTAATGGAGAGACTCGTACACCTTCATCATTAGTATCAAATCAAACTGTACGCACCAATTTAGATGTTGTTTTGGGAGCCACCATAGCATCGACTCAAATTTAGTCATGTTCTTATATAGTTGTATCCTATATTAGACACTGTTAGTTTTTCTTTGTCCTAGGAAAGGCATCGTTTATTGTTCTTGGTTGCCCTAGGAATATAGGGAATCTTGGGTTACGTGAAGAGTGTGGTTATGACCGTGTAAAAAAATTTGAATCATATTCAGGCTCTAGCTGTAGAGAAGTCCCAGGGCATCTTATCCCGAGCTCATCTTGAAGCCTACGCGACGTTTTTGCAGTACAATCATGAAGATCATGCACGTAGAAGTGAATCCCCACAATTCCTTCCCTTGACAACGTAGGCTATCCAAATTTGCACGAGTTAATCATGAGTTATGGCATGTCGGCTATAGGGCTTTAGGCATGGTGGCCATACAATCTGAATAAATAAATGGGGTGTCGGACCTTCGGCAAATAGTCAGCACGAGCCATGGTGGAGTTCCACATCATCGGCGCTCAAGCTGATTCATGGCCAGCCCTCGAATGTTAGAGCATCTCCACGGGCAGCCCAGTTATGTCCTTAATAGGTCTGTTGGGATGCTGGCCAAAAATAGACCGCCGCCACCCATAGTTTAAAAAATCGGACCGGTGAGTGAACCGGTCAGGTGATTGGTTCACGGTTGGCTGGTCGGACCGCTGGTTCTAGTGGTTTGGCAGTGACAAAAAACCAAAACTTTTGAATAAATTTGAATAAAACTTTAGAGAAAAATAACGTGAGAATATATTTATAAGGTGCACTCAACATTATGAACACAAAACAGGATCAGCGCAACTGGTCATGGTCATCGATAGTTGCCGGTTTTTTAGTATTTCGATAGGTGCCTCTTAAAAAACTAGCTAGGTTGTTGATTCCGGTTTTTCTCGGTTGAACCGTCGGTTCTATCCGGTTTTTAAAACTATGACGCCACCCTGAGTAGCGTGCCAATGCTTTCAGAGACACAATTGAATAGGCGACACTCCCATGCTTATCTCATCACACCGTCGTCCCTTCTCAGCTTCTTGCCTCCTCCCTAGCCTTCTCGCCTCCTTTCTTCCCCGTTCTCGATGGCCTACAATGGCGGCAGAAGAAGCAGCACCTGCGGCAGGCTGAGCTTGACCATCGACAAGGCCACCGTCCTCGCGGACAACGGCGTCCTCGGGCCATCGGACACCCGCCTTCCTAGTGGGTGGAACATCAACACCAAAGGGTTTGCGGTGCCACCGGTGCCAGCAAGTAAGTGCTTGGAGGCGCTTATCGAGAAGCACAGTGCCTCCTCACGGCGAGAAGCGCAACAACCCGAACTACGTGCCAAACATCGGGTTGTGGCTAGCATTGTTCCAGCTGGAACGGCAGGCCACAGTGAACTGCTAAGAAGGGTCGTATCCTCCTAGTTGTTTCAACTGCCGGGAGCGTCGCCATTGGTGTAACAGCTGTCAAAACATTGTATTAGGTCTTGTGTATTGTATTCTATATCCCTTCCGTATCTCCTTGTAACTATACGTACAGCTCCTGTTATATATATATGTCTCACCGCGGCCCTGTTAGGGTAACGCGTCCCATACGATTTGATATGGTATCAGAGCCTCGTGCTTCCAAAAATGCATCTAGAGTCGCCGCTTCCAGCCGCCGCCATGTCGCTAGGGTCGTCTTCCTCATCGTCGACGCCAGCTGGTGGCTCGCTGTCCGCCTCGATTTCTGAGAAGCTCAACAGGGACAATTTTCTGCTTTGGCAAACCCAGGTACTACCGGACATCCGCGGCGCCCAGCTCTTTGGGTTTCTGGACGGATCAACACCGGCGCCTGACAAGGAACTGACGACCAAAGGTCAGGACGAGAAAGAGATGAAGATCCCTAATCCTGAATACGCCCGATGGATCGCTCTTGATCAATCTGTACTAGCTTACCTCGTTCGGAACATGTCGAGGGAAGTTCTGACCTAGATGGTTGGGCAAACTAGTGCAGCAGGTGTGTGGTCAGCCGTGATGGAGATGTATTCATCACAATCTAAAGCACGTGTGGTGCATCTCCGCAAGCAGCTGAATCAAACTCGGAAAGAGAACAAAACAGCCGAAGTATACTTCAATCAGATCAAGAACTTGGTCGACGAGATGGCAGCTGCAGGCAAACCTCTCGACGATGATGATGTTATTTCCTATTTGCTTGCTGGCCTTAATGATGAGGTCTACAACGGTTTTGTTGCTGCCATTACTGCCTTGATTAAGGCAGACAAGCACATCAGTATTAGCGATCTGTATGCTCAGTTGGTCTCCTATGAGGCTCGGTTGGAAGATCAAAATCCTACCGGCGGGGAGTCGTCTGCTAACGCTATGTTCCGTGGTGGTCGTGGTGGAAACCGTGGCGGGCAGAACAGTGGACGTGGCAATTACTCGGATCAGCGCGGTTACGAGCAGCAGCAGCGTGGCTATGAGCAGCAGCAGCAGCAGCGCGGCTATGACCAGTGTGGCTACAATCCACGCAGTAACAGGGGCGGCCATGGTGGTCGCAATCAAGGATATCGTCAGTATGGCGGTGATGGTCCCAGACCCGTGTGCCAAGTATGTGGCAAAGAAGGGCATATTTCCCTGAACTATTGGAAGAGATTTCGGAAGAGTTACCGTGGTCCTGAAAAATCTGCGGGTGCGGCTATTGGACCATACGGTATCGATACAAATTGGTACTCTGACTCTGGAGCAACAGATCATGTGACCGGAGAGTTGGAGAAATTACACATGCGGGATCGGGAACGAGCAAATCCACACGGCAAGTGGTGCAGGTATGGATATACGTCATATTGGTCAATCTGTAATTCGTACCCCTAATCATGATTTGCATCTTAAAAATATTCTCCATGTTCCTAATGCCACCAAAAGCCTTTTGTCTACCAGTCGTCTAGCCCGTGATAATAATGCCTTTGTTAAATATTGGCCTAACTCTTTGTTTATTAAGGATCAGGACACGAGGGAGGTCCTTCTTCAAGGTAGATGTGTGGAGGGGCTTTATCCTTTGCCATCGTCATCATTCCTTCCATCCCTTTATCGTCAAGCTCATGGTGTCATCAAGTCATCGTCCTCGCTTTGGCATAGGCGTTTAGGTTATCCATCTTCGGTGGTACTTCATCAAGTCCTTCGTGACAATAATATTTTGTTTAGTGAGAAAAATAAAGAGTCTATTTGTGATGCTTGTTAAATGGCCAAGAGCCATCAACTTCCTTATCCCAAGTCGTCTAGTGCGTCTACTTTTCCTCTTGAACTTGTGTTTTCAGATGTTTGGGGTCCCGCCCCAGTATCTTTTGGGAGAAATAAATATTATGTTAGTTTCATTGATGATTACAGCAAGTTCACATGGATATATCTTTTGAAAAATAAATCTGATGTATTTCAGAAATTCCATGACTTCCAGCATCATGTTGAGAGGCTTTTTGATAAGAAAATTCTTGCTATGCAAACTGATTGGGCGGTGAGTATCAAAAACTCAATTCCTTTTTTCAGCGAGTCGGCATATCCCATCTTGTGTCTTGTCCACATGCACATCAGCAGAATGGCCCCGCTGAAAGAAAACATAGGCATATTGTTGAAGTTGGGTTATCTCTTCTTGCATATGCTTCCATGCCCTTGAAATTTTGGGATGAAGCTTTCACTACCGCTGTGTATTTGATAAATCGTCTTCCTAGCAAGGTTATTAACTCCCAAACTCCCATAGAACGTCTCTTCGGTAATAAAGGTGACTACTCCTTCTTGCGGATTTTTGGGTGTGCCTGTTGGCCTAACCTACGTCCGTATAACAAACGCAAGTTAGAGTTTCGTTCTAAGCAATGTGCTTTCTTGGGCTATAGTAGTCTTCACAAAGGCTATAAGTGCCTTGATATCTCCAGTGGTCGCATCTATATTTCACGTGACATTGTTTTTGATGAAACGGTGTTTCCGTTCGCTTCTCTTCATTCAAATGCTGGTGCCCAATTGCGAGCTGAAATTAACCTTCTTCCTCTCACTTTGCAACCACCTAATTTGCATGTTCATGAGGGGAATGATTTACATATTGATCATGGCGCTAATCCTGCTGCTAACATTCCTGCTGAGTCATTTGAACAGGAAGAAGGAGAAAATTTAGTGCCGAGAGGAGCTTCTGATGATTTTTCAGGTGCTAGCAGGCACTCCAGTGCAGATTCTTCTAGGAGGAATTCTCAATCATTGGGGCAGCATCATCTGGCGCCATCGCTCTTGGAATCAGAGGCGGAATCCGCCTCGGAAGTGCATCTGTCGGGGACAGGTCTATCTCCCTCGCATGTGGCACCTGGCGTCTCGCCAGCCATCTCCTCAGCGGGCCAGCGTGGGCCTGCTCTGCACCGGACGTCTGGCAGCGACGTGGTCTCTGCCCCTTCCACCCTGCCCACCTTGCCTGCAGCATCTGGATCCTCTGTGCCTACTATTCCTGTAGCGTCAGATGTGCCTGCGCAGGAAAGACCGCGTACACGTTTGCAGAGTGGTAAATGTATGCCCAAAATTATTACTGATGGTTGGTATTCGGTTTGCTAACTTCTGGAGCACTGGTGAGCCTACTACCACTAGTGAGGCTCTCTCGGATCCTAAGTGGAAGGCGGCCATGGATGAGAAGTACGCTGCTCTACAAAAAAATAATACTTGGCATTTGGTTCCTGCAAATCATGGCAAGAATGTTATTGACTGTAAATGGGTCTACAAGGTGAAGCGTAAAGCGGATGGTACTGTTGATCGCTACAAAGCTCGCCTAGTTGCTAAAGGATTCAAGCAACGATATGGTATTGACTACGAGGATACTTTTAGTCCTGTGGTTAAAGCGGCGACCATTCGTTTGGTTTTGTCTCTTGCTATTTCTGGAGGATGGTCACTTCGCCAACTAGATGTGAAGAACGCGTTTCTCTATGGCATTCTGAGAGAAGAGGTCTATATGAGACAACCTCCTGGGTATGAGGAGCAGTCTCGAATGGGACATATTTGCAAGCTGGATAAAGCATTGTATGGGTTGAAACAAGCCCCTCGAGCTTGGTATTCTCGCCTGAGTTTTAAACTTCAGTCACTTAGTTTTTCAGCCTCCAAAGCTGATACCTCTCTGTTCTTCTACAACAAAGGGGGAGTGTCTATATTTATGCTCATCTATGTTGATGACATTGTTGTTGCTAGTTCGTCAGAGAAGGCTGTTGATGCTCTTCTTCGTGATCTTGAGCTTGATTTTGCTTTGAAGGATTTGGGAGAAGTACATTATTTTCTTGGGATTGAGGTTAGAAAGATACATGATGGTATTATTCTTTCTCAAGAAAAGTATGCCAATGATTTACTCCATCGAGTTAATATGAAACTTGATGGGTTCGTAGCATGGAAAACAAAAAATTTCTACCGCAAGAACGAACAAAACCTAGATCTAATCTAGATAAAAGCCAAGATCTAATCTATTAGACATGAGCAACGAGATAGATAGGAACTAACCCTCGTAGATCCGAAAGCGTTAACGAGATTAGATCTCGTGGTTGATGTAGTCGATCACTTGCCAATCTCAAGATCGTGTGGACGATCCTTTCGGCGTCGCGTTCCGGCAGCGCTTCCGCAGTCGGTCAAGTGGACGATCCTTCCGGCGCCGCGATTTGGCAGCGCTTCCGCAGTCGGTCACACGTGCGGAGTCGAAGCAGACCTTCCTCTCCCCGTTCCAGCGAGCAGCGGAGGTAGTAGATCTTCTCCACGGAATCCCAGCAGCACGACGGCGTGGTGGTGGTGGTGGAGTAGAGAATTCTGCAGGGCTTCGCCTATGCCTGTGCAGAAGAAAGGTGGAGGAGAGAGGCGGCAGAGATTGGGAGTTATGGGAGAGGGGAGGAGGGGGTGCCCCTTCCCTTCTATTTAAGGGGGGAGGGCGCCTTGGGGAGGGGGAGTCCTTGTAGGACTCCCCTCCTCTAGGCCGGCGGATTGGGGAGTGGGGGGAGGAGTCCTCCTCCCCCACGACTCCTTGTCTTGACCCACCAGGACTCCTTGATCCCTATCTTGATTTTCAAGCAAACTCCAAGATATCTTCTAGAACCTTCCGGAACATTCCGAAACCTTCTAGAATCCTCATACAAACACTCCGGAACATTTCCTAACTTAGAAAATGATCCCCTATATATGAATCTTATTCTCCGGACCATTCTGGATCTCCTCGTGATGTCCCGAATCCAATCCGAGACTCCGAACAACATTCGGTCTCCAACGCATATTCCATATCTACTTAAAACAACTTCGAACCTTAAGTGTGTCACCCTACGGTTCGTGAATATGCAGACATGATAGAGACACATCTCCTATCAATAACCATCAGCGGGACCTGGAGATCTATAATGGCTCCCACATACACAACGATGACTTCGCGGTCGATTGAACCACTTACATACGAAACCAATTCCCTTTGTCTCGCGATACTATACTTATCCGAGGTTTGATCGTCGGTATCTCCATACCTAGTTCTACCTCGTTATTGATAAGTACTATTTACTCGTTCCGTGATATGTCATCCCTTGTGACCTAGTCACATGCTTGCAAGCTAACTAGATGACATTCCACCGAGAGGGCCCAGAGCATATCTATCCGTCATATGGATGGACAAATCCCAATCTTGGTTCATGCGCTTCAACACATACTTTCAGAATACCCAATGACACTTTTATAACCACCCAGTTATGAAGCGGCGTTTGATGTCATCAAAGTATCCATCCGGTGATGGTGATTAACATAACCTCATGGTCGAAGGATTAGGTTACTATGTATTTGAAAGCTTACAGCAATACGAACTTAATGACTTGATCTTATGCTACGCTTACTATGGGTGTGCGTCTATCACATCATTCTCCTAATGATATAACCTTGTTATTAATCACATCCTAATGTCCATGATCAGGAAACCATGATCATCAATTAATCAACAAGCTAGTTCAACAAGAGGCTTACTAGGGACTCTCTTATGTTTACAAAACACACATGTATTAGTGTTTCCTAATAATACAATTATAGCATGGGATGTAAACATTCATCATAAACACAAAGATATAATAATAATCACTTTTATTATTGCCTCTTGGGCATATCTCCAAGAAAACGGTGTAAGTCTGTCGATACTCCCTTGTCAGTGTCTAATAAACTGTCATTGACTGATGGTGAACTGTTGAGTAGTGAAGATTCTACTCGTTATAGGAGTATTGTTGGAGCCCTACAGTATATTACATTGACAAGACTAGATATTTTATTTTCTGTGAACAAGGTTTGTCAGTTTCTACATGCTCCTACAACAGTTCATTGGACATCAGTCAAAAGAGTTCTGAGGTATTTACGTGGTACTATCTCTATTGGACTGAGACTAAGCAGGTGTGATTCTACTTTGGTCAGTGCATTCTCATATGCTGATTGGGCAGGCTGTCCTGATGATAGGAGATCAACAGGAGGATTTGCGGTGTTTATTGGATCCAATTTGATCTCATGGAGTGCAAGGAAACAAGCAACAGTTTCGCGCTCTAGTACAGAGGCTGAGTACAAGTCTTTAGCTAATGCAACGGCTGAAATTATATGGGTGCAACCATTGCTTGCAGAACTGGGAGTACCACAGTCTCGAGCGGCATGTTTATGGTGTGACAATATTGGAGCTACATACCTCTCTGCCAATCCAGTGTTCCATGCTAGGACCAAGCATATTGAAGTGGATTATCACTTTGTTTGTGAGAGGGTTGCAAGTAAACTTCTGGATATACGGTTTGTTCCTTCAGGGGATCAAGTGGCTGATGGTTTCACAAAGTCACGTTCCACAAGACAGTTAGAAGCTTTTCGTCGCAATCTTAACTTAGATAAGTTATGATTGAGGGGGAGTGTCAAAACGTTGTATTAGGTCTTGTGTATTGTATTCTGTATCCCTTCCGTATCTCCTTGTAACTGTACGTACAGCTCCTGTTATATATATATATATATATATATATATATATATATATATATATATATATATATATATATATATATATGTCTCACCGCGGCCCTGTTAGGGTAACGCGTCCCATACGATTTGATAACAGCTTCTCTCTCGACAAGGTGCTAGCCTTCTACGGCTACATCCCCACCACCGCGGGTGTGCCTCTCATTTTAGCGCACTGTTGTTCTTGCATTCATCCTCGTCGCGCATGCGTCCGTAGCCACCAGCCATCTTGGCGTAGCCCGCTACCAACCTCTGGCAAAGGCATCATGTTCCGACAGCTGGAGACGGATCCGCGCATGCCACCATGCGCTGGCAGCATTGTGTTCCGACAGCCGAAACTGGTACCACGCTCGCCGAGTAGAGGGTACGTCATTGCTTTTCGGTTTTCGCCAGCCAAAACTCAAGCCGTCGCCGCCGCCGAGGGGCCGCGTGATACCCCGGCCGCTCCTCCAAGAAAAAACAGCTCCCTCCGAATAAGGTCAAGGAGTAGCCATTGGAGCCGGGAGAGAAGGGTGCGCAAGCGGCGCTCCGCGACCCTAGCAAAACATGTTGAGTGTCCCTGCCTAAAATCCAGCCCCACACCAGTCCTTCGACATCCCCCCAACGGCAACGCAGGGTTATGGCGAGGCCTGGTCGGCGTGGGAGACCGGCAAGGTCATCAACCTCGTGGATGGCGATGACAACAACGACTTCGACTTCAGCGACTTGGACGAGTATATTTAGGTTTTATTTTAGTTTTTATCAAATTTTATTCAAATTATGTCATTCGGCATTACAATTGTAAAACGCTGACTCTTGTACTTCCTCCGACCCAAATTAATTGACTCCGATTTGTCTAGATTCGGATGTATCTAGCACCAAAACATGTCTAGGTACGTCCGAATCTGGACAAATCCGAGTCAATTAATTTGGATCGGAGAGAGTACGTATTGTCTATCAAACCACCTCCTCCATTTCAAAATATAACATCTTTTAACTTTTGCGAATGGGATGAATCTAGCCGCATTTTAGTGTGTAAGTTTGGAGTGAATCTACACACTGAAATATGTCTAGATACACTTTTTTCAAAAAAAAAACTAAAACATCTTATTTTGAAACAGAGGAGTACATGAAGGTCTTTCATCTTAGCACGAACTCAAACAATCCTGCGAAAATCCCATAATATTATAGAAATCATTTGGTTTCTCATGGCATGAAGGCGAGCTTTGATGACACGGCTCTTGGCAGTCACTTGCTTGTCTCAGGCTTCAAAGATGGAGGAGATTTATGTGCCACTCCCCTTGGACCTGCAAGGCAGCGAGCGATGCATATCATAATTGACATGCACATACATCGTGAAATATTTTATCTTAACTCTTAATTTTTTTATTGACAGGTGGCTGAGGCAAAGTTTATTTTTAAAGTAAGGACTATAAAAGGAGGAGCTTTTGGTTCTAAGGCTCATTCCTAGCACCGAACAATAACTTGTTCAGCTCGCTTGTGGAAAAACTGGCTAGGACTATCAATCTTTTTCAGAACATAGATAACGCTTGATAAATTGGGTTATGGGCCTGTGGAATGTGATAATGTAAATTGATACCGAGTCCACTTTTCCTGTTACTAGCATTTTCTCTTTTACATGTTCTTTTTTCTCACTTCCAACTTACGTAAGAATATGGTGTGCATATGTTTATTCTAGTACATCGAGATATATGTTGGTGATTGCCAGTTATTAACTTGAAGGAAGAATCTTTTCAATATCTCAATTCTCTTGGTGGCATGGGCTGTGATGTACCTACGTACAATACGGGTAGGCTGTTTGTATCCGACTGAAAGTACTATCTTTAGAAGCCAAGATCTCTAGACATAGTGGTTTGATTGCACATGTACATGTCCCGAGTGTGTATGTAAATTTTCATTTTCATGGGCAACAGAAGTTTCATGGCCTGTGGGAAACAACAGATTTGATGCTTCAAATATCAATTTTTTAGAACACTATCTTTTTTTGCTCAGGATACAACACATAAAGTGCTAAGTATCATCATTCAATGCATCACCGTATTTTTAACCCTAGTTTATTCTCAACCTGAAAATCTGTGTTGTAATTTGTCAATGTGTAGATATGGATTTGTTTGACATCGAAATTCGTTTGTAGACGCGTTTTACTTTGCAGTCTGTGCAAAGTTTCAGCCTCATAACTCTGAATCATAACGATACTATACATTGTCGAACAATATAGTACGATTCCCCCAGCCAGCAACTCTGGCTTTATCTGTATTCTATGTCATTGTTGCGATAACTCTAGTTTGACTCTACTATATCTCATTACTCTACCCCTGATGTAGGTTCACACTAATGGCAGGTTAATTATCTGTTATGTTCTACCATATCAGCACGGGCGAGTCGCCTCGTAGTTTATCTTACATGATTGGATTTACTGCTCTAAGATTGACATTTCGATGCATTCTACGTTTGTATGTGTTAGATTTACATGGGAGTATGTAGTTTGATTTTGATAAATTACTTACTATTTACAAGAACATATGGAATATTTTAGGAACCAGACAACAAAGGAGATCTTGAGATTAAAAGCTGAATAAAGAACCACCCCTTTCTGACCAATATTCAGACATTTTCCCAGGTCCGGTGTCTGTGACATCCCCAGGATCAGGGCTAGACAAATCCCAGACCTCTGTCTAATATAACTAACCTAGATCTCGGAAGCGTACAAAGAGAGAATTGGTAACACAACAGTGACCCTATAACACAAAAATTATTACAGCAAGCTTATAACTGAGCAGAGAACCAAAATATTACAAGCAGAGGTCACACACCACAAACATCAAACAATGGAAGGCAAATTATGCTATTATGTATAGCAAACTTAACAAATGGCCTAACAGGCCTGATGCATAATGATGATGTCCCATTTCATAGATCCCAGACTGCCGCCTGGGAACCCGAAGCTACTCGTCGATGTCCATATTGTAAATAAATCCTCTTCTATGGTAACTTACTCTGCAGCAAAAGTATCAACAAAACAAGGCTGAGTACAAAGTATACTCCGCAAGACTTATGGCTGATGGAGTTACTTTGCATAAAGCTATCTTTGTTTGTAAAACAAGGAGGAGTAGAAGCTCGACTAATCATAACATTTTAAAAGGGGATAATAGAGCGATATCTCCATCTTTGATCATCTTTGATATCCACCGAATCTTTATCAACTGAACCTACCAACTAGGATCACCCCCTTGATCCCTGAGGAAGCATCCTTAAGCACACTTTAATTGCCAAGTTTACGATTAGGTTCAAGTTTTCTATGATCATCACGTCCATTCCCAAGTTTTCCATAATCATGGACACGGCTTTTTGAAAAGATTAAAACCCTATAGGGGTGTATAACTTTACCCACGCGTATCAACAGACTCTTAATGCCAGTTACCGTTAGCCCTCTTCCTTGGAAGGCCGGCAGAGCGTGGTTGACCATGAATTTTACCTTGCTTTTGCCGAGACCATGAGTCACGCCCTAAGGAGATGTCGATGTAATGGGTCAAGTCCCAAAATTGGTCCCTAGGGATGTGAATAGGGTTCGAGATTATGTAGGTCATGCCTCTCTCGTTCCCTACCACGCCCTACCTGTTATAACTGGACCTCCTTCACCTCCTCATCAGAATATCCAAAGTGCATATGCTAAATGGAATGCCCAAACTATGTGACTCATGGAATCTACTAGGCAAGTTAGTTGGTCGAGGGGGTTTCTAGGCCCCCGTGTGGCTGTACGCTCGTCTTGGTTCAAGAGGCAAGAACTCAGGTCCTAGTGGTGGCAAGTATGGGACTACAAAAACCACAACCCACCGTGGCCTCGCATTGAAGCCTTAGCATGTTCAACTTACATATCTGATCATACCATGTCATCCTGTCATACTAGGTTCATTCGTTGCTCTGATTCATCAACTGGATGGACTAGCAGTGATAGCTAATCATGGCTAAGGACAACAGATAATAGCTCTAGCAACGATTCACAAGCCAAACCCTAGTTATGCTAGGAGTAGTGGATCAGGGAGTATAGACTACAAAGGGAACATGCATCAGATAGGATTACTCTATCTATCGATAAAATACTTTGGAATCGTATGCACATGACAAGAATTGAAATACTTTGAAAGCATGGGATTGTATAATGGTGGGGCTATGCTTGCCTTGTTTGTTGATACCCAGCTATACATCTTCATAAGCCTTGTACTTGACTTATCATTATTGGTCAAGTATTAATCTTCTATCTTCGATGATGTTCATCTCTGACTTTGATCTCGGATTCATTCTTGAATTTCACCAGGAAGAAGCAGAAACACCGGAAAGAAAGGAAACAATCAACACATGGCACTGATTCAATGCTCAATCAAGAATTATGATATTACAAGTTAAAGGGTGTTATAACCCTAAACATAGCAATAAATTTAATTAGGGTTGGAAAGCCCTAAAGATGGCATTTCTAAAAGAACCCCAGATGCACCTGCGGGGTTGCTATTGTTCCTCTAACAAACTTCTTAGTTGAATTTGTTTAACAATGCATGGTTATGATGCTATTGTAAAGATCTCATTTCTGAACACTTTGATATATTATACATATTTTTCTCACTTAAAATGAATTAGTTATGATTTTTTCCATTTTAAATCATTTTGGAATATTATAAATAATTACGTTTGGAATCACTTTAATATTTTTATTAATCAGAAAACATTTATGAAAATGTTTAAACATATTACATAGGGGACCCACATGTAAGGTATTTCTTATTTACATAAATGAATTACAGAAAAACATTTCTGATAAAAGAAAAGGGGAATATGACACCATCATGACATCATGTTGATGTCATCAATGGAGCTCCTCTCCTGTTGAGCACGGGTTGGGAGATTGGGCACGCGCGGGGCAGCGAGGAGGGGAGCATTCGATAGAGGCGAGTGAGGAGAATTGAGTGGTGGTGGCGCTGCTCCTAATTGGTCATCGGAGACCGGTCAACGACGAGCTTCTACGGCGGTGCACGACGCTGTGGCAAACCAGAAAGAGAGGGATACGGAGGTGAGCACCAGCGTGCTTAGCGGCTCACCACTAACACGATGGAGGGGTCAGGGAGGCAAGGCGAGGTCGGTAAACGACGAATCGACGACGATGACTACGATGGCCGTCGGTACGTCGTGCTCGATTCTGGCGAGTACATGGCTCCCCGGCTTGCGTCCTTTGGCAGGGAGGATGAGAGCGACAAGGCGAATTTCCTAGGAACCTCGACTGGGCGAGAGGAGGCCGGAGATGGCGGGGACGAGCGGCTACTGCGAACCCTAGGGTTAGGGTTTGCGCGTGCCGAAGAGGAAGAAGAAGGGAGAGGAGAGTCAGGGCATGGCTAGGGTTATCCTGTAGCGCAGGGGTACTTGTAGGTGCTCGGGGGCAGCGGCGGCATGCATCATAGCGGCGAGCGAATCATCGGGTGGCCGGATGCGAGCCACCGAGCTTCTTTGGCAGCGGAAGTAAGACGATGAACAGGGCAGTCAGCCAAAGCGGTGCAAGGCCATGGGTGGGCTGTAGTTGGGTTTGACTGGGCCGCAATGAAGCAGTTGAAATGAACTGCTAGTATTGCTCTATGCGGCAAGGAGGAAGGAAGGGAGATGGGCTCCAGGCCCAGTCACTGTTAGGGAAAAAATCCTGAAAACATTTTTTTTTCTGTTTTCCCTTTTTCTTTTGTATTTCCAAATTCAGATCTCTTTTGAATATTTTCAAAATACCAAAACTTTTTTAAACATATTAAAATACCACAGGTCCCTTACAAAAAACTTGGGCTCGTAGTTTTCAAAATACAAAAACCATTTGAAAGGTTTTCAAAGAGGGGGAATAGGGTTTTGCATATGTTTCTTGTTTGCATTCTTTTTAGCAAAATATATGATACTCATGAATGCACAAACAAACCCTAATTACTATTTAGTAAAACTAGGTTTGTTACGATGCCCCTTCATTAATTCTGCTTAGCAAATATGCAAGAAAGTATTTCCCTGTTATTAGATTTGCTCTAGGAGTAAATCACCATGCCACCATAGTTTAGTAAAACCTCTGATTCTTTTCATGAAGGATCTAATTTGATAGAGAAGGGGGAATGCAAAACATATATTGGGAAGACAGTAGGACAAGTTTCGAGGTAGAAATCTACTCGCACCAATACCATGTATCCTTTTCAAGGATATGTCCTAGGAGACGTATCATTTTCATAGAAGGAGGGCTAAGAGGCTAAGGTTTACAACACATTGTGGCACAGATGCCTCGAGCGCAATCACACACTGCCTCAGTGGTAGCACGCACACACTACCTAACTACTCGTGGCACCTCCACATGTCTACCTGGCTTAAGTAGTCACGGAATAGCCGCGCAAATCTCCATAGGTTTACCTTGTTGGAGATATTATGAATGACCACTATGGGAGATGGGGTGGCTCCTTAAAAGGAGACATCGTTCCGATTATGACAGAGTGTCCAGCAGACCAAGGAAATTCCCGTCCAAATGTCACACTCACGACCTTTGTTGTCGTGCCTGTCATAGAGCTATGCAACGAGATTTGTATAGTGATCCGACATCCACTGCCTCTTACCCCACCATCTAAGTAAGTTCATCCACACTTCTCGAGCTAAGACACATCCCATGAGGAGATGGTCGATAGTCTCTCCACACTGGTCGCAAAAGGGGCACGCCGCCGGATGCTGCAACCCGTGTCGGCTCAACCTGTTAGCAGTCTAACATATGTTCCTCACAGCCAGCCAAAGTGCTACCTTGCAGCTGGCGGGATCTCGAGAGCGCCAGATCTGCAACGCTCCTGCTACCGAGGCCCGACCTGTGAACAAGGCTTGGAAACAAGACTTCGTAGTGTAACATCTGGTCGGGTCCTAGTTCCATTTGAAGATATCTCGTGTCTCCTCTGTCAAGGTGATCTCCTCCAACCAATTTGTAACTTCAAGGAGCACTCTGATGGCCGCCGCATTTATGTCGAGGGGGGGGGATATCGTGCAACTAGGCCCTAGCTAGGCCCTCACACACCCGGCGAGTCGCGATTGCACTCGCTGGGACTTCCACGTAGAGGTTTGGTGCGGCATCCCTAATCTGTCCGCATGACAACCACTTGTCTGACCAGAAGAAAGTAGTGTCTCTATCCCCAAGCACTGAGGTTCTTGCTGCATGAGTAGCTGCTCTGCGAGTGTTGGTACTCAGATGTCAAGGTCATGCCATGGCCTGTCCACCTCCACTCGTTTCAACCACAGCCATCTGGCCCTTAGCGCGATGTTCATGAGGCACATGTTGGGAATGCCAAGCCCTCCTAACTCCTTGGGCATGCACACCCTGTCCCATGCCACCAAACAATGTCCACCATGGACATCTCTTCTCCCCTTCTAGAGGAATCCATGAATGATCTTCTCGATGGCGATGATGATCTCTATAGGAATATCCATGGGCATCATGGTAAAAACTAGGATGGCCGAAAGCATTGTATTTACTATTGAGAATTGAGGCTTTCCATGATGGTAGTTTGGCGGCCACCAGATCGACTAGGGACTAGAGATGCAATGCGGATGGTTTCCGTAAGGAGAGGGCAGTCCTAGGTAGCGGAGCGGAAATTGCGTTGGATAGCGAAGCTCGCTCCCGGGAAACTAGGTCCCTATCCTCGGATGAGCATCTGATTAGGTTAACCGATCACTTGTTAAAGTTTGTCCATAGGCCCGATGCTGCTCCAAAATCTTCGATGATCCCAAAGATCACCTAGAAATCCACCACTTACGGTCTAAGGAAGGTGACCACATCATCAGCGTAGATTGAGGTGTGGTGCTAGAGGCCTATGGCTACGATCCTGATGAGAAGGTCCCGACTCTCTGCTTTCACAATCATCAGGTGAAAAACCTCCATGGTTAGGATGAACAGCTGTGGGGAGAGGGGGTCCCCTTGCCGAAGACCTTGCCTATTTTCCACCTTTGCACCTAGGCAGGCATTCATCAAGACGTGTGTGGTGACTGTGGAGAGTAGAGCGCATATGTATGCCATGATCCGCTCTATGAAGCCCATCTTTCTTAGGACTTCCAAAAGGAAAGCCTAGTCCACTATGTCAAAAGACTTGGTGATGTCCATCTTGAGGAGCACTGTTGGGGTCTTGATGGTGTGAATTTTGTGAGCCGTCCCTTGTACCATCATGAAGTTATCATGCAGGAACCTTCCACGCATGAATTCATTCTTTGGTGCACCTCCACCATTTGAGGGAGGATAGGTGCCACCCTATTCGCGATAACCATGAATACCCACTTGGAAATACTGTGGATTAAGTTGATTGGCCGGTAGTCCCATACCTCCTCTGTTGTAACACCCTCAAATCGGCCCTATGCAAGTTTTAGCCCTTTCCACCAAACCCGCATAGAAACGATTCAAGGACGCCCACCAGGCACTTTCGTGTGGGTGGAAAACGAAGTAATACCATTACACAACAGTCCTCGATGGGACCCACATAACAGATAGATACAACAACGACTCCATGAGTCAAGAATACAGATATATTATACAAAGATCCAAATCACCTTGGAAATGATAGAGCGTTCGACTACGGACAAGATGCAAATGGGGCTAAGAGCCCTGTAGAATAACCAATGGCGTCCATAACCCTACCCAGGCCAAGCCGGAAGGGTAACCCTGCTAATGACGTCGATCTCAAACCTGCTAAAACAAAAGGGGCGCCGAAAAAGGGAAAAGGAAAAAGAGGAGCGTCAGTACTGAGGCCAGTACACGACGAGGCTAGAATTCGGCGGCTCTCGCCATCATAGGTATGGTGGACTGAAGCGGCAGCGCAGCAGCACTAAACAACCTATAGAGACTTTGTGAAACTAAGAAAGACCTATTCGGATCCAACCTGAGACAACCAAACATACCCATCCTGGTATTTCCCCCTCGAGACCAAACGAGGAAGTCAGACCGAGGAACTCACACGGTTGGCAATTTTACTCATTCCGTTTTAGTTGCAGCACTTACTATTCAGATATATATAGCATGAGTCATCCTGAGAGCATAAGTAGTGGCCAGTTTTAGTTAACTTTCCGTTGTAGTTGGAACATTTACTAGTCAGATATAATTGTCCTGGGGAATCCCAAAAACCCAGCAGTTGTTGGCACTTTTATCACATTCCATTGGAGTTGCAATACTTACTAGGCAGGTATAGTATGACACAGATCACCACAGATCCACCAGTTGTTGGTATTTTTAATATTCATTCCGTTGTATTTGAATCTGATTACTAGTCACATATTAAGTCAAATTTATAGCACTACTTTAGTTATGCTTGTCTATGATCGAGATACTGTGCTCCAAGTCGTCCATAACCGCGGACACGGCTTTCAGAAAGTTTTACCCTACAAGGGTGCACAAATAGCAACACATACTCGATCAACCTCGGAAAAACCAACTCAAAAACCCAACGAGGCATTCACGACAAAGCGATCACAGGATTCATAAATATTTCAGGGGGCCACCCCATTAAGCTACCCGCAACGAAGTTGGCCGACTCCGAGACGGACCCAAGGTTTGCGCCAATGGCTGTAAACAACTGGGGACCCGAAAGTATGATTGGGCTTGTCGATACCACGAAAACACTCCGCAATTCCTAAACAGTACAGGTGCTCCATGCACAATATTAAAGAAAGCAGTAAAGCATGGCATAAGTATAGGATAGTAATAAAGCCCCAAACTACTTTGTGGCCCCAAGAAAAAGAAATGAATCAAGCTCTGGCTCAGGGGGGGGGGGGGTCCACGGCCTCCCGGATGTGGATAGTGCGAAAAATCAAGGAACATGTATCAAGTACTCGGGGTCCTACGGGACACAAGTGAGCGTGGAAGAACCAAATAGCATCTATTGCCCACCGATGCCTCTACATTAGTTATAGTTAGCATTTTAATAGTTGTAATTAAAGTCATGATCATCTCCACCAGTAAGCATCTCCACCATTAACATATGCCAGCATTTCAACAACTGTAGTACTTGACAACACGAGATCGCACATGAGCAAGCAACTACGACTTGCAAGGCCAGCTATCTACCAAACACGGGTAATAGGAGGTGTCCAAGGCAATATAGAGGCTGCACGGGATATAACTGGTGTACGGAAACTAAAGCATCGTGACACGGATAGCAATAGATCAACTGGAGGAAATAAAGACTATAAATGCAAAATAGGTAGAAGGGGAAGAGATGCTCGCCTAGGAAACACTGCCGATGGTTCATATCCGGAGAACTTGTCGACACTCGCATCCACTCATCGGCCTAATCCGCGAAGAGGCAAACACTAGAAGAAACACCGGATGCAATATTTAATACTACGGCAGAAGATCCGGCATGCTTATGATATGATGCATGGCATGGCACAGATGCGGTGCAATTAGGCAATATTAAGCGGAACCGTGGTCCCGACAAATGATTATATGGTTCAAGTTGTTTAGAACCCCCGCAATTTAAATGTTGTATTAACAGGGTGAAACATGGCATTGGTTCGCTACACCAATTTAAATGGATACCGGAATAAGACAAAGATATCCCGCATAAACACTCCATATTTAATTATGAGGTGAATTGGCATAATGCCCCCAAACCACAAACAGGTAGGCATGCATGAACAACTAAATATGCGACAGTTGATAATGTCATATTATAAAAATAGGGGCTTAGGAAAAAGGTTCACACATCTAGGTCCGGAAGATCTTGGGTTCCGGGTTTGGGGTTCGGTCTCAGGGTTCACGGTTCGATGGGATCGTTCTCGACGGAAGGAGAGCTTGGCGTTCCGGGAAGCCGGCCTTGGTTTGGCGTCGGGGCGCATCGGATTCGCCCTGGTCGGTGTCAATCTTGTCGTCGCGAAGATCTTGTCGGGTCCGCGTATCGGGTCGGTCTTGGCATTCGGGATGGAGAACTTGGCGTTCCGCGGCCTTTGGTCCGTGTCGGCGCACTCAGGGTCTCGGCATGCCGTGTGGGCGGTCTTGTACTCGGGTCATCAACTCCGGGAAGTAGATATCATCGCATCCATGCCGGAGAACTCGGTTCCGGAGATCTTCGGGTCAGGGTCTCGGCGTCCATGAAGAAGATCATGTCGATCCACGGGGTTCGGTCTCGCCGGGAACGGTCTTCGGGGCAACGGCCTTCGAATCGGGGGAGGCGATCTTGGGGTACCGCAGTTCTCGGCGGGTCTTCGGTATTCTTCGGATGGCATCTTACCATCTTCCCACAGTCACCATACTGTGTCTCCACCTCACCAACGTGAGTATAGGGACAAAAGAAATTGCTCCGGGGACACATCAGCTAGACAGAACCAGCAACATGGCCACACGCTTTAGAGGAAAAATATTAGCATCAACTCATATGGCTCTAAGCCAGCACCCAAACAGGAAGACAGAGGCGCGGGGATGTGCTCAGGAGATGGTCATGGGCGCGCGCACGTCGCAGAGGCGCGCAACATGGAGGTTGCAGGGATGGCGCGAGGCGCCGCGTGGCGGTTGGAGACGAGGCTGGCTCGGAAGCAGAGGAGAGGGCGGCATGAGAAGAGGAGCCCGAGGTGAGGCAGAGGAGGGAGAGGACCGGCGGCGACGGGGCTTGGACGGTTGCGGCGCCGAGCGACGGGGTTGCGGGAGAGAACACAGGGGCGAAGGGGAGCTCGTGGCCGCGGGACAAGGATGTCGGGGCGGAGGTGCTTGAAGGGGAGGCGGGGCTCGGAGATGTGGGCGTCGTCGAGGCAGCTGCGGCGGCTTATGCCGAGCTTGTGAGGAGGCGGAGGAAGGGGCTGAGAGGGGCCGGTGGAGGAAACGGAGAGGTGGGAGGAGGACGGCGGCTCGGTCCTGGGCGGCGAACCGTCGGTGAGGTCGACCGGGGTGGCCTGCGGCCAGAGAGGGACGAGGGAGGAGCGGCCTAGGGGAGCCTCTGGCGGCGGGGAGCCGAGGCGGAGCTTGGCGGCGCGACGACGGCCGGGCGCGCGCGGGAACTAGGCGACGGTGGCGCTGCTCGATGGCGGCGGCGCAGGTGAGGACGGGGATTATGGGCTTGGGGGGAGAGAGCGAAGCGAGAGGGGAGGAAGACGTGCGGTAGGGAGGAAACGCGTGAGGAGGCACGGTCGTGGTGGGGAAGAGGAAGGCGACGTGTAGGTTGTCGGTCGCGTGGGGTAGGGCCATGCCCGATGGAATCTGGGGCAGGGTTAGTGCAAGCGGTGTGTGTGCTAGAACGGTAGGTGGGGTGGGTTTGTCATGGGGTGGGTTGCGTGCTTGCTGGCCGCGTGGCTATGGCGTGCGTGCGCGGGGGAGTGCGGCAGGAGGCGACCAGGATGGTGGGGAGTTGTGTAGGATGCGGCAGGTGGAGGCGTGCGCGCCCAGGTGGGGCCTGGTCGGAAGAGGGCGGTGGGGAGATGGCAGGTGGGCGGGAGATTGGCGGCTGGGGTAGGGAAAAGAGGGAGGAGGGGGTAGGCGTTGTGTGGTTGGTGGGAGGCAGGGTAGATTAGGGTTAGGTAGGGATGGTTTAGACTTAGGGTTTGGAGGTGGCCGGCCGGGCTTTCGGGCCTGGCGGGCTACCTCCCAAAAATAATCTGAAAATTTTAATTATTTTCAACAAGGCTTTTGTAATCCGTTTTTAGATAAAGCAAAATATTCCGGACAAGCCTGGGGTTTTGATTTGAAATTAAAGACGGGGTATTTAGAAAACAAAATAGGCTTTTTCGAAAATAGTTTTAGACAAACAAATGCATGATGACATGACGATGCTCAAATGCAATGTGGCATGATGACATGAGCATGCGGTCATGATGATGCAATGCACAAAAATACAGTGATTTTCTAGTAGTGGTTTTGGCGGAATGCCACAATTCGACACCACTAACAAGGGATCTCGCCCTCGAGATCCGCCTCATGGTACCGGGAAGAAGGTCGGCGATCTGAATCTTCTCGCTTCATGTAGATCCTCGCGACACCACTAACAAGAGGTCGTTGTCCGTGATTGTCGAGAGAACACTCCGAGGACAAAGGCGAAGGTAGAGGTATCAACAAACAAAGCCACCTCCAACTTCGATAGAAGGAGAGAAACGATGCATTCTAATCCACTTCAATGTACAAGACCAAATAGATTGAGTAGTCGGCATGGGGGCCAATCCATCACGCACCCAAACTATTACTCCACACATTCGGTGGAAAAGCGTGCAGCCATTCTCGGAATCAGACTGAAGATCTCGGCAATCGAGGTTCGGAACAAAGAAGTGATGCAGGCTCTGCATCGGATCTGGTGTAGATGATGGCGTCGCGTCGGAAGACACCAGAATGCACAAACAAGGAAGAAAGAATGGTACCACAGATAAAGGATCACTCAGATAGCATGAAGTTCGGAGGTAGAAACACCATTCCCAAAGGAGGAAGCGAAACCCTGAAGGTACGAAGGAACCCAACCACGAGAAATCCTGGACTTGAAGAAAGGTAAGAGAGCAGATCCAAAACACGCAGAGGTAAGAGGAGAACAGCAGAGGGATATGGAGTAAAAGTAGACCTAATCAGATCTATCCAACCGATTTTGCAAAATAGTTTTGACACTCTACATCGGTCGTTAGCTAGGTTATCCTACAGGCTGGACCAGTGGGGTATCGCAACTGCTGAGCTCTGATACCACTCTGTAACACCCTCAAATCGGCCCTATGCAAGTTTTAGCCCTTTCCGCCAAACCCACATAGAAACGATTCAAGGACGCCCACCAGGCACTTTCGTGCGGGTGGAAAACAAAGTAATACCATTACACAACAATCCTCGATAGGACCCACAGAACAGATAGATACAACAATGACTCCATGAGTCAAGAATACAGATATATTATACAAAGATCCAAATCACCTTGGAAACGATAGAGCGTCCGACTACGGACAAGATGCAAATGGGGCTAAGAGCCCTGTAGAATAACCAATGGCGTCCATAACCCTGCCCAGGACAAGACGGAAGGGTAACCCTGCTAACGACGTCGATCTCAAACCTGCTAAAACAAAAGGGGCGCCGACAAAGGGCAAAGGAAAAAAGAGGAGCGTCAGTACTGAGGCCAGTACACGGCGAGGCTAGAATTTGGCGGCTCTCGCCTACATAGGTATGGTGGACTGAAGCGGCAGCGCAGCAGCACTACACAACCTATAGAGACTTTGTGAAACTGGCGGCTATTAGAGAGGGATAAGAAAGACCTATTCGGATCCAACCTGAGACTACACCAAACATACCCATCCTGGTATTTCCCCCTCCAGACCAAACGAGGAAGTCAGACCGAGGAACTCACACGGTTGGCAATTTTACTCATTCTGTTTTAGTTGCAGCACTTACTATTCAGATATATATAGCATGAGTCATCCTGAGAGCATAAGTAGTGGCCAGTTTTAGTTAACTTTCCGTTGTAGTTGGAACATTTACTAGTCAGATATAATTGTCCTGGGGAATCCCAAAAACCCAGCAGTTGTTGGCACTTTTATCACATTCCATTGGAGTTGCAATACTTACTAGGCAGGTATAGTATGACACAGATCACCACAGATCCACCAATTGTTGGTATTTTTAATATTCATTCCGTTGTATTTGAATCTAATTACTAGTCACATATTAAGTCAAATTTATAGCACTACTTTAGTTATGCTTGTCTATGATCGAGATACTGTGCTCCAAGTCGTCCATAACCGCGGACACGGCTTTCAGAAAGTTTTACCCTGCAGGGGTGAACAAATAGCAACACATACTCGATCAACCTCGGAAAAACCAACTCAAAACCCAACGAGGCATTCACGACAAAGCGATCACAGGATTCATAAATATTTCAGGGGGCCACCCCATTAAGCTACTCGCAACGAAGTTGGCTGACTCTGAGACGGACCCAAGGTTTGCGCCAATGGCTGTAAACGACTGGGAACCTGAAAGTGTGACTGCGCTTGTCGATACCGCGAAAAAACTCCGCAATTCCTAAACAGTACAGGTGATCCACGCAGAATCTTAAATAAAGCAGTAAAGCATGGCATAAGTATAGGATAGTAATAAAGCCCCAAACTACTTTGTGGCCCCAAGAAATAGAAATGAATCAAGCTCTGGCTCAGGGGGGTCCACGGCCTCCCGGATGTAGATAGTGCGAAAAATCAAGGAACATGTATCAAGTACTCGGGGTCCTACGGGACACAAGTGAGCGTGGAAGAACCAAATAACATCTATTGCCCACCGATGCCTTTGCATTAGTTATAGCTAGCATTTTAATAGTTGTAATTAAAGTCATGATCATCTCCACCAGTAAGCATCTCCACCATTAACATCTGCCAGCATTTCAACAACTATAGTACTTGACAACACGAGATCGCACCTGAGCAAGCAACTATGACTCGCAAGGCCAGCTATCTACCGAACACGGGTAATAGGAGGTGTCCAAGGCAATATAGAGGCCGCACGGGATATAACTGGTGTACGGAAACTAAAGCATCGCGACACGGATAACAATAGATCAACTGGAGGAAATAAAGACTATAAATGCAAAATAGGTAGAAGGGGAAGAGATGCTCGCCTGGGAAACACTGCCGATGGTTCATATCCGAAGAACTTGTCGACACTCGCATCCACTCATCGGCCTAATCCGCGAAGAAGCAAACACTAGAAGAAACACCGGATGCAATATTTAATACTACGGCAGAAGATTCGGCATGCTTATGATATGATGCATGGCATGGCACATATGCGGTGCAATTAGGCAATATTAAGCAGAACCGTGGTCCCGACAAATGATTATATGGTTCAAGTTGTTTAGAACCCCCGCAATTTAAATGTTGTATTAACAGGGTGAAACATGGCATCGGTTCGCTACACCAATTTAAATGGAGTCCGGAATAAGACAAAGATATCCCGCATAATCACTCCATATTTAATTATGAGGTGAATCGGCATAATGCCCCCAAACCACAAACAGGTATGCATGCATGAACAACTAAATATGCGACAGTTGATAATGTCATATTATAAAAATTGGGGCTTAGGGAAAAGGTTCAGACATCTGGGTTCGGAAGATCTTGGGTTCCGGGGGTTCGGGGTTCGGTCTCAGGGTTCAGGGTTCGACGGGATCGTTCTCGGACAACGGAAGGAGAGCTTGGCATTCTAGGAAGCAGGCCTTGGTTTGGCGTTGGGGCGCATCAGATCCGCCCTGGTCGGTGTCGATCTTGTCGTCGCGAAGATCTTGTCGGGTCCGCGTATCGGGTCGGTCTTGGCGTTCGGGATGGAGAACTCAGCGTTCCATGGCCTTTGGTCCGTGTCGGCGCACTCAGGGTCGCGGCATGCCGTGTGGGCGGTCTTGTACTAGGGTCATCAACTCCGGGAAGTAGATCTCGTCGCATCCGTGCCGGAGAACTCGGTTCCGGAGATCTTCGGGTCGAGGTCTTGGCGTCCATGAAGAAGATCATGTCAATCCACGGGGTTCGGTCTCGCCGGGAACGGTCTTCGGGACAACGGCCTTCGAATCGGGGGAGGCGATCTTGGGGTACCGCGGTTCTCGGCGGGTCTTCGGTATTCTTCGGATGGCATCTTACCATCTTCCCACAGTCACCATACTGTGTCTCCACCTCACCAACGTGAGTATAGGGACAAAAGAAATTGCTCCAGGGACACATCAGCTAGACAGAACCAGCAACATGGCCACACGCTTTAGAGGCAAAATATTAGCATCAACTCATATGGCTCTAAGCCAGCACCCAAACAGGAGGACTGAGGCGCGGGGATGTGCTTAGGAGATGGCCACGGGGGCGCGCATGTCGCAGAGGCGCGCAACATGGAGGTTGCAGGGACGGCGCGATGCGCTGCGTGGCGGTTGGAGACGAGGCTGGCCCGGAAGCAGAGGAGAGGGCGGCCTGAGAAGAGGAGCCCGAGGCGAGGTAGAGGATGGAGAGGATCGTCGGCAACGGGGCTTGGACGGTTGCGGCGCCGAGCGACGGGGTCGCGGGAGAGGACGCAGGGGCGACGGGGAGCTCGTGGCCACGGGACAGGGAGGCCGGGGCGGGGGTGCTTGAAGGGGAGGCAGGGCTCGGAGATGCGGGCGTCGCCGAGGCAGCGGCGGCGGCTGATGTCGAGCTTGCGAGGAGGTGGAGGAAGGGGCTGAGAGGGGCCGGTGGAGGAAACGGAGAGGCAGGAGGAGGACGGCGGCTCGGTCCTGGGCGGCGAACCGTCGGTGAGGTCGACCTGGGCGGCCAGAGAGGGACGAGGCCAGAGCGGCCTAGGGGAGCCGCTGGCGGCGGGGAGCCGAGGCGGAGCTTGGCGGCACGACGTCATCTGGGCGCGCACGGGAACCAGGCAACGGCGGCGTTGCTCGCTGGACGGGGATTATGGGCTTGAGGGAGAGAGCGAAGCGAGAGGGGAAGAAGACGTGCGGTGGGGAGGAATCGCATGAGGAGGCACGGTCGTGGTGGGGAAGAGGAAGGCGACGTGTAGGTTGTCGATCGCGTGGGGTGGGGCCAGGCCCGATGGAATCTGGGGCGGGGTTGGTGCATGCGGTGTGTGTGCTAGTGCGGTAGGTGGGGTGGGTTTGTCATGGGGTGGGTTGCGTGCTTGCTGGCCGCGTGGCTGTGGCATGCGCGCGCGGGGGAGTGCGGCAGGAGGCGACCAGGATGGTGGGGAGTTGTGCAGGTGGCGGCAGGTGGAGGCGTGCGCGCCCAGGTGGGGTCTGGTCGGAAGAGGGCGGTGGGGAGATGGCAGGTGGGGGGGGAGATTGGCGGCTGGGGGAGGGAAAAGAGGGAGGAGGGGGTAGGCGTTGTGTGGTTGGTGGGAGGCTGGGTAGATTAGGGTTAGGTAGGGATGGTTTATACTTAGGGTTTGGAGGTGGCCGGCCGGGCTTTCGAGCCTGGCGGGCTGCCTCCCAAAAATAATCTGAAAAAATTAATTATTTTCAACAAGGCTTTTGTAATCCGTTTTTAGATAAAGCAAAATATTCCGGACAAGCCCGGGGTTTTGATTTGAAATTAAAGACGGGGTATTTAGAAAACAAAATAGGCTTTTTCGAAAATAGTTTTAGACAAACAAATGCATGATGACATGACGATGCTCAAATGCAATGTGGCATGATGACATGAGCATGCGGTCATGATGATGCAATGCACAAAAACACAGTGATTTTCTAGTAGTGGTTTTGGCAGGATGCCACATCTCTGCCCGGCTTCTTGGGCAACAACGTGATGAGGGAACTGTTCACCGCCCCAAATCCCTGGAAGTCTCTCCTAGAGAGTGAGTTGAAAGCATCCATGATATCACTCTTGATAATTCTCTAGCAGGTCATGAAAAGACAAGCAGAGAAGCCATCCGTAACAGGGCACTTATCCAACATCATGCCTCTCATGGCTTCCAATACTTCCTCCTTTGTGAATGCTCTGTCAATGTGCTGGAGGTTTGACGATTGTAGCCTCGGGAATTCTTGATCAAGCGAGAAAGGTCGATCTCCTTCCACACCCAACAAGTCCTCGAATAACCTATCCACAGCCTCAGACTTGTACCCATGATCTCAGATCCAAACATTCTACACTAGAAGGTGGATGATGAAAATTTTCTATTTTTGATGACTAGCATGCGTGTGGAAAAACGTGTGTGTGCATCTCCCTCCTAGAGCCAAAGGACCCTCGATCTCTACTGTCCCAGCATCCTCTCAAGGGAGGCAAGCCCCAGGAGTTTCTTCTTGAGCAAGCGCCGCAAACCACGCTCCTCGGGTGAGAGCTACCTACCTTCCATGGCCACATCAAAGGGAAGGATCAACTTCGTAGCCAAGAGGATCTACATTTTGATGTTACCGATGAACTTGGGGCTCCGTCCTAACAACTCTTTAGCCACAACTCTCAGCTTAGCATCAAGCCTCTTGAATGGGTTAGGCTCCCATGGTTGCGTGGTCCACGCCTCTTGAACTACTTCCGTGAAGCTTCCCACTTTGGGCCAGAAGGACTAGAACTAGAATCTATGCCCTCGTTACAAGTATGGTGCTAAGCAAAGAAGCAAGGGGCAATGGTCATAGGGGCCTCGCGACAACGCCGACAGGAAGGCGTCCGGGTAGCGAGCTTCCCAATCCACCATTGTGAAGACCATGTCTAGCTTCTGCAGGGTTGGTTGCGCCCACTCATTGGTCCAGGTGAATATGCGCCCGTTGAGGTAGAGTTCCTTAAGCTCCAGTAGTGTGAGAGTACACCTGAATCTGGCCATCATGCGATGGTGAAGGGGCACCTAGTTCTTGTCCTCCGGGTTAATGATGAGGTTGAAGTCACCAGCAACAATAATCCAAGGACTAGCGTGAAGGTTCCGAATACCATGCAGCTCCTGGAGGAAGGCCCTCTTGTCGTCATCGCTTCTAGGACAGTAAACTCCCATGAACCACAAGCTATGATCCACACCCGTCGAGATACAACTTGTGATTGCGTTGTTGGAAAGGTGAGGGTTGGTGACGGAGACCAAGCTAGATTTCCAGGCCAACAGAATCCCCCCACGACCTTCTGCCAGCAAGAAGAAAAACTTGTCGAGGGAGGGGCCAAGGCTCTCCCTCACCATTCGATCACTGATGATCACCATCTTGGTCTCCTGTGAACATACCACCGCCGCCTTGGATGGCGACAAGACACGCGAGACTACAAGACGGCGAGTTGAGGAGTTTAGTCCATGCGCATTCCAAATACCAATGCAGAAGTCGTAGTAATCCATTATTACAACAAATAAAAACAAAGTGTGGGAGGGTCAAAACTGGGAAAAAGACTAATCAGACTAGGCAGTCCATTGGTGCATCATCGCACAAGGGTACAGCCTCGGGCATCTAGCCAAATAGGCGAAGGACCACGTATATGTGCTGTTGGAGTAGGGGTCTCACAAACAGATCCAGGTAGGCGTCCAACGCCTCAACACCAATCACCTCACCCTCCCTAGCGATCCCCAGCCTAGTGATGAGGGTAAGTTGTTGTTGGCGAATCGGTGTGCCTGGAGCGAACCGTCCATGGATCCACCCACTCCTTCTCACTAGCCCTACATACTCCTTCTTGTTCTAGCATCGCTTGGCTACCGGCCTACTAAGGACAGAGTTAATCGCCATATTACATGCCCCACATAATGCAGCTGAGCCCTGCATCCCCACATGTGTCACGTCAGGTACCACGGCCTTGGGCCCATGCTGCTGATCTGAAACAGCGTCCACAGGCGATAGGTTGATGACCCACAAGTATATGGGGTGTATCGCAGTATTTTCGATAAGTAAGAGTGTCGAACCCAACGAGGAGCAGAAGGTGCTGGCTAGTGGCTTCGAGCCGGAATTCTCTGTAAATACTTAGCAAACGTATTTTTAGGGGGTTTTGATAACGCAGGTAAATAAAGTATGAGTAAATAAAAGACAATAAGAATAAATGCAGCAAGTGGACCAATCCTTTCTTCAGCAAAGGACAAGCCGGTTGTATTACTTAAGATGACCATACATTCTCGAGGACACACGGGAATATTGTCAAGTGCTTTCGCTTCATATAGTTGATTAATCTTCTTTAGCTTGCTAAGTGTTGTGTGGGTAAACCTGTGCTAATATACTGACCTTCCTAGGACTAATACATACTTGTGATTATACCCATTGCAAGCATCCGCAAGTACAAGAAAGTAATTAAGATAGACATCTAACCACACATTTAAACTCTGAGACCCTGACATCCCTTCTGCAAAGGTTTCCGAACGGGGGTTCAGGTTTCTGTCACTCCGGCAACCCCTACGATTAGTAGCCAAATACACAATGCATTCCCCTAGGCCCATATAGGTGAAGTGTCATGTAGTCGACGTTCACATGACACCACTAGAAGAAGTACACCACAACTTAAATATCAAACCATTGAATCTTTCTCAACACAATTCCACTACTAACAACATGACTTCTCCCATGTCCTCAAGAACTAAACGAACTACTCACAAGACATCATATGGATCATGATCAGAGATGAAATAAGGATGTGTAACAATCTGAACATAAATAATAATTCAATGGTTCACTCAATAGCATCAACTACAAAGAGTAATCAACACCGGGAAAGTTTCCCCTACGAACTATGCAAGATTCAACCCAATTGTTACATCAGTATGAGGGCGGTGATGATGGTCCTGGTGATGATGATGGTGGTGATAATGATGATGATCTTGATGAAGTCCAGCTTGATGGTGGTGTTGATGGCGACGATCTCCCCTTTCCGAGAAGGAATTCCCCCGGCGGAATTATATCTGCCGGAGAGATCTTTCTCTCTCGGTGTGTTCCGCCCCGCAGAGGCGGCGGAATCTTTCTGTGGTCGCTCCCCGAGTCTTAGGGTTTCGGGATGGTAATATACGCTAGAGGGTAGAGCCAGGGGTGGACCAAGGCGGCCACACTACCTGGTGGCGCGGCCTAGGGTGGCCCGCACCAGGGGGTGGTGTGGGACCCCTGTGGCCCATCTCCACTCCTCCTTCTGGCAATCTTCGTCTTCTGGAAAAATAGGATTTTCCATGTATTTTCCCGGATTTTCTGATCTTCGCGAATTTCGCCTCCAAACAGCACCTTTTCCATCAGAATCCTGACTATAGCGGTCCATGCTCCAAAAGTCATCAACCATGCAAAAACAAATGAAATTACATAAGTATCATCTCTTAATATGAAATATATCAATGAATAACAGTAAATTATGATAAAGAATAGTGATGCAAAATGGACGTATCAACTCCCCCAAGCTTAGACTTCGCTTGTCCCCAAGCGAATCTGAGCTCAATAAACATGACCTCAGGTTTATGGAGTGAAGAGTCGATAAGAAGAATACGGACAAGAAGCATCACATTCATCAATACATAGATCATAATAGAAGACAACTCACTATTATATAACTTAACTTGCAATAAGTAAAGGAAATACACTAAAGATGCATAGAGTAAATCATAATTGGTAATGGCAAACTTAGCTCTTGGTTGAAGAATAGTTGACAATTTGCAGGAGTTCACAAATAACTGGTTTTCAAAGATAGCTTTCAAAGTAATACTCACTAAGGTAAGAGCAAATTGCAAAACAAGGAACATAAGAAACATGATTGAATAAATCATCATATGAATGAATGAAACAGAACAACTCAAAATACTTGTTGAGATGGAAGGGAATAGGTTTACCGACTCAACTAAAAAGCAAAAGAAAGGCCCTTCATAGAGGGAAGCAGGATTTCAAGTTTCATAAAGAGCTTCCAAAAATTATGATACTTATTAGCTTTCAGCTCTCATTACCCCTATCATAAGCATCTTTAGGTGATTAAGGTTAAAGTGACACAACTAAGAGGATATGCTTGACAAGTTATAAACTGAAGTCTCATGCCCCTTACTTACGAAGACCAAACCTCATGCTACTCAACTTCAGTCACGAGTAAGCTCTTGTAATTGTAAGTACATATGTATCATAGAGAACCGCCAATGGTGTACCCCTTGCACATGATACAAGAGCTATCCCATAATCAAAATGACAAGGTAAGCAGACAATGAGCATCTCAGCGATCTTTTTATTTGCTATTTGCATAGGTTTTTATTGAGGATGCTTCATAGAGTGCTCATTATGGTTATGCTGCAAGTTTCCACCATGATTAGGCATGTCTTAGGCTAGCGGCCTAGGCGTTTCTCTAACACACATACAAACTCCATGATCTTACAAGTTCCCCTTTTATTTCACACCGCCGGGTTTCATAAGCAAAAGAACATGATATCAACTAGGTACAAAGTACCAATGCAATCTTGAAAGCGTTCCCCATGACAGCATGGTTCTGCTAACTTGAACTTATAAAGCGCAAGCATATACGCAACAAAGATGGACACAATGGTTCAAGTTTATTAAGTGCAAGAAAGTAAAGTGTGCCATCAAGTTTGTGAGAGCTTTAATCACTAATTTTCACATAACAAGTTTAATTCGGAAGATAGATAAAAACATGAATTTACTTGGAATAGCAATAATTCTAATAGGTAGGTATGGTGGACACAAATGGCATAGGTTTTGGTTTAAGGATTGGATGCACGCGAAGAATTCCCTCTAAGTACAGGTTTTTGGCTAGCAAGGCTGGGTAGCAAGTATAAGAGTTGAAGGAAATAAACAAACATACATTTGATAAAAACAAACATGCAATCTTCCTTGGAAGCACAAAAGATATTAACCAGAGAATACTAAGCTTATGAGCCAATCAAGAAAGAAAGATGATGAAATTATATTTCTTTAGAGTACTTCTTATCTTTTTTATTCAACTCAAAAATAGTGTTGCTATTGACCGAGCCAGGTTTTCCAAAATTAACTAAATTAACTCAATGATCCCAAAGTGATACCAATACTAACAACAAGATCAATCACATATCCATGAATTGAAAACTAATATAAGCTATGCAAAAGAGTAAATGATAGAACTTCTCATTAATATTCCATAACGGCAAATCACACCAAGGGATACATATCTAACGAGAGAGGGGACACTTCCACAATGCAAACCATCATATACGATAACTTCTCTATTCATGATATGACTCTATTAAAAAGGTAAAAAGATAGAAGATATTGATGTGATACCGCGACACTCCCCCAAGCTTGGTACAAACCAAGGGGATGCCAAAACCTGATGACGAATCACTCCTTCGGTGGTGGTGTTCTCTCATCATTGTCCGACTTCCAAGGTAAAGGCTCCCCATCAAGAAAAGACATCATGGTCTCCATCATCCTGAAACTAGCGGCAGCACTTATGCGTTTAAACCTAACCTCATACTTAGAGTTTTGATTTTGAACATCGTAGAGTTGTGCTTGCAGTTGGTTGGTTGTTTAGTGGAGTGAGATAATTTCATCTTTAAGCTCAGCATCCTCCTTTTGGTGCTTGGCAATGAGTTCAGACAAATCTTATGGATGATATCCACTTCGCGTTACGCCATCTTCTTGTACCTAAAAACTTCTTTCTCCAGTGTTTCCATCCTGTACTCCAGACTTCCTTCAGCTTTAGGGCCTTGAACCTCTTTTATCCGTACTTCCCCATCTTCGAGTAACAACTTCTTGGGATGAATCTTCAACTCACGCAAGTATGGGTTTATGATTCCTGCTGAGGAATCTTCCTTGGCTGATCCAGAGGAAGACATTGTGGCTTCAAAACTAGGACTCTACCTGCCAGAAACAGATCGAAACAAAAACACGACGAGAACATGATATACGAACCTCGGGGGATTGCTTAGCCCAAAATATATCGAGCCCGTTGGGGAACCCCAATAGGAAGGTATGATGAGCACAACAATAAGTTTTCCCTCAGTTGTGAAACCAAGGTTATCAATCCAGTAGGAGCAAGGAAACACCCCAAAGGTGTTGCTAGCTGGACTTTGGCAGGGCACACTACCGACGTCAACAGCAACGTGGAGACCTGCACAACACAACCACAGAACTTTGCCCCCAACTTGCGATGAGGTTGTCAGTCTCACCGGTTTTTCTGAAAACAAAGGATTAAACGTATCGAGTGGAAGAAAGTAATAGTTTGTAGAAAGTAAACACAAAGCAGTAAATAGTTGATTGTATATTGATTGTAAAATAAAGGACCGAGGTCCATAGTTCACTAGTGGTGGCTCTCCTTAAGATAGATAACATGTTGGGTGAACAAATTACAGTGGGGCAATTGACAAACATCGAGAAAGCAATATGCATATACTACTCATCTTGACTCCTTCGAGACTTGATTGGGCATTACAACATTATACATAGACCGCCATCCAACTGCATCTATGACTAATAATCCACCTTCAGGTTATCATCTGAACCCCCTCCAGTATTAAGTTGCAAGCAACGGATAATTGCATTACGAATTGTGTGTAAAGTAAACAATACGATTGTTCTATGAACAACGGATTTTTGTTTTGTCCCTAGTAGCAACAACACATCTAGTACCTTCGAGATTTCTATCACTTCCCCAGATTACTAGAGGCATGAACCCACTATCGAGCATAAATACTAATTGTTGGAGTTGCTAGGATCTACTTGGCCAAGATAGATACTAACAACGGAAAGCATGCAAGATCACAAATAACAAAGACATGATAGAATCAATAATCAATCTAAAATAGCATCTCAATATCCATCGGATCCCCCCAAACGCAACATCTAGATTACAAATAGATAATCTTGATCATGAACGGAGCTCACAAGATCTAAACATGATAGCACAAAGGAGGAGAACCAGCCATCTAGCTACTACATGGACCCATAGTCCAGAGATGAACTACTCACGCATCACACGGGAGGCTTGCATGGTGATGAAGAAGGCCTCCAGGGTGAATTCCCCTCTCTGGCTGGGTGCCGGGAAGAGCTTCAGATCCCTCCCGATCTAGGGATGGAGACGACGGTGGCTATAGACTCTTTCGTGGAATTTTGATCGGGTACTTAGGGTTTTTGTATCGGCGGCATCTTATACTCGGAAGGGGAGGACGAGGCGTACCAGAGGCGGCCAGACCACCTCCTGGCGCGGGCCAGGCTAGGCCACGCGGCCAGGTGGTGAGGCGGCCCCCTAGCCCCTGTCCGTCTCATATTCTGGCTCCTTGTGTCCCTCGATGAAAAACTGACTTTGGCTTTTGTCCCGTCCAATTCTGGGAATATTCATTTTCTGACTTCCTGAAACCAAAAACAGCAGAAAATAGGCAGCTGGCACTATGGCTCTTGTTAATAGGTTAGTCCAAGGAAGTGTATGAAAAGTACTCAAAAGTTGGAACAAAACATAAGAAAGTAGATAAAACCAAGCATGGAACATCAAAAATTATGGATACGTTAGCAACATCCCCAAGCTTAACTCTTGCTCGTCCTCGAGTAGGTAAGTGATAAAAAGAAAAAAATTTAGGTGACATGCACCATCGTAAACTTGATCAAAGTATTTGTAAAACATTGAAAGCTGGGATCATAGTACTTCAATCATAACATGAAAGACAAAGTTCTAGCAATAAGACAAAGCAACTATGTTGCAACATGAAAAGTCACAAACAAAAGATTCATGAATAACAATGATTTGCAAGACGTTTGTTTGTTTCTCATAAAGAAAACATAGCATAGTGGCATTCAGCTTGTCCCTCATAGAGTAGAAAATATAAATGCATAAGACACCTTCAAAGTTCATAAGAGTGACTAGATACAAATAGTTTAAAACAAGCAATATCAAGGTTATGCATCAAACAACAAGTCTTGGGACAATGCACATAGAACTAAGAATGGCCATTATGCTCTCAAAGTAGGTGCATAAAGGTAGAAGGTGGAGACTCAACATAAAAGTAAAAGAAAGGCCTTCATAGAACGAAGTAGAGATTCAAGTTTCATAAAGAGCTTCCAAAAATTATGGTACTTTTTAGCTTTCAGCTCTCATTGCCCCTATCATAAGCATCTTGAAGTGATTAAGGTTAAAGTGAACAAACTATGAAGTATATGCTTGACAAAGTATAAGTTGGAAATCTCATGTCCCTTGAATACGAGGGCCGCTCCTCATGCTACTCAAGTTTAGTCACCGGTAAGTTCTTGTCATCGTAAGTACATGTGTATCATAGAGAACCGTCAACAGGGTACCCCTTGCCTGATGATACGGAAGAATCCCCATATCAAAATGACAAGGCAAGAAGACAATGAGCATCTCAGCAATCTTATTATTTACCATGAGAAAATGGTGCTTTTTTTCTCTCTTTCCTCTTTCCTCATATTTTTTTCTATTTCTCTTTTTTCTAAATATCTGACTCTTTTTTATAAGAAGAATGCTTCATAGACAGCTCATTATGGTTACGCTGCAGGTTTCCACCATGACGGCATGGATTAGACCAGCGGCCCAGGCGTTTCTCTAACACACATACATAACTCCATGGACTTACAAGCTCCCTTTCCATTTCACACCGACGACATCCATAGACAAAAGAGCATGATATCAACTAGGTACAAAGTACAAGTGCAATGTTGAAAGCGTTCCCCATGACAGCATGGTTCTGCTAATCCCCAACAAATAAGTGCAAGCATATACAACATAGACGACACAATGGTTCAAGTTTATTAAGGGCAAGAAAAAGTAAAGTGTGCCATCAAGTTCGTGGGAGCTTAATCACTATTTTTCACATAACAAGTTTAATTCGGAAGGTCGATAAAAGCATGAATATACTTGGAATAGCAATTGCTAATATGTAGGTATGGTGGACTCTTTGGAATAACTTGGTTTAAAGAGTTGGATGCATGAGTGGAACTCATACTTGGTTAGGGACGCTAGCAAAAGATTGGGAGCGACAAACTAAGAGAGCAATAATGGCCATAATCATGCAGAGCGACAAAACATCATTGATCAAATCATAAGGTGATACTACGAGTTGAAAAATAAAGGATCATCTAGGCTATGGTGACTTGGGATAGTCATAACATTGTGTGAGCATGTGCAAAGTCAACCCAAATAAAGCATCAAAGGAGAATACCACAATACTATGCTTTAATATGCTAAAACAACGCATGATTTTTCCAAGGCATATTAAGCAATCTCAATTGTTTATAACATTTCATGCTACAGCAAATAATACTAAGCATAAAGCCAAAACAATATCAAGCATGGCATGACAAAGCATAGGCCGCAGTCAAAAACAAGCTCTCTTTACCACTTAAGCATGAACTTTCCTACTCTTTTCCAATCCAAACCAAACTATTTGAAAACCAATGCATGAAAGAGGGGGTCCAACCAATTTATTCAGAAAACTAAGCAAACTAAGCAAGCAAAAAACCAAAACGAAAATGAAAAATAAGATGCTCCAAGAACAACACAACTGTGCATGAAACAATAAAAATGAAGTGTTTGGAAGAAACCTGGGATTTTTATTGATGAAGAAGGGGATGCCTTGGGCATCCCCAAGCTTTGACGCTTGTACTTCTTGGATATTTCTTGGGGTGACACGCGTGGCATCCCCAATCTTGAGCTTTAGTCCATTCTTCATCTCATTACTCATTCCTTCCATACACCTGAAATTTTTTCCTTCATACAAAACTTCACACAATCTTTATTAGCAACATTAGTGCACTCAAGATAATAAGTCTTTGGGTTCAGTTCCAACACCAATAAAACTTCCAATAAAACACAAGCTACTATAGCACTTCCGTCAAAAAACTCAATTCCCCAAAAGAACTCAAAAAGGAACCAACAAGAAGTAAATGCAAATAATGGCAGAAATCTGTCAAAACAGACCAGCAGGTAAAGACGAATTTTTCGAAGACCTTCTGTTGCTCAAATCAAAAAGTGTTGAACTAATCAAAGTTAGATAACAACCTCGGTCAAAAGCAAAACAATTCACGCCTCAAAGTACGTACAGAGATTTTACACGAATTTTTACGGTGAAGCACAGAAATCTGTTTCAGGTCCGCAACTTTCCCAATCATTACTTCTCTCTCATTAGAGGTTACTCTTGGCACAAAAAGCAAATAAAAAGGATAAGGAGTGGTTATTACAGAGGTAATAACTTCCAAGACTCATCTAAAACTTTTGGGTTATCTCCCAATAAGTACTTTTCTTTAACGCATTTAAGTTAGACATAAGAAGCAAGAAAAAGAATCAAGTGTTCTCAAATGAAGAAGCATTAAAAGCAAATTTTGTTTTCATAGGAGAGGCAAAATAAATCTTCTCTCTCTTCTTAGGGAAGTGTTCTATACCTTTCTTGAGTGGGAGTTGATATTTAATGGTGCCTTCTTTCATATCAATAATGGCACCAACAGTTCTAAGAAAAGGTCTTCCCAAAGTAATAGGACAAGAAGCATTGCATTCAACATCCAAAACATAGAAATCAATAGGGACATAGGCATTGTTAACCATAATAAGAACATCATTAAGACTCCCCATGAGTTTATTTTAGCATTATCATCAAGTGGGACATTTAAATAACAATCTTCCAATGGTGGCAAATCAAGCATATCATAAATCCTTCTAGGCATAATAGAAACACTACTATAAAGATCACACAAAGCTTTGAAATCAAAATCTTTCACTTTCATATTAATGATAGGTTCCCAACCATATTCTTGTTTTATAGGAATAGAAGCTTTATGTTTCATCTTTTCTTCTTTAATTTTTATGAGAGCATCAGAAATGTGTTTTGTAAAGGCCATATTCATAGCACTAGCATTAGGACTTTTAGCAAGCTTTTGTAGGAACTTAATAACTTCAGAGATATTGCAACTATCAAGATCAAAATCAAATTTATCATCTAACGTAGTAGAGCTATTACTAGCCTCAACACTAGTGGTAGTGATAGTAGAAACACTAATGTTTCTAGCAATTTCATCTTCTCTTTCCCACTTAGCATGCAATTCAGCTAATAGTCTAACATTTTCATCAATTCTAACTTGTATGGCATTAGTAGCAGCAAAAGGATTATCAATAGTTTTAGGTTTAGCAGCCATTTTATTCAAAGAAGATTGAGCTTCAGCCAATGATGCTATATTTCTTTCGGCATTAGAGAGTTTCTCCTCAATAGTTTTATTGAAAGCAGTCTGTTTACTAATAAAGTCTTTAAGCATAACTTCAAGTTCAGAGGGAGCACTCCTATTATTGTTGTAGGAATTTGCATAAGCATTACCATTGTTGGTAGGATATGGCCTATAATTGTTGTTACCAAAATTATTCCTATAGGCATTATTGCTAAAATTGTTATTTCTTATAAAGTTCACATCAACTTGCTCTTCTTGAGCAACCAAAGAAGCTAAGGGGACATGATTTGGATCAATATGAGCTTTCCCATTAACAAGCATAGACATAATAACATCAATTTTATCACTCAAGGAAGAGGTCTCTTCAACAGAATTTATCTTCTTACCTTGTGGAGCTCTTTAAGTATGCAATTCAGAATAGTTAACCATCATATTATCTAGAAGCTTTGTTGCATCCCCAAAGTAATGGTCATAAAAGTACCTCCAGTAGCAGAATCCAATAGATTTCTTGAAGAATAGTCCAATCCTGCATAAAAGGTTTGGATAATCATCCAAGCAGTCAGTCCATGAGTGGGACAATTCTTTACCAAAGATTTCATTCTTTCCCAAGCTTGAGCAACATGTTCATTATCAGATTGTTTAAACTTCATTATTTCACTTCTCATAGATATAATCTTAGCAGGAGGATAGTATTTTCCAATGAAAGCATCTTTGCATTTAGTCCAAAAATCAATACTATTCCTAGTTAAGGAGTTCAACCATTCTTTAGCTTTTCCTCTCAAAGAGAAATGAAACAATTTAAGCTTAATAATATCTCCATCTATATCCCTATGCTTTTGCATCTCAGAAAGTTCAACAAAGTTATTTAGATGAGTAATAGCATCTTCATTACCAATACCAAAAAATTGTTCTCTCATAACAAGATTGAGTAAAGCAGGTTTTATTTCAAAGAAAGTAGCTTCAGGAACAGGTGGAGCAATAGGTGTGCTCATGAAATCATTGTTGTTGGTGCTAGTGAAGTCACACAACTTAGTATTTTCCAGAGTAGTCATTTTTTGTGTGTTTTCGATAAAGAACAAAAACTAGTAGAACTAAAAAATTTGTGTTTTGATAAAGAAACAAGCAAACAAAGCAAAATAGTAAACTAAGAAAAACAAAAACAACAAAGTAAAGAGATTGGTTATGAGGGACTCCTCTTGTGAAGATGTCCTTGACTCCCCGGCAACGGCACCAGAAAATTAGTTGCTTAGCCGAAAATATATCGAGCCCGTTGGGGAACCCCAAGAGGAATGTATGATGAGCACAGCAGCAAGTTTTCCCTCAGTTGTGAAACCAAGGTTATCAATCCAGTAGGAGCAAGGAAACACCCCAAAGGTGTTGCTAGCTGAACTTTGGCCACGCGCACTACCGGCGTCAGCAGCAACGTGGAGACCTGCACAACACAACCACAAAACTTTGCCCCAACTTGCGATGAGGTTGTCAATCTCACCGATTTTGCTGAAAACAAAGGATTAAACGTATCGAGTGGAAGAAAGCAATAGTTTGTAGAAAGTAAACACAAAGAAGTAAACAATTGATTGTAGATTGATTGTAAAAGAAAGGACCGGGGGTCCATAGTTCACTAGTGGTGGCTCTCCTTAAGATAGATAACATGTTGGGTGAATAAATTACAGCGGGGCAATTGACAAACATCGAGAAAGCAATATGCATATACTACTCATCTTGACTCTTTTGAGACTTGATTGGGCATTACAACATTATACATAGACCGCCATCCAACTGCATCTATGACTAATAATCCACCTTCAGGTTATCATCCGAACCCCCTCCAGTATTAAGTTGCAAGCAACGGATAATTGCATTACGAATTGCGTGTAAAGTAAACAATACGATTGTTCTATGAACAAAGGATTGTTGTTTTCTCCCTAGTATCAACAACGCATCTAGTACCTTAGAGATTTCTGTCACTTCCCTAGATTACTAGAGGCATGAACCCACTATCAAGCATAAATACTAACTCTTGGAGTTGTGTGGCAACCCGCTAAAACCACTACTAGAAAATCGCTGTGTTTTTGTGCATTGCATCATCATGACCGCATGCTCATGTCATCATGCCACATTGCATTTGAGCATCGTCAGCATCATGCATGGTTTTGTCTAAAACTATTTTCGAAAAGCCTAGTTTTGTTTTCTAAACGCCCCGTCTTTATTTCAAATTAAAACCGGATCTCCGGATTATTTTGTTTCGTCTACAAACAGCTTTCAAAAGCCACGTTTTAAATAGATAAAATATTTACATTATTTTTGGGAGGCAGCCAGCTAGGCCCAAAAGCCCTGCCGGCCACCTCCAGATCAAACCCTAAACCACACCTACCCAAACCCTAGATTCCCACCACCCCACCTACTCCCCACAGCCGCTGCCACCACCCTGCCTCGCAGCCGCGCTGACCCAGCCCTGCCTGGCCCCATCCCGCGTTGCAGCTCCCTCTCTCACGCCACACAGCACACAGCACCCACCCCCTAGTCCACCACCTGCCCTTTCCCCCACCCCCTAGGCGCGTTCCCCAACACGCCCGACCAATAGACCCCCACCCCCCCGTTCGACCCCCCGTGCTACCCCGCGATCCCCCTCTCTCTCCTCTCGCGGCCCCAGCACAGCGACCTACCGCCGTCTCCCGCTCTGTCCCTGCGCCAACCTCCGCCCTGGTGCTTCTCTCCCCCAACCTCGCCTCCCAGCGAGCTCTGCCTCCGTGGCGTTCGGCCGCCGCCCCGTCCTCAACCTCGAGCGCCACCACCCCTGCTCGCCGGATCTCGTCTCTAGCCACCGCCTTCCTCCCCTTCAGTGCCCTCTCCAAGACCGCCCCGCATCCGCGGTCTCCACCTCCTCGCCCTCCCGCGCCGCAGAGGTACTCGTCGGACCCCTGCGCTGCCGCCTCCTTGGGCCTCTGTAGCCCCATCTCCCCGTCAAGCCGCTGCCTCGTGGCGCCGCCATCGCCACCTACCCCACCGCCTTCCTCGCCTCCTGCCGGCAGGCCACGGGCCCCTCCCTCACCTCCGCCCACGGCTCCTGATCCCGCGAGTGCTACCACACCAGCGACTCGTCGGCCTTCACTTGGTTGCCTGCGTCACCGGTAGATCGCCCTAGAGCTGGCTCTCGTTCATCCCCAATCGGCGCCTTAGTGGGTCTGCAGTTTTGTTTTTTGTTTTGCTTGTTATCTGCCTCCAGCCAAACTTAGGCTTACGCACGGGTGTGGCCCAGATGTTGTCGCTGCCGCGTTTTCCTCGTGGAGTTCACTAGCCGTCTCCGACACCAAGTGTTTATCGCATGCGCTTTGCTGAACGTCAAGGTCGATGTGCGTGGCAAGATCTACCGAACTCGAAGGACACCTACAAGGTGCCTCAAGAACTTCTCGGCTGACGCTATGCCATACACCGGAAGAACCATCCCGACGCCACTCTAAGCACCGATAAATACGCTTACTCGGACACCGAGCGTCATGATCTCCTTCACGGAAAACCGCAAGATCTCCTTCCCGGATGCGAGACCCGGATCCGAAGACCACCAAGATCGCCACCGGAACGCCAAGTTCTTCATCCCGAATGCCAAGACCGACCCGATACACGGACCCGACAAGATCTTCGCGACGACAAGATCGACACCGACCAGGGCGAATCCGATGCGCCCCCGACGCCAAACCAAGTCCTTCTTCCCGGAACGCCAAGCTCTCCTTCCACTGTCCGAGACCGATCCCGTCGAACCGTTCCCCCCGTCGAACCCTGAGACCGGACCCCGGACCCCTGGAATCCAAGATCTTCTGAACCCAGATGTGTGACCCTAAGCCCCTATTTTTATAATATGACATTATCAACTGTCGCATATTAAATTGTTCATGCATGCATACATGTCTGTGGTTTGGGGGCATTATGCCGATTCACCTCATAATTAATATGGAGTGTTTATGCGGAATATTGTTGTCTTCTTCTGGACTCCATTTAAATTAGTGTAGAGAACCGATGCCATGTTCTGTCTTGTTAAGTCAACATTTAAATTGCGGGGTTGTTAAATAACTTGAACCGTTTAACTAATTGTCGGGACCCCGGTTTCGCTTAATATTGCCTAAATTGCACCGTATCTGTGCCATGCCATGCATCATATCATAAGCATGCCAGATCTTCTGCCGTAGTATTAAATATTGCATCCGGTGTTTCTTCTAGTGTTTGCTTCTTCGCGGATTAGGCCGATGAGTTGATGCGAGTATCAACAAGTTCTTCGGATATGAACCTCCGGCAGTGTTTCCCAGGCGAGCATCTCTCCCCTTCTACCTATTTTGCATTTATAGTCTTTATATCCTCTTGTTGATCTATTGGTATCCGTGTCGCGATGCTTTAGTTTCCGTGCACCAGTTATATCCCGTGCAGCCTCTATATTGCCATGGACACCTCCTAATACCTGTTGTTTGGTAGATAGCTGGCCTTGCGAGTCGTAGTTGCTTGCTCAGGTGCGATCTCGTGTTATCAAGTACCACAGTTGTTGGAATGCCGGCAGATGTTTATGGTGGAGTTGATCATGGCTTTAATTACAACTTGAAATTAAATTGTCAGATATGACTAATGCAGAGGCATCGGTGGGCAATAGATGTTATTTGGTTCTTCCACGCTCACTTGTGTCCCGTAGGACCCCGAGTACTTGATACATGTTCCTTGACTATCGCACTATCCGCACATGGGACCATGAATCCCCTTAGCCAGAGGTTGATTCAATTCTTATTTCTTGGAGCCACAAACTAGTTTGGGGTTTTATTTACTATCCTGTACTTATGCCATGTTACTGTTTTATTAAGAGTGTGTGTGGAGTGTTTTCGCGGTATCGACAAACCCAGTCACATTTTCGGGTTCCCAGTCATTTACAGCCATTGACGCAAACCTTGGGTCCGTCTCGGAGCCAGCCAACTTCGTTGCGGGTAGCTTAATGGGGTGGCCCCCTGAAATAATTTATGAATCCTGTGATTGCTTTGTCGTGAAAGCCTCGTTGGGTTTTGAGTTGGTTTTTCCGAGGTTGACCGTGTGTGTGTTGCTATTTGTGCACCCCTGCAGGGTAAATCTTTCTGAAAGCCGTGTCCGCGATTATGGACGACTTGGAGCAAAGTATCTTGATCATAGACAAGCATAACTAAAGTAGTGCTATAAATTTGACTTAATATGTGACTAGTAATCAGATTCAAATACAACGGAATGGATATTAAAAATGCCAACAACTGGTGGAGATGGGGTGTATCGTGTCATGCTATACCCGCCTAGTAAGTATTGCAACTCCAATGGAATGAAATAAAAGTGCTAACAGCTGCTGGGTTTGGGATGTCACATGCTAATTGTATCTGACTAGTAAGTACTACAACTACCACTGAATGGTTAACTAAAACTGCCCACTAATTATGCTATCAGGATGACTCATGCTATCTATATCTGATTAGTAAGAGCTTCAACTATAATGGAATGAATAAAACTGCCAACTATGTGAGTTCCTTGGTCCGACTTCCTCGTTTGGTCTCGAGGGGGAAATACCAGGATGGGTATGTTTGGTGTTAGTATCAGGTAGGATCCGAATAGGTCTTTCTTACCCCTCTCTAATAGCCGCTAGTGATACCGAGTCTCTATAGGTTGTTTAGTGCCGCTGCGCTGCTGCTTCAGTCCACCATACCTATGTAGGCGAGAGCCGCTGAATTCTAGCCTCGCTGTGTACTGGCCTCAGTACTGATGCTCCTCTTTTTCCTTTGACCTTTGTCGGCACCCCTTTTGTTTTAGCAGGTTTAAGTTCAACATCGTTAGCAGGGTTACCCTTCCGGCTTGGCCTAGGCAGGGTTATGGACGCCATTGGTTATTCTACAGGGCTCTTAGCCCCATTTGCATCTTGTCCGTACTCGGACATTGTATTGGTTTCAAGGTGATTTGGATCTTGTACTGTATATCTGTATTATTGACTCATGGAGTCGTGTTGTATATCTGTTCTGTGGGTTCCATCGTGGACTATTGTGTAATGGTATTACTTCGTTTTCCACCCGCACGAAAGTGCCTGGTGGGCATCCTTGAATCGTTTCTATGCGGGTTTGGCGGGAAGCGCTGAAATCTACATAGGGCCGATTCGAGGGTGTTACAAGTTGCTAGCATCTACTTGGCGAAGATAGCTACTAACAACGGAAAGCATGCAAGATCACAAATAACAAAGACATGATAGAATCAATAATCAATCTAAAATAGCATCTCAATATCCATTGGATCCCCGCAAACACAACATGTAGGATTACAAATAGATGATCTTGATCATGAACGGAGCTCACAAGATCTAAACATGATAGCACAAAGGAGGAGAAGCAGCCATCTAGCTACTACATGGACCTGTAGTCAAGAGATGAACTACTCACGCATCACACCGGAGGCTTGCATGGTGATGAAAAAGGCCTCCAGGGTGAATTCCCCTCTCCAGCAGGGTGCCAGGAAGAGCTTCAGATCCCTCCCGATCTAGGGATGGAGACGACAGCGGCTACAGACTCTTTCGTGGAATTTTTATCGGGTACTTAGGGTTTCTATATCGGAGGCATCTTATAGTCAAAAGAGGAGGCTGAGGGGGTGCCGGAGGCGGCCAGACCACCCCCTGGCGCGGGCCAGGCTGGGCAGCATGGCCAGGTGGTGTGGCGGCCCCCTTGCCCCTCTCCGTCTCGTATTCTGGCTCCTTGTGTCCCTCGGTGAAAAACTGACTTTGGATTTTGTCCCGTTCAATTCCGAGAATATTCATTTTCTGACTTCCTGGGGCCAAAAACAACAGAAAACAGGCAGCTGACACTATGGCTCTTGTTAATAGGTTAGTCCAAGAAAGTGTATGAAAAGTACTCCAAAGTTGGAACAAAACATAAGAAAGTAGATGAAACCAAGCATGGAACATCAAAAATTATGGATATGTTAGCAACGTATCAGGGATCCGGGGGATTATATATTATGAAGTTTTACAACACAAGGAAGGTACTAGGAGAAAACGGGTCGGAGACGGAGTCCGGGGCAGCCACACCACCAGGTGCCGCGGCCAGGGGTGGGCCCGCGCCACAGGGTGGTGTGAGCCACCCAGGCTCCGTTTCCGTCCCTCTTTCGCTTCGTAGCTTTCCTTGTTAGATAAAAACTGCTAAAATATAACTGGACAGATTTTTCGCGGAACTTTTCTTACTAGAACTGTTACCTATTCGAAAACAGACACTGCAGGTCTCTGAATTTGGTCTTTGATAAATTTTTCCGGAGTTACCACTTGAATAACATCAATATCTTCATTTTCATACACATATTTCTTGAGTCATGAAACCTTTCACTTTCTTATTACACCATTTCCTCCACTAACCTAGAAATTTCTTTCGCACAAAACTTCACACAATTCTCATTAGCAACATTAGTATATACGAGGTAATAAACCTTTTAAGTTCAATTTCAACTGAAATCCATCAAAACATAAGCTACTGAAACAACTCCTTCCGAAAGCCCAAAAGAATTCAAAAAGGACATCGATTTAAGAGGCAAATGTAAGATTGGTCAAAATCTGTCAAAACAGACCAGCAAGCAAAGATCAATTTTTTCGAAAATCTTCTGTTGCTCAAATTAAAAAGTGCAAAACTAACAAAAGTTGAATAACAACCTGGGTCAGAATTAAAAACAATTACAGCTCAATCCGAAGTACAGAGATCTCTCACGAATTTTTACGGTGAAGCACAAAAATCTGTTTCGGGACAGCAACTTCCCCAAATCTTACTTCTCTTTCATCAGGGGTTGATCTTGACAGAAAACAAACAAACATAATAAGGAGAGGTTATTACTGAGGTAATAACTTCCAAGACTCAAACAAACGAAAACAAACTGAAAGCACAAATATATTGGGTTGTCTCCCAAAAAGCTGTTTCTTTATAGCCATTAAGATGGGCATGATAATTTCAATGATGTTCACATAAGAATATGAATTGAAGCAAAAGAGAGCATCAAGAAGCAAAAATACACATGTTTAAGTCTAACCCACTTCCTATGCAAGGGAATTTTGTAAGCAAATAAATTGTTGAAACCAAAGGCTACTAGGATAGGAAGGCAAAACAAGTGCAACATAAAGATTTTCAGCATAAAGTGAGGAAACTTAATATTATTGAGATGCATAAGAAAAGTCTTTCCTCTCTCATAATAACTTTCAGTATCATGCATAAACTTAACAATATAACTATCACAAGAACCATCGTAGCAATGATCAACTATTCTAACAGAAAACAAAGGAATACTAGTTCTTATACCACTACTTTGTGAAGCAGTTTCAGAAGTATCCTTACAAAGGATAGTGTGTCCTTCTTCTACATATTTAGTGACAAAGTCTTTCACATTTTCTATTACAGGTTCAATAGCTTTATTTGTACTTTCATTACCCATACTAGCTATCATAGAATGTTCCTTCATCTTAACTGGGAAAGGCATTTTCTCAATGTAAGGTTCAGGTAAAACATGATTAGCAGTATAAACTTCAGTATTTCTTTCAGGACCACTCTTAGCAACATATTTATATGGTTCATGATACTTATTCCACTTCTTTTTAGGCACTTCAATATAGGAAGCAAAAGCCTTAAAATAAGTTGCAATAGCTTGAGAGTCTAGACCATAAGAATTTTTAATATTTTGAAAGTCATCAGTTCCCATAAAAGATTCAATGCATTCATAATCATAATTTATACCTGACTTTCTTCCTTTATCATTCTCCCATGCTTCAGCATTGTCTTGAATACGGTCTAGAAGATCCCATTTAGCTTCTTCTTCCATGTGTGTGAATGATCCAGCACAAAAAGCATCCAATAAATCCTTATCATGAAGAGAAAGCCTTGCATAAAAGTTATTGATAATAATATTGTTCGGGAGCTCATGAATGGGACATTTGAGCATTAGTAACTTCAATCTCCCCCAAGCTTGAGCTGTACTCTCTCCAACAAGAGGCCAAAAGTTGTATATTTGATTCCGATCTTTATGAATCTCACTAGGAGGATAAAATTTTGAATTAAAGAGAGGCACTATTTCCTCCCATTCAAGAGATTGGCCATTCTTCAGCAGCTTATACCATTCCTCAGCTCTTCCTTTCAGCGATAATGAGAATAACTTCTTCTTGAATTGATCTATTGTAATACCTGCACACTTGAACAACGCGCATAATTCGTGTATAAAGAGCAAATGATCACCGGGATGGATAGTTCCATCTCCAACATAATAGTTATCCATAACACGATCAATAATTCTTGTAGGTATTTTAAAAGTATCATTCTCAGCATGTGGTGGTTCATCTACTACCTTAACAGTGGTAGTAGCATTACGAAATAAGAAACTCAGCGAATTTTCCATATTGAAAATAAAGCAACTAACAGAAATAAACAATACTCACAATAGAAGTTTCCTTTACTAGTTCCACTCTCCAATAGCGCTTCACTCCTCGGGAATGGCGCCAGAAAATAGTCTTGATGACCCACAAGTATAGGGGGTGTATCGCAGTATTTTCGATAAGTAAGAGTGTCGAACCCAACGAGGAGCAGAAGGTGCTAGATAGTGGCTTGGAGCAGGATTTCTCTGTAAATACTTAGCAAATGGATTTTTAGGGGTTTTTGATAATGCAAGTAAATAAAGTACGAGTAAGTAAAAGACAATAAGAATAAATGTAGCAAGTGGCCCAATCCTTTCTTCAACAAGGGACAAGCTGGTTATATTACTTAAGATGACCAAACGTTCTCGAGGACACACGGAAATATTGTCAAGTGCTTTCGCTTCATATAGTTGATTAATCTTCTTTAGCTTGCTAAGTGTTGTGTGGGTGAACATGTGCTAATGTACCGACCTTCCTAGGACTAATACATACTTGTGATTATACCCCTTGCAAGCATCCACAAGTACAAGAAAGTAATTAAGATAGACATCTAACCACATCTTTAAACTCTAAGACCCTGACATCCTTCGTGCAAAGGTTTCCTAACACGGGTTCAGGTTTCTGTCACTCCGGCAACCCCTACGATTAGTAGCCAAATACACAATGCATTCCCCTAGGCCCATATAGGTGAAGTGTCATGTAGTCGATGTTCACATGACACCACTAGAAGAACTACATCACAACTTAAATATCAAACCAATGAATCTTTCTCAACACAATTCCACTACTAACATCATGACTTCTCCCATGTCCTCAAGAACTAAACGAACTACTCACAAGACATCATATGGATCATGATCAAAGATGAAATAAGGATGTGTAACAATCTGTACATAAACAATAATTCTATGGTTCACTCAATAGCATCAACTACAAAGAGTAATCAACACCGAGAAAGTTTCCCCTAAGAACTATGCAAGATTCAACCCAATTTTTACAACGGTATGACGGCGGTGATGATGGTGCTCATGAAGATGATGGTGGTGATGATGATGATCCGATAAAGGCCAGCTTGATGGTGGAGTTGATGGCGACGATCTCCCCTTTCCGGGAAGGAATTCCCCCTGCAGAATTATGTCTGCCGGAGAGATCTTTCTCTCTCGGTGTTTTCCGCCCCGCAGAGGCGGCGGAATCTTTCTGTGGTCGCTCCCTAAGTCTTAGGGTTTTGGGAGGATAATATACGCCAGAGGGGAGAGCCAGGGGTGGACCAGGGCAGCCACACCACCTGGTGGCGCGACCTAGGGTGGCCTGCGCCAGGGGGTGGTGTGGCCCCCCTGTAGCTTATCTCCACTCCACCTTCTGGCAATCTTCATCGTCTAGAAAATATGATTTTCCATGTATTTTCCCGGATTTTCATCTTCGCGAATTTCGCCTCCAAATAGCACCTTTTCCATCAGAATCCTGACTGCAGCGGTCCATGCTCCAAAAGTCATCAACCATGCAAAAACAGATGAAATTACATACGTATCATCTCTTAATATGAAATATATCAATGAATAACAGTAAATTATGATATAGAATAGTGATGCAAAATGGATGTATCATAGGTGAACTAAGAACACATCCAACATGTCAAGCACTAAACTAGGAGACTCCAACTCATGAGAGGGCATCGAACAACAAGTGCCATCAGAACTGTCCACATGCGATGACAGCAGCCCTGAGAAGGGCAGCTGGCATGCTCCACCTTGGAGCAGGGTGGAGATCGAAAGTGTGCGTCTCACATTGAAAAACCGGTATGCTGACCTGATCCATGCTTGGCACGTTCCCATAAGACAAGGATAAATCATCCTCATTTCCCTTGCTCCCACACCAGAGAGCATGTTCCCTACCTAGTCCTGGGAAATAGATGTGGTGGGCCTCGGCACGCACTGATCCAACAACCGTGGTTGCTTTTCCATGTTGGATGGTGACACTTTGTCCACTCTAGCTGCACCTTGGTTAAAAGCAGACACGGTGATGTGAGACTGCTCTGCTGCGCCTCGCTTTCCCCCGACAGGAGCACTTGGTGGGCCCCATCATCTTCCTCCTCGGTGTCTTCCTCCTGGTCCTCCCATTCCACCTCCGTCCACGGCTCAACCTCCAACGGTGAATTAATGGTGACGTGGTAGCTGCCTCTCTAACCGTCTAGTTATATGTTGAGTGTGTGCTCGGCGAGTTCCCTAGGAATTCCTAGCATGTTATCTAGGACACCTGTAATGATTTTCTAGCACTCACGGAGGAACTCGACGAGCGCGCTTTCCTATGTGGGACCGAGATTGGAGGCCACAAAGGTTGTTTTCTTCGGGTCCATAGGGTGCACCTGGACTTCTTTCGTATGCTTTGTGGAATCGAGGGATTGATCTGGTATGGCCCTCTTTGCTTCTGGCAAAAACGTCATGATCCATAGAAATTTTGAGCTGTGCAAATTCCTTCTCCATGCTAAAGGACTCGGAGATTTTGTTGAACTCACGATCACAGTTGTCAGAAAGGGCGAAGCTTCCCCGGATGCTGATGATTCCATTGGGTCCTACCATTTTCATAATGAGATATGCGTAGTGCGGTACTACCATGAATAGTTTACACATAGGTCATCCCAGGATGGCATGCTATTGTGATGGCCAATTCATCACCTTGAACTCGATCTTCTCGTGCCTGAAATTGCGTGAGCTGAAAACAACATCAAGGAAAATCTTACCCAGTGGAACTTTGGCTTTCCCTAGAACTATGCCATGGAAGGAGGTGTCTGTTGGAGTCAATTTGGTTAAGGATAAGTTCATTGCGTGCAACGTCTTGGCGTAGATGAGGTTGATGCCACTTCCTGCGTCCATGGAGACCTTTCTCATGTTGAACCCGCCAATCTGTGCCTCAACTATCAATGCCGAATGACCTGGTCGTGGGACCCCTAGTCGTGGGACCCGAGGGGGGTGATCAGCTCTGCTGAAGGTGATCTCTTGTTCAGACCAATGGAGATATTTAGGTGTTTGTGGAGGTGACCTACTGCCAGGTTAAGTTGTCGGGTGATCAACTTTTGGGTCCTGTTGGACGGGCGCCCCTTCCCGATCATGTGCATTGCACCCTAGATCTCGGGTACTCCTCGTTCTAGTCTCTGTTTGCTGCGGTTGCTTCTGGATTGACGCGGCCACTAGAGGTTGTCCTGGAGGTGGTGGTAATGCATTGAGTGCCAATGTTCCTAGTGCAGCAGCGTACCCCTGGTTCACTACTTAGGCTGCCTTGCTGTTGTAGGCCCCTTGGAGTCCCATGAAAGTGCGGCAGTCCTTCATGAGGTGAGTTAAGCACCTTCGACCTTCAGAGTCAATGTAATAATGCATGTGGCAAAGCCCATCTAGCATTTGGAGTATCTCAGGGAATCCGAGGTCGATATTGTTGTGTTGGCCTGTTGCTTCCAGCTTCATCGCGATTGTTGCGGTTCCCGCTGTCGCGATTATCTCCTATTCTATTATCATTGTTGGCGAAGCCAGCTGCAACTTGTCTAGGTCCGCTATAATGTTCATAATTGCGGCCATGTCTCCTTCAGAAGTCGTTATTTCATCTATCATGCTCTTCCTCGGGTGAGCGGCCTCACTTATTGTTGACTGTGTCCTCTCCATCGGCAGGTGTGAGACTGTTTTTGGCTTGTCTTGGCCTAGCTCCTCGATTAGCTCTTTGTGACAGAGGCCATTGTTGAAGGAATCAATTTCCCTCTCATCGGAGATGTTCCTAGCCATGTTTTTGATGATGTTCCACTGCTGAATGTAGGCACGTATCGGCTCCCCTGATTTCTGCACGCATGCTTGCAGCTCTTTAATGGATGCGGGTCGCTTGAAGGTGGACTTGAAATTGCAGATGAACTTGTCCTCGAGGTCGCTCCAACTGTTGATTGATTCTTTGTGTAGTTTTTTGAGCCAAGAACGTGCAGGTCCGCTCAGGTGCAGCTGTAAGCTTTGCATTGTGGTGGCCTTTGAACCACCCTGAAGTTTCACAGTTTGTAGATAATCACCTAGCCATGCCTCTGGCTCCTAGAGACTATCATACGTTTGGCATTTGTCCAGGATCTTGAAATATTTGGATACCGTTTTTTGAAAACCCGACAGGTAAAGGAACTTTCACAGCAAGGCTCACGATCGTCATCGCTCTCTCCATCCAAATATCTTTGGCTATTATGATCCTTCTGAGATTTATCGACTCAGTGCTACATAATGTCGTTCCTGGCATGATGTTTGCATGAAACACACGTGGTGCGGTGAGCTGGATCTTCGGGTCTCCACTTGTTGAGGGTTGCTGCGATGGTGAGGTGATTTGGTTGGTCATGGGACGACCTCTTGATCCCCTTGTTCTAGTGATGCCCGTACCATGCCGAGGCCCATGAGGGCAGAGCAATGAATAGCTACATGCGGATCATTGGGTGTTGGTTGAGTTGTGAGCAAGTAGGTTTGGGCAGCGACAATGGCAGCTTGTGCTGTCTTGGCCTTGATGTTGCCCTCTGAATCCAGTGACATGAACAATAAGTCCAAGTCACGGGTTAACTCACGTATTTCGCCTTCAGGTATGTTTTTCAGCTGAGAACCACCTCTCCTAGGCTGCGACCCTCCTTGGACGCTCGCAAAATTTTGAGTGGAGATCAGTTGTGCCCTTCGCAAACTTGATTCATCGGCTGCCCTTTTGCGCTCCTCCAACCGCCTCTACAACTTTACTAGTTCTCTGCTTTGTTTATGGAGAAATTATTGATATGGCATCAGTTCCTCGTGTGTGGCATCTGCCGTCATAGGTACTACACCCAAAACAACATCCCTTGCTTTGTTCCAGGCCTCAGGCGAGAGCCAAAGAGTTGCGTTCGCCAGTGCACCCCGCGTCTCCCCTTGGACCATCCGATTTATCCACGAGTGGCTCAGATCCGTTCTGACGAGCATTTGGATCATTGTCCATAGTAACGTTTTAAGGATTGATGATAGGGTTACTATTGGAGTCGTATGGTTTTGAAGTCTCGGGTGGATCTGTTGCTATGGGAACCACGATGGCATACACTTGATGACAAGTCAGGTATGAGTTGCTGCTGCAAACATTAGGTGCACGGGAGACACTATACGTGAGATCCATGGAATCCGATTCTGGGTATGGCACGACTTTCTTGATCCCGGATTCGAAGGAGTCATCAAGTTCGTAATTTACGGTGGTTTTCGGGTTTGTGTTGTGGAGAACTAAAGCCGATGCTAGTTGTCCCTTGGATTTGAAAGAGACACCATCACATGGATCAACAAAATCTTCTGCTTCCGCATTGTTGTTGCAGTTGATTGCTTCTGCGGACAGGGTTGTACCTCCAGTGGACCAGATGGAAGATGTCGGTGTTTCGATTCCTGCCGATAGACCTGAATAGATCAGACCTAAGAGGCAAAAAGTTCCCTCTGACTCAATGCGGAAGCTGGGGCTCCTGATCATCATATCTGTCGCCTGGTCAAAGTTGTGAGAGCCGGGAGAAGGGCAGGTGTATGTAGATGGAGATTGGTGGAGCCGAAATGGATCTATCCGCTACCGGTTGTCAAGCTGCTACTTGATGAAGAGGGAGCCGCCGAGATCATAATTCCAACACCCAAGTTTCCCATAGACGGCGCCAATTGATGAGGGGTAACCTCGGCAATACCCATTGTTATGGACTTGTGTTTTTGGGAAAGAGGAGCATTAGATTTCATCAGCTTATCATATAAACAAGGGAGTCGATGAAAGTCTGATTATTGGAAAAGAGGATTATAGAGTTGCTGATTCGCTAGATGTAATCTAACTCACGGCAGGTTGTGATTGCCGAAAGATAAGGTGCCCTCTCCCTCGGCTCCTCTCAGCCTTTATATGGGAGGTTGGGTCTCAGAGCTAAGTCCAGGTCGGTTAAAAGTTAGAATCAAGACTCGACAACTATGTCGGTTTGTATGTTTAACTTAATCTCCATGTCTGGTTCCTAGGCTTCGGGTGCTTCTAGGACTCGTGGTTCCAATTGGGCTTCATGGGCCGTATCATAGGTAAGTACCAGGTATACCAATTTTGGGAACCCGATAAGTCATACCCATGTCACCCCGGAGGTCCGTCGGCGTTGCTCCGCTTCCTCTCTTGTGACTCGCGGTCCACGCGAACTAGGCCGACTGTCAGAGCCACGCCCATGGCCGCCGCCATGGCTATCGCCCTGCCACGGTCATCTCCCCTGCCACAGTCATCTCTATCGCCACCATGTCCTCCCCCTCCTCCAGGCGTTGGCCCACTACCGCTCACCGTCATATCTTTTGCCCAAACCAGCCGGAGTTTGAAGATATACTGTAGCATGAATTTCTCTAGAGGGATCAAGGCATCACCGGGGAGCACCAAACCCTCATCTTCCTCCATCAGATCATCGGGCTCTTCGACGAGCAACACCTTAGCACGCGGCAGATGGTTAGGGTTGTCAACTCATGGAATGACCTCGAACGACCAAAGATCCTCCCGGCTGGCCATCACTACGCCCAGCCATTCCACCCACATCACGGAGCCGAGCATCACCACCACCGTGGAGCAGTTCCACGCGTGCGTCGGTATACCCGTATGCTCGCGGTGAACACGGAAGCAAAGCGGCCGCCACACTGCCTGGAGCTGTCGGTTCCAAGGCGAGAAACGAAGGGAAAAACCTCTCTCGTCGACCACAATGGTGGCCATCACGTCGTCCCACACACAGTGGATGCTGCAGAGCACCAGGAAATCTGCGGGCCACAACCGGTGAACCGAGAAATTTTCCTCCGCCCGTGGTACTTACGCCACCACTATCGCACCGGCCTCGATTAGAGAGATGTTGGCCCTATGCCTGGAAATGAAGGCCACCAGCACCCAACAAAGCATGTCCTCTACCGTGGCAATATCCGCCGTTCTCGGGATGATGACCATGTCCATGGTGGGGACGGGGGCAGGGGTACCTCACTCACACATCTATGCCCCCCACGCCTAGCGTCACCATGTCGCTCGTCACGGCCGCCGTGTTCGCCGTGCCCATCCTGAGCCCTTCATTCCCCGCGGTTGCCACGTGCATCCTGTTCCTCTGCCATGACGTCCTGACTGCTCACTTTGCATCCCCTGGTCACCATGCTGCTCGTGCACGCCGCGTGTACCACGGCCCTCAAGCCTGATGTACTCACCGCGCTCGCTGTTCCTGTGGCCACCTCACGTGCCCTGGGCACCGCGCGCATGAGGCCTACTGTGGTAGCTGACGGAGCCTTCATGCGCCTGCACATCTGGAGCCGACAAAGCTGGGATGTGGGAGGGGGTGCCGCACCCCCAGGCGCCGATGTTACAGAACATAGTAGGTTCCGTCCGCCGGCGAGGTTGGCTCGGGCGACATCATCAGCACCATAGGTGTGGGAACCGGCTGGTTGTGGCTGGACGTTTCCATGGTGGCCATCTGATGGCTCTAAAATATAGCCATCTACGTCGACATTTAAACTAGATATTAATCATATTCTTGATGAAATATCTCTCTTAACCCTGCCACTAATGCTAATATTCAGAGGGGTATGCAATTCTTTCTTTTTGTATTTTTCCAGCACAAATAATGTCGTTTAAAGGAGGGAATCACTATATTAAAGTCAAAGATACGAGACTTCCAACAACCAAAAGAAACTAGGAGCCGAACAACGGAGGAAGACGCCTTAACGACCAACTATACGACCGGAGCAAAAATTCTGACTGTATAGATCTGGTCGTACAGTTGGCGCCACCACCATTAGGTCAAACAGAACAACTATTGTGAAGGGACCCCTATATAAAGAAGCCTCGGGCGATGAGAAAACAAGCCAGACCTCGCTAAAAGTTCTCCGCCACAGATCTCCAGCCGCCTCCAGATCTCCAAACCCTTCTCCATCTCCTTAGCCATATTCCACCACTTGTAATAGTAGATCTCTTCTATGATTGGAGACATTGTAAGACTATTGCTATCAATCTTATGATTTTCATTACAATGTTCGTGATTGTTGATCTCATCTCTATGTGTGAGTAATTCTCCTTGGGCTAAGGGCTTTGGCCTAGACATGTAGCAATTGTGCATGTGATTTATCATAGATGGGATCGTGTATTAGTTTGTATGGCATGATGATTATTGTATCTTCTCTTGCCTCAATCGAAGGACTTGTCACGTACCCAAGACCTCGAGGGTTGAGCCAGGTATAGGGAGTATGAGTGATGACTGATCTGCAGGTTGGGAACCCCGGTGACGGAAGGGGTGGTACGGCTGTATGTGAGGGATTTGCTTGGGATTAAGGGTGACATCACTATGCATATCATTAGTTCTCTTTCTTCTATGGATGAGACTAGTAGGTTATTGCTATTAGCGGTTGTGGAGGCAATATCAATTATAGATGCACTGCCCACATATAATTTATCTTGCTCTAACAATTACACGCATACTTTATTTCTATCTTTTATTTCCATCAGATGTTTTTGCACAGCTACAGGTGAAACCGAACGCCCTAGGCCTTTTCTTTCCATCATCGACAACAACAAAAATACGCAAGCTATTGGTCCGGTAAAAACACAAAAGGAATTCTAAAACTTACAAAGGTCTGTTAAAGTAACTTCACTACGCATTCGCTTCCCGTGGATTCGATAACCTAGGTCTACTAGGGAAAAGGAGCTATACTACATCTGTAATCCGGATCGAAGGTATCAACTCTTTTTCTGGCGCTATTGCCGGGGAAGCAATAGCTACCCTGGTGAGGTTATTAGGAACCTTGCTAGTTTTAATTCTTGTTTTAATTTTGTTAGTTTTCTTTCAGTCTTTATTTGATAAACCAAAAAAAATAGTTAGTCTTTAAATCTTTGCTTTTACTGTTATAATTTTGAATCTAAGAAAACCCAAAAACATAGGAAGTATAGCTGAAAAGAAGCTTGGGGAGTTTCTACTCCCAATAATGATTATTTGCGTACTCCTATTACTCAACCAGCAATCGCTGCTGGTGACTATGAAATTCAGTCCCATTACTTAAGTTTGGTTCAATAGAATCAATTTGGAGGCTCTGCTGTTGAAGATGCAGGTATGCACTTGAATACTTTCACCGAAATATGTGATATGATGCGTATAAAAGACGTTGCCCCTGGTGCGGTCAAATTGCGTCTATTTCCTTTCTCTCTAAGTGGCAGAGCTAATGAATGGTTGCTATCTTTGCCTAAAAATACTATTACATCATGGGTCAGATGTACTTCTTTATTTATGACTAAAATTTTCCCACCTACAAAGACTATGCAACTTGGATCTAATATTACTGGATTTAGACAAGAAGAGCGTGCGCCACTAGGGCTTGCATGGGAGAGGATGAAAGAATGCCTAAGAAACTGTCCTAGTCATGGGATGGAAGATTAGTTAATCCTCCATTTATTTTATAATGCTCTTAAACCTGTGTCTAAGTCTATGCTTGATACTGCAGCTGGAGGAACATTTATGGGTAAACACATTACCGAAGCAAAGCAGCTGGTAGATAATATGCAAGACAACCATGCCCAATGGCATGTTGAAAGATCAAACACGAAGAAGGTGAACTCTGTCTCACCACAAGAGAACGAAGATCTCAATGCTAAGTTGGATGAGCTCATATTGGCCGTAAAAGGTAAGGAAACTCAGGTAAGAGCCACTCCCAAAAAAAAACATAGAAGAAATAAACTTCATAGCTCGTAATGATTACAATCCTGCTTGGAAGAAGATTTACAATCCTAATTTTTAGAAAAATTATGCTAGTCCTACAAGTAACTCTAATAATAATATGGGAACTAGTAATGGTAGTCTCCAAGAAACGCTTAAGTCTTCCATAGACTCACAAAATTAACAAAATAATATTCTAGTCAAAATTACAGAGAACCATGATGCTATGCTTGGTAAATTATCTAATCAAGCTATTAGTTTGAGAAATGATTTGCAAGCCCTTCAAGAAAGAACAAGGATCATTGAGGCATAGCTAGGTAAGATAACCGAGAGTCAAACTCTCATTCTAGCTAAATTTGCAGGTAAAGTTGAGCCCAATCCTGTTGAAGAACTCAAAATGACGAGGATCCAAAGGGAGAAGCCTGAAGAACTTGATTATAGTAATGCCCCTTCACCAAGCTACACCATAGAACACCTCGTAAAGAGGATCAACGTCAAAATTCTGGTAAGTGAAGGTAACGATGAAGCCATGTATCAACACTTTGTTGATCAAATAGCAATTAAGGTACGTGAGCTTGAAGAGGAATACAAGAAAATCGCTAAAAAGTTACCTGTCAAACTAGATGACATATTTGAGCCTACTATTAAGATAAAGATTGGAACCAATTAGATAGATGCACTTTGTGATCTAGGTGCAAGCGTCTCAACAATTCCAAAGAGACTTTTTAACAAGTTAAATCTGGGCTCCTTTGAAATAACTGAGTTAAAATTGCATCTAGCAGATTCTACCTACAAACAAGTTATAGGGATTAAGGAGAACACTTTAGTTTACATCAAAGGCTGTCATGCTCTCATTGATTTCGTTATAGTTGACATGCATGAAGATACTGTTACTCCTATAATACTAGGCTGTCCTTTCTTAAGAACTATAAAGGCTTTAATTAATCTGCATGAAGGGAACATGAAGTTGCAAATGCCTTTGCGGGATCCTTTTGTTATTCATTTCTCCAGGAAGAAGAGAGCCAAACATGACGAGAAGGAGGTTATCACTTTGAAGGCAAATTACTTTGGAGTGGGTGTTCCACTCATCTGGCCCAAGTGAGTATCATTAAGGTCAAGCTATTTACCATAAAAGAGCGCTCCATGGGAGGCAAGCCATGTTAAATAAAAGTTTGAGTTAAGTTTTTAGTTTTTAATTTAAGTTCATGTTTAATAAAGAGTGCTAAAAAACTCCATTTGGGGAGAAGAAGTTCGGTAGTACTTGAAATTCTACTTTATTCATGCTATTGTTCGTCAACAATATTTACTGTCAATTTTTCTGTCAAAAACATGGTATATCACTAAGTTACAGGAAAAGAAATAGTTTGTGAAGAAACAGAATTTTTTTTATGCACGCAGAGAGTTTAACAACCAACTATACGGCAGGAATAAAAATTCCAGTCGTATAGATATCTTTGCCATCGAATTTTTTCTGCTATATGTACTGAGAGTTTAACGAACAACTATACAGCGGGAATAAAAATTATGGCCATATAGTTCCGGTCGTATAGATATCAATGTCTCCGTACAATTTTATTTCATATATACTGAGAGTTTAACGACCAACTATACGGCGGGAATAAAAATTCCGGTCGTATAGATATCGATGCCTTTGCAAATTTTCTTTCGCATGGACAGACAGTTTAACGACCAACTATACGGCCGGAACATTTTGTTCCACCTGTATAGTTGTGTCCATATAGCTACGCCGCCAGGAGGAAACCCTAATATTTTGACAGAACGCCAACTATACGGCCGGAATACATGTTCCACCCGTATAGTTACGCCTGTATAGTTATGTCCGACCACAAAATCGTACGGTAAGGTACTCCCAACTCCAAAAATAAAATCTTTTTTCTTTCTTCTACCTCCAAACTCTCTCAAAGCCTCAAGGGATCTCCATCTCTACTCAATTTCGTTCGATTTCCTCGCACACAAGTGATCTACGGTATGTTTCTCGTCTGATCCTTCAATTATTTTTTGCAAATTCATCTTCGATCTATTGTCATTGTCAATCTAGGGTGAGACCTACTATGAACCAATTTACATGATTTTATTTCCTAGATTATTATCTTGAGAAGATTATTTAGTGTGCTTAGATGAGGAATGTATTATACTTGCTGTTGTTGGATCAAAAAAGTTTTATTTTTGTCTTTCTTCAACGTTTTAGATGATGAACACAAGGAGCCCAACTCGTGCTCATGCCACCGCTAGCGCTTCTCGGGCTGCCGCTCAGGAACGCATGGGGATACGGTTTAGGGATGATGCCCATCATGATCGCTTCAACAGGATCAAGAACCGCGAAGTGAAGGCCACCAAGTGGGCTTGCCCCATTATATAGAACCAACTCAGTATTTCTGATGACTTTAATTTACTTTGCAATAGAGCTGGCCTGCAAAACTTTGTGTACAATGATGTACCTACTTATCGCCGCTTAACCATTGAATTCCTAAGTTCGTTGCAAAGCAACGTTAAACTATGGCAAGGAGAGGATACTATTTCTTTCCGTCTGATGAACAACAACTACACTTTAACACTAGATGAATGGTGCGCATGTTTTAATTTTCCAAACAATGATGTTCATGCTTTACGCGCATCCTTTACTGGATTAAGTCCTTCCCCCGAGCAATACTATAATGGAATGAGCTTCACTAGTAGAGTGAACAAGGGAAAGAATATTCAACATCCTGCAATTCGCTATTTTCTCTATGTTATTGCTAACACCTTGCAGGCACGTAATGAGTTCACGAGACTCAACGAGGAGGACATCCTAGTCTTTGCAAAGGCTGCTTACATCAACTGCAACCTATCACTCAACTTGGGCGCCATCCTTGTGCGCTACCTGGAGCAGCAAGCCTCCCAAAGCCAAGGGCTAATCACAGGAGGAGGCATCATCACCATACTCTCTGCTACCCTAGACATCGACCTAGGTGAGTTGCAACCCGTACTAGGTGAGACACATGTTGGTTTCTCCACCTTGAGGGCATGTGGAATTCTCACTAGGAGAGGTGGTGTTTATTACCTGTATATTGCTAGAGTTGGGTGTATCTACCCTGCTCCTATGCCTAATGGTCATTTGTCTATCGAGGAAGGACGTTTGCTATATGATTCGCAGGTTAAGCAACACCAACCCGAGGAAGAGATTCCGGAAGAGGATGAGGACCAAGAGGAGGAGCAAGAAGTTCCTTATCAAGAGGAGCAGCCACAAACCTGGTTCGCCACATACCAAGATTTCCAAGGACTTGGAGGGACTATGGAGAGGATGCACAACCTCTCTTTGAACCTCCGAGAATCAATAAGTAACCTCTCAACTTAATTTGCGAACTGGAGTAACGACTTTTTCCCGCCACCACAATGATTTGAAGGGCTTGCAAAAGCCTAAGCTTGGGGAAGTTTCCTCATGTATCTTTATTTGGCGTTCATTTTCTCTTATCTATTTCGAGGTTGAGTTTTTATTTGAGTTTATAAGCACTCGTGTTGGTTTCCCCAACACTTTATCTTTCGTTCCTTATATTTTGCTTTCGAAATTTTCTAGCCGAGCTTTGCCGCCAATTTTCTATTCTTTAAATTCCCTCTCTTAAAAATCACAAAAAGATTTCTCCATTTTTCCTTATTTTCCCTCTTTCTTTTCTTTCTGCCTCGTGGTCTTCATATATTTGCAGGAGAGTGATTGACTTCGAGTTTCCAAGAAACAAATAAAAAAGGAAGAGAGAAGTGGAACCAAACATGAGAGGTATGCCTTATGACTCCCCACTTTTGAAGTTTGAGAAACCCATGCTAGTTAGTAGTAAATGTTGAGATATTATATTGGTGGAGCGAGTCTTTGTATCGTTGTAATATTGTCGTTTGCATGGGTATTTAATTGGGCTCATTTTGTTCCAGCTCTAGTAATTAACCAAGTCTTGCCTAAAATTTGCTAAACAATTGTAATAAGAAAAAGTCTCACAATTGAAGGCTTGGGTGTTGTAGTGCTTAGTCTTGAAGGCTTATTTCTAGGGACACTCGACACCACTGAAAATGTTGATTGACTTGATAGCTCTCTTTAAAAGGATTTGTTTGATTGAATTAATGTTTAGCGGTTTTTGTGAGCATACCAAAGTTTGACTTGTTAATCATAAGAATGATATAGCTTTACGCGTGTCAAACTTCATGGGATGCCAACAACTCTGCTGGCCTACGAACGATCTTCATGGAGGAAACTCCTAGATTTTGGCTATGAGTTGATTAAACACTTGTAGCAGCAATGCTATAGTGTGTCAGATTCTCGGCACTCTCTGGGAGCTATAATCATGATGGAATCACTCCTCTGGCTATTATGAGTAATCATTATGCAAAAAGAACAAAAATCTTAGTGATGCCATGAGTGTCCATCACAGCCCGATAAACTAATAAAAATCTTTGGCATGCTCTCAATTACTTAAAAACTGAAATTCTTGAAGGACAGTGAATAGAAAAGTAGTGCTTGCAAAGTTTTGATTCGTTGATGTGGGAGAATTGAGATACTCTAGTATATACGCTTTTCATGACAACTCTCACACTCTTAATTTACATGATTATACTTTATTGTTCAAAGGCAAGCCAATGAGTTGATTACTTGACATGGAATAAAGTTTACTCATTTAAATCATCCATGTTTACAATTATTTTGCTACGCTATAAGGATGCATGAAACCCGAATGATATGCTTGCCATTACTCTATTTATGCTGAAGTTTTTCAGATTTATGAAGTAGGAGGAAACATGAGACTATTAATCATGAGTAAGATCACCCTCTCGTTATTTCGGTTTAAATGCTGAGTTCCTTTTTGATTTTGGTTGTCTTGCTCGGGACGATCAAGTTTAAGCTTGAGGAAGTTGATGGCTCTGAAATATAGCCATCTACGTTCACATTTAAACTGGATATTAATCATATTCTTGATGAAATATCTCTCTAAACCCTGCAACTAATGCTAATATTTAGAGGGGTATGCAATCCTTTCTTTTTGTATTTTTCCTATGCAGATAATGTCGTCTAAAGGAGGGAATCACTACATTAAAATCAAAGATACGAGACTTTCAACAACCAGAAGAAACCTCCCCATTATTATCTTAGAGGAGCAAAGTGAATATGCGCCGAGACAGCTGATCATGAATAACGTCTTCATCACCTATGAATGTACACATGCCATCAGAACCAGGAATAGGAAGACACCATTGTGTGAAGTGAGGCTTTGATATGATGAAGGCTTATGATCGGGTTGAGTGGATTTTTGGGAGAATATGTTGCGCAAGTTGGGCTTTGATGATGCTTGGGTTCAAATGGTTATGAGATGCATCACATCTGTTCGCTTCTCGGTCAAGGTAAATGGCAATTACTCAGAGCCGTTTATCCCTTCACAAGGTCTTCGACAAGGAGACCCGATCTCGCCATATCAATTCCTTTTTTGTTTAGAGGGTTTTTTGGCTCTTCTAAAGGGAGCTCAACGGAACAATCTGTTAAGAGGGTGCAGTTTGGAGATGGGCGACGCACGTTACCTATTTGCTATTCGTAGATCATAGCATCATTTTTCTCGAAGCCTCCCCGGACAGCATGCAAACTTTGCGAAGAGTTTTGCAAGACTATGAAGCAAGTTCATGCTAGCGGGTTAATCTATAGAAATCTTCTCTCTTTTTTGGTCCATGATATTCGGATGCTTTGAAGACCAACTTAAAAGCCTCTGTGGGGATCTCGTGTGAAGCGTTGTCCGAGCGTTACCTAGGACTGCCTACGGTAGTGGGTCGTTCAAAAGATGGATGTTTCAAATACATTATTACGAAATGATCGTGGGGCAAAGTCAAGGGTTGGAAGGGACAAGGTATGTCCAAGGAGGCAAAGGGAGTGCTAGTTAAGTCTGTTTTGCACGCTGTGCCCGTGTACCCGATGAGTTTTTTCCTCTTCTCCAAAAAACAATGTAAAAATCTAAGTGCAGTATCCTCAGATTTGGGGGGGGGGGGGGGGGGGGGGGGGGACTCAGATGTCCAGCGTAAAATGCACTATGATTGGATGGGACATTATGTATCGAGCCAAGAGTCACAGGGGTCTTGGCTTTAGAGATTTTGGAAGTTTCAATCAGGATTTTTTGGCTAAGCAAGGATGACAGATGGTCACTATCCTGATTCCCTCTGCGCGTGTGTGCTCAAAGCGAGGTATTTTAGGCTGGGTGCTTTTTGAATGCTACTTATCCAAAGCGTGCCTCATATACATAGAGGACTATTATCCATGGGAGAGATCTTCTTAGAGTTGGGTTAGTCTGGAGGATCAGGATGGTTCGTGTATAAAAACTATGGAGGACAAGTGGATCCCAAGGTCGAGCGCACAATATCCATTGGGTGCAAGCAAGACGATTGCCCAACTTTTGTTCGTGACTTTCTGGTTCCAGGAGGAGGAATGTGGGGTGAGAATAAACTCCGTCTGTTTTTCCATGAGAAAGACGTCCGTGACATCTTGACTATCCCGGTTGGCAGACGGTTGTTAAATTTCCTGGGATAGAACTATACCAAATCGGGGCTCTTTTCAGTGAAGTCAGCATACCATTTAGCTATGCATCTGAAGCGACTAGCCAGGGGCCTAAAGGAATCGTCTCGGAGCTGCGATCAACACAGAGGTTGGCTGTCGCTATGGGGGGCAAATGTCCCGGGCAAAGTCAAGGTACAGTTTTGGAGGTTGATAGAGAACGGCCTAGCGGTGGGTACTGAACTCAAATACCGAAGAATCAAAGACGGGATTAACTGTCTAGTGTGCGGCAGAGATGAGAGTTTTTAAACGGAAGGACAAATCCCATCTTTATATATAAAGTGGTAGACCAAGTTCGATACAGAGTATAGACCCCACAACACCACACACATAAAACACTGAAAAAGCCTCCACGACAGCACAAAGGGCAAGAGTTCAAAAGCACTACGCATACAAGAAGAACCCCTCAAAGGAAACAGGCACATGCGCCAAGGTTAAAACCAGAGATCGGACACGGCAGACAGAAACAGGCACCTCAACTCCACAGCATGCTCGCCAAATGTCGCAGCTCGGATATGATCCAGTCGACTGCTTATCTATTCTTTGTTTTGCTTAGGAGCCTCCATGGCTGCAAGAAGACAATAGTTCTCAGAATACAGTCAGTCGGCTGGACAATTAGCACATGTTCGATGGTCATTTTATTTCTAATTTGCCATAGTGCCCAACATACCAGTAGAAACCAGACCATTAGCCCCGGTTCGTAAGGCCTTTAGTCACGGATTGCAAACCGGGACTGTCAAAGCGGGACTAAAGGTCCAAGCTTTAGCCCCGGTTCTGTTACGAACCGGGGCTAGAGGTCCAACCACGTGGCCTGCGAGGCGCGCTGGGCGGCAGGACATTTAGCCTCAGGTCGTGTTACGAACCGGGACTAAACGTTCCCTGCCACGACAGCTTTTTGGGCCATTTGACTGCCGCGGCAGGGGATGGGGTTTTAGGGTTTGTGTGTTTCTTTTCATTTTGTGTTTTGTGTTCAATTATTTTTCATTCTATGTTTTCATTAGAAACAAGTTTTTGTATATATACAAAACGCTACTACACAGTATTGTACACATTGACGCAATATATAATATAATTTCTCTTACAAGCATACATGGAGTCTCAACCGGGTCCAGAGCATGTCTATTTGATTACATGGAGATCATTACATGGATGCTTTAGGGTCTACGATAGAGTATTCTCCGCATGGGTCTATAACCTCGTCGACAAAAAATGCAGCAAATTCCTCTTGGATTTCTATTAGGTGGTCCTCTGGTAGGAGCTTGTCCCGTATCGCGTCCAACTATATAAAAAGGAGATCGTATGAATTAGACTCAACATAACTTTTTAAATAAAAATAAAGGTTGAATATATTGTTTACTTACTCAAACATTTTCCGAGGGCTTCTCAATATTGATGCGAATGAACTCGCACACGTAGAATCCACATAGATTAGTTCCATGTGGCTGCCTCGCGCACTTTACAAGAATAGAATTCAATCAAATAATAACTCTAGCATGATAAATGCACATAAACTAGAATTAAATAGATGCGCGGACTTAGCTCGTACTACTTACCGAGAGTGATTTAAAAAATAGCTCCTCACGCCATTGACCACGGACATGGTTCTTGAACTGTGTCCAAACCCTACCTGACAAAAAAATTAATGTATGAGTTAATAACTACTTGATATCCCAGAAAATAAACGAAATAATGGTTGAAATTACCTCTGAAGCGCATCGATTATGATGCGGTAGTTTTCAATGTCTTTGTTTAGTGAGTCCATGATGTGAACTCTTCCCAAGTCAAGTGAAATGCTTAGAAGAATCCAGTGGTACCTACGCAAGGTTTACATACGCCAGTAACTCATCATTTACACTGAATATTGAGTAAGCAAAAGTTAATGTGTACAAAAACTCACTTGCCATCATGGTAAGGAAATACTATTTCATTACAGAAATGTTGTTTCGTGAGAAACTGCAACAAGTTGTGCTCGCTCTCCAGTGGTTTATCATTTAGTATAGCTCCATGAAATCGATGTGGGTCAATGAACCCAAATCCATTGATAGCCTCTCTTTTACAATCGAGCATCTTCATTCTACATCATTATATATAGCGTACAAAATAATATAGTGAGTATACTTACCGGCAATGAATTGAACAAGCTGGGATAGAGACCTAATTACATAAATAAAGTAATCACTTACAGAGAATACGAACTGAGGATAGTTTTGTTGAGTTCCTTTAGATTGAATAACTGAAATAATTCTGTAAATTCAATAGGGACCTCGTCTTTAGTGAAGTAATGCGATTTTCGAACTTTCACTAAGAGCCAATTTCGCTGTTCTTTTGATGCTTTCATGTACCATTCATGGAATCGTCGCATTTGTGTTGGCATATCCCGAAGCCTCTCAGAACTGACCAGAGGCTCCCCGTGAACAAATTTGGGTGCTACCTCAGCCTTGGGCATATCGCCGTGAAGAATTTCATGAATAGGCATACCACATTGCTCGGCCAATATCCTAGTCGTTTCCGGATCCATAGGTTCTACCTCATATAGTTGAGGTTCGGGTATGTTCACCTAGAGTGGGGGGAGCGATTGGTTTGCTTGTTTCCCCAGCTGGGGAACATCTCTTTTGGTTCTTCGGCTACCACTCGATTGTTTTGGTTGTTTCCCCAGCTGGGAGACGTCTGTTCTGATGCTTCCGCTACCACTCGGTTGTTTTGCTTGCTCCCCCTGTTGGGGAACCTCTTTTGTGATGTTTCCTCTACCGCTTGATCTCTTCTGTTTCAGTGTCTTCTGAAGACATTGTGTATAGTCATCTGGCGCATTTAACTGATCTTGGGATGGCTGCGTCAGTAATTTTCTAAAGTGCTCCTTGGTTTTCGGTTTTATTTGGACCTCTGCCTCAGGTTGTTTCTTTTTAAAATGAGCATCCACTTCGGCCCGTACGACCGCATCGGTCTCCTCATCAGTCAAGTCGTAATCCCTCTTGGGAGGAACCGGCGGTACTCTTGGGAGGGGCGACAACTGTTGCTTTGGGCGTCGGTTATCGCTCGATGGAGCGGTGGTATTCTTCCGCTTTTGGCCCTTAGTGGGTGGAGGCCGCTACGTAAATTGAGATGGACTCGTGTTGGGGTCATGGATTTGACTATTACTGGGAGGAGACTGTGCACTTGGAGGAGACGGTGCACTCGGAGGAGACGGTTGCCTTGGAGGTGATGGATTGTTTCTCAGTGGAGAAGGTGGCCTTGGTGTTGAGCCCGGAAATTTGATGTATTCTTTTTTCCAAAGAATGAAGCCACTCGTGACTTCTCCCAGTGTCGTCTCCCCTTCACCTCTAGGGATGTCAAGCTGTAGTGACTGACACATAGGTAGAATTTCATCCACACCGACACGAGCATAGCCAGCTGGAATCGGATTGCAATGGTAGGTCGCTCCCGGTGCAGAAGGTAAAGCAAAGCCGACTGCCACCTTCATAGATATATTCTTTAGTTCAACATGCAGCTCACAACTAGTCTTCTCCTTAATTGCATCCACGGGGTACACATCCATCATTGCATCATTACCGTGGCCCTCCGTGGAAGCCATACTGCTTTTCCGTTGCGATGGGCCGACCGTACTGTCCGGTGCAGTATCTTGCTATCGGAGTCCTTTAAATTCATTAAGCTCCTGGCGATGCTTCTGCAGCATGGCTTCAAACCTCGCGAACCGCTCCGTATCCTCCTCTTTTTCCCGCTTTGTTCTTCTCGATCGGCTTCTGTACGTGTCAAGGTGCTCGGGAAACCCGATAACCCATGGATACGAAGGTCCGAACCCTCTTGTTCGTCTAGCCTTTTCAGGATTCCCGAGAGCCTTTGTCAGCTCATCGTTCTCTCTGTCGGGAACAAACGTTCCCTCTTCAACCTCTTTTATCACTTTAATAAGTTCTTTCTTGGGTGAAGAAATTTCTTCGGCTGCAACAATCTCGCATGTTTCTGGGTAATACCGAATTTCTTGACCTCAAGGGCCAACTAGATGTAGCTGGAGTGACCCCTTTAGCCTCCAGGTCAGCCTCAGCTCTATCCCACTTAGGCATGGCACTCCGGTAGCCACATGTGCCCATATGATGGTGATATTTCGTGTTGGCTGCATTTAACTTATTTTTTGCTGATATTGCCTTAGCTGGTTCTGAGGTCTTGTATTCCACAAATGCGGCCCAGTTATCCTGCTTCAACTCTAGTGGGCCAGTGAATGGAGGAGTTTTTTTCTTCAAGACATACTGGTGGTATAATCTTTTTTCCATTCCTTGAATAGTTCGGCCATCTTCTTAAGAGCAAAGTGCTTGACTTTCCTCGTCATTTGCTGTGTGAGCTCATCAGTCTCCAAGACTCGTAGGGTGAAATGTGTCATGAGAGAATTCCATATCGTATCTTTCGCTCTGTCATCTACAAAACTAGCCCTAGCTGGATCCTTTTTCTTTCCTGGCTTGTTCCAATTTCGAATGGTGATCGGGACTTTGTCTCTAATAATCACTCCGCATTGACTTGTAAATGCATTCGCAGATTCTTTGGGCTCCAGCGGTTGACCCTGCGGAGAGACTAAGTCAATGCTGAAACGGACATCAGCGGGCAACTTGTGTGTCGGGCCTCTTGTCCTTGTAGAAGATTGGCCGGAAGCGGAGGTCTAAGAGAAGAAACATTCGTCAGTACATAGATACAAATCAATTAATGCATCTATACTAGTGAACGATCGATAGAGGCTTCATATACCTCGACGGAGTTTGTCATTATTATTGTGTCTTCACCATGGTCTCCACCATGGTCAGCAACATCGTCTCCACTATTTTCTCCACCATCGTCTCCTCTAGACAAATTAAGATATTCGGAGCCATCATAATAAGACCCCCCAGTACCCTCATTTATAATGTTGAGAAGCTCCTCTTCATTATGTCTACCGTCCATAGCTTAACTAATACAGAAAAAGAATATTGCATTAAGTAAAAGAATATTACAACTGCGACAACTCGGATACAGTACTTAGTGATTAAGATAAATTACAATAATATAAGATAAAGTATATTATTAATACATATCGCTCATAATATAAAGTACATTATTAACACATCTCGCTCATATCAAACTAGCGAATGCGGCTGCCGCGTTCTGTGCTATGGGAACTATGCAGCCACAGAAGAGGAACCATCACCGGAGAATAGCTCGGGTGAGATCCGTGAACCTGCCAGATATTGGAGAACCTAGTCTCCAATACATACATGTATCGTCGTACTACTCGTCCTCCTCCCTGATACGACGACATACCACCTCCTCAGGGGCTGGCTCCCTCTACACCGCTCCTGGACCTCGTGGACGCCACCAAAGAAGCTCCGGGTTGACGAAGATACCCGGATTCCTCACCAAGGTATGAGTCTCGACAGGTAGCACCTTCCAGTGCCAACCCGGCAGAGCCTAGACTCGAACATCCCCGACGGAGTCCAGTAGGCTCGGACGAGGTGGACGCGGCATAACTAAATAATAGCAATAAACAATCATAAAACATAAACAGTAACTAAATCACTAAGTATATATTGCCCTAATAAGAATAACCCTAAACCTATCACTAATAGTAGCTAATTAACAACTAAATCTCCGGGTCGTGGCTATACCCGGGGTGTAGGTGGGGGTATTTACCTAACTAATACTAATACTAACAACTAATACTAATTCTAATTCTAACTCTAAATTAGCCTAATAATACTAATACTAATACTAATTCTAACCCTAATACTTAACCAATACCCCTAATACTTAACCAATCATATGCCTAATACTTAACCAACACCCCTAATACTTAACCAATACCCCTAATTCTAACTCTAAATTAGCCTAATAATTAATACTAATTCTAATTCTAACCCTAATACTTAACCTAATACTAGCTAATTGACCTAATACTAATACTAGCTAATTAACCTATATACTAGCTAATTAACCTATATAATAATTCTAATTCTAACCCTAATACTTAGCCTAATAATACTAGCTAATTAACCTAATACTAATACTTGCAAATTAACCTACTAACTATAATTGACCTCATGTGCAGGAAGACGTACGGCGGCGGCACGGCGGGAAGACGTACGGTGGCTGTGCGAAGTCTCCATGGGCGCGGCGGGTGGCAACGGCGGCGGCGGCGAGCCTCTCCACGGGCGCGGCGGGCGACAACGGCGGCGGCGAGCCTCTCCACGGGTGCGGCGGGCGACAACGACGTGGGAAACGGCGGCGCGGTTCGTCTCTGCTGGGGAAGAAAGTGAATCACGGGCTCTCCGGGTCGTGGCTCGACCCGGGGCGGGGGTGGGGTATTTATACCACCCCCCCCCCTTTAGCCTCGGGTTGTAATACGAACCGGGGCTAAAGGGACTCGGGGCTAAAGGTGTTTTCGGCCCGCCGCACTTCCCGCGCGCCACACCCCTTACAAACCGGGGCTAAAGGACCTTTAGACCGGGGCTAAAGGTTGTTTTTGGCGCCAAAACCAAAAATGGTTTATAGTTTTCAGAAAATTATGTATTATATATAAAAAATTTCAGAAAAGAAAGATCTATAATTTAAATCTATTATCATACTTTATTATACAACTTAAATAAAATTATCTATTGTTTAACAAGTATTATATTTAGTAGGAATGTTCACAAAAAATAATAAAAATATAGTTTATTATTGAAAAATGGAAAAATACATATAATATACCAAAATATTCACAAAAAATAATAGACTCATTAGAAATATAATATTTAATACTAAAACTATTAACTAGGACTAAAACATATTTTCCAGTCATTTCCCCCGCTTCCCGCCATGTTTTCCCGCCATTTCCCCCGCTTCCCGCCATGTTCTCCCGCCATTTCCCCCGCTTCCCGCCATGTTCTCCCGCCATGTCCCTCTATATCTAGGCCGACCGCCATGTCCATCCACACATCCACACCTTCTCTCTCACAACAATGGACACCACTTACTAGGATTTTCTGACGCTTGAGGAGACCGAGGCGCTGTGCGCCTCCAGCTACCCATGCCCGACGGGGTACCGGCTGCCCGCTGGCTGGATGCTGGGCGCTGGAGGGGTTCCTGTTCCTCCTGTGCCTCAAGGTTCGGCCCGCCAGGCGGCCATCACGAACCACTTCTACCTCGAGCTCACGCCGGAGCAACGGATGGATCCCCATTGGGATCCCGACAACCTCGACACCTGGAATGCCTTCTTCGCAAACCGGCGGGAAAGGGAGCTCGCCAGGTACGAGGGTGACGGCCCGCCCCTAGTGAACCACAATGAGGCTAGTCACCACCTGTGGTGGGCGAACCAGACTATCGCCGGTGTGATGCGCTACATCACCATGGGAGACCATCCTCGCCTGAGGTACCCGCAGTTTCACCAGCAACATAGCCACAAGAATGGTGGTGGTGGTGAAGGCCTAGGGTGTACTAGAGTCGTCATCCGGGATCCCCTCCCCCGCGCATCGTGAATCCGAGGCCGGAGGATCCAACCGCGTGCTACAAGGAAGGGCTGAGGATCCATCTGTGTGCTACGAGCGACGACGATGACGATGACGATTCCGAAGACGACCCAGAAGCTGTGTACTATAGAGCTAGATATGATTATGACTAATTTTTACGTTTTAATATTAATAAATGTCTGGCCACAACAAGTTGCAATACTACCTATTGAGATCGACATAGTTCATATCCATATACATATAAGAAGATCATTAAAAATGAAGGTTTAATAATATTGTACATCACCAACATCCACACATGTTAGGGTTTTCTTCTAATCCGTAACCATGGAGCATCTTCCTTACTTAACGGGATGCTTGGGTCGTCCTTCACAGGGAAGGGCGGAATTTCATGAAACTTTTCATAATTGTCTGACATGTCTGTCTTATCCTCCACCCCCACGATGTTTCTTTTTCCTGAAAGAACTATGTGGCGCTTTGGCTCATCGGATGCAGTATTCTTTTGCTTATCTTTCCTTTTTCTCGGTTTGGTAGACATGTCCTTCACATAAAAAACCTGAGCCACATCATTGGCTAGGACAAATGGTTCATCTCTATACGCAAGGTTGTTGAGATCCACTGTTGTCATTCCGTATTTCTTGTCTACCTCAACCCCGCCTCCTATCAGCTTGACCCATTTGCACCGAAACAAAGGAACCTTAAAAAAGGTCCATAGTCAAGTTCCCATATCTCCTCTATGTAACCATAATATGTATCCTGTTGCCCATTCTCGTCTGTTGCATCAAATCGGACACCACTGTTTTGATTGGTGCTCTTTTTATCTTGGGTGATCGTGTAAAATGTATTCCCATTTATCTCGTACTCTTGGAAAGTCAATATAGTCGAAGATGGTGCCCTTGCCAACAAGTACAACTGCTCTCCAACATTTATGTCATTCATGCGATGTGTCTGCAACCAACCGCCAAAAGTCCTCATATGTTCATCTCTAATCCAGGAGCCAGGCTTCCCCGGGTTGTTGGAGTGTACAATATTCTTGTGTTCCTCGATATACGGAGCCACCAAGGTGGAACTTTGCAGAACTATGTAGTGTGCTTTAGTGAGAGAATGTCCGTCCATACATATCCTTGCTTTCTTTCCTAGCGTGCCTTTTCCACTAATTCTACCCTCATGTCGTGATTTAGGAACACCGATGGGCTTAAGGTCAGGAATAGAGTCAACACAAAACTCAATGACCTCCTCTGTTCCCTCTACGATGCTTCCTTCTGGCCTAGCACAGTTATGAACATATTTCTTTAACACTCCCATGAACCTCTCAAAGGGGAACATATTGTGTAGAAATACAGGACCAAGAATGTTAATCAAATCGACTAGGTGAACTAGGAGATGAGTCATAATATTGAAGAAGGATGGTGGGAACACCAACTCGAAGCTGACAAGACATTGGACCACATCTTTCTGTAACCTTAGTAGACTATCTAGACTGATTACCTTCTGAGAAATTGCATTGAGAAACGCACATAGCTTCACAATGGGTACTCGAACATTTTCCGGCAGGAGTCCCCTCAATGCAATCGGAAGCAGCTAGGTCATAAGCACATGGCAGTCATGAGACTTTAGGTTTTGAAATTTTTCTCTGCCATATTTATTATTCCCTTTATGTTCGACGAGAAACTAGACGGGACCTTGATACTGTAAAGGACTTCAAAAAAGATTTCCTTCTCTTCTTTGGTAAGCGCGTAGCTAGCAGTACCTTCAAATAGCTTTGGATGCATGCCGTCTTGGTCTTTTATACGTTGTTGGTTCTGCCGTGCTTCAGGTGTATCTTTGCTCTTCCCATACACGCCCAAGAAGCCTAGCAGCATCACGCAAAGATTCTTCGTCAGGTGCATCACGTCAATTGCAGAGCGGACCTCTAGGACTTTCCAATAGGGTAGCTCCAAAATATAGATTTCTTTTTCCACATGGGTGCGTGTCCGACATCGTCCTTCGGAACAGATTGTCTACCAGGACCCTTTCCAAAGATTACTTTTAAATCCTTCACCATGTCAAATACATCATCACCAGTACGACGGATAGGCTTACACCGGCTGTCTGCCTCACCATTGAAATGCTTACCTTTCTTTCTTAGGATGTGCATGGGCGGAAGAAAATGACGATTCCCCGGATACACATTCTTCTTACATTTATCCAAATATATACTTTCAGTATCGTTTAAAAAGTGTGTGCATGCATTGTATCCCTTGTTTGTCTGTCCTGAAATGTTACTAAGAGCAGGCCAATCATTGATTGTTATGAACAACAACGCTCGTAGGTCAAATTCCTCCTGCTTGTTCTCATCCCACACACGTACACCTTGTCTGTGCCACAACTTTAAGAGTTCTTCAACTAATGAGCTTAGATACACATCAATGTCATTGCCGGGTTGCTTCGGGCCTTGGATGAGCACTGGCATCATAATGAACTTCCGCTTCATGCACAACCAAGGAGGAAGGTTATAGATACACAGAGTCACAGGCCAGGTGCTATGACTACAGCTCTGCTCCCCAAAAGGATTCATGCCATCTGTACTTAGACCAAACCATAAGTTCCTCGCATCACCTGCAAAGTCCGGAAACTCTCTCTCGATTTTTCTCCACTGTGACCCATCAGTGGGGTGTCTCAACATCTCGTCTTTCTTACGGTCTTCCATGTGCCATCGCAACAACTTGGCATGCTCTTTGTTCTTGAATAAACGTTTCAACCGTGGTATTATAGGAGCATACCACATCACCTTGGCAGGAACCCTCTTCATGTGGTGTTCGCCCTCAACATCACCAGGGTCATCTCGTCTTATCTTATACCGTAATGCAGTGCATACTGGGCATGCATCCAACTTCTCGTACTCCTCGCCGTGGTAGAGGATGCAATCATTAATGCATGCATGTATCTTCTGCACCCCTAATCCTAGAGGGAAGACAACCTTCTTTGCTTCGTAGGTACTGGTGGGCAGTTCGTTATCCTTTGGAAGCAACTTCTTCATTATTTTCAGCAACTTTTCAAATCCTTTGTCAGTCACACCATTCTCTGCCTTCCATTGCAGCAATTCCAGTGTGCTACCCAGTTTTTTGTGCCCATCTTCACAATTTGGGTACAAAAATTTGTTGTGATCCTCTAACATCTTCTTGAACTTCAACCTCTCCCTTTCAGTTACGCATTCTTCCTGGGCATCAACAATGGCCCGACTAAGATCATCATCGGGCAGATCTGATGCCCGTTCTTCATCTTTTTCTTCATCAATGTCTTCCATTGTAGTACCATCCTATTCAGGGTAGTCGTTGTCATTCTCTTCTTTTTCGTTGTCTTCCATCATAACCCATCTTTCTCCGTGCTTGGTCCAACAATTATAGCCGGTCATGAAACCGGACCAAAACAGGTGGTTGTGAAGGACTCTTGAGGAAGAGTATTCTTTATGATTCCGACAGACACCACATGGACAAGACATAAACCATTCTGCTTGTTTGCCTCGGCCACAAGAAGAAAAGAATGCACGCCTTTAATGAACTCGTTAGAGAGTCGGTCAGCGTACATCCATTGCCGGCTCATCTGCATTATATAATTAATTAAGTACATCAAACATAATCATAATTAATTAGTACTAATCTAAAAAAACAAAATTAAAGCCAGCAACCGGGAATAAAGATATGATGAACCTTTAGTCCCGGTTGGAGGCACCAACCGGGACTAAATGTGGATGTGGAGAAAACATGTCGACACTATGTCCTCAGTGGGCAGCACTAAGCCAGTAAATTAAATGACTCTACTATTTTGGGTGGGTGGCAGCATAATCATAATTAATTAGTACTAATCTAAAAAAACAAAATTAAAATCAGCAATCGGGACTAAAGATATGATGAACCTTTAGTCCCGGTTGGAGGCATCAACCGAGACTAAATGTGGATGTGGACATAACATGTCGACACTATGTCCTCAGTGGGCGGCACTAAGCCAGTAAATTAAATGCCGACACTATTTTAGGTGGGTGGCAGCACTATGCTAGGGTGAGTGTGTCGACATTATGTCATCAGTGCCCGACACTATGTTGTGTTGCTTAATCTATAAATAGGTATGCATTCTTGTGAAGAACTGCAAGATGGTGTGCGAGACCTGTGACATCACTACGGCGGAGCTTCTCGAAGATGTCTTAGGACCTCGTCCTCAGACATCTTCGAGGAGCTCGCCGTAGAGGCACTTCTAATATGTGAAATTAGTTAGCTCCACCAGTATACTGATTTAGCTAGAGAAGATATAAACCGAAAGATGGTGTGGGACAGCAGGGACACCACCACGGCAGAGCTTCTCGAAGATGTCTTAGGATCCCGTCCTCAGACATCTTCAAGGAGCTCTCCATAGAGGCACTCACTAATATGTGAATTATGATGTCTTCTTATCAAGCTTTTATGAATTAACCCTATCTTTGTTACAATTTTTTCAGTTTGTTGAACGTAGGTATACGAAGAAGGATATTTTGCCCAGCTAGCTAGTTAGAATGATGAACTCACGCATGTGTGTGCTTCTAAAATCAAATTTCGAGACTATGTGCCAGAACAAGATATATATAGATAGAATCCACATATTGTGATATTTACCTTAGAGTTCCTTACATTAATACAAGATAGATAGAATCTAAACATCGATCTCATGCTATCATTGCAAAAATTACTACCAAACTAAATCCACAAATCCATCTATAAGATAGAGCATGAAATGAGCTAATATAGCAATGAGAGTTCAAAGGATGAAGTTTCTCACCTTTTAGAACCTTTGGATAGCTGGGGCACCACAAAATAGACAAATTTTGAGGAAAAAAAGGGCATGAACTCGAGCTTGAAGCAAGAAAGAGAGAGAGAGAGGAGAGCCACCAGCTTGAATGGTGGCTCGGGCAGGGGAAGAACATATAGCCAGACCTTTAGCCCCGGTTCGTGTCTAGAACCAGGACTAAAGGTCCACCTTTAGCCCCGGGTCGTATAACAAACTGTGACTAAAGGGTCTGGCGCCCGACCTGGCCTACCTGAAACCCTTTAACCCTGATTTGTTACACAACCCGGGGCTAAAGGTCCCATTCGAACCGGGGCTAGTGCTTCCACCCCCTGGGGCCAGTTCTAGCCGTTGGACTGGGGCATTAGTCCCGGTTTGTAACAAAACCGGGGCTAATACCCCTGGACCAAAGTTCTATTTTCTACTAGTGACATAGCTGCAAAACCCACCCAAGTAGTTCTACGGAACATGCCCGAGAGGCCCTAAGAGATGGCGATGAAGTCCCCAACCCCGGCTAGGTTCCAATCATAAGCCAGGATCTCTCGCAAGCAAGCCCACATAAACTGCGCCAGATGACAGCCAAAGAATATGTGGTTAGCACCCTCCCACTCGTCACACAGGTAACATCTCCCCATCATTGTCCCCTGCCTTTGGGCGATATTCAAATTCGAGGTAACCTATCTCTCATGAACTGCTAGAGGAAGATTTTCACTTTGAGCGGGATACGAGTCGCCCAAACGTCTTTGAAATGAATCGAGGTAGCACCCTGGCAGTGTTTGTGGTAAATGGAGCTAGTGGAGAAACGTCCATTGGGTTCTAACACCCAAGAAATTACATTGCTGCCCTCTCTGGCAACAAAAAAATCCAGCTCCCGCAGTAGGTTGTCCCATTCCATAGCCTCAGTTATCCCAAAAATTCTCTTAAACGAGATGAACCAACTCTCGTCTCTCCTTGCCCCCGCAACTGATAGCATGGGGTCACCACATATTCTAAATAGGAGTGGAAATCTGACGCAAGGGGGGCCTACCCAACCACCAGTCCAGCCAGAACATTGTGGCCTACCCATTCTTCACTTAGTGCTTGGCACCCAACTTGAACAGATGCTTAATTTTCTATAGATTATTCCAAAACTGGGAACCCTTCATGGGCACATCTAGAAACAGATTTCTTCCGCACAAGTATTTGGCACGGATCAGGTCGTCCCACAAGCCTTGTTCATTTTGGGACAGCTTCTACGCCCACTTGAGAAGGAGTGTACGATTCATCAATTTGGTGTTGAGAATACCCAGACCTCTCATGTCCTTTGGAGAGCACACTGTATGCAACATCCCAAAAATTTAATCCAAGCTTATTAAGATCCAAATCATCAAATTTAGAGTTAACAAAAACTTTTCCATTTCAAATGATTAAGGATTCATATGTGTGTGCATTTAAAATAGGAGTTGTTTTGAATTGCCATGTTTGAGTGATCCATTGATTGTAAAATGATTCTAACGTGAATTAAACATCATCTAGACCATTCCCAAAACAAATCCAAAAGAAAAACCAATCAAAAATAATAAAAGAAGCAAATGGTCATGTGTGCCATTTTAATCACCTAGCCTACTTTGGCTATTCCTAGAACTCAAATCTTAACAGAAACAATTGTGGATCTTTGCACCCCTCGCTAGTACAAGTAGTGATGTACCAAGGTCCACTTTGTTCCATCCCATAAACTTTCAAACACTAAATTTAAATGACATTTGAAAATTGAATCTAGTGTAGGTATCAAGATCACACTTATTCAAAAACCACTCAAATGAACTCCATTTTCAAATCCAAGCAACCCTAGATGCTTAAGCATAAGATACATCACTCCACCAAAAATCAGCTAAAAATTCAAAAACTTTTCTCATGCGACCATTGTGTCGAACAGGTGGCAGACAGAAATAAACCTGCCTAACTAACACTGCTTCTAGTTAAACCCTTGTCCCCATTTGCACCATCTCTGCTCTCCTCTGTCCCCCCTGAGTCCAACCAAAACCCCACCGGCCTACCCCCTTAGCCACAGCACCAATGGAGCGCCACCACTTTGTGGTCACCGCGGCCAGAACCGGGCAACGCGCTAGGGACCGCGCCGCGCCAAACCAGCATGTCCCCTAGCTCTTCCCAACCCTACCGCCGCCCCTGGGCCACCCCTCGATCAACCTCAGCCCCTGGACCACTCCCCAGCACCCCCGCCCTTTCTTTCTACGAGCACGCCAGAGCGCGATAGCCGCCAGCACGCAGCAGACCGCGCCTTGACGCCATACCGCGCACGCCGCTCCGCCTCGACCCCAGCACCCCGCCAGACATGGCCATGCACCGCCGTGCGACCCACAGTCATCGAGCGCCGCGTCGAGCACCGCCTCTTTCTCCTAGAGCGCGCGATGCTCCCGACCAAATGCCACCGCCCCTAGTCGCGCCATTATGCCGTAGCTGATCGCCAGGGAAGCCCACCGTCTGCCTACCTCACCCACGCCGATAGCCCCCTGTGTCGTCGTCACCGACAAGCTCTGCCCACACCTCTCGGTCTCACCGTCGCGCCTATATAAGCAGGCCTCCCCAGCACGAATTCCTCACACCATTCCACTCCCCTCTCTCCCCTGAACATTTCTCCCCTCTTGCCAGACCCACTCGAGCCATAGTTTGCCGGAATTGCACCGGAGGAGCCCGCTGCAGAGGAGGAGACGCTGCCATTGATTCTGTCCACCGCAGCCCCTGCTGTGACCTCGCCTGAGTCCGCCGTCGCTGTCCAGTTCGATCGCCCACCTCGCCGCACTAGCTGGAGCCCTGGTACGTCCCCAGAAGACCCTCACCGGCCGTTTAGGGTTCGGTCTCGCCGGCGACGAGTCCGTCGTCAACGACGATTGTGAGTCGTTGATCCGCGTTGTAATCGTGTGGCCCAGATCGCTAGTTAACGTTTTGGATTTTAGGTCTCGCTGACAAGTAAGACCAACCTGTCAGCCGCCCTCTGTGCCGCTAAGCGTCACTGGGCCGGCCCATTTCCTTTCCCGCGCTAGCCCACGAATTCAAATATAGGTTTTTCTATTTTAGTTTAAACTCAATTTTGTCCCTTAGTTCAAAAATCAACTCAGGAAGATTTACTGAACCAAATTGAGTGATTCCAATTTTGTTGGAAATCTGCTGAAAAGATCTGTCCATGCTCGTTGGATTTAATTCATTTAGAGTTAGAGATCTCTCCTAGTAAAAATAACAAGACAGAAGCATTTGCACATTCAAACATTTTTATAAAATCAACCATAATAGCTTTGGAGTTGATTCCAACTCTCAAAAATCACATTTAACCATACCTATCTGAATATGTAATAATATTAAGGTTTACATGCAGTGCCTTTGGACTAGTACCAAAATAATGCTATATAGGCATTTCTAGTCACTTTAAATCATTAAATAGTAAACTTAAACTTATTATAATGTGATCCAAACTTTAAATCACATTCCCATATGTTAGAACATGTGGTGATGACATGTGTCCACATGATCCCATATTTTAATTGGAGAATATTAAATCTTAGTTATTTTCAATGAGTAGAAATTACTTTTCTTAAATAAAAAGAATGAAGCTAGTTAATAAAACCTTGTGATGCTTGTGATGATAATAGATCACCAAATGTGTGCTCTAGTGTACTAAGTAGCCTAGTTAAGCATTGTTTGGTGATTGTGTATCCCATATATATTTATAGACGATAGTACCCACCAAGCTTTCGAGGAGGAGGAGTTCTACCAAGAGGAGGAGGAAGAAAACTTCAACCACTGCACCAACCAAGGCAAGCTAACACTTGCAAGAATTATACTAGCAAGCCATCATTGAAAATGCAAGCTAACCCTTGCAAGTTAGATAGCCTAATCAAGATGCATTAGGCATGCTTTGGGTTATACCATTATGAACTTATACCTACCCCAAGTTTTAGTTTCAAGCTTTTACTTTCTTTAATTTACCAAAGTCCCTTACTTGTTTGAAGGTAGCATAAAAATTATAAAACTTGACCTATCTAGATAACTTTAGATGTCATTCTATAGCATGAGATTGAGATTAGCATCCCACCTTAGTGAACACTTTTAACTTAGTAGCTTAGAGCTAAATCAAAACTTGAGTCACTTTAGATGGGAATACTTGGTGAAAATGAATTATGAAAACCTTGGAATGATGAGTCATTCTATTGAGATGTTTTGACATGTGTTGAGAAACACAAATGGTTTATGATGATGAAAATGTTGAGGCATGAGCCTTAGCCCTTTACAAAACTGATGGTTGGATTCGGATGTGATACCATTCCAATTTTACCGTACAACCACAATACCTGAATTGGGTAAGGCTTAGCTAGAAATTTATATGCATTAGTATTAGTTCCCTCGCGGGAGAGGTTTGAGCTGAGGCTACCTCTCGATGTTGTCCACCTATGCAGTGCCCAAGATGATAGATGGTCATGGTTGAGAGGCCATACTCATAGGAGAGGTGCTTATACTAGGGTGTGAAAAGGAAAGGTTATGTTTGATTATCTGCATACTAAGTATGATGATTCAGGGTTATCCCTGACAGATGTATCGAATCTTGTGGTGAAAGTGTACCACCTCTGTAGAGTGTCAAACTATTCGAATAGCCGCGTCCGCGGTTATGGACAGTTGGAGTGGCCATACTGTTTCGTTGTCAGATGTTTTCCAAAATGACTTATGAACTGAATGATGAATCTTGACTTGACCACAACAGAGTTGTGACTACGACACTAGCTTCCCAACTTAAGTGATTCTAGAACTTTATTTTATCTTTCTTTGTTTCTGAACTCAGCTTAGGTTTCAAACTTAACTTTACAAATAAACATAGAGTTAGCTCTTCCCACTAGCACTACATTACTTGTTAGTGATAGTTTGCGAGTACTTAAAGATACTCATGGCTTTTGTCCCTGGCTATTCCTATGGCCAGACTATGACGGAGGCTACCAAGATGAAGGACAACAGGACGGCTATGATAACTAGGACTATCTTCCATCGTCTTCCATCGTCAGCATTGCATGTGCCACTGAAGATGGACCCCACCGCTACGCTTATTATTTATTCCGTTGCTTGTTGTATTAAGACTGGATCATGAGATCCTTTATTCGTGTAAGACCTTATTATGGTTTGTAATGGATGATGTACTGTGATATCCAATCTGTTATGTCTCACAAAAATGGTAATCCTGGGATTGCGATGTATGACATAATAGGCATCTAGGATTAAAAATCCGGGTGTTGACAAGTTGGTATCAGAGCCATCCTGACCATAGGAGACCCTAGTTAGTATGGACGTCCGAACAAAAAAACTTAGTTTCGAAACTAAAGTGAGTATTTATGAAAAAATATTTCCTCTCTTACCCTTGGGAATTCATTCTTTCTCAAAAATTCATGTTCCTCCAATTCTTACATTACTACATAAAATTTGACACACTTGATCACTTCCCTAACTTCCTCATCCTTAATTCTTGTAGATGGAGACTCAGTTCAGCAAGTTCTACCAGTTGGGCAACGGAGGCCAACTGATCTTCGAGAGGGATCTAGATTCACTGTCTGAGTTATTGGGACGCCCACATCCGGAGTTTCTTGGAGCTCAACTTCCTGGACCCCCAGGAGGAGATTTACAATGGCTAGTCACCCCTGATCTTCGAGGAAGTATAGAAGCACCAACGTTCGGGAGAATCCAGTTATCCGTAAGAGAGAACAACTGGCTAGATGGATTAGCTAGGGCAATGCATGAAGCTTTCGCACGTCTATGTGCCCTCAGTGTCAACCAAATCCAAGGCACCCGCTTTGCGCACTATGCAAGGCGTGACTTCATGGGAATGCCAATGGAGATGCCAAGTCACCTGGAGTTGAAGCGTCAAGTGGAGAACCTTGACTTCCTGTTGTACGACCGCCAGAAGGAATTGGACAATGCTAGGGAGTTCGCCAACCACAACCTTGCCATTGCTGCCCAGAAGGCCCAGACTTTCTCACTGCTTGTCAAGGACCGTCAGTCTCTTCATCGCCAGCGCAAAAAGAAGGATCACACCGTCGCCCATCTTCGCAAGAAGGTGGCCGACCTCGAGAAGACCGTCAAGGAGCAAGAAGCTCAACTTGCAGCAAAGGAGGAAGAAGAGGAGGGTGAAGACATCTAGGGAGATATGGATTCTTACCTCAGCAATGATGATGACTTTCTGGAGGAGGATGTTGTGGTCTTCTACACCGACGATGAGGACTCCGACTTCATCGATGATGAGTGGATGCACTAGATCACTGTCATAGCATGAGATGTATCGGTCCCAATGTATCGTAGCTTGCAGAATGGTTCTTAAAACCATCTGTTTTCCTTGTTGTGTTGTGTGTGTGTGTGTTTGTATCGTGTGCTTGTTTGAATAAATGAAATGGAGTTAGTTGCAAAACCAGAGTCAAACTCAAAGTTTTAGCTTGAAACCAAAACCATGAACCATAGAACTTTCCCTCTTACCCTTTTATCTATCTCAATCTTCAGGTGACTCGTGGAAACCCCGGAGGGAGCAGCTCATCGCAGGACCCAATGCTGCAGATTATGCAGATGTTAGTTGCAGACTATGAAGCAAGCAGGACAGAGCGCCAGGCCAACTTAGCAACACTGCAGCAGATAGCCCAGATGGCCCAAAACAACCAAGGGCATGGAAATCAGGATCATCAAGGATCCAAGCTGAAGAACTTCCAGGATACCAATCCCCCAATATTTAGCACTTCGGAGAACCCATTAGATGCTGATGACTGGTTTCAGACAATGGAGAACAATTTGGAGGTAACCAGAGTTGATGACAACGAGAAAGTTCTCTTTGCAAACCACTACTTGGCAGGAGATGCAAGAGTCTGGTGGAACAGCATCCGCCTGATGAACCATGGTCAAGTGCTGACATGGGAAGCCTTCAAACTCAAGTTCAGCCGCACCCACGTGCCGCAGGGCCTAGTCACTAGGATGAGGGATGAATTCAGAGAGTTGATGCAAGGCAGAATGACTGTAGTGGAGTACCGTGACAGATTCCTATCCTTAGCAAGGTACGCACCTGATGAGATCAACACGGAGGCCAAGAAGAAGGAGAGATTCCTGAACGAACTGCATGATGAGATGCAGACTGTACTCGTCAACATCCGCTTCGAGGATCTCGAAGAGCCAGTCGACTCTGCCATTCAGATGGAAGGGAAGATTAACCAGGCAAACGACAACTGCAAACGTCGTATGATGCACCAAGCTTGATCCAACAGTCACTAGAAGTACCGTCCCAACCCGTCTGCAGGGTATGCACCCAGAAACAACCGACCCCCAATGACTCGCCCAAGCTACCCCAACCGTAGCGGAGGCAATGTGAAGTCCGGAGGAAACAACAACAACCCTGGCAACACCAGCGATTTCAACCGTGCACCTCCCAAGAGCAACAACAACAACACTGCACCCAGAACTAGAAGCAATGTTGTGCCTGTTGCAGCAAAAGACAAGTCTCAGATCACTTATTTCGAGTGTGGAGTGAAGGGTCACTATTCCAATGAGTGCCCCAAGAAGACTGCCGCCACTGCCAATGTGAATGCCCTAGCTCAACAGCAACGTCGTGTTCAACCAGGAAGAAGATTTGCCCTAGGGAACCCTCACAACCGCAACGGCCGTCTCTTCCACATGAATGCCGAAGAAGCCCAAGAAGCGTCAGACATAGTGCTGGGTATGTTTTCTGTCAACTTCGTTTTAGCAAGAGTGTTGTTTGATTCTGGAGCATCGCACTCATTTGTCACCGAAGAATTTGTATGCACTAGTAAGATCCACCCAACCAACTTGAAGCATGTCATGATAGTTCAAATTCCTGGTTCAACTACAAAAGCTAGAAAAATTTACAAAGTTGTGCCTATCAGAATACATGGGATAGATTTTTATGCTAATCTAATAGTACTTGGAACCAAAGGATTGGAAGTAGTACTAGGAATCGATTGGATGTCAAAGCATAAAGGACTGGTAGACTGTGCTAAGAAAGCCATCACCATGACCAGTAGCTCTAGAGTAACAGTAGAGCATATATCTAAAACCTTACCCCGTCAATTCAAGTGCAACAAGAGTCTAGCCCTACCCACCATAGACCAAGTCAGAGTAGTCTGTGAATACCCCGACGTATTCCCAGATGAATTTCCAGGTATGCCCCCGGATAGGGATATTGAGTTGATTATCGAACTGATCCCCAGAATCGAACCGATAGCCCAGAGACCCTATAGCATGAACCCCTCAGAGTTAGTAGAGTTGAAGAAGCAGTTGGATGCTATGTTAGAAACAGGCTTGATTCAACCAAGCGCATCGCCATGGAGATCACCAGTGTTATTCGTCGACAAGAAAGATGGAGGCAACCGTTTGTGCACCAATTACAGAAAACTAAACGACGTCACCATCAAAAATAAGTACCCTTTGCCAAAGATAGAGGAACTATTTGATCAGTTGATTGGTGCCCAAGTATTCTCAAAGATTGATCTTAGGACTGGTTATCACCAACTTAAGATTCGTGCAACGGATATTCCGAAGACCGTCTTTACTACTTGTTATGGTTTATAAGAGTATATGGTTATGTCTTTTGGATTAACCAATGCCCCTGCTTATTTCATGAATCTCATGAATAAGATCTTTATGAATTTCCTAGATAAGTTTGTCGTTGTGTTTATCGATGATAACCTTATCTACTCCAAGTCAGAAGAAGAGCATGAGCAACATCTAAGGATCATCCTAGAAACCCTGAGAGAGCATCGGTTATATGCCAAGTTCAGAAAATGTGAGTTTTGGCTGAAATAAGTAGGATTCCTAGGACATATTGTGCCTGCCGGAGGAGTCTCTGTTGATCCTGCCAAAATCAAAGATGTCGAAGTATGGGAAGCCCCCACCACTCAAACCCAAGTCCGTGCCTTTCTCGGATTAGTGGGATATTACCGCAAGTTCGTAGAAGGATTCTTGAGCATCGCCAGACCCATGACCCAATTGTTGAAGAAGGACAAGAAGTTTGAATGGACCGACAAATGTGAAGCCAGTTTCCAAGAACTGAAGAAGAGATTGATTTCAGCCCCAATATTGACCATGCCAGATATCAAGAAGCCGTTTGATGTGTACTGTGATGCACCCAAGATTGGTCTCGGATGTGTATTGATGCAAGAAGGCAAAGTCATAGCATATCTGTCTCGGCAACTGAAGCAGCATGAGCAGAACTATCCGACCCATGATCTTGAGTTAGCAGCCGTAGTTTTGGCATTGAAGACATGGCGTCATTATCTTATGGGTAATTGCTGTGAGATTTACTCAGATCACAAGAGCTTGAAGTATACTTTCACTCAGAAGGAGCTGAATATGAGGCAAAGGAGATGGATAGAGTTAATCAAGGATTATGACCTTGACATTCATTATCACCCCGGCAAAGCCAATGTGGTAGCGGATGCTCTTAGCAGATTGCCGTGTAGGCTAAACACCATGATCTAGGAGAAGCAACCAAGTTTGTATGAGGAGTTGGAGCAGTTTAGGATGGAGCTAGTTAGCAAAGGATTTCTAGCTAGCATTGAACTTCAACCCACATTAATCAGCCAAATCAAGGAAGCCTAGAAGGGAAATGAAAGTATCGACAGAATCAAACGTCATATTGGTACAGGAAAGGTACCTGGATTCACTGAAGACGAAGAAGGAGTTATGTGGTACAAAGGCCGTATCTGTGTGCCAATAGATTCGGAGTTGAAGCAAGTTATCATGTAGGAAGCTCATGATACTCTTTATTCTATCCACCCCGGAGGAACAAAGATGTATCAAGATTTGAAAGAGCAATTTTGGTGGCACAAGATGAAGAGTGAAATCGGAAGCTGCATCGCCAACTGTGACATCTATCAAAGAGTCAAAGCAGAGCATCAGAGACCCACAGGACTGTTGCAACCATTGCAAATTCAGGAATGTAAATGGGATTCCGTCGAAATGGACTTTATCACCGGTTTGCCTACTTCTAGTAGGGGAAATGACTCAATCTGGGTCATCGCTGATAGACTGTCCAAGGTAGCTCACTTTATACCTGTCAAGACAACCTACCAGAGTTCGAAGCTAGTAGAGCTGTATATTGCTAGAATTATTAGTCTGCATGGAACCCCCAAGACCACAGTATCGGATCGAGGAACCCAATTTATCTCGAGATTTTGGCAGAAAGTCCAGGAAGGATTAGGAACCAAATTGAATTTCAGCACCACTTATCACCCGCAAACCGATGGACAGACTGAGAGAGTTAACCAAATCCTACAAGATATGTTGAGAGCTTGTATGTTGGAATATGGATCAAAATGGGAAGACTGCCTGCCTTTCACAGAATTCTCATATAACAACAGTTATCAAGCTAGTTTGCAAATGGCACCATTTGAGTTCCTATACGGGAGAAAGTGCCGTACCCCTTTAAATTGGTCGCAAGTAGGAGAGAGTCAGATATTTGGACCTGACATTCTCCGAGAAGCTGAAGAGAAGGTTCACAAAGTCCGTGAGCATCTCAAGACCGCCCAATCCAGACAGAAGAGTTATGCTGACCAAAGAAGGAGAGACCTGACTTTCAATGTCGAAGATTTCGTATATCTCAAGGTTTCGCCATTGAAGGGAACGCAACGCTTTAGTCTGAAAGGAAAGTTAGCCCCCAGATATATCAGGCCCTTCAAAATTCTGAACCGTCGAGGAGAAGTATCGTATCAACTGGAACTACCAGAGGAGATGTCAGCCATCCACAATGTGTTCCATATCGTGTTACTTCGCAAATGCCTAGAAGTGCCGGAGAAGACTGAAGTTTTCAAAAACATCGATCACCGAGTTGTTGATATCAACAAGGACCTGACATATCGTGAAGTGCCCATTCGTATCTTGGAGGAAGCCTACAGAACCACCAGGACCAGGAGTATCAAGTTTCTCAAGATTCAATGGAGCAACCATACCGAAAAGGAAGCCACTTGGCAGCAAGAAGATTACATTAGGACGGAGTTCCCAGATCTCTTTAGTTCCTAGTTTTCTTTTGTAAATCTCGGGACGAGATTTTGTTTAAGGTGGGAAGGTTTGTAACATCCAAAACTTAATCCAAGGTTATTAAGATCCAAATCATCAAATTTAGAGTTAACAAAAACTTTTCCATTTCAAATGATTAAGCATTCATATGTGTGTGCATTTAAAATAGGAGTTGTTTTGAATTGCCATGTTTGAGTGATCCATTGATTGTAAAATGATTCTAAGGTGAATTAAACATCATCTAGATCATTCCCAAAACAAATCCCAAAGAAAAATAAAATCAAAAAGAATAAAATAAGCAAATGGTCATTTGTGCCATCTTAATCACCTAGCCTACTTTGGCTATTCCTAGAACTCAAATCTTAACAGAAACAATTGTGGATATTTGCACCCCTTGCTAGTACAAGTAGTGATGTACCAAGGCCCACTTTGTTCCATCCCAAAAACTTTCAAACACTAAATTTAAATGACATTTGGAAATTGAATCTAGTGTAGGTATCAAGATCACACTTATTCAAAAACCACTCAAATAAACTCCATTTTCAAATCCCAAGCAACCCTAGATGCTTAAGCATAAGATACATCAATCCACCAAAAATCAGCTAAAAATTCAAAAACTTTTCTCATGCGGCCATTGTGTTGAACAGGTGGCAGACAGAAATAAACCTGCCTAACTAACACTGCTCCTAGTTAAACCTTTGTCCCCATTTGCACCCTCTCTGCTCTCCTCTGTCCCCCTGAGTCCAACCAAAACCCCACCGGCCTACCCCCGTAGCCACAGCACCAGTGGAGCGCCACCACTTTGTGGTCACCACCGGCTAGAAGCAGGCAACGCGCCAGGGACCGCGCCAGCACGTCCCCTAGCTCCGCCCAACCCTACCACCATCCATGGTCCACCCCTCGATCAACCGCAGCCCCTAGACCACTCCCAAGCACCGCCGCCCTTTCTCTCTGCGAGCACGCCAGAGCGCGATAGCCGCCAGCACGAAGCAGACCGCGCCTTGTCACCATACCACGCATGCTACTTCGCCTCGACCCCAGCACCCCGCCAGACACGGCCGTGCACCGCCGTGTGACCCACAGTCGCCGAGCACCGCGTCGAGCACCGCCTCTATCTCCTAGAGCGCACAATGCTCCCAACCAAATGCCACCGCCCCTAGCCGCGCCATTGCACCGTAGCTGACCGCCAAGGAACCGCACACCGTTCGCCTACCTCACCCACGCCGATAGCCCCCTATGCCATCGTCACCAACGAGCTCTGCCCACACCTCTCGGTCTCACCGTCGCGCCTATATAAGCAGGCCTCCCCAGCACGAATTCCTCACACCATTCCACTCCCCTCTCTCCCCTGAACATTTCCCCCCTCTCGCCGGAGCCGCTCGAGCCGTAGTTCGCCGGAATTGCATAGGAGGAGCCCGCTGCAGAGGAGGAGACGCTGGCGTTGATTCCGTCCACCGCAGCCCCTGCTGTGACCTCGCCTGAGTCCGCCGTCACCGTCCAGTTCAATCGCCCGCCTCGCCGCACTAGCTGGAGCCTTGGTACGTCCCCAGTAGACCATCACCGGTCGTTTAGGGTTCGGTCTCGCCGGCGACGTGTCCATCGTCGACGATGACTGTGAGCCGTTGATCCGCGTTGTAATCGTGTGGCCCAGATCGCTAGATACCGTTTCGGGTTTTAAGTCTCGCTGACAAGCGGGACCAACCTGTCAGCCGCCCTCTACACCATTGAGCGTCACTGGGACGGCCCATTTCCTTTCCTGCGCTAGCCCACGAATTCGAATATAGGTTTTTCTATTTTGGTTTAAACTTAATTTTGTCCCTTAGTTCAAAAATCAATTCAAGAAGATTTACTGAACCAAATTGAGTGATTTCAATTTTGTTGGAAAGCTGCTGAAAAATATCTATCCAAGCCCGTTGGATTTAATTCATTTAGAGTTAGAGATCTCTCCTAGTAAAAATAACAAGACATAAGCATTTGCACATTCAAACATTTTTATAAAATCAACCATAATAGCTTTGGAGTTGATTCCAACTCTCAAAAATCACATTTAACCATACCTATATGAATAGGTAATAATATTAAGGTTTACCTGCAGTGACTTTGGACTAGTACCAAAATAATTCTATATAGGCATTTCTAGTCACTTTAAATCATTAAATAGTAAACTTAAACTTATTAAAATGTGATCCAAACTTTAAATCACATTCCCATATGTTAGAACATGTGGTGATGACATGTGTCCACATGATCCCATATTTTAATTCAAGAATATTAAATCTTAGTTATTTTCAATGAGTAGAAATTACTTTTCTTAAATAAAAAGAATGAAGCTAGTTAATAAAACCTTGTGATGCTTGTGATGATAATAGATCACCAAATGTGTGCCCTAGTGTACTAAGTAGCCTAGTTAAGCATTGTTTGGTGATTGTGTATCCCGTATGTATTTATAGACGATAGTACCGACCAAGCTTTCGAGGAGGAGGAGTTCTACCAAGAGGAGGAGGAAGAAAACTTCAACCACTGCACCAACCAAGGCAAGCTAACACTTGCAAGAATTATACTAGCAAGCCATCATTGACAATGCAAGCTAACCCTTGCAAGTTAGATAACCTAATCAAGATGCATTAGGCATGCTTTGGGTTATACCATTATGAACTTATACCTACCCCAAGTTTTAGTTTCAAGTTTTTACTTTCTTTACTTTACCAAAGTCCCTTACTTGTTTGAAGGTAGCATAAAAAGTATAAAACTTGACTTATCTAGATAACTTTAGATGTCATTCTATAGCATGAGCTTGAGATTAGCATCCCACCTTAGTGAACACTCTTAACTTAATAGCTTAGAGCTGAATCAAAACTTGAGTCACTTTAGATGGGAATACTTGGTGAAAATGAATTATGAAAACCTTGGAATGATGAGTCATTCTATTGAGATGTTTTGACATGTGTTGAGAAACACAAATGGTTTATGATGATGAAAATGATGTGGCATGAGCCTTAGCCCTTTACAAAACTGATGGTTGGATTCGGATGCGATACCATTCCAATTTTACCGTACAACCACAATACCTGAATTGGGTAAGGCTTAGCCAGAAATTTATATGCATTAGTATTACATCCCTCGCGGGAGAGGTTTGAGCTGAGGCTACCTCTCGATGTTGTCCACCTATGCAGTGTCCAAGATGATAGATGGTCATGGTTGGGAGGCCATACTCATAGGACAGGTGCTTATACTAGGGTGTTTAAAGGAAAGGTTATGTTTGATTATCTTATACTAAGTATGATGATTCAGGGTTATCCCTGACAGATGTATCGAATCTTGTGGTGAAAGTGTACCACCTCTGTAGAGTGTCAAATTATTTGAATAGCCGTGTCCGCGGTTATGGACAGTTGGAGTGGCCATACTGTTTCGTTGTCAGATGTTTTCCAAAATGACTTATGAACTGAATGATGAATCTTGACTTGACCATAACAGAGTTGTGACTACGACACTAGCTACCCAACTTAAGTGATTCTAGAACTTTATTTTATCTTTCTTTGTTTCTGAACTCATCTTAGGTTTCAAACTTAACTTTACAAATAAACATAGAGTTAGCTCTTCCCACTAGCACTACCTGACTTGTTAGTGATAGTTTGCGAGTACTTAAAGAGTACTCATGGCTTTTGTCCCTAGCTATTCCTATGGCCAGACTATGAAGGAGACTACCGAGATGAAGGACAGCAGGACGGCTATGATAAGTAGGACTATCTTCCATCGTCAGCATTGCCTGTGCCACTGAAGATGGACCCCACCGCTACGCTTATTATTTATTCCGCTGCTTGTTGTATTAAGACTGGATCATGAGATCATTTATTCGTGTAAGACCTTATTATGGTTTGTAATGGATGATGTACTGTGATATCCAATCTGTTATGTCTCGCAAAAATGGTAATCATGGAGTTGTGATGTATGACATAACAGGCATCTGGGATTAAAAATCCGGGTGTTGACACTGTAGACCAGTTAACCTAGTGGTATTTCCGTTCCACCCCTTCCCAAAATAACCTACATCTGCACTTATCCAAGGCTGCATATGTGTTGTCTCCCAGCAGGCAGAGGCACATGGCATGGGTAGGCAGACTCGAGAGATAGGAATTAGTCAAATTGAGACGAGCCGCAGAGGACATGAAATTTCCCTGCCACGGATCAACCGTATGCCCCAACTTTCCCACCAAGAACTCCTAGTCCTTGGCCGTGAGCCTTTTGTTGCTCACCGGAAGCCCAAGATACGAAATAGGAAAGTACGTCAGCTTACAGTTGAGCAAAGAGGCAATCCTTTTCTGCTCCTCAATATCCTTCCCAAGCACCACCACCTCACTCATTAATTTTAAGTCCACACGATATTCTCAAAGCAGAGAATAATGAACTTAAGATTGGTGATCCCCATATTGTCCGGGTGGAGCATGATCATTGTGTCATCTACGTATTGGAGATGCGAGACACCACCTGGGATTAAGTGAGGAACAAGACCATTGATGTGGCCAGCCTCCCTAGCCCTCTCCAAGATCATGGCTAAAGCGTCCCCCAAAAAATCAAAAAGCAGAGTGGAAAGTGGGTCCCCTTGGCGCACCCCCGCTGGTTCACGAAGTATGGACCCACTTCCCTATTGATGTTGATCACAGTTCAGCCTCCCGCGACTAGCTGCATGACACGGTGGACCACCCCATGATCCATTCCTTTTCTGAGCAACACTAGTCTAACAAAACCCCAGTCAACCCAATTGTAAGCTTGTTCAAAATCTAGTTTGAGGAAGATGCCTCCAGCTTCTTCACACAAACATCATGGTAAATTTATTTTGACGGCCAAAATCTCTTCATGGATGCATCTACCCTTAATAAAAGTTGATTGGGAATGATCAATAATACAGGTTGCCATAGGGGCTAGGCGCAGAGCAAAGTATTTAGCAATAAATTTGAAAATGACGCTAATTAAGGAAATCATTCTAAATTGTTTAATATTGTCTGCTCTTGCCACTTTGGGGATTAGCGAGAGGATGCCAGAGTTAAGGCGAGACACGTCAATGTGTCCTAGCACAAAGTCGTTCAGGATCTGTAGCACAGTTCTAAGAATTCCCTAGAATTTTTTTACGAAAGACATAGGCAGGCCATCCAGGCTAGGCGGTGCGTCTAGTTGCATATCACTTAGAACTAGGTCGAGCTCTTCCTGGGTGAAAGTAATATCCAGACGGTTCTTTTCCTTAGCAGAGAACTACCTTCGTTCTGTCCACAGGTCCGTGGACAGGGAGAAAACCCTTTCCTCCCAAACAGACCCCATTAACTGACGAGAGCACTCATAAATGTGGGCCTAAATCTCACGTTGTCCATCAACTATCCCCCGGTCCGAGACAAGATGTGGGAGTAAGCACTTACGCGCCCATTGGCAATCGCATGGAAGTACGCGGTGTTAGCATCTCCCCTGAGAAGCCACCTCACTATCATATGCTAACTCCAATATTCGTCCTCTACCACCGTGAAACTGATCATTTGTTCTTCCAGCAAATAGCAGAGGGCACAACCCTCTTTATCAAGCCTTGACTCGTCATTCATCCTATCTAAGTGCTCAATCTGCCTCAACAGATCGAGTTTGGAGTCTCGGCGCTCTTTGCCCAGATTGGCACCCCAACCTTTGAGGAACACCCTAGAGCCCCGGGCAATATCCTGCCAACAGTCAACCACACATCATCCTGGCTGGGTCGTGCCAGCAGCGCTATCAGCTTGGTGCCCGTAAGCTCTCCGAAGCCCGGCATACCTAGGTACCAGGTTTGGAAGAATAATATCGCCTTCCTAGGCGGCGTTGCCTCCCTCGAGGCGAGCACCAACGGTGTATGATCTGAACCTATTCGCGTCACCAAATAAAGAGAGCAAACAAGGTACAATGCTTCCGACGACGGTGACACAAACACCCTATCAAGGATAGGACACGGTGAACTGGGTTACACTATTTGTTGGTCTAGGTGAAACATGCCCCAACCCTCTCTAGTTCCCTCAAGGACAATTGGACGATGGCATCATTGAATTGGTGCACCCTAGCCCAATTGATGTTAGCATTGTTATTATCCCTTGCACCCCTGATCAGATTGAAATCCCCCCAACCACAATCTAGAAATCAGTGGTCGCCACCACCGTTTGCAGTTCGCCAAGGAATTCAGAGGTGTGAGAGTGGTCTGTCGGTCCGTAGACCAGCATCACCCACCACTTCGCCTTCTTAAACTTGTGGTAGACGAGTTCATCTATGAAAAATTCCCCCCATTTTCCACTCTCCTACTTCGAAGACCTCATCCTTGAATCCTAGCAAAAGCCCCCCCCCCCCCCCCCCCCGAGTGCCCATTTGCAGGACCCAGTTCCAAACAAAATGCCCCCATCGTAAAACCAATTCAGTTCTGCCAACGAAAAATCATGTTTAATCGTTTCCTACTTACCCACATAATCAATCTTCTCAATTTGGATGTATTCTTTGAGTTACGACTGATCCATGGTCTTCCGAACCCAAGAATATTGTAGAACATGCCTCCCATTTGGAAATCGTGTGGGTGTTTTTCCTCTTGCGCACCAAAACGGTCGATTTCCTAGCTCGCATGGGCTTCGAAATCTTCCTTCCAACAACCTCGGTCGTGGCAGGCGCTAGGAGGGCCTGGGCACTATCTGCTCCCATCTCCGACAGGTCCTAAGATACGCCGATCCATACCTCGGCCCAAGCCTCTGCACAGATCCTCTCTTCCTCAGCTCTCGCAGCCTCAGCAAGTGTAGCATGCGCCGCCTCCTTGGCCCTCACTAGGGACAAGGCCACTAAAGGAGGTTGATGGCTCCAAAAATAGCCATCTTCCACCACATTTAAACATTGTTTTTAGTCAAGTAATTGACAAAAAACACTCTAGCCTTGCCACTAATGACTAATAATTGCAAAGATATGCAAACCATTGCTTGGATTTGGTTATGCAGGAAATCACGCTTTTTAATGTGAAATCAGGAGTCATGATGAAGGTTTTGAGGAAGTCCACATGACCAAGTAATTCTGGAGCCATTGCTAGGCGTCTACAACCATAACGACCACTGATATGGGCAGGTTCTACCCGTACCATCTGTATATACCATGTGGTGGTGGCTTCGTCTTGTCAAACCCTATAACTTTCATGAAGACACCTATATAATTTGAGGCCTCAACCTTCGCACAGAAGTCTTCCATTCTCAGATTGCATCACAACACCACCAAAGGAGATCCACACCATAGTTCATCCCTTCCATCTTCCATACCCTCCATTAGCCATAGCCATTACTTTGTACTTGAGATGTCCTTGTGATTCGGCGACCATTGTAAGAATATTTGATTTTAGTCTAAGTATTTTGCACAATGTTTTCTATCCTTGATCTTATTGTTATGAGTGAGTAGTCCTTATGGGCTACGGGTTGGGGAGAAACCTCACAGTGATTATGTGCATCTAATCTATGGGAGCATTGTGTGTTGTTTGAAAGAGAGATTTGTATATTTTGTTTCTTTGTATCTTGCCTTGATCTTTGGACTTGTAGGTACCCATGAACCCCGAGATTAATAAAGTCTTGAGGTGAGATACTTGTTGGATCAAAAGACTATTGCTATGCTTGTTGCCTCTCAGGGGCTCTAGTATATTAGGATGTGTTGCCCACAAGAGATTATCTCTATTAAAACATTATGCATGACTTACTTATTATTATCTTTTATCCTATATGATGTGCAGCTGTAGGTGGACCTTCAACCCTGTCCTATCTCCATCCATTGAATCAACCCACGATAAAAGTAAACTATATTGGTCTAGTAAATGAAAGTAAAATAAAAAACAAATTCTTGTAGACGTGTATTTTTTATTTCCTTTTAGCGTTGTTTCCCAAGGTTCGATTAAACCTAGGTCTACTAGGGAAAAATACTATTATACTACATCCGTGAATCCGGATTAAATGTATCAACACGTTTTCTGGTGCCATTGCTGGGGAAGCAATTTTTCTATCCTGGTGAGGTCACTAGAGATCTTGTTTTTAGTTTTATTATTTGTTTTTAGTTTATTTCTTGTTATTAGTTTACTTTCTTCTTATCTATTTGAAAACCCCAAAAAAATAGTTACTTGTTATTTGTTTCCTTTACTTAAAAATATCAAAAAGAAAAGAGCCACCACTCAAAAGAGACTTGGGGAGTATGCTACTCCCACTGATGATTTTATTTGTGCACCTATTATTCAGCCTATTGTTGATGCGGAAGCATATGAAATTACGCCTAACCTTTTAAGTTTGGTTCAGCAAAACCAATTTGGGGGCTCATCTTCTGAGGATTCAGGTTTATACTTAAATACTTTTACTGAAATTTACGACATGATGTGTATTAAGGATGTAGATTCAAATGTTGTTAAATTATGTTGTTTCCTTTCTCCCTTACAGGAAAGGTTAAGGACTGCTTGCTAGCTCTACCTAAGGGTACTATTAAATCTTGGGAGGAATGTACTAATCTTTTTATGAATAAATTTTTCCTCCAGCTAAAACTATGCAACTAAGATCCAACATTACAAGTTTTAGACAAGAAGATAGTGAGCCACTAGCGCTTGCATGGGACAGGATGAAAGAAGTCGTAATGAACTGTCATAGTCATGGGATGGAAGAATGGCTTGTATTATATTTATTTTATAATGGCCTTAACCCAATGTCTAAGTCTATGCTAGATACTATAGCAGGAGTCACAATCATGGGAAAGCAAGTGAGTGTTGCAAAGACAGTACTTGATGATATGCAAAACAACCATGCCCAATGGCATGTGGAAAGAATCTAAAAAGGGTGAATTCAGTCACCGAGGTAAACAATGAAGATCTTACATCTAAGGTAGACGAGTTACTCAACGTAGTAAAGGGTAAGGAAGATAATCAAGTTAACGATATCACTACAAGATGTTAATGATGTTAATTTTATAGCTTGCACTCCTTATAATCCCACTTGGAAGAACCAAAATTTCAAAAACATTATTCTAATCCCGCAGGAGCTCCTTACAATAATTATGATAATCATAATGGAGAAAATCATGGCAATCTCTTGTTTGAACAAACCATTAGAACCTTTATGCAAGCTCAAACCAAGAAAAACAATATGCTTATTAAAATCACAGAGAACCATGAAAGTAGTATAGGTAAATTATCTAACCAAGTTGTTGCAATTATAAATGATGTACAGGCTCTATAGGAAAGTACAAAGACCATGGAGGCTCAATTGGGCAAGGTAGCTGAGAGCCAAGCTCTCATACCAGCAAAGTTTGATGGGAAGCCCGAGGCAAATCCGATAGAAGACCTCAAGATGATGAGGATGGAAATAAATGAAGATAAGCCTGAAGAGCTGGATTATAGCAACGTACATACACCTGAATACACCATGGAAGATCTACAAAAGATGATCACCATAAAGAATCCCGGTTTAGAACAAGGTAATGATGCTATGTACCAACAATTTATTCAACAAGTAGCATCTAAAGTTCAAGAATTAGAGATGGAGTATAAAAGACTAGCTGATAAGCTTCCTACTAAGCTAGATGATATATTTGAGCCCACAATTAAAATTAAAATTGGGGTTAATAAGATATCTGCACTTTGTGATCTTGGTGCAAGCGTCTCAACAATTTCCAGAAGTCTATTTGACAAATTAAATTTGGGGCCTTTTGCAACCACTAAATTGAGACTCCATCTAGCGGATTCAACTTATAAACAAGTTGTTGGGATAAAACAAAACATAGTTGTTGAAATTAAAGGAAGTCCCGCTCTTATGGATCTTGTTATAGTGGACATGCCTTAAGATCCCATAACACCATAATTCTAGGTATGCCATTCCTAAGAACTATTAAAGCTTTAATCAATTTACATGAAGGGAATGTGAGAATAGGGCTGCCATCTAGAGATCCTTTTATAGTCCACTTCCCTAGGAAAAAGAAGGCCAAACCTAATAATGATGATGATGGTATAATTATATTGAAAGCCAATTAATTTGGAGTGGGTATTCCACTCACTAAACCAAATTAATCACCATCTGAGTCAAGCTAATTGACCTTAACTAGAAGCGCTTCATGGGAGGCAACCCATGTGAAATAAAAGTTTTTACTCTTGTGTTAGTCTTGTGTTAGTTTTGTTTTGTTTTTGTTTTGCTTTTTAATAATGAGTGTTCGAGAAGTCCTTACGAGAGTGGAGAAGAAAATAAGTAATCCTCAAACTTTTATTTTACTAACACATGGCCTAAAAGGTATTGTTGTTTTTTATAAAGTCTATTTGCTGTTATTTTGTCCTCTGCCAAGATGTGTAAAGGCGCACAAAGCTACTAACCAAATTCTATGAGTTTTTCAGCTTACCGGCCGCATAACGACCACTGGTACGACCAGAAGGCCTTATTGCCCGTACCACATCGAGGCTTTGAAAAATATAAACTTTGATTTTTGCCGCATGACACAGTGGTCATAACGACCACTAGTACGACTGGAGGCAGCCGTGCCGCCCGCCCATATCGTACTCCCGAGCAAACATCATATTTCAAACAAATATATTGCACGCCTGATGACCAGTAGTACGGGCGCGTGCGATCATACCTCGTGCATGTATCGAGTGCATCACTGGAAGGGTACCGTCGACCCCAAGGTTAGTCACTCGGTACGAGCGGGCTCCGGCCATACCGCCCGTCCGTATCATGTATGCGTCTGCCATATCACCCAGGAGGAGGTAACCCTAAAATTCCAAAACACAAAAATTTATCTTTCTTCAAACTCCAAACCACCTCCATTGGATCTTCAAATTTATTCAATCTATCTTCGATTCTTCGCATCCAATTTATCTAAGGTATGTTTCTCCTCTGATCCCAACTTATTTGCAACAAAACTCTGCTCAATCTTTCACCATTATCAATCTAGATAGGGTCTTGTTGTTGAAATAATCTTGATATTGAGCATGCTTAGTTTTGTTTTTAGAGGAGTTTCTTTTGTAACAAGTGTAGATGATCATTCAAGCTATATTTCTATTAGACTAAAATAATTGATTACCATTTTATTTATTTTTCTTTAGATGAACACGAGGAGTCATACACGTGAGATGGTTGCGGAACAAGTTGCACCACCCGTTGATACGTTGACCCCCGAGTCACTTGGTATCAAGTTCACCGAGGAGTTTCAGCTAAACTGTTTCGACCATCTTAAGCTCTAAGAAATCAAGTCCACCAAGTGGGCGGGTCCCTATATCCTTAACCAACTTGGCATTCATGCTGATTTCAATTTACTCTGCAGCAATGTTGGTTTATATGACTTTGTCTTTTAGGATATCGCCATGTATCGTCGCTTGATGCTTGAGTTTCTCAGCACCCTGGCGCATACAGTGTGCTCTCACTATTGTTCTGAGGAGCAAATTCCTAGAGTTGATCACATCAACTTCCGCCTTATGACCTGTGAGTACTCCTTGACCCTCGACCAATGGGCTCGCTACTTTGGATTTGCCAACAACACCATCGACATACGCTCCACCATCTTTGTTTTAAATCCTGCACCTTGGGAGTACTTTAATAGAATAAGAATTCATGGAAACACACCCAAGGGGAACCAAATTGATCATCCCGCTATTCATTATTTGTTTTATGTTATTGCTAACACCTTGCAGGCAGGTGGTGAGTTTACTAGAATAAGGACATGATGATCCTCTCTAAAGCTGCTATTATTAACTGTAACTTAACGCCAAATTTGGGCGCCCTTATTTTGTTTTACCTTAAGCATCAAGCTCTGCAGTATCAAGGTCCCATATGCGGAGGAGGAGTCATAACCGTTCTTACACGTGCACTTCACATCAACCTAGGTAACATCCAAACATTGATAGGAAGACACCGTCTTGGTTTTTCTACTCTGAGAGCTTGTGGTGTGATTTCTAGAACTAATGGTAGATACTTCCTTGATATACCTGGAGCGGATCACTTGATCCTAGCTCCTTTGTGTTGGGTCCGCAGCATAGAAAACAAAAAATTTCCTACGATGAGAACTATACGCCAAGATCTATCTACTAGATGCAGAGCAACGGGTGGACATACATCCATGGAGAACTTACCCTCGAAGACAACGAGTTTTGTTAATGAGTAGGAACTCGTGGTTGATGTAGTCGTACGCTTGCCGATCTCAAGATCGTGATGAAGTCCTTCAGGTCTAGCAGCTCCAGCACCATCAGGTCCAGCACCGTCAAGTCCAGCACCGCAAAGTAGCGGTGCATCCGTGATCGCACACACGTTCGGTCCACCGAACAACCTCCGCCTCCTCGCTCCAGCGATGCAGCGGAAGCAGCAACTCCTTTCCATATAAAGCCATCGGGAACATGTATCTCGCTAATCCGAGACCATGGGGAATAACTAGAGGGAGAAGAGAACCTTCATGAGGAGGTGGTGCAAGATGAGAGGAGGGAGTGGGGGGCCTTTTATAGGGAGAGGGGGGCAGCCCCTCACCATGGCCAGTGGCCAAGGGAGGTGCCCCCACCTCTTCCACATTCATGTGGGTGGAGCTCCCACTCACATAATTAGCCACCCACTCAAAATTCCACTCACCTCCATTAAATTTCCACCAAATTTCCACCAAATTTAATGCAAGTTCTCATTAAATAAAACACTTTTATTTATTTTATTCAGAATTTTGTTAATTACATTAATTAACAAACATTCACATAAAACCCCCTGCAACATTTCAATATCACATGCAGAACCAGTTTCAGCAATTTCACCCGAAACAATTCCGGTTTCCATTGAAATGATTCCAGCGCTTTCTTAAATCTTTATCTGAAACATATTTGCTCCTAAATGGTTTCGTTATCCCTTAAGTGTGTCACCCTACGGTTCGTGAATAATGCAGACATGATCGAGACCCCTCTCCGATCAATAATCAGCAGCGGGGCCTCGAGATCCGTACTGACTCCCACATATTCAACGATGACTCTTGTGATCGTGTGAACCTTTAACGTCGTAACTAAATCCCTTTGTCTCGCGATATATTACATGTCCGAGATTCGATCATTGGTATCCAAATACCTAGTTTGATCTCGTTACCGACATGCACTCTTTTCTCGTTCTCGTGATATAACATTCTAGTGATCACATCACTTGCTTGCAAGCTATTTCAATGTGATATCACCGGAGGGCCCAGAGTATATCTATCTGTTATCGGGATGGACAAATCCCACTCTTGATCCATGAGCCTCAACATAATACCTTCGTAGCACTGAACCCACCTTTATAGTCACCATGTTACGGTGTGACGTTTGATGTTATCAAGATACTCTTCCGGTGTTAGCAATTAACATGATCTCATGGTCTAAGGACTAAGATTACTTCGTATGATGTTATAGCAATATAAACATAATGACTCTAATCGTAATGCTATACTTCGGACGAATGTTCATCACATCATTCCACCAATGTTGTGACCTCGTTATTAACGACATCCAATGTCCATGATCAGGAAACCTTGATCATCTTGTTAATCAATGAGCTAGTTTATAAGAGAGGCATAACTAGGAACTTTCCTTTTGTTTATTAAACACACATGTATTAACGTTTCCAAATTAATACAATTATAGCATGCAAAATAAACATTTACATAAACAAGGAATAAGATAATAACCACTTTATTATTGCCTCTCGGGCATATTCCCTTCACTTTGCCTAATGGTGTATTCTCTATCGATGATGGACATTTGGATTATGACGCGCAGGTTGAGGCAAGTCTACCCCAACAAGAAGTACCCATGGGAGAGTAAGGAGAAGATGAAGAAGTATAACAAGAATGACCCAAACAAGATGTGCAGCCACCAAACTACTACACCACCTGTGAAGATATCTATGCTCTCGAAGGAAATATCCAAAACATGAACAACCTCTCCATCAACCTTCGAGATGCTACTACCAACCTTGCCACCTAGTCCCATGATTGGAGCAGCCAATGGAATGTGGGAGATTATCCACCACCACCACAATGAGCAACAAAAGGTCTTGCCAAAGCCTGAGCTTGGGGATGTGTTCCCCCGACAATTTTATTTGTGTATAATGAGGTTGTACTCCAGCTCCTTGGGAGCTTTGAAACACTCATATTGGTTTGTTCCAACACTTTGCTTTTGTTTTTCCTTTGCTTTCGTTTTTAGTTTTCTAAAGTTTTTCATTTGTTTTTATTTTCTTAGTTCCTTGCTTGGTCACAAGTTATTTTTTATTCTTTAATCCTTATCCTCAAAATACAAAAATATTTTTCTGTTTTTCTTTTTCGTGAACGTGGATTCGCACTTTGCCTCTTTGCTTTAATTTTATTGTGGGAATGATTTTACTTGAGTTTTGAAGGAACACATCCTTATAAGGAAGAGGATTATGAAGTCACTTAATGAGAGCTATGTCCTATGTCTCCCACTTTTGAAGCTTGAGTTGTTTATTTTAGTTAGTTGATTTGCTAAGATGTCATGCTAGTGGGAATAATTCAAAATAGTTAGAGTAAAGCTTTTTATTGGTATGGATGATTAGTTGTGGAAACTTTTGCTCTAGTTCTTTTAGCTAACCGAGTCTTGCCTTGGAAATGATATTGCCAAACAAGTACAACAACAAGAAGTCTAAAATTTATGACTTGTTTGATGAATGATTGTCTTGCGAGTTTACCCTTGAAGATACTTAACCCCATAGATGTTTTGATAGACTTGACGGCGCTCTTGAAAGGAGTTGTTTGATTTGAAATAAAGTCTAGCGGTAATTGTGATGCATGTCAAAGCTAACCTTGTGGATCAAACCGTGGTACTAGTTAAAAAGTTCTATGTTTCTCATACACACCTTTGGATGCCAACAACTCCGCTAGCCTATGAACGATCTATGGTATAACCCTAGATTTCGGCTATGATTTAACGACATGAGTGGCATACGTGTCAATGTAATGGGCAAACATATTGGTACTCACAAAGGGTGTGAAATCAATTGTAAAATAAACACTCAATGATCCTTGAAGAAGGAAGAAATAAATATATGAAGATCCACATAACAAGTCCATGGCATGGTCTCATTACTACTTTATGAATTTTATTGAAAGAAACTTATTGGATTAGAAGTGTTTTGATAGCATTGATTTACTGATGTGGGCGTCAATAAGACACTTCACTGTTATAGTACTTAGTACATGAACTCTCTTACTTAATTTTGCTATTAAAACATTCTAGTGTTCCTTGGCAAGCTGAGAGTTAACTAGAAGAATTGGATTGATTGTTACACTTCTAGTTATTTATACTTATATTAAACTCTACTTTGATTGTCTTGATTTACCAAAGCTTTTATAGTATTCTTGTCATCTCTCTAACTTTTATAAGCCTTTCAAATGGATGAAGTGTTGGACGCATATGACTACCAATCGTAACTGAATTCTTATTCTTGTTGTTTCAAGTTTAAACACCGAATTCCTTATAGTTCTTTTGTTTCTACTTGCTCGAGGGCGATCAAGGTTTGAGCTTTGGGGAGGTGATGGATCTAAAAATAGCCATCTTCCATCGCATTCAAACATTGTTTTTAGTCAAGCAATTGACAAGAAACTCTCTAGCCTTACCATTAATGACTAATAATTGCAAAGATGTGCAAACCATTGCTTTGATTTGTGTTGTGCAGGAAATCATGCTTTTTAATGCGAAACCAGGAGTCATAATGAATGTTTTGTGGAAGTCCACAAGACCAAGTAATTCTGGAGCCATTGACAGGCGTTTGCATCCGTAATGACCACTGGTATGGGCAGGGTCCGCCCGTACCGTCCGCTCATACCATGTGGCAGCGGCTTCGTCTCGTCAAACCCTACAACTTTCGTGAAGACGCCTATATATTTTGAGGCCTCGGCCGTCACGCAGAAGGCCGTCATTCTCAGATTGCATCACAACGCCATCAAAGGAGATCCACACCATAGTTCATCCCTTCCATCTTCCATCCCCTCCATTAGCCATAGCCATTACTTTGTACTTGAGATCTCCTTGTGATTTGGCGACCATTGTAAGAATATTTGATTTCAATCTAAGTATTTTGCACAATGTTTTCTATCCTTGATCTTATTGTTATGAGTGAGTAGTCCTCACGGGCTATGGGTTGGGGAGAAACCTTGCATCGATTATGTGCATCTAATCTGTGGGGGCATTGTGTGTTGTTTGAAAGAGAAATTTGTATCTTATATTTCTTTGTCTCTTGCCTTGATCTTTGCACTTCTAGGTACCCAAGACCCCCGAGATCGATAAAGTCTTGAGGTGAGATACTTGGCTAGCGGCGATCTCATAGGAAACCCAGTGATAGAAAGGATTGTACGGTCTTTGCCTAGCGACCCATTCGGGATCACAACAACATCACCTCTTAAAGATTTGATCTGTGTTTTACACTTAATAATCGTTTATAGCCTGGTGCTTCATGGTGCACTCATTTGGATCAAAAGACTATTGCTATGACTATTGCCTCTCGGGGGCTCTAGTATATTAGGATGTGTTGCCCACAAGAGATTATCTCTAGTAAAACATTACACATGACTATGCTTATTATTATCTTTTATCTCATATGATGTGCAGCTGCAGGTGGATCTTCAACCCTGGCCTATCTCCATCCATTGAATCAACCCACGATAAAAGTAAACTAGATTGGTTCAGTAAATGAAGGTAAAACGAAAAAACAAAGTCTTGTAGACGTGTCCTTTATTTCCTTTTAGCGTTGTTTCCCAAGGTTCGATTAAACCAAGGTCTACTAGGGAAAAGACTATTATACTAAATCCATGAATCCGGATCAAAGGTATCAGAGGCCCATGGGAGGACTCGAAGACAACCGTGCAATCACTAGCTACCGAAATGAAGTGCGTATCTGGGAGAGAGGAGTTAGCAATACCTTGCTCTAGGTTCTTCTCTGCCACCAGCATTGTGCCTTGGAGGAGCTGTCCATCGGCGCCATCGTGCCCTTGTTCCTCGCGCTCTTTCGTGGTGCCGCACCATTTGACGCCTTGCTACACTTGCCCCTGGCATACACCTTTCCCGAGCCAGCCGCCGCACTCAGATCAAGAAGCGCCGCCATCTGCACCTCCGTCTCGACTACCGCACCCCCATCTCGTGCCACCTTCTTCTTGGAAGACAAACCTTTACCACAGCCTCCCGCTCCTCCATTGTTGTAAAGTTGAAGGCCTAGTGGGTCGGGCTCTCCCAGGCAAGCTCCTCCCTGACAACCTCATTGAGCCTCTAGGCCTTGATGGGAAATGGTGCAGGGGATGGCGACTGTGAGTCCGACCCATCCAATAGTGAATCCACTTCTAGAGACGGCAGAGCATCGATCGTGCCCTCTCTAGGGCTGCCAACTTGCCAGGCAGATGCACCACCTCCACGCCACCACCCACCCCACCTTACCACACGCCTCCAAATCCTCAAAGATATTCCTTTTTTCCTTGATGAAGGACCCATACTGGTTGATGGAGGTGCGCAGGAAGAAATTCATGGCCTTGGCATCCGACAGCGCCGCGCTCGAGGGAAGGGTGTTGGCCGCCTTCTGCCTAGAAGTCCTAGAGTTGTTGTCCTTTTTTATGGTTTCATGATCCTTGTCAGACGGTTTCTTGCGATGTTTGTTGCAGCCCTCATCGTCCATCCTATGGTCTGTATCTTCATAGCTCTCGTCCGCTGGCGGCAGTGGGTTGGGGGGATCCCTGTTGCCCCCGTCCTTCCTAGCTCTGCCTTAAGTATGATGTTGAATCCCTCGCCATTCACAAATATATGCACCGATCCCATGATACGGTCTGGATGCCGACACTGGAAGAGCACCCGCACTAGCGCCTTGACCAGCGAGTAAGTGTCCACCTCCACCAGGCGCCCACCATAGTCATCGCGGCCATCAACCGCTCAGCCGCTTTCAGAGCACGCGGCAAACCAGAAAGCTGCACCCACACCTTCTCCAACACCACAGAAGGTTTAGGCTCCAGGAACACCTCACGAATGTTGGCCTCCATCTTCTTCAGAGGGAAGTAAATATTCACACTACGAGTGTACATTTTGAGGGTCTCAACCGAGGGGAATTCCACCATGAACTCCTTCTCCGAGACCTGCTCCACCTTCCAATCCCATGTGTTGTCCATAAGATGGCGCATCTCTATATCTAGCTCAGCCACCGAGAGCGTCGTTGCCCCAAAAGCAATCACCGTCATAAGCTTCTCTTCCTGCTCCTGGTCGCCCACTGTCTCCGCCACCTCTAGGCAAAAGAACCCGCAACAAAGGAACGCATGTCCCATGAGCACTAGCCGCGGAGTGCCCCCAAGGCCGACCCATGTGACGGACAGTCCGCTGAGAAGTGGCCTTCCTGCTTGTAAAGCATGCACAAAAGGGTCATTGGTGCACTCCGCCTGGAATTGGCCTTACCTTTTTTGCCACACTAGAAGCACTCAGGGCCTGAACCAGCTCGCTTGGGCACCGATGGCGTTGGAGCTTCCTTTTGGGTCCACGACACGCGAGAGAACTCCCTGCCCGCCATGTTCTTGCCCTTCTTCGTCGCCCCCACACTGCTTGCACCCTGCGCCCGCTACCCCGACGCAGCGCGCGCCCTAGCCTCCTCCGCCTTCTTCTTCCTCTTATTTTCCTCCCGCCGCTGTTGCTCAAGCCACCATGGGAGGCGGAGGACCCCAATCCTCACACCCACCATTTCCCCTCCTCGGATCTTGGCAATCGGACTGGTGCTCAGACCAGTCCCCTCCGCCGCGTGCACCCCCACCATGTCGGTACTCCTCAAAGTTCCACTTCTATTGACGGTCTTCTTGTCTCCCCCCGATCCATCCTAACCACCTCCACAAACGAGCGGATGAGCGGCGCTGGTGGAACTGCTCTCCTCACCACACAACAGAATCGCCCATGTCGCCGAATCTCATGCACAGTGGCTAGGAACCCTAATTCCAGATCTAGGGCACCCTTGGGATACAAATCCACCTACTTATAGTTGGCTCCATGTGGCGCGACCCAGAAGCAATGGACGGCTGAAATGGCACCGCAGGCACAACAGCCTCACATGCTACCTCCTAGGCCCCCAACTCCCTACCTCGCGCTGCCAGAACCAGACTCGGTCGCGGCCATACATCCTACCTCACGGCCTAGGCCCACAACCAGAGCCACCTATCCCCCAACCATGGATCTCCCCTCCAATGCCACCACCCTCGTCGCCATTGTCTCCTCTGACGAGGCCGATACCGGCAAACCAGGTTCGTGCCCGGCCACGCAAGCACCCTACTCCTCCCGCGCTGCGCGCGCCACCATCTGACGCGGTCAGCCCACAGATGAAACTCCACTGACTCCTCCCGCATCGGAAATCTGGATCTGCGACCGCTCGACGCAAACATCGAACGTCGCCGGTGGCCACCCGATCTACCTCCATATGCCATCGCCCTCGCGATGAACTCTCCCAGAGTTGGAAGGGGAGGTCTACTAGACTGGGAGCCGTCGTAGACCGCGCCCTCTAGCACGTCCACCCCCACCAGCTCCCGCACCCCACAAGCCGATGAGCATGGAACCGAAACATCCTCCTCGTCCGACTCCGCGCCGGCCCAGAAGCGACCGCCCTCCTAGCGGCGCTCCTCCACCAGATCGGCGAGGCCCGCAACCTTCATTCTCACCGGAGTGGCCGCTATGTCATCGTCGCTCCCCGAGTCGCCTTCCTAGTCGCCACTCCTGCGCCTAGCCGTTAGACACATTTCGACAGTCTTGTGAGTTTTGTCAGGTGTTTGGTGCATTGCTTCTGGACTTGTTCACATTCAGCAATGACCTGGAAGGTGTTTGAAGAGGATACGGCATTAGTCATGGAAAAACCACCTGATCGTTTAGTTTGTCACTCAGATCTCAAAGGGTGGATCTTGGACTGGATTGGAAAGGCAAGTGGGGATATAATAGCATGGGGTATGCTACTGATCTATAACATATGTTTATCCAGAAATGATGCTCGTGACTCTAAATGCATTGTTGATCCCACGGTTATTGTGAGAAGAACTATTGCATGAATGGAGGAATGGCTTAATGTTCACAAACCTGCTCCAGGGGCTATACCGAAGGCACAGGAGCACTGACTCTTGCCAGGTGAGGGGTGGTGCAAGGTCAACGTCGATGGAGCTTTCAGAGCGTTGGATCGCAACGGCGGTGGTGGTGCAGTTGTTCGAGACTGCCATGGTAGCTTTATTGCAGTTCCACATGTTGCTGATGCCGAAGGAGCTGAGATGATGGCGTGCAAGAGGGGACTACTGATTGCGAGCGAGGTTCAGGTGAAGCGTGTTGTTCTGGAGACAGACAATGTCGAGGTTGCGGCAAAACTCAGTAAGAAAGGTCAGGATCGATCTATCTACGGTCCGCTGGTTAGTGAAATAAAGTCCCTTCTACAAGGTTTTGAAGAATTCCTCGGCGATCGGCAATGAAGCTGCACATAAAATGGCTAAGAAAGGCTGCGATAATAATAAATTGTGTAAGCTGTGGTTTCGAGTTCCACCGGATTGCATTGCGAACAGGATTGTACTTGACTCTCGTGTTATGAATTAATACAATCGCAGCGTTTGATCTCAAAAAAAAATCCTGATCGCAAGGCTGCAACTGTCATTGTGCTGCAGTCCTCGGGCTCTCAAACGCTCGGCGGTCCAGTTCCTGTTTTGGAGCATCAGCCATAGGATTAGGAAGAACTTGACCTTCCCTTCTGCGGGAATCTTGCAGACTGCTTCTAGGTGGGGCTGTTTAATAGTGACATCCGTAGTGTAAATTTTGGTGGTTTGTAGCTAACGGTTCCAACCGATAATGGTTTTGCCGTATGGCATGGCTTTTGCGGCATTTCCCTTTGCGTTTGCCCGAGGGCGAAGTTTCATCAGTTGTTCTCCCTATATCCGCAAGAATCTTAAGCAAACAATCCAAGAATAAGTTAGCCAGAACGGAAGAATATATACTGCCTTTTACAGGCAGCGGAAGTACATTATGAGGAGATTTACAGGATGCGGGAGAGAAAAATATCCATAGAACAGAGGACCGCCAGTCAGCTTATGCAGAGCTTTGCCCTTTCGACTCTGCAAGACACGGTCTCGGAAAAGAAAAGGACTCTGCAACTGACACATTCGTTTTCACTTTCCAGCAAACTCTGTGAGGTCTCGGAGCTAGGAGGGGAATCGAACCTCCAGTCCAGAGCACGCTCCTCAATGAATGGTACCATTGCGGGCATCTCTCGTCTTTGTGCAAGGCAAGAATATTACTGCCTTCCGCACCGCGACATGCATGCTGCCGGCGTGCACCTATAAAATGCCACACGCATCACGTACACCGTACAGGGCTAACAGCTAGCACAGGGGTTCTTCCAGCCGACCGACCGATCAGCCATGCCGCGGAACTACCGTCTGCCGATGTACAACCGGCAGAGCCCGGCGATCCGGTGCCTCAACTTCATCTGCGCCTTCATCCTCACGCTGGTCCTCGTCGCCGGCATCATCCTCTTCGTGCTCTGGCTCAGCCTCCGCCCGCACCGCCCCAAGTTCACCCTCACCGACTTCTCCATCCCGAGCCTCAACCGCCAGTCGGGCGCCGCCAACCTGCCGGTCAAGTTCACCGTCAACGAGCACAACCCCAACCAGAAGATCGGCATCCACTTCGACTACGTCTACGGCTCCCTCTACCACGACGACGACCTCATCGCGTCGGGCCGGTTCGCGGACCCCTTCTTCCAGCTGCCCAAGGGCGACACGCCGGTGGAGGGGGAGCTCATAGCGTCCGGGCCGACGCCGACCGACCAGGCGTGGCCGCGGTTCGCCGCCGAGGTCGGGGCCGGGAGCGTACCGCTGCGGCTGGTGCTCAACTCCACGGTGCTGTTCCAGGTGAAGCTGTGGGACACGCGGGAGCACCACATGAAGGTGGACTGCGAACTCAAGGTCGGCGGGGACGGAAGCCTCCTGCAGCAGTACAAGAACACGCCCTGCACGCTCTACTTATAGTGGACATCATTCATCAAGCCTTCCATCGCTCTCTTTTTCCCACTCTGATTTACTAGTACTAGTATTTCTCTTTCTTCTTGAAAAAAATTGCTAGTCGACTGAGTTATTCAAGCTTTCCGGGTGCTGTTAGTGGTTTTTATTTTGAAACTAAATTTGTGATTCTTTTTTCTATCCCTGCTGTTAACAGATATGTATTCGTGACTCTACATTCTATATGACCAATCGTTGTGTACAAGTGTGAAGCATGTGAGAACTAAAAAGGGTATTTATTTCCAAAATTTCTTGTATAAATATGTTGGAATAGACTCCCTCCGTTTCAAAATATAAGATGTTTTAACTTTGTGTAGCGAATGTATCTAACGATATCATGGTGGTGTCACAACAAATATTATGGGTAGGCAAAAGATGGGGCCACGAAGAACATAACAACCCCACACACGATATACCCAGGTTCAAGGCTCTCCTATGGAGATAAAACCTCTACTCCTGCTCAAGATCTTATATTATGATTTGTGGACTAGTATAAGTGCTCCTTAAGCTGTATCGAGGAGAGGAAGGAGATGAACTGCTCCTACTCTCTTCTTGTTCTAGGGTTTTTCCTTAGCCAAATGGCCCGACCCTCTCCTTGGAGGTCCTGGCTCACCTTATAAAGGGGTGGCCAGGTTACAACTAGGGCTTACGTGATCCGGATATCCTACGAATATGTTTGTCCCAAAATAGTAACTCGGCGCCCTCCTTTCGTCTGTCGCCAACCTCTGTATGGCAATGGCGCAGAGGACACGTTGTCTCACCGTTGGGGTCAGACATTGTCACGTATGTGACGATCTGCTCTGCCTCTGCCGTTCTATCCCTTGTCGCTAGCACTTGTCTCTCCCTAGATTCCCTTAGGAGAAAAAGAAGCGCTGACCTTGGGTTGGCTCTCTCCTTATTGAGTAAGTCAACTCCTGACTCGGCCTTGGTAAGGGTAACCCGACCAAGATGGTACCCACAAAGTGAAAACAGCTCACTCCTCATGCCGACATACTGCATATGCGGCCGACCCTCGCCAGTGCTGTCCGGCTTAGGGTAACCCGGTCGTAATTTAACCGGCCCTTCTATGACTCGGCTAGCTCACGTTTTGACCTGTTTATGCCTAGGTGGACCTTATACTTATACCTCGGCTTGACTCTATCTGGGGTCATGCCCCCAACATTAGTCCCCGAAGCTGATGCGGTCTTATTAGCCTCAGCTGGAAAGGCCATAGCAGGTTCAAACTTATCTAGATGGCTCTCTGTTTTGCCGACATACACATTTGTCGTCCTATACCGATTTTAACTTGGCTGCACCACTTGGTGACCTGGTTTTTAACCTGAATTTTCTTGGCTCTATCTGAGATACCTCTCGTTGGCCGAGTCATACCATCGCATCCGGGTTACTCCTCTTAGATGCCTATCTTCTCTTGTACTCCTCTTTGTATCCTACGTGTGGAGTATAATCATTGCATGTTTGCCTTATTTTAAGGACCGTGGCAGCAGTTACTGCCACACGCTGTCAATTCTTACAGCGGCGCGTCCCATCATGGCGTGCCTCCTCGTGTCCCACAGAAGCCACTACGCGCCGTTACACCTCCATGCTGTGTAACCGTGCGTGTGGCACGATCTCACGCGCCAGTTAAGGAAATATAAGCTCACATCGTTTGGTGGTGGGGGTATCTGATCCCACTACCCACGATCATGCATGGTTAAATAAGGGAGTGGGGGAAACCCTTAGTCACTTTCCCCCGCTCTCGTCTCCTTTTCTTCTTCTTCCTTATGCCGCCAATGTCGCTGCTCTCTGCTCCAGCGACTGTGCCGCTCCTTTGCTCTCTCTACTTCCTCGCTCCACCGCAGCGCTGCTGCTCGCCGCCGCTACGGGGCCGCGGCAATCAATACCTCTTTCCCCCGAATCGTGTTCCGCATCTAAGGGGGGAGATTCAGAGATGACGTGGGAAGTTGTCGCCATCGAGGAACACGAAGAGGGCGGTGTCGTCCTCGAGCGTGGAGCTTGGGATGGCTCCAACATTACGCATGAGGATCTTGATTGGATTGTGCGTACGCGGTGGATCCCCCCAGGGGTCACTTGCCGCCTCCCCGGTGACGAGAAATCCCCCATCTTCGAAGAAGGTGAGTTCATCGTGTTCGTGGCCCATTTTGCTCGCGGCTTTGGCTTTCCCATCAATAAATTCTTCAAGGATTCTCTTGATACTTTCGGTCTTCAACCTCGTCATCTCCCTGCAAACGCCCTTGCTTCTCTTTCTGCTTTTACCTCTGGTATCGAAGGATACCTCGGCCTCTGGCCTAGCATCCAGATCTGGCCAACTTTTTCTAGATCCAGGCCAATGTCGTCCCCAACAAAGAACTTCCTCCTGGTGCTAAGTCTCTGACCCAATGTGGGGTTGCCTCCATCACACCTCGACAAAGCTCCATTTTCCCCCGAATCATCGTCCTTGAGTCATGCAAGAAATGGGCGAGGACATTCTTCTAAGTGAAGAACAACACTCCGAACAACATGATTTGGCTTCTTGCCTTTTTAGTCAGCGTCCCTGCAAAGTGCAATTGGGATCTCGACCCAAAGAAGAGCAATCCCCTAGTCAACCTGGTGGAGACTCAGATCATGTAGCTAATGGAGGCCAGGTTATGTGACGATGACCTAATGACTACTTTCATTAGTAGCCGAGTCTACCCTCTCTAGCAGGGCAGCCACAAGATCTGCCATATGAGCGGCCGCTTCGACCCGAACCGAGTCTCGACGGCTGAGTTGTCCAAGGCACAGATCCATCATCGAATCAAGTCCATCTTCAAGACGGAGATACCCGAGGAATGGGAGTGGGGCATGGATCCCTTTAGCCGAGATAGGCCTGCACCCTAGGTAACTTTTCCCAAATCATCCTTGCCGATTTATTCCATATGTTGGCATATTTGCTTAATCAATTTCCTTATGTTCCTTCATGCATAAGTTCCTCCAGCAAACCATCGAGGATACCTCAAATCCTACTCTTAAATGGGGCAAGGATTGAGAGACCTTGGATCCTGATGAGCCGGCATCTAAGGAGTTTGTGCCAATCCTAGACATCAGCTCCGGCTGATCCTCCGGTAAGACTTATGTCCTAAAGGATTGGACGGATGATGATGATGATGACTATGAGATTCTCGAGGTATTTAACCCAATTCCCATCTCATACGCCTATCCAACTGCTCTACTCCAGCAAACCTGGTTGATCAGGTGCATAACACGCCTCTGGTAGCTTTGGGAGGTCAAGGAGTGGTGAGAAAACGTGTCGCAACCTTAGCCCCGCCAACCGAGTCATCTAGGGCAGGAAAGAGGTAAAATAAATTTGGCAAGAAGCCCGTGACCCGGAAAGCTCCTAAGACCAAGGCACCTCTAGCTGTGTCTGGGCAAATACCTTTCTCCGTGTTACTCTTGTGTTTCATATTTCTCTTTTCCTGTATTTCTTGTTTCTCTCTTTCTTATTTGACTCGATTTTTTTCTCTATCTGACTTAGCAGGGCCACCATGGATATCTCCCAGAGCGGCTCTAGCATCGCCTCTCCCATTCATGAGGCACCACCTTCTCCTCCTCGTGATGACGCTTCCGTTCTCAGCCCTGTTCGGGAGAACTCTCCTACTGCACCGAATAACAGCCCATCTCGGTGGGAGGAGGATAACGTTGGCACGGGTGGAGGAGGCGCCACAAAGTATGTGGCTATGCCGGACCAGCAGGGTGACTCCTCTGACCCTGATCGAGAAGAAGAAGATCGTGGCGCCAGCAATACCGGCACCGAAATAGTTTCTACCGAGGTGTCAAAGACTCCGGCACAAGTTCAACCTCAGCCTCAGTCTCAGTCGCAACCAGCCCCCGCCTCAACTTCTAGGCAGGAATAGCAAAATCCACCAGCATTATCCGAGTCTCCCAAGACTCGGCCAGGCGACCAGCTTCAGCAGAGTCCTCGGGCCAAATCTCCATCGGCTTTGCAATCTCAGTCTTCGCCAGCCTCGGCAGCTGACGCTCGACCAACTGCCTCCCAGAGGCGGGCCAATCTAGCTGTTAAGTGGAAGAAGACAGTCGAGGTGACCAAAGCAGTGCCAAAGGCATCAACGTTTGGATCTTGGCATCCCACCATTGCTTCTATGATGCAACAGGGCAGTGCTGCTTATGGTTCTACTTCTGATAAGCATATCATGTTGCATACTAGCATGTCTGCTGCAAAGGCTGCCTAGCAAGCATCTCTCGAGAAAGGCTCGGTCCTTACTCGGACTCTCAGCGGTGGAAGCCTCGGCTCACTTGCTAAATATGCTGAGAACTGGAACAATGTTGAGTATGTCAATGTCAGCTCTAGGAATCCTCAGAAGTTCGTTCCTACAGAGATTGGCGCAAAGATCTATACTATCAGCAAAGCTATTACTAATGCTAGCCGAATGATGGAGGTAAATATCTCGATTATCTCTTTTATATTTGTGTAACCATATGTGTACATAACCTCCAGTCCCCAAGCCTCTAGGGGAGTGAGACATTGCTCGACCGGATGCTCTTAGCATCAAACTTGCGCAATTTCCCTTTATATTTTCTTTAATTCTGAGGTATTTGAACCGAGCTATTAAGATTTAGGCACAAGGTCCAGTTAGCCTCGATTACCCAGTCACCTAGATTTGGATCGAGTTTACTCGGTTTGAATCTTGAGTAGAGCTTTAACATCCAACCACCTAGATCCGGGTTAAGTTTACTTGACTCAGATCTTTAGTAGCTTTGAGTATCCAACCACCTAGAGCCGGGTTAAGTTTTACTTGACTCGGATCTTCAGTAGCTTCGAATATCCAAACACCTGGAGTCGGGTTAAGTTTTACTTGACTCGGATTCTCAGTAGCTTCGAATATCCAAGAACCTGGAGTCGGGTAAAGTATTACTTGAGTCGGATCCTTAGTAGCTTTGAATATCCAACCACTTGAAGCCAGGTTAATTTTTACATGACCCAGACCTTCAGTAGCTTCGAAAATCCTTATTTCTTAGTGACTAACATTTGCTCTTTTCAGATCACCACCAAGCGGCGTAATACTGAGTTCTAGCGGCTGCTCACTATGCATAAGGAGCTTTCCATGAAGCATAAGGCATTACTGCCGGAGCTTAACAAATTTAAGTTTTGTTTAATAGCCCACAATGCTTTGTTTGTTCTTGATCCACCGAGTTAAGCTATGACTCGGATTTAGCCAGCCGAGGTGGGGGCCAAAAATAAGGAACTGCAGAAGCGTGTGGCCGAGGTAGAAGGTATTTTTCCTCTTATGCTCTATCCTTGATACCTTTCCCTTATGTCCCGGCTTGTATTTATACCTCGGTGTTGTCGGGTTAAAAATCTTTATAGTGTCTCTACAAGATAGCATATCCATGCCTAAATTGACACTTCACTTTCTCGAACAAGCAGGGCAGTACCAAGCTCAACTGAAGGAAAAGGATGAAGAGATATCTGAGCTTCGCGTCGAGAGTGAAGAATTGAAGAAGCTTCACAAGGCTGATCTTGATAAGGTTGACCAAGCCTTTGCTGAGGAGAAGGATCGGCTCAAGACTAAACTCGAGAAGGACCAGGATCTCCTCAAGGAGGCCAAGGTCAAATTTGACTCGGTGAACCTTGAGCTAGAAAATCTCAGGAAAAAAGCTGCTAATTGGTTGATGGAGCTCACCCGAATCAACAGTGTCATATCTCGTGAGTTTTTCCCTGACTTTTTCTTATCGGCCGACATTCCTATTATGTTTCTTGCTTCATTTACTAACTTGTTTCTTTTACTTCCTTTTCAAATAACTTTCTAGAGTCCCAAACTCACGCTACCTCTATTGTATCCAAATTCATATCACAGAAGGGTGTTTCTGCTGATGCCTCTATGGCGTTTGACATGGATGATTCGTTGGTCAGTCTCGCGGCCCATGTTAAGCTTATGAAGACCTTCGAGGTGGACCTTCTGAACGCTGCCATCCGAGTTTTCCATGTCCTCTAGCCGCAAGAAGCTGCGGGCAAACACCCCTCTCAGTTAGCTGAGAAACTGATGGAAAGTGAGACGACCTTGAATATACAGCGGGAATCCGCCGCGTGATCTGGCACCGATATAACTTTATCCTTTGCGTTGTCATGGTACGATGGTATCAATGTGGACACACTTCAGAACATGCGCACCGGCTCTAGGTGGACAACCGACCTATCTTTCATCCAGCAATGCCAGGCCCGAGCCTATCTGCTGATCCAATATGGCAACATCCATGCTTGGACTGAAGGGCCAATCTTTATCGATAATGTTGACGACGAATATGTCGAAGGTAGTGCTGATGAAGATCAGGAAAACTCGGAAGGAGACGAGGGAAACTCGGATGATGAAGTTGAAGCCTAGGCTCCCAACGCTGAAGCTAACATTCCTCCTCCTGCTATAGATGATTCGGCTCCTGCCGCTCCTTGAGCACATAAACTTTAAGCTTCGCTAAATCCCCGGTATGCCAGGTGCAAGATGTATGATACAGTTAAGTTATTTTTCTACCCTATGCTTTTATGTCGAACCCTTTTGGGCAAAGTCCCCGAGTTTTATTTTCTTGTTTGCTCAATCTCATGACTCGGCTCGCGTATACCATTTTTAGCATTCGACTTATGAGTCCGAGATCAAAAAATCGAATTAGCAATACTTGAAATTACGAGGATTATCTCAAAATGATTCGACATAGTATTAAGTAAAGTAAATATAGGGGTTAGTCCAAAAAACAAATGTCGGCTCGATTAATTTCTCTTTCTTAGTCGTTTTTCATGTGTCTAGCATTTACAACTTGTTTGTCTTGCTTGCCATGAAGCCAATATTTTGGACAACAGCAAGTCGAAGAGTTATCCTTTGGTGTCGACACATTACTAACTCATCCTAAGGGGTAAGAATCTTAAGCTAGCCAACATATAAAATGTAAATACATGAAAAAGACAATTACTACTAAGGCAGTCCCTGAGTTTCTACTCGAGATGCCGAGGTTTCATTAATTAGCTCATTACCGACATACAATCTGACATATGAGAGTTCTAGATACAAACACTTGAGCTAAGTGTAAAATGGATGAAGAAGTGCTACATTCCATGGCCTTTTCGACTCTTCTCCTGCCATGTTCGCCTTGTTCTTCTCCTGCGGTTGAGAATCTATAAGATAGTATGCATCATTCTGCAGTGCCTTGCTCACGATAAATGGTCCTTCCCATGGAGGTGATAGCTTATGCATGCTGGTAGTGCATTGCACTAGCCGAAGCACTAAATCCCCTTCCCAAAAACTCGAGGGTTCACTTTCTGGCTATGATAGTGTTGGAGATTCTATTGATATATGGCAGATCTAAACAATGCCAACTCTCTTTCCTATTCTAGCGGATCAACATCATTTTGCCAGGCTTCTTGCACTTCGTCTTCTTTGGGTGACCCTAGGCGAATCATGCACTATGTCGGCTGGTAGTACAGCTTCTTCCCTATATACCAGAAAGAATGGCGTATAGCCAGTTGATCGATTCAGAGTTGTCCTAAGGCTCCATAGTACTGTCGGGAGTTCATCAATACAATACCCCGCTGATTTTTGCAGTGGCTCAATGAGCCAGGGTTTTATCATGGACAATACTAGCCCCTTGGATCTCTCCACTTGCCCGTTTGATGCGGGGTGTGCGACTGATGCAACATCCAGTCTTATTCTTTTATCTTGGCAGAACCGAGCAAATGCTCCTTCGGCAAAATTTGTGCCATTATCTATTATGATACTGTGTGGGTACCCATATCTCAAGATGATGTCCTTGAGGAATGATACGGTGGTGGGTCCATCACACTTTCTGATTGGCTTGACCTCAATCCACTTTGTAAACTTGTCCACCATGACTAGGATATGATTCATGTTGCCATGAGCCGGCCTAAATGGTCTAACCATATCCAAACACCATACAGCAAATGGCCAAGTGATAGGTATAGTTTTGAATTCATAGGATGGCATATGTATCTTGCTCGAATACCTCTAACACCCATTGCACTTCCTCACAAGGTCCTCAGCCTCTTGTAAAGCACTAGGCTAGTAAAATCCATGCCGAAATGCCTTGGCGACTAAAGCTCTAGACGAGGCATGATGCCCACATTTGCCCTGATGTATATCTCGGAGGATCTCATGTCCTTCTGCCGGATCAACACATCGTTGAAGGACACTTGTGACACTTCTCTTATATAACTCGACATTTATTTTGGTATATGTCTTTGCCCTTCTCTGAACTTGCCTGGAAAGTACCTCATCACTTGGCAAACTCCCATCCTTCAACAAGCAAAAAATTGGTTGCGCCCATGCTGGTACAGCTTGTGCCGAGAAAATTACTTCATCAACTTCCATTGGGTCAGCCAACATAACTTCTGTCGGGTAAAGATGAATAGTCCCCGAGTTCTATGAGACAGTCCCTAGGTTTGCCGAGGTAGTCCCCGGATGTGCCGAGGCAGTCCCCGGATTACTCGAATTGTTCCCCCAATCAATGTCCATTGGGACACCTCAGATCCTAGATTTGCCAGGATATAAATTGACTCAGATTCTGGTGATGGTTTGATAGATGGTTTTCTAAGATGTTCCTGAGCTACGCCTAGCAGGTATGTGATGGACCAAGTTTCGATAAAACATCGGTTGCATCATTTTTAGCTCGAGGTATGTGATGGAACTCACATCCTTCAAAGTACCCACAAATTTTTTGTATGAAATCTATACAAAGCCATATTTGCATCCAAAGCATCCCAATGACCTAAAACTTGTTGTATCACCAAATTTGAAGCACCAAAACACTGAATCCGACGTATTCCAATCGCATTTGCTACTTTCAAGCCATGTACAAGTGCCTCATATTCAGCCACATTGTTCGATGCCCTAAAGTGAATCTGCAGCACATATCTCGGCTGGTCCTTCTTAGGTGAGTTGAGCACTACCCTAGCACCTAAACCTTCTTTTACTTTTGACTCTTCAAAGTGCATTCTCTAGTAATTCGAATCAGGCAAGGGTCGTTCATACTGCATCTCGACCCAATCAACAAAAAAGTCGGCCACTGCCTGAGACTTGATTGCATCTCTCCTATCATATTGTGGAGCATATGAGGCTAACTCAATTGCCCATTTTGCGACTCGGCCACTTGCATCTTTGTTACCCATTATCTCAGAAATTGGTGCTTCACATATCACCTTTATGGGGTGTTCTTCAAAGTAATGCTTAACCTTTTTGGCTACCATATAGATGCCATATGCCATTTTTTGATAGTGGGGATAGTTTTTCTTTGAAGCAGAAAGTACCTCACTTAGGTAATAGACTGTCCTCTACACCGAGTTACCTTCCTCGTCATGCTCCACCACTATCACGACACTTACAACTCGGTTACTCGCTGCTATGTAGAGAAAAATTCGCTCTTTGGATAGTGGTGATGCTAACTTAGGTGCAGAGGCTACAATATTTTTTAACTCGTGAAATGCGTCATTTGCCTTTGGTGTCCATATGAACTTATCTGACTTTTTCATTAATTGGTAGAGGGGCAATGTCTTTTCCCCTAGACGACATACGAAGCTACTTAACGATGCCAGGCAACCCGTGAACTCCTAGAAATCATTGAGACACTTCGGCAATTCCATGCGCTCAATAGCTCGAATTTTAGTCGGATTAGCTTCGATACCTCAGCTGGACACGAGGAAACCGAGTAACTTTCCAGCGGGGACACCGAAGGTGCATTTTTCTAGGTTAAGTTTCATTCAGAACCTCCTTAAGTTCACGAATGTTTGTCGGATATCATCTAAGAGAGTATGACTCTCCTTGGTTTTTATCACCACATCATCGACATATATTTGGACATTTTTGCCAATTTGATCGTGCAAGAATTTTTGCATGCATCTTTGATACGTTGCTCCTGGATTACGTAGGCCAAATGGCATAGTGCGATAGCAATAAGCCCCATACGGGATAATAAAAGCAGTCTTTATTTGATCAGCCGGGTTTAATGGTATCTGGTGGAAACTAGAGTACGCATCTATAAATGATAAGAGATCACAACCAGTTGTCTAGTCAATGACCTGATCTATCCTTGGCAAAGGAAATGGATCCTTTGGACATGCTTTGTTCAAGTTCGTGTAGTCAATACACATTCGCCATACTACTGCCACGACCGGGTCATCATTTTTCTTCTCCACCCGTATTGGATTAGACAGCCAATCCAGATGAAGCACTTCCATGATAAACCCGGCTACAAGGAGATGAGCTATCTCGTCCCCTATGATCTTTCTCCTATCCTCGGCGAAGTGGCGGAGAGGTTGCTTCATCGTGCCTAGCACCAGGCCTAACATGCAAAGAGTGCTCAACTAGCTCCCTCGGCACACCTTGCAGGTCATGTATGGACCAAGAAAAGATATCCCGATTCTCACGGAGGAAGCTGTTGAGCTCGCTTTCCTATTTGTCATTCAGGCTTGCACTAATAGTGACGGTGCGTTCTGGGAACTGGTCGTCAATTAGAACTTTCTTGGTGTCCTTAGTCGGCTGGAATGAGACACTCACATGCGGGTTACTCAGTGCCGGCATACTTAGCTGAGCCGACTGAGCTAGTGCCACTGCATCATGGATCCGTTTATTCTCTTGTGCTATCACGAGCGACTTGGATAGACTTGACCCGGCTGAGGCGCGCATAGAACGCCTATAATATCATGCGATTGTGATGATCCCATTTGGTCCTGGTAGTTTCATTTTCAAATAGCTTATGTGACAACTTGCCATGAACTTGGATATAGCTAGTCTTCCTAATAGTGCATAGTAACAACTTTCTAGATCCACAACCTCAAACTCCAGGTTTTCTGTCCGACAGTTCTCTCTTGTGCCGAATAAAGCATCTATCTGAACCTTCCTGATTGGCTCAGACGAGAAACCTAGCACAATGCCATGGAATGTGGTCCTAGTCGCTTGTAACATGTTTTCCGAGATTCCCAACTTATGCATTATGTCCTTATACAGTATATTGATACTGCTACCATTATCAATCAACACCTCGGAGAACTTGACGATCAGACTCAGCCCAATGAAAGTCGGATCAAATACCAGAGCGTATGCTCCAGGACTCGCCATGATCTTGGGGTGATCCTTTATGCTCCATGTGATTTCCTGATCTGACCAGTACATGTACTTCGGCACTGCCGGTATAACCATATTGACTTCCATATGTCGCCTTTGCACACTTTGCTTGTCATTCCGCTCTGTGGTGAACACACAATAGCTCTGATGATGCTCCATGTACTCATTTCAGCCTCCTCTGCCAACATATTCATAGTTTGCCTGATTCTGGTCTTCCACCCTATGCACTTCCCTTATCTCCTGGTTCTCATACCTCGGCGGGGGTGGTGGGCTGCCGAGGCGTCTGAGGAGGTCTGATGACCCACAAGTATAGGGGGTGTATCGTAGTATTTTCGAGGGAAGTGAAACCCAATTTATTGATTCGACACAAGGGGCGCCAAAGAATATTTATCAGCCTTAACAACTGAGTTGTCAATTCAGCTGCACCTGGAAACAATCTTGCTCACAGCAGTTTATCAGTAGCAACAGTTTTGTAGTAGGAATAGTAAAGCAGCAGCAGCAGTAAAGCAAAGACAATAGTAACAAAAGCAGTAAATAGTGGGATTCGAGTGCGGTAGGCATAGGGATGGATGGACGGGCATTGCATGGACAAGACAATTCACATAGCAATCAGAACATAGGGCAATTGCAGATAAATAAGATAAAGCACCCAAGTACTAGACAATCCTAGGCATGTGTTCCATATATAGTCATACGTGCTCGCAATGAGAACTTGCACAACATATTTTGTCCTGCCAGCCTGTTTGCAGCGGGGCCTCTAGAAAACTACTGGCAATTAAGGTACTCCTTTTAATAAAGCACCGGAGCAAAGCATTAACACTCCGTGAACACATGTGATCCTCACATCAAAACCTTTCCCTTCCGGCTACCCCGATTTCTATCACTTCGGGACCATAGGTTCCGGACAACGACGTGTGTATACAACTTGTAGATAAGACCCAAAACAATACTATCATGATGAATCAATAATAAGTTCAGATCTGAAATCATGGCACTCGGGCCCTAGTGACAAGCATTAAGCACAACAAAGTTGCAACAAAGTCATAAAGCACAAAAAGAGATACTAGGCACTATGCCCTAACAATCTGATGCCATTACATGAACGATCTCATCCAATCCCTACCATCCCCATAGCCTACAGGGGGGATTACTCACTCATAGATGGGGGAAACATGGATGGTCGATGGAGAAGCGATGGTGATGATGATGGCGATGATCTCCTCCAATTCCCCGTCCCGGCAAGGTGCCAGAACGGAGTTTCTGGTGCTGTTTCGTGGAATCTGGTGGTGGCGGTGGAGCGGAACTCCTTCTGGAAAAATGTTGACCCCCCCGAAGTTTTTAGGTCAGAAGGCTCCTTATAGGCGAAGAGAGAGGCCGAGGGGATGCCTGGGGTGGCCAGACCACCCCCTGGCACGGCCTGGGCTTGCCCGCGCGGCCAGGTGGTGTGGCCTAGGCCCATCCCCCCTCCGTCTCGTATTCTGGCTCCGGGAGTCTTCTGGTGAAATAGAATTTTTGGCATATTTTCCGGGATTTTTCCTGATAGTTGATTTTCTGCACAAAAAGTAGACACCAAGGCAATTCTGCTGAAAACAGCGTCAGTTCGCATTAGTTGCATCCAAATCACACAAGTATAGAGGAGAAACAATAGCAAAAGTGTTCGAGAAAGTAGATACGTTTTGGATGTATCAACTCCCCCAAGCTTAGCTTATTGCTTGTCCTCAAGCAATTTAGTTGAAAACTGAGTGCGATAAAAGAACTTTCACGAACACATTTGCTTCATATGATGTAAATATTCTCAGCAATGTGATCAACCACTTAGAAAATTCATAATAAAGAATATGCAACTAAGTCTACTTAATAGTCATTGCAAGCTATGAAAAGATTCCAACTCAAGAATAATAAGTAGCACGAAGCACAAACATAAGCAACATTACAATGCTCATAGAAAGGTATGATAGAGTGGTATCTCGCTTGCCTTTGATTATGAATGTCAAGGCACCTCTGAAGTTCAAGTGATGACTAGAAGTAAAGATATCAAGGAAACAAGCATCAAAGTCATAACACGAATAATCAAGTAATGAAACAAACACAAAGAATGACAACTATGCTCTCAAGAAGATGCTTAAGGAATATGTGGCGACTCAACAAGTGGAAGAAAAAGGTTTTGAATAATTTTGAAAGGCTTCCAAATGCTGAAAGTATGGTACTCGTTAGCTTTGAGCTCTCATTGCCCCTATCATAAGCATCTTTAATGTGGTTAAGGTGAAAGTGACACAACTAAGAGGATATGCTTGACAAGTTATAAATTGAAGTCTCATGCCCTTACTTACGAAGACCGATCCTCATGCTACTCAATTTCAGTCACAAGTAAGCTCTTGTCATTGTAAGTATATACGTATCATAGAGAACCGCCAACAGGGTACCCCTTGCACATGACACGGGAGCTATCCCATAATCAAAATACAAGGCAAGCAGACAATGAGCATCTCAGCGATCTTTTTATTTACTATGTGCATAGATTTTTATTGAGGATGCTTCATAGAATGCTTATTATGGTTATGCTGCAAGTTTCCACCATGATTAGGCATGGCTTAGGCTAGCGGCCCAGGCGTTTCTCTAACATACATACAAACTCCATGATCTTACAAGTTCCACTTTTATTTCATATCGCCGGGATCCGTAAGCAAAAGAACATGATATCAACTAAGTACAAAGTACCTATGAAGTGTTGAAAGCGGTCCCCATGATACATGGTTCTGCTAACTTCAACTCATAAAGAGCAAGCATATGCGCAACAAAGAAGGACGCAATGGTTCAGATTTATTAAGTGCAAGAAAATAAGGTGTGCCATCAAGTTCGTGAGAGCTTTACTAACTAACTTTCTCATAACAAGCAAACATTTTATTCGGAAGAAAACAAGGCATATTGAATATGCACGGGAGTAGCAAATGATGCTAATGGGTAGGTATGGTGGACACTTTGGAAATATTTGGTTTAGGGAGTTGGAAACATGAGTAAAACACTCAGCGGAAATGAAGGCTAGCAATAGTAAGGGAGCGACAAACGAGAGAGCAATAGATGTCATTATCATGCTTACAACAAAACAAGACTACTCATGGCATGCAAATGATTCAAGATACTCAAGGCAAAATAATTCGTCAAGGCTTAACTGATTATTACAGTCATGTGCATGCGTGAGCATGTGCCAAGTCGATCAAATGAAACATTCAGAGGAGGATACCACAGTGTCATACCAATTTATGAATAGAGTAATGCGAGCAAACATTTATGAGACAAGCTACAAACTATTAGCGAGCTGGAGCTAATCACAAGAAAGCAAGAACTACTAAGCATCCAAAGAAAACATACACTTTACATGAACGGACTAAGCAAGATCACAATGATGAGTATATTGTACAAAAATGAAGACAAATAGAGTTCGTTACCAACCTCTTACCACGCCTCAAGTTGTCATTAATCCTCATTATTGCTCTTCACTTGTGTGGCTCGAATAATAATATGAAACCAATAATCCACTGAGAACTACCGAACCCTGTAGCCAACTCACAAAAACCAAAGAAGAACGACAAATGTTTTTGGTGTTTTCGATTTTTTTAAACAAGAACCAAAAGAGAAAAACAAGCAAAGCAAAATCTTTTTGGGTTTTTCAAATAGTTCAAACAAAGCAAAAAGGAAAAGGCAAACCAAAGCAAAAAGAAGAAGCAAACCAAAGAGAAACAAGAAAAAAAATATTTTTGGTCTTTTTGTGTTTTTAGAAAGCAAAAGCAAAGAAGAACGAAAGCTAAAAAGAGAACGAAAACACGAATATACAAAGAACCGACGCAAAATGATATGGAGATGAGTGCGGTGTCGGCGTACCTCCCCCCAAGCTTAGGCTTTTGGCCTAAGTGGGTATTAATCCATGTAAGAATAGGGGTTCCAAGCGGGCGGATCTTGGTAAGAAGGGTCGTAACCGGGCCCATGAGAGGAAGAAGAAGCTCCCCAATCATAAGCGAGCTGCTAATATGAAGACTCTCCCTCATTCAAGGGCTGGACCGAATCATCCGTGACCTCCCTTCTAGTGTCCTGCTCCTGTTGGAAGAGCTCTCCCAAGTACGTGTCAAGCTCCTCCTCGGTGAGGGACCATCCTTCCCTGTTATCAAGGTTAAACAAAACAGGTGCAGGCAAAAGAACAACACGCTCGGACTTGCTCTCTCTTCAGCCAGCTTTGAAAAAGGTTATTTCATAAGACAAATCACTCAAGCTAGCCCACGAGGAAATAAATTTATGTTGTACCATGTGTTTGACACGAGAAAAACGTCGCGAGAGTAGTGGGGTGCTACTTTGGGGAAGAATATGGTAGCGTGTTTTTCTCATGCGCCGGGGTAAAGAAAAAGAAATGCGGGCGTGCCAGTGTACCGTAGTACACAAGAAAATGATAGAGAAGTCGTATTTCATTAATCTCTCTTAGAGAAACAAAGTACAATATCCCAAGTACATACGCTCCGTGGCCTGCTTGCGCGGCCAGGCTGACTATGGCGATTACGATCTCCTGGTTCCCGGGGCCTCGGAAGACGCCCGGTTAATTACTCCTGCGGGTTACACCGCGGGACACCTCCGATTAAGCTATGTGGTCGTCTTTGTCGTCTTCGCTTTGCGTTCTCCATGCATGATGTGATGATGATGTGTGTGTGGGCGGCGGCAGAGCCTGTGTCCTCGTCGGTACACGCGCCGTGAGTAGCGTGGCCTTCGCTCCGGCCACGCTCGCTCTTGCCGTCGTGCCTCGTCGGTCTTGACGGCGTTTTCCCTCGCATTTCCCAAATTCTTTTATTCATATGGGAATGGGAGCAGGAGGCATCGAGTCGAAGAAATGAATTGCTCTTTGGCTAATGTAGTTGGAGTTGAAGTAACATGTGTCCGCTCAGCTGGGACTTCTTGACGACTTTGCGGCTTCGTCGGGGTGTGCAAGGGGTATGCCTCGTGAGAGTATTTTATCAAGAGACCAGCATCGGTATAAAACCGACACGCGCTCATGTCGGCATGGCCGGTGTGGTCGGCTCTTTCATCTCGACGCGGCGCCGAGTTTATGGCAGCCGGCATAGTCGAAGATGCCACCTCGCATGAGCATGGAGTGGTGGCGTCGAGAGAGTCTGCTGATTCGCGCAGTGAACCTGCTCGCCGGCGCATGTCCTATGCAACGTAGGCGCTCGTCCATTTGCATTTGCATGTGACATGCATGAGAACACCTCACGTGTACACACGAGTAGCTCAGTACGTGTGCTTGCTCCTGCCTTGAGATTGCTGCTGCCGTCGAGCTGCTCCGGTGTGCAAGACTGCAAGTCAGCTGCTTCAGAACCTGTACGCCAAACTCCGAGTAGCGCATGGTGCCGGGTTGTGCCTGCCCGTCCCGCCAGCCAGGAAGAGCTGTACGCCTGTCTAGACTCTGGACCTGAACACCGGGTGTCGAGCTGCATGTATATCACGGCCATGGATGGGGCTCAGTCCTGTACGCCGGATGACAGACGTGACGTGGGCATCGCCAAGGGTCTCTCCAAGCTCTCGAACACCATGGCTTCAACGCCCGCGCCGTCGCCTATGGCTTGCGAAGGTGGAGATGGCACCGGATTGCACGCCCTGCAGCCCTGTCGCCGTCACCTATGGCTCGCTGGAGTGGGGAGAGTGCCGGGCTGCACGCCGGCAGCCCAACGCCGCCGCGTTCGGCGCCGCTGCACGTCGGCCGCCCCCGACGTCGCCATTTTGGGTGTCATGGAGAGGGCGCCGGGCTACACACCGGCCGCCCAACGCCGTCGTCTTTGGCGTCGTGAGAGGACGCCGGGACGCACGCCGGTAGCCCCGACGTCGCCGTCTTGGGTGTTATGGAGAGGGTGCCGGGCTGCACGCCGGTTGCCCCAACATCGCCGTCTTGGCGCCGTTCACGAGACGTAGAGAGGACGCCGGCAGCGCCCGCGACTGCCGTGTTCAGAGAGATGGAGAGAGCGCCGCTGCACGCCGGCTGCCTCGTTGTTGTCGCCTACGGCTCATGGAGTTGGAGTATGCCGCCGGCTTGGTGGCGCGGCTCACCGGAGCGGAGATGTCGCCGCTGCATGCCGGCCGCCCTTCAACGCCGTCCTTCTCAAGCGAATGGCAACCGGGCTGCTCACCAGCAGCCCCGCCTCCGTCGTCTTCGCTGCCATCCATGGCAGAGATGTCGTCGGGCTACGCGCCGGCAGCCGCGCGCCCTCGAAGCCGTCGTTCTTCAGTGGATGGCAACCGAGTTTCTCGATGACGCCGCTCCACACGTCGGCAGCCCGGACGCGGTCGTCGGGCCGCACATGAGCAGCGCCGGCGCCGTCTTCACCGTGTCATGGAAGTCGGAGACGGCCCGCTCCCAGCAGCACGCCAACGCCATCATCGTCCGTCACGTTTAAGGCAGCCACGGCCTCCCGCTGGTTCTCGGTAGCACCTCGACGTCGGCGGGCTGCTCGCCGGCAACGCCTTGATGCCGTCGTCGTCGTCCACGGCATGACCCGTGGCTGTGGGCTGTGCGCCGGCAACGCCTTGACGCAGTCGTCGTCGTCCCCGGCATGACCCGTGGCTGTGGGCTGTGCACCGGCAGCCCCGTCCATCACGCGTCTCTTCCCGCGGCGGCGAGCAAAACCTCGGATCCCAGCGTGATGCATGTGGGCAGGAGTGCTGGAGAGAGAGAAAACAAATGGAGAGAGAGAGTCAACTTGTATGCTCACCTTCGGAGATCATCGGCTTCACGTCCATGGCGCCTCCTCCTTGCTACCGATCAATATGTGTATGTGTATGATATTTTTGATTGGGATGCTACTAGCTGGTGTATGTGTGCGTATGGTGTTGTGGAGTTGATGGAGGTGCGGATGGTCCTCGTCGGATGAGAGCGGCGTCTCGATCTTCTCTCCGCCGTGCGTGCGGCCTCCAGGTGAGAGCGTGTGTGGGATCTCTGGGTGCGATCGTGCTTCTGGTGGCTGGGGTGTGTTCTGGTGTGTGTCCTCTCCTTGGGCTCGGCTGGGTGTGCGCCTCTTATAGGCAGCAGGGGACGAGAAAGGATAACCACAAAACGCTGAATCTTCGGACTCGGTTGAGCTTCTGACGAGAGAGTCCTCTGCCGGCCTGCCGCGCCATCTTCCAAGAGAATCGCCACGGTTTTAACCTCCCACCGCGATCTAGAGACCGTGCCGCGTCCGCGTACACGAAACGCTGCACCTGCAACTCATTTTGTACATGTACATCTGCAGATTTAGTTGCCTTCCATAATTGACGTTTTCTCAGGCGCTTGTGCACGTGCTAAGCTGCCTTGAACATGGACGAGTGGACTCGTGCACGCATGCCAGATTAACCAATTGAGTGATTAGCTAGCTTCATGCACATTGGAGTTGAATTGATCGACGACCAAATACTGATCAGCCTCATGCATGCATATTCACATATGCACATATGGCCAGAACTAAATAATCAACGCGGACTGGTCTATGTATATATCAAGAAAAAGTTCTTTTTCTCTCCTTTCATATGCCCAGCCAAAGAAAAATACCGACATGTACAAAATCGCGTCGAACACCATGGAGTTAAAATAAAGCCTTTCTATGGGAACTATAGGTCTAGAGGATGAGGCACTAAACCATGCAATGCTAGCAAACGAGAAGCAATGAGGCCTCCACAAATTTCACCCTTCTCACGGTTAGCAGCAAGACAGAAAGCTATCAAAGCACCCAAGTTGTAGGACCTATCTCGTCTAAGAGCAGCAGAGATAAATGCTAAATCAAACGAAGATAACTTATTGGCAGTTTTCCTAGCAAGAACACACTTGGCAATAAAGTAGGCAAAGTAACGAATGGAGGAGAGATGAATGTTACTGATTTTTCCATTCTCCTTCGAGAAGCTACTCCCTTGACAAATTTCTGCGTATAAATCCATGAGTGGTTCGGTCTCTCTTTAATCTTCTTACATGATCCCCATTGAGGTACCTTAATAGCTGCACAAAAATCATCAAGAGAAAGGTTGACAGCTATATTGTAAATTTTGTAATGGACCATGGGGTTAGGCAAAGAGTGACTAAATTTGAAATCTTGCACCACAGACATGGTTAGCTTCACAAATTGACAAGGTTCGTCTTCCAAAAAGTGCTCTAACCCCGCATTAGAAACCAAAGTGTGGAAATCTTATAGAATTTCTGTAGCTCTCATGAAGTCAGAACATGGATAAATGGAGGGAAAAACTTCCTCCTCCCGGTGAACCTTCATGACATTAGGCACCCAAAGCTCATGTTGGTTTAGGTGGTGTTCACTCATCTTCTATTCTGAAATTTAAACGCCTATTAAACAAGTGATTGCAAAGCAAATATAATGAAGGATTCTACTCACGGGGACTAGCAAGAGGCCTAAACATGCATCAAAACTATATCTCTAAGCATCAAACAAGCTTACAAGCCCTCAAAACCAGTCACCTACAGCAGCAAAATACTCAACATACAATCTACTAAACACAAATCTACTTGGACAAGGGGAGGAGTCACATACCAAGGAACAATTGCTCCAAATTTCAGCAAGAAAGATGGGCTGAGCAAAGATATCGAAGAAATCGAGGGCAAGCACAGAGAGAACGCGATTTCGAGCTATGAACTGGAGCTTACTCGGGAGAGAGAAGAAAGTGGCAGGAGAGAGAGGTAGTGGGGGGCCAGCGGTGGCCCACACAAGGGCATGGCGCCACCCAGGTCTGGCCGCGCCACCATGTGGTGTGCCTGCCTGGTGGGCCCCCCTGGTACCTACCAGGTACTCCTCTGCCCCTTTTTCATGTAAAAATTTAATATGAATTTTCTGGAATTTTTCGAGACACTTTATTTTTGGGTATTTTTCAGAAATAGAAAAATGATTTTTCTGACAGACAGATTTTTTTATTTTTGGAAACATGATGCAAAGACAAAAATAAGGCTAGAACTACAGAAGTTCTAGCATGCAAGCAAACTAACAACACAAAGGAAACTAAACGAAAGCAAAAACTAAAATGCAAAGGATAGAAATAAACGGGGATAATCATAATGAAAACATTGTTTTGTTCAATGGAATCCTTTTGTTAGCAATTGTCCCAATCATAATAGTTTCAAAATTTTCTCTTGGTATGGGACAATATATTTCTCCAACTTGAATGCCTTCAACATGTTCAATTGAATTCAAGCCATAAGTCCTTTCAATCTTCTTGGGGAAATAGATAGTATGTTCCTTGTCATTAACATTGAAGGTCACCTTTCCTTGATTACAATTAATAACAGCTCCTGCAGTATTAAGAAAAGGTCTCCCAAGAATAATAGACATATTATCATCTTCAGGCATTTCAAGCACAACAAAATTAGTTAATATCAAGCAATTGTGAGCCACCTGAACAGGTACATCCTCACATATACCCACATGAATGGTGGTAGATTTATCAGCCATTTGCAAAGATATATCAGTTGGTATCAAATTTTCAAGATGAAGCCTCTTATAGAGAGAGAAAGGCATAACACTAACTCCAGCTCCCAAATCACACAAAGCAGTTCTAACATAACTGTTCTTAATAGAGCAAGGGATAGTTGGAATCCCTGGGTCTCCAAGTTTCTTAGGAACCTTACCATTGAAGGAATAATTAGCAAGCAAAGTAGAGATTTCTTCATTAGGGATCTTCCTTTTATTCGAGACAATGTCCTTCATATACTTTGAATAAGGAGGCAATTTAATAGCATCAGTCAAAGGAATTTGCAAGAATAAAGGCTTCATCCACTCACAAAACTTATTATAGTGTTCATCTTTCTTTGACTTGTGTTTCTTATCAGGGAAAGGCATAGGTTTTTGGACCCAAGGTTCTCTTTCACTACCATGTTTCTTAGCAATAAAATCTTCTTTGGTGTATTTAGTAGTCTTAGTGTGGTTTTCAGGTTCTTCCTCAACTTTTTCTTCATTAGGCACTTCATTTTCTTCATTACCACTTTCGGTTTCAGCATCAGAGATAGATATACTACTAGGATCTATAGCAGGTTCAGAGGGTTCTACCATAGTTTTATGTTTCTTTTTCCTTTTCTTACGAGTAGAACCACTATTTTCAGCTCGTTGAGAATCCTGCTCAATTCTTTTGGGATGCCCCTCAGGATATAGAGGATCCTGAGTAGCAGTTCCACTTCTAGTTCTTATTTCATAAGCATGTTTTTCTTTAGCAGCATTAACTAGCAAGTCGTTTTGCACTTTAACGAGTTGATCTATTTGAGTTTGAACCATTTGAAAGTGTTTAACAATCATTTTAACATCATTGGAGGTTCTTTCCACAATATCTTTCAACTCGACAATAGCTCTAGTGTTTTCCATTAGATGATTTTGTACCCTTTTATTAAAGTTATCTTGCTTAACAATAAAGATATCGAATTCTTCTAAGCATTGATCAGGAGGTTTCAAGTAAGGGATAGCACCTTCATCAAAGTGTTGGAGAGAGTGTACCTCAATAGTGGGTGAATAGGGAATAGGCTTACATAATTCTTCTATAGGAGGTAAATTCTTGACATATGCAGCTTTAATTCCCTTCTCCCTAAGACATTTCTTAGCTTCCTTCATCACTTCATCATTTAATTCAATAACTCCCCTCTTCTTTGATGTTGGAATAGGCACAGGAATAGATGGTTCAGGTACAATTACTTCAGGAATAGCTTGTTTAGTAGGAGTCCAATCTTCATAATTCTTGCTTATTTTAGCCATTAATTCCTCAGCTTCCTTGGAAGTCCTATTCCTGAAAACACAATCAGCACAACTATCTAGGTATGTCCTAGATTCTTCGGTTAGTCCATTATAAAATATATCAAGTAGTTCATTCTTAGGTAATGGACTTCCAGCCTGTGCATGAATCAAAGTACAAAACCTTGCCCAAGATTCGGGCAATACCTCTTTTTCTCCCTGTTTAAAATCAAAAAGTTCCTGCAAAACAGCATGTCTAGCACTAGGAGGAAAATATTTCTGCAGGAAAGTATTAAATAAGCACTCAGGGCTATCAATAGATCCAGGAGGTAAATTACCAAACCAAGTTTTAGCTTCTCCTTTCAGTGAAAAAGGGAAAATCTTAGCAACAAAGTAAGTACGCATTTTAATATCATCAGAAAACAAGCCACCCATGGTAGAAAGTTCATTCATATGTGCTACCGCACTTTCATTCTTAGTTCCACCAAAAGGTTCTTTCTTGACAATAGCTATGTAGGATAGATCGAGAGAGAAATCATAATCTTCATCTATAATGTTTATAGGAGAAGTAGCAAACTTAGCAGTAGGAGATAATTTGGGTCTAATAGTACGCCTCTCAAGGAGATTCTTAGCAGCACTCCTATCATGGGTGTTCCTACATTCTTCAATAAACTCATCAGTCATCTCAACATAATCTTCTTCAGCATCATAACTCTCACTAGACTCAGGTGAGCTAACAGGTGTAGCAGTGTGTTCATTAGGAGTTTCGGTATTTCCAACTATAGTTCTAGCAATCGTAGCATCTAGGAAAGGACCTAAAGAACCACTCTTATCAAGCACAGTAGAAGCGGCATCATGAGCATCAGAAGTTTCAGATTCAGCAGTAGTAGCAGTGTGTGTAGCATGTGTATGTGGTGGTGTAAGGAACTTACTCAGAACAGACGGTGAATCAAGAGCAGTAGAGGTGTTCATAACCGTACCTCTTCTTGTAATGGATGGTAAAATAGGAACCTTGCCATCACGAGACTTACCCATGATGGATGGAAAGCAATGAACAATAGAGGATCCAAGTGAACTTGATAAATAAAGCTATGCTCCCCGACAACGGCGCCAGAAAATAGTCTTGATGACCCACAAGTATAGGGGGTGTATCGCAGTATTTTCGAGGGAGGTGAAACCCAATTTATTGATTCGACACAAGGGGAGCCAAAGAATATTTATCAGCCTTAACAACTGAGTTGTCAATTCAGCTGCACCTGGAAACAATCTTGCTCACAGCAGTTTATCAGTAGCAACAGTTTTGTAGTAGGAATAGTAAAGCAGCAGCAGTAGTAAAGCAAAGACAATAGTAACAAAAGAAGTTAACAGTGGGATTCGAGTGCGGTAGGCATAGGGATGGATGGACGGGCGTTGCATGAACAAGACAATTCACATAGCAATCAGAACATAGGGCAATTGCAGATAAATAAGATAAAGCACCCAAGTACTAGACAATCCTAGGCATGTGTTCCATATATAGTCATACGTGCTCGCAATGAGAACTTGCACAACATATTTTGTCCTGCCAGCCTGTTTGCAGCGGGGCCTCTAGGAAACTACTGGCAATTAAGGTACTCCTTTTAATAAAGCACCGGAGCAAAGCATTAACACTCCGTGAACACATGTGATCCTCACATCAAAACCTTTCCCTTCCGGCTACCCCGATTTCTGTCACTTCGGGACCATAGGTTCCGGACAACGACGTGTGTATACAACTTGTAGATAAGACCCAAAACAATACTATCATGATGAATCAATAATAAGTTCAGATCTGAAATCATGGCACTCGGGCCCTAGTGACAAGCATTAAGCACAACAAAGTTGCAACAAAGTCATAAAGCACTAAAAGAGATACTAGGCACTATGCCCTAACAATCTGATGTCATTACATGAATGATCTCATCCAATCCCTACCATCCCCATAGCCTACAGCGGGGGATTACTCACTCATAGATGGGGGAAACATGGATGGTCGATGGAGAAGCGATGGTGATGATGATGGTGATGATCTCCTCCAATTCCCCGTCCCAACATGGTGCCAGAACGGAGTTTCTGGTGTTGTTTCCTGGAATCTGGTGGTGGCGGCGGAGCGGTACTCCTTCTGGAAAAACATCGAACCCCCCGAAGTTTTTAGGTCAGAAGGCTCCTTATAGGCGAAGAGAGAGGCCAAGGGGGTGCCTGGGGCGGCCAGACCACCCCCTGGCGCGGCTTGGGCTTGCCCGCGCGGCCAGGTGGTGTGGCCTGGGCCAGCCCTCCTCCGTCTCGTATTCTGGCTCCGGGAGTCTTCTGGTGAAATAGAATTTTTGGCATATTTTCTAGGATTTTTCCTGATAGTTGATTTTCTGTACAAAAAGTAGACACCAAGGCAATTTTGCTGAAAACAGCGTCAGTTCGCATTAGTTGCATCCAAATCACACAAGTATAGAGGAGAAACAATAGCAAAAGTGTTTGAGAAAGTAGATACGTTTTGGACGTATCAAGGTCCCATGTTACCTTGTCCTGCACGCTGAAACCATTCACACTGTCGGGTTGTATGATTCGCCAGTTTATTCGGATTGGGCGTGTGGAACTTACACGGCTGATCCAACATGGACTCATACGTATACTTCGGCCTATCTCTTCTTTCTTTCCATTGCGTTTCTGTTCATTGGTCCAAGTTTTCTTGCCATCAGTCTTTTGTGTCCACTATTGGTTACTGTTTTTCTGTCGTTGGTTACTCCTAGCATCTGGCTAATCTTGACTCACTTCAGCAACATGGTTCGAACTATATCGGTAATCCGGCCTTTCCTCTCTTCTCTTACCCCGAAAATCATTCCACCGAGATGACCCAGCCTCGTCCCTGGAGTAGTACTCCTCATTCGGCTCGACCGACATAAGTGTGGGTTGGGTCAGATCTCCCAATGCATATGAGTTGGCAATCTTGATTGTCTCGGCCAATGTAGTTGGCATATCGCATTGTAGCCTTTGCCACAATACACTTGCATGTCTACACTCATATGCAAACCAAGCAATTGCTTGTGACTCAATCACACCTTCACATGAGTTCCTTAGGGTGCACCACCGAGTCAGGAATTCTCTATCAATTTAATTCGATCGTTGCTTACACATTACCAAGTGTTGTGGCCTATTCGGCCTCTTGTACATACTAGTGAAGTTGCTGATGAACATCTCCTCAAAATCCAACCAGTTGATACTTCTTGGTAGCAGATTATTCAGCCAGACCCTTGCTGGTCCCTCTAGCATCTGAGGCGCATATCTCACCGCCCATATAAGATTGCCCTGTGCAATGTGCACAGTTGTGGAATAATCAATCAACCAATCTTGTGGCTTGGTGATACCATCACATATATGTGTTCCCTAGCTAACTGAAAGTTCGGCACATGTGGTTCTCTCATGATCCGAGATCCAAAACATGCAGGACCCGGAGGACCATGTCCCTCCAATAGCTCTGACCTATATGTTCTGTCTAGCTTCAGCCTTGCATCATCCGGCTGCAAATTCCTGTTTTCCAGCCTTGATCCTATTGCACTTCCCATAATTTGATGATCTGGACTAGGAAAGCTAGCATTGGCCATAGCCGAGTAACCATCATTGTACCTGTTTTGCCTCGGATGAGCATATTGCTGCTACATAGCTGGCCCCGCACTTTGCTCTTGCTAAGGTATGTACTGTTGATGTTGCTGCTGTGGAGGATAATGTCCTGCTCCCGCTGAGTTATGTTGTCCGACATTGTCGTGCCCACCATTTCCTCGACCGGCATTGCCTTGGCCGAGGTTCCCTTGACCATCGTTACCTCGGTTAACACTTCCTCGATCATCATTTCCTTGTGTTGCTTTGACTTTCCCGACCACTGTCGGGCCATACGGCACCATCTGCTTGTTCCTTCTCCCATAGGTTACCACCTCTTCTCTCTGTGCGCCTTCACCAAGTGAAGATGTTGCCCTGGTTGATCTTGCAGGAGCACCCTGAGTCGAATGAACAACATGGGAATCCCCTTCCCTTGTCGGGTTAGACCTATGTATCTCCTCATTTTGCTTGTTCGCAATGCGCACCATCTCTATGACTCTCTCTTGCTGCCTCTCCCGGGCCTCACCGGTCAAACCATCTAACTCGGTTGCTGCTACATCTGTAGCCCTGAGGTTTTTTGTCGGTGTGCTATACCTCGGCATACCTGCTGACATGGGGTTACCCGAATCACCTGGCCTAGGCACATATTCCTTATCTATTTCACTGATGAGGCTCTTTCCCCTAATTTACACCATCCATGCGAGTGGGACTAGTGTTAATCTTGTTTGCCCTAGCATACTCACGCAGCGTGATGTTCAATGCCTGCTGAGCTGCTGCTATCTTTTTTGCTCCCTCTAACACCTTCTGCCGAGTCTCCTCTAGCTCGGCCTGTGCCTGAGCCGGATCCACTACGGGAGCTACAGGTGTAGTGAGGCTCTCTATTGCCTGCTGCAATATGTTTTGTGGCCTCTCTAACGGAGGAAACCTCGAACGTGCTACCTTAGGGGTTGTTTTCGGAACCTCTACCGGATATTTGCTCGTGCCAGCATCTGGTGCGGTCATCATCACCTCGACGTAGCTGGCGGGGCGAGCGATGCGCGGACGGCGAGCCGCGCTGAGAGGAAGTTCTCCCGCCACAATGACTCGTTGCGGATGCATGAAGGAGTCGTCGATGCCGATGTAGATCTTGTGCGTGCCGAAGTTGACGAAGAGCCCATTGCGCCGATGCTGCGCACGTTGTCGCTGACGAAGTCCAGCGAGCCAAAAAGCTGGACCAGCCCAGAGACGTTGCGCTCTCCGGTGGCGATGAAGTTTCACATATGAATCTTGACACCAGCTAGCGTCGCTGCTAGCCCCAATGTGGTGCCAACTGTCGTGGTGGCGTCACGGAAGATGCCATGGGTAGGCAAAAGATGGGATCAATATGCGCTGGTGGTATCGAGGAGGGATAGTGTGGTGGATCCGTTCACGAAGAACACAACAACTCCACACACGATATACCAAGGTTCAAGGCTCTCCTATGGAGATAAAACCTCTACTCCTGCTCTAGATCTTATATTATGATCTGTGGACTAGTATAAGTGCTCCTTGAGCTGTATCGATGAGAGGAATGAGATGAATTGCTCCTGCTCTCTTCTCGCTCTAGGGTTTTTCCTTAGCCAAATGGCCCGACCTTTTCCTTGGAGGCCCTGGTTCAGCTTATAAAGGGGTGGCCAGGTTACAACTAGGGCTTACGTGGCTCGAATATCCTACGAATATGTTTAACTCGGCGCCCTCCTTTCGTCTGTCGCCAGCCTCTGTATGGTAATGGCGCAGAGACACATTGTCTGACCGTTGGTGTCAGACACTGTCACGTCCGTGAGATCTGCTGTCTCTGCCGTTCTGTCCCTTGTCGCTAGCATTTGTCTCTCCCTAGATTCCCTTAGGAGAAAGAGAAGCGCTGACCTTGGGCTGGCTCCCTCCTTTTTGAGCAAGCCAACTTCTGACTCGGCCTTGGTAAGGATAACCCAACCAAGATGGTACCTACAAAAAGAAAATAGCTCACTCGTCATGCCGACATACTGCATATGTCGACCGAGTCTCGCCGGTGCTGTCCGGCTTAGGATAACCCGGCCGTAATTCGGTCGGCCCTTCTACGACTCGGCTAGCTCACGATTTGACTTAGTTATGTCTTGGTGGACTTTGTCCTTATACCTTGGTTTGACCCTATCTGGGATCATCCCCCAACAAACGCCTTTAGTGTATAAGTTCACTCCGAACTACACACTAAAAAGGCATCTATATACATCTGCTTCACAAAGCTAAAACATGTTATATTTTGGAACATAGGGAGTTCCTTTAATCTCCCTGCTAGCAAATTAACCATGCACGCTTGCTTAACATGCTTTCAGCCTTATACTTTTCGTTAATGTTATACCTCTTGTTTGTTTAGACCGTGCTCTACCCTCTGTCAGGGATTTATTTTTGGGTGATGTAATCTAGCTGTACGTCTTGCTTATAGTAAACAAAAAGACTAAATCAATAATCACAGGATCAACAACCAAATGCTTATGTGTTGACACTAAACGGATGACAAGATGTTAAAAAATCTATAGCCACACGAGTACATGCAATAGTCCTTTCTTGTCAAGCATGCTCTACTGATTCTGTCAAACTGAACAAATTTACAGCAAAGCTGCGGTGGTCATTTCCACATGCCCCAGATCTCAGTTGGGACCAAACGGATTACAATGCAGCAAGGGTAAATCCCTCTACTAACCAGTACCACCTATTTAGTTTTCCTCCAGTCTCCTCAACACAGATTCTGCAAACATGCGCTGCCTGAAAATTGAAAAACTTGTAAGAATCATGTAAACTTAAAAGTGGTTAACCCGCTAGGTTGACCGAATCAACACCGAGAGATAGAGGTAGAGTCAACGCACTTCTCCTCGGTGTGTTTTGGGCTAGGGCGGTTATGTTTCAGATAGCCATCCCATGGAACCTTCTTAAGACCAGCTCGAGCAGCTATCATGTCCCTTACTCTGTACAAAGCATTGCAATAAGTATATAAAAAAAACTTTCTGACCCTTAGCATGTTCGTACAAAAAGGAATATTATCCAAAACTTATGCTACCTTTCAGTAAATTCTATTGACGTCTCTCCTTCCTTGAGATACTGAGGTTCCAAGAACCAGACATCACAAACAACAGCCCACGATGTCATAAGACGAACCAAGTGCATGGTAAAAGATTGCCTGGCAAACATTTCAAGTGGAGTACCATGTGAAAAACACGAAGGTATAAGTGTGAACAAAGCAAATTCATATACTAGTTGGTTTGTATTCCTTACTTCTTACTATTCCAGAAGGCATCAACAAATATTTTATTATATTTGATAGCTATTGGACATATGGCAGAGCCAAGTTCAAAAGCACCCTGAAAACAAACAAAGAAACAATCCAATTTCATGCTTAGCATGAGTAAAAAACCAGATATCTCTCAAGTATATGCCATGTAACACGGGATTGATTTCCGCATTTGCTTTAACCATCTTGTGTACAGAGTGCAAAGGAAAGTTTGTTCTTTCATTTACTTTTTTCTGAAAACAGTGACAAGCATTTATATAATTTGCTTTATATGCAGAGAACTCATGATATCATCTAAATATACATCTATAAAAGGATGGTAATTGATACAGCATGTATGATCACTGTAGTACCCGCAAATAATGGAATTCCAAATTCTCACTTGAATAAACTTTCCATATTATAGACTATTCAAAGCCACTTATATGGGCACTGAAAAAAAAAAGATCAGGTCTACCACTATACCTTCTTGAACATCACGGTGTACTGATTATTGACACAAGTTCCTTCTGGGAAAATCAAGAGAGGATTGTTGTCTGGATGTTGCACATGTTCACGTAACCTGATACGAAAAAATCACTGAATAAACACATCTTCAAAAGAGAGAGTTGCAAAGGGAATAACTTACTTTCTTCCAACTACTTCACGATCATTGTGATCATTGCGGTTAAACCAGATGCAACCTACACTTTCCAATATAGTCTTCTGAATAAATCCTGCAAATTAGAGACAAAATAAATAAATAAATAAACATTCTAGATTGAAAACTAAACTAAAACTAGAAAAGATGTTTCTGAACAATAAGAACTGACCAACCCATCCGGGATGCTTCTGCATGATGACAGCAAATGCTGTCATCTGCTCCAGAATAATGAAATCTATCATCGATGTATGGTTTGCAACAAATACCTGTTGAAGTACAAAATTTTTGCAAGGGTATCAATCATATATTCAGAAATTTATAGTAAGATAAAAGAAGCAATGGCACTTATATACAAGAACAGTGTGGACCTACAGATATGGTTCTAAATAAAATTTTGTGTTACACATTCGGACTATAAACCATCTAACTGAAGATAATAATATGTCACAGAGCACGCATATGTTCCATAATCAGGAAAATGTGATAGAGATGACATCTTGTGGCTTTGTGATAACTTTCCATGTGAAATTTCAAGCGAACAAACCTTTAGTTTAACAGTTATCATGTTTGCACCTCAGAAGTGTGGGCTATTACACTTCTCTGCAGTGTTTGTAGGAACGACCATACTAGTAGCTCAGACATGAGTAAATGAATAAGAAAAAGGTAACCTGATAAGGTCGTGAGCTTGGGCGTGGTCCATGGTACTTAATAACTCCAGTCCAAGAAGCAACAAAAACACTGCACATCATTTCAACCAGCTTTCTCTGCACAAAGTTCAAAACAAATTTATTTAGCTCAGAACCCAAGAAGTTTCTAACAAACATCAAACTAAGAGAATTGGCTAGAAAACTATCAGGGGACTCGAAAATTGAGTAGGTTATGAAAATTAGATACCAAAGAGATATTAGTTATTACAAGAAGACTTGCTAGAGGACTAATTGTGTCAAGCAGGACCGAACGACTGAGTCCAAAGTGTAGTTAACTCGAAAAGCTTTTAAAGATTATCTCACAAGTTAGCTTTATTTTTACCAGGCTTCCAAGATATAGCCACAATAAGCTGATTTACAGTAAAAGCATAAGACAGATTCATATTGATTACTTGTAGTTGTAGGAGCTAAACCCCTATAGTGCTAATTATTGTTATTATGCTTATGCGTTCACTAGGGAAATCGAACAGTCTTGACCCCTACAATTCAGCACCGAACCCATATCACCGAATGCTGGATAATACTTGTGATAGTTTGTTATTATTTCATCATTCCATTGAGATTGAGGCGCACAAAAAGGTGCACTGATTTACTACATTCATGCTCCCACAAACCCTAAGAACCATGGACACAAATGCTCATCCATACACACGCACAAACCCATATAATCACCATTGTTAACCAAGATTCTAGTCAAAATCCATATAATCACCATTGTTAACCAAGATTCTAGTCAAAGATCTGTTCCAAAACCTTCAAGGGGTAATATGCACACATGCACAATCACAGATGACCCAGAAAAATCAAAATAAAATAGCTCACCTCTATTTTACGTTTTAGCTTACTCTGCCCTTTCATTAGAAAATGCACAGGGAAAAAGGCAGCAAAGAAGGCCAGCCATCCTAATAGAAGTGTTAAGGTCCTGGTACATAATTGAGTTATCAGACAGTGAGATTCAATGTTTACAAAGAAGGCAAGAATAACTATTAGTAGTAACCTACTAGCATATATACAAAAGTACAGAGAAGACCAGTGTTTCTCTGCTCAATTCTACGTAAAATCAAATAAAATTTTCAAGTAAATAGCTTGCATTGAAGTATTTTAGAAGAATTGGAGAAGAAAATTTATAGCCTCAAAGGGAACATGAAAGAAGTTATAGGTACCACAGAACAAATGTGATTGCATAGAAAACACGGCAATGATTTAGACCAACGGGTTTGTCAAAGACAAAAAACTTGTAGAAGGATTCAAAATGTGTAAAGCCTAGTGGTTTAGTGCAGATTATATGATCCAACCCCTGAAAAGAAAATGTAAACCCTGAAACATCATTAGAACAAGCTATACCATGTCAAGCCAAAAGAAGGACGTCACATATTTTTAGTACAAAGTGGTTTTTTGGGGTGGGGTACTGATTTGCAGATTACTGACAAGCCATTATGGGAACGGTTCAACGTGGTTCTGGTTAAGGACGCCAAGGGAACATACTTTCCATGACCATCTACACTCTACATGTGATATCCTTCTTTTGGGCAAAGCCTTTAAGGGCTTTCCAATCTATGTTAACGACAAATCAACAAGGCTGAATAACAGAAGGGCTCATATCAGAAGAGCAAAAAAATATGAACAGTTCACATGTATACAAACAGTATACATGTGAAGTTGAGACCATAAGACTCAAGTACCTCAGCGGAAACAGTAGTCCATATCTTATGACTACTCCCAAGCACCATAATGGGAACAAATAAATGTTCCAGTTCCATGGCTCTGGAGAATTTGACTTAAAGCAACGTGTGAATGAATCCTGCATGAGTGCAAACACAAGAAATGTCATAACTAGACATTTGAACAGATAAACAAGAATCATAACGATGATGATTTAAGTTAAGCCCATAGAACATCTAAAGACGCATATGCACAGTGATCCATGAGACATGACATAAAGATATTAGAGCTTTAACTTTCAGAATCAAGGATTAGGCTAGGTTGAGGATTTGGTGATCAGGCGCAATGGAGAGGAGTCATGGTTAGGACTCGAGAGACCTAGGCTCAGGGGAGGGAGGGAGGTAGAAAGGGCTGGGCAAGTAGAAGGATAGTTTCCATCTAATCTTTATTGATCTCATACCATGGGACACTCCTTCAAAACATAAAGGGTCGCCTTACAATTTAGACTCAAACTGAACAAGAATATAACTCTTTATCATATTTGAGTTATTTAACAATTTAGACTCAAACTGAACAAGAATAGTTTCCATCTAACTAGACCATTGTAGTAACATATAACTCCATCATCAATAGGAACTTTTCAAAACTTGTAAACCTGCCTGGACTCTAACCAGCTCTGAGTTCTCTAACACTGCTGCAGCTCCTGTAGTTAGGCCACTGTTGTGGTGGCATATGTTTGACCTCACATAACAGAAGATACAGAGAAATCAAGTAAGTCACAAAGACAAAAATGCGCAGCACATTCAAATTATGTGCACCACTAACAATGGGTAACTCATGTTCCAAGCATTTCAAGGCTACACAAAATATGATCTCAAGTTCATATCCATGAGGGACAGGAACCGGATTACATAGACATATGTTCAATGCTCTATTTTACACTCACTCCTCAACTAAGAGAGAGTTGCCCACGGAGCTTTGTAGACAATATAAATAACATTCTATTTAAGTTATTTAACAAATGTGCGTGATCACTTCTTCAAAAGTTGACTATCCAGCAAAACAAGATGATCAACTTAGAATCTCCATTATGCTTATCCAGACCAAAAAGTAAATTCAACTTAACAATGGCAGGAACTTTTGCAATCTACAATGCAGTCACTAAATCTAAGGAATACACATCCAAGAATCACCAGTTTTAGCAGGAGAGATGTGTCAGCCTTTTCAACTGGATGGGTGGCATAACATAGTGGCTAATTCCTAAATAAGAGGCTCACTCTGTCAGATCGACACATTCATAACAACTTTTAACACTACCTAACTGGTAAAATCTAAGCCTGCAATTGCCAACTTGTGAGGGGATTTGGAGAAGTATGAAACAACATTACACTAGGACGGTAATAAAATAAAGATGGGTTTTTAGTAGACTTTGTTTATCCTACTGTCCCAAAATGTAACAAAACTCCTTACTAGATAAACAGGAAAAATAAAACCACAGTCCTAATAACTGGCTGTCTTGTTTTCCATCTAGTCGTCAGGATCATTTGCTACTATAAGACATAAGATACAGCTGGGAATGCATTGAATAGAATAGCCAAATTAAAGTAAGCAATCCACAAGTGAACCCTCAAGGTCAAGAGGCCTTAAATTAAGCAAGATATCTACAGGACATCCAGCTAACTGAAATACACCAGAATCCTACGCAGTTTATCAGACCAAAGCACAGAAGGCACCAAAACCACACAATTAATCATGTATAAATTATAACTCGTTACAGATCTCGTTTTCTCCTTATGCTAAACCTTGCAAATCATAAACCTAGAAACGACTACTGACCTCGTACCTTCTCACATAAATCGTCTACTAAAACCCGAAAGATGCATAAACAGAGGAGGTAAAAAAAACACATAAACCACTCACATCGACGATGGCACCCGCCGCCTCGGTGAGCACCGGCGAGATGTCCAGCAGATCGCGCCTGTAAAAGGGAACCAAACGCCCATAAAATCTAGCTCGAATCAAGAATTAAGCCACATTACGGTTACGAGATCGAAAAGATAGCAAGAGGCCGAGGCAGGGGCTAGGGCTATATTACAGGCTGAGACTCCTGGGGGGTTCCTGCGGGAGCGAGTCCGAGGGGAGGTAATCGTCGAGGTTGGGCGCGTCCAGCGGCGACGCCATCTCCTACCAGCGGCCGACGCCGGCGAGACGACGACGACGGCGACACCGCCGAGGAAGGATTCGCGATTGGGCGTAATGAGGCGTGGTGTACGTCCAGCGAATTGATGATGTGTGGGGCCGCGTGGGGTGGTGCTGTACACCGCTCAAATCGGCGCAATTTGAACAGAAATATTCTATATGTTTAAAACAAGTTCACCAAACGAAACTCGGGCCAAAAAAATTTCAGGGACTAACCTTTCTTCAACGCCATTCTGGATGGCGCTGCTCCTGAAACGCAACGCCATGGCGGACGGCGCCGCACACCTGTCATTGTGGCCCCATGGGCCCTGACTCCGTAAGTGCGGTGCCACAGCTAATGGCGTCACACCTTGTAGTGCAACGTCTTCACTGGTGGCGCCGCATTTTACTTCTAGGTTACCACACGTGGCCGACCTAGCTCGATGCACCCCTCATTCCTTCCCCTCGAGCTAGAATACAGTGGCAACGGCGGCGGCTCGTCTTCTCTCTCAAGTCCCTCCCTCCTAGTGGCCAAATTGGAAACTTCTCTCCGTGGATTTCAATCCTCCCAAGTGCCTAGAGGTATTCTTCCCCTTTTTCTTTGTTTTCACCCATTGAATTCTTGTTTTGATCCATATCTTGGAAATCCTAGGTTGTTATGCAAGACGCATGGTAGATTGTTATTGCATTAGCATATGGGTTGGGTATTGTGTTCATGTTAGCATGGGTATCTATTGAGTATGTTGACCATGGTATTGTTACTGTGATTATCTTAGGAATGGCAAAAATTGTTCATGTTCACCATGTAGACAAGGTTGTCTTTTTTGAGAGGTAATATAGAACTGGATCCGGACGAGCTTGACTTGGTGTTTGAGCGTACTACAACCTATGCTGAGGTCTTGGAGCAATTGAGGATTGAATTGAAATAGATGGACCCAAATAATGTTGTTGAGTTGGAGGGAAGACATAATATTGGTTTGGGAATGCATATTCGTTGAAATGCGTATCTACTCCGAGTCCCGTTGGATTGCATATAAGAAGGTGGTGGCTGAATCACTTGACGAAGCTCTTGAGATATTTTCCACCAAGAAGGTTGATAGTAATTTGCACTTGGACTTGAACCGTATTGCCTCCCCGTTGATTCTAGGACTCCTCCAGCTATTGAGTGAACCTCCCTTGGCCCAAACATTGAGCCTGATTTCAAAGGACCAAGACGAAGTGTTGGAAGAGGACAGTGATGATTGTGGGCGTGATGAGAATGATGTTGAACTCCATGACAACAATGTTGGAGATTTGGACAAAATATCACGCAAGAGAACATGGACCGTGACATCCTGTATTCTCGAGGCTATGCATCGGACTCGGATGATGATGGTCCCAAAGAAGAAGTTGATGAGGAGGGGTTCACGGCTAGAGAGGATGAAATCCACGATACCGTATTGGGGCAGGACCATTGGGTGCCTTTGTTTCGTGATCTTAGTCTCACGGATGAAACCACGGTTGATGGCGGCAAGGGCGTAGTGCTTGGACCAAGGGCAAGTTCTTACCGAGATGACAATCACGAGAATAATGGATTTTTCTCAAGGGTGTCCTCCTCGTCCTTCGAGGTAGAGTCATGGTGGCCAGCAGGGTCAGAGGGCGTGTTGGATCGTGAATGGGATGGAGGTGCCACCTCGGGGCCACGAGAACCTAGCAAGTTCGAATTCCGCCTTAACTGTTGCGCCTGCTTCTTAACAAACCATCTAAACAAACTCTCTCCCTTCTCTCCGTGTGGATACGTATTGAAAGCTTCCTTGCATGCATCAACAGACTTCCTTATCTCTACGCGCTGTCATAGACAAGAATAAACAAGTATGAAATCTGTATTAGGTGTGAAAAGGATCAAGACTGAAAACAAGCATTCAACACACATTACCACAAAGTTGACCAAAGGACCAAAGGAGGTTTGCCGCCCTTCTCTGATCATCTGGTTGTATTGTTCAGTGGCCAGCTCGTCAAATAGCAATGACACCTCCAAAATTTCTTCTCGAAAATCTCGAGGGTATATCTCCACACGAGCGTTGTCAAGAAACCATGTTAGATAATTGTTGAAAGCATCCTAACTAAAATCCCTTTCTTTGGTTCCTTTTGCTTTCTTAGCCTCGATCATGCACTTCTTGAATATGGTAATGTATTTGGCGTGAAGCTTGCCATAATCATTCTCCTTCCTCTGCTTCTTCTTGTCCAAGCTACACAACAACAAATTCTAGAGTGTTATTGCAGACACAAATTACATCACAGATGAAAGATGAAATCTTACCCATGGAGTTGTATGTATGTGTCCTTCCACTCAGGCGGGTGCACCTGAAATAACCCAAACTGGATCATGACACGTTGTGGCTGGTGAGGCTCAACCGCCCACATGCATATCAAGGGGCAACGCATTAGCCATAGACATGCTTCTTCCGTGCACTTCAGGTTAAGCGCATAGTCGTCCGGGAAACCAAAATTGTTCCTTGGACCATATGGCTCCCATGTCACCTGCAACATACCGCACTCATGTCAAATGCAAGATTCTACATTGAAGACATGGTATTAACCGGCGAAGTGAAAATTGTTACCTGAAACGGGGTTATCGCATCAAACTCGTTGGTTTACCTCCTATACGCCGCCACAGGGTCGCCCGGGGGTTCGGAGACCACGTCCCACTTGTAAGCCCACGTGGAGAGCCGGAGGTTGTTGTCGTGATCAGCATAAGCGTTGTAACGCAACAATCTTGGTTGTCCAACTAGGAAGCGTTCCCAACTCCACACCGAAAGAAGGAGAAAACAACCACCAAGGCATCCATCGGTCGCACTCCTAAGACAAGCATCATCCAGCTGCACATGAAGTGAAACACCGTTTAGTAAGAAAAATATGTTTGAGGTCATGTAGAGATAGAAAACATTGTAAAGAAGTGATTACCTGATGGTACAACTAGGCCAACACCACCGAACCCCAACTAAACTTAGAGTCAAAAATGGTGAGCACCTTAAGCCAATGCCACTGAGCACGATCCCCACTGTTGTTAGGAAAGAGAGTCATCGTGATGATGTACCACATATACACACGAGTGTACAACATAATCGTCTCCTTGTTAGCATCTGATGGCTCAGTGTTGATGTAGAGCTCGTTGGGAACCCCAAGAGGAAGGTATGATGAGCACAGCAGCAAGTTTCCCTCAGTTATGAAACCAAGGTTTAATCGAACCAGTAGGAGCAAGGAAACACCCCAAAGGTGTTGCTAGCTGAGCCTTGGCAGGGCGCACTACCGGTGCTAGTAGCAACGTGGAGACCTGCACAACACAACCACAGAACTTTGTCCCCAACTTGCGATGAGGTTGTCAATCTCACCGTGTTTTGCGGAAAACAAAGGATTAAACGTATCGAGTGGAAGGAAGTAATAGTTTGCAGAAAGTAAACACAAAGTAGTAAACAGTTTATAAATTGTATGTAAAAGAAAAAACCCAGGATCCATAGTTCACTAGAGGTGGCTCTCCTTGATAGATAACATGTTGGGTGAACAAATTACAGCGGGGCAATTGACAAACATCGAGAAAGCAATACATGCATATACTAATCATCTTGACTCCTTTGGAACTTGATTGGGCATTACAACATTATACATTGACCGCCATCCAAGTGCATCTATGACTAATAATCCACCTTCAGGTTATCATCCGAACCCCCTCCAGTATTAAGTTGCAAGCAACAGATTATTGCTTTACGAATTGCGTGTAAAGTAAACAATACGATTGTTCTATGAACAAAGGATTGCTGTTTTCTCCCTAGTAGCAACAACACATCTGGTACCTTAGAGATTTCTGTCACTTCCCTAGATTACTAGAGGCATGAACCCACTATCGAGCATAAATACTAACTCTTGGAGTTGCTAGCATCTACTTGGCCAAGATAGCTACTAAGCATGCAAGATCACAAATAACAAAAACATGATAGAATCAATAATCAATCTGAAATAGCATCTCAATATCCATCGGATCCCCGCAAACACAACATGCAGAATTGCAAATAGATGATCTTGATCATGAACGGAGCTCACAAGATCTAAACATGAAAGCACAAAGGAGGAGAACCAGCCATCTAGCTACTACATGGATCCGTAGTCCAAGGATAAACTACTCACGCATCACACCGGAGGCTTGCATGGTGATGAAGAAGGCCTCCAGGGTGAATTCCCCTCTCCGGCAAGGTGCCGGGAAGAGCTTTAGATCCCTCCCGATCTTGGGATGGAGATGACGGCGGATACAGACTCTTTCATGGATTTTTGATTGGGTACTTAGGGTTTTCGTCCCGAGGGCATCTTATAGGCGGAAGGAGAGGCCGAGGGGGTGCTGGGGTCGGCCAGACCACCCCCTAGCGCGGGCTAGGCCTGGCCGCGCGGCCAGGTGGTGTGGCCGGCCCCTAGCCCTTCTCCGTCTCATATTCTGGCATCTGATGACTTCTGGAAAAATAGGCACTTTGGCTTTTGTCCCGTCCAATTCAGAGAATATTCATTTTCTGACTTTCCTGGAACCAAAAACAGCAGAAAACAGGCAGCTGGCACTATGGCTCTTGTTAATAGGTTAGTCCAAGAAATCATATGAAAAGTACTCCAAAGTGTGGACAAAACACAAGAAAGTGGATAAAACCAAGCATGGAACATCAAAAATTATATACATTTGCAATGTATCAACATCCCCAACCTTAACTCCTGCTCATCCTCAAGTAGGTAAGTGATAAAAAGAAAGAATAATTTTTGAGGTGACATGCACCATCAAAGACTTGATAAAAGTATTTGTAAAACATTCAAAGCTGGGATCATAGTACTTCAATCATAACATGAAAGACAAAGTTCTAGCAATGAGACAAAGAAACTATGATGCAACATGAAAAGGCACAAACAAAAGATTCATAAATAACAATGCTTTGCAAGACGTTTGTTTGTTTCACATAAAGAAAACATAGCATAATAGTATTCAGCTTGTCCCTCAATAGAGTAGCAAATATACATGCATAGGACACCTTTAAAGTTCATAAGAGTGACTAGATACAAATAGTTTAAAACAAGCAATATCAAGTTATGCATCAATCAACTAGTCTTGGGACAATGCACATAGAACTAAGAATGGCCACTATGCTCTCAAAGTAGGTGCATAAAGGTAGAAGGTGGAGGCTCAACATAAAAGTAAAAGAAGGGCCTTTATAAAAGGAAGTAGGGATTCAAGTCTCATAAAGAGCTTCCAAAAATTATGGTACTTATAGCTTTCAGCTCTCATTGCCCCTAAGCATCTTGAAGGTGATTAAGGTTAAAGTGACACAACTAAGAGGATATGCCTGACAAGTTATAAACCAAAATCTCATGCCCCTTACTTATGAAGACCGAACCTCATGCTACTCAACTTTAGTCACGAGCAAGCTCTTGTCATTGTAAGTACATGTGTATCATCAAGAACCGCCAATGGGGTACCCCTTGCACATGATACATGAGCTATCCCATAATCAAAATGACAAGGCAAGCAGACAATGAGCATCTCAGTGATCTTTTTATTTGCTATTTGCATAGGTTTTTATTGAGGATGCTTCATAGAGTGCTCATTATGGTGATGCTGCAAGTTTCCACCATGATTAGGCATGGCTTAGGCTAGCGGCCCAGGCGTTTCTCTAACACACATACAAACTCCATGATCTTACAAGTTCCACTTTTATTTCACATCGCCGGGATCCATAAGCAAAAGAACATGATATCAACGGGGTACAAAGTACAAGTGGAATGTTGAAAGCGTTCCCCATGATATATGGTTATGCTAATTTCAACTTATAAAGCGCAAGCATATACACAACAAAGAAGGACCCAATGGTTCAAGTTTATTAGATTAAAAAAAGTAAAGTGTGCCATCAAGTTCGTGAGAGCTTTAATCACTAGTTTTCTCATAACAAGTTTAATTTGGAAGGTAAACAAAAACATGAATATACTTTGAATAGCATATGCTAATAGGTAGGTATAGTGGACTCTTTGGAATAACTTGGTTTAGGGACTTGGATGCATGAGTGGAACTCATACTTGATTACGGAGGCTAGCAAAAGACTGAGAGCGACAAACTAAGAGAGCAATAATGGCCATAATCATGCAGAGCGACAAAACATCATTGATCAAAGCATAAAGTGATACTACAAGTTGAAAACTAAAGGATCATAAAGGCTATGGTGACTTTGGATAGTCATAACATGGTGTGAGCATGCGCCAAGTCAACCCAAATAAAGCATCAAAGGAGAATACCACTATATTATGCTTTAATATGCTAAAACAACACATGATTCATCCAAGGCACATTAAGCAATCTCAGTTGTTTATAACAAGTCATGCTACAACAAATAATACTAAGCATAAAGCCAAAACAATATCAAGCATGGCATGACAAAGCATAGGCCACAGTCGAAAAAAAGCTCCTTTTACCACAAGCATGAACTTTCCTACTCTTTTCCAAACCAAACTATTTGCAAACCATGCAAGAGGGGGTCCAACCAATTTATTCAGCAAACTAAGCAAACAAAAGCAAATGAAAAACCAAAACAAAAACGAAAAAGAAGACGCTCCAAGAACAACACAATTGTGCATGAAACAATAAAAAATGAGGCGTTAGGAAGAAACCTGGGATTTTTATTGATGAAGAAGGGGATGCCTTGGGCATCCCCAAGCTTTGACGCTTGTACTTCTTGGATATTTCTTGGGGTGACACGTGTGGCATCCCCAAGCTTGAGCTTTAGTCCATCCTTCATCTCATTACTCATTCCTTCCATACAACTGAAAATTTTTCTTCATACAAAACTTCAGACAATCTTTATTAGCAACATTAGTGCACTCAAGATAATAAGTATTTAGGTTCAGTTCTAACACCAATAAACTTCCATTAGAACACTAGCTACTGTAGCACTTCTCTCAAAAAGCTCAAATTCCCAAAAGAACTCAAAAAGGAACCAACAAGAAGCAAATGCAGAAAATGGCAGAAATCTGTCAAAACAGACCAGCAGGTAAAGACGAATTTTTTAGAAGACGTTATGTTGCTCAAATCAAAAAGTGTTGATCTATCGAAAGTTAGATAACAACCTGGGGCAGAAGCACAAAAATTCACGCCTCAAAAGGACGTACAGAGATTTTACACGAATATTTACGGTGAAACACAGAAATCTGTTTCGGGACAGCAACTTTCCCAATCATTACTTCTCTCTCATTAGAGGTTACTCTTAGCACAAAAAGCAAACAGAGGTTATTACAGAGATAATAACTTCCAAGACTCATCTAAAAGTTTTGGGTTATCTCCCAATAAGTACTTTTGTTTAATGCCTTTAAGTTAGGCATAAGAAGCAAGAAAGAATCAAGTGTTCTTAAATGAAGAAGCATTAAGATTAATACCAGAAATATCTTTAACAAGGCAAGGTATATTATCCAAATAAGTTCTAGAGGAACCTCTCTCAATGCTCTTAGGTTCACTATTCTCATCAAAAGGGTTTGCTGGAACAATCCAATCAAGATTCTTTTCTATGGCATCATGTATTGCTACTAGTTTAAAGGGTATTGGTATCTTAGGTTCCTCCCCATTAGGTTCGGTTTTGTTCATCTTTTCTCATGTACCAACAACATCTACACATGAGCCTAGAATATTGAAACGTTCAAAGACTTTTCTAGCTTCCTTGGCAACATCATAGAACTCCTTAAACAAAGTTTCTAGAATAAAATCCCTCTTTTCAGGGTCCTCAATTTCTTTAAGCTTAAGAAACATTACTTCCATTAAGGGATTGAGGTTAACAAACCTAGCTTCTAACATGTGAATTAAAGAAGTTGCATCAATATCATAGTTTGGAGAAAGTTCTGTAAGGGATCTATCCTCAGTATCTTCATGTTTGCTAACATGATTAAAGAATTCTTCAATATTATCTTTCCCAATTATAGAACCACTACCAATTGAAAGGTCTTTCAGGGTGAATTTGGGGATCAACATGGTGAGCTAAGGAAGAGGCAACAATTAAAGGAGGCTTAATTTTTTGTGTTTTTGATAAAGAAACAAGCAAACAAAGCAAAAGGAAACCAAGCAAAACAAAAATAACAAAGTAAAGAGATTGGTTATGAGGGACTCCCCTTGTGAAGATGTCCTTGACTCCCCGGCAACGGCGCCAGAAAAATGCTTGATGGCTCGGTGTTGATGTACAGCTCGTTGGGAACCCCAAGAGGAAGGTATGATGAGCACAGCAGCAAGTTTCCCTCAGTTATGAAACCAAGGTTTAATCGAACCAGTAGGAGCAAGGAAACACCCCAAAGGTGTTGCTAGCTGAGCCTTGGCCGCACTACCGGTGCTAGTAGCAACGTGGAGACCTGCACAACACAACCACAGAACTTTGTCCCCAACTTGCGATGAGGTTGTCAATCTCACCGTGTTTTGTGGAAAACAAAGGATTAAATGTATCGAATGGAAGGAAGTAATAGTTTGCAGAAAATAAACACAAAGCAGTAAATAGTTTATAGATTGTATGTAAAAGAAAAGGACCGGGATCCATAGTTCACTAGAGGTGGCTCTCCTTGATAGATAATATATTGGGTGAACAAATTACAGCGGGGCAATTGACAAACATCGAGAAAGCAATACATGCATATACTAATCATCTTGACTCCTTTGGAACTTGATTGGGCATTACAACATTATACATTGACCGCCATCCAAGTGCATCTATGACTAATAATCCACCTTCAGGTTATCATCCGAACCCCCTCCGGTATTAAGTTGCAAGCAACAGATTATTGCTTTACGAATTACGTGTAAAGTAAACAATACGATTGTTCTATGAACAAAGGATTGTTGTTTTCTCCCTAGTAGCAACAGCACATCTAGTACCTTAGAGATTTCTGTCACTTCTCCAGATTACTAGAGGCATGAACCCACTATCGAGCATAAATACTAACTCTTGGAGTTGCTAGCATCTACTTGGCCAAGATAGCTACTAAGCATGCAAGATCACAAATAACAAAGACATGATAGAATCAATAATCAATCTGAAATAGCATCTCAATATCCATCGGATCCCCACAAACACAACATGCAGAATTACAAATAGATGATCTTGATCATGAACGGAGCTCACAAGATCTAAACATGAAAGCACAAAGGAGGAGAACTAGCCATCTAGCTACTACATGGATCCGTAGTCCAAGGATGAACTACTCACGCATCACACTAGAGGCTTGCATGGTGATGAAGAAGGCCTCCAGGGTGACTTCCCCTCTCTAGCAGGGTGCCGGGAAGAGCTTTAGATCACTCCCGGTCTAGGGATGGAGATGACGGTGGCTACAAAATCTTTCGTGGATTTTTGATCGGGTACTTAGGGTTTTTGTCCCGAGGGCATCTTATAGGCGGAAGGAGAGGCCTCGGGGGGTGCTAGGGTCAGCCAGACCACCCCCAGGCGCGGGCCAGGCCTGGCCGCGTGGCCAGGTGGTGTGGCCGGCCCCCAGCCCTTCTCCGTCTCGTATTCTGGTATCTGATGACTTCCGGAAAAATAGGCAATTTGGCTTTTGTCCCGTCCAATTCCGAGTATTCATTTTCTGACTTTCCTAGAACCAAAAACAGTAGAAAACAGGCAGCTGGCACTGTGGCTCTTGTTAATAGGTTAGTCCAAGAAATCATATGAAAAGTACTCCAAAGTATGGACAAAACACAAGAAAGTGGATAAAACCAAGCATGGAACATCAAAAATTATAGATACATTTGCAATATATCAGCATCCTCGGGGCAAATCTTGAATTTATGTATGATCCAACTGAAAGTAGTCCCGACAGCGACCCTCAATCTTTCCCCCTTCTTGTTTATAACCTCAGGTGGATCCTTCCCAATAAGGCTGACCATCTTCTCATGCCACCTGTCTGAATATGTGCTTATACACACGGGGTTTCCCTTGTTTGGGAGTGCCAGGATCATGCTCATGTCCTGCAAAGTCACCGTAATCTCATCGGTTCGAAGGTGAAAAGTGTGTATCTCCAGCCTCAACCGGTCGACAAGCACGGTGATCGCAGCAGGGTTGAAGTTCGGTGTCGACCGAGTGACCATGTGGATAAAGGGGGAGGAGTCCTAGCTACTCAATATACGGGGTATACCGCTCATCGTAAGGCATCTTATTGGACGAGACCTCATGATACCTAAGTCGAAGGGGTAGAAGCTCCTGGAAACATACAATGGCCAAGGTTAGATTTCTATCTCAACATACTGAAACAATATGAACTGGCATGTGGATTTTTAGTACCTCTCTCTTCTCCGACAACTTATAGGCACGGTGTTGAACATCACAGTGAGGATTGAGAAGTTCCATCCTACATATTTAAAACAATAGAAACAATAAGGACAATTATTCTCACATGAACATATATTCCACCTCACATGAACAATTACAAATTGCCCATCTAAATCTATCTATAGTTCAAAAATGAACAATTATTAGAACATGAATGATTGCAACATATCATCTAACACAATAAAAGAGAAATTGCTAATATAAACAACACATACTAACATATATATTGGTTTCTATGCTAATATAACCAACTAAAATTCTACCATTCAATACTAAGCTAATGCTAAACCTAAAGATCAAATAAACATGGAAATGCTTCATATCAATCTCTAAATCCAATAGAATCTAGAGTTTCACCGAATATTGAAGAAAGACGACAAATAGTAAGGAATTTTTGGATGAAATTGAGAGGAGATACCTAGTGGCGAGATTCGGAGCAAAATCCTTGGAGAATATGGATAGGTCTGACGGTTTCTTGAGAGGATAATCACCAAGGGCGGCAAACCCTAGCCATCCTGGAGTTGTCTGTTCATGTGGGGAATGAGGTCTGGGGCGGGGAGGGTCGGTCGCACACTGGTAACTAGAAGTAAAGTGCGGCGCCACCAGTGAAGGCGTTGCACTACAAGGTATAGCACCATTATCTGTGGCATCGCACTTATGGAGCCGGGGCCCACGAGGCCATGCTAGAGGGTGTGCGGTGCCGTCCATCATGGCGTTGTGCTTCAGGGTGCGGTGCTAGCCTTGATGGCGTTGCAAAAAGTGCTAGTGATGTGAATTTTTTCTAGCCCGAGTTTATTTCGTGAATTTGTTTTAAACATGGGTTATTTTTGTTCAAATTGCCTCAAATCGGCAATGTAGGAAATTCCGATTTGCCGACCGGGCACCGCAGACCCCTTGGCCCTGGCCGCTTTTTGGACTAGGCATTGGTTTTTCTTTATTCTTGTGCTTTTTCTTATTATTTCTTTTTTCATTTATTTTTATTTTTTGTTCAGAATCAAAAAATGATTTAAATTTTAAAAATAAGATTTATAATTATTTAAATTTCAAAATATTTATATTCAAAAAAAGTTAAATTTGAAAGTTCAAATTTGAAAATGTCCGTATTCAAAAAATATGCAATCTAATAACTATTTAGATTCGGAAAATGTTTAGTTATAAAATTGTTTAAATTGAAAAATATCAGATTCAGAAAATGTTCAAAACATGAAATTATTTGAATTTGAAAAAAATGTTCACACTATGAAAATTTTTAATTTTGAAAAAATTTCATGTTTTAAAAATATATTTAGAATAAAAACAATTTGTGAAAAATCAAATTTTGAAAAATCTTCAAATTTATAAAATGCTAGGTTTTTCTAAAATAGTCAAATTTTTAAAAAGGAAGAACAATACACAAAACAATAGAAAAACGAAATATAAAATATGATTGGTATATAGGTGACCAGGTCGGCATATAACATCGGGGGAGTGTTATACACCAACCCAGTTAGCTAGTACGAGATGCCACACACATAAGGCTAGGGTATTGGGCTGGCCTAGTACCTATTTCCCGCTTCATATTTTCTTCTAGGTGTTTCCTTTCTATTTTTCCAAAATCTAAACATTTTGAATGATTTTTAATTTTTCAACAAATTTCAAAACTAAACTTTTTTCAATTTTCTATGAGTTTTTTGAATCTAAACATTTTTCGACTCTAAACAATTTTCAAATCTGAATATTTTGAACACATTTCAGCTTGGATGGAGCTTGAAGCATTGTCATCAAGATCAAGTGGGATACGCAAGGCAAAGGTATGACCTTGCTAGGTTTTACTTTTACTGTTCTCATGGTGGTTGTGTGGGAGACTAGGTTATAGGATAGATACACTATCAAGAGGGGCTTTCGGTTGGGTAACTTGATCACATCATCTTAGGGAGCTTAATCCTTTGCATACTTTGCATCCTATATTATTGTTGCTTCTTGGAGTTTCTCTATGTGAGGTTCTTGAACTTGTTGCTAGGTCTTCAACAAGCCCAAGTGCATCGAAAAAAAATTATATGCATCTTTTGTTGCATTTTCGAGTTTGGAGGTTTTACCGGTTCTTTTTTAGGAAGGTTTCATACCTCCCCTATTTTAGTATTTTACCTCTTGCCTTTTCTTAGGTTTTATAGCATGTACAAGATAAATCTTGTTCTTAGCTTTCAAAAAGGCCAAGTTTGTTAAAATCCGAGTCTAGACACAAGATTTATCGTCGTTTTCGTCTGCCCTGTTTTGGTTCCATAGGGAGTTTCGGCCTCGACGGAACTAAGGCCAAAAATTCTGGCGGCCACCAAAAATTTGATCAGTATACTGTTTCGGCAAAAGCCAGAACTGTTCCGGTCGGCCTAACCATTCCGGTCGTAGGTCCGAAGGGACCTATTTGCCAACCAGAACGTGTTTGGACTGCTCGCTTTGACCCCAATGGTCATCCCTTTGAAGGGGTATAAAATGGGGTTTTCCCCCTAAAGTTATAAGGTTCTTAAGCATGTTTTTGACCTCCATTTTTTTAGCTTCTTGAGCTTGCTTCCTATCTCATCCCACCTATGATTCTTATATTTTTTAGGGCTTTATAAGAGGAGATCTAGATCTACAATCGCCACCAATCAATTCCTCCTCTAAGTTAGGGGAACCCATTGGATATAGATCTTGGAGTTTTTTGTTGATTTCCACCATTGTTCTTGCTCTCTAAATCCTCCCTATCACTTGTTGCTTTTGTGAGATTTGTGTGCAAATGATTTGAACACTTTTGGTCTTCTTGCTTTCCATTCTTGCATAAGTGTTGAGCTCTCCGTTTTGATTTATCGAGTGAGAGATTGTGAACTTGTTACTCTTGGAGGGTGACCTTCTAGTTGTCTTGGCAGTTGGTGTTGTGGTATCCTCTTTGTGGAAGATTGTGAAGAGGTTCGGGCTTCTCCTTCGAGGAGTTTGTGAAGTGGTTGTGGAGCTTGCCATCTCTAGAGTGGAGGAAAAGCTAGGCATAAGTAAAATGGCTATTCCTTCATCGGGATAGCCTCAGAGATAAGGTGCTCTTCGTGGCTTGGGGAAATCCTTTGTGGTATTTCACACCTCTCCAAACGTGACGTGCCTTACTTATAAGGGAACACAGAAATACATCTTCGTCTCTGCCTCGGTTATCTCTATACCCGAGTTTACTTCCCTTGTGATAGCCATCGAGCTTTAAGTACTTATATCTTGCTTATCACGTGTGTTATATATCTATATCTTGTGTTATATTGCTTAGCTTAACTTGTTGTTGGTGCACTTAGTTGAGCCTAGTGTATTTAGGTTTTGTGCTTATAAAATAAACATTAGTTTAATTTTGCATTCTTTCAAGCCAAAACCGTAATGAAATTTCCTATTCACCCTCCTCTAGGCAACATCTTTATCCTTTTTATTGGTATCAGAGAAAGGTCTTTCCTGGTTTAGGCTTCATCGCCTATAGTGTAAAGATGTCGACTAGTAGTATAGTGCACAATGACACAATTAACTCTGATGACACAAATTATATTTTGTGAAGAAGTTGCTTGCTTTGTAATCTTCGGACCTTGTGTCCAAGTATAGAGCGATTTCTAGATGTAGGTTTTTCTCCTCCGATGGATTCTCAAAATATATCTTTAGAGGATGATAAAAATCTACATCTTGAAGCTCAAGTATCTAATGAGCTTATTTTCTCCTTGAGCCCCACAGTTAATTTGTTCTTGACAATTATAGAGCGCAAGTCATTTCATGAGATGTGGACCAAGCTTAAAGAAATATTTTGTGGGTCCATTTCTCATAGGGTCGGTGGTATCTCCGAGGAGATCTCTTCTTGTTCACATCATGAAGAGCTCCAAGTTGCTTCCACCTCCAGCCAGATGAGTTTTCAATTCCTTCCACTTCACCTACATGTGAAAAGTCACAAGGTAATGGCATGGTTAGTGGAGAAAACATATGTGATAATGGTAGTGTTTCTCTTTACACCGATGATTCATGTTCTGTAAATGCTAACGATGTAGAAAGTTTGGACTTAAATACTTCTTGCAACAATGGTTCTATATCCTCTTGTGTTGCTAGTCCTTGCATATTGTCTAGAAATTATTTGAGTACCCTTATAGATTATATGCTTGATTTGTCTTGTTACATGAACAAAATGCTTATATTACCTCTAGTTGTTTATCTAACAATGTAGAGGAAATCAAACACTCTATGGATCAAGACATTATCATGAATGTAGGTCCAGCAAGAGGGTCAAAGGCAACTCCTACTTTGAATACCAATCCACCTTCTTATGATGATAGCAATGATGATGATGATGAAAATGAAAATGATGAGGATACTAGTGCTCTCGTGCGTGACTTGATCTTTTTGTGTACCTCTCTTCGTGGTAATAATAAGGATGTTGCTTGTCTCAAACACATTATGGAAACCATAACTAAACAAACGAAAACCATAGAGGAGTTGTATTTCCAATTTGATGATGGCAGATGTAAATTCAATCTTCTTAAACAAGAACTAGCCGAGGAGAAGCACACTAATTGTCTCCTTAGACAAAAAAATTGAATCTTATGAGTTTGAAAAAGAAATATCTTTTAATGATGCTTGTGCTACTAACTCTACTTCTTGTGAAGCATATACCTTAAAGGAGAATGTTGAACTATGGGCTCAACTTGAGTTGTTAACTAGCACTTATAGGAAACTAGGGAAGTTAGTGCATCAACACGTTGCTCCCGTGTCATTAATTCAGTTGTGTACATAGATAGGGTCAACATAGAGATGCTTTCATAAGTTGTTAAATTTTAGCCAATGCACACAATATAAAACAAGTATCATATTCATAGTTGTACAATATGTAAGAAGTAATATATATGTTCATACCGGTCTGCACGATATAATATAGTAATAGCGCCAAACATGATAGATTGATAGTTAAGCTGAAAATAGCTGAAAATTATTACAGTACACCAGGGATGGTCATAAGCAGTAGATAGAATGATAATACTACGTAAAGTGTGTGTAGTAATATCCATCGATAAATAGACATCTTGGTGTGCAGTCTCTGTGTTTCAGCAGTTTAGGTACTTTTACTTCTTTCGTTTGGTCCAACTTGCCTCGGCTGCTCTTAATGATGGAAATTTGGTGCCCTAGTGACCAAAAAATCCAGAGTTTGCATCAGTTTTGCATGTTTTCCATCACATGAAATGGATAGATAGAGTCGATAATCTTATTGTAGCTCTATTAACATGAAAAAGAGGTAAAAATGTACCTTTTAAGCTGATGCAGCGATCGGTACCTTCTAAGGATCGGATGTACCCAACAACTGAAGCAAGACCACTTTATGTTCCTCTCTTGCTATATATTGGAGCCCCACTTCAGCATGGTTACCTAAAAATTATTCAGTGGCACAATGAATCTTATCCAATGAGCAATGAATAAAAACAAAACCTAAGCGGAAGATCTAATGACTCATCATCTGAACATCTGCAGACACAAAGAGGCTCTATGTAAACTGTACTACCTAGTTTCGTATAATTTTGATCATCTAAGTTAGCACAACACAGGTGGACCAAAGAAAAGAACCAAGATCCTTTGCAAGCAATATGACCACTTATACAACATACAAATTTGGAGATGTACTCACCAAAAAATGTCAACAATTAGAAAACATATCTGAAATGAAAACACTGACATACAAACCAATTGAGAGACTAAGATGAGATGCTCAAACTGGTACAACAACAAAAAGGTCAATTGCCTCATCTAAGCTAGTCCAGTGTCTATCCATGTTTAAACATGTGAAGTTCTGAACCTATGCATTTTTTTTCAAAAATGGACTATTTTCAGGGCAAAGTATACATATGATTCTCTACTACTACTATATTACCAATTAGCTCACCGTGAAATACATGTATATTATGAACTCTATCATATAGTGCTAACATGCCTCATAGTGAGGATGTAACCCAAACCCTACCTATTCAATGAAATGAAATGCAAATCCTTTGCGTTTTCTCTAAAAATATATAAATACATGCAAAGCATAAGTGGAATACTTGCATTGATAAAGCTCCAAGAGGAATCTAGATCACTATGCATCATAATGAGGTCCTAAAACACATTGTGTGCAACATTTTTATAGAGACAAATCAGGATAAAAAATCAACTCAGTCAGTACATGTTTACACATCAGTAGTGTAGTGAAAATCATGTCATTGATGTGACTGTCCTAAAGCATTCTTGCATTTTGGCATATGTAATCTCTAGGTTATTATTGATGTGTAACTCATAATGGCAAGTATGAAAATCTGCATACCCTTTTTTGCGAATGATGCACATAACTTATTACTACTAAAATTTGATTTGTGTGTGGGTCATTGGACTCATATACTGTACACCCATGCATCCATTAGAGGAAATCGTGTCTAGATCAGAACCTGATACGATACCTACACTCAAACACTTCAGATACAAACAACAATTTATAGTACATAGTAAATCATGTCAGCGTTACCTCAAACCTCCATGTCTTCCTAGCCAATGCCCCGCTAGTACTGATCATTGGCAGGTTTAGGCTATTTCTTGCCTTAAATGTCACCAGAGCATCTAATTAGAACCTAATAAATTGCTGGAAACATATCAAATTAATTAGTAACTCAATTTAGTTAGAGGTTTGATCAAAGTAAGATAAATTAAATTCGACCAGCTAGGGATAAAAACACGTAGCAAATGATATATTGACCGAACCACTACCAATTTGTTCAGTATTTAACATGGAAATGCATGGTAGCAAACAAAAAAAATCTTAATATGTCAGATTCCCAGTGCTAAACGTGATTTTCAAATTTAAGAACAATGATTGGGTTTTTAACTCCAAGTCCCCAAAACAGTAGATGATTAGGTAATTTTGTGAAGTCTAAAATGATAGACAAAAGTATAAATGATTTGTATACACGTATATGTATCTTTCTAGAGCCTATTGCTCAGCTCGAATATTTATTGGATGAAAATCTTCTGAGTAAAGCCATGCAGAGAACAAATAACATGAGATGGTATAAAGGTGTGTATTACCTTGTAGTTCCAGAATGAAGTGAACATGAAATACATCTCAGTTAAGATGTTGCCAAAGGGGAGACGCCCGCCTCATCAATGAGATAACTAAAGGTGTTAGGTCCACTTAATAGGGCACGATATTGTCTTCACATGAGATAGATTGTTTGGACCACCACCCTAGTTTCTACCAACTATAGTTCCCAATAGCACCAACAACGAAGAGATTAAGGCCAGAGGACAAATATGACAACCATTATGCCAAATGATATAGCTACAAATGAACGGTAGAATATAGCAATGGTGTTCAACACTAATCCATTTGAAAATCACAAGAATGGGAAAAAGAGACGCAATAAGGATCATAGATTTTGTCTAGTTCGTGCCTGCCAAAACAAGGAACCTAAAGTGAACTTGAGATAAAGAACAAAGAAACCGACAGTTCTCAAAATCAAGAATCTAAGGATAGCAGAACAAAGGAAATAAGAAAATAAAAACATGTGGAGAACCATACCACCATTCCCTGAGTAGAGTCTAGTAGCAACATATACATAAATGAAAGATGTAAGCACATAGCCCATGATAATGGTTGTGATGTTAGCTCCTCGCCTAGAAACTATATCATAACATTTTATTCAGGAGAAATGGCTAATGGAAACCAATAATATGTGAACATTATTGGCAATCCTAGGATCACATGACTAAATAAGTACATCTTGCATCTTGCTGATTTTCAATTTTTTACCAAACTGAATTACATATGTGTTGTTTCTAAATTAAGGGTTTCCGACTTCTGGACACCATGCTATGCATATAAAGTTGTGCATTAACAAATGTGATTTCTTGATACAACAAAATCAGTGATTGTATCAAATTGTTTTACCTTGGCCAGAACACTACTTATGTTGCTTGCATATTTTGTTACACAATCACCTAATGACTGTCTAGAACACAACTTATGTTGCTCGCATATTTTGTTACACAACCACATGATGACACTAAATAACTTGAATCTTGAAAGGCATTCCATCAGACAGGTTGTGGACGAACAATGTACTTGCCAACACGCAAGAGCTTGCACATACGACACTCACACACTACGAACGAATGCAAGGACAGGACAACAGACAAAAAAGAATTAAGGACCCCTAGAAACAAAAAGGACCCCTAGAAACGAAAAAATGACCCACCATAGCGACGAATGACAAATCAGAAGGACTGGAGTTCACGCAAGAGCTTGCACATACGACATTCACACACTACGAACGACTGCAAGGCCGAGCCAACAAACAAAAAAGAATCAATAACCCCTAGAAACAAACAAAAATGACAAATAAAAATTCAGAAGTGCTGGAGTTGGAGCAGTTTACTAGAGTCCAGCCGTGGGGGAAATGAACCACCCACGCACTCGAGCGAGGCTTGAGCTGTGGCATTCCAGCACATCTTGACGCCTTGACGGTACTACCCTTGCGAGGGAAAACTCCATCCTAGCATTCCTCCCCAAGCTGTCAACAATGGCGCTCTTCCCTGTCACCTGCTCGCACGCACACTGCCGTCTCCCTTCTCCTTCTCCTGCTTCTTGCCCTCGGCCAAGCAGGCTGGAGAAAAGAGGTCAGGATAGAGAGGAACTCTAGAAGGGGCTAACAACAGGCAGGGAAGGGGATTTTGTTTTACCTAGGCAATGGAGATTTGGGAGGAGTCAGTGGTGTGGGGAGGAAAAGAACAACGGGATAGTTCATTTTGTCCACCGCTTTGACCAAATAGTCTAGATGACAACAAAGTAAAGATAATATGTGGCGGAGTAAGAAGAAAACGACTAGGTGATGGGCCGTAGTCGCGATCCACATCAACCCAATAAACATGGAGACCGGGAATTGAGCGCGGAGAAACTGGCTAACATCCGTAAATTACGTTATAAACGCCAAAAAAGGAACCAAAAGGAAAATAAGGCCGACACCATGTGGAATCGAGAGCACCACGGACGTTGACGTGCGACGTGGCAGTTTATCATTGGATGAAACGGTGAATCTACAGTACCGTACGCACCTCAAATCGCTCACAGATCACTAATAGCTTCCCCTTTTAATATAGTATCTATTGGAAGAGTCATAAAAAGGTCTAGAGCTTTCATAATGATCTTCTAATCTGCTATAATAGGCTAAAGTTAGAGCTTGAGGCAAGTATCACTAAGGTAACATCTTGTGAGCCTCTTTTGGACATTAGCACAACATCTACTCAAATGCTATATTGCCAATAGCTAGTCCTAGCAATCCATCTAGTCATACTATTGATAAACCTTGTGTTGGATTACTTGCTTTGCCTTGTTGCTCTAACAATGAAGCTTGTACTTCCCATAGTATTTCTATTTCTACTAACCATGTAGATGAAATCAAAGAGCTTAAGGCCCAAGTCATTTCTTTGAAGAAAGACTTGGAAAAGAGTCATGAAGGGAAATCCACACTTGATAATATTTTGAGTGTACAAAGATCCACTAATGATAAAAGTGGGCTTGGATTTAACTCCAATAACAAGAACAAGTCCAAGAGAAAAAATAAGAAGGGCCAAGACCAAGTCAAGAATTCAGCCAAGATTCTTTGTTTCAAGTGCAAAGTTCAAGGACATCGTGTAAGATCTTGTCCATTGAAGAAAAATCACTTGGAACGTATTTGGTTCAGTAAGTAGTAACGGTAAGGGAATAAAATTTGGTTGGTGCTCGTAACGTTATCCAATTCCCTGATGGTGTCTGGCTTGACACTGTTATCTGAAGACAACTCTACCTACAGATTGCAAAATCCAAACATAGATCTAAAGGAGCGATAGCGGAGCCCTGGGAAGAGTAGGAGCAAGTCGGTGACCAGAGGATGACGCTGGTATATGGATCCCAGATTCCTACCTGAAAAAGAGAAAGGGATCCGATCAAATGAGGCTGTTGCTGCTCCTCCCATGGCTCCTCTGAGGGGAAGATGGCCGGCCTTTTACTCGGCTGACGGAGGGAAGATGAGGCCGATGGGGGAGGAGGGGGAGGTGTTGTACTGCCGCCACCGACTGTACTTGGTGGAGGAGAGATAGGCACAAGGAGATCGGGAATGGGACAGGGCCACGGGGTAGCTTGACTCGCTCGTGGTATCGCCGCTTGTTACCACTGGGGGATGAACGGTGACGAGGTGTGATCTCGGCAATGCCCATGATGATGGACTGAGGGTTTTATGGAAAAGAGAATGCTAGGGATTTTCATCGGATATCAGGAAAACAATGGGATCAAAGTCTCCTGAATATTGAGTAATCGCATTATTACAAGTTGTCTTCTAGATTTCGGTACCCTCGCTTGGGCTTCTCCCGTCCTATATATAATAGGCCGGGTCTCAAAGCTATATGCGGACAGGTTTCATACACGCGTGATTACAATACCAACACAATGTCAGTTTGTAGTTTCTTTCCTAATACAATCAAAGCCTTTGTCGGTTGCTTCCTTGGGCTGTCATCTGGAATCTTCATGGGCCGGACGCCCTTTTACCCAGTATAGGGTAGTAAACCATAAGCATCCGAGTAACCATACCCATGTCAGTAGCCCCCGAGACTCTACTTGAACCGAAGTTTCAGGTCGAGTCTCAAAGTTTCTTTTCTTTCTTTTCCTTTATATTTTATTTTTCATAGGGATTTGGTACAACAAGTCTAATGCTTCCGACAGATCGGGAATCAGTTAATTGCTCTTGGGCAAAAACAAGGTTGTCCTGCGTCAAATTCAAGTCCCTAGGATCGAATCCGGAATTTGCTACTGACCTAATTCAGTTCGAGCCGCTGAGGTCTTATCGAATACTGAATTCCAGTTTTTTATTTTTATCGGGTACCCAACGCGTACTATCAGGATTTTTCATCGTATTGTTGATACGGATATTTTACTGGCAGAGCGCATTCTTGTGCGATTACCAGGCCACACAGGACGAATCCTGGGGTCTTACCTTCATGTTTCTGAACACGGCATTCGGATTTTTGTCGTGTTTGAGCGTGATCCGAGATTTTTGGCTTTATTGGCAGTTGGCCTGCTGGACCGCCAATATTTCTGTTTTTATCAAACAGTTTTAATGCTTTATACTATCTCCCGATGGGAGTAATACCTTTTGAGGATACACTGGTGTAAAACTCAAAGCTGTTTGTAATCATGAATATATTTTATACACAATTGGATTTCTATCGGGTGCGTGCCAACGCTCCCGATGGGAGTAGCCCCAGAGGCTATGTTCAGATGCCTGTATCTAGACATAGGCTCATAATTGCTGTCAGCTTAATGGAAAACATTGACCTTTTGAACAATAAAAAGATTATGGTACATATAACTTATCTCTTTATATATAAGGCAAAAGAATCAATGATACATTATTCTTTTGGCGGATGACCTCTAGCCGTTGGCCTGGATATTCTAGCTTAAGAAGTCGAACTTTAACTTATATCATATTGTAAATAATCTTATGTGTAAAAGCATCGTAGCTATGTTATGTTCCATGGATTTGAGTAATTTACTCTTGTCTTCTTGTCTTGTAGTCGATATGCTCCTTCAGGAATAACTTCCGTGACAATGTATGGTCCTTCCCATGGCGATTCTAACTTCTTGTGGCCATCTTGCTTTAGGTGAAGAACTAGGTCCCCTACTGCAAAGGACCTAGGCCGCAATCTTCGGCTGTGGTAATTGCGCAGGTTTTCCTAATACATAGTTGCTCTTTAGAGGGCTTCATATCGAGCTTCATCGAGTGCATCCACATCATCCTCAAGTGCTTCTCTTGATTCCTCTTCATCATATGCAGCTACTCTTGGGGATACATGTGACACCTCAACAGGAAGCACGGCTTCCGCACCGTGGACCAAAAAGAAATGCGTCTCTTGTGTTGAATTATTTGGAGTTGTTCGTAAACTCCATAATACAGATGGAAATTCATCCACCCATGCTCCTTTTGCTCTGTCAAGTGGTCCTAGTAGTCTTTTCCTGAGTCTAGCGTTAACTAGACCATTGGCCTTTTCTACCTGTCCATTTGTTTGCGGGTGAGCTACCGAAGCGTAGCTTATTTTGATGCCCATCTCCTGGAAGTACTCCTTGAATTCATTGGAAGTGAAGTTAGTCCCATTGTCTGTGATGATGCTGTTCGGTACGCCAAACCGAAATACTATGGATTTGATAAAATTCACAGCCGAAGTTCCATCTTGGGTGGTGACAGGCATTGCTTCAATCCATTTAGTAAATTTCTCGACTGCTACTAGCAGAAAGACGTGTCCTCCTGGCGATGATTTGTGAAGTTTCCCAACCATATCGAGTCCCCACTGAGCAAACGGCCAAGCCAGAGGTATAGGATTCAACTCAGCGGTGGGTGCTCCGGGCTTTGTTGCAAAGCGTTGGCATGCCTCACATGTTTTGACAATGTCTTTCGCATCCTGAATTGTAGTGAGCCAGTAAAATCCTGCTCTGAATGCTTTTGCAGCAATTGCTCGGCTACTAGCATGGTGACCACAAACTCCTTCGTGTATATCTTTGAGTATGATCTTTCCTTCTTCGGGTGTTACGCAGCGCTGCAACACACCCGAAATACTTCTCTTGTATAGCTCTCCCTTGACTATCCTGAATGCCTTCGATCGTCGGGTGATTCGACGGGCTTCTATCACATATTCTGATAGCTCTCCCTTTGTCACATATGCTATATACGGCTGCATCCAGGCAGGCTCAATTAATATAACCTCTTCAATTTCCTGTTCTTCTTCTTCAATGTCTTCTTCTATGTTCTTGGCTTCTGAAGGAGCCCCCGATTCTTTTTGCGGATGTTTCTTTTTTCCTATTTTTGGTACTACAACCTCAGAGACTCCTTTTGCTTTTATCGATTGCTTCGTTATTTCCTCCCAAAAAACTCCGGGTGGTATTGGTAAGTACAAGGATCCGATGTTTGCTAGGTTGTTGGCTTCCTCATTGCTTGCTCTTTGTATATGTGATACTTCACACCCATCAAATTGAGCTTCTATGACGCCATATAGATCACGATAAGAAACCATATTTTCGCTGACGGCGTCGCACTTGTTCATTGCTTGCTGTGCCACAAGATTAGAATCTCCGAAGATTTCGAGGCGAGTTGCACCGCAAGCTTTGGCGCACGCCATGCAACAGGGCCTCATATTCCGCTTCAATATTGGATGCATTCGCAAAGCTCATCCGAAGTATATAGCGCATTTTTTTGCCTTGAGGTGATATTAGTACGACTCCTACTCCTGCTCCCTCTATTCTTTTTGATCCATCAAAGTACATGTCCAGGCACTAGAAAGGTCTGGTGGACCCGCACATTGCCACTCCGTCCACTCTATGATGAAATCCGGTAAAACTTGTGACTTAATTGCTTTGCGCTTTTCATATGTGATATCCCGAGGGGATAATTCGATGCCCATAGAGAGACACGTCCAGTTGCTTCTAGACTGTTTAGGATGCTTGACAAAGGCGCTTCATTGACTACCACGATTGGATGCTCTGAAAAATAGTGGCATAGTTTTCGTGTTGTCATAAATACCCCATATGCTAGTTTCTGGTAGTGTGGGTACCTTTGTTTGGATGGTGATAAAACCTCGCTCAGGAAGTAAACTGGTCTCTGCACACCGTGGGTCTTCCCTTCTTCGGGTCGCTCTACGACCAAAACCGTGTTGACCACCTCATGTGTGGCAGCGATATAAAGTAGTAAAGGTTCTTTCTCTTTTGGCGACACGACGACAAGAGATGTCGAAAGTGTCCTTTTAAGATCTTCAAAGACGCACTGAGCTTCTTCCGTCCACTCGATTTTTTTATTTCCTCATGAGAGCGTAAAATGACAATGCTTTTTCTCCTAACCTTGCGATAAAATGACCGAGTGCCGCTACTCGTCCTGCTAGTTGCTGTACGCCACGCAGATTTGTTGGCTTCTTCATTATTATGATTGCTTGTATTTTTTCAGGATTAGCCTCGATTCCTCTAGCTGATACCAAATATCCGAGGAGTTGCCCTGCTAGGACTCCAAAGGAACATTTTTCGGGTTTAGTTTGATGCTAAACTTGTCGAGGGTTTTGAATGTTTCTTTGAGGTCTTTGATCAGCGCAGATCCTTGATTTGTTTTAACTATGACGTCATTGATATACACTTGCACATTTGTGCCTATTTGGCTTCCAAGACACTTCTGTATCATCCGTTGATATGTTGCTCCGGCGTTCTTGAGGCCAAAAGGCATTGTTGTGTAGCAGGATACGCCATAGGGCATGATAAATGCCGTTTTCTCCTGATCTTCTTCCTTCATCCTAATCTGGTGGTATCCTAAATAAGCGCCCAAGAAAGAAAGACGTTCGCATCCCGCAGTTGCATCGATTATTTGGTCGATTCGTGGCAATGGGAAGTGATCTTTTGGGCAATGCTTGTTCAGTGCAATAAAGTCAATGCACATCTAAAGTTCTGTAGTGTTTTTCTTTGGAACACATACTGGGTTTGCGAGCCACTCTGATTTTGTTAGTTCTTTGATAAAATTGGCATCAATGAGATGATGGAGCTCCTTTCCAATGGCCTTATGCTTTGGTTCTGCGATGCGACGAAGTGGTTACTTTACTGGCTTCGCCTTTGGATCTAGATTTAATGCGTGCTCAGCGAGTTCCCTGGGAATTCCTAACAAGTCGGAAGGTAGCCATGCGAAAATCTCCCAGTGCTCATGGAGGAACTCGATGAGCATGCTTTCTTATGCGGTATCGAGGTTAGAAGCCACGAATGTTGTTTTCATCGGGCCGGCAAGGTGGATCTGCACTTCTTTTGTGTCTTTCACCATGTCAAAAGACTGATCAGGATTGACACGTGCTACTTCCAAAGGTTGTGCATTTGCTGAAGTTTTGAGTTGTTCGAATTCTGTTGCCATCCTAAAAGATTTTGAAATTTTGTTGAACTCCCGATCACAACGGTCGGCACGTGTGAAGCTTCCTTGTATCATGATAATTCCCTTTGGTGCTGGCATTTTCATCACTAAGTATGCATAATACGGTACCGCCATAAACCGTGCAAAGGCTGGTCGTCCCAGGATTGCATGATATTGTGATGGCCAATCCATGACTTTGGATTCGAGTTTTTCTCACCTGAAATTTGTCTTGGAACCAAAAACAACGTCAATAAATACTTTGCCTAGAGGGATTTCGGCTTTACCTGGTACTGTTCTGTGGAAAGACGTTTCTGTTGGCGCTAGATTGTCCAGGGGGTAGCCTATTGTTCTCAGTGTTTTTGCATAGATCAGATTTATGCTACTTCCTGCATCCATGAAGACCTTGCTCATATCAAACCCACCGATTTGTGCTTCGACAATCAAGGCTAAGTGTCCTGGTCGTGGGACCCGAAGTGGGTGATCAGCTCTGCTGAATGTGATTCCTTGCTCTGACCAGTGGAGATATTCGGGTGTGGTTGATGTTGCTGTTTCTACCATATTGATTTGTCTTGTGATGAGCTTCTGAATTCTATTGGATGGACGCCCTTTCTAAATCATATACATTGCTCCTTTTGATCTAGGGTACTTGTTGTTTTGATCGTTTGTGTTTTGTGGTGGTGCCGCTGGTGGTGGTGGACCGATGGCTAGTGTACCAGGCGTGGATGTGTATCCTCGATTTGCCGCTTTGGTTGCCTTTGCGTTGCACAACTCCTGCATCTTTAGGAATGTTCGGCAGTCTTTCATGAGGTGGCTGGATTATCGTCTGCCTGCTGAGTCGACGTAAAAAAATGCATATTACAGGGTCCTTCCAGCATTTGTATTGCGGACATAGGTCGGTCTCGTGCTCTTGGCTGATACCGTTGTGCGGACTGGCTTCCTCCAACGTTGTCCCTGTTCTGGCGGTATCCGCCGTTGTGGTTGTGGCTTCTGTTGTTACCTTCACCCAAAAAACCTGTTGCGACATAACTTGGTCCCGTATTTCCATTGTTATTCCTTCTTCTCCTATCACGGCCATGTTTATCCCTGTCTTCCTCGGGTGACCATGCGTGCTTATTATGCAGCGCGTCTTCTCCATCGGCCTAGCGGTTTGCTATCTCCATTAACTATGATATTGTCTTGGGTTTAACCCATCCTAGTTCTTCTATGAATTCACGGTGACACAGGCCATCGTTGAAGGCGTCAATGGCCCTTTCGTCGGATATGGATTCAGCTGAGTTTTTGATAATATTCCACCTCTGTATGAATGCTCTTATTGATTCTCTAGATTTTTGTTTACACGCTCTCAACTGCTCCAAGGACGATGGTCGTTTGAACGTGGAATGGAAATGCCGAATGAATTTATCTTCCAGATCATTCTAGCTACCAATTGAATCTTCGGGTAACCGCTTGAGCCATGATCTTGCAGCACCGGTGAGATGTAGTTGTAGACTTTGCATTGCGGTAGTTGTGGAGCCACCCTATAATTTGACGGTGGCCAAATAGTCTGCTAACCAAGCTTCGGGTCCCTGGAGTCCATCGTATTATTGGCAGTCGTGTGAAAGTTTGAAGTCCTTGGGTACTGAGGCCTTGCGAATCCTCTATGTGAAACAGCTGACCTCGCATAGCTCGTGATCGTCTTCATCGTATCCATCCTGATATCATTGGCTGCGGCTTTCGTCTCTGGATCCGCCGCTCCTATGTTGGGTGTTGTCATTTATTGTATTGCTTCGCAGCTCGGATCCCACAAGATGCACCTGGTGTGGTGATCGAGATCGTCCGGTGTGTCCTACTTGCTAAGGACTGTTGTGACGGCGTGGGGATCTTTCGGGTTGATGCGTGATCCCTTGTTCTGCTTCCGCGAGAGAGGCTCCTACCATCCCAAGGTTCATCAGGGCGGAGCGATGAAGGTCCACACACGGATCATCGGGTGCGGGTTGAGTGGTGATCAGATACGTTTGTGCGACTACAATGGTTGCCTGAGTTGTTTTTGCCTTGATGTTTCCTACTTGATCAATTGACATGAATGATAGGTCAAGATCTCGGATGATTCCACTTCTTTCTGCTTTGGGGATATTTTGTAGTCGAGATGTTGCCCTTCTCGATGGTGCTGCTCCTGTTATGCTCCTTGATCCTCGAGTGGAGCTTAATTATGCCTGTCGTAAGTTGGATTCGTTGGCTAATCTCTTTCTTTCATCAAGTTGCCTTTGCATCCAAAGTAGGTCTCTCTTCTTGTGGTGGAGCAGATACTGGAATGCTAATAAGTTTTCATGTGAAGCATCTGCTGTCGTCGGGATTGCTCCCGAAATTGCCTCCCTTGATTTTTGCCATGCCGACGCTGGTAGACGAAGTCCATGTCTTTCTCCTGACTGCGGTTCTCCATCTCTTCCTTGGACTATGCGATTATCTGTTGTTCCTCCTCCGGGGGCACTTCCCGAAGACGAAGTTCTGAGTCAGCAGATCATCCGACGAGCAAAAGCCTATACTATAATTAGTGGTGAGGTCTATAAGCGGAGTGCATCTGGGGTCTTTCAGCACTGTGTATCTCCGGAAGAAGGAGTGGAAATCTTATGAGAGATCCACAAAGGCGAGTGTGGTCACCACACTACAGCCAAATCTTTAGTGGCAAAAGCTTTTCAACACGGTTTTTTTGGCTTACAGCCAAGGCAGATGCCGAACGGGCTGGTCAAGACATGCAAAGGCTGCCAAAAATACGCCAAACAAGCTCACGTTCCGGCTGATCAGCTGCGAACAATACCTATAACATGGCCTTTTGCGGTCTGGGGGCTTGACATGGTAGGACCGTTTAAATAGGCTCCAAGTGGATTTACTCATCTCTTAGTGATGGTGGATAAATTCACAAAATGGATTGAGGCTAAACCCCTCACTAGTTGTGATGGAGCAACAGGAGAAGATTTGTCGAGGATGTCATAATCCAATACGGTTATCCGCATAGCATCATCACGGACAACAGGAGTAATTTCTCTATGGGAGAGCTTGCCGAATTCTGCAATGAAAAATATCCGGCTTGACATTGCGTCAGTCGCACATCCATAAGCTAATGGACAAGTTGAAAGAGCGAATGGTTTAATCCTACAAGGCCTAAAACCAAGACTTGAAGCACCACTACGATGTGCTGCGGGGGCTTGGGCAGAGGAATTACCTTCTGTAATATGGAGCTTACGAACAACTCCGAATAGGTCAACCGGATACACACCTTTCTTCTTGGTCTATGGCGCAGAAGCAGTTCTTCCTAGTGATTTAATTCAGACTTCTCCTAGGATTGCCGCGTATATTGAAGAGGATGCCGAAAATTCTCGACAAAATGATCTCGACTTAGTCGAAGAAGTTCGTGTCGTTGCTGAGATGAGATCAACAGCCTATCAGCAGAAGTTACGAAAGTATCATACCAGAGAGTCAGAAACCGGTCTTTCAATAAGGGCGATTTGGTTCTCTGGCTTGTGTAGAAAAGAAAGCACAATTTTTCCCCAATATGGGAAGGGCCTTTTTTAGTTAGTCGAGTATTGCACAATGGTTCTTACTACCTAACTGATATGCGGCCAGTCAAAGTAAGACCTGCTACTAAGAAAAGAAAGAGAGCTGGAGGCAGGACAGACCCGGAAGAATTAGACAGACCATGGAATATTGCTCAGCTACGCCCCTTTTATTCTTCGTTTATCTTTCTTCGTAATTATATATGTGTACATGTTCAAATGAGAAATAAAGTATTGGTTGCCTCAAATTTTTTCTGAGAAGTTTTTACCATCTTATTTCCGAATGATCATGTCATAGTCAAAAATCCCAGAATACTTGAAAGTACTTTATGCTCATGTTTGTTCTGGTTTAGATTTCTGATTCTAAAATTGTTACCTTCGGGTATAAATCTAAATTTTATAGTCTCTGTTTTGGTTATTTGTCTGATTGCTGGATGCGGGCATTTTTTGAGTAGTGAATTGTTGGTACTGGAGGCCGGCTTTGTTTCCGAGTTTAAACTAGTTTAGCAATTGAACTTCGTTGCTCTGCAAAGTTTCCGTGCTAAAAGTTGGCCGGCTCACGAAAGGGACGAGGCAGAAAGCCAGATAAACAATAAATACAGACAAAAAACACAAGTGCTTATGTAAACATTTCAGGCACGAAAATTATAAAGCCAAAAGTGCTAAATAGATATATTTAAACTTAGCACTAGCAAAAAGTATCATACTACTTATTTACAACCCCGATTGTTTTCAGAATAATACATTTTTTGTTCTGATGCTCTATGATGCAGGGGAAGAAGAAGGAGCTACCGGCTCACTGGAGACATCAGCCTCGCCTCGATATCTTTCTAAGACGTTCAAATCTGAGATGGTTTGCTTGTCGTCGGAAGCTTCACCAGTTTCTTCGGCAGGCGGAGGTGGCGTCTCTATGCGAGTGAAGAAGGGAGTATTGTAGCTGGTCAAGTCAGCTACGTGGCACCCATATCCGGCACAGGAGTCCATAATGGCTTTGATGTCCTCCTCCTGACCGTCTTCATCCACTTTATAGTACCCTCTGGTTACTTGCTAGATTTCCATGTTTCCATGGTGGCTCATAACCATGGTCCTTGTTTTCCACCTCTAGGCTTTTCAGATTCTCGGCCTCCTCAATCATAGCACATGACTGCTTTCCCAGTGCTGTAGTCAAAAGAACAAAAATTGAACAAAAATTCGACTATGAAATAAAAGGCAAGGTTTGAGTACTGAAATGGTTACCTTCAGCCTCATCCCTGGATACTTTAGGTTGAGCATTTTCAAGTCGGAGAGCTCTGATCTCTCTCTGCTTGTTACAGATATTCTTCAATAATTCCTGGTTATATGAATTAACTTTCTGTAAGTCAGAAACCCAGAGTCAGAAGTCTACTAAAGACTCAGGCTAATATTTTTTACTAATATCAGCACGAGCCTTGAGTTCTACACTAGTTCATTCTTTGGCATCCTAAGAAAGCAAAAATCCAGATTGTCTATCCAACTTCATTCTTGGGGGCTAGAGGATATGATATGGGATAAAGAAAAAAGGGAGTTGGAATTCCGACTTACATGTTGTTCATGAGTGAGTTTTCTCAAACTCAGGTTCACTTCAGTGGTAACCTTCTCGGCGAGGGTGAGCGGGATTACTTGTGGTGCTGGAAGCTCTCCGGTTCTCAGCCTCTTGTCGCGAAGGCAGACTTGTTGATGCGCTCGACTTTCGATGTAGAGCTTGTTGGGAACCCCAAGAGGAAGGTACGATGAATATATCAGCAAGTCTTCCCTCAGTTATGAAACCAAGGTTTAATCGAACTAGTAGGAGCAAGGAAACACCCCAAAGGTGTTACTAGCTGAGCTTTGGCAGGGCGCACTACCGGTGCTAGTAGCAACGTGGAGACCTGCACAACACAACCACATAACTTTGTCCCCAACTTGCGATGAGGTTGTCAATCTGACCGTGTTTTGCAGAAAACAAAGGATTAAATGTATCGAATGGAAAGAAGTAAAAGTTTTCAGAAAGTAAACACAAAGCAGTAAAAGATTGTAGATTGTATGTAAAGTAAAAGGACCGGGATCCATAGTTCACTAGAGGTGGCTCTCCTTAGATAGATAACATGCTGGGCGAACAAATTACAGCGGGGCAATTGACAAACACCGAGAAAGCAATACATGCATATACTAATCATCTTGACTCCTTTGAGACTTGATTGGGCATTACAACATAATACATTGTCGTGGTTTCCTGCATGGTCATCTGATAAAATATCATTGGGGTTGAGGATAGGATTACCATTTTCGTCGCGTGGTGTTGAGGTATCTCCGTTGATCATGCACACTTGGTGGCGCGTTATTCGTGGCATAAAGGCGTCACCTCCTGCTTCAAAGTGTGGGTTGATAGTGTTCTGTGATCATAGTTCTAGATAAATTTTTGCCATCCTTTCTTCAAAGTCGACGTTTTCGCTGCTTTCGTCGGGTTCTGAGTTTGTTGGGTTTGCTTCGTCTGGTGGGGTAGGCTGATGACCTTTTTCATCTGCTCTGATCTATGTTGTGACGTCTGCGGAGGAAGATGCGGGTATCTCTATGGGCATAGATTTTCCCACTGACGGTTCTGATGCGATCAGGGCCGAAGGTTGTGATTCTTGCGGGTTGTCTACTTGGAAGTGGAGGCTTCCGATGATTAGATCAGATCCGCCGTTAAAATCGGCAGGTACCAATACGGGGGTGGGCGGGCGTGAATCTGCTTTCATCGAGTTGATGCTTGGTGGAGAGCGTTCTGCCGAATCCGTGGTTCTAGTGTTCAGGTTTCCCACAGACGGTGCTGATGTCTACGCACTTCTATTCTTGTAGACAATTGTTGGGCCTCCAAGTGTAGAGGTTTGTAGAGCAGCAGCAAGTTTTCCCTTAAGTGGTTCACCCAAGGTTTATCGAACTCAGGGAGGAAGTGGTCAAAGGTATTCCCTCTCAAGCAACCCTGCAATCAAGATACAAGAAGTCTCTTGTGTCCCCAACACACCCAATACACTTGTCAGGTGAATAGGTGCACTAGTTCGGTGAAGAGATAGTGAAATACAAGTGGTAACGGTGCGAGAAAATAACTTGATGGCGTGGAAGAGACTAAAAGCAAACTGAAATAAAGATAGAAGCGAGCAAACATGTAACAGATCTAGTAGCAAACGGTGTTTCAATGCTTAGAAACAAGGCCTAGGGATCATACTTTCACTAGTCAACACTCTCATATAAATATATTCTCTTTATGATACTACTCTTAACTACTCTACGGTTGGACACTCTAATCCATGGTAGGGCTATAATAGCACACCTCAAAGTAAGTCTTTCCCATCTAGAAAACCCCACACTGTCACCTTGAGCACTAGATGGTTCCAACAAACACCACAATTTCATAAAGACATCCAACTCCAAATATAACTCATAACAAGTATTTGTAATCTCTAGCCTAAGTGCCACCATGGTGTGCACGCTGTCACTTTCACACACATGGGGAGAGCAGATATCTATTAAAGCACTTGAGTAGCAAGGTAGATCTACTTGATTACAAAGCTCATGATCACAATATGATCATGCATAGAGAGAGAGATGAACACATAGCTACCGGTAGAACCCTTAGCCTCAAGGAAGAACTACTCCCTCATCATCATGGGAATCAGCAATGGTGATGGAGATGGCGGTGGAGATCGATGGAGATGGCTCCGGGGGCACTTCCCCATCCTGGCAGGGTGCCGAAACAGAGACTTTCTGTCCCCCGAATCTCCCCTTCGGTGGCGGCGGCGCTGTGGAACTTTTCATGGATTTTTGATTGACCATCTAGGGTTTCTGTACCGGGAGGCTCTTATAGGCGAAGGAGGCAAGGTCGGTGGCCAGCCATGGGGCCCACACCATGCCCTGGTGCGGCCTAGGCTGGCTCGCGCCAAGGGGGGTGTGGCACCCTGTGGCCCCTCTCCGACTCTCCTTCTCGCTCCGTGAGTCTTCCGGGAAAATAGTAACTTTGGCTTTTGTCCCGTCCAATTCCGAGAATATTCATTTTCTGACTTCCTGGAACCAAAAACAACAGAAAACAGGAAACTGGCACTGTGGCTCTTGTTAATAGGTTAGTCCAAGAAATCGTATGAAAAGTACTCCAAAGTTGGAACAAAACACAAGAAAGTAGATAAAACCAAGCATGGAACATCAAAAATTATAGACACATTTGCAATGTATCAACATCCCCAAGCTTAACTCCTGCTCGTCCTCGAGTAGGTAAGTGACAAAAAAGAAAGAATAATTTTTGTGGTGACATGCACCATCATAAACTTGATCAAAGTATTTGTAAAACATTGAAAGCTGGGATCATAGTACTTCAATCATAACATGAAAGACAAAGTTCTAGCAATAAGACAAAGAACCTATGATGCAACATGAAAAGGCACAAACAGAAGATTCATGAATAACAATGCTTTGCAAGACATTTGTTTGTTTCACATAAAGAAAACATAGCATAATAGCATTCAGCTTGTCCCTCATAGAGTAGCAAATATAAATGCATAGGACACCTTCAAAGTTCATAAGAGTGACTAGATACAAATAGTTTAAAACAAGCAATATCAAAGCTATGCATTAATCAACAAGTCTTGGGACAATGCACATAGAACTAAGAATGGCCACTATGCTCTCAAAGTAGGTGCATAAAGATAGAAGGTGGAGACTCAATATATAAGTGGAAGAAAGGCCTTCATAGAAGGAAGCAGAGATTCAAGTTTCATAAAGAGCTTCCAAAAATTATGGTACTTATAGCTTTCAGCTCTCATTGCCCCTATCATAAGCATCTTGAAGGTGATTAAGGTTAAAGTGAACAAACTATGGTGTACATGCTTGACGAAGTATAAGTTAGAAATCTCATGTCCCTTGAATACGAGGGTCGCTCCTCATGCTACTCAAGTTTAGTCACCGGTAAGTTCTTGTCATCGTAAGTACATGTGTATCATAGAGAACCGCCAACGGGGTACCCCTTGCCCGATAATACGGAAGAATCCCCATATCAAAATGACAAGGCAAGCAGACAACAAGCATCTCAGCAATCTTCTTATTTACCATGGGAATATGGTGCTTTTTTCTCTCTTTCCTCTTTTCATTATCTCTTTTTTTCTCTCTTTTTATCAATATAGGACTCTTTTTTTATAAGAAGAATGCTTCATAGACAGCTCATTATGGTTACGCTACAGGTTTCCACCATGTCAGCATGGATTAGCCCAGCGGCCCAGGCGTTTCTCTAACACATATACATAACTCCATGGACTTACAAGCTCCCCTTTCATTTCACACCGACGACATCCATATACAAAAGAGCATGATATCAACTAGTTACAAGTACCAAGTGCAATGTTGAAAGCGTTCCCCATGAAAGCATGGTTTTGCTAATTCCCAAAAAATAAGTGCAAGCATATTCAACATAGACGACACAATGGTTCAGGTTTATTAAGGGCAAGAAAATTAAAGTGTGCCATCAAGTTCGTGAGAGCTTTAATCACTAGTTTTCTGATAACAAGTTTAATTTGGAAGGTAAACAAAAACATGAATATACTTTGAATAGCATATGCTAATAGGTAGGTATAGTGGACTCTTTGGAATAACTTGGTTTAGGGACTTGGATGCATGAGTGGAACTCATACTTGATTACGGAGGCTAGCAAAAGACTGAGAGCGACAAACTAAGAGAGCAATAATGGCCATAATCATGCAGAGCGACAAAACATCATTGATCAAAGCATAAAGTGATACTACAAGTTGAAAACTAAAGGATCATAAAGGCTATGGTGACTTTGTATAGTCATAACATGGTGTGAGCATGCGCCAAGTCAACCCAAATAAAGCATCAAAGGAGAATACCACAATACTATGCTTTAATATGCTAAAACAACGCATGATTCATCCAAGGCACATTAAGCAATCTCAATTGTTTATAACAAGTCATGCTACAGCAAACAATACTAAGCATAAAGCCAAAACAATATCAAGCATGGCATGACAAAGCATAGGCCATAGTAAAAAACAAGCTCTCTTTACCACAAGCATGAACTTTCCTACTCTTTTCCAAACCAAACCAAACTATTTGAAAACCAATGTATGAAAGAGGGGGTCCAACCAATTTATTCAGCAAACTAAGCAAATGAAAAACCAAAACAAAAACGAAAAAGAAGACGCTCCAAGAACAACACAATTGTGCATGAAACAATAAAAAATGAGGCGTTAGGAAGAAACCTGGGATTTTTATTGATGAAGAAGGGGATGCCTTGGGCATCCCCAAGCTTTGACGCTTGTACTTCTTGGATATTTCTTGGGGTGACACGTGTGGCATCCCCAAGCTTGAGCTTTAGTCCATCCTTCATCTCATTACTCATTCCTTCCATACAACTGAAAATTTTCCTTCATACAAAACTTCAGACAATCTTTATTAGCAACATTAGTGCACTCAAGATAATAAGTATTTAGGTTAAGTTCTAACACCAATAAACTTCCATTAGAACACTAGCTACGGAAGCACTTCCCTCAAAAAGCTCAATTCCCCAAAAGAACTCAAAAAGGAACCAACAAGAAGCAAATGCAAATAATGGCAGAAATCTGTCAAAACAGACCAGCAGGTAAATACGAATTTTTTCAAAGACCTTCTGTTGCTCAAATCAAAAAGTGTTGAACTAACTAAAGTTAGATAACAACCTGGGGCATAAGCACAAAAATTCACGCCTTAAAAATACGTTCACAGATTTTACACGAATTTTTACGGTGAAGCACAAAAATATGTTTCGGGACACCAACTTTCCCAATCATTACTTCTCTCTCATTAGAGGTTACTCTTGGCACAAAAAGTAAATAAAAATGATAAGGAGCGATTATTACAGAGGTAATAACTTCCAAGACTCATCTAAAACTTTTGGATTATCTCCCAATAAATACTTTTCTTTAGGGCCTTTAAGTTACGCATGATAGTTTGAGAAGATGCTCACATAAGAAATATGAATTGCAGTAAAAGAGAGCATCAAGAAGCAAATTCAAAGCACATTTAAGTCTAACCCACTTCCTATGCATATGAATATTGTAAAGAAACAAGTCATGAAAGCACAAAGCAACAAGCATAGGAAAGCAAAACAAGTGCAACTTCAAGACTTTCAACATAAAGAGGGGAAACTTAATAATGTTGAGATACATAAGACCATGTTTCCCTCTCTCATAATAACTTTCAGTAGCATCATGAATAAAATTAACAATATAACTATCACATAAAACATTCTTATCATGAGCCACATGCATAAAAGAATTAATACTCTCCACATAAAAATAGTCATTCTTATTAATTGTAGTGGGAGCAAAATCAACAAAATAGCTATTATTATTATTCTCATCTCCATAATCATCAAATATAGGAGGCATATTGTAATCACAATTACTTTCCTCCTCAATAGTAGGTGGACTAAAAATATCATATTCATCATTGCAATCATCATATATTGGAGGTGTAGTATCATCATAAGCAATAGAATAGCTATCTTCTAAAGCTGGGGAACTAAAAAGATCATTTTCATAAAAACTAGCTTCCCCAAGCTTAGACTTTTCCATAGCATTAGCAATAAGGGTGTCCAAAGAATTCATACTAACAACATTGCTATTAGCATGCAAATAAAGTTCCATAGGTTTTTTAATTTTCTCTACAAACACTTCATGTCCTAACTCAAGATAAATACTATAAAGCTCTCTAATTTTGTTGTTGTTTCCCATTAAGCCTAACTAGTGAAAACAAGAAACAAAAAGACAAAATTGCAGAATCTAAAGGAAATAACTTCGAGCACTCACACCGGAGGATGTGAGTACCTTTTACCTTACCTCCCCGGCAACGGCGCCAGAAAATAGGCGTTTGCCGTGGGAGGTTCTTCTTCTTTAATCCTCCGTGTGAATACCTTTTACCTTACCTCCCCGGCAACGGCGCCAGAAAATAGCTTGATGTTTATGCACTTCTATTCTTGTACACAATTGTTGGGCCTCCAAGTGTAGAGGTTTGTAGAACAACAGCAAGTTTTCCCTTAAGTGGATCACCCAAGGTTTATCGAACTCGGGGAGGAAGTGGTCAAAGGTATTCCCTCTCAAGCAACCCTGCAATCAAGATACAAGAAGTCTCTTGTGTCCCCAACACACCCAATACACTTGTCAGGTGTATAGGTGCACTAGTTCGGCGAAGAGATAGTGAAATACAAGTGGTATGGATAGTTATAAGTGGTAACGGTGCAAGAAAATAAGTTGATGGTGTGGAAGAGACTAAAAGCAAACTGAAATAAAGATAGAAGCAATCAAACATGTAACAGATCTAGTAGCAAATGGTGTTTCAATGCTTAGAAACAAGGCCTAAGGATCATTCTTTCACTAGTGAACACTCTCATATAAATATATTCTCTTTATGATACTACTCTTAACTACTCTACGGTTGGACACTCTAATCCATGGTAGGGCTATAACAACACACCTCAAAGTAAGTCTTTCCCATCTAGAAAACCCCACACTGTCACCTTGAGCACTAGATGGTTCCAACAAACACCACAATTTCATAAAGACATCCAACTCCAAATATAACTCATAACAAGTATTTGTAATCTCTATCCTAAGTGCCACCATGGTGTGCACACTGTCACTTTCACACACATGGGGAGAGCAGAGATCTATTAAAGCACTTGAGTAGCAAGGTAGATCTACTTGATTACAAAGCTCATGATCACAATATGATCATGCATAGAGAGAGATATGAACACATAGCTACCGGTAGAACCCTTAGCCTCGAGGAAGAACTACTCCCTCATCATCATGGGAATCAGCAATGGTGATGGAGATGGCGGTGGAGATCGATGGAGATGGCTCCGGGGGCACTTCCCCATCCCGGCAGGGTGCCGAAACAGAGACTTTCTGTCCCCTAAATCTCCCCTTTAGTGGCAGCGGCGCTGTGGAACTTTTCGTGGATTTTTGATTGACCATCTATGGTTTCTGTATTGGGAGGCTCTTATAGGCGAAGGAGGCAAGGTCGGTGGCTAGCCATGGGGCCCACACCATGCCCTGGCATGGCCTAGGCTGGCCCGCGCCAAGGGGGGTATGGCCACCCTGTGTCCCCTCTCCGACTCTCCTTCTGGCTCCGTGAGTCTTCCGGGAAAATAGTAACTTTGGATTTTGTCCCGTCCAATTCCGAAAATATTCATTTTCTAACTTCCTGGAACCAAAAGCAGCAGAAAATAGGCAACTGGCACCATGGCATCTTGTTAATAGGTTAGTCCAAGAAATCGTATGAAAAGTACTCCAAAGTTGGAACAAAACACAAGAAAGTAGATAAAACCAAGCATGGAACATCAAAAATTATAGATACATTTGCAATGTATCAGGCGCCAATTGACAAGGTGTGATCTCGGCAATGCCCATGATGATGGACTTGGGGTTTCGTGGAAAAGAGAACGCTGGGGATTTTCATCGGATATTAGGAAAACAATGGGATCAGAGTCGCCTGAATATTGAGTAATCGCACTATTACAAGTTGTCTTCTAGATTTCGGTACCCTCGCTTGGGCTTCTCCCGTCCTATATATAATAGGACAGGTCTCAAAGCTATATGCGGACAGGTTTCATACACGCGTGATTACAATACCAACACAATGTCGGTTCGTAGTTTCTTTCCTAATACAATCAAAGCCTTTGTTGGTTCCTTCCTTGGGCTGTCATCTGGAATCTTCATGGGCCGGAAGCCCTTTTACCCAGTATAGGGTAGTAAACCATAAGCATCCGAGTAACCATACCCATGTCAACCGGTAACGAAATTACATAGCAATGTAATTTGATTTCACGGGACCTGATTACGGCGAATTCCAACCAAACAAAAAATAACAGAATGAGATCCCGCTGTTACCAAGTTACGTTAAAAAATGCAACCCAAACGGGTTCTTGAGTGATAAGCAACAAGGAAAGCGACCACAAGTTGAAGATCAAGCCCAAACTCAACCTCAAGTTGAAGATAGGCCACTTCCTAAGAAGAATCAAGGTAAAGCCCCCAGGACAAGAAATCAATGAAGAGAAAGGGGAGCACTTGCTTCTACATATGTCATGAGAAGGGGAACTTTGCTTCTTCATGTTCAAAAGGTACCTTATCTAACCCTATCATTGTTTATGATGATTATTCTCTTGGGAAGGATAATGATGACAATGTGTTTGACAAGTTTGTTGGAACTCAAAGTGGTGTCAAGAAAAGAACCATTTGGGTTGCCAAGCATATCGTGACTAAGCTCTTATGACCTTGGTTGGGGACCAACAAGTTCAAACTTGATCAATAGGTGTTTTTGGAGGGCGTTGGAGACTTGGCTAACTCATGAAGAATTAATGGATATTCGTATATTATATTTGATCAAGCCAAGTCATAAGGATTATCATCTCCATATTGTTGTCGGATTGATGATTGGTACACCATGAGGGGGTCCTCGAGGCATGTGGATGAGAGGGGTGTGATGCGTACGGTGTTCCGGGACGGTGAGCACACAAGTTTACCCAGGTTCGAATCTACCGGCTTTGGACATCCTTCTCCTGCTAGTAATCTAGTAATACGGCAGAGCCAGAATACGGGTTACAAGGGTTTCGCCTGTGCGAGTTGAGATTGTAGACTATCGTGAGGGTGCCCTAAAGGCTCTCCCTAGGATGGCTTATATAGATATCCAGCCTAGAGTTTACAGTTGAGATCTATCCGGCTACGACTAAGAGTCGGTTACAGAGTACATCTTGAACTACAAGTAACACTACGAGCCTATGTCGGTAAGTCTTCTAGGCCTTCCCGTAGCCGAACTGGACTCCGTTTCTTCTCCCTGACCGGGCCGCCCGTGAAGCAAATCTCTAACCCGAAGTAGGCCACCCTGGTCAGTGAGGCACAGTGAGGATACCCGGAAAGTATATCCCCAACAGTAGCCCCCGGAAGCCTCCATGATCCAAATTCGGATTTCATCATCGTCTAGCTTGATCTTCGGCTTGCTGAATCATGAAGGGTTCCTGAAACTTCAAAAAAGAAAGGAGTAGATCCAAGTCTCAAATTTAGCCGGACCTATGAATATGTTATTTGGGTTTCCATCTCGAAATTCAAACTAAGCCGGAACTTGGTCTCTGATGTATCCTGACACTAGTCATGGTCAAGTCACGTCACTGACAGACATTTCCTGTCAGCACAACCGTTGGTGGGTCCGCCTTTTGCAGAACCGAGGCGCCGTTTCAATGCGTGCGTGGGGATCGAGGCGGCATAATCATCGTGCGGGGGTTTCCCAGTTTCTTCCATGATGCATGGCACATTCACTATAGCGTTTACACGAATCTTGACGCGGCTGGTGGATATAAGTGGTGAGGATATCTTTCCCCATCTTCTTCACCAGCACTTGCGCCGTTTCCTTCTCCCCTACGCCTACCCACGAACCTAGATCTCCTATGCTCCCCCAAAAACCTCCAGCGCCGCCCACCCAAGGTCACCGACGCATAAAAAATGGCTTCAGCATCAGCCTCCGGTACGGCAGCGACGACAGCGATTGCAGCAGCGACGGAGAAGGAGAGCAATCGCGGGGTATGGATCCCATGCGTTCTGGACAACGAGAAGCTCTACGTCATGGAAGAATAAGGGCTCCTCCATGCCGGCGACTGGCGGAGCGACTTCGTTGAAACCATCCCCAACCCTCGCGACAGCGAGCGGGTTCACTTCGGCACTCACCTCGACAGAGGTTTGAGCTTTCCTCTCTCAGATTTCTTCTCTGAGGTTATAGATCACTACGAAGTTCAACTCCATCATCTCTCCCCGAACTCTCTCTTAGAGATGAGCATGTACGCATCTTTGTGCGAGGGGTATCTCGGCATTAGGCCGAGCCTTATTCTTTTCCGGTATTACTTTCATGTCTGGAGAAATTCCATCACTGCCGGTAATCCTTATATTACCAGTACTATTGGTTTTTCAGTTAGGCGAGAGCGCGTCTATCCTCGGATTATGGCTAGTGAGTCGGTCAAGCAATGGCCGTCCACTTTTTTCTATCACAAGGATATTCCCGCTCCCGGGCTTTCATCGACGGTGCTGCCACGCCCCAAGAGTCCTGGGACGCAGATGTGCCGGCTCTCAGTGACGATCTACTTCTCGCTAAGAGGCGGATCGAGTATTTGATGAATCACAAGGGCCTAAAAGGCTCCGACTTAGTTCACTGCTGGGTGGCACGCCGGATCTAGCCTCTTCAACATCATGGAGATCGACTGATGCACTCCATCACGTCGTCCAAGAAAGATTCCCTCCGCATCAGCCCCAAGGCCTACTCGGAAAAAGATTACGTATGTGAAATCAAGTGGTTGTTAAGGGAGCAGATTGAGAGGAAGATTCCGGAGCTGTCCTTGGACATGCATACGGCGGAAGATCCCGTGGTGCTGGTAAGCTTCCAGCAGCAAATCGTATTATGTGTTCATCTTTTATATTATTTTGCAATACTGAGATATCTCTTCTTTCCAGCTTGCTGACCTCCTCGAGTTGGAGCTTGCTCCTATCGAGGGGTATCCTCCTGAGTTTTCTCAGGATACTGCTGAATTGGTTCCACTGCCGGACATAGTTCCTCATAAGTGTAAAGCTCCGACAGTGGCCATTGGCACGAAGGAGGTGCCCGTTGTGAAGAGGTAATCTTTCCTCACAAGGTCCTTGTGCTATATGTCTTAATTCTTTCCGAGATGTAATGCTTTTTGTTCTACTACCTTCTTAGAGCTAAAAAGCTCTCCAAGGGCAAAGGGAAGGGAGTTTTGTCGAAGCCCCTGCACCAGTCAAAGCTAAATTTGACTTCTCCCGCCGCAGCGCCTCCGAGTCCTGCCCCTCAGCCTTCTGTGGCTCTGGAGATTACTCCATCTTCCGACCGTCGTAGAAGTTCCGGCTTAGTCAACAGAGCCAACGAACCTCGGTTCGCAAACTGACATCACCATGGGTGACTCAGGTTTTGATAAGGGTGAACCCTCTTCGGGTAATGATCCCTCAGCAGAGGTCTTCGCTGATAATCTCCTAAGCAATCCAGGACTTGCCAAACTTGGCCTTTCTTGGAAATCTGCGGAGGAAATCTAGCGGCTAGCCCGGAAATGCCTAGAAAGCCGGACCATTACTGCCGAAGAAGAAGAAGCACAAGAAGCAGAGGACGTCAAGTACTCCGAACTTCTTGAACAAGTGATACGTTGCAAATTTATCTATAATTTTTGATGTTCCATGCTTAGTTTTATCCACTTTCTTGTGTTTAGTTCCAACTTTGGATTACTTTTCATATGATTTCTTGGACTAACCTATTAACAAGAGCCACAGTGCCAGCTGCCTGTTTTCTGCTGTTTTTGGTTCCAGGAAAGTCAGAAAATGAATATTCTCGGAATTGGACGGGACAAAAGCCAAAGTGCCTATTTTTTCGGAAGGTATCAAGTGCCAGAATACGAGACAGAGAGGGGCCAGGGGCCGGCCACACCACCTGGCCGCGCGGCCAGGCCTGGCCTGTGCCAGGGGGTGGTGTGGTGGCTCCCGACACCCCCTCGGCCTCTCCTTCCGCCTATAAGTTGCCCTCGGGACGAAAACCCTAAGGGGCCCGATCAAAAATCTACGAAAGAGTCTGTATCCACCGTCATCTCCATCCCTAGATCGGGAGGGATCTGAAGCTCTTCCCGGCACCCTGCCGGAGAGGGGAATTCACCCTGGAGGCCTTCTTCATCACCATGTAAGCCTCCGGTGTGATGCGTGAGTAGTTCATCCTTGGACTACGGATCCATGTAGTAGCTAGATGGCTGGTTTCTCCTCCTTTGTGCTTTCATGTTTAGATCTTGTGAGCTCCGTTCATGATCAAGATCATCTATTTGTAATCCATACATGTTGTGTTTGCGGGGATCCGATGGATATTGAGATGCTATTTCAGATTGATTATTGATCCTATCATGTCTTTGTTATTTGAGATCTTGCATGCTTTCCGTTGTTAGTAGCTATCTTGGCCAAGTAGATGCTAGCAACTCCAAGAGTTAGTATTTATGCTCGATAGTGGGTTCATGCCTCTGGTAATCTGGGGAAGTGACAGAAATCTCTAAGGTACTAGATGTGATGTTGCTACTAGGGAGAAAACAATGATCCTTTGTTCATAGAACAATTGTATTGTTTACTTTACACGCAGTTCGTAAAGCAATAATCTGTTGCTTGCAACTTAATACTGGAGGGGGTTCAGATGATAACCTGAAGGTGGATTATTAGTCATAGATGCAGTTGGATGGCGGTCTATGTACTATGTTGTAATGCCCAATCAAGTCTCAAAGGAGTCAAGATGATTAGTATATGCATGTATTGCTTTCTCGGTGTTTGTCAATTGCCCCGCTGTAATTTGTTCGCCCAGCATGTTATCTATCTAAGGAGAGCCACCTCTAGTGAACTATGGATCCCGGCCCTTTTACTTTACATACAATCTACAATCTTTTACTGCTTTGTGTTTACTTTCTACAAACTTTTACTTCTTTCCATTCGATACGTTTAATCCTTTGTTTTCCGCAAAACACGGTGAGATTGACAACCTCATCGCAAGTTGGGCACAAAGTTCTATGGTTGTGTTGTGCAGGTCTCCACGTTGCTACTAGCACCGGTAGTGCGCCCTGCCAAAGCTCAGCTAGTAACACCTTTGGGGCGTTTCCTTGCTCCTACTGGTTCGATTAAACCTTGGTTTCATAATTGAGGGAAGACTTGCTGATATATTCATCGTACCTTCCTCTTGGGGTTCCCAACGAGCTCTATGTCGAAAGTCGAGCGCATCAACAAGTCCGCCTTCACGACAAGAGGCTAAGAACCGGAGAGCTTCCAGCACCACTAGTAATACCGCTCACCCTCGCCGAGAAGGTTACCACCGAAGTGAACTTGAGTTTGAGAAAACTCACTCATGAACAACATGTAAGTCGGAATTCCAACTCACTTTTTTCTTTATTCCATATCATATCCTCTAGCCCCCAAGAATGAAGTTGGATAGACAATCTGGATTTTTGCTTTCTTAGGATGCCAAAGAATGAACTAGTGTAGCCCTCAAGGCTCGTGCTGATATTAGCAAAAAATATTAGTACGAGTCTTTAGTAGACTTCTGACTCTGGGTTTCTGACTTACAGAAAGTTAATTCATATAACCAGGAATTATTGAAGAATATCTGTAACAAGCAGAGAGAGATCAGAGCTCTCCGACTTGAAAATGCTCAACTTAAAGTATCCAGGGATGAGGCTGAAGGTAACCATTTCAGTACTCAAACCTTGCCTTTTATTTCATAGTCGAATTTTTGTTCAATTGTTGTTCTTTTGACTACAGCACTGGGAAAGCAGTCATGTGCTATGATTGAGGAGGCCGAGAATCTGAAAACCCTAGAGGTGGAAAACAAGGACCATGGTTATGAGCCACCATGGAAACATGGAAATCTGGCAAGTAACCAAAGGGTACTATAAAGTGGATGAAGACGGTCAGGAGGAGGACATCAAAGCCATTATGGACTCCTGTGCCGGATATGGGTGCCACGTAGCTGACTTGACCAGCTACGATACTCCCTTCTTCACTCGCGTAGAGACACCACCTCGCCTGCCGAAGAAACTGGTGAAGCTTCTGACGACGAGCAAACCATCTCAGATTTGAACGTCTTAGAAAGATATCAAGGTGAGGCTGATGTCTCCAGTGAGTCGGTAGCTCCTTCTTCTTCCCCTGCATCGTAGATCATCAGAACAAAAAATGTATTATTCAGAAAACAATCCGGGTTGTAAATAAGTAGTATGATACTTTTTGCTAGTGATAAGTTTAAATATATCTATTTAGCACTTTTGGCTTTATAATTTTCATGCCTGAAATGTTTACATAAGCACTTGTGTTTTTTGTCTGTATTTATTGTTTATCTGGCTTTCCGCCTCGTCCCTTTCGTGAGCCGGCCAACTTTTAGCACGGAAACTTTGCCGAGCAACGAAGTTCAATTGCTAAACTAGTTTAAACTCGGAAACAAAGCCGGCCTCTAGTACCAACAATTCACTACTCGAAAAATGCCCGCATCCAGCAATCAGACAAATAACCAAAATAGAGACTATAAAATTTAGATTTATACCCGAAGGTAACAATTTTAGAATCGGAAATCTAAACCAGAACAAACATGAGCATAAAGTACTTTCAAGTATTCTGGGATTTTTGACTATGGCATGATCATTCAGAAATAAGATGGTAAAAACTTCTCAGAAAAAATTTGAGGCAACCAATACTTTATTTCTCATTTGAACATGTACACATATATAATTACGAAGAAAGATAAACTAAGAATAAAAGGGGCGTAGCTGAGCAATATTCCACGGTCGGTCTAATTCTTCCGGGTCTGTACTGCCTCCAGCTCTCTTTCTTTTCTTAGTAGCAGGTCTTTCTTTGACTGGCCACATATCAGTTAGGTAGTAAGAACCATTGTGCAATACTCGACTAACTAAAAAAGGCCCTTCCCATATTGGGGAAAATTTGTGCTTTCTTTTCTACACAAGCCGGAGAACCAAATTGCCCTTATTGAAAGACCGGTTTCTGACTCTCTAGCTATGATACTTGCGTAACTTCTGCTGATAGGCTATTGATCTCATCTCAGCAACGACACGAACTTCTTCGACTAAGTCGAGATCATTTTGTCGAGAATTTTCGGCATCCTCTTCAATATACGCGGCAATCCTAGGAGAAGTCTGAATTAAATCACTAGGAAGAACTGCTTCTGCGCCATAGACCAAGAAGAAAGGTGTGTATCCGGTTGACCTGTTCGGAGTTGTTCATAAGATCCATATTATAGAAGGTAATTCCTCTGCCCAAGCCCCCACAGCACATCGTAGTGGTGCTTCAAGTCTTGGTTTTAGGACTTGTAGGATTAAACCATTCGCTCTTTCGACTTGTCCATTAGCTTATGGATGTGCGACTGATGCAATGTCAAGCCGGATATTTTTCATTGTAGAATTTGGCAAGCTCTCCCATAGAGAAATTACTCATGTTGTCCGTGATGATGCTATGCGGATAACCGTATTGGATTATGACATCCTCGAGAAATCTTCTGGCTATTGCTCTATCATAACTGGTGAGGGGTTTAGCCTCAATCCATTTTGTGAATTTATCCACCATCACTAAGAGATGAGTAAATCCACTTGGAGCCCGTTTAAACGGTCCTACCATGTCAAGCCCCCAGACCGCAAAAGGCCATGTTATAGGTATTGTTCGCAGCTGATCAGCTGGAACGTGAGCTTGTTTGGCGTATTTTTGGCAGCCTTTGCATGTCTTGACCACCCGTTTGGCATCTGCCTTGGCTGTAAGCCAGAAAAAACCGTGTTGGAAAGCTTTTGCCACTAAAGATTTGGCTGTAGTGTGGTGACCACACTCGCCTTTCTGGATCTCTCATAAGATCTCCACTCCTTCTTCCGGAGATACACAGTGCTGAAAGACCCCAGATGCACTCCGCTTATAGAGCTCACCACTAATTATAGTGTAGGCTTTTGCTCGTCGGATAATCTACCGGCTCAGAACTTCGTCTTCGGGTAATTTTCCGTCTACCAAGTAATCAAGGTAGGGTTGAGTCCAGCTAGGAATCACAGCCAGAACTTCTACTAAAGGTGAGTCGGATTTGGTCGGATATTCCTCGTCTACTCCCTTTATAGAGGGAACTTTGAGGTGCTCCAAAAACGTGCCATCCGGGACCTTTTTGTGTGTAGAGCCTATTCGAGATAGTGCATCTGCTTCCTCATTTTATGTTCGAGGGATGTGTTGGACTTCAAACCCTTCGAACGATTTAGATAGTTCGTCCACGACAGCCCTATATGCTGCCATGTGCTTGTTTGCATTACAGATATCCCGACACTTGTTGGGCAACAAGATCCAAATCTCCATAACACATTAAATGTCGGATGCTGATGTCCTTAGCAATCCGGATTCCATGCAGTAGTGCTTCATACTCGGCAATGTTATTCGTCACTGTGAAGTGGATCTGTAGTATATAGAAAAGTTTATCTCCCTGGGGTGGTTTGAGTACCACACCAGCCCCCGAGCGCCTTAGACCCGTCAAAATGAAAGGTCTAGTACTCCGACTCTGGTAGGGTCATATTCTTAGTTGTCTCTGTCCAATCAGTGACAAAGTCAGCAAGGATTTGGGATTTGATTGTTGTACAAGGTTTGTACTCAATGTCAAAAGCTGAAAGCTCTATGCCCCATTTGGCGACGCGTCCTGTGGCATCACTGTCGTTGATTATGTCTCTCATGGGAGCTGTGCTCACAACGGTAATTGGATGTTCCTGAAAATAATGCCGTAACTTACGAGATGCTAAGAACACACCATAAGCCAGCTTTTGATAGTGCGGATACCGCTGCTTTGATTCAGTTAAGACCTCACTGAGATAATAAGTTGGACGTTGCACCAGGTGTTCCTGATTTTCCTCCGGTCTCTACACCACCATGACGATACTGACGACCCTGTTTGTCACAAGAGATAGAGCAACATTGGTTCCTGTGTTTCTGGTGCTGCAAGGATGGGAACAGATGAGAGTACTGCTTTCAAGACTTGTAGCACAGCTTCATCTTCGTCGGTCCAAACGAATTTCTTGGTCTTTTTCAGGAGCTTGTAAAGTGGTGCGGCTCTTTCACCAAGCTGGCTTACAAACCGACTGACTGCGGCAATGTAACCCGTTAGTCTTTGAACATCCTTCAGGCAAGTTGGCCTAGAAATAGAGTATAGCCTTGATCTTGTCCCGGTTTACCTCTATGCCTCTTTGAGATACGATAAAACCTAACAATTTTCTGGCTGGTATTCCAAAGAAACATTTCTTCGGGTTAAGCATTATGTTGTATTTTCATAGATTAGTGAACGTTTCCTCCAAGTCGGAAATTAGCGTTTCCTTCTTTTTGGACATCACCGCAATATCGTCCACGTATGCATGTACATTGCGTCCGATTTGATCATGGAGGCAACGCTACATAGTGCGATGGTACGTAGCTCATGCATTCTTGAGCCCAAAGGGCATCGTAACAAAGTAGAAGGTTCTGAAGGGGGTTATGAATGAAGTTTTGACTTTGTCAGATTCCTTCATCCGGATTTGGTGATAACCGGAATATGCGTCAATAAAACATAGGAGTTCCGAGCCTGCCGTAGAATCGATAACTTGATCAATCCTAGGCAGAGCGAACGGATCTTTGGGACAGCCTTGTTCAAGGAAGTATAATCAACACACATCCTTAAATCAGTGGTGTCCTTTTTAGGGACCATTACAGGATTGGCCGACCACTCAGTGTGGATGACCTCTTCTATGAATCCGGCTAACTCGAGCCATGCTAGTTCCTTAGCTATTGCCTTACGCTTTTCATCGCTGAAATGTCGTAGGGACTGTTTGACGGGTTTAGCATTTGGGTGTACATTTAGAGAGTGCTCGGCAAGTTCCCTAGGTACTCCGGTCATATCAGATGGCTGGCATGCGAAGATATCTTGATTTGCTTGGAGGAACTTGACGAGCGCGCTTTCCTATGCGCTATCTAGGCCTACGCCTATCTAGGTCACCTTGGAGGGGTCATCATCCTTCAATGGCGTCTTCTTCGTCTCTTCCGATGCCTTGAACTCCGGATTTGGCTTTGTCACCTCCTTCTTCGTTGCGGGTATCTCGAACGGATCGTTGGTCTTGTTGATCTCCTGGTACTCGTAGGCGTGCAACACGACTTCAACAAAGGCGGCATTTCCGTCCTCGCACTCTCGCGCCTTCTTCGGGTCTCCCCTGATGGTGATCACGCCGTTGGGACCTGGAATTTTCATCATATTGTAATGTAACACGGACGAGCCATAAAAGCCCTGTAAGCCGGACGTCCGAATATAGCATGGTACGCGTTCTTGAACGGGACCACTTCGAAGGAAAGTGCTTCTGTCCGATAGTTCTTTGGAGTTCCAAAGGTAACTTCCAAAGTGATTTCTCCCAGGGAATTTTCTTGTCTTCTTGGGACAACTCCGTGAAAGATCACATAGCTGTAATTCAGCTAGGTCTCTGAGATTCGCATCCGGCGTAGCATTTCGACATACAAGATGTTAATGTTGCTGCCGCCGTCCATGAGAGTCTTGGAGAAACCATAGCCGTCAACAAGTGGATTGATGACTAAGGCGTATTTTCCTCGCTTATGCAACTTAGGCGGATGATCCGCACGGTCAAAGGTGATTGCCACTTCCGACCAGTCCAGGAATTGAGGGACAGCCGGAACTGTTGTGTTAAGCTCATGCAGAACTGCTTTCTTGACCTTAGCTGGTTGAGATCCGAAGAAGGTGACGTAAGTGTCTTTCTTTGTTGGGAAGTTTTTCTTCCCCTCCGGCTTGGGATTTGAAGGATCGGCTTCCTCCATGTCGGAATCTTCCTTGGTCTCTTTATAATTTCGAGATTCTTCTTTCCCTTCTTCCGCTTAGCCCTGTAGCCAACAGTATCGTCTTTCTTGATGTCATCATTAAAACAACACTCGGCGTTTGTGTGAGACGAGCCCCCATTGGCATCTAAGTGATGCACACATGGGTTATTGGCAATGTCGTCCCAGGAGTAGGTTTTGCCAGGTTGCTGGTCTCCTCTACCCTGGACTCTTGATGTCCCACGACCGCGTCCGTGGCCACCGCCGCGCCCTCCTCATCCTCCAGACCCGGAAGTAGCAGTGACCACTGTCGTTTCCGCGTTGGGTTTTTCTTCCGAGGTATTCTTGCGCTTCTGAGCTTGCTGCTTTGGTTGTTTTGCCGACTATGGCACAGCTAGGGCGTTCAGTAATCCCTCTGCATCGTCGTCAACATCTGCATACTTGCTCGCTGTTTCTATCATCTCTCCCAAATCAGTGACCTTGTCACACTTCAAACGATGACGTAGTAAACCAATTGGGAGTCTTGCAATGAAAGCTTCAATCACAGTTTGATCGTTTACTCCCTCACAGGAGTTTTTAGTGCCGATCCATCATCCGAGATAATCTCGGAAAGTTTCTCCAGCTTTCTGGGTGCAACGCTGTAGGTCTCCTACCGTATAGGGCCTCCGATATGTGCCTTCGAAATTCCGAAAGAACACGCTTTGCATGTCATACCAGTTGTGAATGGTGTTCTCCGGAAGTTTATTAAGCCATGATCGTGCCGTCTTTCTCAACATAAGTGGGAGATACCGGGTCGCGACCAGGATGTTTCCGCCTTTGGCAATGCAGCAAGCTTGCAAAAAATCCTGGAGCCAAGTATCTGGCCGTGCTACACCGTCATAGGGATGGATATGTCTGGAGATAGCAAATCCTGAAAAATCTTGGAATCTTGTCGCTCTTATACGTGGTCCGAAGAATTTTGGGCCCACGTATATGTCATCATTTTCGTAGCGCCGCGCCTCTATGTTGGAGTTAGTCTGGTGTCTCGCGTCACTTGGGGACAGAGATCGCCGTCCTGATTGACGGCTTTGGCTGCGGTGCCTTGAAGCCGGACTTCGGCTTCTGCCACCACCTCCTCCGCCATGACGCCCTCCTTGGCCTCCTTAAGAGCCGTTGTGATGGCTACTTGGTGGAGAGGGTGGAGCAGCTGGATTGTTTCCGGTTGATCGCCGGTCTTCGCCCGGAGGGTCATTATTCCGGTTCCGGGGAGGGTCTTCATTACGACGAGCCCGCTACCGGCCTTACTCGGCGCGGTGTCTGTCATTCCTTCGTCTGTCGTTCCCAGCATGGTGGGAACCAGCCAGATGGCTTGTGTCTCCAGGAGGTGGCATTTTTTGTCGGTCCTCCTCCCGACGCTTCTCTTTGTCTTCTTCCCTGCGATCGTTCGACTCTCGCCGGGGAGGATTTCTCGGATACAATGCAGCAATCGCCTCTTGCTTGGCGGCCAGAGCAATGTTGCGCCTAGGGCCGGGCACAAAAAACCGAAGACCGAAACCGAAACCGAAAAAACCGAGACCGAAAACCGAAGTAACCGTATATTGGGAGACCGAAATAATTTCGGTCTTAAAAACTAGATGACCGAAATAAATTCGGTTAAATTCGGTCATTCGCCTCACATGACCCAACTGACCGTATGGACCGAAATATTCTGAAGCCCATCTTTTCTCAATTATTTTCCATGCTCATTAGTGCCACTCTAGTCTCTATAGGTCATAGCCCACGACCTTGTCTTCATTCGTTCTATGGACACCGAGAAGCATCCACACACCATCCTGGCCGCCGTAGAGTCGCAGACTACGTACGCTCTACGCACGAGGCAAGCCTGCTAGACTGCTCCTTCCAGTTACTTGTGAGACTGCTTGCATATCTTGTCTTGATTCTTATTCCATCTTGTATCGTGTGCTAATTTTCTTGGGAATAATTTCTTGATTTGCTGTGAATTTTTGTAAATTTGGTCTATTTGGTCATGACCGAAGACCGGACCGAAAAGACCGAAGACCGAATACAGAAAGACCGAAAAGACCGAATGTAATTCGGGTAGTATTTTTAGATGACCGAAATTTTGAATGACCGAAAAGACCGGACCGAACAAACCAAACAGACCGAACGCCCAGGCCTAGTTGCGCCAATCACGTGCAGCTCCATGGTGCTGTCCTGAAGATCCGGTTCTTGAGTAGTTGTCTTCCCGATGGTCGGAACGATGATGCTGTTCCGGATCCCGTTGGGGTCTTATATCATTCCAGGCCAGATCCGTGCGACATTAGTAGGATTGGGAGACCAGTTTTCCGCTTCCGGATTTCACGACCTTCTGCTGCTCTAGACCCTTGGTGAGTAGCTTGATGCCCAATCGAACCTCTTCTGGGCCTGGATTATTTGCCAAGATATCTCGAGCTACGGCGGTGTTTTGTACTAGTGTTGGGTACACCAGATCTCCTTTACTATCGAGTTGAGGCATCCACGGATCCTCGTCAAAGAGAACCTTGCGTATTTCCAGAAATTTGTGAGCCCTTAAGTGGCCTTTCCGGTTCTTTTGATGTTGCAGAGAGTTGAGCTTCTCCGCTGAAAGATCACGGATGTCGCCTAGAGGGGGGGGGGGGTGAATAGGCGATGTAAAAACTTCTACAAGATGGGCTTAACAATGTAAGAATAAAACTAGTGTTTTCTTTTGTTAAGCACAAAGCCTAGATATACTAAGGTTCAACTATGTGCACCAACAACTTATGCTAAGCAAGATAAGCAACAATGCGATAGCAAGATAATTACTTCAAGCACGATGGCTATCACAATGTAAAGTGCATAAGTAAAGGGCTCGGGTATAGAGATAACCGAGGCACGCGGGGACAACGATGTTTTAGTGAGTTCCTCCCAACAAGGGAGTATGTCTTGTTGGAGGGGTGGGCGGTACTAAGACCACCAACGCCACCAAGGCCTCACCCTATTCTCCCGAGCACCCACCACGCGGGCAAGCACCCGTTCCACTATGGGACACTTGAGGGTGGTCATCGAACCCGTACAAGATTAGGGCTATCTCCACAACTTAATTGGAGGCTCCCAATAATCGCCACCAAGGCCTCTATCTTGGGGGACCTTCACAACTTAATTGAAGACCCCAAGAACACGCCACAAAGGCCACATAATAGTCTAGGGTTCCAAGAACCCAAGAGGGACTAGCAACAATGAATATCACCAACCAATCCTGCGGAGAGAACACACACCGATGCACCAAATGCAAAAGCTAAGAACACCACAAAGATGCTCCAAAACTTCACTCTCAAATTCCAACAAGGCTACTAAAGCATTTGGGGGAATAAGAGAGGAAGAACACAAAGAGGAATACAAAATCCCCCAAAGATCTAGATCCCAAAGATACACCCACAAAGAGATGATATGGCTTGGTCAATTTGTAGATCTAGATCCCCTCTATCTACCCCTCAAATATTAGCAAGAATCATTGGAGGGGAGTGAAGAAATCAAGCAAAGAGATGTTTCAAATATTAGGCAAAGCTTGAGAAAAAATAGAGAAGAAGCTCTAGAAAAAGAGAGAGAGAAAGGATTTTAAAGGCCACACCGAATCTGGCCGTTTGGGGGAATTTCGGCCTGGGTGGGCCGGTAGTACCGGGTCCAACCGGTACTACCGCACCACACCAACAGCAGCAGCCCAACGAGCGAACGGAAGCGGCAGCTAGCGACCACAGGGGATCTGGCGGCAGCGGCTGCGTGAGCAAGCGCGAGTAGGGCGGCTGCCAGGGGCCAGCGCGAAAGCTTGCCAGAGCGAGGCCCAAGCGGGCGGCGGCGGCAGGGGGCCAGACTGGCTGGCCCAGCAGTAGGGGCGAGCGGGCGAGAGCGAGGCAAGCGGGAGTAGCGCGCGCGCGAGAGGGGACAGCAGCGAGGGTCAACGCGGGGAGCGGCAGCGCGAGAACGACCAGGAGCGGGATTGAGCGAAGCGGATCAAGGCAAGCTGGGCCTGGGAAGCAGGGGACGGATCTGGGCTGGCCGATAGTACCGGCCCACCCGGGCGGTACTACCGGGCCAGGCCGGTAGCACCGGAAGCAGGCACCGGGTGAGGCAGAAGGCGGGGCGGGCGGCTCATGGGCGGGCGGTACCGGGCCCGGTAGTACCGCCCGGCCCACACCAGTCAATTTACTTTTTCTTTTTAATAAAGAAGAGAGGCAAAAACAAACTGCGATAACTTTTGCTAGGAGGCTCCAATTGACCGAATCCAATTGCGTTGGAAAGAGGACGACAAGAGCTTCCCAACCAAAAGTGGAAATATTGGATATCACCAAGTGAGAATGTGTCAAGTAGTATAATGTGAGATACCTCACTCGGTGAGAATCCGGAAAACCGCCAAGATCAAAATCGCAACAAGATATAACAAGGAGATCCGATTTTGATGAACACGAGCTTGTTCTGAAGATTACCACAAGCTCTATATCCACACACGGATAAGACAAATAAACAACCAAATACGATGATGCAAATATGCAAAGGTTTGAGCTCTCTCCGAACGATATGATCGAGATACTCACTCGAGAGCCTCTCTTGATAGTACGGCTATCTATCCTAAACCTAGTCAACACGGGACCAGTAAAAGGGAAAACCTATCAAGAGTACCTTTGCCTTGAGCATCCTTTGGCCTTGTCTTCATCGATCCATAAACACCGAGGATGGCAAGCACCAAACATGAGATCTTCTAGGGATGGCGCTTATTGAGCTTCCACAACGCATCTTCTTCCTCATTTCATCGACCTTGAAGCCAACACATGCTCCATGCGATGCCAATGGACAGATCCTACAAGTACACCTTAATACACACATTAGTCCATAAAGATTGTCATTAATTACCAAAACCACACATGGGGGCCCACATGCTCTTTCAATCTCCCCCATTTTGGTAATTGATGACAATCCCTTTGAGAGGGTTTATATGATGAATTTAAAAAAATATAATGGTAGCCCCAATATCAAATACTACACAAGTATGTGATATTGGTACCACCACCATATATAGAGCAAACTCCCCCACAATATATGCATGTGTGATGAACTTGAATTTCATTGCATATATTGCCAATCATTATCATTGGTGGAGTTTCCTATATATATCACATGCTAAACAACACAAAGATGCAATAGCATGAAAGGCCAATGCTTAAGAACCAACTCAAAGCATAAACCAACTTCCCTTAAACCCTCTAAAACTTCTCCCCCGTTGGCATCGATTGCCGAAATGGGTGACAAGTTCTAGAAGGACAATATAGTGATAGTTCCTCCAAAGGTGTGCATTCGCACAAATCCAATGATGAATACTTGGGAGGAAGTAAAACTATATTGAGGACCCAAAGATTGCCAAAGAAATAAAATAAACTAAGCATCAACAAATGACGCAAGTAACCACAAGATCCAAAAGAACCAAATGGAAACAACAAATGAGTCCAAATGAACAAAACAAGATGTTATGATAAGATCAAAAGAGTGTTTTAAATGAAAATGGAGAAGCTCCCCAATATTTGTGCATAAATAGGATAGTTGCATTTGAATACATCATGCACAAATATGGAATCCTTTCTCCCCATAAGCATATAAAAACAACAAACGATAAAGAAGATAAATGAGTATTATTAAATAAATTAGAGGAGCTCCCCAAAGATAATGCACCAATTATAATAAATATATTTGGAAACAAAGTGCATGATCATGGAATACTTACTCATACATATCCATTTAATAATACAATGCATGAGAGAATAAAATATTAGTGCCCGAAGATGCAAACAAGAGGAACAAGCACTCATAGACAAATAAATTTGGAAGCCACCAAAGAATCAAAAAGGAATAAAAGGTGGTATCCAAGAAATAAAATACTCAACAAAAAATTATCTTCTCATGTGTGTATAAGTTTCTCAGTGGAATGCATCACAAAGACATATGTCCACAAAGAAACATGCACACATAAACAAGATACTCAAGAAAGCACATGGAAACCAAAATGAAGTCATAACACATACCAATAAGATTTTTGCTTGTAAGCATGGCCAAAGGCATAATTTTATCTTATTGTTCATTAATGAACTTCCAACAACAACACACTACATATATTACAACAATCACCAAGGGAAAAGGAGATGGTTGGAATATATGGAGAAAGGCAACAAGTATCGTAAATGAATAAATCAACTAGCAAAAGCTCACTATTGCACATGAGAGAAGTTGAGGAAAAGATAGGCAATAAATTTGCTAGATTGACATATTTGGGATTGGTGGATCATATGCATGATTTTGTATAGTCCCACTAATATGTACTCATCTCAATTTACACATATTTGCAATAGGAGGATCTCTTAAAACCAAAGCTAGAACCACAACAAATACAAATACAATAATTCATGCTAGAAGGTAACCCACAAGTGGTTGGAATCAAGAAGTATGAGCATGAGAAGGGGATACTTGTTACCGAGATATAATTGGTAGGATGTAGAGGATATGAATTCGTTGATCGTCCTATAGCTTGCCTCCAATTTCCATGAATACACCACTTCTTCAAACTTTGAGAGACAAGCATCCAATATATCTCCAATGTACCTAAAACACATTAAGTACAAAAATGGTTCCCAAACATATTGGGTCCAAAGTAGTTAGTGAAACTAAAATACATAGGAGAGACTCCACATAAACATGTGCATAATAATATGAAATTGAATTTCATGCACATCTTAGCCTATTAGGATTTGGTGGAGTTTCCCCTATATATTGGATCTAAGAAAGCAAGCATGCCATGAAATAAACATGTAGTAACTATGCATGCACAAGGCTTTCAAGAACCAACAAGGAGATGCAATTTGAACAAAAACACCAAGTAACCTGAGATGGCACACACAAGGGTGTGACACGACAAAAGGTGTCCAAATTGTATCAAAGAACCAATTCAACACATGAAAGATCACAAGTTCAACAAATGAACTAGACAAAGTCCAAAGAGCAAACGATAGACAAGAACACACATGCTCAAGGGTTTATCTCATTCTAAAAGGTTAAAATACGAAACAAGGAATGAGACAAAACCAACTCCCAAAAGAGTAGGGTTCCAACACATAAACAAAACTCACATACTTTTCATGATGGCACAAAATACCAAAACGAAAAGATCGAACTTCCAAGAACATAAAACATGATATGGATCAAAGCAAGAAGCATAAATAGGTGTGTTCTAAATAAAATAGGAGAGATCACCCATAAGTAGTACATTATTTAGGATTTTTCCTTTTGAATGCAAAATGCACACAAATGAGATCATTGATGACCCACAAGTATAGGGGTGTATCGCAGTATTTTCAAGGGAAGTGAAACCCAATTTATTGATTCGACACAAGGAGGGCCAAAGAATATTTATAAGCCTTAACAACTGAGTTGTCAATTCAGCTGCACCTAGAAACAATCTTGCTCACAATAGTTTATCAGTAGCAACAGTTTTGTAGTAGGAATAGTAAGTAGCAGCAGTAGTAAAGTAAAGAAAGCAGTAACAATAGCAGTAAACAGTAGGATTCGAGTGCGGTAGGCATAGGGATGGATGGATGGGCGTTGCATGGACAAGACAATTCACATAGCAGTCAGAACATAGGGCAATTGCAGATAAATAAGATAAAGCATCCAAGTACTAGATAATCCTAGGCATGTGTTCCATATATAGTCATATGTGCTCGCAATGAGAACTTGCACAACATCTTTTGTCCTGCCAGCCCGTTTGCAGCGAGGCCTCAAGGGAACTACTGGCAATTAAGGTGCTCCTTTTAATAGAGCACCGGAGCAAAGCATTAACACTCCGTGAACACATGTGATCCTCACATCAAAGCCATTCCCTCCGGTTATCCCGATTTCTGTCACTTCAGGGCCATTGGTTCCGGACAACAATGTGTGTATACAACTTGCAGATAAGACCATAAACAATACTATCATAATGAATCAATAACATGTTCAGATCTGAAATCATGGCACTCGGGCCCTAGTGACAAGCATTAAGCAAAACAAGTCGCAACAAAGTCATAAAGCACTAATAAAAGATACTAGGCACCATGCCCTAACAATCTGATGCCATTACATGAACGATCTCATCCAATACCTACCATCCCCATAGCCTACAGCGGGGATTACCCACTCATAGATGGGGGAAACATGGATGGTCGATAGAGAAGCGATGGTGATGATGATGGCGATGATCTCCTCCAATTCCCCGTCCCGGCAGGCTGCCAGAATGGAGTTTCTGGTGCTATTTCGTAGAATCTGGTGGTGGCGGCGGAGCGGAACTCCTTCTAGAAAAACGTCGACCCCCCCGGAGTTTTTAGGTCAAAAGGCTTCTTATAGGCGAAGAGGGAGACCGTGGGGGTGCCTGGGGGGCCCACACCACCCCCTGGCGCGGCCTGGCCTGGCCTGCGCCACCAGGTGGTGTGGCCACCCCTGGCTCTTCTCCGTCTCGTATTCTGGCTCCTAGAGTCTTCGGGTGAAATAGGATTTTTGGCATATTTTCCCAGATTTTTCCTGATAGTTGATTTTCTGCACAAAAAGTAGACACCAAGGCAATTCTGTTGAAAACAGCGTCAGTCCGTGTTAGTTGCATCCAAATCACACAAGTTTAGAGGAGAAAAAATAGCAAAAGTGTTCAGGAAAGTAGATACGTTTTGGACGTATCAACTCCCCCCAAGCTTAGGTTATTTCTTGTCCTCAAGCAATTCCGTTGAAAACTGAGTGCGATAAAAGAACTTTCACGAACACATTTGCTTCATATGATGTAAATGTTCTCAGCAATGTGATCAACTACTTAGACAGTTCATAATAAAGAGTATGCAACTAAGTTTAGTTAATAGGCATTGCAAGCTATGAAGAGATTCCAACCAAAAATAATAAGTAGCATGAAGCATAAACATAAGCAACATTACAATGCTCATAACAAGGTATGATAGAGTGGTATCTCGCTTGCCTTTGATTATGAATGACAAGGCACCTCTGAAGTTCAAGTGATGACTAGAAGTAAAGATATCAAAGATACGAGCATCAAAATCATAACACAAATAGTCAAGTAATGAGACAAGCACAAGGAATGACAACTATGCTCTCAAGAAAGTGCTCGGAGGATGTGTGGAGACTCAACAAGTAAAAGAAAAGGTTTTGGATAATTTGAAAGGCTTCCAAATGCTGAAAGTATGGTACTCGCTAGCTTTGAGCTCTCATTGCCCCTATCATAAGCATCTTTAAATTGTTAAGGTTAAAGTGACACAACTAAGAGGATATGCTTGACAAGTTATAAATTGAAGCCTCATGCCCCTTACTTACGAAGACCGATCCTCATGCTACTCAACTTCAGTCACAAGTAAGCTCTTGTCATTGTAAGTATATACGTATCATAGAGAACCGCCAACGGGGTACCCCTTGCACATGCCACGGGAGCTGTCCCATAATCAAAATAGCAAGGCAAGCAGACAATGAGCATCTCAGCGATCTTTTTATTTACTATGTGCACAGATTTTTATTGAGGATGCTTCATAGAATGCTCATTACAGTTATGCTGCAAGTTTCCACCATGATTAGGCATGACTTAGGCTAGCGGCCCAGGCGTTTCTCTAACATACATACAAACTCCATGATCTTACAAGTTCCACTTTTATTTCACACTGTCGGGATCCATAAGTAAAAGAACATGATATCAACAAGGCACTAAGTACCATCGAAATGTTGAAAACATTCCCCATGAAACATGGTTCTGCTAACTTCAAGTTATAAAGCGCAATCATATATGCAACAAAGAAGGACACAATGGTTCAAGTTTATTAAGTGCAAGAAAATAAAGTGTGCCATCAAGTTCGTGAGAGCTTTACTAACTAACTTTCTCATAACAAGCAAACATTTTATTCGGAAGAAAACAAAGCATATTGAATATGCATGGGAGTAGAAAATGATGCTAACAGGTAGGTATGGTGGACACTTTGGCAATATTTGGTTTTAGGGAGTTGGAAACATGAGTAAAACATACTCAGTATGAGTGAAGGCTAGCAATAGTAAGGGAGCGAAAAACGAGAGAGCAATAGCTGTCATAATCATACTTGCAACAAAACATGACTAATCATGCCATGAAAGTGATTCAAGATCCTCAAGGCAAAATAATTCATCAAGGCTTAACTGATTATTATAGTCATGTGTAGGGCCGGGCACAAAAAACCGAAGACCGAAACCGAAACCGAAAAAACCGAGACCGAAAACCAAACTAACCGTATATTGGGAGACCAAAATAATTTCGGCCTTAAAAACTATATGACCGAAATAAATTCGGTCCTTCGTCTCACATGACCGAACTGACCGTATGGACCGAAATATTCCGAAGCCCATCTTTCCTCAATTATTTTGCATGCTTTTTAGTGCCACCCGTATAGGTCATAGCCCACGACCTTGTCTTCATTCGTTCTATGGACACCGAGAAGCATCCACACACCGTCCTTGCCGCCGTAGAGTCACAGACTATGTACGCCCTACGCACGAGGCAAGCCTGCTAGACTGCTCCGTCCAGTTAGTTGTGAGACTGCTTGCATATCTTGTCTTGATTCTTATTCCATCTTGTATCGTGTGCTAATTTTCTTGGGAATATTTTCTTGATTTGCTGTGAATTTTTGTAAATTTGGTCTATTTGGTCATGACCGAAGACCAGACCGAAAAGACCGAAGACCGAATACAGAAAGACCGAAAAGACCGAATGTAATTCGGGTAGCATTTCTAGATGACCGAAATTTTTTATGACCGAAAAGACCAGACCGAACAAACCGAACAGGCCGAACGCCCAGGCCTAGTCATGTGCATGCGTGAGCATGTGCCAAGTCAATTCAAATAAAACATTCAGAGGAGGATACCACGGTGTCATACCAAGTTATGAATAGAATAATGCAAGCAAACATTCATAAGACATGCTACAAACTATTAGCGAGCTGGAGCTAATCATAAGAAAGCAAGAACTACTAAGCATCCAAAGATAACATACACCCTACATGAACAGACTAAGCATGCCCACAGTGATGAGTATATGTACAAAAATGAAAACAAATAGAGTCTGCTACCAGCCTCTTACCACGCCTCAAGTTGTCATTAATCATCATTATTGCTCTTCACTTGTGTGGCTTGAATAATAATAATATGAAACCGAATCCCACTGAGGACTGCTGAACCCTGCAACAAACTCACAAAACCAAAGAAGAACGACACATATTTTTGGTGTTTTCGAATTTTAAAACAAAAGCCAAAAAGGACAAACAAGCAAAGCAAAATCTTTTTGGTTTTTCAAATAGTTCAAACCAAGCAAAAGAGAAAAACAAACCAAAGCAAAGAGAAAAAGAAGCAAACCAAAGAGAAACAACAGAAATATTTTTGGTCTTTTTGCATTTTAGAAAGCAAAAGCAAAGAAAAACGAAAACTAAAAAGAGAACGAAACATGAATATACAAAGTACTGACGCAACATGATATGGAGATGAGTGTGGTGTCAGCGTACCTCCCCCCAAGCTTAGGCTTTTGGCCTAAGTGGGTATCAATCCCAAGCTGGCCAGGATGAAGTGTCACCCTGGTACGACGAAGAGGTCCCCTCGTCCTGGTGCGAGCTCGAGTACGTCCCTCCGTAATGCGCGGAGTAATCATAGGAGGGCACATCCTCCTGGTGCTGCTCGTCCACCTTCTCTTTGGAGTGCGACCACGGTCTCCTATAAACACTAAACAAAGAAGACTGTGGCAAAAGGACCTCCCTTTCATCCCCGTCAGTGAAAAGCATCCTATATACTAGACTGTCCAAATCAGAAGTAGAAGTGACAAAGTGATGAGTTTTCATAGCAACAAGGTCAAGCCTCTGTGGTGGCAGTATAGCATCATTGGGGTCCACTAAAAGACCTAATGCATTGACTATACGCGAGGCAATGATGCCCCCATAGATAGGCCCCCTAGCAGCTAGGCGGCGAGCAATAAGCGAGCCAAGGTTGTACCAAGTATCATTGTTGAGCGCATCAGCAAGGAAGGCTAAATGATAGTTGGAGATATTACTTGTGTTCTCCCTACCTAGTACACTAGTAGCAAGATAATATGCAAAGTATCTGAGAGCGGGGAGTTGGATATTTCTTATCTTTCCGCGTTGCACCACGCGGTCATCATCATTGGTCACCCCTCGGTACAGCTCCAACAAATCAGCGGGCCACCCTTGAATTTTCTTCACGGTCCCTGTCATACGCACACCTACAATACTGCAAAATCTCTCCACAGGCATGGTGAATGGCAGATTATAAATTTTGAAAGAGACAGTCGACTGATAGGATGTGTCAGTAAACGTGAAGCTCTCAACAAATTTTTTGGTGAGCATAGCGTATTGCTCACTCTCATCTTGCATATATGAGGTCAAACCAACCCTCTCAATCAGTAGCAAGAAATCATCAAGAATACCTGCAGCTTGTAAGAAAGTAAAACAAGGAAAAGTGGATGGGTGAGCATCCCCATCACCCCTTTCATTACCAATACGAGTTGCAATGAGATCTTCGTTGTATGATGGCCTAAACTGAGAGGCTGATCTTGAGGGCCTCGACCTCCTAGGTGCATCACTCTCAAATATCTCTCCAAACGTATGGTTGTTCATGCTTGGTATTCTGAAATTGAAACACCTATTAAACAAGTGATTGCAAAGTGAATATAATGAAGGATTCTACTCATAGGGGCTTGTAAGAGGCCTAAACATGCATCAAAACTATATCTCTAAGCATCAAACAAGCTTACAATCTCTCATAACCAGTCACCTACAACAGCAAAATACTCAATATATAATCCACTAAACATAAATCTACTTGGACAAGGGGAGGAGTCACATACCAGGGAACAAATGCTCCAAATATCAGCAAGAAAGATGGGCTGAGCAAGGAGATCGAAAAAATTGAGAGCAAGCACAGCAAGAACGCGATTTTGAGCAATGAACTGGAGCTTACTCGGGAGAGAGAAGAAAGTGGCAGGTGAGAGAGTTAGTGGGGGGCCAGGGGTGATCCACACCAGGGCATGGCGCCACCCAGGGCAGGCCGCGCCACCATGTGGTGTGTGAAAGTGTAAGATGGTTTACCTAGAGGGGGGGTGAATAGGTTTCTAACGAATTCTTTAAAATATTTTGCAAGTTTTAGGTTTTGCGGAATATAAGTGTGCCTAAATGCAAACTAGGTGAGGCAACCTAGATGATGATACAAGATACGTCAAGCACACATGCTATCACAAAGTAAACAACACAAGTAAGAGAGGGGTTAAGGAATAACCCAAGCACACGGAGACGAAGATGTATTCCTGTGTTCACCACCTTTGGGAAGGGGGCTACGTCACGTTGGAGAGGTGTGAGGTTCCACGAAGGATTCCCCAATGCCACGAAGGCTCACCTTCTTCTCCGAGCCTATCCCACGAAGGAATAGCTCACTTACTCATGGTAGACTTTTAAGGTAGTCTCCAAACCCTCACAAACTTTCCACGGAGCAAATCACAAGCCGAATGCCTCCGGGCGACCCTAGCCGCCTAGGGTTTCCCACAAACCCAAGAGTAACAAGCTAACTCGATGAACTCAAGGGGGAATGAAATTTGGCTTGGTGGAAACATAGATCGGGACCTCCTCTTGCTTTCTACCAATGGGATTTGAGTTTGATTGGGTAGAATGGGAGATCCTCAAGAAATTGTGTTTCAACAATGGGGAGAGAGACAAAGAGAGCTCCAAGTGTGAGATATGAACTGAATGCCTAACCTCCTCAAGCTAGAAGAAGAGGTATTTATACTCAAGGGAGAAATCTGGCCGTTTGTAGCATTTTCTGCGAAACTCGGTTTTAAGTTCGGTTGGACCAGACCACACACCGGGCCGCCCGGTGTATGGCCCGGTCAACCGGAATCCAAACCGGGATACTCACTGTTGTGTGAGCCCGGATTGACTCGGTATACGAAACCGAGAATCCCGGTTTGGGTTCGGTTGATCGGAACTGGTACCGGACCGCCCGGTCTGGGAACCGGTTCAACCAGCCTGAGAACCGAGTTTGGCAGAGATGTTATCAAACTTAGATTTCTTTCTTCTCTCTCTTTGGTGATGGAACAAGTGGGTGTATAGGATGTGTATAAGGCTTAGAAAAACATCCCCAGCAAGCTCATCGAGATAACCCCTCTTAATAGTGCGGTGTTCCTAAATACTCAAGAAACATATAAAAGGTAAAACTCCGACACTTCTCTTCATTATCAAAATGGGGGGGGGGGGTCTTCGATGATCTTCCAACATCCCGGCGGACTAATACCTGTTCAAGACACTGGTAGGTAGCATTAGTCCGCACTAACTACGGTGTCATTGTCAACCAAAAACAATATAGGGTAAATTACCCTTTCAATCTCCCCCTTTTTGGTTGGCGATGACAAACCGAGCTAGAGTTCACAAGGATGTAATAAAGAGCAATATACCAAGGAATTCCATAGAGACATATGTGAGCTCCCCCATAAAGTGTGCACTTGGTGGAATTTGCGTTTGAATGCAAGGTGCACCTAAATAAAGTATAGAGAGCTTCCCATATGTCTTTATGGAAGCAAGCATAACATGACAAGATATAGAACATGGATATCTATGCAAGGCTAGACAGATGAATGAAGTACACATAGTCGTAGCACAATAGACATAACCATGGTTCACACACATAGCACACGTTTGTCCAACATACGGAAGAAAAGCAAATAGTTCCAATCACGAAAGCAAATGGTAAGCACAATGCCATAAGAATCAAAGATAAGGCAAAGGGCATTGTGCAAATGGCGAACCCCAGAAAAACCCTGGCAGGAACCCGTAGAGACCTAACCGAACTCTACTCTTCTCCCCCATTGGCATCGAAACACCAAAAAGGAAGAGGAGTAGGGCGATGCTAACGGAACCCAACTAGAAGAACATAGGAGGTGGCGGAGGGTGAATGGAGGCATCTTCATCTTCATGAATCTCCTCTTCATCATCATCCTCAACATCATCATCATCAACAGAACCACGACGAGCAGCAGAGGAGGTACTAGTACCACCAGGAGGAAACTGACTGGGGAAGTAGCCGAAGAGCATGGCATCATCAAGGGGCGGCATCTCATAGTTGACATAAGGAACAGGAGTCATCTCGGGACCATCTGGAGGAGGAGTGACATGCTAGGTCACGAGAAACTCATTGTGCCTACGCTGAGTCTCTTGGCTCATGTCAAGAGCCTTGTGGCTCACATCATAGGACGAGCGGCACATCTGAAACAGCCGCTTGAAGAAAGTGGCAGCACCACCCTTGGGCCTGGGACGTGATGATGAGGACTCTCCAACAAGACGACGAGAACCCGACCGAGTAGAAAGTGAGGCTGAGGATCATGGACAACCTTGGTGTGCTGCTCGGGGGCCTCATCGATGGAACCTCAGGAGACAGACCACGAAGAGAAAGAGTAAGCTGCTCTTGTTCCACACGCTCACCAGCCAACACACCAGGAGGCACAACCCTGTTGAGCAGCTTTTCTACATATACGCAGAAGGTGGGGGTCATCCTGTCCAAAGCAGCCCGGCAAAGCTCAAAGTACACAAAATCACAGCCATCAATCTTCCTCAACCTGTCAGGATGACAATAATACAGGAGGTTGGCAAAATACCCACGACAGTTCATAGTATCTCCAACACGGGGAACAAGCGACTGACGAAAGATGCTGGCCAAGGTGTGGTAGTAAAAGTACATGCCAGAGATGCATGGAGGAGAATACTCAGAATCCTTTGGGTAGCAGAAGGCCAGACAGTCAGCAGGCTTGATCTTCTCACTATGAGTGCAAAAACCACCGGGCTTAGCAGAATAGCCCATAACCTCAACTAGATCTGCAAAGGTGGCATGGAAACACCGCGTGTCGGTCATCCACGACATAGTGCGGTCAACATCATCATGAAAATAGACTGTGCAGAAGAACTGACGAATATACTCAGGATAGTAGTCCTCCTTGAGACACACAAGGTCAAAGAGATCCATTTTCTTGAAGGCATCATCAACAAAACGATAATCTGAGGCATCATACATGTTGAACCGGTCCTCATTGAAAGCAAGAATGTTACCGTAGGAGGTGACCTTGAACTGAGTGTAAATATGTTCCCACATCAAAGATTGAGTCTCAGTCCAAAACTTCTTGTCAGAGCCAATGTAAGTGCGATACTTGAAGCGACATGGATTCTGCTTGTGAAGGGTCCGGTACATAGCAATCTCCATATTCTTCAGGTTTTGAGAACGTACATCTTCTTCGTCATCATGCACGACAAGTTTCTTGCCCCTGATGGCCTTGCTCTTGAAACGACCAGAACGAGCGCTGCCCTCTTCCTCATGCTGCACAGACTGACTGGCTCGACGAGCCCGCTTACCACTACCGGTTTCCTCAGGCACATACTCATCACTCACATAGTCATCATCATCTGCACCTGTGAAAAAGAGAGAGAGGTTTGGGAGCACAAGGATAAGTACACATGCCAATCAACAAAAATGGAGGAAAACTTGTATTTGGGCAAGTGCATGGTAGAAAAGGGACATTGCAGAGAGATTCGGTCCCAGGGCCGGTCTGACTGGCTCCATAACTAGACGGTCCGGTGTCAGCACCGGACAACCGAACCGAAACCGGACAGTCCGATGTCAGCACCGGTCAACCGAACCGAAACCAGACAGTCCGGTGTCAGCACCGGAAAACCGAACCTGAACCGGACAGCCCGGTGTCAGATCCGGTCCAGCCGGGCCTGGAACCGAGTTGGTCGGGGAAGCCCCAAAATAGCTCTATGCAATGTAAAAGATCTACCCATGTCTCAAGAATTGCACAAATACAAACTTCCCAAGAGAGGTAGGCCATGGTTTGACGTGGTTGGCATACAAGAAGGAAAGTGGGAACCCTAACTTGGCAAATCCATCAAAATGTGTAGCAAAACATGGGGATTTGACAAGGAAAAGGGAGAGGAGCAAGTGATTACCCGAGGACATGGCTTCCCGTGGAGGAAAGCCCCAAAAGCCCTTTGAGGAAGAAGATTGCAAAAAGCTCCCAAACCACCATGAGATGGAGAGATTCCTTCGGTGGAGAGCCTCCAAAGGTCCTTCTCCGTGAAATGGTGGCCTGATCTATGAATCCTAGGGGTGGAAACACCCTAGGAGAGGGGTGGGGGAGGTGGGAGGGGCGGCAATGGAGAGAGGATGGGTCGAGGGAAGTGAAGGGGTAACTTGTGGAGGAGTGGGGGTGTCTAGGGAAGAAGAAGGAAAAAGATTTTTCAGATCCCGGTTTTAGTTCGGTTCAACCGAGATGCAAACCGGACCGCTCGATGCACAGCCCGGTCAACCGAGCCATAAACCAAATCTGCATGAAAACTGACACGACGGAGATGCGGTGCACAGCCCGGTCAACCGGATCCACAACCAAAGTTCTCGGTTGAGAACCAGACTGGCAACCGAACTCGTTCAGTAACCTTCTGTCTGCAGACCCGGATTGACTCGGTTGAGAACCGGGCTAGAAACCGGACGGTCCGGTTGTGGAGCCAGGTCGACCGGGCTAGAAACCGAACATCAGAAAAAACTTCAGAAAAGTTTGAGAAAACAGATTTTTTTTCGAGAATGGCATGTGCAAGGAAGAAGATAGTAGACTCCAAAAGGGTAGAGGAGGCAGGTGATCTAGGCATGCCTATTGGAGAAGAACCAAATCAACACAGTTAATAGCAACAATAGGCATGATTCGAAGATATCAAGAGCCACAAGAGACCAAAGTTGGCGGGGGATTTCTCCCCCTATGTTTAAGCACACATGTCATGGCGCCTCAAAGATAGATGCTTGGACCCATATCATGACACAAGATCAATTAATATCGCACGCATATGTATGCATCAAACCAAGACATGGTAAGATGACTATCCCTATGTGTGTTATGCGACTAGGCTACATAGCAAGTTAGGAGCTGAAATATAATGCAAGAAGAGAATCAATCCAAGTTTTTGGGATCGAATACCAAGTTCTCGCCTCAACATGACAAAATGGGCTTCATCGAAAGGCTTCATGAAAATATCCGCCAATTGAAACATCGTTCCCACATGAGTGAGATTGATGTCACCATTTGCGACATGGTCACGCAGGAAGTGGTGGCGGATGTTAATATGTTTGGTGTGGCAATGTTGGACGGGGTTATTGGCGATCTTTATTGCACTTTCATTGTCACATAGAAGAGGCACTGTACCAAGAGGCACACCATAGTATTTCAAGGTTTGCCTCATCCATAACAATTGAGCGCAACAAGATGACGCAGAAATGTATTCGGCTTCGGCGGTGGATAAAGCGGTGGAGTTTTGTTTCTTGGATGACCAACTCACCAACGACCTGCCAATAAATTGGCAAGCCCCGGAGGTCGACTTCCGGTCAACCTTATCACGGCCCAATCGGAATCCGAATAGCCAACAAGCTCAAAGGTTGACCCCTTTGGATACCAAAGCCTGAGAGTAGGAGTGAGAACAAGGTACCTAAAAATCCGTTTGACTGCCATCAAGTGGCACTCCTTAGGAGCGGATTGAAAACAAGCACACATTCCAACACTTAACATGATATCTGGCCTAGAAGCAAAAAGGTAGAGCAAGGAGCCAATCATGGAGCGATATACCTTTTGGTCCACATCCTTCTCACCTTCTCCAAGGCCAAGTTTCCCATTGAGTGGCATAGGTGTCTTCATGGGGTTGGCATTGGTCATCTCAAATTTCACAAGCATGTCCTTCACGTACTTCTCTTGGGAGATGAAGGTGCCTTGAGCAAGTTGTTTCACAATGAAGCCTAAGAAGTACTTCCACTCCCCCATCATGGACATCCTAAATTTCTGGGTCATCAACTCGGCAAAAGCTTTGTTATGAGATTCGTTAGCTCCACCAAAAATAATATCATCAACATAAATTTGAACAATAATAAAGCCACCCCCTTTAACCCGTTTGGTGAAAAGGGTGGAATCGACTTTACCCACGCTAAACCTGTCCATGAGTACGAAATCCCTAAGGTGCTCATACCAAGCACGAGGAGCTTGCTTTAGTCCGTAGAGCGCCTTATGGAGTAGATACACATGGTTGGGAAAGCGTGTGTTTTCAAAACCCGGGGGTTGAGCCACATATGCAACCTCTTTCAAGGGACCATTAAGAAATGCACTCTTCACATCCATTTGATAAAGCTTGAAGTTATGAAAAGATGCATATGCAAGCAAGAGACGAATAGCTTCAAGGCGAGCAACGTGCGCAAAGGTGTCCTCATAGTCAATACCCTCTATTTTGGCATACCCTTGCGCCACTAACCTTGCTTTGTTCCTTGTGATTGCTCCGTTCTCATCTTGCTTGTTCTTGAAAATCCACTTTGTCCCAATAACATTGATGCGATGATATTTAGGTCTCTCCACAAGAGACCAAACTTCGTTGCGGGTGAAGCACTCGAGTTCTTCTTGCATGGAGATGACCCAATCCGGATCTTCTAGAGCTTCATGGACCTTGAGAGGCTCGAAGTTGGACACAAAAGCATGATGGCCACAAAAGGCAGTGAGTTGCTTCTTCTTGTTGCGGGTCTCGATTCCTCTAGATATGCTTCCAAGTATATTATTGACTTGGAGTCCACTTGCAATAGAGGAGGACTTGATCTTTTGGATAGTTCCTTCATGATCAACAAATTCATCCTTCGTTGGTCCTTGATCATTAACCGCTTCTTGAGATTGACCTTGATCTTGGGAAATTTGAACATCTTCTTGGTATTGCTCAACGGGTTGAGGGCTTGGTTCTTGTTCTTTGGTTTGCGAGAGTTGTTCGTCATGAGGTACACTTGATGGTTCAACTTGAGTAGAGCTTGGCTCTTCTTGAGTTGGACTTGATTCTCCCCCATCAACATCTTGATCATGAGTGTGATGCTCGGTGGGCAAGATATGCCCAATTCCCATCAACTTGATGACTTGAGAGGAACCTCCATCGCCTACAACATGTGGAACAACTTGCCCCCCTTGGGGACCATTATCTTCCAAAAACTCCACGTCACAAGATACTTCAACACAACCATTGGCTTTGTTGTAGTATCTATAAGCGTGAGAGTTTTCCGCATAACCAACAAAGATGCCCTCGATAGTTCTAGATTCGAATTTACAAAGTTTTTCTTTCTTGTTCTTGATGAGGCACTTGCACCCAAAGACTCGGAAGTAGTTGACATTGGGCTTGTTCTTTGTGAGAATCTCGTATGGAGTCATGTGAAAGGGAGCTCAGAGGAAAAGCCGGTTCGAGTAGTGAACCGCGGTGGCGATGGCTTCTCCCCAAAAGTTGTGGGGTGACTTGTACTCACTCAACATAGTTCTTGCCATTTCAATGATAGTCCGGTTCTTCTTTCAACAACGCCATTTTGTTGAGGAGTATAAGGATCCGAGAATTCATGCTTGATTCCCTCATCTTGAACAAACTCTTGCATAGTATAGTTCTTGAATTCGGTGCCATTGCCGGTCCTAATGATCTTGATCTCCACTCCATGGGTGCATTGACCTTGCTTGGCAAAGATCATGAAGTGCTTGTAGGTCTCATCCTTTGACTTGATAAGGAATACCCAAGTGTATCTTGAGTAATCATCGACGATGACAAGACCATATCTCCTTCCCCCAAGAGAATCATATGTTGATGGTCCGAAGAGATCCAAATGGAGAAGCTCCAAAGGTCTTGACGTGGCCACCTTTGATATTGATGGATGACTCCTCCCGTGTTGTTTTCCTGAAATGCAAGCACTACACACCCGATCTTTCTCAAAAGACACACCGGTTAATCCAACAATATGTTCACCCTTTAGGAGTTGTTTGAGATTTCTCATGTTGACATGGCCAAGGCGGCGATGCCAAAGCCATCCCTCATGAACTTTGGCCATTAGACATGTAGGAAGAGATTGACTCTCTTGCGAGAGGTCGACCACGTAGAGGTCGTCTTCCACATATCCAATAAGGACGAACTTGAGATTATCACTCCTAAAGACTTTCACACAAGTTCTAGAGAAATAGGAATCGTAACCGGCATCCGCAAGATGTTTTATGGAAAGTAAGTTGTAACCAAGGTTTTCAATAAGCATGACGGTCTCTAGGGACAAGGCCTTGGAAACCACCAACTTGCCAAAACATAGTACCTTTCCTTTCGAGTTGTCTCCAAAAGTGATGCTTGACGTTGAATTGACATCATGAATAAATTGGTCAAGCGCACTTCTACCTCCGGTCATATGATTGGTGCATCCACTATCAAACACCCATTTTGATCCACCGGAGGCATATCCCTACAAAATCAATTCTTTGATTTAGGAACCCATTGAGTAATGGGTCCCTTAGAATTAGCAACAAGATCTTTTGGTACCCAAATTGAGTACCATCTATAAGCATAACCATTGCGAGGGCCAACGTATTTGGCATAAACATCTCCTTGAGTGCCCTTACATAGCACATATGAGGGGTTAGATTTTCCTGCAAACTTGTGGTTAGGGTTGCCCCTAGTGGCTCCCCCATTCATGACACTCTTCTTTACTTGGTCAACCACCTTGTGCCCTTCATGCACAAAGTTGATCCTTTTATGTGGGTTGGCACCATTCTTGTCATTCTTGGGGTCATACCCCATACCTTGCCTTGGAGCTCTTATCGTTTGTCGAGCAAGAATCTCATCAAGAATCTTGCCCTTGGTGATAGGTTTGAGACGCTCCATCTCGAGTTGTTCCCTCAACTTCTTATTCTCCTTAAGGAGACTAGCTTGATCCAAGGAAGGGTTAGAAGCACAAGTAATATCCTCAACAATAATAGGATCCTTCAATGTACCAAGAGCTTTCTCATAGGACACTCGAAGTTGATCATGATTCTCCCCAAGTTTTATGAGCTCACGCTTGACAAGCAAATTAGCTTTCTCAAGGTTATCAAGGTCATTGGTGAGAGAAGCATGAGCAACCTCAAGTTCTTTCTTCGAAGTATCAAGTTCTTGGGACAAGGTGATGGCTCTATCTATGGTATCCATATCTTTTGCCTTATCTAGCTCATAGATTTCAATTCATTCTTTAAGAAGAGAAGTAATGTCCCTTTCCTTGCTTAGCTCGTGCTCAAGAAGATTGAATCTTAGTTTCTCATCATCAATATGAGACTCCAAACTATCAATGGTCTCATCACGTGAATTGACAAGGCTCATTAATTGTTTGAATCTAGCACGAGCATTGCTAGGAAGGGACTTCATGATTTTACACATTTCTTGAACATAGTTTTCATCGAATTCATCATCGTCACTATCATGGTACTAACATGATCATCCAAGATGCTAGAGAGATATGGAGGGGAAGAGATAACCTTGGTACTCCTTGCCATGAGGCAAGTACCGGTGACCTTGGGAGTGATGGAGTCATCGGCATAGTCTTTGGTGTAGTCATATGTGAAGAGTGACCCGGGTTCAGCAAACGCCAAACCGGCCACCCCCACAACCTTCTCCTCATCTTCACTCTCCGCATCGGATAGGTACTCTTGGCCAAGAAAGCCTTTGCCATCACGCTTCTTGTTCCTCTTGCATCTCTCATTGATGGGGTTTGGCTTTAATCTTGGCTTCGCGCCCTCTTCATACTTGGGCTTGTCAAGTCTCTTCTCATATGGGCATTTGTCAGCAAAGTGGTCCGACTCATCACAATTGTAGCAATTTCTGTTCTTCTCGCTTGGTCCGGTTGAGCTTCTTCTTCTTCAAAACTTCAAGTTCTTGGTGAAGAGAGCAACTTGAGCTAGCATGTCATCGATGCCCTTGCTATCACTATCTTCATCATTCGCACCACTTTCTTGCGCATACTTGGCCTTCAATGCTAGGGATTGAGAAGGCCCAATGGCACGGTTGATCTCCTTGATATTTTGTCCTTCATCCGCCATATTGTCCGTGGCAACAAGATAGGACACGAGATCATCAAGCGAGAAATGGCGAGCTGAATCAAGAAGTTGCAAGTTCAAGGCAAGCTTCTTGTCGGAGGCGGCAATCATGGAGAGAACCTTGGACTTGATAAGCTCATCATTCAAGTTGAACCCATCTTCATACTTGTCACAACCAAGACCATCAATCTTGACAGGGAGGGAAACAAGTCTCTTATATGCTTCGGCGATGGACTCATCATCATTGTTCATGAACATGCTCATCTCCGACTTGGCGGCTTCATACTTGGATTTTTGGATAAGGGAAGTTCCCTCTTGGAGAATGACAATCCTCTCCCACAACTCCTTAGCGGTGGGAATGTTGCTAACTTGATCATAGAGTGTGTGGTGAATGGCACCCCTTATCTTGTCACAAGCCGTTGCATTTAGTTGACGATCATAGTACTCTCCCGGAGTGAGATTATTGGGATCTTGTGGATAGAAGCCCTTTCCCATAATCTCCCAAAGCTCCACACTGCAACTACGAAGATGATATTCTGTAGAAACTTTCCAATGAGAGAAGTGAGTTCCATCATAGTGAGGTGTGGGACCCGAACTATTAATATGAGGCATGACGTTCTTTTGTTTGGGATATATATATACGGAAATGGATTGGGGGGCATGGAGGCTTTCGTCAGGTCACTCTCGCTAGAGGCCTCATTCATAGCCTCCTTATCGGTGTCCATCAGCCTCCCTTGAGGTACTACCGAAGGTCCGGCAAGCATGACCCCCTCGCCCATCCCCGTAAAATGTCATTCAAGAAAACTTATTTGAGCAAGGAGATCGGAATCCGCCTTAGCCTTTTCAAGGGATTGTTTGGCAAAGAGTTCACGGATCTCCTTGACCGAATAAGTCTTTCCCTCCTCATCATCGTAGAAAACCATCTTTTCTCTTAGGCGGTAAAGCCCTTAGAAGAGCACCTTGCTCTGATACCAATTGAAAGTGTAAGATGGTTTACCTAGAGGAGGGGTGAATAGGTTTCTAACAAATTCTTTAAAATGTTTTGCAAGTTTTAGGCTTTGCAGAATATAAGTGTGCCTAAATGCAAACTAGGTGAGGCAACCTAGATGATGATACAAGATACGTCAAGCACACAGGCTATCACAAAGTAAACAACACAAGTAAGAGAGGGGTTAAGGAATAACCCAAGCACGCGGAGACGAAGATGTATTACCGTGTTCACCACCTTTGGGAAGGGGGCTACGTCACGTTGGAGAGGTGTGAGGTTCCACGAAGGATTCCCCAATGCCACGAAGGCTCACCTTCTTCTCCGAGCCTATCCCACGAAGGAATAGCTCACTTACTCGTGGTAGACTTTTAAGGTAGTCTCCAAACCCTCACAAACTTTCCACGGAGCAAATCACAAGCCGAATGCCTCCGGGCGACCCTAGTCGCCTAGGGTTTCCCACAAACCCAAGAGTAACAAGATAACTCTATGAACTCAAGGGGAATGAAATTTGGCTTGGTGGAAACGTTGGTCAGGACCTCCTCTTGCTTTCTACCAAAGGGATTTGAGTTTGATTGGGTAGAATGGAAGATCCTCAAGAAATTGTGTTTCAACAATGGAGAGAGAGAGAGAGCTCCAAGTGTGAGATATGAACTGAATGCCTAACCTCCTCAAGCTAGAAGAAGAGGTATTTATACTCAAGGGAGAAATCTAGCTGTTTGTAGCATTTTCTGCGAAACTCGGTTTTAAGTTCGGTTGGATCGGACCACACACCGGACCGCCCGGTGTATAACCCGATCAACCGGAATCCAAACCGGGATACTCACTGTGTGTGAGCCCGGATTGACTCGATATACGAAACCGAGAATCCCGGTTTGGGTTCGGTTGACCGGAACTGGTACCAGACCGTCTGGTCTAGGAACCGGTTCAACCGGCCAGAGAACCGAGTTTGGCAGAGATGCTATCAAACTTAGATTTCTTTCTTCTCTCTCTTTGGTGATGGAACAAGTGGGTGTATAGGATGTGTATAAGGCTTAGAAAAACATCCCTAGCAAGCTCATCGAGATAACCCCTCTTAATAGTGCGGTGTTCCTAAATACTCAAGAAACATATAAAAGGTAAAACTCCGGCACTTCTCTTCATTATTGAAATGGGAGGGGGGTCTTCGATGATCTTCCAACATCATGGCGGACTAATACCTGTTCAAGACACTGGTAGGTAGCATTAGTCCGCACTAACTACGGTGTCATTATCAACCAAAAACAATATAGGGTAAATTACCCTTTTAGTGTGCCTGCCTGGAGGGTCCCCCTGGTACCTCCCAGATACTCCTCTGCCCCTTTTTTCACGTAAAAATTTAATATGAATTTTCTGGAATTTTTTGAGACACTTTATTTTTGGGCATTTTTTAGGAATAGAAGAATGATTTTCTGACAGACAGATTTTTTTGGAAATGATGCAAGGACAAAACAAAGCTAGAACTACAGAAGTTCTAAGACACTCTAACATGCAAGCAACTAACAACAAAAAGAAAGCTAAACGAAAGCAAAAAACTAAAATGCACAGGATAGAAGTAAATGAAGATAATCATAGTGAAAATACTGTTTTGTTCAGTGAAATCCTTTTGTTAACAAGGTTGATCAGGTCTTGTTACCAAAATAATTCCATATGAGACAAAACTTTGTATTCCACTAATGATTATGTTACCTCAACCTTAATAGCAATGGTCCCAATCATAATAGTTTCAAAATTTTCTCTTGGTATGCGACCATATATTTCTCCAACTTGAATGCCCTCAACATGTTCAATTGAATTCAAACCATAAGTCCTTTCAATCTTCTTGAGAAAATAGATAGTATGTTCCTTGTCATTAACATTGAAGGTCACCTTTCCTTGATTACAATTGATAACAGCTCCTGCAGTATTAAGAAAAGGTCTCCCAAGAATAATAGACATATTATCATCTTCAGGCATTTCAAGCACAACAAAGTCAGTTAATATCAAGCAATTATGAGCCACTTGAACAGGTACATCCTGATGGGTTCTGTAGCAGAAAACAAAAAATTTCCTACGTTGGAACCTCCTAACGCCCAAGATCTATCTATGTAGTAATGCAGTAACAGCTGGAGCGTATAGAATACATACCCTTGTAGACCGTACGCGGTTAACGTTCCGAGGGGAACGTGGTTGAAGTAGTCGAAGCCGTAGCCGACCTCAAGGTCACGATGCTCCTCGCAGGTCACCCCTTGCTCCTTCTTCATCGTGTAGCAGCTCCAGCTCACGACATCCAAGGTGCCTCAAGCGAGGCCCCTCGTGGTTTCGTACACATACGGTGTACGATGACAACCTCCGACTCCTTGATCCCTGCCGGGAGTACGGAAGTAGATCTCTGGCTTGGAATTCCTACATCGCAATGGCGTGCTGCAGGTGCGGTGTCTCATGCTTGGACAATCCTTACTTGGGACTGTACCAATGCATGGAGACGAGAGAGAGAGAGGGAAGGAGAAAGTCAACCAAAGGACTTCTCCAGATATTGGTGTGTCTATTCCCACCCATGGGCACCCCTTTATATGGGGGGAGGGGGTGTGCCCTCCCCTTTGGGTTTCCCATGTGGGACTAAACAAGGGAGAGGGGGATGCGCATGGGCCTTCATGGGCCAGCCAGTCTGGGGTGGGCCCCACCCCGCGCATAGCCCTAGGCTGGCCGGGTGGGCCCCCTTGAGGCGCCTGGTCCTTGGCCCTTTGGCCCTTGGCCCTAATGGGCTCTTTTTCCCTAGGAAGTTTGGCCCATAAGTGGAATACCCCTAAAAATTAGATTTTAATATTATATTTAATATTAATTACATTAATTAATATGTAAATACATATTACAAAATCTGATTTGACCCGAAACACCTTCCGGTTCCCTTTCGATTTCCTCCGAACGACTTGGGAACTTTCCCGGAACAATTCTGGTTCTCTCACGGAACTTTTCCGGTTTCCTTTTCTCTTTCATATGGCGATTCCAACTTACAGAGGATCTCTAGCTCATCGTACCCTTAAGTGTATTTCCCCACGGCCCGGGAATGGCACAGACATGATCTCCATCAATGATCAATAGCGGGACCGGGATGCCCATATTGACCCCTGTGCATTCCACGATGACAATGTCGTTTGAACCGTAAACAGTCGTTTCCCATTCCCTTTGCCACTTGATACCTAGTTCATCCGAGATTTGATCTATGGTATCTCCATACCTTCGTTCGATCTCGTTACCGATGAACTTGTTTTCTCGTTTTTGTGTCGTTGCATTCTGTGACCTAGTCACACGCTTGCAAGCTTCGTTAATGCAACGTCACTGAGATGGCCACATATGTATCTATCTGTTACATGGACTGGAAAATCTTGGTCTTGATATGTACTCCTCTACGCGCTCCTTTGGGAAAGCTGAGTAGCACCTTTTCGATCATCCAGTCATGGAGTGATACTTGATAACCATCTAAGCTCCCTCCAGAATGGTGATTTGCATTATCTCACAGTCTAAGGACAGGTTGCGAAGTTTCCTTAGTTTTATCATTAATGGTGAACTTTGTAACTAGATCTCATTAAGATACAACTGGTTGGGTTGTTTGTCTATCACATCATTCAACTAATGATGTGACCTCATTGTCAATTGGCATAAATGCCCATGATCTCGAAACCCTAGATCACCCTCATGACCAATGTACTAGTTCGCTAGAGGTAACTAGAGACACGGTTTGTTTGCATACCACACATGTATTAACGTTTCGTATTAATACAGTTATAGCACAGTAAGAAACTATTATGAACTAATTGAGATATGACAATAAAAACCTATTTATTATTTGCCTCTAGGGCATATCTCCTTCAGTCTCCCACTTGCACTAGAGTACAAATAATCTAGCTTGCATTTTACTCATCATAAACCATATCACATATGTGTTTATTAATCATGCATGCTTATGGAAAACGTTCTGTCCATGTTCTGTTTTACCATTAATGCCTTCCTAACTTTGACATTCACACCATTATCTCATAATGGGTCGAAGTATTCCTTTGGCAACAAAGTGAGACTTTGTTTCTACTGTTTATAATGACGGTCGTTTTCACTGTTGTCATCTAAACTTTGAAACACACTTTGCAATCCTTTGTATATATATGGCAGTTATGGCAGCAGAACAAGGCCGATTTCCAGGAGCCTACAGTGACTTTAGATCAACCTCGAGGGCTTTCACATGGGCACTGTGCCCTGGGACACATCATTCTACGTTAAAAGTGAACTAGCCCCGCCATAACAATATACATCACATCAGATGAAGCCTTTATACTTATATATCTATGTAGATCCTAGTTCATGAAATGCAAGTATGCCACTTACTTTGCTTCTTGCCATTTAAGTACAAACTTGATTCTGGTTCAGTGATTAACTCAAGAATCACTTCAAGACATGTTCTTACAGTTAAGAGCGTGACCTTCCAACCAAAACTTCGGGTCACATTACGTCGAGTATACAATATGGTTGTATGGAAGAACCTATGGCTGAGGCATAGGGGATGCAACACATCTCTTTCTTCCTTTTTAACCATCGTTGTAATACTAAGACAATGCTTCATATAGTAAGAACTTATTTCTTACCTTGTTCCATTCTGAACTTCTTCAGAATCTTGCTTAGGACATTCTGAACATCTTCAGAATAAAGTCCAAGAAGCATTCGACATTCAATGTTTATTAAACTCACCAATCTATCTCGATAGATCTCATTGTTTAATAACTTCAACTTCATCCCAATTTATCTATTTAAATGTTATTAACACCAATCACATCATTCACATATGTTGTCCACATATCCTAGAATGATTTCACACTCCCACTCAAATATAGCATCCATATTGGAGATCTAGGGATTTCACTTAGCTCCCACTCAAAATATGTCTGATAAATATTATGATTTAGCTAAGCTACTTAGATCCCACTCAAAATATGTCTCTTACATATTAAGATTTGGCGAAGCTAATTAGCTCCCACTCAAATGCAGGTCCTCTCGATAATCTTGGACATTCCAAAATTCTTTGATCATCATCAAATTGAGAATTCCAGCTACGAGACTTCAATATCCATATATTGCTAGTGTAAATCCAATTGACTCAAGCATCGCTACATTTGTAGTCAACTCCTTGAATTTGTCCATACTGTGTGACAAATCCAGCTTTACGTCTCCATTAAGTTTCATTTCCTTCTTATGACTTTGAAGTCATTCAGAAATATCAAGTAAACTACTTTACTTAATAAGATCAAGTAACATATTACTTTGCAATCTTAAATGTAACTTAATATAGGATTTTATGACTCCTAGTCATTTCTCGCACTTAGGTCCATGACGCTTCTTTGTAGTTCATAGGTATGTCTTGTTCATAAACATGACAAGTGAATCAATAATATATTTCCACAAACTTGCAGAGTATATATTTTTGAATCCTACTTTCTTTAGTAAAAGTATTCGCTGAAACTTTTATGATCATTATCATCAGTTTCTCCTCTATTTGTAGAGTTCGGTTTCACGAAACAAATTCCGTTGCGCCACTCAACAATTCGGAGGCAAGGTCAAATACCTTGTTTTGATCTTTTACTTTCTTCCACCTGTATCTTCATCAAGACACGTCAACTTTGGACAACAACAGGTTTGTCCTTTGTGGAAGATGCATTCATAGCTTCCTAAGAATGATCTACAAAGACTTGTTTATTCGCCATGATTTCAACATATTGAAATCTCCAGAAACTCGAACATGCCATAACACTTATGGTGTTGTTTCCACGAATATTTAGATGTTCCTTTGAATGTCAATCGAGTGTTCGCTCATTTCGATCTCTAACTCTAAACGATAACTATAACCCCGATAAGAGATAATATTATAACATATGTATCTAATACATAATGATTATGATGTTTAGTCATTTCAATACACTTTGAAATTGCCCTTATTATCATAATTTGTGAAACCTCTTTCACATGTCCATTTATGCTAAAATTAACTTAAATATTTTAGTCATGTCGATCAAATCGAAGAGACTTTTGTATTCTTGTTAATTCAATATCCTCCTTCATTTTGAAATCTTTTGAACAATTCAAAACAGTTTCAAACTTACGTTTCATTAAGCAAATGCTCATATTCACTTAAATCCACAATGAAGAGTGAAATAATGATTTCCACTATTTGTTGAAAATACGATACATCACTATGTATAAGATTCAACATTAAGTATAAATAATGATTTCCACTATCTTGTTGAAAATACAATACATCATTATGTATAAAGTTCAACATTTTTTCGCATATCACCGTTTTACCAGAATGCGGAGTTTTAGTCATTCTACCCAAGAGGCATGGTTTAGCAAAGTCTCTAGATAAAGCATCTAGGACCCCGATCTTCATTTAGAATGAAGAACATGCAGTAACCAAAATGACTTAAACTATAGTGTCATGTCATTACTAAACCTTGGATATCTTTTAGCATTCTAATCCTTTATAAATGCTTAAAATATTATCATTCACATAGTGATGAGAACAACTCATATAATCGTAATGTGACCATAAAGGTATTATTCATAAGAACAGTACAACTGGCTTGTACCTTATTCATATGAACAATCGCCTTGCTAAATGCAAGACACACAAACAAGGATTACAAATTATATTCAAGTCCACAAATGATAAACCTTTGAGGAAAGGGGTGATGTCGGCCATCAACTGTTTGGCTTGCTGTCATCTTGCCACATTGCCTCAATTCAAGCAATTCTCAAGCAGACCATCCTGTTTTCACAAAATGGGACAAGTATCCAATACTTATATAAACTGCAACGAGTTTTGCAAGAATTACATTTAGAACTTTGTATATCTAACATATACCCTTTTTCATTCATGACCTCCATTGCAATCAAGCCCTTCTGAGAGTTCATAACTCTAATGCAAGATTCCTAAGTGTTTCTCCAAATGTTCCCTTTTTCATCCATCATTGAAGAAAACTCATCCAACGGCTCATACTTTATGTGCCTGATCTTGCAGAATACAAGATTGAAATCCAACTCTCCATCAAATGGATAATGGCTTGTTGGATGATTACGAAGAACACACAAACATTGCGGAGTCATCGGATTATCTCCTAATGGTCATAGTATCAAGAAGAGAAGATCACCTTTTACGAGGATATCCCTCAGGCGTGGGTATTAATCTATGAAGTTGGACCCTTTTGCTAAGTTCCATATCAAGAAGTATATTCCCATGGTCGCAAAGGACCTCAGTGGGATAGGCCATGATCTACTAAGATATTTGCAAACAGACATCTAGACTAAGTTCATAATATGAGTTCAATCCTAATTAAGCTCACACTAAAATTGTCATCCCCTGGACGATTTTACTGATCACATGATCCCAATCATCTACACCTCCCCCGATCGTCACGGCCATCAGTGCAGCATCAAAGGTAAACATTCCCTAATGTCAATCACATCAACCATGTGACTCATGCTCGACCTTTCGGTCTCTTGTGTTCCGAGGCCATGTCTACACATGCTAGGCTCACCAAATCTAACTTGTGTGTATTTGCTGTGCAACATGGCTTACACCCACTGTATGCGAATGTAGATATGTCTAGCCCTCGATCATCACGGTGGGCTTCTTAACGACAAACTTTCTTGGTGGTGCACACACAAGGGGAACACTATCATTGGAATTATATAGGGATTATCTTATTTGCTACCGTTGAGTATCTAATACTAGCATACAATAAGATATAAAGTAGGTATCAACATGACATGTAAATTTTGTGTTATGATATGGTCCTTCTTCTTGCGCCTTGATCTCCATCGAGCGCTTCAGCATGATCTCCATCTTGCCCCTGGTTTGACGCCAAGTCCACGACGCCACCACCCGGTCGTCCATCGGAACGATGGCTATTACTACTTAACTTAGTAACATAAAAGTAAACTACTTTACCTTCGTAACGACCTATACCATATCATAACACAAGCCCTCCTGCAAAATAAAGTTAGACGCCTCTACTTTATCTTTTGCAAGTTTTACGTGGTTGTTAGGGCTTTCGCAATAGAACCGTTTCTAATCTATGAACTTTCCAACCACAACATGGATCCAACAGTTGTCTCTACTACACCCCTTACGGGGCCCTCCATTGTAAATGTAATATCAACTATTGAATGAGAGACAGACACCCGCTAGCCACTTATACGGTACAAGACGTATGGTGAGCGTGGAACCAGTCTCGCGTACAAATACGTGTAAGGTCGGTCCGGGCCGCTTTATCAAACAATACCGTGCTATAAATAAGTACACGTTAGAGGGTAACAACTAAGGGATCAATGCCCGCACAATACATGTGCGTACTGGCTGTACAACACTGCTACGCATAGATCGGCTCTGATACCACTGATGGGTTCCGTAGCAGAAAACAAAAAAATTCCTACGTTGGAACCTCCTAACGCCCAAGATCTATCTATGTAGTAATGCTGTAACGGCCGGAGCGTATAGAATACATACCCTTGTAGACCGTACGGAGTTAACGTTCCGAGGGGAACGTGGTTGAAGTAGTCGAAGCCGTAGCCGACCTCAAGGTCGCGATGCTCCTCGCAGGTCACCCCTTGCTCCTTCTTCATCGTGTAGCAGCTCCAGCTCACGACATCCAAGGTGCCTCAAGCGAGGCCCCTCGTGGTTTCGTACACATACGGTGTATGATGACAACCTCCGACTCCTTGATCCCTGCCGGGAGTGTGGAAGTAGATCTCCGGCTTGGAATCCCTGCAGCGCAACGGTGTGCTGCAGGTGCGGTGTCTCATGCTCAGACAGTCCTTACTTGGGACCGTACCAATGCATGGTGACAAGAGAGAGAGAGAGAGGGAAGGAGAAAGTCAACCAAAGGACTTCTCCAGATATTGCTGTGTCTATTCCCACCCATGGGCACCCCTTTATATAGGGGGAGGGGCTGTGCCCTCCCCTTTGGGTTTCCCATGTGGGACTAAACAAGGGAGAGGGGGGAGGCGCATGGGCCTTCATGGGCCAGCCGGCCTGGGGTGGGCCCCACCCCTCGCACAGCCCTAGGCTGGCCGGGTGGGCCCCCTTGAGGCGCCTGGGCCTTGGCCCTTTGGCCCTTGGCCCTTCCCTCCTTCGGTTTTCCCTAATGGGCCCTTTTTCCCTAGGAAGTTTGGCCCATTAGTGGAATACCCCTTCAAATTCGATTTTAATATTATATTTAATATTAATTACATTAATTAATATGTAAATACATATTACAAAATCTGATTTGACCCGAAACACCTTTCAGTTCCCTTTCGATTTCCTCCAAACGACTTCGAAACTTTCCCGGAACAATTCCGGTGCTCTCATGGAACTTTTCCGGTTTCCTTTTCTCTTTCTTATGGTGGTTCCAACTTACAGAGGATCTCTAGCTCATCGTACCCTTAAGTGTATTTCCCCACGGCTCGGGAATGGCATAGACATAATCTCCATCAATGATCAATAGCGGGACCGGGATGCCCATATTAACCCCTGTGCATTCCATGATGACAATGTCGTTTGAACCGTAAACAGTTGTTTCCCATTCCCTTTGCCACTTGATACCTAGTTCATCAGAGATTTGATCTACGATATCTCCATACCTTCGTTCGATCTCGTTACCGATGAACTTGTTTTCTCGTTTTTGTGTCGTTGCATTCTGTGACCCAGTCACACGCTTGCAAGCTTTGTTAATGCAATGTCACCGAGATGGCCACATATGTATCTATCCGTTACATGGACTGGCAAATCCTGGTCTTGATATGTACTCCTCTACGTGGTCCTTTGGGAAACCTGAGTAGCACCTTTTCGATCACCCAGTCATGGAGTGATACTTGATAACCATCTAAGCTCCCTCCAGAATGGTGATTTGCATTATCTCACAGTCTAAGGACAGGTCGCGAGGTTTCCTTTGTTTGATCATTAATGGTGAACTTTGTAACTAGATATCATTAAGATACAACTGGTTGGGTTGTTTGTCTATCACATCATTCAACTAATGATGTGACCTCATTGTCAATTGGCATAAATGCCCATGATCTCGAAACCCTAGATCATCCTCATGACCAATGAACTAGTTCGCTAGAGGTAACTAGAGACACGGTTTGTTTGCATACCACACGTGTATTAACGTTTCGTATTAATACAGTTATATCACAGTAAGAAACTATTATGAACTAATTGAGATATGACAATAAAAACCTATTTATTATTTGCCTCTAGGGCATATCTCCTTCACATCCTCACATATACCCACATGAATAGTAGTAGATTTATCAGCCATTTGCAAAGATATATCAGTTGGTATTAATTTTTCAAGTTGAAGCCTCTTATAGAGAGAGAAATTCATAACGCTAACTCCAGCTCCCAAATGACACAAAGCAGTTCTAACATAATTGTTCTTAATAGAGCAAGGGATAGTTGGAATCCCTGGGTCTCCAAGTTTCTTAGGAACCTTACCATTGAAGGAATAATTAGGAAGTAAAGTAGAGAGATTTCTTCAATAGGGATCTTCCTTTTATTCGAGACAATATCCTTCATATACTTTGAGTAAGGAGGCAATTTAATAGCATCAGTCAAAGGAATTTGCAAGAATAAAGGTTTCATCCACTCACAAAACTTATTATAGTGTTCATCCTCCTTTGACTTGTGTTTCTTATCAGGGAAAGGCATAGGTTTTTGGACCCAAGGTTCTCTTTCACTACCCTGTTTCTTAGCAATAAAATCTTCTTTAGTGTATTTAGTATTCTTAGTGTGGTTTTCAGGTTCTTCTTCAACTTTTTCTTCACTAGGAACTTCATTTTCTTCATTACCACTTTCAGTTTCGGCATCAGGGATAGATATACTATTAGGATCTATAGCAGGTTCAGAGGGTTCTACGACAGTTTTATGTTTCTTTTTCCTTTTCTTACGAGTAGAACCACTATTTTCAGCTTGTTGAGAATCCTGCTCAATTCTTTTGGGATGCCCCTCAGGATATAGAGGGTCCTGGGTAGCAGCTCCACTTCTAGTTCTAATTTCATAAGCATGTTTTTCTTTAGCAGCATTAACTAGCAAGTCGTCTTGCACTTTAACGAGTTGATCTATTTGATTTTAAACCATTTGAAAGTGTTTAACAATCATTTTAACATCATTAGAGGTTCTTTCCACAATATCTTTCAACTCAACAATAGCTCTAGTGTTTTCCATTAGATGATTTTGCACCCTTTTATTAAAATTATCTTGCTTAACAATAAAGATATCGAATTCTTCTAAGCATTGATCAGGAGGTTTAGAGTAAGGGATATCACCTTCATCAAAGTGTTGGAGAGAGTGTACCTCAATAGTGGATGAGTAGGGAATATGCTTACATAATTCTTCTATAGGAGGTAAATTCTTGACATCTGCAGCTTTAATTCCCTTCTCCTTAAGACATTTCTTAGCTTCCTTCATCACTTCATCATTTAATTCAATAACTCCCCTCTTCTTTGATGTTGGAAAGGCACCGGAATAGAAGGTTCAGGTACAATTACTTTAGGTATAGCTTGTTTAGGAGGAGTCCAATCTTCATAATTCTTACTTATTTTAGCCATTAATTCCTCAGCTTCCTTGGGAGTCCTATTCCTGAAAACACAATCAGCACAACTATCTAGGTATGTCCTAGATTCCTCGGTTAGTCCATTATAAAATATATCAAGAAGCTCATTCTTAGGTAATGGACTTCCTGCTTGTGCATGAATCAAAGCACAAAACCTTTCCCAAGATTCAGGCAATACCTCTTTTTTCCCTATTTAAAATCAAAAAGTTCCTGCAAAATAGTATGTTTGGCACTAGGAGGAAAATATTTCTGCAGGAAAGTACTAATTAAGCAATCAGGGCTATCAATAGATCTAGGAGGTAAATTACTAAACCAAGTTTTAGCTTCTCCTTTCAGTGAAAAGGGGAAAATCTTAGCAACAAAGTAAGTATGCATCTTAATATCATCAGAAAACAAGCCACTCATGGTAGAAAGTTCATTCATATGTGCTACCGCACTTTCATTCTTAGTCCCACAAAAGGGTTCTTTCTCGACAATAGCTATGTAGGATAGATCGAGAGAGAAATCATAATCTTCATCTATAATGTTTATGGGAGAAGCAGCAAACTTAGCAATAGGAGACAATTTGGGTCTAATAGTACGCCTCTCAAGGAGACTCTTAGCAGCGCTCCTATCATGGGTGTTTTTACATTCTTTAATAAATTCATCAGTCATCTCAACATAACCATCTTCAATATCATAACTTTCACTAGGCTCAGGTGAACTAATAGGTGTGGTAGTGTCTTCATTAGGAGTTTCGGTATTTCCAGCTATAGTTCTAGCAATCGTAGCATCTAGGAAAGGACCTAATGAACCACTCTTATCAAGCACAGTAGAAGCAGCATCATAAGCATCAGAAGTTTCAGATTCAGCAATAGTAGCAGTGTGTGTAGCATGTGTATGTGGTGGTGTAACGAGCTTACTTATAACAGATGGTGAATCAAGAGTGGCAGAGGTCTTCAGAACCATACCTCTTCTTGTAGTGGATGGTAAAATAGGAACCTTGCCATCACGAGACTTTCCCATGATGGATGGATAGCAGTGAACAATAGAGAATCCAAGTGAACTTGATAAATAAAGCTATGCTCCCCGACAACGGCGCTAGAAAATAGTCTTGATGACCCACAAGTATAGGGGGTGTATCGCAGTATTTTTGAGGGAAGTGAAACCCAATTTATTGATTCGACACAAGGGGAGCGAAAGAATATTTATAAGCCTTAACAACTGAGTTGTCAATTCAGCTGCACCTGGAAACAATCTTGCTCACAACAGTTTACCAGTAGCAACAGTTTTGTAGTAGGAATAGTAAAGTAGCAGTAGTAGTAAAGTAAAGACAGCAATAACAATAGTAGTAAACAGTAGGATTCGAGTGCGGTAGGCATAGGGATGGATGGACGGGCGTTGCATGGACAAGACAATTCACATAGCAATCAGAACATACGGCAATTGCAGATAAATAAGATAAAGCATCCAAGTACTAGATAATCCTAGGCATGTGTTCCATATATAGTCATACGTGCTCACAATGAGAACTTGCACAACATCTTTTGTCCTGTCAGCCCGTTTGCAGCGGGGCCTCAAGGGAACTACTAGAAATTAAGGTGCTCCTTTTAATAGAGCACCCGAGCAAAGCACTAACACTCCGTGAACACATGTGATCCTCACATCAAAGCCATTCCCTCCGGTTATCCCGATTTCTGTCACTTCGGGGCCATTGGTTCCGGACAACAACATGTGTATACAACTTGCAGATAAGAACATAAACAATACTATCATAATGAATCAATAACATGTTCAGATCTGAAATCATGGCACTCGGGCCCTAGTGACAAGCATTAAGCACAACAAGTCGCAACAAAGTCATAAAGCACTAATAAAAGATACTAGGCACCATGCCCTAACAATCTGATGCCATTACATGAACGATCTCATCCAATCCCTACCATCCCCATAGCCAATAGCAGGGGATTACTCACTCATAGATGGGGGAAACATGGATGGTCGATGGAGAAGCGATGGTGATGATGATGGCGATGATCTCCTCCAATTCCCCGTCCTGGCAGGGTGCCAGAACGGAGTTTCTGGTGCTGTTTCATGGAATCTGGTGGTGGCGGCGGAGCGAAACTCCTTCTGGAAAAACGTCGAACCCCCGAAGTTTTTAGGTTAGAAGGCTTCTTATAGGCGAAGAGGGAGACCGAGGGGGTGCCTGGGGGGCCCACACCACCCCCTGGCGTGGCCTAGCCTGTCCCGCGCCACCAGGTGGTGTGGCCACCCCTGGCTCTTCTCCATCTCGTATTCTGGCTCCTGGAGTCTTCGGGTGAAATAGGATTTTTGGCATATTTTCCTGGATTTTTCCTGATAGTTGATTTTCTGCACAAAAAGTAGACACCAAGGCAATTTTGCTGAAAACAGCGTCAGTCCGCGTTAGTTGCATCCAAATCACACAAGTTTAGAGGAGAAACAATAGCAAATGTGTTCGAGAAAGTAGATACGTTTTGGACATAGCAATCATCACTACTACTTATCTTAAATAAAACACTAGAGGATACCAATAACCTAAGAAGATCCATAAGATGCAAGGAAATCTTGGGAGAAACACAAACATTTTCTTGGCCAAAGATAGGACAATAATAACCAAGGCCAAAGTGAATATGATCACAATATCCTACCATATATAGAGCACCAATTGTCCAAGGACAAGAAGTATTAGGAATAACCTTCCCGAGGTAGTTCACACGGATACCCAAGATCATATTCACACAAATAAGCATATATCAAATTATAAGAATTAAGCTTGATGCTTCGAAAGAGATTCTTGGTAGCTTCCAATGGTTACACAATCACTAGTGATTGGAGTGAATTGAAGCTAATGGTTTCCATGAGGATATAAGGATCCAAATATGAGGAAACACATACCAAGAAACACTCTCACAAACAATATCCAAAAGATGAGAGGCAAAGCCATTCAATGAAAATTGAACTTGTTTGAGACAATGTGTCACATAGGAGCTAGATAATTCAATATCAATTCTAAGTGACACAACCTCGAATTTTCACATTTTCTAGGTTTGTAATATGCACTAAGCATATGACTCCCCCATAATGTGATAGCCAATAAATCTCAACACGAGGCAAAGGAATCCAAATAGAGATAATTAATGGACATTATAGAACTTAAATTTCTCATGAGAATCATACCACATAGAGACTAGATAATATTGCAAAATCACTACTAGGTGGTATTTCTCATGTACACACATTTTTAGGATTGTGAAATGCCAAGCATAACACTCCCCCAAAATGGGATAGTCCATTAATCTCTCACAAGAGCTAAATAAGATACCAAATAAAATTCAATAGTAGCTCCAACACAAGAAACACTCATACATGGTGTGCAAACCAACAAACACAAATATACTTGATAACTCAAGATAAGAAAATGGTAAGAACAACATATAAAACAAACATGCAAGGTACAAAACCAACACATGCATAAGGGGGCGAGTAACTTTCAATGTAATGAGTTAAGCATATGTTACCGCAAGGAGGAACATTAGAAATGTAATAGAGGCAATATAATCCACTTGACTTGGCTTGACAAATATAATAGATGAAGATCCCTCAATTCTTCATAATGAAACCAAGTCTCCATTGTGCTCCCAAAATCACCTATTGATCAAGTTTTGGCTTGTTGGTCCCCAACCAAGTTGGGTCCTAAGAAGTTAGTCACAATAGGCTTGGCAACCCAAATGGTTCTTTTCTTGACACCACATTGAGTCCCAAAAAATTTGGCAAACACATTGCCAACCTCATCCTTAACAAGAGAATAATCATCATAAATCAAGATATGGTTGGATGAGGAGATACCACTAGTGCATGAGGAAGACATGTGCCCCTTCTCACGGCAAATGTAGCAAGTTCTTGTCTTGCTAGCTTTATTCTCAGGTGATTCCACAACTTGAGGAAGAGCTTGAGTAGTCCTCTTAGGAAGAGGCCCATCTACCACTTGAGGTAGAGCTTGATGCCGCTTCTCTTGTTGCTTCACACCAAGAGGCTTCTTCTTCAATGGGCAAGATCTAACATGATGCCCTTCTTCCTTGCACTTGAAGCAAATAATGTTGGCCGGATACTTTGCTTGATCTTGGCCATTCTTCTTGTTGACCTTGTGCTTCAACTTGTTAGTGGACTTGTTCGTGTTATTGGAGTTAAATCCAAGTCCATTCTTATCATTGGGGGATTTTTGCACACTAAAGATGTGGTTGAGTGTGGCCTTCCCTTTATGACCCCTTTTCAAGTCATTCTTCAAAGAAGTGACTTGAGCCTTGAGCTCTCTAATTTCCTCTACATGGTTAGTGTCAACAACAATAGTAGAGGAACTAGAATTTTCATTGGTAGAGCAACAAGGCACGGAATGTAATTCATCACAAGATGTAGAAATAGCATGAGTGGATGAATTACAAGGACTAGCACATGGCAATATAACATTAGGAGTAGAAATAGTGCTAATGTCCACATGAGGCCCACTAGATGTTACCTTTGACACAATGGCCTCATGAGCCAACTTTAGCCTATCATGGGAGACTAGAAGATCCTCATGAGAGCTAGAGAGCTTAGCATGACTTTCTTCCAATTTCCCATATTTGCTAGTTAGCAAAGCAAGTTGAGCCTTTAGCTCAACATTCTCCTTCAACATTGATGCTTCACAAGAAATAGAGTTAGTAGCACAAGCATCATTATTGATAGCAAGAGGTGAGGTCAACTTTGCAAGCTCTTTTGAATATGAAGCTTTAAGTTGCTCATGCGACTCGGTGAGTTTGATAAGCTCACTCTTAACGACCCAAGAGACATTTTCGAGGTGCTTAAAATCCTTAACAAGTTTTGCATGGGCAACTACAAGTTCATCATTTTTAGTTTTGAAAGAACATGTCACCACAAGTTCTCTATCATGGTTTTCCTTTATTCTAGATAATTCTAGAGCAAAGGTCTCCTCAAGAGACTCCTTGGTGGTTTGTTCATCTTCAAGGGAGCTTTTTAGATAAGAAATCTCATTATCATACTCACGCTCATGTTCATTCTTTTGAAATATGATATTTTCTTGCTCCTCAATAAGTTTCTTGCCCTCAATAGCACAAGCTAAAATTTCAACAAAGTTGGAGCAAGCAATTTTATTTTTATGAAGAGCGGGAAAGACAATCTCTCCCATCTCTTGAATAGAGGCAATATCATACTCAACAATATGTTCATCATCATCACTACCATCAACAACATCATCATCAACATGATGAGATTCAATGGGATCCAAAGAAGTTACCTTTGTTCCCTTAGCCATAAGGCATATATGAGAACCGGAAGATGGTGGTGATGAGATAGCATTTGTAGCTCCATTCAAAACCTTGTCTTGGTCCATAGAATATTCGTTTTCCTCTACATGGTTAGCAACACAAGCACTAGAGGAAATAGAAGCATTTTTATCATGACAACAAGACAAAGCAAGCATATTATCATGTGAATTATTCAAGACATTTCTACATGATATGCAAGGACTACCAACACTAGCATATGAGGAGTTTTGAGTGCTACAAGTGTTAGAGTCCAAAGATAGATCATTGCAACTAGATAGAGATGAAAGATTACAAATAGTAAGCACACTATCCATATTGAAATTTCTATCACCACTCACCATATCATTACCTTGTGAAAAATCACATGTAGGTGAAGTGGTAGAAGATGAGAGCTCATCACGGCCAGAGGTGGAGGGAACACAATCATCCTCAATAATGTTGGACACACTATATATATCTTGAAGCTTTGTCCATATCTCATGAGCACTCCGATAAGGCATGATTGAAGATTTAACTACATTGCTCACAACAAGTAAAAGTATTTAAGTAGCTTGAGCATCTATATAAGAGTTCATCTTCTCCTCTAAAGATTCGTTTTGGGGATCCATAGGAGAAGATAAACCCATATATAGAATTCCCTCAATAGATGGGTGAATGTCCCGAAAGTAATCTAGCATGCGAGATTTCCAAACATCATAATTTGTGCCATCGAATATATAATAGGAATCGTGCACTACTCCACTAGACGACATATTTACTCTCAATGCAGTGAAGCCTAAAAGCGAGAGACCTCACTCTGATACCAATTGAAAGATCACGGATGTCGCCTAGAGGGGGGTGAATAGGCGATATAAAAACTTCTACGAGATGGGCTTAACAATGGCGGAATAAAACTAGCGTTTTCTTTTGTTAAGCACAAAGCCTAGATATAATAAGGTTCACCTATGTGCACCAACAACTTATGCTAAGCAAGATAAGCAACAATGAGATAGCAAGATAATTACTTCAAGCACGATGGCTATCACAATGTAAATTGCATAAGTAAAGGGCTCGGGTATAGAGATAACCGAGGCACGCGGGGACGACGATGTTTTACCGAGTTCCTCCCAACAAGGGAGTATGTCTCATTGGAGGGGTGGGCGGTACTAAGACCACCAACGCCACCAAGGCCTCACCCTATTCTCCCGAGCACCCACCACGTGGGCAAGCACCCGTTTCACTATGGGACACTTTAGGGTGGTCACCGAACCCATACAAGATTGGGGCTATCTCCACAACTTAATTGGAGGCTCCCAATAATCGCCACCAAGGCCTCTAACTTGGGGGAGCTTCACAACTTAATTGAAGACCCCAAGAACACGCCACAAAGGCCACACAACCTTCTAAGGTTCCAAGAACCCAAGAGGGACTAGCAACAATGAATATCACCAACCAATCCTCTGGAGAGAACACACACCGATGCACCAAATGCAAAAGACAAGAACACCACAAAGATGCTCCACAACTTCACTCTCAAATTCCAACAAGGCTACTAAAGAACTTGGGGGAATAAGAGAGGAAGAACACAAAGAGGAACACAAAATCCCCCAAAGATCTAGATCCCAAAGATACACTCACAAAGAGATGATATGGCTTGGTCAATTTGTAGATCTAGATCCCCTCTATCTACCCTCAAATATTAGCAAGAATCATTGGAGGGGAGTGAAGAAATCAAGCAAAGAGATGTGTCAAATATTAGGCAAAGCTTGAGAAAGAATAGAGAAGAAGCTCTAGAAAAAGAGAGAGAGAAAGGCTTTTAAAGGCCACACCGAATCTAGCCGTTGGGGGGAAGTTTGGCCTGGGTGGGCCGGTAGTACCAGGTCCAACCGGTACTACCGCACCACACCAACAACAGCAGCCCAACGAGCGAACGGAAGCGGAAGCTAGTAAGCACAGGGGATCGGGCGACAGCGGCTGCGCGAGCAAGCGCGAGCAGGGCGGCTGCCAGGGGCCAGCATGAAAGCTTGCCAGAGCAAGGCCCAAGCGGGCGGCGGCGGCAGGGGGCCATACGGGCCGGCCCAGCAGCAGGGGCGAGTGGCCGAGGCGCATAGGAGAGCGAGGCAAGCGGGAGCAGGGCGCGCGCGAGAGGGGACAACAACGAGGGTAAATGCAGGGAGCGGCAGCGCGAGAACGGCCAGGAGCGGGATCGAGCGAAGCGGATCAAGGCAAGCTGGGCCTGGGAAGCAGGGGACAGATCTGGTCCGGCCGGTAGTACCGGCCCACCCGGGCGGTACTACCGGGCCATGCCGGTAGCACCGGAAGCAGGCATCGGGCGAGGCAGAAGGCGGGGCGGGCGACTCAGGGGCGGACGGTACCGGGCAGGGTAGTACCGCCCAGCCCACACCAGACAATTTACTTTTTCTTTTTAATAAAGAAGAGAGGCAAAAACAAACTGCGACAACTTTTGCTAGGAGGCTCCGATTGACCGAATCCAATTGCGTTGGAAAGAGGACGACAAGAGCTTCCCAACCAAAATTGGAAATATTGGATATCACCAAGTGAGAATGTATCAAGTAGTATAATGTGATATACCTCACTCGGTGAGAATCCGGAAAACCGCCAAGATAAAAATCGCAATAAGATACAACAAGGAGATCCAATTTTGATGAACAAGAGCTTGTTCTGAAGATTACCACAAGCTCTATATCCACACATGGATAAGACAAATAAACAACCAAATACGATGATGCAAATATGCAAAGGTTTGAGCTCTCTCCGAACGATATGATCGAGATACTCACTCGAGAGCCTCTCTTGATAGTACGGCTATCTATCCTAAACCCAGTCAACACGAGACCGGTAAAAGGGAAAACCTATCAAGAGTACCTTTGCCTTGAGCATCCTTTGGCCTTGTCTTCATCCATCCATAAACACCGAGGATGGCAAGCACCAAACATGAGATCTTCTAGGGATGGTGCATATTGAGCTTCCACAACGCATATTCTTCCTCATTTCATCGACCTTGAAGCCAACACATGCTCCAAGCGATGCCAATGGAAAGATCCTACAAGTACACCTTAATACACACATTAGACCATAAAGATTGTCATTAATTACCAAAACCACACATGGGGGCCCACATGCTCTTTCATCCGCCTTAGCCATGCGCTTCTTTTCTTTCTCGATGTTTTTGGCTTCATCCAGGAGTACTTGGTGACGCGCTTCTAGGGCTTGGACCCTTTCATCCAATTCTGCAGCGGTGAGTTCTGCCGCAGTAGGCATAAGTGTGGTTAATGCAGCGTCGATGAGTTTACGGGCACCTGGGGTGACCACATGTCCATCCACCGACTCTTCTTTGGGCTCGAGTGGGATAAGTGCTCCATCCGAGTCTTCCTCATATTCCTCAGCAATCACCTCCTCTGCTGAAAGTTCTTTTGTCGGGGTCTTGTTCTTCTTGTTCTTCTTCTTTGCCCTCTTGGTAGCGCCGGTAGAAAAGACGGCTTTGGGTCCGTTTCTCGGAGTCAAGCTCTAAGCGGTACTTTCGGACATCTAGACCTCGGGATTATCTCTGATATCCATATCATCCTGCGCTTTGGGAGAGTTTTCTCTGAATCCTTCATCCATGGCTTCTCCTTCTTCTGCAGCTTTGGAGTTGTACTCCTCTTCATATTCCATGGAGAACTTTTGGAAATCCGCCGACATCATCGAGTCATCCGAGGACACGAGTAAGTCAGTGTTTGTTCTGATCGCCTCTAGCACCGAGTCAGTGTTGTCTCCAGCATCGGCAGAGCCAGATCCGGATCCAACATATCTGACAAAGTGGGATGTGTGGGTCCTAAGGTAGTTGTGACTTTCCTCGTGGGCTTCCTCGAAAATCCTAATGGTTTTGAGAACCTCATCCACGCTTTCATCTTGTAGCATCATGCGCCGCAACGTGTGCCTTAGGAACGGTTGATCTGTTTCGGCGTTGGCAGAGCCGGAACCAAGGTCGTTGTTGTGATCCTCCTGGATTTCGACCTCAGCGGGTGGATCGATCTAGGATTCGGCCTTGCTAGGGAGATCCACTCCAGATTCGACTTGAACCGCAAGATCTGCTTCAGGCTCAGATTTCTCCACTATCTCTGCTACGGGTGTGGGCTGGGTGGGATTAGGATTTTCTAAGATTTGAAACTCTACCGCCTCCGCGGACAAAGGGGACCCAGAAATTTCTTCTGCCTCTATCATCACCGCTTGGTGGGTGGGACAGGTTCAGCGAATCCAATGTACACATCGATCTCGCCGAAAGACATAATGGTATAGGCAGTCACGGCCTCCCTAGCCAGAATCTAGGTCTCGTCGAGAACGATGAGAGGGACATCAATGGCATAGAGGATGCGACCGACGGTGATAGTCTCGCCAATTCCGATTCTTGCAGATTCTGCTCGAAACGCAGATCCGAAGCTCACTTGCCCCACGGTGGGCGCCAACTGTCGTCAGATTGATGACTGGTACACCATGAGGGGGTCCTCGAGGCGTGTGGAAGAGAGGGGTGTGAGGCGTACGGTGTTCTGGGACGGTGAGCACACAAGTTTACGCAGGTTTGAATCCGCCGGCTTTGGACGGATCCTACTCCTGCTAGCAATCCAGTAATACAGTAGAGTTGGAATATGGGTTACAAGGGTTTCGCCTGTTCGAGTTGAGATTCTAGACTATTGTGAGGGTGCCCTAAAGGCTCTCCCTAGGATGGCTTATATAGATATCCGACCTGGGGTTACAGGAGAGATCTATCCAGCTACGACTAAGAGTCTGTTACAGAGTATATCTTGAACTACAAGTAACACTACGGGCCTATGTCGGTAAGTCTTCCGGGCCTTCCCGCAGCCGGACTAGAGTCCGTTTCTTCTCCCTGACTAGGCCGCCCATGAAGCAAAGCTCTAACCCGAAGTGGGCCACCGTGGTCAGTGAGGCATAGTGAGGATACCCGGAAAGTATATCCCCAAGACCTATCTTATACCCAATGCGCCTATTTGAGATTACTTGTAATTAACTCCTTTATATTGTAAGTTACTTGCCCCTTTACATGTTTTGGTTTTGTACCAAGTATGTGTTTGTATTTAGTGTGCCTTATGCTTGCTTATTTTTTTGTATTCAAGTATGTCTAGGTGTTTGGTGCATCATTTACTTGTGTGTTTTGCTTTGAGCCTCTAATGCATCTTGATGATATCTTATTTGGCTCTTTTTGGGTGGTTAATGGAACATACCATTTTGGGGGAGTGATATGCCTCACGCATCTCCTGAACCTTAAAATGTGTGTACATGAGTACTACCACTTAGTATTGATATTGCAAGCTTGTCTAGTCACTACATGGTGTGTCTTACTCATGAGAAATTCAAATTCTACTCCATTAATTATCTCTAGTTGAGTTTTTTACCTCTTGTTGAGAAGAATTGAATATCAAATTATGGGGGAGTAATATGCTTCTTGTTGCATATCACAATCCTAGGAAGTGTGAACATATGAGGTAGTGCCACTTAGAGTTTATATTATTAATTATCTTGTTCCTGGGTGACATGTTAGCTTAAACAAGATCCTATTTTGTTAGAAGATTTTATTGCTCATCTTTCTGGTATTTGTTTGAGTAAGAAATTCTAGGTGTGGCCTTCCTCAAATACATATCTCTATAAATGATTTGGGAGATTGTTTGCTTCAAGTTATTCTAATCATTTCTTTGCATGATTGTGTGACTAGTTGAAGCTATCAAAAATCTCTATCTATGCATAGTGCTTAATCTTTATATTTCTATCCTATGTTTTTATTGTGAAGTTGATCTATAAATATCCTTGCAACATACCACCAGAAATTAATTCCAATTCACTCATTGTCTTTGACAATTGATATCCATGTTTGTGGTAGCATTTGTAAATCATCTTGACCTTCGATTTCGCTTCTTACTGCCTTATTTATTTCCAAGAATTGTTGTGCCTCCCATTGTCTTCCTTGCCTTTTGAAAATATCTTTGCTTAAGTTTTTATTTTCTATCAAATGTGTTTTGGTGGAAGACGAACCTTTTCTTTTGGGTACCTTGTTCCATTGAGAAGGTTGGTTTATTTGTTGAAACCTTGCTCTTTTGGGAGTTTGTTATCCCTTTCCTTCTTACATATTTTGCTTGCTTGAATGAGATAAAGCTTTGAGCATATGTGTTTTTATTTCATCTTTTATGCTCAATAGTTTTTGTTTAGTTCATTTGTTAAACTTTGTTGAACTGATTTTCTATTGATTTGATTCTTTGATATAGTTTGGAAAACAAATGTGTTTTGTCACACTATGTATGCCTTCTTGAATATTTTGGTGTTTTGTCCAAATTATATATTCTTTGGATCTTGGAACTCTTGTGCATGCATGTTTACTAAATGTATATCTTATATCATGTTTTGCTTTCTTTGATCTACAATACAGGGTATACTCCATCAAATCCTTAACTGCTAAGATGTGCACGAAATTCGAATTTGAACTCTAAATATGAACATATTCATATGGAGTGTTTCATATGTATTGTGGTTAGTCTAACCACTATGGACCTGGTAAGTTTGGGGACCAAGATGTACTTGAATGTTGTTTTAGGTACACTGGAGATGCAATGGATGCTTGTCTCATCTATAAGGAATGTGTCATCACCATATGATAATTGGAGTCAAGCTAGGATGATTGAAGAATTCTTATCAACTACATCATACTATTGCTATCTCGGTAACAAGTATCTTATTCATGCATACTATTATTCCATCCAACCTCTTGTAGGTGGCATCTTCACATGAATTTCTTTATTTTGCAAATGGTGTGGTTCTTCCAAAGTTTTTTTTGGAAAATTCTGTATTGCCTATGTAAGTATGTTTAGATAATGCATATAATGGGGAGTATATAAATTCATGTTCAGGATCCACCCATCTCTAATATTCCTTTTAGCAATTTATTGCACATCATTTCCTCAATATGATCTCATGTTCAATATTAATGAAATTGTAAATAATCGTTCCTTTTGATACTTTTTACTTTTCTTAAAATATCCCAACTAGCATTAGTTCCCTTAGTGTTAGTTGTGATGTTTTTGAAAGTTTTTTCTCTACATTGATATACCATAAGAGAAAAACTGAGCCATGGGATATATATGCTTTTAAGCAAAAATTAGTTTGGTAGATCTCATATGACTTCCTTTTGGATATCATGTTTTATATATTTTTATTTTAACATTTTGTTTGTGCGTGTTTCTTTCTAGATTATTCATATGTTTGTACACTTAGAAACTTATATACACATGAGTGTTAATCTCGCGCCTTGATATCCTCGTTCTTTGCTAACCACCTTTCTTATCCTCTTGGTTTTTAGGGGTGGTGGTAAGAACTTGATTTATGAGTGCTCGGTTTATGTTTAACGCATCTTCATGCACTCATATCTCATAAATGGTTTATTTTGGACTCAAGATTATCTTGACAAGTGTTTTGATTTCTATCTACTCTTTCTATCTTGGTTATGTTCTAAATGATATATAGGGAGCAAGGATTCCATGTTTGTGCATATTGTATTCAAATGCAACAATTATAATTTATGTACGAACCTTGGGGAGCTTCCCTATTTCATTTAGAGCATATTCATCCAATTAGTAATTTGGATATTTTGATTGCTTGCTTCATCCATTGAAGTTTATTCACCTTGTTATCCTTTTAGCAATCTTTGATCCTCAATATAGTTTGATTTCCTCCAAGTATTCGTCATTGGGTATGTGCATTTAATTTCACTCATATTATGAGAAATGCACACCTTGGGGAGGAACTCATACCATATTGGACTTCTAACCTTGTCATCCATTTTCGCATTTGTTGTCAATGGATAGAAGTATAGAGGGTTTAAGGGAAATGGTTTTATACTTAAGATCAGTTTGCTCTTAACTGTTTGCCTTTAATACATTTGATCTTTATTATGTTTTGCATGGTTGAATATATAGTGTAAACTCTCCCAAAGGTTATGCTTGACAATGTATGCAATGCAATTCAAGTTCATCACACATGCAAATATTATAGGGGAGTTTGTTCTATATATGTTGGTTATACTCACATCTCTTGCATCAGTTGCAATTTGTGTGAGTAGAATCAATTTTAAAATGGGCTAGTAGCTTTGTCTTACTTGACCATATCAAATACAACCTCTTGTATACAACTTATTCTTGGATAAGTTCTGCACTTGTTTCTAATCTTCATTATATAAACCTTCTTGTTGAGATTGTCATCAATTACCAAAATAGAAGAGATTATAAGGGTATTTGTCCCTATATGTGGTTTTGGTAAGTAATGACAATCCCTATGGACTAATGTTTTCATTGAGTTCTATTTGAAGGATTATTCTAAAGGTAATGCTTGTAGTCCATGTGTTGGATTCAAGTACGGATACCATGAAGATAAAGATATACCTCGAGTATTGGCATCAAGATCATCGATTTTAAGAGAGGGATATGGTATGATCAAGAAGAAGAAATGAAGATGGAGTTCTTGTGTGGAACTCAATTTAACCATGCTTTAGCTCATGTGCTAAATAATGGATAATTAAGATCTTAAGAGTTTGATCTCAAGAGAAGAATTCAAGATATGGCTATAAGTCGGTGTCATGATAGCCTCACAAGCTGAGCTATGATTGACTAAGATTTAGAGCATGCAATCAAATGAAGAATTATTTATGTACCTCAAGACATTGATATAGATCATGAGAATATACATGGTTGACCAATACAAAGAGTGAAGAGTGAATTCAAGTTGGTCAACACATGAACCATAAAGAATGTACCACATGGATCTTGTGGTATGGTAAGCCTTGTAAATTATGCTTCATGAACTAACCCATTATATATGTGCCTTTGCATTTTCTATGTGGGTGATGCATGTAAAATGCATACATGAACTTTGTACTTTTTTGCTATGAATTCCCACATATTTGCTACATATATATATGATGTTATATTCATGTTTTACATTGATCTATTTACCAATGATCCCCTTTGTTTTGTTTATAACTTTGAAGGACAGGAAAACCCTGTTTTGTATATTTTTTCCTTCCAGGGACCTAAAAAAATTCAAATGGAGTTGGGCTTTAGGGAGAGTCAATATTTCACCAAGAGAAGCACTTGGAGCACTTGGACCTCACTAGATGAGCCGGGAGGGCCAAAATAGCCCAACTGGCACGCCTAGTAAGGGTGGGCACGCCACCAATGCTCTTTCCCTCCTCGACCATCGATTCGCTTCAATTTTTTGCCCACCACCTTCATTTGACCTAAAAACCACTATATAAAGGTCCCCTCAGGAGTTCCTAGAGTGAGGCGCCGTAGAAACACTAAAACACCAAAACAGAGCCAGAACCAGCAAAGATTGGAGGGGGAAACTCCACCAGAGCCGCTACCAGAGGGATCTCTACCTTCTCCAATGTCTCCACCATCATCACCATGATGAAGAGGGAGTAGTCCACCTCTAGACTATGGGTTTGTGGCAGTAGCTTGATCTATCTCTATCTTGTTCTTCATAGATCTAGTACCATATGAGCTGCCCAACATGACTATGGTCATATTTGCAATTCCTATGTGGTGGATCTTTATTCTATGATTTGATATATGAGATTGTAACCTATTATGTGTAAGATGTATTGATAGGTGCATATCATGTACCCCGTTCTTAAGTACTTGTTCTGATCCAACTTGTATGCAAGAGCATGCGTGGGAGAAGTGTGTATTATATGGAGTAGCATGGTGGTAGTGACTGAATAGTGACAACAAATTTGAGATATGCTATGGTTTTTACCTTTCTTTTGCTGTCTCGCTAGGGATAAAGTGAATCCATGTGGTATAATTATCTTGTGATAGTAAGATAATCTTTTTTGGTTAAGATAGTATATTTGTGATTCAAACATCATGTCAAAATACTTAAGGCTATACTCTGTTGATTCTTAATTCAAGATAACTTGGAGTTTTCCCTTTCTTGAGGAGTATAAGAGATATGTGTTGCAACATATCTATGTTAGGATGTGATGCCCATATGAATGCTTATCAAACAGATGTAGTAGTTCCACCAATATTATGTCTTTGATAAATTGTTTGTGTCCATTGCAAGCCAAAAAGAGAGTAGACAAGTGAACCCATGAACCCTGGTCCATTTTAAACCATTAGAAACACCTTTACAACACCACTATCACACTTTATATTTTCTACTATTTATTATTTCGAGAATAAAAATACTTTTTTCACTTGCACACACAACCAAAACCCAAAAACAACTACCCTTTATTGTTCTTACTTTGTTTGCCTAGTTTTTACTTATGTTATTATTGTTATTTCATATTACTAATAAAAAACATTGTGCTTGACAACCACACGGTGGAGTTGGGGACAAGACAAAACTTTGCTTTGTAGGTTGCTTGAAGAGGAGAGGAAGAATAAACTTTTGAGCCAATTCCCCAAGAGTTCGATATAAACCCTCGAGTCACCCTTGTGGGGAAAAGACGCTTGCTACAACACTTTGCACTTGGAGTCCCAACGATTTGGTACACACTGAGTTGTTGCCATGAAGAACATTTTCTGGTGTCGTTTCCGGAGAGTTGCTAGAGAGTTTCACAGTGGGTGGTGCTTGGATAATTCCCACGACAACTGTCAGAACACATTTTCTGGCACTGTCAACACCAACTTTGTGCAAACACCTAAGCCTGGGGAGGTTGCACCACTGTGAGTTTTTCCTTCTCTAGATTTTCAAAGTAATTTTATTTCTTCTTATTTTTAGTCTTTTTTATTTCTAGTTTTCCTTTAAAACACAAAAACACATAAAATTATTATCAACCTTACTTGTAACTTGAGCATTATGGACCAAACCATACCAACCCTCCCTAAGAATGTTACTACTTCCTTTAAACAACACTTTGGAGAAATGCTAAGAGATCCTTGGGAAAGAATAAAGAAAATGCATAGTGAGGATCCTATTCCTTGTGGGGAGAACAATATGAACCTTTTATTGTATTACAGATTAGATCGATGGTACAAAAATTCTTTGGATAGAGCCATAGGGGGAATTCACATTTTATCCTCACCTGCAGGGTCGACCCTTGCTCTTAAAAATATCTTTGGCACTTATCGAGGAAATGATAGGGAAGTAGATGGTATAATAATGATACTTAATTAAGAAAAAGAAAGAATTGAAAATTGTATCAAAGAACCCCCCATGAAGGAAGATTTTGAACACTTAGAACACTTTGCCAAAGACACTTTACTAGAAATAGAGGATAAAATGTCCACTATCATCCAAAAACTAGATATTTGTGAAAATGAGTTTACAAAAGATGACAAGCAACTTCTAAGTGCAGAAAAAAGGTAGCATACTTGGGTGATATATTTAAAGTATCTGACTCATGTAATTTTTTTTACCAAAAACCAAATCTAAAAAGCCAACATTACCAACAACTAAAGAATTTAAGGAAGAAAAAAGAATTTGGGTTCTAAAAGGGAATAAGGAACAAGGAGATAAAGCACCAATGAAAGAGGAAAAATAAACCACTATGCTTGAGCCATTGATGAGTGCATATTTGCATCATGTTTTACACTATTATTATTCATTGTAGACGTAGGATCTTGGTATTTTACGGCGCTCGCGCGCGTATTTTATATCTGTTTTCACCAGGATCAGGACAGATGATGGATCCAATGGACACAATTCTTGGAGCAGTTGTACTATGGAGTAAATGGAGTCAAAAACAACGTAAATCGCTTATTTGGGAAATATTAATAATACCAGAAGAAAACCCGAAGCGAACAAGACATACAGAGGGTTCAACGACAACCTATATGACTGGAATAAATTTTCTATCCGTATAGCTCCGGTCGTATAGTTGGTGCTGCCACCGCCTCCTCAAATAGTTTCACCCCGTGCAACTGGATTGGAGAGACAACATACAGAACACCCAGAAATCACTGAAACCTCACCTCTGGAAGGCGTCTGGAGGGGGAACTCATCCACCGGGGATCCATCTTCGCCCTGCACAGATCCGAGAGGCTAAGGCATCGATCTTCATCATCCACCGCTGCATCACCACCATCTCCATCCATCCCATCTACATCTTGTCTAGATCTTGTTGTAATTTCCCTACTCAGTGTGGATTTATACAAGTACTATTCATCTATGATAGATTCTATTGTTATTGCCAGGATGTTGATTGCCTCCATGTTTGAGTAGATCATTAGTTCTTGGGGATATGGAGAAACTCTAGTATGAGATTGAAATAATATAAAGTTTATTATGATATTCATCGTTGTGACCATGTGTAGGGGTGGGCATATTAACTGAGGACCGAACTACCGAACCGGAAGAACTGAAACCGAAGCCAAATACACCAAAACTGAATAATCAGTATTAAATTCGGTCCTCAGTTGTGGAAAACCGAACTAAATTTGGTAAAATCTGTCTTGACCCTCGGTGCCCCGAATGGACCGATTTAACCGAGTTAGTTGTACGTGGCTCAAATCCTGTGTATTACCAAGCCCACCTGTGTATGTTTTGGAATAGATCCCTATACAATCCCACCTTCGTATTTTTCTAAGGCCCATCATGCTGCTATCCTCTCCACTTCTCTAGAAGCGGTCATGCGCTTCGGCTCCGAGACTCAAGCATCTGAGCCGCCTCCATAACCCTATCTCTTCATCACACCTCCTAGTTGTTGAGTTCGGCGGTCAGCGGCTGTTATAGGGCGGCCAGCACCAGACGACATATCTTTCCTCTCCAGTCAGGCGGCGGAGGAACGACAGACCGCGGTCAGCGGATCGGCAGACTTACGGCGGTCCGACAGACCGCGCATGGCGGTGGTGGTCAGGCAGACCGCGCCCGACAGCATCTCATCCCTGCCTCACCTTTCCTACTTGCTTTGTTCCACTTCTTCTCTTCTATCAACGCCCAGTGTGGTTGCTCGTTGACTTGCGATTGAAGTGCTAGTCTGCGAGGTGGCCACCGAAAAAATCAAGAGGGGACGGTTGCTCAAATTTGCAGAAGGCTTGCAGCGATTCGTGTTGAAACAATTCCGTTCGGTCAAAACCGAGTAACCGAACCGAATTTAAGGTGCACCAATTTCTCGGTTAGCTATTTTTTAGTTAACCGATCGGTCAACATTTTCTCGCAACCGAAATTCCCAGTAGCCCGAAGTACCGAACCGTTCGGTTCGGAGGAACCGAATGCCCAACCCTGACCATGTGTTAGATTGTCTTCATCTTGATGTTGAGAGAACTTGACCTCTCAATATTTGCCTCTCATGGGGACTTGATGGAGGGAACTACTTGTTGGTAGACGGAGGTGTGCTAGCACTTACAGTGATTATAAAGCTGTTGGCACTCTTTACGTATCAACTTGGGAAACTGAGGAAACTCACAGAACACTATCCATGCCATGGGATACGTCCTACGGGATTACATCCCTTAATAGCATAGTAATTCGATTGATGTTGATTGCTGACTAATGTGGTTATGAGGATGATGTGAGCAGCAGTTGCTTCCTATTTGTCCAAATACAGAGTTCCTCCCACACATACACAGTTGAGAATGTTCATGATAATAATCTTTACCTTAGCTCCTTACAATGCTAGTGGTGTATCCGCTACTCTCTGAGAACGCTTTTCCCCTATTGCAGTTCCAATCTCTCTTACATACGCGATACTTACTTTCTATGTTCAGTTGTTTTACTTTATTTATTTTTGCTCTTATACCAAAAACCCAAAAACACCTTTTTACACAATACTCGCATTTTATCTTGTCACTTAGAACTTTATTTAGCATTTCTATTGTAATATTTATTTCAAGAATTATTATACTTCAGACTCCTGCTCCCTATGGGATCGATATCTTTATTTCGAAACTAGCTACAAACGATCTGTGCACTTGCAGTCATCAAGCTATTTTCTGGCGCCGTTGCCGGGGAGCTAAGCGTTGTAGGTCTTTTTTTTTGTATCGCTAAGTCTTGTTTTGAGTTACAGGTTTCCACCAACATGATGGAGTTTGAGCATATGACTAGTGCTAACCCACTCAACCACTTTGGGAAGCCCTATGATATTTATAGAAGAGACAACTCCAATGAGAAGACAAGGGGGTTTGAAATAAATGCTCTACTACTCAGTATTCTACACAAGAAGAAATTTACTGGAGATGAAGAAGATCCTGATCCATATGAGCATATTGCATGTTTCAAAGATATATGTGTCACTTTTTAATTGACGAGATATACTGCTGATGAGGTAAGGGTTAAACTTTTTAGTCAGACTTTGACTAGTTCAGCTCTCTCATGGTATAGGTCTCTACCTCCTGAAGCCACTACTACTTGGGATAATCTAGCCTGTGAATTTCTAGCAAAATATTATCCATTATCAAAATCTTTTGGAATCAGGCGTCTTATAGTGACTTGGAGGAACTAATGAAGGACTAGTAAGAGCTTATATCAGATTTAAAGATTTACTACGTCTATGTCCTCATCATGATTTGCCTGAATGGTATTTATTGCATATCTTTTATGGCGGTTTAATTGAACCTAATAAAATTGAACTAGACTCTTTCGCGGAAAGAGCCTTTATGAATCTTCCTATAACTAAAGCTTGGGCTTTACTTAATAGAATTCGTGATCATAGAGTTTCATGGAATTTTGGTCTAGGAAGTGAAGGAGGCGTAGAGATAGAACATGATTGTATTCATGACTATAATAAAAAGGGCCATGTTAAAGAATTATCTAAAGAACTTTATTTGGATTCAGATCTTGTGTTGCAAGTTGTTAAATCTTTTACAGAACATATCACAGCTTCGAAAGAGGCTGTGGTCAAATATGATCCACCACCCGAACCTGAGAAGAAAAGAGAAGTTAAAGCAACACTGGCCTCCCTAGAACCAATACATGAGATGCCTTTTCCTAACACTACACATAAGCATATTCTTGAATATGAATAGGTCAAAGCAGTACAACAGAAGAAGGAAGAAGAAAGTATGCCAGAAGTCGTGGAATATCTGGAAGAAACCAAAGATGAAGAGGTAACCAAGGAAGCAATTATGGCTATGTATGCATATTGTAAATATAGTTAAACTTGATGAAGAGACTTCCGTATTGGTTGAAGGTAAAACAAAGGTAAAAGATGTGGGTAAGCCTATTCTTCCCTGCATATTTAAACAAACCTCGCATTATGGTTTATGCGATCTTGGCACCGAAGTTAATGTTATATCTTATGATTTCTACATATAAATAAAAGAAAAAATAGAACCGGCTACAATTGAAAATACTGACATGACAATTATGTTAGCCAATAAAAATCTTAGAATTCCAATGGGAGTAGTTCAAAATGCAACTATCACAATTGGCAACAAAAATTTCCCTATCGATTTTGTAGTTGTTGATATGCCAGCTGACACTCTTTGCCTAATCATATTTGGAAGAAACTTTTTGAGTGATATAGGTGCCTATGTTGATTTCAAAAAGTAGAATGTGTCTCTTAAGCTTGGGGGAGCGGAAAAGGAATTCCACTTTTCCAAATTTAAAGATAGGCCTCCACAAATACAAGAGGAAGAGAAAACTATTGAGAAAATGGCAGCTCTTTTATTTAGTAATCAAGAAGAAGAAATAAATGAAGACTTACATTATGAAGAAATAGTTATGAAGGACAAGTCCCTAGAAGAACTAGAAGATGAATTTGATTCACTTCCCATTATGGGACCTCCAACTGATGAGGCTTTTGAAGAGCCAGAAAAGAGAGGGGATGAGGAATTACCACCCCCAAAGCTAAAGACTCTACCAGATAATCTTAAATACAGGTTTTTAGATGATACAAATAAATTTCCTGTTATTATTAGTGCTAAACTTTCAGGAAAAGAAGAAGAACTCTTGAAAATACTTAAGAAGCATCACAAGGCCTTCGGGGTACTCAATGGATGATTTGAAGGGCATTAGTCCCATGATCACCGTCCATTCGATATTCATGCAAGAAGGTGCTAAACTAGTTGCTAAATTTAATAGAAGATTGAAGCCTGAAATGAAGGAAGTTGTAAGAAAAGAAATTGTACGCCTACTGGATGCAGGTATAATCTATCATGTTAAAGAAAGTGAATGGGTAAGTCCTGTTCATTGTATCCCTAAGAAGGGCGGTTTTACTGTTGTTCCTAATGAAAACAATGAATTAATACCGACTAGAACTATTGTTGGACATAGGATGTGCATAGAATTTAGGAAATTAAATAAAGAAACTAGGAAAGATCACTATCCTTTACCGTTCATAGATCATACTTTAGAAAGGTTAGCAAACGACACTCATTTCTGCTACTTGGACGGATACTCTGGTTTTTCTCAAATAGCTGTTCATCCAGATGACTGACTTAAAACAACTTTCATTAGTCCTTATGGTTTATATACTTACCGATGTATGCCTTTTGGTTTATGTAATGCTCCAGCTACTTCTCAAAGATGCATGACTGCTGTGGATTTTATAGAACTGATAATGGAAGTATTTATGGATGACTTTTCTTTCTATGGAACTTCGTTTACTAGTTTCTTGGATAATCTCAAAAGAATTTTGCAGTGTTGCAAAGAAACCAATCTTGTTCTAAACTGGGAGAAGTGTCATTTTATGGTCAAAGAAGGTATAGTCCTTGGACTTAATGTATCAGGTAAGGGAATTGAAGTGGATAGAGCTAAGATTGAGGCCATAGAGAGAATGCCACAACCTAGGGATATTAAAGGTATAAGAAGTTTCCTTGGTCATGTGGGTTTTTATAGAAGGTTCATTAGAAATTTCTCTGGAATATCTAAACCTTTGACTAACCTCCTACAAAAGGGAGTAAGATTCAATTTTGATGATAAATGTCTTGAAGCCTTTGATAAACTAAAAAATGCTTTATCCCGTGCTCCTATCATTAAACCACCTATCTGGGATACAACCTTTGACTTAATATGTGAAGATAGTGATGATGTTGTAGGAGTAACTCTAGGACAACACATTGGTCACAGATTTAATATTATACATCATGCTAGTAGAACTCTTAATGGGGCTCAAAAGAATTACCCTAAGGAAGAAAGGGAACTTTTTGCTGTATTTTTCTCTTGTGATAAATTTTGTTCTTACATAGTTGATGAAAAGGTAAGAGTTCATACGGATCATGATGGTTTAAAAGAAATCCTTGAAAGGAAAGACCATAAGCCAAGACTGATCTAATGGATTATTTCACTTCAAGAATTTGAGTTGCAGATCATGCAGAGGCAAGAAATAAAGATGTTGGATGCAGTGTCCATGTTTGCCCAACAAGACACCAATCTTGTTGAGAGGAACTTTAGTCCTAGTGATTTTCATTTACGAGAATTATTTAATGAACTAAGGTCAATTCCTCCAAAAGAGAAGGAGTCTTTGTTGTTAGAGTAGCTTTTCATCCCTGAATAAACAAAAGCTAAGTTCGAGGTAAGTATTCCTACTCAAATAAGTGATTTGTTTTCACATATTTTATTTCTGAAAATTTTGCCTTTGAATTCCTCGTGTTTTTCTGAAGTTTTTGAGGGTTTTTACCAACTATATGGATGCAACTATACGATGGGAGAAAAATCTCCCGCCGTATAGTTGGTCGTTAAACTCTCTGTATCATCTTCGTGAAATTGATTTTTAAGTCTGAACCTATTGATGACCCACAAGTATAGGGGGTGTATCGCAGTATTTTTGATAATTAAGAGTGTCGAACCCAACGAGGAGCAGAAGGTGCTGGCTAGTGGTATGGATCAGGAATTCTCTACAAATACTTAGCAAACGGATTTTTAGGTGTTTTTGATAAAGCAAGTAAACAAAGTACGAGTAAATAAAAGACAGTAGGAATGAATGCAGCAAGTGGCCCAATCCTTTATGCAACAAAGGACAAGCCGGTTGTATTACTTAAGATGACCAAACATTCTCGAGGACACATGGGAAGACAGTCAAGTGCTTTCGCTTCATATAGTTGATTAATCTTCTCTAGCTTGCTAAGTGTTGTGTGGGTGAACTTGTGCTAATGTACCGACCTTCCTAGGACTAATACATACTTTTGATTATACACCTTGCAAACATCTGTAAGTACAAGAAAGTAATTAAGGTAGAAACCTAACCACAGCTTTAAACTCTAAGCAGACAACAAGTATCTCAGCAATCTTCTTATTTACCATGGGAATATGGTGCTTTTTTCTCTCTTTCCTCTTTTCATAATATCTCTTTTTTTCTTTTCTCTTTTTTCTTTTCTCTTTTTTTCTCAAACTCTACCTCTTTTTTATAAGAAGAATGCTTCATAGATACTCGTTATGGTTACGCTGCAGGTTTCCACCATGTCAGCATGGATTAGACCAGCGGCCCAGGCGTTTCTCTAACACACATGCATAACTCCATGGACTTACAAGCTCCCCTTTCATTTCACACCGACGACATCCATAGACAAAAGAACATGATATCAACTTGGTACAAAGTACCAGTGCAATGTTGAAAGCATTCCCCATCTGCTAATTCACAACTTACAAAGCGCAAGCATATACGCAAAATAGGTGAGCACAATGGTTCAAATTTATTAAGTGCAAGAAAGTAAAGTGTGCCATCAAGTTCGTGAGAGCTTTAATCACTAATTTTCACATAACAAGTTTAATTTGGGAGATAGATAAAACAAGAATTTACTTGGAATAGCAATAATGCTACTAGGTAGGTATGGTGGACACAAATGGCAGAGGTTTTGGTTTAAAGGAGGTGGATGCACGAGAAGAATTCCCTCTTAGTACAGGTTTTTGGCTAGCAAGGCTGGGTAGAAAGTATAAGAGTTGAAGGAAACAACCAAACATACAAGTGATAAAAACAAACATGCAATCTTCTTTGGAAGCGCAAAAGATCTTAACTAGAGAATACTAAACTTATGAGCAAATGAAGAAAGAAAGATGATGAAATTATTTTTCTTTAAAGGTACTTTTATCTTTTCTTTCAACTCTCAAAAATAGTGTGCTACTGACCGAGCCAGGTTTTCCAAAACCAACTAAATTAACTCAATGATCCCAAAGTGATACCAATACTAACAACAAGATCAATCATATAACCATGAATTGAAAACTAATATAAGCTATGAAAAAGAGTAAATGATAGAACTTCTCATTAATATTCCATAACGGAAACTCACACCAAGGGATACATATCTAACGAGAGAGGGGACACTTCCATAATGCAAACCATCCTACATAATAACTCCTCGATTCATGATATGACTCTACTAATAAGGTAAAAAGATAGAAGATAGTGATGTGATACCGCGGCACTCCCCCACGCTTAGAACAAACCAAGGGGATGCCAAACCTGATGATGAATTACTCCTTCGGTGGTGGTGGTATCCTTTCATCTTCGTCCGACTTCTAGGGTAAGGGCTTCCCATCAACAAAGGACATCGTGGTTTCCAGCATCCTAAAACTTGCAGTAGCACTTATGAGTTTAAACCTAACCTCATACTCATAGTTTTGATTTTGAACATCATAAAACTGTGCTTGCAGCTCGTTGGTTGTTTGGCGAAGTGAGAGGACTTCATCCTTGAGTTCAGCAGTCTCCTTTTGGTGCTCGGCGATGAGTTCGGAACAAATCTTATGCATGATATCCACTTCGCGTTCCGCCATCTTCTTGTACCTAAAGACTTCTTGCTCCAGTGCTTCCATCCTGTCCTCCAGACTTCCTTCACCTTTAGGGCCTTGAACCTCTTTTATCCGGACCTCCCCATCTTCAAACAACAACTCCTTGGGATGAATCTTCAACTCTCTCATGTATGGGTTGATGATATCTTCTAAGGAATCTCCCTTGGCTGATCCAGAGGAAGACATTGTGGCTCCAAATCTGGGACTCTACCTGGCAGAAACAGATCGAAACAAAAACACGGCAAAAACGCGATATACGAACCTCGGAAGATCCGGGGGATTATATATTACGAAGTTTCATAACAAAAGGAAGGTACTGGGTGAAAACGAGTCAGAAGCGGAGTCTGGGGTGGACTCACCACCTGGTGGCGCCGCTAGGGGAGGGCCCGCGCCACAGGGTGGTGTGAGCCACCTTGGCTCCGTTTCCGTCCCTTTTTCGCTTCATAGCCTTCCTTATTGACTAAAAACTGCAAAAATATAGTTGGATAGTATCTTCGTGGAACTTTTCTTACCAGAACTGTACCTATTTGAAGACAGACTCTGCAGGTCTCTGAATTTGTTATCTAGTAGATTCTTTCGGAGTCACCACTTGAATAACATCAATATCTTCATCTTCATACACTTATTACTTGAGTCATAAAAACCTTCTCTTCCTTATTACACCATTATCTCCACTTCCTGGAAATTTCTTTCACACAAAACTTCACACAGTTCTCATTAACAACATTAGTATATATGAAGTGATAAAACCTTTTGAGTCCAACTTCAACTGAAAACCATCAAAACATAAGATACTGTAGCAACTCCTTCTGAAAACCCAAAAATAATTCAAAAAGGAAATCGAATAAAGAAGCAAATGCAAGAGTGGCAAAATATGTCAAAACAGACCAGCAGCTAAAGATCAATTTTTTAGAAAATCTTATATTGCTCAAAGCAAAAAGTGCAAGATTAACGAAAGTTAAATAACAACCTGGGGCAGAAGAACAAAAAATTACAGCTCAATCCGACATACAGAGATCTCTCACGAATTTTTACGGTGAAGCACAAAAATCTGTTTCGGGACAGCAACTTCCCCAAATCTTACTTCTCTCTCATTAGAGGTTGATCTTGACACAAAAACCAAACAAAATGGATAAGGAGCGGTTATTATCGAAGTAATAACTTCAAATACTCAAAGAAACAAAAACAAACTGAAAGCAAAAACAAATTGGGTTGTCTCCCAAAAAGCTCTTTCTTTATAGCCATTAAGATGGGCATGATAATTTTGAAGATGCTCACATAGGAATATGAATTGAAGTGAAAGAGAGCATTAAGAAGCAAAAATAAACACGTTTAAGTCTAAACCACTTCCTATGCAAGGGAATTTTGTAAACAAACAAGTTGTTGAAACAAGAGGCTACAAGCATAGGAAGGCAAAACAAGTGCAACATAAAAACTTTCAGCATAAAACAAGGAAACTTGATATTATTGAGATGCATAAGAACACTTTTCCCTCTCTCATAGTAACTTTCAGTATCATGCATAAACTTAACAATATAGCTATCACAAGGACCATTGTAACAATGATCACTTATCCTAACAGAAAACACAGGAATACTAGCTCTCATAACACTACTTTGCGAAACAATATTAGAGGTATCCTTACAAAGGATAGTGTGTCCCCCTTCTTCATATTTAGTAACAAAGTCTTTCACATTTGCTATAATAGGTTCATCAACCATTTGTTTATCAGGTTCAATAGCTTTGCTTATACTTTCATTAACCATACTAGCTATCATAGAATGTTCCTTTATATTAACTGGGAAAGGAATTTTCTCAATGTAAGGTTCAGGTAAGACATGATTAGTAGTATAAAATTCAGTATTTCTTGCAGGAACACTCTTAGCAATATCTTTATAAGGTGCATGATACTTATTCCACTTCTTTTTAGGCACTTCAATGTAGGAAGCAAAAGCCTTAAAATAAGAAAAAATAGCTTGAGGGTCTAGACCATAAGCATTTTTGATATTTTGAAAGTCATCAGTTCCCATAAAAGATTCAATGCATTCATAATCATAATTTATACCTGACTTTCTTCCTTTGTCATTCTCCCAAGCTTCAGCATTATCTTGAATACGGTCCAGAAGATCCCATTTAGCTTCTTCTTCCATGCGAGTGAATAATCCAGCACAAGAAGCATCCAATAAATCCTTATCATGAAGAGAAAGCCTTGCATACAAGTTATTGATAATAATATTGTTGGGGAGCTCATGAATGGGACATTTGAGCATTAGTAACTTCAGTCTCCCCCAAGCTTGAGCTGTACTCTCTCCATCAAGAGGCCAAAAGTTGTATATTTGATTTCGATCTTTATGAATCTCACTAGGAGGATAAAACTTTGAATAAAAGAGAGGTACTATTTCCTCCCATTCCAGAGCTTGACCATTCTTCAGCAGCTTATACCATTCCTCAGCTCTTCCTTTCAGTGATAATGAGAATAACTTCTTCTTAACTTGATCTGTAGTAATACATGCACACTTGAACAACCCGCATAATTCGTGTATAAAGAGCAAATGATCACTGGGATGGACAGTTCCATCCCCAACATAGTAATTATCCATAACACGATCAATAATTCTTCTAGGTATTTTAAAAGCATCATTCTCAGGAGGTGGTGGCTTATCTACTACCTTAGCAATGGTAGTAGCATTACCAAATAAGAAACTCAGTGAATTATCCATAACGAATATAAAGCAACTAACAGAAGTAAACAATACTCATAGTAGAAGTTTCCTTTACTAGTTCCACTCTCCAATAGCACTTCACTCCCCGGCAACGGCGCCAGAAAATAGTCTTGATGACCCACAAGTATAGGGGGTGTATCGTAGTATTTTCGATAAGTAAGAGTGTCGAACCCAACGAGGAGCAGAAGGTGCTGGTTAGTGGTATGGATCAGGAATTCTCTGCAAATACTTAGCAAACGGATTTTTAGGGTTTTTTTATAAAGCAAGTAAACAAAGTACGAGTAAATAAAAGACAGTAGGAATAAATGCAGCAAGTAGCCCAATCCTTTATGCAACAAAGGACAAGCCGGTTGTATTACTTAAGATGACCAAACGTTCTCGAGGACACATAGGAAGGCAGTCAAGTGCTTTCGCTTCATATAGTTGATTAATCTTCTCTAGCTTGCTAAGTGTTGTGTGGGTGAACCTGTGCTAATGTACCGACCTTCCTAGGACTAATACATACTTATGATTATAACCCTTGCAAACATCTGTAAGTACAAGTAAGTAATTAAGGTAGAAACCTAACCACAGCTTTAAACTCTAAGACCCTTACGTCCCTTGTGCAATGGTTTCCTAAAGGGGGTTCAGGTTTCTGTCACTCCGGCAACCCCTACGATTAGTAGCAAAATACACAATGCATTCCCCTAGGCCCATATAGGTGAAGTGTCATGTAGTCGACGTTCACATGACACCACTAGAAGAAGTACACCACAACTTAAATAACAAACTATTGAATCTTTCTCAACACAACTCCACTACTAACAACATGACTTCTCCCATGTCCTCAAGAACAAAACGAACTACTCACAAGACATCATATGGATCATGATCAGAGATGGAATAATGATGTATAATAATCTGAACATAAACAATAATTCAATGGTTCACTCAATAGCATCAACTACAAAGAGTAATCAACACAGGGAAAGTTTCCCCTATGAACTATGCAAGATTCAACTCAATTGTTACAGCAATATGGAGATGGTGATGAGGGTGCTGGTGGTGATGATGGTGATGATGATGATGATGATCCTGATGAAGTCCAGCTTGATGGTGGTGTTGATGGCGACGATCTCCCCTCTCCGGATAGGAATTCCCCCGGCAGAAATCTGTCTGCCGGAGAGATCTTTCTCTCTCGGTGTTTTCCGCCCCGTAGAGGCGGCGGAATCTTTCTATGGTCACTCTCCGAGTCTTAGAGTTTCGGGAGGATAATATACGCTAGAGGGGAGTGCCAGGGGTGGACCAGGGTGGCCACACCACCTGGTGGCGTGGCCTAGGCTGGCCCGCGCCAGGGGGTGGTGTGGGCCCCCTGTGGCCCATCTCCAGCCCCCTTCTGGCTTCCTTCGTCTTCTGGAAAAATAGGATTTTCCGTATATTTTCCCGGATTTTATGATCTTCGCGAATTTTGCCTCCAAATAGCACATTTTCCATCAGAATCCTGATTGCAGCGGTCCATGCTCCAAAAGTCATCAACCATGCAAAAACAGATGAAATAACATAAGTATCACCTCTCAATACGAAATATATCAATGAATAATAGTGAATTATGACATAGAATAGTGATGCAAAATGGACGTATCACCTATACGGGTGCAACTATACTACCGGAGCCAATTTTCCGGCCGTATAGTTGGTCGTTAAACTCTTAGACACTTCCGATTTTTGATGTTTGTATCTATACGGTCGCAACTATACGACCGGAGCCAACTTTCCGGCCGTATAGTTGGTCGTTAAACTACCAGACACTTTTTCATTTGCCTTCTTGTTTTTATTCGATTCAAAAAAAAACGTTATTGTTTGTTCCGAAACATGACTTAACCGACCTGGACTCGAGATATCTGGAAATATCTACCCAGAACCAACTATACAGCCGGAGCTATACGGGCCGTGCCCATATAGTTGGTCGTTACACGGCAGGACTCCTCCAAATCCATGATTTCTTTCCTGTTTCGTTAAGATTCTTTTCTTGGGCGACAATTTGGTGTTTCTCGCGAGTTTTACTGACCTCTGATCCGCCTTATATACTACCATTGTCTCTCTCTCTAATCATAATCTCCAGGAATCAATCCAGCCATGCTCTATCCCGTCCTAGGCCATGGGAAACCCCTGGGCCTCATTGCTCCTTCCAGGGACCGGTCTCGCAGCCCGTCCATGGAGGACGACAATGAGGAGGTGGAGAGGTTTATCCCGGGGTACAAGGAGTACATCAAGCCAAGCTACTACAAAAACGATTCTGGTGATGATGTGGTTGACGTCTACATCCACCGTGATGTCTATGATCCCCTGGAGATCAACTAGGCGGCAATGAAGAGAGCTCAAGAAGAGAGAGAAGGTCACAAGACACATGGAAAAGGGCATGTGGAGACGGTCAAGTTCGTCACCACAGTCCCTAGGCTGCACAAGCGTAAGGAATTACCTAATATTGGTGCAGGTGCTAGCATGGGAGCAAATGCGCCACTCCTGAAGCCAACCATTGGTGCTCGTATGAGGGTGAAACCTCAAGAAGAGTGGAGGTACGGCTTCCACTTCCCCGGCCCATCAATTATCGATGAGGAAGAATAAGTTGTCCCCAAGACCAAGGATAGCGTGCGAGCACTAGAGATATATCAGAAGTAGGAACTACTTCATCGCGTCGAAGTCCGCCACCGTCTGAAGGAGATAGAGAAGAAGGATGATCTTCTCCCATTGGTGACTAAGCTCACAGATAGAGTGGACACTCTGCAATCTGATCTACGCAGGTGCTACAGCCACATCACTGCTCTGGAGGAGACCAACAAGAAGCTACGCACCCGGTGTTACATGCCATGGCGCCACCGTGATCTACAATAATCATGGTATCAAATAATTGCAAGGGATTATTTAATCATGCCTGGCTTGATTCCAAGATTGAGATCTTTAAGACCTTGTAATCTATCTTATAAGTTTTACATTACTATTTTAGTTTTGCATTAGTTCAAACTAGAAATAAAGTTTGCATCATTAGAATTCTCTTCAGGAATAGTCGATCCCTTTTATGAAATTCTGACTCTATTATTATTATGGAGCAATATTGAGCTTGTGTTTATCTTATTGGATATATGAATGACTTGAGTATAATTTTACTTGCACTTGATGATAGCAATAGGAGTCTTCCACACTATTGTTATTAATGGAACATATAAAGATAATTTGGTCAACATGTTGTAAGTCTACGGCTTGATTTACAAAGAAAAATGATGGCTCAAAATATATCGAGCTCGTTGGGGAACCCCAAGAGGAAGGTATGATGAGCACAGCAGCAAGTTTTCCCTTAGTTATGAAACCAAGGTTATCGAACCGGTAGGAGCAAGGAAACACCTCCAAGGTGTTGTTTCCAACTTGGAATCCTGCACAACACAACCATAGAACTTTGCCCCCTACTTACAGTGAGGTTGTCAATCTCACTGGTTTTGCTAAAAACAAAGGATTAAACGTATTGTGTGGAAGATAGTAATTGCTTGCAGAAAGTAAATAGTAAACAGTAAATAGTAGATTGTAGATTGATGGTAAAAGAATGGACCGGGGTCCATAGTTCACTAGAGGTGATTCTCCTTAAGATAGATGACATGTTGGGTGAACAAATTACAACGGGGAAATTGATAGACACCGAGAAAGCATACATGCATATACTAATCATCTTGACTCCTATGAGATTTGTTGGGCATTACAACATTATACATAGACCGTAATCCAACTGCATCTATGACTAATAATCCACCTTCAGGTTATCATCCAAACCCCCTCCAGTATTAAGTTGCAAGCAACAGATAATTGCATTAAGCAAAGTGTGTAAAGTAAACAATACGATTGCCCCATGGACAAAGGATTGCTGTTTTCTCCCTAGTAGCAACAACACATCTAGTACCTTAGAGATTTCTGTCACTTCCCCAGATTACTAGAGGCATGAACCCATTATCGAGCATAAATACTCCCTCTTGGAGTTGCTAGCATCTACTTGGCCAAGATAGCTACTAACAACGGAAAGCATGCAAAATCACAAATAACATAGACATGATAGAATCAATAATCAATCTGAAATAGCATCTCAATATCCATCGGATCCCCGCAAACACAACATGTAAGATTACAAATAGATGATCTTGATCATGAACGGAGCTCACAAGATCTAAACATGGTAGCACAAAGGAGGAGAACCAACCATCTAGCTACTACATGGACCCGTAGTCCAGGGATGAACTACTCACGCATCACACCGAAGGCAGGCATGGTGATGAAAAAGGCCTCTAGGGTGATCTCTCCCCTCCGGCAGGGTGCCGGGAAGAGCTTCAGATCCCTCCTGATCTAGGGATGGAGATGGCGGCAGCTACCGACTCTTTCGTGGAATTTTTGATCGGATACTTAGGGTTTTCGTCCCGGGAGGATTTTATAGGCGAAGGGGCAAGGTCGGTGGAGTACCAGGGGGCCCACACCCCCTGGTGGTGCGCCCCCTAGGCCGGGGCCTGTTCGTCTGTGGTACCAAAGTTCCCGGGCGAGTGCACCGCGATACCTAAGTTGCCTGAAATTGCTGCGTTTCGAAATGTTGGGCTGCCAACTACCGAGAAGGGCCATTTCCATGCAAGCTCATCTCACCCCTACCAAATCCAAACATTCTGTGAAACTGCCTTGTGAAGTAGACGGTCGAGACCCTCATGTCAGTAATATTTCCGTGATGCGAGCACCAACGCGGCAACCACGTAGGCGAAACGAGAGACTAAAGGAGCATGGTGCATTGAACAAATTCAAAAATCCACTCCCTCCCTCCTTTCACATGAACCCTAGCACCGGCGGTGTCGAAATCCCCTCTCCAATCAGAATGATCTCTTTGGGCATTTGACTTTCGGTGCCAAGTTGCTGCACCTACTCGCTACTACCGAGCTCTAATACTAAATGTCGTGCCAGTCGTTGCAACGATCTAGCCCGCCTCTACCACCGACGAGCTGAGCAGCACGAAGGATGGCAGATCCATTTGCCGAGGAAGAAGTACTTCTAGCTAATTGTGGGTTAGCTACACTTCTCTTTGCTATTCGCACTACCTTTAACTGCTAGCTGGCTATTGGCATTACAGACATAGATCAAACATAGAATTGTTTGCTAACACGATACTGACAAACAATTCTTATCTTTTGTCCCCAATTTTCTGTCAAGTAGGATCTCCGCTGAACCCAAATACATGGTTATGGTCACCCTCTGCGGCTACCACATTAAATTAGCAGATGGGAAGAGCAGGTGGAATCAAGCTAGCTGTCTGAAGATGGAAGTAGCGCCTGTGCAGTTATGCACTATCCCTGGTATGGTTGCTGTTGTGCATGAACTTGCTGAAATGGGGCCGGAGCAGACAGCACGGTTCAGCTTCCTTGATGGACGAGGCTTCAAGGTTCCTATAGCGTGTGACAGTCAGCTAATTGGGTTGATGAAACAGCATGCTGGGCTTCGCGTGGTTATGCTGATTTGTAACATACTGGATGTGGAAGCTCCTTCTATTGGGAGTCACCCAGCTATTATTGGACAGGGTGGTCTAACTCGAACCCCTGCTGTTGTTGAGCAAAATGTGGTTCCTCGTCCGCGACATGCTTCTGTCAGGCAACCTCCTTGTAGGAGTCCCCGTATTGCCGTTGTGGAAAACTCTGCTCTGGAATCTGCTGGTACTGGTCGTCCCCGTGGTGTTGTTGCTCCGGCTGCTGCTGACCCAATCCATGTCGCTGTTGAGCAAACTAAGGCTTCCAGAGGCTGCCTCGCTGTTGTTGCCAAGACCGCTGCCTTGTGTGCTGCTCCTCCTTGAAACCGTCCTCAAGTTGTGCAAACCCGTGCTCAGGAATCTGCTAGTACTGGTTGTCCTCGTGTTGTTGTTGATCTGGCCACTGTTGACCCAATCCCTGCCGCTGTTGAGGAAACTAAGACTTTCGGTGGCTGCCCCACTATTGTTGCAAAGACTGATGCCTTGTGTCCTCCTCGAACCCGTGCTCAGGTTCAGCGAGCTGCTGGTCTAGAGCTAGCTCATGGTCTGGACTCTGCTAGCACTCAAAACACTGTTGTTGTGGGAACTGCTCCTGATCGTCAATGTGGCATGGTAGCAGCTGATCCTATTGTGGCTGCCGTTAGAAGGGGACCTGCCTATCCACCATGTAATGTTGCTCCCGCTGCTAAGGGCCCTCGCCTTGCTCCTGGTCCTGGTACTTCCACCAAGGTTGATCCAGCTAACGATGACGCTGGTGATGGCGACAGTGGCATTGGGGCTGGGTCTGATGGTGCCGCTCCACCTCTCGAACCTCTCGGAGGTTTCTATCCTGAAGAACCTAATGATGGCAAAGTAATCGTTCGTATCGGTGTCGCGGATTATACTGCAAAATTAGATGATGGCACAGAAAAATTCTATGACGAGTTTGATGTAATCCTTGGCAGATACGATTCTGAAGTGGTACAGTTATTTGACCTGATGGCATCGTTACGTGTGAAGGTGTTGTGGGGGTCCTCCCAGGAAGCATGTTTGTTATATTTTGGTTACAGGAGCAAAAAGGCTATCTAAGTGAAAGATACCAGGGATTTAGTCATACCGTTTACAAGGAAACATTATAGAGGTGTAGTGTACTTCCACTTGATAGTGCAAATGGTTGGAGAGGAATTGGAACTCGACAATAGAGATGATGGACTTTTAGAATGTATGCGTGACCTGATCCATGGCATCACTGGGGCTGGTGTGACCGAGGGTAGCTTCCAACAGAGGAAAGTCTTACAGAGGAGAGTCATAAAGAGGAGCAGGAAGAGCATCCCCAGAAAGGGCACCCCGAAGAAGAACGTCACCAAGGAGACCATGCCAGAGAAGAGGACGCCCAAGAGTCGCATGAAAAAAGGCACCACGCCGCAGAGTACACCCCTGAGATCCAGTCAAAATGCCACACCGAACGGTAGCAGCAAAAACACTAAGAGGGCTAGAACGGTGGTGAACACTCCTAGGAGTGGTAGCAAAGAGGCGAAGATGGCCAGCACGAAGGCTACCACACCCAGTGGGAGCCGAAAAAAATACTAATTTGGAACGGAACACGCTGCTGAGGTCAGGCAATAATGCCAGCATGAAGGAGAACACACCCAATAGTAGCAGCAAAATGGCTATTTTGGAGCGGAACACGCCACTGAGGTCGGGAAATAATGCTAGCATGAAGGAGAACACACCCAATAGTAGCAGCAAAAGGGCTAATTCGAAGAAGAACACGCCGCAGAGGTCAGGCAATAATGCCAGCACCCTGGAGCCAACACCCATGATGGGAGGCAGTAAGGAGATCACACCCAAGAGCGGCATCAAAAAGCCTAGTTCAATGGGGAATGAAACGTAGATGTCAAGCCCTACTGATACCATCAGGAAAGATTACATCAGGAAGGAGGATGGACACAGGAAGAGCAAGAGGGTTCTGTACAGTCAAGATGAAATTGCTTCTGACTGCTGTTTGTCCACTAAAGTACCTGGGATGCGTGCAAACGTAAGACCACCCCATGTGGTTGTAGTAGAACCAACCGAGTGTCTTGGAGAAAATAGAGTTGCCGGTGAGGTGGATAGGGGCAATGTTCCGGTCCATCCGGGTGGAGACGATGGTGTAGCCCCACCCATGGGAGTCAATATGATGTGTGCAGTACTAGGCATTAGAGACGATGGCGAGGATTCTGAATCAGATGAAGAAGAAGGCACTATAGGGGATCAAGAATCTAGTGATGATGAAATAGACGAGGAACTTAACGATGAGGCTGGTATTCCAGTTGATGATTTGGGTGTTGAAGTAGAAGAAATGAAACATGACCACGAGTATCCTATAATTTCGGTCGGCACCGAGTTTAGGAGCATGGATGAGTTCAGGATGTCGTTCTGGCATTTTTGTATCAAGGGGGAGTTCGACGTTTATCGACTGAAGAACACTACCCAGAGGTATGAGGCCGTTTGCAAGTTAATGTGGATGAATGGACGTGCCGAGGTACATTGTCCATGGAGGATCATAGCAAGAGCCTTACATGGTCGAAGGCAATTAGGGTACTGGGGCAATGAATGCAGCAAACCATTAGAACTTTCTCTCTTTTCACTCTATAACTACAATTTATGTGCGATATCTTTCTGGCAACTAGTCGACTCCGCTAATCTTTTAAATGAATCTATGTTGTAGGTGAACAAAATGGGCCCTCCACACATGTGTCCGACAGGCAGCAAACTGAAATCCTCAATGGCTGATACGGAGTGGGTGGCTATGCAATATATGTCCATACTAAAGGATAACCCTAAGGAGACCACAGAGAATATTCAGACTAGCCTCGGTTCTAAATACAACATTGTCCTACCGTATTACACGGTTTGGAAAGGTAAAGAGAAAGCTCTGGGGGTCTTGCACGGGGATTGGACCAATAGCTTCAGGATGCTGTACAACTTCAAGGCGGAGGTACAAGCCAGGTATCTGGGGAGTGTTGTGGAGATTGACATCGAATCAGTACGTGGTAAAATATATTTCAAAAGATTTTTCATGGCGCTTAAACCTTGCATCCAGGGATTCAAGGATGGATGTAGGCCGTATCTGAGTGTAGACAACACTGTCCTAACTGGCAAATGGAAAGGCTATCTACCATCTGCCACAACACTTGATGGTCACAACTGGATGTTCCCATTGGCATTCGGGCTGTTTGAAACAAAAACGGAGGAAAATTGGGTTTGGTTTATGAGGTAGCTCAGAAGATCAATAGGCCACATGGATCCATTGGCTATATCCACGGATGCATGCAAAGGGCTGACGAATGCAGTGAAGGAGGTGTTCCCGCGAGCTGAAGGTAGAGAATGCCATGCCCATATGATGCTCAACTTGAACTCACACTATGCAGGCGGCATATTTCGTTACATGTTTCCTACTGCTAGAGTTTACAAACCTAATAGCAGCGAATATTTCATGAGCAAGATTTTTGCGGAAGCCCCTGAACTTCCAGAGTACTTAGCCATCCATCATTCGCAACTATGGAACAGGAGTCAATTCAACCCTGACATCAAGGTTGATCACATAAACAACAACCTTGCAGAATGCCTGAATAACTGGGTGAAGGACATAAAAGTGCGTCCTGTTCATATCTTGATGGACAACATACGTGGTATGATCATGAAGCTGTTAAATATAAGGAGAGAGATTGGTAGGAGACTTAGAGGACATATGCTACCGCCAATTGTACAACAACTTCACAAGAGAAGCCGAGGACTTGCTCATCTTAAGGTTCTCCCGTCAACCAGCAACAACTGTGAGGTGGTCGATATGTCCAAGAGTGGCAAAAGGGATGTTGTGAACATCCAGCTATGAGAATGCACCTGCTTAGAGTGGCAGCATACCGGGAAACCTTGCGACCACACCTTGGCCCTCTTGGTGAAGAAACGAACTCTACCACATTTGGATCAGTATTTGTCAGACTACTACTCTATGAAAAGGTTCAGAGTTGCATACGCTGGATCCGTCGAGCCATGTATAGAGCCATCTCAGCGGCCCAAGTCCAACTGTCTTTCGAGCTTTGCCAGCCAGTTACAAAAAGGGGCAGAGGAAGACCTTAGGTGAATAGGTTTAAGAATTTTCTCGAGAAGAAGTGTTCGACTTTCTGTGCTACCAAGAAGGGCAAAAACAGATGCAAGACCTGCCATCTTATAGGCCATAGAGCAGCGGGTTGTCCCCTTAATGCTACTAAACCTCGGTATGAGATGGTACATTCACACAAAAAATTGTTTATAGTCTGTAGATATAAGGTAGTAATCCATGCACTGTCTTTTTTACAGGAAACGCAAGGTAAGAAACAAGACAGCCGACTCAGTGATTTTGCTGCGGGAAGAAAACCAAAACGAGTGGAGTGATAATGCTGGACAAGATTCTAGTGCTGATTGGCCTAACTTCCCTCGACCCGGAGATGCAGGGTACGTGAAGGTAAGAAAATTGGCACCCAGGAAGAGGAAGAAGGCAGGAGATGAAGAAGCCAGTGGACGTGAAGGCAAGAGGAAGAAAGTTGGCACCCAAGTAGACAAAGAAGGCTAGCAGTGTAGAAACCTAATGATGTATTGAACTTGAACCATTATATGTAGTTCGGTTAAACTCTAGAGCTGTGTGCGTGGAACTTGTCGGGCGAAACAATCTGCCTCCCGTACTTGGAGTAAAATGTATCGCGACTTTAGGACTGGATATGGCCGAGGCCACTAGTTGAATCCAAAATTGTGACTGTGCCACTACTATCTGAACAATCGCGATAGCTGAGCGGTTAAGGGGTCTTCAAAATCGATGGGTGTTAGTGGCACAGACATGAATTATTTATAGGCGCTTAATAAATCCCTGCTATTGGCATTACACTTATGATAAGTTTCTGGGCTGAAAAACAATTTCTAAGCTGGCTGCTACACTCCACGAAGCATCAACTTATTTCAGCTGCTGGACAACAACATGGAAACATAAACTACAAATGCAACAGATAATGCCCAGATAATGAGGAAATTGTTTCCACTATCTGGCCTAATCTTGAGCCCATCTGTCTCACCACTTCCCTGCCCCTGCCTCCCCTGCACCTGGCGAACCTCCCGGATCTCTCGCTCCATCGCACGAATCTCCTCTTTCTTGTCCCACACAGCATCGCACAGATCCTGAACAAGCACATTGTGAAAACCTGTCAGTGGCTTTTCGATCCACACAAACTTGTCATAGCCAGTCCCCCTCCCTTCCTGCGAAGTAGATCGAAGGAAACAAAAAAATTACATTACGCTTTCTGGATCTGAGTTACCATTGTACCTACAGTACGAACTTACCGCTCTGATGCTGTAGTTGCTGAATTTTCCTGCAGTATTTTCGTCGGTCCATGAAATCCATCTCGGCATCTTCTCACCACACAAACACAGCATATCGAGGTAGCAATCCTAGGGTGCCCTTCGGTACCTGATGGGGGCACCCGCCTGACGGTGTTGAGCCGACCCTGATTCCGCCCGAGACGAACTGCATGAGCTGCGAGCCATGAGTGAGGGGAGCGAGGGCAGAGGAAAGAGGATCCTTTGGATGTCAGGGTAGTGGTGAAGCGTGATTTATCCCCACTTAATAACTCAGGCAGAATCCTACCATCCACATTCGGTTGACAGGTGGGGGACCTAGTGTGTGGACTTGTCAATCAAACCTCGCGCCTTCGTGGTTCAAAGGCCCTCGCGCGCATTCAACAAATTTTTTTGGCACCTTGCCCGCGTACATATCACTGGGAGGCCTTGCTCAGGAACTAGACACGCCTGGCCCACAATCTTACTCCCTCCTAGGAACTTGTCATGGCTCGCACGGGCAGATCCATCCACTCCACCGCTTCCGGTAGGGCTCGCCGCGGCGGATCCACCCCAAGATCCTACCGTCGTAGTATCAAATGGCCATGGTTTCTTGAGAGGAGCGACGATGCTCCGTATCTGAGCTCGGCCCCTCCTACTTGTAGAAGGACTGATGCAGTGTCGAGCTTGAGTAGGAGCCGCCAGGTGCGACGGCACTCGCTCCACGCCAACCCCGTCACCTTCGTCATTGTCGATTCCAATGTGGAGGATGATGGGGACGAAGCTGTGCAGAACGCCATTGTTGCCTCCTTGGTGAAGGGCAAGCCACAGGGAGGAGTGGATGTCGCTGGGAAGGGCACGGCGGTGCCACTAATCGAGGTGGACTCCGACGACAGTGCTATGATGTGGGTTTAGATGTTGTTTAGGATGGTTGCAAGTTCGGTTGTGTTTAGTGCGAGTACAATTATTGTAATGGTTTTGTTGAGCTATATTGAGAAATATGTGCAATAGCAGCGTGTGAGTGCTTCCACTTTACAAATTGTGTCTGTGCCATTTGCATGTTGCATTATCAATGTAGATTACATGTAAACAATCCAATGAAAATCAGATTACAACCATGAGACAGGAGTGGCAGGATGGAAGAGAAGTTGGGACAGTGGCTTCGAGGGGAAGGAAGAGAAGGGGGCGTGACACTGGCAGGTGGGCCCACGGAACACATGACACTGACATGCGGGGGCGGGAGCACACAATATTGCCAGTCTGTCCAGAGCAAGCGGACTTTGCAACGTGACAACAGCAAGCTCATTGGACCAATAACTCGTCGAATTATTAAGGAGTAATAGAAAAACTACAACCGGGGTACATTCGCACAACATGTATGCTCTATGCACATGAGAAGCATCGCTTAACTCTAACAGTAACGACATCATAAGTACTACATTTCCCTGTCGGTCTTCTCGATACAAATGTAGAAATGCATCTGCCTGTTCGGTCTAGCATCGACAAGGTACTGAGATGGCACCCATAGGATCGACCTTAGGTCCACATACTCCACCTCCCGCGGCGTCGGGCAGCTCGGCCCCTTGGCTAGCACAAGAATGCTATCGGACGATGGCGGCAGGGCATTCGCCCACATGCGCACCGTGTATACGGGCCAGGCGCATGGGACTGACCTGACGCATACCGCACACACGAAGGTGGGCCCAACTCTGATTCCCGGAACACCGGCGGTGATGGTCAGGACGAAAACAGAGCCACCCCCCTAGAAAATTAGCTGACGGCGTGCCGAGTCAGTGAACGACACCTGCCCTTGGAGAAGTTGGGCTTGCCCGTACGAGATCCTAATCATTTAGATCAAGTGCTCCTCTGCAAGGTGGACGACAAGCTCTGCCGGCGGGCCGGTGTAGTTGCAGCCCGGCTCCGTGCAGGAGCACGCGCCGTGTGAAGGAAATATGCCCTAGAGGCAATCATAGATATGATTGTATTTCATATGTATCCATGAATTATTATAATGTTCCTTGTATATCCATATATCAGGCAACTTGTATTGATTGGCAATTGTGTGAATTGCTTGTGGAACCCTTTACTTGTATGGTTATCAAATAGTTGTCCCTAGTCGGAGTTCATGTGAGGACACCCGTGAATATTAGACTAGCACATCGATTGGTTGATGACTATGTTTCGCAAGTCATAGACATGGAGATGTCAAACCAATGATGTGGACACATGTTATGAACATGGGGTTGGACTGACCCAACTTGAGACTGGCAATAATACTTGCAGCTCTCTCTACACATCGTGTACGTTTTGTCCTTAGACCTGAGATTTTCGCATGTACTTGAGATGTGGATCGACCTACTTTGGGGCTATCAAACACTACTCCGTAACTGGGTAGTTATAAAGGTAGCTTTCAGGTTTGTCCTGATACATGCTGCAAGGCATCGGCCAATCAAGATGGGATTTGCCCCTCTCTACTTGAGGGAGATATCTCTGGGCCCCTCGAGTGATCGGATCCAGAAATGCATGGTCGTGCTACATATGGTTAAGAGTTAACCTAGTAAAGGGATTCTGAATCATAGTATCGAGAAAGAGAGGTCAGCTTGGAGCTAGACCAACTATCGTGAGGCAAAGGGAAAGACATGTACTCAACCTTGTGATGGTTCGTCCGAATGATCTTTATATGCGTTTAGGAGTTGGCACGTCTTGCTAGAGGCCGCTACCAACTATTGATGGAGTAAGTGTACTCGTGTCATGTCTATACGTGTATGAACCTATAGGGTCACACACTTTAGGGGCTGGAAGCCTAATGAGGATTGGATCCGAATTAGACCAGGCTTAGGCTGCTAATGGGCTGCTAATGTAGAAGCCCACTAGGGATGCCTATATAAGAGAGTGAGGCCAGCTGAATAGGGTTGAGCATTCCACCCAGCCACCACTCCTCTTCCGCCTGTGTTGCACGTGCAGACCTAGCAGTCTGGCGTGTGACGGCTTCCACTCCGGACATGTGGATACCTTGGAGGTGCTGCATCTTTAGCACTTGGACGAGCCGCGCAAAGGGGAGCTGCTCGTGGGACGAGGGCAAGGAGGAGACGTAGAACATCTACACTGCCGTGACGTGCTTCATCAAGTTCCACACTTGTGCGTCTAGTGGTAATCCCGTGATCTATGACAATAGTATTCCTGGCTGACGCGGTAGAAAATTTTGATTTTACGCTAGTGTAGCCTACCCGTAACCCTACACAGTGCAGGCACGCGAGCTCGTGGAGCGGGAGCTCGTGGTAGGAGTAACGGCGAAAGCATCCTAGGTGGGAGAACACGAGTGGGAACGTTGCTGCGAAGTTGCGTGCGAGGATCTCCAGATTCAATAGCTGCCACATCTGAAGTTCGTCGAGAAATCGGAAAAAAGATCAGCAGTTAGATCGGCGAATAGAAGGAATATGTAGGATAAGTTCAAAAGGTTGTAAAATGATTTCTAAGAATGAAGGTAGCGACCTGAGAATTGGCGGATGTCGTCCGGGCATGGCGCACAAAAGCCGGTGGCATCGTCCGGGCATAGTGACGTGTGGTGGATGAGGGGAGAGGGGGTTGCGGAGTAGACGTGCTCACTCACGAGCTCTATGATATTACTAGTAGGCTATAGGGGAGTGGAAATAATAGTAATATAAGTGAAAATGTAAGCGTGGCCAATCATGTCGCAGAACAGCCTACTCGCGGATCGCTCTTACGAAGAACCACCTTATTCGTCCATGCGTCCCAATCGAACGGTCTGCGACAATCGAATCGGACAACTACTCCCTCCATTCACAATTACCTCGCATCCTGGTTTAGTCAAAGTCAAATTTTGTGAACTTTGACCATATATTTAGGAAAAAGTATCAATATTAGTAATGAAAGAATTATTGTATTAGAATTGTCATAAACTATATTTTCATATTATATGTATTAGAAATCCTGGATGTTGATATTTTTCCTTATATTGTTGGTCAAAGTTTAACGCGAGGTAATTGTGAATGGAGGGAGTAGTTCTTCAGGGGGGCTTCTAGAAGACGTGATCTTACGTGGTTTGTAGAAAGAAAACACATGCAATGACATTGGTCGATCCATGTGTGGTTTGTGGAAAGAACACACATGCAATGCCATTGGTTGATCCATGTGTGGTTTGTGAAAAGAACACACATGCAATGACATTGGTTGATCCATATGTGGTTTGTGGAAAGAACACACATGCAATGACATTGGTTGATCCATATGTGGTTTGTGACAATAACACACATACAATTACTCTAGTGGATACATATGTGGTCCATGGAAAAGAACACACATGCAATGACTCTGGTGGGTCCATCTGTGGTTTGTGAAAATAACACACCTGCAATGACTCTAGTGGATCCATGTGTGGTTTGTGAAAAGAACACACATGCAATGACTCTAGTGGATACATATGTGGTTTGTGGAAAGAACACACATGCAATGAACACTGGTGGATCCATATGTGGTTCATGATAGGAACACACATGCAATGACACTGGTTGATCCATATGTGGCTTGTTAAAAGAACACACATGCAATGCCATTGGTTAATCCATGTGTGGTTTGTGAAAAGAACACACATGCAATGACTCTGATGTATCCATATGTCGTTTCTGAAAAGAACACACATGCAATGACATTAGTTGATCCATATGTGGTTTGTGAAAAGAACACACACGAAATTACTCTATTGGATCCATGTGTGGTTTGTGGAAAGAACAGACATGCAATGACTCTAGTGGATCCATGATTTGTTTGTGAAAATAACACACATGCAATTACTCTAGTGGATACATATGTGGTTTGTGGAAAAGAACACACATGAAATGACTCTGGTGGGTCCATATGTGGTTTGTAAAAAGAACACACATGCAATGACTCTATTGGATCCATGTGTGGTTTGTGAAAAGAACAGACATGCAATGACTCTAGTGGATACATATGTGGTTTGTGGAAAGAACACACATGCAATGGACACTGGTGCATCCATATGTGGTTCATGACAGGAACACACATGCAATGACATTGGTGGATCCATATGTGGTTTGTGACAATAACACACATGCAATGACATTGGTGGATCTATATGTGGTTTGTGAAAAGAACACACATGCAATGACTCTAGTGGATCCATGTGTGGTTAGTGGAAAGAACACACATGCAGTGACATTGGTTGATCCGTGTGTGGTTTGTGAAAAGAACACACATGCAATGACATTGGTGGATCCATATGTGGTTTGTGAAAAGAACACACATGCAATGACTCTAGTGGATCCATATGAGGTTTGTGAAAATAACACACATGCAATGAACACTGGTGGATCCATATGTGGTTCATGACAAGAACACACATGCAATGACATTGGTTGATCCATATGTGGTTTGTGACAATAACACACATGCAATGCCATTGGTTAATCCATGTGTTTTGTGGAAATAACACACATGCAATGACTCAAGTGGGTCCATATGTGGTTAGTGGAAAGAACACACATGCAATGACATTGGTGGATCCATATGTGATTCATGGAAAGAACACACATGCAATGGCATTGGTGGATCCATATGTGGTTTGTGAAAAGAACACACATGCAATGACTCCAGTGGATCCATATGTGGTTTGTGGAAAGAACACACATGCAATAAACACTGGTGGATCCGTATGTGGTTCATGACAGGAACACACATGCAATGACTCTAGTGGATACATATGTGGTTTGTGGAAAAGAACACACATGCAATGACATTGGTGGATCCATATGTGGTTTGTGGAAAGAACACACATGCAATGACATTGGTTGATCCATGTGTGGTTTGTGGAAAGAACACACATGCAATGACATTGGTGGACCCATATGTGGTTTGTGGAAAGAACACACATGCAATGACTCTAGAGGATCCATGTGTGGTTTGTGGAAAGAACACACATGCAATGACTCTGGTGGATCCATGTGTGGTTTCTGGAAAGAACACACATGCAATAACATTGGTGGATCCATATGTGGTTTGTGGCAAGAACACACATGCAATGACTCTATTGGATCCATGTGTGGTTTGTGGAAAGAACAGACATGCAATGACTCTAGTGGATCCATGATTTGTTTGTGAAAATAACACACATGCAATTACTCTAGTGGATACATATGTGGTTTGTGGAAAAGAACACACATGAAATGACTCTGGTGGGTCCATATGTGGTTTGTAAAAAGAACACACATGCAATGACTCTATTGGATCCATGTGTGGTTTGTGAAAAGAACAGACATGCAATGACTCTAGTGGATACATATGTGGTTTGTGGAAAGAACACACATGCAATGGACACTGGTGCATCCATATGTGGTTCATGACAGGAACACACATGCAATGACATTGGTGGATCCATATGTGGTTTGTGACAATAACACACATGCAATGACATTGGTGGATCTATATGTGGTTTGTGAAAAGAACACACATGCAATGACTCTAGTGGATCCATGTGTGGTTAGTGGAAAGAACACACATGCAGTGACATTGGTTGATCCGTGTGTGGTTTGTGAAAAGAACACACATGCAATGACATTGGTGGATCCATATGTGGTTTGTGAAAAGAACACACATGCAATGACTCTAGTGGATCCATATGTGGTTTGTGGAAATAACACACATGCAATGAACACTGGTGGATCCATATGTGGTTCATGACAAGAACACACATGCAATGACATTGGTTGATCCATATGTGGTTTGTGACAATAACACACATGCAATGCCATTGGTTAATCCATGTGTTTTGTGGAAATAACACACATGCAATGACTCAAGTGGGTCCATATGTGGTTAGTGGAAAGAACACACATGCAATGACATTGGTGGATCCATATGTGATTCATGGAAAGAACACACATGCAATGGCATTGGTGGATCCATATGTGGTTTGTGAAAAGAACACACATGCAATGACTCTAGTGGATCCATATGTGGTTTGTGGAAAGAACACACATGCAATAAACACTGGTGGATCCGTATGTGGTTCATGACAGGAACACACATGCAATGACTCTAGTGGATACATATGTGGTTTGTGGAAAAGAACACACATGCAATGACATTGGTGGATCCATATGTGGTTTGTGGAAAGAACACACATGCAATGACATTGGTTGATCCATGTGTGGTTTGTGGAAAGAACACACATGCAATGACATTGGTGGATCCATATGTGGTTTGTGGAAAGAACACACATGCAATGACTCTAGAGGATCCATGTGTGGTTTGTGGAAAGAACACACATGCAATGACTCTGGTGGATCCATGTGTGGTTTCTGGAAAGAACACACATGCAATAACATTGGTGGATCCATATGTGGTTTGTGGCAAGAACACACATGCAATGACTCTAGTGGATCCATGTGTGGTTTGTGGAAAGAACAGACATGCAATGACTCTAGTGGATCCATGAGTTGTTTGTGAAAAGAACACACATGCAATTACTCTAGTGGATACATATGTGGTTTGTGGAAAAGAACACACATGAAATGACTCTGGTGGGTCCATATGTGGTTTGTAAAAAGAACACACATGCAATGACTCTATTGGATCCATGTGTGGTTTGTGAAAAGAACAGACATGCAATGACTCTAGTGGATACATATGTGGTTTGTGGAAAGAACACACATGCAATGGACACTGGTGCATCCATATGTGGTTCATGACAGGAACACACATGCAATGACATTGGTGGATCCATATGTGGTTTGTGACAATAACACACATGCAATGACATTGGTGGATCTATATGTGGTTTGTGAAAAGAACACACATGCAATGACTCTAGTGGATCCATGTGTGGTTAGTGGAAAGAACACACATGCAGTGACATTGGTTGATCCGTGTGTGGTTTGTGAAAAGAACACACATGCAATGACATTGGTGGATCCATATGTGGTTTGTGAAAAGAACACACATGCAATGACTCTAGTGGATCCATATGTGGTTTGTGGAAATAACACACATGCAATGAACACTGGTGGATCCATATGTGGTTCATGACAAGAACACACATGCAATGACATTGGTTGATCCATATGTGGTTTGTGACAATAACACACATGCAATGCCATTGGTTAATCCATGTGTTTTGTGGAAATAACACACATGCAATGACTCAAGTGGGTCCATATGTGGTTAGTGGAAAGAACACACATGCAATGACATTGGTGGATCCATATGTGATTCATGGAAAGAACACACATGCAATGACATTGGTGGATCCATATGTGGTTTGTGAAAAGAACACACATGCAATGACTCTAGTGGATCCATATGTGGTTTGTGGAAAGAACACACATGCAATAAACACTGGTGGATCCGTATGTGGTTCATGACAGGAACACACATGCAATGACTCTAGTGGATACACATGTGGTTTGTGGAAAAGAACACACATGCAATGACATTGGTGGATCCATATGTGGTTTGTGGAAAGAACACACATGCAATGACATTGGTTGATCCATGTGTGGTTTGTGGAAAGAACACACATGCAATGACATTGGTGGATCCATATGTGGTTTGTGGAAAGAACACACATGCAATGACTCTAGTGGATCCATGTGTGGTTTGTGGAAAGAACACACATGCAATGACTCTGGTGGATCCATGTCTGGTTTCTGGAAAGAACACACATGCAATAACATTGGTGGATCCATATGTGGTTTGTGGCAAGAACAAAAATGCAATGACTCTAGTGGATCCATGTGTGGTTTGTGGAAAGAACACACATGTAATGACTCTAGTGGATCCATGTGTGGTTTGTGGAAAGAACACACATGCAATGACTCTAGTGGATGCATATGTGGTTTGTGGAAAAGAACACACAGGCAATGACTCTGGTGGGTCCATATGTGGTGTGTGAAAAGAACACACATGCAATTACTCTAGTGGATCTATGTGTGGTTTGTGAAAAGAATACACATGCAATGACTCTAGTGGATACATATGTGGTTTGTGGAAAGAACACATATGGAATAAACATTGGTGGATCCATATGTGGTTCATGACAGGAACACACATGCAATGACATTGTTTGATCCATTTGTGGTTTGTGACAATAACACACATGCAATGCCATTGGTTACTCCTTGTGTAGTTTGTGGAAAGAACACACATGCAATGACTCAAGTGGGTCCATATGTGGTTTGTGAAAATAACACACATGCAATGACTCTAGTGGATCCATATGTGGTTTGTAGAAAGAACACACATGCAATGACATTGGTTGATCCATATGTGGTTTGTGGAAAGAACACACATGCAATGACATTGGTTGATCCATATGTGGTTTGTGGAAAGAACACACATGCAATGACATTGGTTGATATATATGTGGTTTCTGACAATATCACACATACAATTAATCTAGTGGATACATATGTCGTTTGTGGAAAAGAACACACCTGCAATGACTCTTGTGGGTCGATATGTGGTTTGTGAAAAGAACACACATGCAATGACTCTAGTGGATCCATATGTGGTTTTTGGAAAGACCACACATGAAATGACTAGTGGATACATATGTGGTTTGAGGAAAGAACACACATGCAGTGAACACTGGTGGATCCATATGTGGTTCATGACAGGAAACACATGCAATGACATTGCTTGATCCATATGTGTTTTGTGACAATAACACACATGCGATTACTCTAGTGGATACATATGTGGTTTGTGGAAAAAACACACATGCAATGACTCTGGTGGGTCCATGTGTGGTTTGTGAAAAGAACACACATGCAATGACTCTAGTGGATCCATGTGTGGTTAGTGGAAAGAACACACATGCAATGACATTGGTGGATCCATATGTGGTTCATGGAAAGAACACACATGCAATGACATTGGTGGATCCATATGTGGTTTGTGAAAAGAACACACATGCAATGACTCTAGTGGATCCATGTGTGGTTAGTGGAAAGAACACACATGCAATGACATTAGTGGATCCATATGTGGTTCATGGAAAGAACACAGATGCAATGACATTGGTGGATCCATATGTGGTTTGTGAAAAGACCACACATGCAATGAATCTAGTGGATCCATATGTGGTTTGTGAAAAGAACACACATGCAATGAACACTGGTGGATCCATATGTGGTTCATGACAGGAACACACATGCAATGACATTGGTTGATCCATATGTTATTTGTGACAATAACACACATGCAATGCCATTGGTTAATCCATGTTTGGTTTGTGGAAAGAACACACATGCAATGACTCAAGTGGGTCCATATGTGGTTTGTGAAAAGAACACACATGTAATGACTCTAGTGGATCCATATGTGGTTTGTGGAAAGAACACACATGCAATGAACACTTGTGGAGCCATAGGTGGTTCATGACAGGAACAAACATGCAATGCCATTGGTTGATCCATATGTGGTTTGTGACAATACCACACATGCAATGCCATTGGTTAATCCATGTGTGGTTTTGTGGAAAGAACACACATGCAATGACTCAACTGGGTCCATATGTGGTTTGTGAAAAGAACACACATTCAATGATTCTAGTGGATCCATATGTGGTTTGTAGAAAGAACACACATGCAATGAACACTAGTGGATCCATATGTAGTTTGTGGAAAGAACACACATGCAATGACATTGGTTGATCCATGTGTGGGTTGTAAAAAGAACACACATGCAATGACTCTAGTGGATATATATGTGGTTAGTAGAAAGAACACACATGCAATGAACACTGGTGGATCCATATGTGGTTCATGACAGGAACACACATGTAATGACACTGGTTGATCCATATGTTGGTTGTTAAAGGAACACACATGCAATGCCATTGGTTAATCCATATGTGGTTTGTGAAAAGAACACCATGCAATGACTCTGGTGGATCCACATATGGTTTGTGAAAAGAACACACATGCATTGACTCAAGTGGATCCATGTGTGGTTAGGGGAAAGAATACACATGCAATGACATTGGTGGATCCATATGTGGTTCATGGAAAGAACACACATGCAATGACATTGGTGGATCCATATGTGGTTTGTGAAAAGAACACACATGCAATGACTCTAGTGGATCCATATGTGGTTTGTGGAAAGAACACACATGCAATGAACACAGTTGGATCCATATGTGGTTCATGATAGGAACACACATGCAATGACTCTAGTGGATACATATGTGGTTTGTGGAAAAGAACACACATGTAATGACATTGGTGGATCCATATGTGGTTTGTGGAAAGAACACACATGCAATGACATTGATTGACCATGTGTGGTTTGTGGAAAATAACACACATGCAATGGCATTGGTGGATCCATATGTGGTTTGTGGAAAGAACACACATGCAATGACATTGGTTGATCCATGTGTGGTTTGTGAAAAGAACACACATGCAATGACTCTAGTGGATACATATGTGGTTAGTGGAAAGAACACACATGCAATAAACACTGGTGGATCCATATGTGGTTCATGACAGGAAGAAACATGCAATGACACTGGTTGATCCATATGTGGGTTGTTAAAAGAACACACATGCAATGCCATTGGTTAATCCATGTGTGGTTTGTGAAAAGAACACACATGCAATGACTCTGATGTATCCATATGTGGTTTGTGAAAATAACACACATGCAATGACATTTTTTGATCCATATGTGGTTTGTGAAAAGAACACAGATGAATTACTCTGGTGGATCCATGTGTGGTTTGTGGAAATAACACACATGCAATAACTCTAGTGGATCCATGTGTGGTTTGTGAAAAGAATACACATGCAATGACTCTAGTGCTGGTTTTAGTATAAGAACACACATGCAATGACTCTAGTGGGTCCATATGTGGTTTGTGAAATGAACACACATGCAATGACTCTAGTGGATCCATATGTGGTTTGTGGAAAGAACACACATGCAATGCCATTGGTTGATCCATATGTGGTTTGTGGTAAGAACACACATGCAATGACACTGGTTGATCCATACGTGGTTTGTGGAAAGAACACACATGCAATGACTCTGGTGGATCCATGTGTGGTTTGTGAAAAGAACACACATGCAATGCCATTGGTTGATCCATGTGTGGTTTGTGAAAATAACACACATGCAATGCCATTGGTTGATCCATGTGTGGTTTGTGAAAAGAACACACATGCAATGACATTTGTTGATCCATATGTGGTTTGTGAAAAGAACACACAAGCAATTACTCTGGTGGATCCATGTGTGGTTTGTGGAAAGAACACACATGCAATGACTCTAGTGGATCCATGTGTGGTTTGTGAAAAGAACACACATGCAATGACTCTAGTGCTGGTTTTAGTATAAGAACACACATGCAATGACTCTACTGGGTCCATATGTGGTTTGTGAAAAGAACACACATGCAATGACTCTGGTGGATCCATATGTGGTTTGTGGAAAGAACACATATGCAATGACACTGGTTGATCCATATGTGGTTTGTGGAAAGAACACACATGCAATGACACTGGTTGATCCATATGTGGTTTGTGGAAAGAATACACATGCAATGACACTTGTTGATCCATATGTGGTTTGTGGAAAGAACACACATGCAATGACTCTGGTGGATCCATGTGTGGTTTGTGAAACGAACAGAGATGCAATGCCATTGGTTGATCTGAAGGGAATATGCCCGAGAGGCAATAATAAAGTGGTTATTATCTTATTCCATGTTTATGATAAATGTTTATTTTGCATGCTATAATTGTATTAATTGGAAATGTTAATACATGTGTGTTTAATAAACAAAATACAAAGTTCCTAGTAATGCCTCTCATATAAACTAGCTCGTTGATTAACAAGATGATCAAGGTTTCCTGATCATGGACACTGGATGTTGTTAATAAAGAGGTCACATCATTGGTGGAATGATGTGATGAACATTCATCTGAGTATAGCATTACGATCAAAGTCATTATGTTTATATTGCTATAACATCATACAAAGTAAATCTGTGTCCTTAGACCATGAGATCATGTTAATTGCTAAAACCGGAAGAGTATCTTGATAACATCAAACATCACACCGTAATAGGGTGAATATAAAGGTGGCTTCAGTACTACGAAGGTGTTATGTTGAGGCTCATGGATCAAGAGTGGGATTTGTCCATCCTGATGACGGATAGATATACTCTGGGCCCTCTCGGTGATATCACATTGAAATAGCTTGCAAGCACGTGATATGATCACTAGAATGTTATATCACGGGAATGAGAAAAGAGTGCATGTCGGTAATGAGATCAAACTAGGTATTTGGATACCGATGATCAAATCTCGGAGATGTAATATATCGTGAGACAAAGGGATTTAGTTACGACGTTAAAGGTTCACATGATCACAAGAGTCATCGTTGAATATGTGGGAGTCAATACGGATCTCCAGGTCCCGCTGCTGATTATTCATCGGAGAGGGGTCTCGATCATGTCTTCATTATTCGCGAACCATAGGGTGACACACTTAAGGGATACCGACACCATTTGGACCAAATATGTTTCAGATAAAGATTTAAGGAAGCGCTGGAATTACAACCGAAACTGTTTTGTGTGAAATTGCTGAAATTGGTTCTGCATGTGATATTGAAACGTTGCAGGGGGTTTTATGTGAATGTTTGTTAATTAATGTAATTAACAAAATTCTGCATAAAATAAATAAAATAGTTTTATTTAATGAGAGTTTGCATTAAATTTTGTGGAAATTTAATGCATGTGTGAGTGGAATTTTGAGTGGAGGCTTTTTATGGGAGTGGGAGCTCCACCCACATCAATGTGGAAGAGGTGGGGGCACCACCATGGCTGCCACGCCATGGACCTTGGGTGCCTCCCCTCTCCCCTATAAAAGGCCCCCCTCTCCTGCTCACAAACCATACCTCCTCATGAAGGATCTCTCTCCCCCTCTAGTTATTCCCCATGGTCTCGGATTAGCGAGATACATGTTCCCGGTGGCTTTATCTGGAAAGGAGTTGATGCTTCCGCTGCTTTGCTGGAGCGAGGGATGGAGGTTGTCGGGTACCAGATGTGTGTGCGATCACGGATGCACCACTACTTTGCGGTGCTGGACTTGGTGGTACTGGACTTGCTGGAGCTAGATCTGATGGACGTGCTGGAGCCGGACCTGCTGGACTTCATCACGATCTTGAGATCGGCAAGTGTACGACTACATCATCCACGAGTTCCAACTCGTTAACAAAGCTTTGTTGTCTTCGAGGGTAAGTTCTCTATGGATGTATATCCACCCGTTGCTTGTATCTAGTAGATAGATCTTGGCGTATAGTTCCCATCGTCGGAAATTTTTTGTTTTCTATGTTGCGAACCCAATAGTGGTATCAGAGCCTGATCTATGCGTAGGTGCTTTGCACGGGTAGTACACATATGTTTATATGTGGTCGATGATGATCGTGTTATTGCATCTTTCATGTATTTTGGATATTGGTGGTATAGTGGGATGAAGCGGCCCGGACCAACCTTACATGTCATCGCACATGAGACCGCTTCCACGACTGACATGCAACTAGTTTTGCATAAGTGGCTGGCGGGTGTCTGTCTCTCCTTCTATAGTCAATATCTGATTTACAACGAGTTGCTAATAACTTGGTTATCCTCGTTGTGGTTCCATGTTTGTAGGTAAGACCGGTTCTATCTCCGAAGCCCTAAGTCACGTAAAACTTACAATGGATAAATTAGAGGCGTCTAGTTTAGATCGTTGCTGGCCTAGTGTCATGATACGGTAATGTTGTAAGTAGATCTACGATAGATACTCTTACAACACACCAAACGTGTAAGTTCCATAGACCTTGGCCTTACACACAAAGGAATGATAGAGACCATACCATGATGCATATGATAGAGATCAAATGCATGGACCATATCATCCCACTTTACACATTAGATGTTTGCATCTTATATTGCTAGTTTGGCGTTTTTAGTAGCATTGTAAGCTGATCCCTCATTTAAATATCAAGATAAAATGTGTTCTTCCTGAAGTATGCACTGTTCTATGGATCATGTTTCGAAACATCACGTGATGATCGGGTGTACTCGACCCTATGCTTTCATACAACGAGTGTAAGACAGTTTTACACACGTGAATACTAAGGTTCTTACTTGGCGAGCCTAGCATGTACAAACATGGCCTCGGAACACGGACCGAAAGGTTAAGCATGAGTCATATAGTTGATGTGATGACGATATTGATGCTCACCTTTGAAGCTACACCGACTCACGTGATGATCGTACTTGGTGTAGTGGATTTGGTTCATGTAATCACCAAAAAGGCACGAGGGATGTTGTTTTTGAGTGGGAGTTCATTTATAATTTGGATTAGTCGAACTCAATTTGTCATAAACTAAATTTAAGTGAATTTGCAAAAAAAATTGTAGTCATTGGCATATGTTCACTACCTTATGCTTAGTTTTAATTGAGATAATAGAACTATAGAATTCTGGATATTTACTTTACGAACTAGTATCGTATTGTTTTGAATGTCAATTTAAAGTTTAGAAGTCCTATTTCAAACTTTCAGCAAACTCTATTTACTCCATAAAGTTTAATAAGTAGTATTAAATCAAGAGTAAGAATTCCAATGTTAGTATCTAAAGCATCATGTTTGCCTCCATGATTATTGATATTCAAAAGTTGTTTTAATATCAAGATTATCTAGGAGCTGAAAATTGTTTCAGAAACCATCATGTGTGAAAGATATTGTGATATCTGAAACAATGTTTTTGGTTGCATTATGATAGAGTATAATTTAGCAAAATACATGTTCTCATATTGTATGAGAATTTGTGAAGGATGGAGAAGCTAGGCATCCGGATCTCCCAAAAGGTTTTGGGAACTAACATTATACCCACGATTCTTCCTTATAGGCTATAGTAGCTTGATCATGAAAGTTGTCATGATAAGGATGAATAGAAGATGTAAGTAAAATTTTTACTACACTAATAGATTGCTAAAGAATGGATTTTTGAAAGAACACCAAACATTTGATGTTGGTGATCCACTTCAAAGTGCAAGTCCAAAGGTATTAGTATTTGAATATATACACTTTGTACTATGTGTCATGTGAATTACACCACTATTGATGTTGATGGATTTTTTAAAAGAAAAGGAATTGTTGAAAGAGAATCTATAAAATATTTGACAGAAAAGAAAAGGTTGGAGATGTCCAACTTAGGGATATAGAAGATATACATGTTATGGCTGCATTCCTTGCTTGTTAAACAATGTGGTTCTGAGGTATTGGATACCGGTATTGGATACCAAATTGGTTGGTGTGAAGTTTCATACAGAATAACACAATTCATGAACTACAACGGCCTAAGTAACTATCGAGAGAATAAGTGATGATGTCCATCAAAAAAAATAAAGTGTTATTGTGTTTTCGTTGTCGTCAAACCTAGCCTTCAAGATTTGTTTTAATAATTGTTATTTTGTTCCGGTATTACGAGAACAATGGTTGTTCAAATAATTACAGTATTCCATAATGGATGGATGAACTTTTACAAGTCTAGTTGGAGAAATAACATCCATAAACATTATTGCTAAAATGTCGTAAGACAAATGATTGGAAGATCACTTATGAAGTGACATCGCTGTTTGAATTATATTGGAAAGTAAAAGAAACACCATGTTCATGGATTTTTGGAGTCTTTTGATTTTGATCAATTGACGCTTATAAAACTTTCCTCGAGATAATTGAAACTCCGTCCATAGGCCAAAGAGGAATGGATGACTAATTTATTGGATACTATGCATGTTGATGTATATAGTCCATTATGTGTAGCCATATGCGATGGATCTTATTGCTTCATATGCTTTCTCCAGAAATTTGAGTGAATATATCTATATATTTACTTAATAAGGAAGAAGTATGAAACATTTGAAAATTGTTCAAAGACTTTCAAGATGAAGTGAAAAATCATTGTAACAAGAAATAAAAAGAGTTTATGATTTGATCATAAAGGAAGATATTTGAGTTACAATTTTAGCAAAACACCTAAGATTTCAGGAATTGTTCCATGAATTTGTATTTCCCGATAAACCACATGAGTATGGTATGGTAGAGAGATCAAATCAAACCTTGTTTGACATGGTAAGATCAAAGGTGTCATTTATAAAACTGCCATTATGTTTTAAGGATTAAAGCTTTAGAGACTACCGCTTTTACACTGAAAAGAGCACCATCGTGATCCGTTGAAATGACACCATATGAGTTATGGTTTGGGATAAAACCCGAATTGTCTTTTCTTAAATTTTGGCATGCTATGCATAAGTAAAATGTTTACAACCAAAGTCGGATAAGCACGTCTTTGCAGGTTATCCCAAAGAATTTGATGGGAATTCCTCCATAACACCGAGGACAAAAGAGTTTGTCGCTTGGAACGTCAAGTTTCTTGAGAAGGAATTTTTCGTGAAAAGTTAAGTGGGAGGACAATAGAACTTTGATAAGGTTGTTAAACCGTAGCTATATGTGCTAAGTAGCGCAGCATCGGAAAGTGTCCCGGTGGCGGCCACAATGCTCATGGCTCCCGTGATTACAAAGGGTGTGATCTTGGAGATTAGAGTTCCTATTTGAACCATGTGGGTCGGTAAGAATCAAATAGTAAGATTTGAAAAAGAAGTCGTTATTGTTTTGACAATGATGAACCGACTGCATGCAAAGAAGCGATGATGGGCCCTGACTCCATAAAATGACTAGAAGTCATAGAATCCGTGATAGTATCCATACACGAGAAATCAAGTTTCTGAACTTGGAAGACCCTCCGGAAAGGAATGAAGCCTATCGGTTGTGTTTGGATCTATAAAGAAATAGACATGGATGTTTAACATCTATGAAATAGTCGACATGTCGGAAAGAAGTTTACGACAATGTTCAAGGAGTTGACTATGACAAGATTTGATCTTCCATAGCAATATTTAGTCTTGACGGATTAATGTAGCAACCACTACATATAATTTGGTATATGGTAGTTGAATAAACAAAACAAGGTTCTTCTAATAGAATGGTTACCTAGGACGTGTACATGACACGGTCCGAAGGGTTTTGTTAATTCAAAGGGTGCTGAAAAGGCATGCAAACTTCAATAGTTGAAGTGAGCATAGCGGAGTTGGAATCTTCACCATGATGAAAATGTTAAAGGAGTTTAATTTCATCGGAGATGATGAAGATGCTTGCATTTGCAAGAAATTAAGTGGGAGCGCTGAGACATATTTCTAATACATTATGTAAAGGAAATGGTGTCGATTGGAAATGATGTATCTTGTATTAACATAAGTTAAGAATTTCATTAAAATAGGATTTCGATGAAAGACTTGGGCAAAACCGGAATATTTGGCATCAATGTCTATATGGATAGATTGAGGCGCTAATATGGTTATGCCAGACGTACATATATGAGATATTGAAAGGGTTCAATATGGAAACAACAAGAAAGGTTCTTGCTGCATGGAAAGGATTGTATCAAGATTCAAGTGCTTCAACACTTGGTGAGTAAAATCACATGAATATTTTGATAGATTATACCATGATATGTATATATCCAGATATGTCCTATGCTCTAAATGTTATGAGCATATACCAGAATGATTCATAAGATGATCATTGGACGATAATAAAGATATTCTTGTGAGCTTTGGAAGAACTAACAATATATCATGTATAAGTGACAAATAGTTAAAGGTAGTTCATTGTAAAGTGTTACATTGATACTAGTTTTGTCACAAGATACACATTAAATTTATCTCAATTTAGACTATGGGTGGCACAATGTAATGGAAAGGATGTTCCATGATGGATTTGGATGAGTTCCAAAGTTGAGGCATTGTGATAGATACTACAACAAAAGGCTAAGTATATGACTGCTATAGTAGCAGCAAAGGAGGGCATTTGTGTTAAGTAGTTTGTTATCAAACTAGGTGTGGTTCGAAGTGGGATAATACTATGAAGATATATTGTATGACAATAATATCAACATATTTTAACCTAAACGAACTAAAGGTCTCACCAAAGGACCAAATTTATACAATGAAATCTCATTTGAGAATGAGTGATGCGTGGAGACGCAAAGACATGCAAATACACACGGACCTGAAACTGTCATATCCGGAGATTATGTTAACCACTAGAAATCGCGTATATGCAACACCAGAAAGCCATAGGTGTTCAATACGCAAAGTTTTTCAAACTAGATTATTGACTCTAGTGCAAGTGGGAGACTGAAGGGAATATGCCCGAGAGGCAATAATAAAGTGGTTATTATCTTATTCCATGTTTATGATAAATGTTTATTTTGCATGCTATAATTGTATTAATTGTAAACGTTAATACATGTGTGTTTAATAAACAAAATACAAAGTTCCTAGTAATGCCTCTCATATAAACTAGCTCGTTGATTAACAAGATGATCAAGGTTTCCTGATCATGGACATTGGATGTTGTTAATAACGAGGTCACAGCATTGGTGGAATGATGTGATGAACATTCATCCGAGTATAGCATTACGATCAAAGTCATTATGTTTATATTGCTATAACATCATACAAAGTAAATCTTTGTCCTTAGACCATGAGATCATGTTAATTGCTAACACTGGAAGAGTATCTAGATAACATCAAACGTCACACCGTAACAGGGTGACTATAAAGGTGGGTTCGGTGCTATGAAGGTGTTATGTTGAGGCTCATGGATCAAGAGTGGGATTTGTCCATCCTGATGACGGATAGATATACTCTGGGCCCTCTCGGTGATATCACATTGAAATAGCTTGCAAGAAAGTGATATGATCACTAGAATGTTATATCACGGGAACGAGAAAAGAGTACATGTTGGTAACGAGATCAAACTAGGTATTTGGATACCGATGATCGAATCTCGGACATGTAATATATTGCGAGACAAAGGGATGTACTTACGACGTTGAAGGTTCACACGATCACAAGAGTCATCATTGAATATGTGGGAGTTAGTACGAATCTCCAGATCCAGCTGCTGATTATTGATCGAAGAGGGGTCTCGATCATGTCTGCATTATTCGCGAACCGTAGGGTGACACACTTAAGGGATACCGACACCATTTGGAGCAAATATGTTTCAGATAAAGATTTAAGGAAGCGCTAGAATTACACCGAAACTGTTTTGTGTGAAATTGCTGAAATTGGTTCTGCATGTGATATTGAAATGTTGCAAGGGGTTTTATGTGAATGTTTGTTAATTAATGCAATTAACAAAATTCTGAATAAAATAAATAAAATAGTTTTATTTAATGAGACCTTGCATTAAATTTGGTGGAAATTTAATGCATGTGTGAGTGGAATTTTGAGTGGAGGCTTTTTATGGGAGTGGGAGCTCCACCCACATGAATGTGGAAGAGGTGGGGGCACCACAATGGCTGCCACGCCATGGCCCTTGGGTGCCTCCCCTCTCCCCTATAAAAGGCCCCCCTCTCCTCCTCACAAACTACACCTCCTCATGAAGGATCTCTCTCCCCTCTAGTTATTCCCTATGGTCTCGGATTAGCGAGATACATGTTCCCGGTGGCTTTATCTGGAAAGGAGTTAATGCTTCCGCTACTTTGCTGGAGCGAGGGACGAAGGTTGTCGGGGTACCGGACGTGTGTGCGATCACGGATGCACCGCTACTTTGTGGTGCTGGACTTGGTGGTACTGGACTTGCTGGAGCTGGATCTGATGGACGTGCTGGAGCCGGACCCGCTGGACTTCATAACGATATTCAGATCGGCAAGTGTACGACTACATCATCCATGAGTTCCAACTCTTTAACAAAGCTTTGTTGTCTTCGAGGGTAAGTTCTCTATGGATGTATATCCACCCGTTGCTTATATCTAGTAGATATATCTTGGCGTATAGTTCCCATCGTAGGAATTTTTTTGTTTTCTATGCTGCGAACCCAACATGATCCATGTGTGGTTTGTGAAAATAACACACATGCAATGCCATTTGTTGATCCATGTGCGGTTTGTGAAAAGAACATACATGCAATGCCATTGGTTGATCCATGTGGTTTGTGGAAAAGAACACGCATGCAATGACATTGGTGGATCCATAAGTGATTTGTGGAAAGAACACACATGCAGTGAACACTGGTTGATCCATGTGTGGTTTGTGAAAAGAACACACATGCAATGCCATTGGTTAATCCATGTGTGGTTTGTGAAAAGAACACACATGCAATGCCATTGGTAGATCCATGTGGTTTGTGGAAAAGAACACACATGCAATGGCATTGGTGGATCCATATGTAGTTTGTGGAAAGAACACACATGCAATGACATTGGTTGATCCATGTGTGGTTTGTGAAAAGAACACACATGCAATTACTCTAGTGTATACATATGTGGTTTGTGGAAAGAACACACATGCAATAAACACTAGTTGATCCATATGTGGTTCATGACAGGAACACACATGCAATGACTCTAGTGGGTACATATGTGGTTTGTGGAAAGAACACACATGCAATGAACTCTAGTGGATTTATCTTGGCATAATTTGATGTATGCCACGATGTATTTCATTGCAAAAGACACTCACTTTCCATTTTTATACTACTCAGCTTTGCCCTTGGTTTTTTGATACTACCTAGTTTTGCCCCCTCTCTCTCTTTCGTAGAAGCCAAAACTTGTGCACACTCTGTCTGCTACGCCATGATTGGTTGTCATAGTTGTCACGTGGATCGTGCACACCAACCATTGATCCTGTGTGATCCAACGAGGCTCGTTGCACACGTTGTGCCCTTCACAGGACAGCGCGAGACATCACGGATGTCTCCCTCAATGAGACTTCTACAAGAAGGAACACGATGCCGTCCATGGAAAAAGTCGTCGAGTGGTCATGTCACGTTTAATCTAGTCTGCAAAGGCTACATGCCTACTACACGGCAACTGGTCATCCACGGCCCACGGGCTATATCATTTTTACTACGCAGCGCGCCTGCACTCTCACTTCCGACAGGCCCCCACCGCACAAACCTTCCACGCAGCAGCCGCAGCCGGAAGAGCTGCCTACCAGGGCCCTCTAGGAGGCCTAAATGTCCCCACATTAAAAACCCAGCCTATTGGGTCCTCCATTCGCACTCATCCACTACTCTCTCTTCCCTATCTAGCAAAACCCCACAATATTGAACGTACTTGCACGAACCTTCTCCATGAAACCAGTGCGTGGGGGTGAGTGTGCGGGCATCGCTGCCCGTGGTGGTGCTTCACGCGGCAGATCTGGAGGAGCATCACGCAGCACAAGGCAAGGAGGGCGTGCAGCTCAACCCCTTGGGGGACCATGTGCTCGCCGGTGCTGACGACTTCGGAGGCCCCGATGAGGGTGTGGAGTTCGACGAACACGCTCCACTCGTGTACCCGGAGGTACATCTATTTCTACATGTTTCATATTTTCTGCTCGAGCTTAATCTATCCTGGCGTCATAAAAAAATCTCGTCCTAATGATTAGATGCAATGTACGAACTGGTACATGGAGAGATCTAGTCTGTTCTGAATGAATCCATATTATTTATTTATTAATAAGTTATCAAGAACACAAATCACATTAATTTAGGAGCAATCTGGGGAGACGGCCGTAATGAACTGCTGAACCAATATAGACATGTTATTGCATCGAAAGTAACTCGGAATGGTGGAAGGAATATATATTTATTATTTTGCTCATTTCGGTTTGCATTCCATATATTACAGGTGGATTCAAGTGAGATGGACTCTGACAAGGAGACCAGGGACAACAAGAGCCGCCATGTCATGAAGAAGCTCAAGAGCGGGATAATCCCTTTCCGCACTCGACTTGGAGAGCTCAGGTGCCCTTTCTGTAAGAAAGGAGTCAACCCGAGGATTGCCATCTTGATTCCGCATGCTGTTGTCATCGGTAAAATCCCGGCTAGTAAACACAAGTCGGCGACCAAGGCTAAGCACGCTGCTTATGGCAAATTCCCGAGGGAGTATGTCAAGACCAGCCTAGTGTCCCCTTACTTAGGAATCAGCAACTTCTAGCCGACCAACCCATCACTATGCTGGCCCGGCCACTAATAATATTTAGTTCTCTTACCGTATCTAGACCCTTAAACTATGGGAATTTCTATTTTCGTACCTTCAAATTATATTCAAGTTCATCTGTTTATGGAGTTAAAGTTCCGGTGGCATACTCGTTATTTTGCATGGATAGAGGGGTGCCCCCAACAGATATAAGGGTTATCCTGTCCGCTAGATCACAGAGGATCAATGGTTGGTGGGCACGATCCGTGTGACAACTGTCTCGACCAATCAGAGCGTAGCAGCGAACATGAGCACAGGTGCGAGAGATGGATACAAATGTTGGAGATATGCCCAAGAGGCAATAATAAAAGTGGTTATTATTATATCTTTGTGTTTATGATGAATGTTTACATCCCATGCTATAATTTTATTATTAGGAAACACTAATACATGTGTGTTTTGTAAACATAAGAGAGTCCCTAGTAAGCCTCTTGTTGAACTAGCTTGTTGATTAATTGATGATCATGGTTTCCTGATCATGGACATTAGGATGTGATTAATAACAAGGTTATATCATTAGGAGAATGATGTGATGGACACACACCCATAGTAAGCGTAGCATAAGATCAAGTCATTAAGTTCGTATTCCTATAAGCTTTTAAATGCATAGTAACCTAATCCTTCGACCATGAGGTTGTGTTAATCACCATCACCGGATGGATACTTTGATGACATCAAACACCGCTTCGTAACTGGGTGGTCATAAAGGTGTCATTGGGTATTCTGAAAGTATGTGTTGAAGCGCATGGACCAAGATTGGGATTTGTCCATCCATATGACGGATAAATACGCTCTGGGCCCTCTCGGTGGAATGTCATCTAGTTAGCTTGCAAGCATGTGACTGGGTCACAAGGGATGACATATCACGGAACGAGTAAAGAGTACTTATAAGTAACGAGGTAGAACTAGGTATGGAGATGCCGACGATCAAACCTCGGATAAGTATAGTATCGCGTGACAAAGGGAATTTGTTTCGTATGTAAATGGTTCAATCGATCATGAAGTCATCGTTGAGTATGTGGGAGCCATTATGGATCTCCAGGTCCCGCTGATGGTTATTGATAGGAGATGTGTCTCTGTCATGTCTACATATTCACGAACCGTAGGGTGACACACTTAAGGTTCGAAGTTGTTTTAAGTAGATATGGAATGTGCGTTGGAGACCGAATGTTGTTCGGAGTCTCGGATTGGATCCGGGACATCACGAGGAGATCCGGAATTGTCCGGAGAATAAGATTCATATATTGGGGATCATTTTCTGAGTTAGGAAATGTTTCGGAGTATTTGTATAAGGTTTCTAGAAGGTTTCGGAATGTTCTGGAATATTTTGGAAGGTTCTGGAAGATTTTTTGGAGTTTGCTTGAAAACTAAGAAAGGGATCAAGGAGTCCTGGTGGGGCAAGACAAGGAGTCGTGGGGGAGGAGGACTCCTCCCCCCCTCCCCAATCCGCCGGCCATAGGAGGGAGGGGAGTCCTACAAGGACTCCTCCTCCCATGGCGCCTCCCCCCTTTAAATAGAGGGGTGGGGGCGCCACCTCCAAGCCCTCCTAGACAACTCCAATCTCCGCCGCCTCTCTCCTCCTCCTTTCTTCTGCACAGGCATAGGCGAAGCCCTGCAGAATTCTCTACTCCACCACCACCACGCCGTCGTGCTGCTGGGATTCCGTGGAGAAGATCTACTACCTCCGCTGCTCGCTGGAACAAGGAGAGGAAGGTCTGCTTCGACTCCGCACGTGTGACCGACTGCGGAAGCGCTGCCGGAACGCGGCACCGGAAGGATCCTCCACACGATCTTGAGATCGGCAAGTGATCGACTACATCAACCACGAGATCTAATCTCGTAACGCTTTCGGATCTACGAGGGTTAGTACCGATCTATCTCGTTGCACATGTCTAATAGATTAGATCTTGGCTTTTATCTAGATTAGATATGGGTTTTGTTCGTTCTTGTGGTAGAAATATTTTGTTTTCCATGCTACGAACCCATCAACAAAGAGAGGGGAAAACCAAGTAGCACTTAAGAACCAGGGGCAAAACTGAGTAGAACTTAAAAACCAAGGGCAAAACTGAGTAGAACTTAAAAACCAAGGACAAGAGTGACAAAGGGATTCAAATAGAAAATAGAAAATGATTAAAAAATGGAACCAAACCGCCAGTGTTACGCTCGAGGGCAAAACTGAGTACAACTGAATCGCCAGGGTTAGACACGAGGGAAAAACGTGACTCACGGTACGCGTGTGCGGTGCACGGGGCGGTAGCAGACACGTGTGGCCGTGCACGGTGCAGTAGTGTATGCGGTGCACGGTAGTGCAACGAAACATCGCTTCCCTTCTCATTTAATAGAGGCCTCCCCACTCCCACTCATCACGCACTCGCTCACTCAACCGTCTCCACTGTCCCATCACCTTCTGCAAACACCCAACAAAACCCCAACCACGCTGGCGATGGAGAAGAACGGCGTGGTGGCCATGGGCGCCTCCAAGGCCACCGGCGAGGAGCCCCCCGTCCCCGTACAGACCACCGTCCCTGTCCCTGCATCCGCCGTAGCCGCCGGCGAGGAGGCCCCCGCCGGTCTCGGACAAATCCCGCTCGGCTGGAACCCCTACGAGGAGGTTGTCTACATAAGGCCGGAGAACCCCTACGACACCAGCATCGCCGACCCATGGTCGGAGGTAACCAGGGTTTTCTCCCCTTCCCTTGTTCTTCCCCCGTTCCCATTGTTGGATGCTAGATCGTATGTTATTAGGGCTCGGCTGTTCGTATTTTTACAGTAGCTAATCCTTTTGTGTTAGATCTCTATTTTCGATGAATCCCCATGTTCGTAGTTGGGATCAGAAATTGATTTGGTTTGAGATTTGGGGAATAATCGGGAGATCTCAATCGGTCAATCTATGCAAATAATCAATCCCGATAATCAAAGTATCTCAATCATGTCCTTATTGCACTCTACTGTTTTTTTCCAATAGGAGGATAGCAGCGACGTCCGCAGTGACGACGAGTCCAACGAGACCAAGACTCGTCATGTGCTGAGGAGGCTAAAGTCCGGCCAGTACAACAACTTCTTCGCTGACGATGTGTACATGTGCCCCTTCTGCCCCACCAGGAGGCTCCGCGCCACGGACTTCAACTCCCTCGTGAAGCATGCCGAGGACGTGAGGACCTACGGCGAGTCTGTGAACGTCCACGGCTTCATAGCCAAGCACCAGGCGCTCGGTCTTCACCTCCGCAACCTCTAGAAGGTGGCTATCGAGGAGGGTCGCATGCCCTCGATCAAGCCCAAGGCGCCCAAGGTCAAGGGGCTAGGCAGCAAGAAGTGGAGGAGACGCTAGAGGGAGGAGGCGGAGGCCCTCCTGGCAGAGGCCACGAGGGGCCACTGATCAGTTGTTGCTGCTACTGTAAAGCATCTTCTTTTGTCTTGTCTGTGTTGAACCTGTCAGCTGCTGCTGAGCAGCCTAATTGTCGAACCTCGTTAAGTACCATACTATATAACCTATATTAGCTGCTTTATCTACATCTGCTCTATTTACTGAATTTATTTATGGTGCTGGTTAGTTTTGCTGCTCTAGATTTGCTACCAGATTGGAGAAAAAGGGTAAAAGGAACAATGAATGAAGAGAAAAGCTGCTCTAGATTCCCTACCTTTTTGGGAAAAAACACAACTGTTAGCGAGAGAGAGGAAAAGGCGCTCTTACAAAGGCCAAATACCAAAAAAAACTTCCAATTTAGGCGTCAGGACGCACGTAACGGCCAAGCCTTTGACCAGATGACACCCCCCTCTGAGCGCATGTGAGGGCTTCGGAATATCGGGAGGGAAAAAGTGAAGACAAACGAGACACAATGTTGCTATAGCTAAATCTGACAAAAATCTGAATTTGGCTTTACCATGCAATTTGGCTAGAGCTCTACAGTGTAGCTATTCTAAATCCTTAAACTATGTGGTGCGTTGAAACCTCATGCTTTTCCACCGACACGTGTGTTGCAAAGTTGCTTGATCATGCATGCTTACACAAGTGGCCTACACAGAAACTTATAGAAGCATGGACAAACGAGCTTCAATTTGTCAAATTTTGGATCACCAAATTAAAGAAAGGAAATTGCAAGCTTTGCGCAATCGGCAGGCCTGATCGGCTGGCCCGGGGTGCAGGGATGCTAGGTCCCTATCTATGCTTACACTTCTTAAACTTGTTAAGAATAATAGTTGTATACTTCCTTCTGTCCTTTCACGTTATGTCGTGTCAGCATCGCGCACCCACTGCGGATCGGCAAGGGGATGGTGGTCTACGTGACCGGTCTCTTTCACGCCAAAGCCACGTCACACACCCGTCCCATCGCCTACCGGGACGGACGCCGAATTTAATCGCTAGGATTGGAAACCAACGGTGCTCGCTCGGTCAAACTTGCTTCCACATGGGTATGACCGGAATATTTGTAAACGTAATTTAAGCATCGCCTTCCATCTCCTCAGCACATCACTGTGCAAAAATCCCCAACTCATTCCTTCCGCCGCCGCCGCAGCCGCCGTAGCCACCGCAAGAACCATCGACGCTGCCATAGGCACCGCCTCCGCCGGGCCATACCACCGCAATAGATCAGTCCACCGTCATGCCCAGTCCCAGCCACCGCTACCGACCCTAGGCCACCGTTGCCGCATTAGCTGCTGCCATGGACGCAGAGTACGGCGTGTTCAGCGAGGGAGCGACTTCACCGACCAGTACATCGTCACCTCCCATGGCACCACCAAGCTGACGGTCGTCCACACAAATGCATCAGCGGAGGTCGCCAAGGTCATCGCAATGTACGAGCGGTGGCTATAGGAGCCGATGGACATGTACAAGATCGTCGGCCTTGACCTCGAGTATACCGGAGATAGGAAGAGGATGACGATTTGGCAGTTGTCCATGTGCAACCACTGCCTCCTATACCACGTATGTACAGCCAACTCTGTATGCCCAGAGCTTCGCGAGTTCCTACACAGGAGGGAGATCTACCTCGCCAGTGTCGACATCAAGAACGACACTCCGAAGCTAGAGTGGGATCTCCTCGTTCATGTCTTCAATCACGTCGACTCCAACGTTTGTGGAGGTACCCAGATGGCGATACAGGGAAAGCCGACATGGCTAGACTCACTGCTGACATCATCGACCGCGAGTACGCTGGCATGAAAGTCGAGTTCCCGAAGCACCTGCACGAGCGATGGGAGTAGAGGCACCGGGATTACGATGTGATCAAGTACGTAGCCAGGGACGCGTATGTCTGCTACGAGATGCTCAACATGATCTGGCGGGTGGGTGAGTGTGTTGTTTACCACTACTAGTTTCGCATTTCATTCCTAGTTTTATCTCGCCTGTATTTTATCTCGCATGTATTTTCTAAGCATTCTGTGTGTAAAAACCAAGCTCATATGATCCCTGTGCTAACCTGTATGAATTACATTTCCCCCTTTTGTATGCTCAACATTCATTCTTACAAATTCTGTCTATGCCATTTGCATGCTGCAGAATCCAGGACTGACGTGCATAAGGTGTGATACAGTCATAAGTCATAACCAAACCCAAATTATAGCGAAGGATACAGTCATAACCAAACCCAGATTATAGTTCGACAAAGGTAATACACAGCAGTTCGTAATTGCTCACGTAGTGTACTTCTGAAATAACATGTTTTCATAAACATAACAAGCCCCGTACAAACACAACAATCATGCACTAAAAGTCTACATTCTAGCCTGTTGGAGAAGGCAATCGATCCCAGGATGCCTTCGGTCGCTTGCCCCGGCTTGTAGATTCATCTACACTCCGACATCTAGGGCAAACAACCTTCCTTGGTGGTGGTTCAATGATGCAATGCCTGGAACGAGATTTTACAATCTGGCAGTACAGCTCGTGGCTAACATACCCGTCAATTATAGCGTACTTTAGATTAGGTTCAGAAAGTGGCTTATCCTCCCAGTAATCGTGCCCAAAATGCCTCCATGAACATCTCGGCAGTTTGCCCTTCATGCCAGCGTACCACGGGTCGATGAGTTCGGAGGCAAGATCGGCCATCTCGGTCCTGCCGCCCTTCTTCCCTGGGATCCAGTAAATTTCCTAGATGTCCACTCTGCACTCCTTTGGGATTCTAATGTTGACAGTCGGGCTTTCAAGTAGTTTAGTGTCATTCGTGATGTCAACACTAGTAAATGTTATGTGCTGGTTCACGAGAAAGTCATGAAACAGATCCCTAATCATTTCACCCCGCTTGCATGAAAATGAATTCAGACAAATAATATAGCAATAACTTTTGCAAACAGACGGTTCGGGAACAAAAAGACAACAAAGTCTACCAGATCCCGTCAGCCCCCTTCTCGCAAAAAGTCTGGTATACAAGGACGTGTCCCTTCATGGAGAGTTGCACCACGGCGATCCTATGGTGATCGCGGCTGTACTCAAGGTCGAGACCTACAAACCTGTTTTCTTCGAACCACAGCCAACTCGTGTAATTACTCAGAGTGTTTCTCACTTAACGAGGGTCGGTGGTGTAGACGACATTGATCTTCTTCCCGCCATGTACTTCTATGTCGAAGTACGCAGTCGCTTGCCTGCCGTCGTTTCGAACATCCGAAAAGTCCATGACTACATGCAAGAGGGAAAGGATACGGAGGAAGAGGGTGATGCCGTGGCGGAGGAAATGGATGAGGCCGTGGAGGAGAAAGACGATGAGGTCGTGGAGGAGAAAGACGATGAGGCCGTGGAGGAGGAAATGAGATGGAGTAGTAAAACTTCTTACTTCAAGATTGGAACCGCCCTTACTAATATCTAGAATGGTGCACGACTGTTCATAGTAGGGTGAAGGTGGAGAAAAACGGCGGTTTTACACGTCGACGCTAGCGCTGCCTAAAATTTGTTCCGCGCTACTTGCATGCGGTGGAATCAAGGTCTGCCATGCACGATCCAAGTCAAACGTAGTCACGTTTGCGCGTGCCGACCTTCACTCACTGACAGGCGGGTCGTACATTTCTCTCTCTTACGATTTATTTTTTCACTTCATCTAGACGGTTTCGGTGCGCGCCCTCAATAATTACGCCCCCTTCCCTGTCTTCCACGCGGACGAGAACTGGCGGCGGTGGCGGTTCCTCACTGGGTCACTCCCTACTCGAACAACTGCCCCCATCCCTGATTCCATCCCCTCTCGAATCCATCCGCCTCCTTATCACAACGCCTCCATTAATCTACCGGATTCCAGACTCCATTTGCCGCTATGGGTAGAGCTTGGGGTAGCAGCAGGCTAAAGCGAAAGGCATGCGATGATGACGTGGATGGCCAAGGTGACCGCCACCATGAGGATTGGGGATGGCCGAACCTCAGCGCCGCGAACATGCACAGGATCGCCACAGGGTTGGAAATCATCTTTGTTGGCCGCCTCGCTCGCTGCATCCCTGGCTATCGCTTCATGATGTGGGACATGGACGAACAACCGTTTGGTACACCAGGCCTTCTTTACCCCGATACCTGCAAATGGCCAAACGACCGCGATGGCCACGTAAGTTCTAAGTTCCAGTATCTTGCTTATTGGTTCAGTCATATCGTTGATTCATATGTGTTGAACTCTCATCAGAATCCTATGTTCCTCTCGTTGAACGTGTTGTGTGCATGCGCGGTTTGAACAAATTGAACCATTTAAGACTATTCTGTACAGCGGAAGCTCTACTCGTACCTAATATTCTAGTATTTTCATAGTGACACAGTCTTATTTTAGGTGATAGACGAGTTGTCAATTTCGATTTGCAATAGAATGCCTGCTAGGTGATATTCTGTTTCCTAAAATAAAAACAAACAGCTTAGACGATTTAAGGCTATTATGCCCCGAGCTATTTATGATCATCGTCAGGAATTTGTTCTGGGGGGCTATGCTCCTACTCCATATATTGGGTATCTTCATAGTGACACAGGCACAATTTAGGCGATATCTGAGGAGACACTCGTATTTAGACGATATTTTGTGTACTTTAATCTGAAGGTCCAGTTGTCAAATTGTATTTGCAATGGAATCCATGCTAGGTGATTGTACCAACTGACAACAAACTCTGCAGAATATTCATGCAAAACTGATGCTGCTGGATAAGTGGTCCGAATTAGTAGTGGTGAATATCAAGGAAGAAGAAGAGACGGAAATGGGAGATGACCAGAACTGGGTGGGTGGCAACAGCGAGTGGATGGTCCTTTTATCCTAGGATGCGAGTACTTGGACTCTAAAAAATGGCTACGGATCGTTGAGACTTACATTGCCATCTTTGGAGGGTGTCGGCATTACTGTATTCAACAACGGGTGGCCGCCACCCATTTCCGAATTCGCTTATAGGTTCAACATGGCAGAACTTGATCTCCTGAAGGTACAACTCCCACATAGACCGCGGGAGGTGTGGGAGACTTGGGAGTACGAACTCTTAGCGGTGTTCGACAAGGCAATCACATTCATTAGATGCCCAGAAGACAAGGAATGGACAGTCTTGCGCGACGACTTCCTGCGGCCAGAGAAGTATGTCGACGACGTCTTCACCTCTAGCTACTATTCATACAAACCGCAATGCATTTATGCGGTCACTGAACCTAGCGGCGACATGCGTGTTTGGGAGCCGTCCATTTGTGGTGAGTCATGGTGTCATATAGCATGTAAAATCCGATTCAAATTTCTTCTTACTGACTGTGAGTAACACGCAGGTACCACGCAGCCCCGTGCATCATCCTAGCTCCGGTCATCGAATATGTAGTAGCAGATGCTGAACTTGGGACACGACGCTGGTTCCTGGCACCTCTCGGAGGCGACACGAAACAGGATGTTGAACTCATGTGGATTCATATCAGGGGAGCACTAAACAACGTTGGTGATACAATAGAACATATGTGGACACAACTTTCTTCATACCCATTGCTACGGTGTCACGTTTTCTCGAGGTCCGCATGCCCATCCAAAGACCCAGTAGAGCAAGTCTGGAGCAGAGTCAACAATCTAAAGGGACAATCTGTGTTCTTGGGATCAACTACCCTTTCTTTGTTGGAGCCCTGGAGCTGTTGAACCTGTAATTGCTCAAGCATCCCTGGCTCCTGCTGCTGCTGTTGCTGGTGGTGGTGGAGCTGACGAAGAACTAGCTGCTACTGCTCCTGGTGAAGCTAACGAAATACTTGGTGATGCTGCTGCTAGTGAAGCTGACGAAATACTTGCTAATGCTGCTGCTGGTGAAGCTGACGAAATACCTGCTGAGGTTACTGCTGGTGAAGCTGACGAAATACCTGTTGAGGCTGCTGCCGGAGTCCCGGAAGAACATGTTGGTGTTGTTGCTGAGGTGCTACCACTTCCAGTGTTTATAGCAGACTGTGTGTTTGCTACACACTCACACGCCTATCATGTTGACACTCCAGATCCGACCTGGAGCCGAATCCACGTCGGGGGGAGGGGGCCTACAATTGGCTCATTAGTGGGGTCGTACGATTTGATGTAGAATGACAGACGACCAAACACATCATTCTGGTTCGTTCCGACGATACCACCAGCTCCAGGGACCTAGTGCTCATACTGGCAGATCCGATGAACCATTTGTCTTTATCTTTATCATTAGTTATGCTTATCTGTGTAAAGACTAAGCTGTGCTTATTTGTGTAAGACTAAGTTAGGCCTAACTGCGTAATATTCAGTGAAGCCCAGATTTTCTTTCCACGCGCATAACAACAGAATTGTAGCATAGAACATACAAAGGTAATGTGCATACTAGGCATTTTTGCTCAGGATAACTATCACTTCAAGTAAATGATACATGGTGTACGCATTTGAACGCATCTCTAGAATGTGCCACCTATTGATGATTGATGACATGGATCTAGATTTTCTGCGTGTATTTGCATTGAATCGCTCATTGATTTGTTCACATATTCTTTGGCAATGGCTGATGATCCACTCTCTTGGTAACATGCTTCGTCAGCGAGCACTTGTTGATGCAATGCAAAGTACAGAACATGGTCGTCATCGTCATTCCATTTAGGTTCTCTATGTTTTGTCATCACAGAGCTACTAATTTCAAATGAAAATCTAGTAAACAACATATGTGTACATTGTTAGAGTATGCTACGGCCACGGTGCATACATGTTTTTCTACAATCACAAGAAGAAAACTTGATGCATTTTCACCTTGTTGGCGTTGTGCCGAACTGGGTGGATGTGGCTTTGGGGTTCGGAGAGGAAGGCGCCGTGGCTGGTGCGTGTGCGACCACAACGATGGCAAGCTCGGATTCTGGAGGAGGCCAACAGGACCGAGCATGGTCGGCATGGTGACAGATCTCACTGGGAATGAATTCCCGTCCCCGCGTCGTGCCATGGGTGCGGCCATGGTGAGGGCGAGCTCCGATTTGGGATGGAGAGGAGAGCCGAGCCGAGCAGGTTCGTCCAAGTCCTAGCTCCGCGCCATGGACACGACCATAGATTGCCGCCCTGGAGGAAGAAGAAGACGCGTAAAGGATGCATGTACCAACGTTGCAAGCGTACATGGCAGCCACAACGGCAACGACATAACATCGAAAGCTGACAGGGGGGCCCAACTTGACGGCCGCTAGCCTGATATTTTGTAATGAAACATAAAGTTGAATTCGTGCCGAAAAAGACCCTCTGAGTATTTGGCACGCCAACTTTGGGCAACGCAGCTGATTGTAAGCAACTTGTGTATCGCGTTGCCTAGGTGACCCAACTTTCAGGCCGCAAAAGATATTCTCCCCAGGCCGTGCCGCCACCAGGTGTGGCTGCCCTGGTGCGCCACTTCATCTTGCCTCCAGACTCCGTATTGCTTCGATAAAATATGGACTCTGGCTTTTGTCCGGTCCAATTCCGAGAATATTTCCTTACTAGATTTTCTGAAACCAAAAACAGCAGAAAACAGGCAACTGGCACTGTGGCATCTTGTTAATAGGTTATTTCTAGAAAATGTGTAAAAATACTCCAAAGTATGGACAAAACATAAGAAAGTAGATATAAAACAAGCATGAAACATTAAAAATTATAGATACATTTACAACATATCAAAAAACTATCTATGCAGTTAAGTTGAAAACGAAACCTTGAACAAAGGAAAATTAAAGTGCTATCAAAATAGAGTGAGAACAAGTCGAGGTAGAATCTTCAAGTTATAATAATGATTCATATACAATTGGAATTTGATAATTGAGATCGTTAAATTTTGAATTCCTACATGAAGTGGAATGTATGGCTAGCTCCTTTGCGCATCACTTAAACAAAAGTGTGAGCATATACACAAAAGAGAAGCAAAGAAAGAAAAAATAGCGAGTGTGCAAAGAGCAAATAGGCATATACCACTATATTGTAGTATGACAAAGAGACACTTTTGAGATTTTGAATCCCAAGTGAATACATTGATCCTAAAACACTTGGGACTACCTCACAAACTCATTCAATGGACACAATTCTTGGAGAAGTTGTACTGAGGAGAAAAGGAGTCAAAAACAACGTAAATCACTTATTTGGGAAATATTAATAATACTAGAAGAAAACTCGAAGCGAACAAGATGTACAGACGGTTCAGTGACCAACTATACGACCAGAATAATTTTTCCGGCCATATAGCTCTGGTCATATAGTTGGCGCTGCCACTGGCTCCTCAAATAGTTTCACCCCGTGCAACTGGATCGGAGAGACAACATACAGAACACCCAGAAATCACCGAAACCTCACCTCCGGGAGGCATCTGGAGGGGGAACTCATCCACCAGTAGGGATGGCAATGGGGCCCCGAAACCCGCAAACCCGACGGGTACCCGCCTTAAACGGGGAGGGTTTTGGTAAAAAGTTAGACCTGCCAAGTTTAATGGGGTGGGTCTGGGGGTGGCAAACCCATACCCGCATACCCACAGACCCGCTCTAATCCCTAATCATATCCCTAATAATCCTATGCCTAACTCAACATCCCAGGTAGCTAGACACGCACACAACCCACATTACATGCATGCGATGGAATATGGAGTCCTGCAGACAACACACGCATGCACACGTCTATTTCCACCAACTGCATCCCAATATCCAATTGTTTTCTTCCCGTATGCGTCAGCATCGCTCTAGTCTCACGCGCTGGAGGGTACCCGTTGGGGCCCTGAACCCAGCCGGGTCGCGGGTATGGTAAAAAATAAGACCCGATTAATTAAACGAGGCGGGTATGGGGGCCAGACCCGGCCCCGAACCCGGCGGGTGCCATCCCTATCCACCAGGGATCCATCTTCACTCTATGCAGATCCGGGAGGCTAAGGCATCAATCTTCATCATCCACCGCTGCATCACCACCATCTCCATCCATCCCATCCACATCTTGTCTAGATCCTGTTGTAATTTCCGTACTCGTTTTGGATTTATATAAGTACTATTCATCTATGATAGATTCCATTGTTATTGCCATGATGTTGACTGCCTCCATGTCTGAGTAGATCATTAGTTCTTGGGGAGATGGAGAAACCCTAGTATGAGATTGAAATAAGATAAAGTTTATTATGATATTCATCGTTGTGACCTTATGTTAGATTGTCTTCATCTTGATGTTGAGAGAAGTCGACCCCTCAATATTTGCCTCTCATAGGGACTTGATGGAGGGAACTACTTGTTGGTAGACGGAGGTGTGCTAGCACTTACAGTGACTATAAAGCTATTGGCACTCCTTACGTATCAACTTGAGAAACCAAGGAAACTCACGGAACACTATCCATGCCATGGGATACGTCCTACGGGATTACATCCCTTACTAGCACAGTAATTCGATTGATGTCGATTACTGACTGTTGTGGTTATGAGGATGATGTGAGCAGCTGGTGCCTGCCTATTTGTTTAAATATGGAGTTACTCCCACACATACACAATTGAGAATGTTCCTGATAATAATCTTTACCTTACCTCCTTACAATGCTAGTGGTGTATCCGCTACTCCCTCAGAACGCTTTTCCCCTATTGCAGTTCCAATATCTCTTACATACGCGATACTTACTTTCTATGTTCAGTTGTTTTACTTTATTTATTGTTGCTCTTATACCAAAACCCCAAAAACACCTTTTACACAATACTCGCATTTTATCTTGTCGCTTAGAACTTTATTTAGCATTTCTATTGTAATATTTATTTCAAGAATTATTAGACTTCAAACTCCTGCTCCCTGTGGGACCAATATCTTTATTTAGAAACTAGCTACAAACAATCTGTGCACTTGCAGTCATCAGCCATCAATAATCACAAATGATAAACAAGTAGAGGAAGTTAAAATGCTAAGTGAAACAAAAGAATTCGTATGCATCTTCTATTGCGTTTTCGAGTTTGGAGCTTTTACTAGTTCTTTTTAGGGAGGTTTCAGACCTCTTCTCTTTTGGTATTTTACCTCTTGCCTTTTCTTGGGATTTATAGTATCTATAAGATAGAGTTAGTTCTTAGCTTTTCAAAAAGCCCAAGTTTGCTAAAATTTGATTCGGGACGCAAAAACTATCACCGTTTTCGTATGCCCTGTTTTGGTTCGAGTGGCAGTTTCGGCTGTACCAGAACTGGGGCTAGAAATTTTGTCGACCGCTAGAAATTAGATCGGTATACTGTTTTGGAAAAAGCCAGAACTGTTCTAGCTGGACGGACCATTCCAATCCCATGTCTGGCAGGACATGTCTCCCAACCGAAACATGTCTGGACTGCTCATTTTGATCCCAACAGTCATCCCCCTTAAAGGGGTATAAGAGGGTCTTCTTCCCCAAAGTTCTAAGGTTCTTGAGCACGTGTTTGACCTCTATTGTTGACCCTCTTGAGCTTGCTTCCTCTCTCATCTCACCTATGATTCTTGTATCTCTTTGAGGGCTTTGAAAGATAAGATCTAGATTTACAAGCCCCACCAATCAATTCCTCTTCTAAGTGAGGAGAGCCCATTGGATCTAGGTCTTAATAGTTTTTTGTTGATTTCCACCATTGTTCTTCCTCTCTAATTCCTCCTAGCACTTGTTTCTTTGGTGGGATTTGAGTGTGAAGGATTTTAAACCTTTGGTGTTCTTGCTTTGCATTCTTGCATAAGTGTTGAGCTCTCCATTTCGATTTGTTCGAGTGAGAGACCATGAGCTTGTTACTCCTGGAGGGTGACCTCCTAGTGGGCCTAGAGGTTAGTGCCACGGTGTCCTCTTTGTGGAAGATAGTGAAGAGGACCGGGCTTCTCCTTTGAGAAACTTGTGAAGTGGTTATGGAGCTTGCCATATCCGGAGTGGAGGAAAAACTAGCCATGATGAAAGTGACTATTTTTCATCGGGATAGCCTCAGGGATAAGGTATCCTTCGTGGCTTGGAGAAATCCTTCGTGGGATCTCACACCTCTCCAAATGTAACGTACCTTAATTCTAAGGGAACACGTGAATGCATCTTCGTCTCCGTGTGCCTCGGTTATCTCTATACCCGAGTTTACTTTCCTTGTGATAGCCATCGAGTTTGAAGTACTTATATCTTGCTTATGACTTGTATTATATATTTAAAATCTCGTGCTATCTTGCTTAGCTTAACTTGATGTCGGTGCACTTAGTTGAGCCTAATGTATTTAGATTTTGTGCTTATAAAATAAACATTAGTTTAATTCCGCATTCTTTCAAGCCAAAATCGTAATAGTTTTGAAATTTCCTATTCACCCCTCTAGGCAACATCTCTATCCTTTCAGAACATACTTGTGCATGATACTGTAGTTTTTACAGTTATGAAACCATGCACTTACACTTGGTTCTTGCCAGTTTGTTCTTAGTCGATTGAGGCTGGGATGGACACTCGTAGCCGAGACTAATTTGTGAAGTCGGAAAATGACAAGGTTTCACGTGTCATGTGCATGGAGATGCTATCCGACTTACATTGGCTAGTCAGAAGAGGTACGATAGCCGGGTTGATTCAAAGCTTAGTCAGTGTGAACACCCATCATACGCTCCGACTAACACAATGAAATCCTTAGACCTAAGGGGATCGCACGATCTGTGTTGTGGAACCATCATAAGTCTATAGCCTTGTCTATCCATATTTCATATTTATCATGTGGAAATGTTACTACCGTCATAAGTCTATAGTTTGTCATTCTTCTCTTTGATGATTATATTGATCTTGCTACAAGTACTACCATGCAATTATGGTGTGTGATTCCACTATAATTGCAGATCACTTATACACAACTCTTGATGGTATTGAGTTATTGAAAACAACAAATATCTTCGATCGTGGTTTATTTCTGACTCCGTGGAGTTCAGGAATCCTGATCGTGATGTAGATACAGAGGTATCTTAGTTGAATATATCATATTTTGCATCCATATTTGTTGGTGGACATATTGAACGGTTGCCACTTGACAACATCAAAGTTTCTCTTTCTTCAGTAATGCATGATTACATTATGTTTCTTTGGATATCGCTTTTCAAATATATTATGCATGTACGCACAACTTGCCTTTCACTCGTACTAAAAGAAATCTTTTTAGTTGTAATTTGTTTGACTCCATGCATGGACCTCTGAATTACTAGGAGTATGAATTTGAGACTCCTACTTTGTGACATAGTAAAGTTAAGCCTACCTGGGATGATGATGAACCATTAAGAAGCTCTTGAGTCAGAAGTTCAAAGAGGATCAGGTCAAGCTCATTTTGTTTGCTAATGTAAAACTAAAAGATAGTTTCTCGTTGACTTTATAAATGTCAAGGGAGAAAAACCTACGACATTAATATTGGCTAATACAATCAATAATAAAGGAAGAAATTCACTAATACATTGTAATAATAGACTTTTGTACTTAAATATATATGTTTGGAACAACTGTGAATTCTACACTTGTTGTTCTGACAAAATCATGATAATGAAGCCATGCATTTTCCTACAATTTTGTCTCATGATTTTTTAAATATATATGTTTGGAACAACTGTGATTTCTACACTTGTTGATCATTGTTTCTTGTCCTTTTGTGTTTTTCCATCTTTGGCGTCTTTTATTTATTTGTTCCAGTTAGATGGCATTGGTAAATATTTAGCAAGTGATGGAATGACGTCAAATAGAAAGTTAACAAATAAGGAGCGGTCGGCTCTTTTACTGCAAGGAGATAAATCTAACGAGGAACAAACGGATGATCAGGACATGGAGTAACATTCAACACGGAGCTCAAGGACCTCAGCAAACATATCATTGAGAGAAAGAGCACGAAGACGAAGACTGTCTGGGAGATTCACCAAAAAACTAAAAGAGAAGCGAAAATCTAGGAAAAGGACGTCAAAGGATGATGATGGCTATAGTGATGAAGATAGTGTTGATGAAAAGGATGATTTCTTTGATGATGAAGAAGCTAAGACAATCAAGAAATAAAAGGTGAAGGTCAAAGATAAAGGAAAAGGGAAAGGGAAAGGGAAAGGAAAAGGAAACAACAAGCTGCAAGGGGAACATTTTGAGCAAGAAGCAACTAGAGAAGAGTTGGAGCTCTTGGATGTAGCTAGTGGTGCAACTTATGATGCATCTGCTAAGAACGCCAACAATAGACACGTCGGAGCCTCCATGGATAAACTGCAGCTGCTTTCTGTTGTTAAATCTCTCAAGAGGAATCTTACTGCATTAAAAGAAGCAAGCATGTGACTGAGAGATTTCCGTTTGTGTCGATCCATTCTTCATGAAATGACTCAAAATGAACATCCATCAGATTTTTCCTTTTATGACGATGTGGGTTTATGCCTCACTAAAGTTCCGAGACCTGTTATTTATGTGTGTATCTATGTGTGCCGTCTTATCGACGTTCCTTTCATTTTTGGGATATTGACAATGACAATGGAAGTTTCACTTAGAAAATTATATAAAATACTCAGCTGATGTAAATGATCCGTGTGTCCAATGACCAGTTTGAATAATTAGTGCCTTGCGTCAATGAACACATAACCATCAATCTGGCATTTTGGATAAGCTCCACAAAAAGAAGAGAATAGTCTGCAGAGAATACATGCCCACAGCCCATACGACCATACTGAAAAAAACAAACCTACCTACGACTAAATATATAGTGTATGATGAGTTGATAATCAGTGCCAGGTGAGTCACATAATAATGAACAGGCATCAAAACGGCTACAGAAATTGGCCAAAAGTCGTTAATACTCACAAGCTACTTCTTGGGCAAGTTGGCGTACAACTATGTCGCAGTCATCAGCGAGGATGCAACTTGGGAAGCTGGGATTGGTGTTCGTATGTCAACTTTCGTTCCATCGAAAAGCATTCCCAAAAACTAATAACCAAACAAAGGGACGCGAAAAAAAATTACGTTTGACAACAGAGACCACACACATGGCGTCCACGGCACTAGCAGTTCTCACGTTTGCGGTACTCATCGGCACGTTCCCGCCGATTACTTCCGCGATCGACAATCATGGTTTCCGCGGCTCCCTCACTCGCATGCACAGACACTCCACCAACTACTCCGCCGCGGTGCACCACGACACGCGCCGCCTCACGTTCCTCGCGCCCGCTCCAGCGACGAGCCCCACCGTTGCCGTCCAGACGCTGGCCGAGAACGGCGCCGGAGCGTACCACGTGAGCCTCTCCATCGGCACGCCGGCGCTCACCTTCCCGGTGATCCTCGACACTGGCAGCGACCTGGTCTGGACGCAGTGCGCGCCGTGCACCGAGTGCTTCGCGCAGCCGACGCCGCTGTACGACCCAGCGAGCTCCTCCACCTTCTCCAGGCTCCCGTGCACGAGCCCGCTTTGCCGGTCCCTGCCGAGCCCCTTCCGCGCGTGCAACGCTACCGGCTGTGCCTACGATTACCGCTACGTCGTCGGCTTCACCGCCGGGCACCTCGCCACCGAGACGCTCGCCATCGGTGGCGCCTCGTTCCGCGACGTCGCCTTCGGGTGCAGCACGGCGAACGGCGGGCACATGGACAACGCGTCAGGGATCTTGGGGCTCGGGCGCGGCCCGCTCTCCCTCGTGTCGCAGCTCGGCATCGCCCGGTTCTCCTACTGTCTCCGCTCTGACTCCGACGCCGGCGCCAGCCCGATACTGTTCGGCTCCCTGGCGAACGTGACGGGCGACAGCCTCCAGTCCACGCCGCTCGTCCAGAATCCCGCGGTGCCGGTGCCACGCGCCCCGTACTACTACGTCAACCTCATCGGCATCAGGGTCGGCGCGGCGGACCTCCCGGTCACGCCCGGCACGTTCGGTTTCACGAGCACCGGCGCGGGCGGGGCGATCGTGGACTCCGGCACGACCTTCACGTACCTCGCCGAAGCGGGCTACGATATGCTAGAGCGGGAGTTCCTATCGCAGACGGCCGGCCTGATGACGAGAGTGAGCGGGGTGCGGTTCGACTTCGACCTGTGCTTCGAGGCTGCCGACGTCGACGCCGTGCTCGTGCCTGGTCTGGTGCTGAGTTTTGCGGGCGGCGCGGAGTACACCGTGCCGCAGCGGAGCTACTTCGACGTCGTGGACGAGGAAGGTCGCGTCGCGTGCATGCTGGTGCTGCCGACTGGGGGCGTGTCCGTCATAGGCAACGTGATGCAGATGGACTTGCACCTGCTCTATGATCTGGACGGCGGGACGATGTCCTTCGCGCCGGCCGATTGTGCGAGTGTTTGATCTTCACCGTGTACAGTTTCCATGTACCCACTTCTTTTGGTGCAACGCTACGCGTCTCCCTCCCGGGGGATCGGAAGGGCCTCCCCTGTTTGACACGTGTCCTACAAGGCCATAACTACACATATGAAAGCTGAATGTTTCGGCGTTCAAAAACTGCCTCCACGTCACAGCCCTTCTACCGTAGAAGGCGTAAAATTAGGCCATCTACGGTGCCCGCTGCCCGTCGGTTTTTCCCCTTCCTTTCTTTGCATGCGTGCCCCGTGCGTGTCCTCTCCTCTTCCTTTTCTTTCCTAAATTACGGCGCTTCCCGGATTTGTTCAATCAATAGCAGACACCTTGCGCGTCCCTTCACCTGGTCGCCAATGATTCTAGGCCGCCACATACTGCCTTACCTGGTACCGCCACCGCTTAAGCAGGGATTGGATAGGCACTGCCTTATCTCGAAGAGCCCCCGTCCTCCTTCCCAGTCAATCTCATCTGATTTCCTCTCCTTCCAATGAGCCGGCCGTTCTAGCTCCTTCCGGCGCGCTCTTGATCTCTCTCCGTTTATACTTGCATGCTTGGCTACGCCAGTCGCCACAGGAGGCAGTAGCATCGAGGCGTCGATGCGCTAGGCGGCGGCGGTTTATCCCAGAGGGATGCTGGCAAGGGGAACGACGATCGGAGTCTGGGCTGTGGAGGACCATGATGACCACAGGTGCGTGACACCGACTGCTCTGAAGGTACGCGACATAACCCTCTTTCTATGCCTCTTTGACTCTCTCCCATACTATCGGTTTCTTCCTCTCAGCAAGCGGCCGCGACAATCGAAGGCGGGCTCACGCTGGAGCTTGACCTATGCCGGCGCGTCTTTTGTTCCATGGCGAGTGGCGCCCGCCGAATCTGCTGCCAACCCGGACCGCGACAACGTAGAGCCAGGCGCACGTGAGGAGCTTGACCTCCACAGGCGTCTCTTCGACGGGTGATGATGCTCAGTCTTGCATCCCAAGCTGCAACTGCTCTTCCTTTTTTTATCTTGATCCCAAAGTCAAAACCAGTAAAGAGGCAACCGACCCTTGATCCTTGGAGAAGTTCACAAGTCCTGCTCACGTTGTTGAAAGAAGCTTCTTATTAACCTTGTGCAATCTTAAACATAGCGGCTACGGCGCGCTCTGTGCACTCGCGAGACGTCTGCTAGATCGAGCAGCGTACAAACGCGCGATGGCGCGATGGACGCAGCGTGCACATGTCGGCCTTGGCCTATTTACTTTTCCTCTTTTTTTTCTTCTCATTTTTTTTTCTTTTTCTTTGCCACACGATTGAGGCTGTACATATACCCAATAAAAATTGGTCTACGTAGATCTCCTATTGTGGGCTACTTTTACCTTATATTTATTTCCATTAAATAAATATACATTAATATTTACTAATTCTTTTTTTGCAGATAATATTTGCTAATTCAATTAATTAATAAATCATTAATCCACTTCTCAGAATAATTTCCTGACTCTCTGACACACTTTCCATAAAATATAAACTATAAGCTTAAACGTGGTCGTTGCGGCGCGCTGTGAGCGCTTGTGGGACGTCCTGCTAGCTTTGTGGGTCTATCATGTGGGCCTATCTCGATGCTACCGATGCATGTGGATAGGGCGGTGGCCAGGATGCGCGTCCGCGCTACCGCTGGCTGTGGGCCAAGGAGAAGCTGGTGTGGGCACTCCAGCCTTATCTCCAAGCAAACCGCACCAGGTCCACATGGGCGCGACCCTGACCCGGACCTGGCCCCTTTCGCCGCGCCTCATCTACAACCAGCTCACCACGCCTCTCTTCACATCTTCACGCGGTTGATGTGCCCGTGAGAGGAGGCCCGCGCCACTCGAAGGCTTACCGAGCGATGAAGGAGGGCTGGCCGAAGAGCTCGGCTCCTCCGCTCCTGTACTTGGGCATGGAGTGGTGGGCGGTACTAAGACCACCACGCCACAATAGGCCTCACCCTGTTCTCCGATGGATCTCGTCTGATCCACAGTTCCACTATATGATACCCTTCGAGATAGGAACCGGCGCCTTTATAAAGTGATCGGGGCACGCATCCACAACTGAATTGGCGGCTCCCGAGATGACAACAAGCTATCTTAATAAACAAGTTTATCAAAATACAAAATCGGGATCTACAAATTTAAATGAAACTCTATATCGAAGGGCCCTCAAATGAATGAGGGGGAAATGAAAATCTCTTCGGTGATGATGTAGATCAAGGCCTCCTCCTTCGATTCTCCAAAGATCAAGACCTTCAAATGGAGGAATGGAGAGATCTTGTGGAAATTTGACCTCAACAGTATAGTGTTTTTTTGTCGGATTCAAGAGACCCCAGGTTGAAGATGGGGAGGGGCATTTTTAGCCCCTCCCGAGATGAAGCCGTTGGAGTCAAGTGGGGCCGGATAATCCGGCCAAAGTAGGGTCGGATAATCCGGCCTAGGCAAAGATCTGGCCCCAAAGCAAAAACTCTGGGGCAAAACTCAGCCTAGAAACAGAGAGCCCCGTGATGAAGCCCTTAGTCGATTTTGAGGAGGGGTGGATTATCCGGGCCTGGCTGGGACCGGATTATCCACCCTAGATACAAATCCATCTAGGCATCAAATATCCCGCCAGAAGATCCGTCGTGAACAGAGAGCCGCGTGCCTGCTCCTTAGCAAAGAAAACCATGGGCCGGATAATCCGGCCCTCACCAGGGGTGGATTATCCAGCTCTGGCAACCTTGAACATCCAGATTAGAGAAGGGATATTTTCCTTAATTTGTGAGGTAGATGCTAACACACATATATGTAATCTTTTGTATCTGCATCACTTAACACACATTGAGAATATCCATAGTATTATTATCTAACACACAAAACACTAGGGATCATGAAATTCTCTTTCAGTCAGGATCAGCTGTTGAAGTATGATCCAAATTCAATTAAGGAGGCTAACTTCTGATGAGCGAAGCGAGGCCCGTCGCTGGGAGGCTTGGGCCGAAGTGCCGGGAGGCTTCAGACGTAACCGTGCCCAACAAGGATGCCTGGGGGTGAATCCCCCCCTCCCCGCGGTATGGATCATTGAAGACCTAGATTTCCACCACTATATTTACCTCTTGCAAGCCGCCGATTGGGATAAGTTGCATCTATGAAATCCCCGGTGTTGTGTAAACACTCCATGTTATAGTGAAGTTTCACTAGCTGGTGCCCATGGTTTTTTCGTCTCTTTGTTGGAGAGGTTTTCCACATTAAATATGTGTCCTTTTGCTGCGATTTCTTCTTCATTCTTTGTTATTTTCTTGTCGCGTTTATAACTAGTGGTATCAGAGCCCCAGGTTCTAATCTAGGTTTTGTGACATGTCGTCATTAAAGTTTGATCTACCGCAGCTGGACTACACCACAAGATTCTCCTTGTGGCAGGTGAAGATGCGGGCGATTCTCGCCCAAACTTCTGATCTGGATGAAGCGCTGGATGGATTCGGCAAAAAGGATGTGAAGAGCTTGTCCGACAAAGAAAGGCGGAAAGACTATAAGGCTTTGTCTTTGATTCAACTTCATCTGCCCAATAATATTTTGGAGGAAGTGTGCCAGAGAAATCTGCGACATCCCTGTGGGTGAAACTAGAATCGATCTGCATGTCAAAGGATCTAACTAGTAAGATGCATGTGAATATGAAGTTGTTATCGCATAGGCTGCAAGAAGGTGGATCGGTAATAAATCAGCCCACATTGAGAATATCCATAGTATTATTATCTAACACATAAAACATTAGGGATCATGAAATGCTCTTTTAGTCGGGCTCAGCTGTTGAAGTATGATCCAAATTCAATTAAGGAGGCTAACTTTTGACGAGCGAAGCGAGGCCCATCGCTGGTTGGATTGGGCCTAAGCGCTGGGAGGCTTCAGACGTAACCATGCCCAACAGGGACGCCTGGGGGTGAATCCCCCCTCCCGCGGTATGGATTGTTGAAGACCTAGCTTTCCACCACTATATGTACCTCTTATATGCCGTCGACTAGGATAAGTTGCATCTGTGAAATCTCCAGTGTTGTGTAAACACTCCACGTTATAGTGAAGTTTCGCTAGCTGGCGCCCATGGTTTTTTCCTCTCTTTGTTGGAGAGATTTTCCATGTTAAATCTGTGTCCTTTTGCTGTGATTTATTTTTCGTTCTTTGTTATTTGCTTGTCGCGTTGATAACTAGTGGTGTTAGAGCCCCAGGTTCTAATCTAGGGTTTGCGACATGTCGTCATTAAAGTTTGATCTACTGCAGCTGGACTACACCACAAGATTCTCCTTGTGGCAGGTGAATATGTGGGGCGATTCTCGCCCAAACTTCTGATCTGGATGAAGCACTGGATAGATTCGGCCAAAAGGATGTGAAGAGCTTGTCCGGCAAAGAAAGGCGGAAAGACCGTAAGGCTTTGTCTTTGATTTAACTTCATCTGCCCAATAATATTTTGGAGGAAGTGTTGCTAGAGAAATCTGCGGCATCCTTGTGGGTGAAACTAGAATCAATCTGCATGTCAAAGGATGTAACTAGTAAGATGCATGTGAAGATGAAGTTGTTATCTCATAGGCTGCAAGAAGGTGGATTGGTAATAAATCACTTATTTGTTTTTAGAGGGATCATTTCTGACTTGCGGTCTATGGACGTAAAATATGATGATGAGGATCTAGGTCTCTTACTCTTATGCATACTTTTGTGATACAATATTGTTGAGCCGTGATGAACTAACCCTTGACAAAGTACAAGAGGCCCTCAAAGAGAGGGAAAATATGAAAACTATGGTCCATGCATATGGGTCGTCATCTAAGGCTAAAGTTTTACAAGTTTGTGGTAGGACCGAGCAGAGATATAAGTGCAAGGATGGCAGAGGTCATTCAAAGTCCAAGGAAAATGACAAGTTATGTAGGTATTGTAAGAAATCTAATTATCGTTGAATTGAAGAAAAGTAAGCCATGAGGGGTCATCGAGGCATGTTAAAAGGTGGGGTGTGAGATGTACGGTTCTCTAGGATGGTGAGCACACAAGCTTACTATCAACACCCGGATTTTTAATCCCAGATGCCTGTTATGTCATACATCGCAATCCCAGGATTACCATTTTTGCGAAACATAACAGATTGGACATCACAGTACATCATCCATTACAAACAATAATAAGGTCTTACACGAATAAAGGATCTCCTGATCTAGTCTTAATACAACAAGCAGCGGAATAAATAAGCGTAGCGGTGGGGTCCATCTTCAGTGGCACAGGCAATGCTGACGATGGAAGATAATCCTAGTTATCATAGCCGTCTTGCTGTCCTTCATCTGGTTAGTCTCCTTCATAGTCTGGCCAAAGGAATAGCCAGGGACAAAAGCCATGAGTACTCTTTAAGTACTCGCAAAATATCACTAATAAGTAAGGTAGTTCTAGTGGGATTGCTAACTCTAAGTTTACTTGTAAAGTTAAGTTTGAAACTGAAGGAAATATGCCCTGAGAGGCAATAATAAAGTTGTTATTATATATTCCTTGTATATGATAGATGTTTATTTTGCATGCTATAATTGTATTGATAGGAAACATCAATACATGTGTGTTTAATAAACAAAAAGGGTTCCTAGTTATGCCTCTCTTATAGACTAGCTTGTTGATTAACAAGATGATCAAAGTTTCCTGATCATGGACATTGGATGTTGTTAATAACAAGGTTAAAGCATTTGTGAAATGATGTGATGAACATTCATCCGAAGTATAGCATTACGATCAAGTCATTATGTTTATATTGCTATAACATCATACAAAGTAGTCTTAGTCCTTAGACCATGAGATCATGTTAATTGCTAACACCGGAAGAGTATCTTGATAACATCAAACGTCACACCGTAACAGGGTGACCATAAAGGTGGGTTCAGTGCTATGAACGTGTTATGTTGAGGCTCATGGATCAAGAGTGGAATTTGTCAATCCCGATGACGGATAGATATACTCTGGGCCCTCTCGGTGATATCACATTAAGATAGCTTACAGCAAGTGATGTGATCACTAGAATGTTATATCATGGGAACGAGAAAAGAGTGCATGTCGGTAACGAGATCAAACTAGGTATTTGGATACCGATGATCGAATCTCGGACATGTATTATATCATGAGACAAAGGGATTAAATTGCTGACGTTAAAGGTTCTCACGATCACAGAAGTCATCGTTGAATGTGCAGGAGTCAGTATGGATCTCCAGGTCCCGCTTCTGATTATTGATCTGAGAGGAGTCTCAATCATGTCTGCATTATTCGCGAACCATAGGGTGACACACTTAAGGGTTACCGGACACCATTTAGGAGCACATATGTTCTAGACAAAAGGTTTGCAAAGCGCAGGAAATGTTTCGATAGAAACAGGAATTGTTTCGATAGAAACCGGAATTGTTTCGGGTGAAATTGCAGAAAGTGGTTCTGCATGTAATATTGAAATGTTGCAAGGGGTTTTATGTGAATGTTTGTTAATTAAAGTAATTAACAAAATTCTGAATAAAAATAATAAAAGAGTTTTATTAAATGAGAGAGCATTAAATTTGGAGAAATTTAATGCATTTAAAGTGGAGACTTTAAAAGAGAATGTGAAGGGGCATTTTAATGTGGAGGGGTTACCACCACATGAATGGGGGAGGTGAGGGGTCACCCCCCCATGCGCCGGCCATGGAGAGAGGGGGCACCCCCCTCCTCCTATAAAAGGCCACCCATTCCCTCCTTCATCCTCACACCTCCTCGTGAAGGATCTCTCTCCCCCTCTAGATATTCCCCCATGGTCTCGGATTAGCGAGATACATGTTCCCGGTGGCCTTGCGTCTGGAAGGAGTTGCTGCTTCCGCTGATTCGCTAGAGCGAGGAGGTGGAGGTTGTCCGGTGGCTTGAACGTGTGTGTGAGGACGGATGCGCTGCTGATTTGCGGCGCTCGGACTTCCACACGATCTTGAGATCGGCAAGCGTACGACTACATCAACCACGAGTTCCTACTCGTTAACAAAACTCGTTGTCTTCGAGGGTAAGTTCTCCATGGATGTATGTCCACCCGTTGCTCTGTATCTAGTAGATAGGTCTTGGCGTATAGTTCTCATCGTAGGAATTTTTTTGTTTTTTATGCTGCGGACCCAACAGAAACCTAAGCTGGGTTCAGAAACAAAGAAAGATAAAATAAAGTTCTAGAATCACTTAAGTTGGGAAGCTAGTGTCATAGTCACAACCCTGTTGTGGTCAATTCAAGATTCATCATTCATTTCATAAGTCATTTTGAAAACATCTGACAACGAAACAGTATGGCCACTCCAATTGTCCATAACCGCGGACGCGACTATTCGAATAGTTTGACACTCTGTAGAGGTGGTACACTTTCACCACAAGATTTGATACATCTGTCAGGGATAATCCTGAATCATCATACTTAGTATGCAGATAATCAAACATAACCTTTCCTTTACACACCCTAGTATAAGCACCTCTCCTATGAGCATGGCCTCCCAACCATGACCATATGTCATCTTGGGCACTGCATAGGTGGACAACATCGAGAGGTAGCCTCAGCTCAAACCTCTCCCGTGAGGGAACTAATACTAATGCATATAAACTTCCGGCTAAGCCTTACCCAATTCAGGTATTGTGGTTGTACGGTAAAATTGGAATGGTATCGCATCCGAATCCAACCATCAGTTTTTGTAAAAGGTCTAAGGCTCATGCCTCAACATTTTTATCATCATAAACCATTTGTGTTTCTCAACACATGTCAAAACATCTCAATAGAATGACTCATCATTCCAAGGTTTTCATAATTCATTTTCACCAAATGTTCCCATCTAAAGAGACTCAAGTCTTGATTTAGCTATAAGCTACTAAGTTAAGAGTGTTCACTAAGGTGGGATGCTAATCTCAATCTCATGCCATAGAATGACATCTAAGGTTATCTAAATAGGTCAAGTTTTATACTTTTTATGCTACCTTCAAACAATTAAGGGACTTTGGTAAAGTAAGGAAAGTAAATCTTGTCACATGTATATGGAGAAAATTCACAGCTCCCTCCACCCTCTCCGAGAAAAAAACAACTTCTATCTATTTGTCCCTGACCCGTCCTTACTAAGAGCATTCCTATCGAAAATACAATCCTCCTTAACAGGAGCCCCTGGCACCATCTATATCCTCCATTTCTTTGAGATTCGTGCAACCCACTTTTTAAATAGCCCTTCTACCTTACTTTTTGAGTCATTGCCTTTTTGCCACCCAGCCCCTATGTTTTCAGTATTGCTACCCCACCCAACTCGAAACTCAAATGAATCTTCACTAGATCTTCTTCTGAAACCTGCCAAGAATATTAAGAGAAATAATCATACATACAAACATTTGTTCAAAGATACAAATAATCATCATACATTCAAAAATTCATCATGGTTTCATATAGGATTCATCACATAATCATACAAAAAATGAGAGAAAGATTAATACAAGATCAAAAAAATAGTCTGATAACAATATTCAACAATATTTCGTATAATATTTTTTTCAAGAATATTTCTACAAATATCCATACTAGTTTCATACATTTTTCCAAGTTTTTTAAGAACTTTCATACATTATCAAATCAAGCTAATACATCAAATCCAATCTAAATAAAATTCTACATATCTTTCTGCAAAGAATCATATATGATTCATATAACTTTTTTTTTTTGAAGATTATCAGATCCAGAAGGTTTCACTCAAGTTTCACAGCAAATCCATAAAAATTTCAACTATACATACACGATTCTACAATTATTCATACAAGGATCTGCAAGGATTCATACAAAATGACAACAAATCCAACAAAGTTGCATGTATGTTTCGATCTACAAGGATTCATACAAAATCGAGCAGATCTAAACAAGAAAATTTGAAGAAAAGTATGAAGAACACTTTGGTGGAAGAAAAATGTGAAGGACACCTTGGTGGAAGAAACTGAATCAAAAATCTATGGCGTCGCCGATCTAGAGGAGGAGGTTGAGCTCAGGGTGGTGGTTGCATCGCCCGAGGAGGTCGAGCTCGGGGATCTGAGGCATCGTCGGAGGTGGGGGATGGGGAGGGGGAGTCCCGGCTGGTCTCGCGCGTGCCAAAGCTGGGGAGGTGGCCAGCGGCCGCGCGTGCCGGAGCTGGGGAGGCGGGCGCGGCCAGCAAGGCGGCGTGTGATACATTGCAAACGTATCTATAATTTTTGATGTTCCATGCTTGTTTTATATCTACTTTCTTATGTTTTGTCCACACTTTGGAGTATTTTTATACACTTTCTGGGACTAACCTATTAACAAGATGCCATAGTATCAGTTGCTTGTTTGCTGCTGTTTTTGGTTCCAGAAAAGCCAAAAAATGAATATTCTCGGAATTGGACGGGACAAAAGCCAAAGTCAATATTTCACCGAGGGGAACACAGAGCAGAAGACGAGACGGAGAAGGGCCTCGAGGGGGCCACAGCCCTTGGCCACGTGGCCTGGCCTGACCCGCGCCTAGGGGGTGCAGCCGCCTCGGGCACCCCCTCGGCCTCCCATTTCACCTATAAGAAGCCTCCGATGCAGAAACCCTAAGCACCAGATCAAAATTCCACGAAAGAGTCTGTAGCCGCCACCATCTCCATCCCTAAATCGGGAAGGATCTGAAGCTCTTCCCGGCACCCTTCCGGAGGGGAGGGATCACCCTGGAGGCCTTCTTCATCACCATGCCTGCCTCCGGTGTGCTGTGTGAGTAGTTCATCCCTGGACTATGGGTCCATGTAGTAGCTAGATGGTTGGTTCTCCTCCTTTGTGCCACCATGTTTAGATCTTGTGAGCTCCGTTCATGATCAAGATCATCTATTTGTAATTCTACATGTTGTGTTTGCGGGGATCCGATGGATATTGAGATGCTATTTCAGATTGACTATTGATTCTATCATGTCTTTGTTATTTGTGATCTTGCATGCTTTCCGTTGTTAGTAGCTATCTTGGCCGAGTAGATGCTAGCAACTCCAAGATGGGGTATTTATGCTCGATAGTGGGTTCATGCCTCTAGGAATCTAGGGAAGTGACAGAAATCTCTAAGGTACTAGATGTGTTGTTGCTACTAGGTAGAAAACAACAATCCTTTGTTCATAGAACAACCGTACTGTTTACTTTACACACTTTGCTTAATGCAATTATCTGTTGCTTGCAACTTAATACTAGAGGGGGTTTGGATGATAACCTGAAGGTGGATTATTAGTCATAGATGCAGTTGGATTACGGTCTATGTATAATGTTGTAATGCCCAATCAAATCTCATAGGAGTCAAGATGATTAATATATGCATGTATGCTTTCTCGATGTTTGTCAATTGCCCCGCTGTAATTTGTTCACCCAACATGTCATCTATCTTAAGGAGAATCACCACTAGTGAACTATGGACCTAGGTCCATTCTTTTACCATCAAACTACAAAACTATTTACTATTTTCTATTTACTTTCTGCAAGCAGTTACTATCTTCCACAAAATACGTTTAATCCTTTGTATTCATCAAAACCGGTGAGATTAACAACCTCACTGTAAGTTGGGGGTAAAGTTCTATGGTTATGTTGTGTAGGATTCCAAGTTGGAAACCAACACCTTGGAGGTGTTTCCTTGCCCCTACTGGTTCGATAACCTTGGTTTCATAACTAAGGGAAAACTTGCTGCTGTGCTCATCATACCTTCCTCTTGGGGTTCCCCAACAAGCTCTACATATTGAGCAAGCAAGACTTTTTCTGGCGCCGTTGCCTGGGAGTCAAGGACATCTTCACAAGGGAAGTCCCACATAACCAATCCCTTTACTTTGTTTTATTTGTTTTGCTTAGTTTATTTTTTCTTTCTTTGTTTGTTTCTTTATCAAAACCCCAAAAAAAAATTAGTTCCTACTTCAAGTTGTTTTTATGTCTAGTTCTGCTCCAATCACTATTTCATTATGGATAGCCCACTCGGTTTCCTATTTGGGAAAACTACTATCACTGCTAAGGTAGTAGATGAACCGCCTGCTAGAACCTCCATGGAAGATTTTATAAGGTATAGAGAATCTTATAAGGGTAAAGTCATGAGAGCCGTGTTAAAAAGGTTGGATCTAATTGCTAAAATTTTGCTTAAACGCCATGATATAAATTGTTGCTCTGAACAGGATACTAAACATCTTAAATTCCAATATGGCTTTAGTGAAGAATTTGTAATTATGAACTATCATGGGAATAACTATATTCATCTTAGATTTGAAGAAGTAAAACAATTTGTTTGGTTTATGAGAGCTTCTGAAATAGAATCCTTCATGTCTAAAAACTATGAAACCTGTGTTGCTTGTAAAGACCTTAAAGATATGGTCTCTTTTATCCTTGATCATTGCATAGAAAATTTCTGCAATAATTGTTATATCATTGATTATGAAGAGAGACTTAGTCATGCACAAGAATGTGTCCACAATTTGCAGGAGCCTATGGAAGAACAAATTACTGAAACTGGAAGCTCATTGGATGAAAAAGAGGAGGAGAGTGTTGATCAAGAGGAGGAAGAATGGATCTACCCATTCCTACCTTCTAATGAGAGTAACTCTTTACCCCTTACAATATTGGATTGTCCCCCATGCTTAGTAAAGGAGGATGAATGTTATGTTCCTGAGGATTCTTTTGAAAATGTTTATAATAAAGCTCTAGATGATGATCCTATATTGGTTGATAATATTAATTGTACTACTAGTGAAAATGAGATTGATCAGTCATCTTGTTATAAAATTGTTAAAAGTGGGTTTGAAAGTTTTAATCCCACTATTTTTGAGCATGATAAAAATTATGTGTTTATAGATCATGAAAAGCATGCTTTATGTGATAGTTTTATTGTTGAGTTTATTCATGAGGCTACTGAAAATTATTATGAGAGAGGAAAATACCGGTTGTAAAAGTTTTCATGGTGCTGAAACACCTCTCTATTTGCTGAAAGTTTTGAAGTTACTCTCGTTTTATCTTCCTATGCATGTCACTTTGTTATTTGTGAATTTATTTGCGTATAAGATTCCTAAGCATAGGAAGTGGGTTAGACTTAAATGTGTTTTGAATTTGCTTCTTGATGCTCTCTTTTACTTCAATTAATATTTCTTACGTGAGCATCATCGAAATTATTATGCCTAGCTCAAAGGCGTTAAAGAAAAGGACTTATTGGGAGATAACCCAAATTTTTAGCCAATAAATTTTTCTTTTGTTGAGTCTTGGAAGTTATTGCTTCAGTAATAACCTCTCCTTATCATTTTTGTGTGGTTTTTGTGCCAAGAGTAACCTCTAATGAGAGAGAAGTAAGGCTTGGGAAAGTTGTTGTCCCGAAACAGATTTTTGTGGTTCGCTGTAAAAATTTGTAAAAAATCTCTGTACGTCGGATTGAGCTGTAATATTTTGTGCTTCTTCCCAGGTTGTTATCCAACTTTAGTTAGTTTACCACTTTTAGATTTGAGCAACAGAAGGTCTTCGGAAAAAACGGTTTTTACCTGTTGGTCTGTTTTTCTACCATTATTTGCATTTGCCTCTTAATCTCTTTCTCTTTGATCATTTGAACTTTTTAAAGAAAGTTCTTCAATAGCTTGTGTTTTAATGGAAGTTTTACTTATGTTGAAACTGAACCAAAATACTTATTATCCTGAATATACTAATGTTGCTAATGAAGATTGTGTGAAGTTTTGTATGAAGGAAATTTTAAGTGTAGGGAAGAGTAATGTGATAAGATGAAGTATGGACAAAAGCTCAAGCTTGGGGGTTGATACATTGCAAATGTATCTATAATTTTTGATGTTCCATGCTTGGTTTTATCTACTTTCTTATGTTTTGTCCACACTTTGGAGTACTTTTCATATGATTTCTTGGACTAACCTATTAACAAGATGCCATAGTGCCAGTTGCCTGTTTTCTACTGTTTTTTGTTCCACAAAGTCAGAAAATGTCTATTCTCGGAATTGGACGGGACAAAAGCCAAAGTTGATATTTCACCGGAAGACTCACGGAGCCAGAAGACGAGACGGAGAGGGGCCACAGGGTGGCCACAGCACCCCTAGGCGCGGGTCCCCCTTAGCAGCACTAGGGCATGGTGTGGGCCCCCTGGCCGCCCACCGACCTTGCCTCCTTCGCCTATAAGAGCCTCCCGAGGCAAAAAAAAACCCTAAATAGTCAATCTGAAATCCACGAAAAGTTCTGCAGCGCCGCCACCACCGAAGGGGAGATTTGGGGGATAGAAAGTCTCTGTTTCGGCACCCTGCCGGGACGGGGAAGTGCCCCCGGAGCCATCTCCATCGATCTCCACCACCATCTCCATCACCATTGCTGATTCCCATGATGAGGAGGGAGTAGTTCTTCCTCGAGGCTAAGGGTTCTACCGGTAGCTATGTGTTCATCTCTCTCTCCATGCATGATCATATTGTGATCATGAGCTTTGTAATCAAGTAGATCTACCTTGCTACTCAAGTGCTTTAATGAATCTCTGCTCTCCCCATGTGTGTGAAAGTGACGCGTGCACACCATGGTGGCACTTAGGCTAGAGATTACAAATACTTGTTATGAGTTATATTTGGAGTTGGATGTCTTTATGAAATTGTGGTGTTTGTTGGAACCATCTAGTGCTCAAGGTGATAGTGTGGGGTTTTCTAGATGGGAAAGGCTTACTTTGAGGTGTGTTGTTATAGCCCTACCATGGATTAGAGTGTCCAACCGGAGAGTAGTTAAGAGTAGTATCATGAAGATAATATATTCATATGAGAGTGTTCACTAGTGAAAGTATGATCCCTAGGCCTTGTTTCTAAACACTGAAACACCGTTTGCTATTAGATCTGTTACATGTTTACTTGCTTCCATCTTTATTTTAGTTTGCCTTTAGTCTCTTCCACGCCAGCAAACTATTTTCTGGCACCATTACCACTTATAATTATCTATAGCACTTGTATTTCACTATCTCTTCGCCGAACTAGTGCACCTATACACCTGACAAGTGTATTGGGTGTGTTGGGGACACAAGAGACTTCTTGTATCTTGATTGCAGGATTGCTTGAGAGGGAATACCTTTGACCACTTCCTCCCTGAGTTCGATAAACCTTGGGTGATCCACTTAAGGGAAAACTTGCTGCTGTTCTACAAACCTCTGCACTTGGAGGCCCAACAACTGTCTACAAGAATAGAAGTGCGTAGACATCAAGCTATTTTCTGGCGCCGTTGTCGGGGAGGTAAGGTAAAAGGTACTCAATCCTTTGGTGTGAGTGCTCGAAGTTATTGCCTTTAGATTCTGCAATTTTGTCTTTTTGTTTCTTGTTTTCACTAGTTAGGCTTAATGGAAAACAACAACAAAATTAGAGAGCTTTATAATATTTATCTTGAGTTAGGACATGAAGTGTTTGAAGAGAAAATTTAAAAACCTATGGAACTTTATTTGCATGCTAATAGCAATGTTATTAGTATGAATTTTTTGAACACCATTATTGCTAATGCTATGGAAAATTCTAAGCTTGGGGAAGCTAGTTTTGACGAGCATGATATTTTTAGTCCCCCAAGCATGGAGGAGAAAATTTACTTTGATGATATTATGCCTCCAATATATGATGATTACAATGATGAATATGATATTTTCAGTCCACCTACTATTGAGGAGAACATTAATTATGATTACAATATGCCTCCTATATTTTATGATTATGGTGATGAGAATAATAATGATAGCTATATTGTTGAATTTGCTCCCACCACAATTAATAAGAATGACTATGCTTATGTGGAGAGTAATAATCATTTTATGCATGTGGCTCATGATAAGAAAGTTTTATGCGATATTTATATTGTTAATTTTATTCATGATGCTACTGAAAGTTATTATGAGAGAGGGAAACATGGTTTTATGTATCTCAACAACATTATTAAGTTTCCCCTCTTTATGTTGAAATTTTTGAAGTTGCACTTGTTTTGCTTTCCTATGCTTGTTGCTTTGTGCTTTCATGACTTGTTTCTTTACAAGATTCCTATGCATAGGAAGTGGGTTAGACTTAAATGTGCTTTGAATTTGCTTCTTGATGCTCTCTTTACTTCAATTCATATTTCCTATGTGAGCATCTTTTCAAACTATCATGCCTAACTTAAAGGCGTTAAAGAAAAGTACTTATTGGGAGATAACCCAAAAGTTTTAGATGAGTCTTGAAAGTTATTACCTCTATAATAATCGTTCCTTATCCTATTTATTTGCTTTTTGTGCCAAGAGTAACCTCTAATGAGAGAGAAGTGATGATTGGGAAAGTTGCTGTCCTAAAACAGATTTCTGTGTTTCACCGTAAAAATTCGTGTAAAATCTCTGTACGTACTTTTGAGGCGTGAATTTTTGTACTTCTGCCCTAGGTTGTTATCTAACTTTCGTTCGTTCAACACTTTTCGATTTGAGCAATAGAAGGTCTTCGAAAAAATCGTCTTTACCTGCTGGTCTGTTTTGACAGATTTCTGCCATTATTTGCATTTGCTTCTTGTTGGTTCCTTCTTGAGTTCTTTTGGGGAATTGAGCTGTTTGAGGGAAGTTCTTAAGTAGCTAATGTTCTAATGGAAGTTTTCTTGTTGTTAAAACTGAACCTTAAGACTTATTATCTTGAATGCACTAATGTTGCTAATAAAGATTGTGTGAAGTTTTGTATGAAGGGAAAATTTCATGTGTATGGAAGAAATGAGTAATGAGATGAAGAATGGACTAAAGCTCAAGCTTGGGGATGCCACGCGTGTCACCCCAAGAAATATCCAAAAGTACAAGCGTCAAAGCTTGGGGATGCCCAAGGCATCCCCCTCTTCATCAATAAAAATCCCAGGTTTCTTCCAAACGCTTCATTTTTATTGATGCACAGTTGTGTTGTTCTTGGAGCGTCTTATTTTTCGTTTTTGTTTTGGTTTTTCGTTTACTTGGTTTGCTTAGTTTGCTGAATAAATTGGTTGGACCCCCTCTTTCATACATTGGTTTTCAAATAGTTTGGTTTGGATTGGAAAAGAGTAGAAAAGTTCATGCTTAAGTGGTAAAGAGAGCTTGTTTTTGACTGTGCTCTATGCTTTGCCGTGCCATGCTTGATATTGTTTTGGCTTTATGCTTAGTATTCTTTGCTGTAGCATGAATTTTTATAAGCAATTGGGGTTTCTTAATGTGCCTTGGATGAATCATGCGTTGTTTTAGCATATTAAAGCATAGTATTGTGGTATTCTCCTTTGATGCTTTATTTGGGTTGACTTGGCGCATGCTCACACCATGTTATGACTATCTCAAGTCACCATAGCCTTTATGACCCTTTAGTTTTCAACTTGTAGTATCACTTTATGCTTTGATCAATGATGTTTTGTCGCTCTGCATGATTATGGCCATTATTGCTCTCTTAGTTTGTCGCTCCTAGTCTTTTGCTAGCCTCCACAACCATGTATGAGTTCCACTCATGCATCCAACTCCCTAAACCAAGTAATTCCAAAGAGTCCACCATACCTACCTACTAGCTTATGCTATTCCAAGTATATTCATGTTTTTATCTACCTTCTGAATTAAACTTGTTATGAGAAAACTAGTGATTAAAGCTCTCACGAACTTGATGGTACACTTTAATTTTCTTGCCCTTAATAAACTTGAACCATTGTGTCGTCTATGGTGTATATGCTTGCACTTATTTGTTGGGGATTAGCAGAACCATGCTGTCATGGGGAACGCTTTCAACATTGCACTTGTACTTTGTACCTAGTTGATATCATGCTCTTTTGTTTATGGATGTCGTCGGTGTGAAATGAAAGGGGAGCTTGTAAGTCCATGGAGTTATGTATATGTGTTAGAGAAACGCCTGGGCCACTGGTCTAATCCATGCTGACATGGTGGAAACCTGCAGCGTAACCATAATGAGCTGTCTATGAAGCATTCTTCTTATAAAAAAAGAGTCCTATATTGAGAAAAAAAAGAGAAAAAGAAAAAAAGATTATGAAAAGAGGAAAGAGAGAAAAAAGCACCATATTCCCATGGTAAATAAGAAGATTGCTGAGATGCTCATTGTCTGCTTGCCTTGTCATTTTGATATGGGGATTCTTCCGTATCATCGGGCAAGGGGTACCCTGTTGGCGGTTCTCTATGATACACATGTACTTACGATGACAAGAACTTACCGGTGACTAAACTTGAGTAGCACGAGGAGCGGCCCTCGTATTCAAGGGACATGAGATTTCCAACTTATACTTCATCAAGCATATACTTCATAGTTTGTTCACTTTAACCTTAATCACCTCAAGATGCTTATGATAGGGGCAATGAGAGCTGAAAGCTAGTAAGTACCATAATTTTTTGAAGCTCTTTATGAAACTTTAATCTCTTCTTCCTTCTATGAAGGCCTTTCTTCCACCATTATATTGAGTCTCCACCTTCTATCTTTATGCACCTACTTTGAGAGCATAGTGGCCATTCTTAGTTCTATGTGCATTGTCCCAAGACTTGTTGATTGATGCATACCTTGATATTGCTTGTTTTATACTATTTGTATCTAGTCACTCTTATGAACTTTGAAGGTGTCCTATGCATTTATGTTTGCTACTCTATGAGGGACAAGCTGAATGCCACTATGCTATGTTTTCTTTATGTGAAACAAACAAACGTCTTGCAAAGCATTGTTATTCATGAATCTTTTGTTTGTGCCTTCTCATGTTGGAACATAGTTGCTTTGTCTTATTGTTAGAACTTTATCTTTCATGCTATGTTAAAGTAATATGATCCCAGCTATCAATGTTTTACAAATACTTTGATCAAGTTTATGATGGTGCATGTCACCTTAAAAATTATTCTTTCTTTTTATCACTTACCTACTCGAGGACGAGCAGGAGTTAAGCTTGGGGATGTTGATACATTGCAAATGTATCTATAATTTTTTATGTTCCATGCTTGGTTTTATCTACTTTCTTATGTTTTGTCCACACTTTGGAGTACTTTTCATATGATTTCTTGGACTAACCTATTAACAAGATGCCATAGTGCCAGTTGCCTATTTTCTGCTGTTTTTGGTTCCAGAAAGTCAGAAAATGAATATTCTCGGAATTGGACGGGACAAAAGCCAAAGTTGATATTTCACCGAAAGACTCATGGAGCCAGAAGACGAGACAGAGAGGGGCCACAGGGTGGCCACACCACCCCTAGGCGTGGGTCCCCCTTGGCCGCGCCAGGGCATGGTGTGGGCCCCCTGGCCGCCCACCGACCTTTCCTCCTTCGCCTATAAGAGCCTCCCGAGGCAAAAACCCTAAATAGTCAATCAGAAACCCACGAAAAGGTCCGCAGCGCCGCCACCACCAAAGGGGAGATTCGGGGGACAGAAAGTCTCTGTTCCGGCACCCTGACGAGACGGGGAAGTGCCCCCGGAGCCATCTCCATCAATCTCCACCACCATCTCCATCACCATTGTTGATTCCCATGATGAGGAGGGAGTAGTTCTTCCTCGAGGCTAAGGGTTCTACCGGTAGCTATGTGTTCATCTCTCTCTCTCTATGCATGATCATATTGTGATCATGAGCTTTGTAATCAAGTAGATCTACCTTGCTACTCAAGTGCTTTAATGAATCTCTGCTCTCCCCATGTGTGTGAAAGTGACAGCGTGCACACCATGGTGGCACTTAGGCTAGAGATTACAAATACTTGTTATGAGTTATATTTGGAGTTGGATGTCTTTATGAAATTGTGGTGTTTGTTGGAACCATCTAGTGCTCAAGGTGATAGTGTGGGGTTTTCTAGATGGGAAAGGCTTACTTTGAGGTGTGTTGTTATAGCCCTACCATGGATTAGAGTGTCCAACCGGAGAGTAGTTAAGAGTAGTATCATGAAGATAATATATTTATATGAGAGTGTTCACTAGTGAAAGTATGAACCCTAGGCCTTGTTTCTAAACACTGAAACACCGTTTGCTATTAGATCTGTTACATGTTTACTTGCTTCCATCTTTATTTTAGTTTGCCTTTAGTCTCTTCCACGCCAGCAAGCTATTTTCTGGCACCATTACCACTTATAATTATCTATAGCACTTGTATTTCACTATCTCTTCGCCGAACTAGTGCACCTATACACCTGACAAGTGTATTGGGTGTGTTGGGGACACAAGAGACTTCTTGTATCTTGATTGCAGGATTGCTTGAGAGGGAATACGTTTGACCACTTCCTCCCTGAGTTCGATAAACCTTGGGTGATCCACTTAAGGGAAAACTTGTTGTTGTTCTACAAACCTCTGCACTTGGAGGCCCAACAACTGTCTACAAGAATAGAAGTGTGTAGACATCAGGGATGCCACCCGTGTCACCCCAAGAAATATTCAAGAAGTACAAGCGTCAAAGCTTGGGGATGCCCAAGGCATCCCCTTCTTCATCAATAAAATTTATAGGTTTCTTCCAAACACTTCATTTTTATTGTTTCATGCACAATTGTGTTGTTCTTGGAGCACCTTTGTTTTTGTTCTTAGTTTTTGTTTGCTTGAATAAATTGGTTGGAAACCCCTCATTCATACATTAGTTTTCAAATAAGATTGGTTTGGATTGGAAAAGAGTAGGAAAAGTTCATGCTTAAGTGGTATAAAAGGAGTTTGTTTTTAACTATGACTTAGACTTTATTATGCCATGCTTGATATTGTTTTTGCTTTATGCTTAGTGATTTTTGCTATAGCATGACATGTTATAAACAATTGAGATTACTTAATGTGCCTTGAAACAATCATGCGTTGTTTTAGCATATTAAAATATAAAATTGTGGTATTCTCCTTTGATGCTTTATTTGGGTTGACATGGCGCATGCTCACACCATGTTAAGACTACACCGAGTCACCATAGCCTCTATGATCATTTAGTTTTCGACTTGTAATATCACTTTATGCTTTAATTAATAATGTTTTGTCACTTTGCATGATTATGGCCATTATTGCTGTCTTAGTTGGTCGCTCCCAGTCTTTTGCTAGCCTCCATACCAAGTACGAGTTCCACTCATGCATCCAACTCAAAATAAAACCAAGTTATTCCAAAGAGTCCACCATACCTACCTATTAGCATTTTCTATTCCAAGTATATTCATGTTTTTATCTACCTTCCAGATTAAACTTGTTATGTGAAAATTAGTGATTAAAGCTCTCACGAACTTGATGGCACACTTTACTTTTATTTCCCCTAATAAACTTGAACCATTGTGCCATCTATGTTGTATATGCTTGCACTTATACGTTGGGATTAGCAGAACCATGCTGTTATGGGGAACGCTTTCAACATTGCACTTGTACATTGTACCCAGTTGATATCATGCTCTTTTGTTTATGGATGTCCTCGGTGTGAAATGAAAGGGGAGCTTGTAAGTCCATGGACTTATGTATGTGTGTTAGAGAAAGGCCTAGGCCGCTATCCTAAGCCATGCCTAATCATGGTGGAAACTTGCAGCATCACCATTGTGAGCAATCTATGAAGCATTCTTCTTATAAAAAAAGAGATAGAGATTGAGAAAAAGAAAAAAAAGATGAGAAAAGAGGAAAGAGAGAAAAAAGCACCATTTTCCCATGGTAAATAAGAAGATTGTTGACATGCTCATTGTCTGCTTGCCTTGTCATTTTGATTATGGGATAGCTCATGTATCATGTGCAAGGGGTACCCTATTGGCGGTTCTCTATGATACACATGTACTTACTATGACAAGAACTTACCGGTAACTAAACTTGACTAGCGTGAGGAGCGGCCCTCGTATTCAAGGGACATGAGATTGCCAACTTATACTTTGTCAAGCATATACTCCATAGTTTGTTCACTTTAACCTTAATCACTTCAAGATGCTTATGATAGGGGCAATGAGAGCTGAAAGCTAATAAGTACCATAATTTTTGGAAGCTCTTTATGAGACTTGAATCCCTGTTTCATTCTATGAAGGCCTTTCTTTTACTTTTATGTTGAGTCTCCGTCTTCTATCTTTATGCACCTATTGAGAGAGCATAGTAGCCATTCTTAGTTTAATGTGCATTGTCCCAAGACTTGTTGATTGATGCATAACTTTGATAATGCTTGTTCTTAAACTATTTGTATCTAGTCACCCTTATGAACTTTAAAGGTGTCCTATGCATTTATGTTTTGCTACACTATGAGGGACAATATGAATACCATTCTTATTATGTTTTCTATATGTGAAACAAACAAACGTCTTTCAAGCATTCTTATTCATGAATCTTTTGTTTGTACCTTTTCATGTTACAACATAGTTGCTATGTCTTATTGTTAGAACTATATCTTTCATGCTATGTTAGAGTACTATGATCCCAGCTATCAGTGTTTTACAAATACTTCTTCCTTCTATGAATGCCTTTATTCCACCATTATATTGAGTCTCCACCTTCTATCTTTATGCCCCTACTTTGAGATCATAGTGGCCATTCTTAGTTCTATGTGCATTGTCCCAAGACTTGTTGATTGATGCATACCTTGATATTGCTTGTTTTATACTATTTGTATCTAGTCACTCTTATGAACTTTGAAGGTGTCCTATCATTTATGTTTGCTACTCTATGAGGGACAAGCTGAATGCCACTATGCTATGTTTTCTTTATGTGAAACAAACAAACATCTTGCAAAGCATTGTTATTCATGAATCTTTTGTTTGTGCCTTCTCATGTTGGAACATAGTTGCTTTGTCTTATTGTTATAACTTTATCTTTCATGCTATGTTAAAGTACTATGATCCCAGCTATCAATGTTTTACAAATACTTTGATCAAGTTTATGATGGTGCATGTCACCTCAAAAATTATTCTTTCTTTTTTATCACTTACCTACTCGAGGACGAGCGGGAGTTAAGCTTGGGGATGTTGATACGTTGCAAACGTATCTATAATTTTTGATCTTCCATGCTTGTTTTATATCTACTTTCTTATGTTTTTTCCACATTTTGGAGTATTTTTATACACTTTCTAGGACTAACCTATTAACAAGATGCCACAGTGCCAGTTGTCTGTTTTCTGCTGTTTTTGGTTCCAGAAAAGCCAAAAAATGAATATTCTCAGAATTGGACGGGACAAAAGCCAAAGTCAATATTTCACCGAGGGGAACACGGAGCCAGAAGACAAGATGGAGAAGGGCCTCGAGGGGGCCACACCCCCTTGCCGCGCGGCCTGGCCTGGCTCGCGCTGCCGGGGGGAGGGGGGTTGCAGTCATCTCGGGCACCCCCTCGGCCTCCCCTTTCGCCTATAAGAAGCCTCCGATGCATAAACCCTAAGCACCCGATCAAAATTCCATGAAAGAGTCTGTAGCCGCCGCCATCTCCATCCCTAGATCGTGAGGGATCTGAATCTCTTCCCGGCACCCTTCCGGAGGGGAGAGATCACCCCGGAGGCCTTCTTCATCACCATGCCTGCCTCCGGTGTGATGCGTGAGTAGTTCATCCCTGGACTACGGGTCCATGTAGTAGCTAGATGGTTGGTTCTCCTCCTTTGTGCCACCATGTTTAGATCTTGTGAGCTCCGTTCATGATCAAGGTCATCTATTTGTAATTCTACATGTTGTGTTTGCGGGGATCCGATGGATATTGAGATGCTATTTCAAATTGAGTATTGATTCTATCATGTCTTTGTTATTTGTGATCTTGCATGCTTTCCGTCAGTAGTAGCTATCTTGGCCGAGTAGATGCTAGCAACTCCAAGAGGGAGTATTTATGCTCGATAGTGGGTTCATGCCTCTAGGAATCTGGGGAAGTGACAGAAATCTCTAAGGTGCTAGATGTGATGTTGCTGCTAGGGAGAAAACATCAATCCTTTGTTCATAGAACAATCGTATTGTTTACTTTACACACTTTGCTTAATGCAATTATCTGTTGCTTGCAACTTAATACTGGAGGGGGTTTGGATAATAACATGAAGGTGGATTATTAGTCATAGATGCAGTTGGATTACGGTCTATGTATAATGTTGTAATGCCCAATCAAATCTCATAGGAGTCAAGATGATTAGTATATGCATGTATGCTTTCTCGATGTTTGTCAATTGCCCCGCTATAATTTGTTCACCCAAGATGTCATCTATCTTAAGGAGAATCACCACTAGTGAACTATGGACCCCGGTCCATTCTTTTACCATCAATCTACAAAGCTATTTACTATTTTCTATTTACTTTCTGCAAGCAATTACTATCTTCCACACAATACGTTTAATCCTTTGTTTTCAGCAAAACCGGTGAGATTGACAACCTCACTGTAAGTTGGGGGCAAAGTTCTGTGCTTGTGTTGTGTAGGATTCCAAGTTGGAAACAACACCTTGGAGGTGTTTCCTTGCTCCTACTGGTTTGATAACCTTGGTTTCATAATTGAGGGAAAACTTGTTACTGTGCTCATCATACCTTCCTATTGGGGTTCCCCAACGAGCTCTACATATTGAGCAAACAGCGCCCGGGGCCCTAGGCATGGTTCGGGGGCAGCGTGGGGGCATGCGGCTAGCAGCAGTGGCGCTGGGGATGTGGGGCGTCGGGGCTAGGGAGAAGGAGGGGTGGCGGGACGGCCGAGCTGGGGAGGAGGAGGAGCGTCGGGGCTGGAAGGTGGAGGCAGGGATCGCGTCGGTGCTGGGGAGGAGAGGTAGGGGCGACGGGGTGGTGTCGGCTGGGCCTGGGATTAGTCCTCTCCATGGGGACTGTTGTTTGAATAAACTTTTGTGGAGGGCTAAAATGCAAAATATACTAGCGACGATGACCTATTGACTTTGCACGAATCTCCAACAACATGCGGTAAAGATGGTGCCGGGGGCCCCTCTTACATGTGGGAAATCCGCGTTTATCCCCACTCATGTATTTTTGACTAAATCTGACCTTTTCGCTAAACTTCAATCAAATCTGACTCCTAGGAAAAACTATTTCGGAATCTGACCCCTGGGGTCGGCGCCGTTTAAAACGGTGTCAAAGTTGTGTAGATTGGTGCCAACACATGGAAGCTGGGACGCAAGCCAAAGTGGTACACGATGGGCCGACCTGCACAACTTCGATGTTGTTTTAAATGGTGCCCAGGGGTCAGATTCCGAAATAGTTTTCCCAAGGGTCAGATTTGGTCGAAGTTCTTCCGTTTGGTCAGATTTGGCAAAAAATACCCCACTCATTGGGCGTACCCAAGCAGAAATCAGGCGCTATTTAGCGCCAGACATATGCAACTTTCAGTCTGGGAATGACCTTTTTTCTACCTTGCATTCCTAGACCGAGTTCTCAGGTTCGGCCGAATTTCGATCAAAGTCAGCGAAAATTGGACAAATATAGGCAATTTTAATTAAACATAGGCGAGTTCGTACATAGTAGGCCAAATTTGGACATATACCCGAATTTTGGCTACATTAAGCTAAAAGAAACCGAAAGACATAAAAAACTAGCGCGAGGAGATGCCGATGCCGACGCCGATCACATGCCGAAGTTTCGGTAGAACAATGTGTAGTCGGGGTCGGCCTTGCCGTCGTCACCGCCGCTCGGGGTTGTGGTGGACGCGAGCTACCCTGGCCGATGTCGCCGCACCGCCATGGCTGGGATGAAGGGCCGACGTCATCGTCCTCGTCGTTGATGACGATGAGCGGCGTGCTGGCGGCGAGACCTACGGCCGACAGTGCACTCGGCCTCCTCTTGGTGGCGCCGAATTCGGGCGGCCTCCTCCTCCTCCTAGTTGGCCCGGGACCAGGCGAGAGCATCCGGCTCCAGCATCGGCGGCACGTCCCATAGCGATTGCTCCATCGTCATCCTCATGGAGAAGGAGTCCTCATCGACAGGGATGGCCCATTCCGATGGCTCCGGCTTGGCTGGCGCAGGCGAAGACGGCCAGTCGGCAGCAATGGAGCGCGGGCTTCGTTGATGACGATACCCCGCGACCTCATCCTCGGCGGCGAGCGCATCAACGATGAGGCCTCCCGCTTCACGGTGCGCAGCGCCTCGCCTGACGAGCACGAGGCCGACGCGGACGAGCGTGAGGCCAAGGCGGCGGTGGCCGAGCTAGATGAACTCTGATTGTCCATCCTCCTAGGCAGCCAGTTCACCGAAGGGGCGCGTCTCACCCTCGCCACGGGGACCGACGAGCGTGGGAAGCCCAGCCTTGGGCGGTTGCCAGCGTGGATGTGCTCCAGGACGGTGTTGAGTGTTTGTCCCGGCGCACTCCACTAGCGACGGTGCCCCGTCATGTTGTTGTGCTTCGCCGGCGGGCCGGGCGGGCCTTCGTGGGCGGCGAGCTCCTGGGTCCTCCGCTCGGTGAAGAATTGTTCCCAGTACACGAGGTTACCGGGGGTGTTCGGAGAGCTTCGGATCCGGCATCGCCGCGATGGCGGCCTGGATGTCCTCCACCATCTCGTCGTCCTCGGGCACCGGCGGCATCGGCACGCCGGCGGCGCTAAGCTTCCAGCTGGGCAGGCACCGGAAGTCTGGCGGTGCCATGTACCCGGCATCGTGTAGCATGCGGGCCTCCCACGACTGGAGGGTGCATCGACCGAAGCCGTTTGCTGCCGCGGGGTCGCCTGGGTACCTATCCGCCATCGTCGAAGCTTCTTCTTCTCACCGGAGGTGGAGTTCATGGGGGAAAGGGGGAGGCTGAGAGTGTGTGCTGCGAGCCGATGAGGGCTCTGGCTTTTATAGCTGAAATGGGCGGTGAAGGCAGAAGGGGTGTAGCAGCGTGGGTGGGAAAAATGAAACGATGGGAAGGCGAGCCGGCGGTGGCGCGCCATTACGGCGACACGTGACGGACAAGATGGGTAGTTATTGCCCTATGGTTCATCACGGGAGCCGAGGTGGGAGGATGAGGACGACTCGCCTTCACTCGCTGATACGGTGGGTCCACAGGTGAACACGTTTTTCAGAGTTTCCTCCGAGTCAGTCATTCGCATAAGGTTCCCAGCTCCCTGGGTTTGGCCTGGAATTGCCGGATGAAAGTTGGGCCAAATCCGGATGAATTCGGCGTCCTAGGAACGCGACTGGGCCATTTTTTGTTGTCCGGATGATATTTTTGCCCTGGAAATGGTCTTCTGGGAACCCGAGTGGAGATGCTCTAACCACTTCAAGCTCCGGCGAGAGCCTATCATAGGCCCGCCATCCAGCTCTGGCGAAGGGTGGTCATAGCAACGCAGTCCACCCGGGTAGCAGCACCGCCCGCCGTTGGTAACAAGGCCACACCCCCATATTAGCAACCGCCGTTCGTCGTTGTTGTAGCAGCGCTAACCGCCGTCGGTAGCAAGGCTGCACACCCATGGTAGCAGTGTTTGCCCACCGTAGGTAGCAAGGACGCACATCCATTGTAGCAACCGCTGGTCGTCGCTGTTGTAGCGGCGCCGTCCACCGTCGGTAGCAAGGCCGCACAACCATTGTAGCAACCGCCGGTCGTCGTGGTTGTAGCGGCGCTTCCCATCGTCGGTAGCAAGGCCGCACACCCATGGTAGCAACCACTGCCACCGCTTGTAGCAAAGTGCGGTCTCCATTGTAGCAAACGCCACAACAAAGCCAGCACATAACATCACCGCCGTCCGCACGTAGCACCACCGCCCGCCTGTGGTAGCAAACCTCTGATGCAGATGTAGCAAATCCCCAACGACGTAGCAGCAAGCGCCACCACCGTGCATCTTGTAGAAAGGGAGCCATGCCATTTGTAGCAGCTGTGGATGCCGCTGATAGCAATGTCGATGTGTCGTGGTAGCAAAATCTACCTACCGCGGGTAGTAACGCTGATGTGCCGTGGCTTGCAACAAAAGCCGCCATGCCGGGGACCAGCGACGTGCGGCAGCGTACAGCGGCGCGGGGAACCAGCAGCGAGCGCCAGTGGGGGCAACGGTGGTGGCGGAGGGATCTGGCCTTCTTGAGGGGAACGAAAAAATTGAGGGAAGATGTGATGGGCAGCAGGATGACAACAGTGTGGTGGCACGTCGGTTAGGGGAGGGAGGGCCTCGGCATAGTGGTGGGATAAATCCATGTCTCACTACCGAGAAAGAAGGGAAATGAGTAGTTGTGACAAAATAAAGCGACGTTCAGGTGAGGCAAACGAGATGTAGGGAGAGGCAACGGGATAAGAGGAACGAGTGTTTTGTTGCGAGACAAACGAGTGATTGTGAGCGAGGGTGGTGCTGGACACGTGTCGCGCATTGGACCCACGGGATGCGAGTCGTGCGATCCCCTTGAGGTATTGTATAATTTTCCCTTCTTTTTTCCCTACTTTTATCATATGATGCCCTCCCCTGAACAAAACCTAAGCCCACTAGATACCGCCACCGAAATCCCGAGAATATCATTTTGCGGCCCGAAAGTTGGGGTGTCCAGGCAACGCGGTACCCGAGTTCCCTGATATCATCCGCGATGACTATAGTTGGCGTGCCAAATACTCAGAGGGTCTTTTTCAGCACGAATTCAACTTTATGTTTCAATACAAAAAATCAGGCTAACGGCCGTCAAGTTGGCCCCCCTCCCTGTCAGTTCTCGCCGTTATGTCACTCCTGTCGCTCCCATCGCTTAGGTGTCAATTAGGCTTGTAGCGTTGGTGCCTGCATCCATTACGCGTTTTCTTCTTCCCTAGAGCGGCAATCTGTGGGGCGTCGCAGCCATGGCGCGGAGCTGGGACGTGGACGAACCTGCTCGGCCCAGCTCTCCTCCCTGTAGGCTTGCAGCGTTGGCGCCTCCATTACTCGTCTTCTTCCTCGGAGCGGCAATCTGTGGTCGCTGCCATGGCACAGAGCTGTGAAGTGACGAAGCTGCTCGGCCCCGCTCTCCTCCCCATCCCGAGCGGAGCTCGCCCTCACCATGGATGCACCCATGGCACGGTCGGGGACGAGAATTGGTTCCCGGTGAGATCTATCACCTTGTCGACCATGCTCGATTCTGTTTTCCTCCTCTAGAATCTGAGCTCGCCGTCGCCGTGGTTGCACCCGCACCAATTCTGCCACCTCTGCCGAGGTCTCTGTGGTAGCTCAAGTTCTGGGGCTCTCCAAGTTCTGCCATGTTGGGCCTGTAAGTGTTGTTGTATGTTAAACTAGCAAATCTCTTTTGTTCAAATCTCTTGGGCTGTACCAACTTCATTGTGTTTAATTATGAAAGACAAAATATAAATGGATTCTCTCAATTTGTCACATAGAAAAATGCACAGCTAATTTCATATTCTCGCAGGAACCGGCCCCACTTGTTGAACCGGCGGCACTGCCACGATCTCCACGTAACCATGGTGAGTTCTCGAACCGAAAGTTGCAGTTACCACGTTTCTTCTACAGTCATTCCTCTTCCTTAGTCATTCCTCTGCAAATTTTTCTGGGCGCTTCTTCTTCCTCTGTTCTGGAACCGTCCGTTCATCTTCTTCTTCCTCTCGAAGGCAGTTCCTTGCAGGCAGTTCCTTTCACCCATTTCCTTGCAGGCATGGACTATGGGAAACGCACAACAGGGACCCACTTGGTCCCTGCCCATGGCACCACGACTTTGACAGTGGTGTACACAAATGATGAAGCGACTGTGGAGACAACTCTCTCCAGGTTTGAGCAATTGCTTGAGAAAGAGAAGCACAAGTTTGTGGGGCTAGACTTGGAGTACACCCGTGCAAATAAGCGAAAAAATTCTCCACAAGAGATCGCTGTCGTGCAAATCACCATACATGAGGAGGTCCTCGTTTACCACTTCTGCAGGTATGTGAAATTTAAATTTGAGATCACCACTTCTACATCCCTTGTTCCCTTACATCCCTAGAACCATCTAAGTGCAGGAGTAAACCAACTGAGATGCGTTGTCCAGCTCTGGTCGAGTTCTTGTGTAGGAAAGGGGTAACTTTCACTAGCGTGGATATCACAAATGACACAATTATGCTTTCTCGTGCGTTGATAAAAATCCTAGAGGGGCACCACATCGACATCCAAAATCTGTACAAGATCAGATCATACCCAGCGAAGGATGGCATGGGTGATCTGGCAGCAGAAATCATCGATAAATCCTATGAAAAACTGAAGAAATTGAAGCGACTCAATCACGACTACTGGGAGTGGAAGCCGATGAGCCCGGTGCGCCTCGAGTATGCAGCCAGAGACGCCTACATGGCGTACGAGTTGTACAGTAAGCTCATTACCATGAAAGATGGGATGGTTAAGGCGGGGTTTTTCGCGAGAGAGCTATGCCCTGGTTGCAAGCTAGCCCAGGAGAAGAAGCGCGAGGAGGACAAAAAGCGGTTTCAGGACGAGCAGGGATCTTGGGACGGTGGCGACATCAAGCGGCTGAAGGGGAAGCAAGTCAAGGACAACAACAAGTGGTGGTGATACATTATGTGTTTGAACTAGATTTTAGTTTCTAGTTTATTATGTGTGTGATACATTTAGTTACTTCAATACAAAATTTCGACCAATTTAACTTGTTGATGTATTTCTTGACAATTATAATATAATCGAGCACTAGAAATATTTTGTAGTGTGCATGAGCATGATCAGTAAATATAATTGAACACTAGAAACTTTAAGGCACTCCATATAAAGGAGTAGATTAATATATAAGGTTCACCAGAGACACCACAGATATATTGTCTTACATGCCACACACAGGTAATAATTAACTAGAACAAAATAAAAGCAGGGGCTGCAGCAGGAGGCCGGGACATGGAGACGCCTAGCAGGGCAGGGGTTTATCAGCAGGAGGCAACGACAGCCTAGTCGATGGGATACAGGCCAGTCCGGACATACTCCCGGAGGAATTTGCCGTAGGCTACGTGCCGCGCCAAGGTAATCGGCCTATGGCTTCTGCCTTCGCCTCTGCCAACGCCCTCCGCGTGCTGGATCATGCTGTTGAGGTCCACGTTGATTGCTCTATCACAGAATGGGCAAAACAGTCTCCCCTACGGTGGAAACGGATTAGCCCACACCGTAACCGCCTCAACACGTAGCGGAACTTGTTGTCCCTGGATTCCTTGCTAACGTCCACTTCATCATCATCCTCCTGTTGATTTTTAAGAACATAACTTAGAACTCATGCATATGATTGAATTGTATTACAACTCAAGAATTGACAACATGTATATGTAAGACAATATATCCGTGGATATCAAAGATAAAGCATCTCAGCAATAGTTTGATCGGTTCATATATCATTTCATCTCAACACAATGACAAATAATTGCATCTGAGTGAATGTAGGATAAATCTAGGGGCCTCATAAGTTTCTTCAGGGATGGAGTAGGTGAACCAAGTAACAATTGCACAACATGTAATGTTGTTGTACATCGCCCCAGGTTCACTAACTCATCCCTGAAAAAAAATTGACACCAATGTGTCTGCCTCTCTTTTGGGGCAAATTTGAATCATTGGCCACAATAAGAAATTGAAATGTAATCATACAAAACATTATTCAAGGATATACATAGTCAGGTACAAAAACAAGCCTCAATATTGTAATTATAAATAAAAAATCAAACAATTAATCTTCAGGGGCATGTTAAAAATACTTATGATCAAAACCATTCATATACATATGCATCATTCCAATCATTAAAAGATCAGAAACAATTCAAGGATCATATATGTAGTTCCATATGAGAATATGAAGTTGGGCCAAAGTACCAACAACACAACCTATATTGTTTGTGTGCATTGCTGCCTCAGGTTTACCAACCCATCCCTAAAACACGACACCGTCATACGTGTCTCCCCTTGAACTCTTTTGGGGAAAATTTCGATCATCGGCCTCGGTGACAAACTAAAATGTAATTCTTATACACTGAATGCATTGAATAGGTAATTCGAATATCATAGTTCTATGAATGTAGAATAAAGATTAAGGCCTCATAAGTTTCTACAGGGACAACGTAAGTGAACCAAGTAACAATTGCACAGCCTATATTGTTCTTGTACATCGCACCAGGTTCACTAACTCGTCCCTGAAAAAATCTGACACCGATGTGTCTGCCTCTCTTTTGGGGAAAATTTGAATCATTGGCCACAATAAGAAATTGAAATGTAATCGTACAAAACATTATTCAGGGATATACATAGTCAGGTACAAAAACAAGTCTAAATATTGTAATTATAAATAAAAAACCAAACAATTAATCTTCAGGTACATGTTAAAATACTTATGATCAAAACCATTCATATACATATGCATCATACCAATCATTAAGAGATCAGAAACAATTCAAGGATCATATATGTAGTTCCATATGAGAATAAATCAAGGGCCTCATAATTTATTTCAGAGATAGAGTTGGGGAACCAAAGTACCAACAGGCAACAACACAACCTATATTGTTTGTGTGTATTGCTGTCTCAGGTTCACCAACCCATCCCTAAAACATGACACCGTCATACGTGTCTACCCTTGAACTCTTTTGGGGCAAATTTCAATCATCGGTCTCAGTGACAAACTAAAATGTAATTCTTATACACTATGAATGCATGGAATATATAATTCAAATATCATAGTTCTATGAATGTAGAATAAAGATTGCAGCCTCATAAGTTTCTACAGAGATGGCGTAAGCGAACCAAGTAACAATTGCACAGCTTATATTGATCTTGTACATGGCCCCAGGTTCGCTCACTCATCCCTATAAAAATTTGACACCAATATGGCTGCCTCTCTTTGGGGCAAATTTGAATCATTGGCCAGAATAAGAAGTTGAAATGTAATCGTACCAAACAATATTCAGGGATATACAAATGCATCATACAACGCATTCATAGATCAGAAACAATACAAATCAACGCTCAACTAGCAAACTCAACTAGATGTCAGATGAGCAGATTGGGGTTTTGTGACTAGACGGATTGGGGTTTTGTGACTAGATGGCAGATGCATCAATCAACTGATCGAATCGTATATATACTACCCTACTTCAAGAGCAAAAGAATCTATACAAGATTGAGCAAATCCTATCTATGAACAGTGAAAACTGCGGCTGTGACTAGAGAAGCTAGCAATGTAGTACCTCGGACTCCTCATCAGGGACCTCCTCCTCGAACTCATCATTCTCCGCGATTGCGTCAAAGATTTCTTGAACAACGATGGGGTCGTCGATGTAGATCACCGGATTGCCTCCGTCTGCCGCCTCCCCCCATCCAGATCTGCCACTGGCACCACGACGTTGTCGGCCACCTGCAGCTCGGCGGCGACGGCTACTACCGGCTGCTCGGCGGCGATGGCTATCACCTGCTGCTCGGCGGCGACGGCTACCAACTGCTGCTCGGCGGCGACGACTACCACCTGCTGCTCGGCGGCAACGGCTACTGGCTAGCCGGATGAGTTCGTACCCTCGACGGCGCGGCGATGAGCGGCGTTCATGCCCAGAGAAGACGCCTCCGTCTGCTTGGCGACAACCGAGCCATCTGCTGCTTCGCCTTCAACTGGCTTCACCTCCGGATCTTCTCCACGCGTACGCTTCATGGCGCACCAAGGGAAGGAGGTAGTGCAAACGAGGGAGATTCGGCGCGCGCGACAGGTGTAGATTGGGGTCTTGGGACTAGACAGACTAGGGGAAATGACACGAGCTCATGGAAGAAGAAGGTCAAGGGGGGTTATAAACACCGGACCGTTCGTAGTCCTCGAGTGGACACGTGTGGTAGGCGGGGGGGGGGGGGGCTACCACGATCTCCACCCTTTTTTCGGTTCCCTTTTATTTATTTTTAAACAGCCACAATCTCCACTTTAGAGCTGCATTGAAAACACGCTCATGGCAGACCTCGATTCCACTGCATGCAAGTGGCGCAGAACCAATTTCTAGCAACGTTAGATCTACTCAAGGGGGGCCCTTGACTCATGGAATTTACTAGCGTTAGGGCCCAGTTGGAAGTGAGATTGAGAGCGCTGCGTATAAATGGGATATGTCTGATTAAAATCAAGTGGCACTAAATTGCAGCGTCCCGTCGACAACCGTGCACTCGATGACCCCGCTGCCCTGTGCATGAGTTGTAGTAGCAGTAGTAGGCTTTTCAGACTTGATTAAACTTTTTCCAAGGATGGCATCGTGTTCCTTCCTGTAGAAGTCTCGCGGAGGGAGACGTCCGTGCTATCTCACGCTGTACTGTGAAGGGCACGAGGTGTGCAACGATCATCGTTGGATCGCACAGAATCAACGGTTGGTGCGCATGATCCGCGTGACAACTGTGACAACCAATCAGGGAGTAGCAGACAGGGTGAGCACAGTTTTGGGCTTCTATGAAAGATAGAGAGGGGGTGGGCAAAACTAAGTAGTACCACATAAAACCAAGGGCAAAACTAAGTAGTATAAAAATGGAAAGTGTCTTGTACAATGAAATACATCGTGGAATACATCAAATTATGCCAAGATAGATCCACTAGAGTTCATTGCATGTGTGTTCTTCTCATGAACCACATGTGGATCCACTTAGTGTCATTGCATGTATGTTCCTCTAAACAAACCACATAAGGATCCACCAGTGTCATTGGATGTGTGTTCTTCTCATGAACCACACCCAGTGTCATTGCATGTGTGTTCTTCTAAACAAACCACATAAGGATCCACCAGTGTCATTGCATGTCTGTTCTTTTCATGAACCACATAAGGATGGGCCCACCAGTGTCATTGCATGTCTGTTCTTTTCATGAACCACACCCAGTTTCACTGCATGTCTGTTCTTTTCATGAACCACATAAGGATCTACCTGTGTCATTGCATGTATTTTACTTCCATAAACCACATGTAGATCCACCTAGTGTCATTGCATGTATGTTCCTCTAAACAAACCACATAAGGATCCACCAGTGTCATTGGATTTTTTTCTTCTCATGAACCACACCCAGTGTCATTGCATGTGTGTTCTTCTAAACAAACCACATAAGGATCCACCAGTGTCATTGCCTGTCTATTCTTTTCATGAACCACATAAGGATGGGCCCACCAGTGTCATTGCATGTCTGTTCTTTTCATGAACATAACCTAGTGTCTGTGCATGTCTATTCTATTCATGAACCACACCCAGTTTCACTGCATGTCTGTTATTTTCATGAACCACATAAGGATATACCTGTGTCATTGCATGTCTTTTACTTCTATAAACCACATGTGGATCCACCTAGTATCATTGCATGCCTGTTCTTTTCATGAACCACACCCAGTGTCAGTGCATGTCTGTTCTATTCATGAACCACACCCAGTTTCACTGCATGTCTGTTCTTCTCATGAACCACATAAGGATCTACCAGTGTCATTGCATGTCTTTTACTTCCATAAATCACATGTGGATCCACCTAGTGTCATTGCATGTCTGTTCCTCTAAACAAACCACATAAGGATCCACCAGTGTCATTGGATGTGTGTTCTTTTCATGAACCACACCCAGTGTCAATGCATGTGTGTTCTTCTAAACAAACCACATAAGGATCCACCAGTGTCATTGCCTGTCTGTTCTTTTCATGAACCACATAAGGATCCACTAGTGTCATTGCATGTCTGTTCTTTTCATGAATCACAACTAGAGTCATTGCATGTCTTTTACTTCCATAAACCACATATGGATCCACCTAGTGTGATTGCGTGTCTGTTCCTCTAAACAAACCATATAAGGATCCACCAGTGTCATTGCGTGTCTATTCTTTTCATGAACCACACCGAGTGTCATTGCATGCGTGTTCTTCTAAACAAACCACATAAGGATCCACCAGTGTCATTCCCTATTTGTTCTTTTCATGAACCACACCTAGTGTCATTGCATGTGTGTTCTTCTAAACAAACCACATAAGTCATTGCATGTCTGTTCTTTTCATGAACCACACACGGTGTCATTGCATGTCTATTCTTTTCATGAACCACGGCTAGAGTCATTGCATGTATGTTCCTCTAAACAAACCACATAAGGATCCACCAGTGTCATTGCATGTCTGTTCTTTTCATGAACCACATAAGGATCTACCAGTGTCATTGCATATCTATTCTTTTCATGAACCACACCCAGTGTCATTGCATGTGTGTTACTTCCATAAACCACATATGGATCCACCTGGTGTGATTGCATGTTTGTTCCTTCCATAAACCACATAAGGATCCACCAATGTCATTGCCTGTCTGTTCTTTTCATGAACCACATAAGGATGGGCCCACCAGTGTCACTGCATGTCTGTTCTTTTCATGAACCACACCCAGTGTCATTGCATGTCTGTTCTATTCTTGAACCACACCCAGTTTCACTGCATGTCTGTTTTTTTCATGAACCACATAAGGATCTACCAGTGTCATTGCATGTCTTTTACTCCCATAAACCACATGTGGATCCACCTAGTGTCATTGCATGTCTGTTCCTCTAAACAAACCACATAAGGATCCACCAGTGTCATTGGATGTGTGTTCTTCTCATGAACCACACCCAATGTCATTGCATGTGTGTTCTTCTAAACAAACCACATAAGGATCCACCAGTGTCATTGCATGTCTGTTCTTTTCATGAACCACATAAGGATCCACCAGTGTCATTGCATGTCTGTTATTTTCATGAATCATAGCTAGAGTCATTGCATGTCTTTTACTTCCATAAACCACATATGGATCCACCTAGTGTGATTGCATGTTTGTTCCTCTAAACAAACCACATAAGGATCCACCAGTGTCATTGCATGTCTGTTCTTTTCATGAACCACACCCAGTGCCATTGCATGCGCGTTCTTTTCATTAACCATAGCTAGAGTCATTGCATGTGTGTTACTTCCATAAACCACACATGGATCCACCGATGTCATTGCATGCCTGTTCTTTTCATGAACCACACCCAGTGTCACTGCATGTCAGTTCTTTTCATGAACCACATAAGGATCCACCTAGTGTCATTGGATGTGTGTTCTTCTCATGAACCACATGTGGATCCACCGGTGCCATTGCATGTCTGTTCCTCTAAACAAACCACATAAGGATCCACCACTGTCATTGCATGTATGTTCTTTTCATGAACCACACCCAGTGTCATTGCTTGGGTGTTCTTTTCATTAACCATAGCTAGAGTCATTGCATGTATGTTACTGCCATAAACCACGCATGGATCCACCGATGTCATTGCATGTCTGTTCTTTTCATGAACGACACCCAGTGTCATTGCATGGGTAGCCATTAGACCGAGTCTTCTAGAAGGCACGCCCTAACACAGTTGTTCTGCTTGACGATTGTTACATACCGTTCGATTGGGGCGCTTGGACGATTGGGATGGTCTTCGTGAGAGCGATCCACGAGTAGGCTGTTCTGCAGCATGATTGGCCACACTTGCTTTGGACAAACTGGCAACACCAGGCGCTCCCATGTTGCGAGTGTCACGTCTCACGAGTTCAGTGGGCCACATCCCAGTGTCACGTCCCCATTACTTCTCTTCCTCCCCGTACTTCTCTTCCCTACCCTCGAAGCCACTTTCCCCACCTCACTCCCATCCTGCCGTAGCCACAAGCCGACGGCGCCTCCATCCCAATCCCCTCTCCGGCAGCTACCCCCACCCTTCTCGCCATGGGTTCAAGGGGAGACAGCGAGGAAACGCGTCATGACGACAGGGACGGTGATTTCGATGTGAGTCGTCTCATCTCTATTTCTATCATCTGTGGCCAGTTATCTATTTTTTGAGCTAGATCTAATTTGTTTACTCATGCGCGTATGATGTGTTAGGCCAACCAGACGATGTATGACTCCGACTATCATGGTTTAGAGGATGAAGACAGTCCTCTGGTATGTAAACATGGATATGTGCCCGCTAAATTTGTAGCCTTCGAAGGACGAAACGCAGGCAGGAGGTTTCTACAGTGTCAAGGACATCGTGCAATGATGCAAGGCGGAAGTTGCGGTGTTGTCAAATGGGTAGATCCAGAGTGGCCCAAATCGATGCAGAAAACACTGGACAAACTATGGGAAATGATTGTCGAGTTGAAAGAATCCATATTCAGCTCACTTCTTGACAGTGTTGAGATGAAGCTATGGGAACCAGTTGACACGACCAAGCATAAGCGAGATCTCAGGTGGGTGCAAGACAAGGTTATCAAAGTCGAGAAGGAGAGGGACGCGGCGTTGGCCCTGAAGGCTAAAGCAGAGCAAGAACTGACTCAAGCAAGGAACGATCTCCACCAGGCCAAAGTCCTGCAGTACACAACTACGAGTATTGAAACGTGCATAAGGAAAAATGTAGAGAAACAATTGAAGCTGTGCAAGGAAGATGCTAAAAGGAAGGAGCAAACAATTCGATCCTTGCTCTCGCAGGAAGATGCGCATCGGGCCAAGATTAGGAAGATCAAGGAGATGTGTGATAACTAGTTCTATTTAGCTTAAGGTCAGTGCCTTTTTAAGTTGTAATATTTGTACTTGTTGACCTAGCGGTCTGAACTATTGGTCCTGGATTCTAGGGAGGAAAAAAATTGCTCTAACCCCGCATTACTTTGTGGAAGAATTTGTGATTTAGATCAATTTCTGCCTCGATTTAGATCTCTGTCCCGGATTGGGAACATAACCGTGAACCAAAGACACCTTTTCTACTAGTGTATTCTAACACTGGTGGTTTGTTTAAACGTAATCTACGTGAATTGTGCCGCATGCAAATGGCACAACCACAATTTATAAAGTGGAAGCACGTACACCCGGTTACTGGAGATCCAGGAGCTTCACCATATGCATGGGATGCTGGAGCAGAGAGGCGGTGAGATAGATGGGCTCAAGATTAGGCCAGAAAGTGGTACCCATTTCCTCCTCATCTGGGCATTATCGGTGAGAACATTGCTGTTTATGTTGCCACGTCGTTGTGCAGCATCTGAAATAAGTTGCTGCTTCATGGAGTGTGGCAACTTAAATAATTTATTTATGTGCCACTTACATTCCGTCGTATTTGGAGACCTCCTACCCCTCAGCAATCATGGAACCGGTGGATCCTTGTTTTCAGATAGCAGTGGCACAATCACAATTTCGGATTCAACTACTAACCCGGGCGTTTCCAAACCCTAAGTCGCGGTACATTTTACTCAGAGAACGTGGGTAGATTGTTTCACCCAGCAACGTGCCACACACATAGCGATCGGAATTTAACAGAATTACATATATAGGTTCAAGTTCAACACACTACTATGCATCTTCATTTCCAGCAGCCTTCTTCTGTAGCCTGGGTGCCAAGCCTTCACGTCCAATGGCTTTTTCATTTCCTGCCTTCTTCCTCTTCCTCGGTGCCAATTTTCCTAGCTTCACGTACTCTGCATCGCCGGGACAATGGGCACCAGAATCGTGTCCAGCATCATCTTTCCACTTGTTTTTAATTTCTTTGGGCAGCATTATTTGGGAACCGTAGGGTGACACACTTAAGGGATATCGACACTATTTGGAGCAAATATGTTCCAGAGAAAAGAATTACAAAGTGTTGGAATTATTTCAGTGGACACCGAAATTGTTTCAGGTAAAATTGTTGAAATTGGTTCTGCATGTGATATTAAAATTTTGCAAGGGTTTTATGTGAATATTTGTTAATTAAAGTAATTAACAAAAATTTGAATAAAATAAATCTAATGGACGTCCATCGCAGGTTCACATTCACATCCAATATTTATTAGTATTTTCCATTGTAAACATCTTAGTGCTAACTGATGCCCTCTTCTTCCAAAAGATTCTACTTCATCGGTGTTTCTCGTGGCGTCATCGTGCTTGCTCAGAGGGTGGAGCCATACCAGATTCGGCTTCTGAACCCAATCACTCATAAGTCTAACACTGAGTTTTAAGCACACATACCATATGATCTTCTGCAATCTGTCGTCGTGACGAAGTCCCCGACGATGGTGTTCGTTTGCACTGATTATCTAGATCATATTGCATGGGCCGATGAGAGCACCCCAACGGGGCAAATCAATGAATCATTTGGAGAAGGATTGTATTCGCCACCTCCGGATATGCTTCTGGTTTACATGACGGCATTCCGAGGGGAAGTATATGCATTACTTGAGAACAGAGACATTATGTCGACCGACATCAAGTTAGAGCAGCGCGCGAGCACTGTCATGATGGCCAAAATAATTTCAGCCCCAGTCTTTGAATAGGGACGCGGAGGCTACAGATTTTACCTAGTTGAGTCAGATGGTGATCTGCTTCTTGTGTTAAACGGGGATTTCACCAAAGGGAAACCGGTGCTGTACTGGGTGGACACGGAGAACCGCTCTCTCGAGGCCATCGGTGACATTGGAAGTCGTGCCCTCTTTGTTGATTACCATCGGTCTATCTCTGTTGACACTAGGTTACACCCAACAGTCAAACCCGGTTGCATATACTACAGTAATTATATCAGAATGTACGATCATGAGGTTCAAGCCTGGGAAGAGGAACCAACAATGACATATGGCTTAAGTCTGGAACATACACCGAGGCCTTACCCTCAAGACGAGATACTGGCAGCACATTGCAGATGGAGAGAGTTCTCTGAACATGTGTTGCAGCACGCGGGAGCCGACGGCGATGAAAAATATATGGGAGAATGAATCCTATATTCATCCTAGGTTATTTGCTAGCATTTTCAGGTCTATTTTTCGAAGTAGAAATTTGTACTGTATTTATATTATTTTGATCAGTAGTTTGTGTATTACCTTTCAGACAAAATTGTAATGTATTTAATTTTAGTACTTTCAGAATTTAAAGTATTTATTTTTAGTAGCTTCTTTCAGAATTCTCTGTGTTTGACATGGGCATCGGCTCAGCGCTGGAATTCAGGTTCCAGATGGAAATTTTCACAAATAATATGTTGGTGGGCGGCACCAGCCCTCGAACCTCGGATGCGCGCCATCGAAGGTGGAGGAGGCGGGCCCGCCAGCTAGAAAACATGCCATGTCTGCATCCCCTGTTTCTGATGCCCTTTAAAAAAAGAAAACATGCCACGTCGTCATTCCCTGTTTGTGATGGTGTTGCTACAATCGACGATACATGGTGGCATGGAAACAATATCGTATAAACATAAGGGCACAGTCGTCAATATTTCTAAAATGAAATCCGGTCTCCTACCTGTCCTAGTATGTTGCCCGATGAGGTGGATAGCCACGACCTATCTTTTTAATATGTTCGCACTCTTATGCTGAGAATAGAAATAAAGATTGAGCAGTTAATGCAACGAGTGTCGAATTATTACCCTCTAAGAAAATGGAAGATGGTTATTTTCACGCGTGCCCATAGTCCAAACCTACTGTCAGTCTTTCACTCCCCTTCTCTGAAAAACCACAGTTCACCTTGCACAGCTCCTCTGCGCCGCACCAACTAGGGTAACATGACCCCGCCTAAGCAGCCGCTAAAACTAGGGTATTTAGCCCCTCTAAGGCAGGCTATGAAACTTTACTTCAAGGCCGGTCTCCCATTGCCCTGACAGGCAGATGATTTCCCTGAATGTGCCGAATCGGCCACGGCGGCGACGGCGGCGTCGTCGGCGCCAGATGCGGCAAGCAGGGCCAAGAGAGCGATGTGGAGAAATCGCCTGGCGGCATTACGACATGCTCTAGACAGTGGGAACAAGGTACATATCAAATCGTTCACGAGAGCATGTCGCCGAGGTACACACCCTCGAACAGGGCAGCCCCAAGGTCTAGGAACTCTCGCGTCCATGCTTCGACACGGACTACCTTACCGCAGTGGGGGAGGCTAGGAGCACGCCGTCTACAGCAAAGACGCTCCATCCTACGCACCGTCGTAGGCCGTACCGTGGTGGCGACCAAGCGTCTACACTCAGCATGCTGGATTGTTCGACAGTCGGAGCCGGCGGGGGGGCATCAGCTCAGCCCTGGAATTCAGGTTCGAGTTCACACGGACCTACGATCCCAAGAAGGAGATGCCGAATTTTAGTTTCTAAGAAATCGTTGCGGCGGCGTGGATGGTCCAACTGAACCGAGACTGGTGCACGCAAATCGCTCGTGCATGAACGATGCAGATTTCTTATAGCTTGGCGGGAAGGCAATAGATCAGTTTGGGTTAAATGATCAAAGAACTTATGTCCTCTCAAGGCAATTGGCCAGCCAACTTTTCTGGTGGAGATCTGTAGTTTCTTCAGTGTAGAATAGTTAAGTTTAGACTGAAGAATGGCTTTTGTAGATGAAATGCTGACGAATTGTTCTATAAACCAGTAGGAAGTTTAGCCCACTTTTGTGCAGGTATAAGACCCTTTTGTATAGAAGTACTACTGTTGTAAGCAAATACTATCAAGTATCTATTTCCTTTAATTACTAGTCGTGGTTAAATTCAGTTAACTGCCATTTTTTATCCCAGATTATAGATTTTGCATCTGCTGTCTATGATGTAAACAATTTTTCCTTTGTCTTGTGTTGCTTGCAAAATGGTCCTGCAGTTCAACGTGTTACAAATGTAGCTACCTTGTACTTAAAGAGAAGATGGACTACATTTTCCTAGCATCCACAGAATTGACATTGCTCAATTTCAGACCATCCTCTTTTCATGAGGTTGTCCTTGGTTATTCACGGAAATTATAAAGCATGGTGTTCAACTACATCGATTCAAACTATTACACACACATACTACTTTAAACTATTACACACACGTACTACATCGATTCAAACTATTACACATTTTTAGTTGATGCTAACTTCCTGCTACGCTCTCCATACTACAAATTCATTAGCCACACATACCACGGCAATTCACTAGAGCTCTGTCTTCACTCGAGGGAAATCAGAACCACCAGCTCGTTCAAGGCCGGTTCCCCCACCGAAACTGTGTGCGCCGTCGCAAAACGGTGGTGGTCCTGTGCCATCGATCCTTCTAGGACAACACTGCAGGCGACGAGGACGCTTTCTGGCAGCCTCTTCGGGGCCCTGAATGCCATGTACCGATTCCAGAACCTCCTCCAGGTGGATGATGACCGGGTGCTTCCAGCAAAGCTGTCGCCCTGCCCTGCTTGGAATCTGCACCTCGTACATCTTAGGAACGACGTCAGGATCTTTCAGTCACGCCTTTACCTCGATGACCCATCTGTCGCTCGGTGGCACGATTTCCACCAGCTCGCTGCCAAGGCTACTGATGACCTGCTTGAGGGCCTCCGGCTCCCAAGCATTCAATGGGAGGCCGTCAAAGCCGAGTTTGGAGAAGAAACGAAGCTGCCCCAAGCGATCGTCCCACCCACATGCGCGATGCCAACGCATGAAGCTCATTTTCTCCCTGCAGCACTCGAAAGAACGGGAAGAATGCAGAACACGCTCGGAGTCTGAGCTGTGCTCGAACCGGACGAAAAAATCGAATGGCAGCACGCATACCTCAATCTTGACCTCATTTCGTCTGATCCCAAAACGAGACCTGAAAGCCAACAGCAACTCTGCCGGTGACACGGCGGGACGGACGCCCAGCACGATGGACATGAGAGCGTGGTCGTCGAACTGCTGTGCCAGGACTACCATGCCTAGGGTGCGCGGTAGCATGCAACTTCCCGAGGTCGGTCGCCGGCCTGGATCGCCCAACGAGACGCGCTCCGCCGTGCGAGAAGGACTAGCCAGAGGCGAGATATTAGTCCGGGGACGCGAAGCTCCGAATACGGCGGACGATGCGATGTCGACGACTGTGAGCTTTGATTAGAGGTGTGGGAGGTTGAGCGGACATGGCAGGGATGCAAATTAGAGCAAGTGCGAGCTCCGATCTGAGACGAGCAGCCGGAGCTGAGCAAATGTTATGGGGAGGGGAGCAGGGGAGAAGACTAGAGTAGAGCAAAGAAATAGATCTGGTCCACTCAGGGATCTGGTTCACGCAGGGGTAAGCTAGTCCACAACCGCAAAAGATAACGGGGAATACTGACATGGCGGGCCAAAAAGAGTTGACCTAGCGGTGGTATTTGAGTTCAACCGTTTTTCGTCTGGTTCAAACGACCGTTTGGCCGTTAGATTTGTATTCACTCCCATTTGGCCCTTCTGGACAATTGGCGATTCTACCACGGCCCCTCCACGCGATTGATGACAACTCGGGTACCACGGTGCACTCACCCGGGAAGTTTGGTACCGCAAACGAACATTCCCCTCTCTCCTCCCATCTCTTTCCCCGATGCCTCTCCCCCCACCTTGCCGCTGCCACACCGCTCTCCCCCCATGGCTGCCGCCGGCACCGTTCCTCTCCTCCTACGCGCAGGCCATGCCGCTCTCCCCCATGGCCGCCGCCGGCGCCGTTCCTGTCCTCCTTCTCGCAGGCCACACTGCTCTCCCTACCTGGCCGCCGGTGGAGCCATTCCTCTCCTCCTGCCCACAGGCCACGCCGGAGCACGACGAGCACGTGGTGCCGCTGATGCGGTTCGCGCGTGCCAAGCAGGTGGGGGAGGAGATCGAGGCGTCCGTCGGGCTTCTCGACGTGTTCCTGCCTCGGGACGCGCAGGATGGCCTGTGTGCGGGGACGCCGCCGCCGTGCGGGATGGGCTATGTGCGGGTGCACGTTCGACCTCGAGGTCGCCCTCCGGTGCGCCGGAGGTAGGAACGGCAAGGCGCCGGCAGTGCACGCTCTCTAGAGGAGGCCGTGTCCGTGGGGCCAAGCAGGTGGTCACCGTCCTCGAACTCGGCGAGGCAAATGGCGCACTCCGGCGCCGCGGCGTCCTCCTCCGCCGCTTTGCCGGTCTTGGGGTCGGGGGCGACGTAGGCTATGGCGCGGCGCAGGACAGGGATGGGAGCGGCTGGCGTTGGGCGGCATCGGGTATGGCGTCGGGCGCGAGGTGGGAACGTGGCTAGAAAAAGTTCATTCACATGCACAAAATTTGCTGCATCCGGATTACTTTTGCTCCGTCCGCAGCATAATTTTAGCCTAGGAATGGCACAACGAGTGGAGGCGCTCTAATCATCGACACGAATAAACGAATTCAGGGTTGTATTATCCTTACCAATGCTTAAAGCTCCCCGCATTTGGCAGGCTCGAACGACAAGACGCCCCCCTCGAGATCATACAGGACGTGCATGCGCTGCTGCTGCAGGCTGCCCAACACCGACATCCCCCGCATGCTCACTATCCCGAGGCAGGCCACACCGCTGCTCCGGTCCTCCACCACGAAGCTCTCTCTGGGAAACACCATGTCCGCGCCGTCGAAGTGGAACACCAGGCGCGGCAGGTCCACGGCCTCCGTCTTCCCCTCCCGCGCAGTGAAGCAGAGGCTGAGCCCGAGGTGCGCGCCGCTGGCCAGTGGGAGCCCCACGCGTGCCGCGACCGTGCGGGCCAGCACCACGAACACGCGCTCCTCCAGCGCGGTGAACGTCGTGCCGGAGTCGATGATGAACCCGCCGCCGCCCATCGGCGACAGCTGGAACACGGCGGGGTCGATCGGCAGCAGGGTGTCGCCGACGGTGATCCCTTCCAGGTTGAGGTAGTAATATGAGCTCCTGCGCCCGCCACCGGATGGGTTTGGCGCGAACGGCGTGGACATGGCGGTGGCCGAGAGGGTCGCGGACGGGCCAAGGAAGAGAGGGCTCGCCGACTTGTCGTTGAAGGGCCTGAAGCAGTAGGAGAACCTCGTGACGCCCAGCTGAGACACCAGCGACAGCGGGCCCCTCCCCATCCCGACCAGACCGGACGAGTTGTCCGTGCTGCCACGGTTCTCCGTGCCGCAGCCGAAGGCGATGCCGTGCACGGCGGTGCCAGACTCGAAGGTCAACGTCTCGGTGGCTACGACGCCCTCCGTCGAGGTGCCGTCGCCATAGGAGAAGTAGTACGCGCAGCCGGGCTCAGGCGCGGAGCAGTGCGATCGCGGGTTGCGGAGTGCGTCGCACAGCGGGGAGCGGCACGAGACGTTGGCGTAGGTGGTCGACCTGGCCGGAGCGTACAGCGGCGTGGGCTGCGGGAAGCACTCCCGGCAGGGCGCGTCGCACTGCGTCCAGATGAGGTCGCTGCCCGTGTCGAGGACGGCGGTGATAGGAAGCGGGGGCGTGCCGATGGCGAGGTCGATGAGGTACGTCGCCGTGCTCGCGTGCACTGCCGCCGTTCCTTCGCTACCGTCGCTCTTCAGCGTTGCAGGGGATGAGATGGCCGTGTCACGCAGGCCGTTGACGCGGCGGTGGCTCCGGTCGGCGGCGCGGCGAATGCGCTCGATCCCCGTGAAGTCGCCGCGGGCGTCTGCGTGCGTTAGCTCAAGACGGATGCCAAGGCTCGATGCGGTGGAAATGGCAAACGGCGGCAGCAGGATGAGGAGCCAGAGGAGAAGAGATCTCCCTGCCGGCATTGTTTCTTGGAAGTTGTGTAGAGAAGAAATCTGAGATGACACTATAACTTGTTGGTGATCTTGGGTTTATCATAGTAGCTGTTTCTTTTTCAAGATGGCGGATGGTGGATACGTTGAATTCTCGAATGACGAATTCTGGACGAATCATGGATAGTGGCTCCGAAGTGCATCCCCACGTCTCGACAACCTTGGCCTCTCTGGCTCTGGCTCTGGCTCTGGCTCTGGCTCCTTTTTGTTTCTTTTTGTACGTACGGGAGTCGTCTCTCTCTGTTTTTTTCTTTTGGCGGAACCTCTGCATCTGTTAAGTGCTGCCCCATATAAAAGGCCTGGCTTACTATTGGAACTTCCGGGGCCGAAAATCAAGAGATCCGTCCAAGCCTGACGAAAGGCAATCGGCCCATCCCCTCTCCGAAAGTCGAAACCAACTGAGGCCTCGCTTCGTGACGGTTATCTTCTACTAAATCGATCCCTTGCGGTTTCTCTAAAAAAAATTATACCCCTAGAGAGGAGTGACCTATCACGCGAGTCATAAAGACCAAACAAATCGGCGGCTTCTTCCATTCGCCGCTGGAATCGACAAGACGTCCTCTCCGGCGATACACACTGCGCCGCGCGCGCGGCATCTGCTCCCGGATCGTACTTGCAAGTTGCAATCTGCATCCATCCACCAGCAAAATCTTGTGAGTGCAAAGCATGCGTCTTCTCCAATGCTCTACTCGTCTCCCAGTCCCGGATGTGACGTTCAATTCGTTTGATTCATGTACTAGTACTGTAGTATTTATATTACCGATACATGTAAGGTGAAGGCCCTGATTCCGGTGTTACCAATACATAGATGATAGATCCATCTTGCTTAATTAACTGCTCATACGTGTGTCCTGAACAGGAGACCTCAGGGAGACCTCTTTGGAAGAAAAAACAAGGGAATAGGAGACCTCAGGACAAAACACATACTTTGCCATCCTAGGCCTATCTGAAAACCCATAAGCATCTGGTCCTTCCCCGACCCCGTGTGGTGCCGCCGCCGCACCAGGTCGTCGCTCCCGCCCAGCCAACCACCCCCTCCCCCACGCATCTCCCTCCTCTCTGTCGCCGCTAGCTTTGTTGCCGGACAAAGTTCCAGTGGCGCGGCGGTTGGGCCCCAGCCCTCGCGCGCGCCCCTTCCATGGCGGCGGCGGCTCGAGTTCCGGGCAATGGCGGCGGCTCTCCAGCGAAACTCCAGCAGTGATGGCGAGTGGGCGGCGACCGGTGAATTCCGGCGGCAGCGGTCCCTTGGCTGCGGGACGGTGGATGATGGCGAGATCTAGGGTTCCTAGATCGCTGACTTCTTCGCCTGCTCGACGTCGGCCGGTGTTGTCTGAAGGTCTTCCGAGGCCTACTTTGCATCACGAGGACGCCCCGGGCGGAGGCCCTGGGTTTGGTGGAGGTGGACATTTTCTCTATCGAAGGTGGTCGGCCTGCGGCTGGATTGGCAGATCTCGCGATCCGTGTTCCAGTCCCAGCAGCGAGATGGGGAGACCTAGGTGCCGGTGAAAACCGAGCCATTGACAGGCGATGGCGATGTTACTACGTCGTTAGCTTGATGAAGGCATCGCCGTGCACCTTGTGTCGACCTCACTCGTGCTACTCTGGGGGAAACCCTAAGATCTTAGGGTCGGGCGATGGTGGTGCCGCGGTGTTGCTATCGCGTTCTCTCTTGGGAGCATCGCATGTGGAGCAGCGTTCGATGGAAGTGGCAGGAGGGGTGGTGCTGCTTGGCACCGCGGTGATGTCGGTGGCTGGTGTGGCGAGAGTCTGCGCATCGATCTACATGCTGATGATGGGTTGGCGAAAGATAATGAAAGGCGGCGATATCCGGAGCGTGTGCGTAGCGCCGCTGCATGGATGTGCTGTGCAGTTCTAGGGCTCCTTTTGCTTGAGTTCGAGCCGCCGCGCCAAGTCACTTCAGATTCTCTTGGCGAGTGGCAACAATGTGAGTGACCATGGGGCGGGATCGAAACAGGTAGATAGGTGTTTGATAAATCTCGTTGAGGAGCTGGCGATACGGTTATCGTTTTTCTCGGTGTTTTGTTTTAACGGTTCCGGTTTGTATGATCTTTATAATGGTCTTTGCCAAACATTATGATTCTAATAATAAATAAAGTCTATGTGCATCGCTTGATGCAGAGGCCGGGGCTCCGCTCCCCATTTCGAAAAAAACGTGTGTCCTGAATATTCCCACTAATTTGTTGATTCATTGCCGTTCTACGTTTGCATCCTGTCGGATGGTGATGCTTGTTCATAGGATTCGACTGTTCTGTTAATTCTATCTGTCTGGTCAACTGAATCAATCCAGGACTAGTAATTAACTGCTATCTCTGTTTGTTTTTTGTCACAGTAGTGTGGATCCTATGGTTAACTAACTGTTTGTTTCAATGATATCTGCTCGATTCCAGAAATTATGCTATATATACTGCACTTACACAGTCAGTTTCTACTTTCTACGGGACTTGCGAGGATTCATCAAACGGTTATTAACTATTTGTGCATGAAAACATGCTCCCTTTTTAGTAGATAGATAACGGGAAACAACTCTCCTGCACCATTCAGAATAAAGCATGATCAATCGTATCTTCAGAATTTCTATCATGCACTGATAGCTGTTTGGCCGATCGGATTCCTTGCATGTATGAATATTCCTCATTTCGTATGACTAATAGCTGAATGTTCTCATTTGGCTAAACAAGCTTTAATTTGATCATTGTAGGGAACATGAGTCACATTGTTCCGCGAGACTTTGAGGAGCTCGCTCTTGATGGAAGAAATTACCTGGAATGGACAGTCGATGCTAAAATCCTCTTGGCAGCGAAAAGTCTCCGTCAGACGATTGTTCCTACTGCTGACTGTACCGACGCCGAAAAGGCGCAGGCTACGGCGTATCTACGGCACCATCTAGACCGAGATCTTAAGAATTTTGTCACCGAAGAGGATCCACTTGTCATGTGGCAGTTCTTGAAGGACAGGTTCTACGGTCCGATGCAGAGGAACAAAATCACATCTGAGGCGAAAGACACATGGAGGAACTTGCGCTTCTCAGACTTCGAGAATGTCGATGAGTATAATTCAGCTCTCCATCGCGCAGCCTCTCGAATGAAACTTTGTGGAGAAGAGATCACGGAGAATGACATGATAGAGAAGACTTTGTCCACAATGCATCCAAGGAACCTTTGGTGCCACCGGGGGTATAGGGCTGCCAAGTATGCTAAGTACTATGATCTGCTTTCGATGTTGAAAGTGCATGAACAGAGCAACCTGCTGCTGATGAAAGATCATTAAGTTGAACTATATCATCCAACAATGATGAAGACAAGCTAGTTGGATTTTCTGTGATGTGATGCGGGTTCGAGTTTGAGGATTATGGAGATCATGAATAATCGATCCCTTTTAAATTTATTTGATCCTTTTAAATTGATCTATCTATGTAAGACACATATATACATGTTTCATGTTTGTTTGATAATCGCTAAGCTGTATTAAACCATGGCAATAAATTAATTAGCTATGTATCTGTAATATATTTGAATGAAACTTTGGTCATGTGTGATTGTGCTCCCATCGCCGTGAAGCCATGAAATTCTCGTTTTAAAACCTTGAGATCGATGAGCCAATTGTATGTAGCAAAGTACTCTTAAGTTACTAACGAGTAAAAGCGAGGGACAATTGAGAGAGACAACAAATGATTCAACTGTGTTTATTACATTGATGATCTTAGTATATATATACAAGGGGAAGAGCCGCGAGTGAAGAGGCGCGTCTGTACGAGAGGGTGCGAGATATTCGGTTGCCATATTGCAACCGACATAGGCAAATTACATGGGAGGATTATTCCTTTAATTAATTTAATCTATTAATTAAATCCTAACATGAATAACGGTGTTTTTCATCCCGCAAATAGCATGTGGAAGTATGCGAATTAGCATTCTGATTCTTCTGAACTCGACCAAAGAATTTTAAGAATGGGAACTATACAAAACTGATGAAAAAACGCATGGCATGCATGTACACTCTTCAGAGCGTGCTGCACCTGGCTGGAGTAAACGACAGCGTTTCCTTCTGAACGTCGTAGAGCAGATGAATGTTCTGCTGCTGGTAGTTGCCGAGCGTGCTCATCGCGCCGACCGTCTGGTTCCGCATCGCCAGGCACCACACGCCGGAGTCCGAGATCATGTAGTTCTCCACCGGCAGTACCATGTCGGCGCCATCGAAGTGGAACGTCATGCTCGGCATGGCCGGCGGCGTCGACGTCTCGGACGGCAGCTCGAAGCACAGGTCGAGCCCCGTGGAGTCCGACCCGTCGGCCAGCGGCAGCGTCAATAGGGACAGAACCGCGGCACGGACTTGCTGGTATGCCACGTCGAGCAGCGAGGTGATCGTGGTGCCGGAGTCGATGATGAGCCCGCCGGCGCCGTCGGCCCCCAGAGTGAACGTGCTGGGAGGGATTGACAGCGCCGTCGTGCCGACCGATATGCCCGTCAGGTTGAGGTAGTAGTACGTGCTCATGGGCGCCTTGGATGGGCTGGCGACGAAGGGCGTGGAACGGACCCCGGTACCGTTGAGCGCCGCGGAAGGGCCGAGGAGGAGCGTGCTGGTGCTGTTGGTGTCCTGGAACGGCGTGAGGCAGTAGGAGAACATGCCGGCGCCGAGCTGCGAGACGAGCGACATGGTTCCCCTGCCCAGCCCGACGAGGCCGGAGGAGCCGTTCCAGTCGTCGCTGCTCGCGTTGCTGCAGCCGAAGGCGATGCCGGGGACGCGGGCCTGGTCCGCGGGCGTCGAGCCGAACGTGAACGTCTCCACGCTCTGGATGCCCGCCGTCCACCCCGTGCCGTACGTCTGGTTGTACATGCACGAGCAGCCCGGCGGCGGGCTGGGCCCGGCCAGCGCGGCGCACATGCTTGTGGAGCTGTTGCAGGGGAGCACGCCGAAGGTGGCCGAGCTCGACGGGTTGTACAGCTGCCCTGGCTGCTTGAAGCACTGGGTGCCGCAGGGCGCGCACTGCGTCCAGATGAGGTCGCTGCCCGTGTCGGCGATGGCCGAGTAGGACAGCGGCGGCGTGCCGATGGCCAGCGTCATGAGGTACTCGCCGCCGTTGGGCAGGTCTTTCCGGGTCGGCGCGGCGACGGTGAGGCCTTCGGACGACGCGAGTTTTCGGGTGAACCGGGCGTCGTGGCGGTGCATGTCGCGGTGCAGGGCGTCGCGCACGAACTCGGTCGCGGTCACATCGGGGTTGGAGTGGATGCGCGTCAGCCCGACGCGGACGGCGGCGGCGTTTGAGGGGAGAGCTGCCGAAACGAGCAGGAGAAGCACGGCGAGTGACGCCATTTGTATTGTACACACGATGTGTCTGGAACTAGAGATGATGATTCAGTATACAAGAATTAGTGGCAACATGTAATGAAATGGTCTGGATCATATATAAGTACGAGTAGTAGCAATCTTGTGCTGTTCTATATGGCACTTCTTCATACATACTTGGTCAAGCACGCCATGTTGTGGTGGCCTTTTGGGTATGCTGCCTGGAAAGAACTGCGCAAAGTTTATCCTCCTGTGATGATATAATGTGATTATTGTCACATCACACCAAGAGAGTGTTACATATACGATTACGTGCGGGCTGAATATTTGATAGATTAGGTGAGCTATTTGTTCAGCGTGCAGGGAATAACAATTCAAACTTGCCTTGGAGATTGAACACCTGCAGGCTCCTGGTCGTCCCATAATTGTGTTTGTCAAAGCCGACATGGTCCAAAAGCAGTTATAAGGTGCATGGATTGACTGAATCCAAATCAGATAAGAGAGAACCAACCGCGTACAAGCAGCGCCTGTCACACACAATACATCAGCGTCAACCGGGGATCAATGATATGGAAAATATTGGTGACTTGTACACGCGACAAAACGACCATTTCTTTGATGATGAAAGGCTCTCTGTAAGATTATCGGAAACCAGGAGTTGCGAGGTGGATCATGGAGTTTCAAAGTATTGTCGAAGAAGAGGGCACTGTACTCGTCAACCATAGCAGAGTGTCACCGTGGATCCTTGAGCGCGCCACGATAAGTATTGAGTATTGGAGATAAACCCTCAATGTGAAGATCAAAAAAATGTCTTTGGCTGCACTATACCGGCCTTGGCACGGGTAACCATGGTGCGAGCGGTGGCGTTGGCGGAGCACGCAGACGATGAACGTGGGGCAGGATGGGCTCACTGGCGGGCACAAACAGATTCATGGGTATTCAGCTGAATACCCATTATTTCTGGCTAAATTTTTTACTATATACATAATATATGTAGGTGACTATGTGTATAGTAGATACCTAGCTGACCGGCTCAACTAGAGAAAATCCATTCACGTCCCATAGAACCATCTAGGCCAAGGGCCAAGGCTCAAATTCAACAGCAGATTTACTACAACTCCATCGGCAGAGGCGAGACACTGGCGCTGCATGTTAACTTTCTAAATTCTCGCTGATTTTTTTCCAGTTTCGAAACTAGTAAATCAGCAATTGCCCCCAAAAAAAATTATATAATTCATTACTCATCAATAGACTGTAGTGCTATAAATTCATCTTTTGTTAATTTTCTCTAGTATTTTAAGATGATGTCGTCATAATGGAAAAATTGTGAACCATCTTTTTAGTATATTGCACCATCTTTCATGTTATTTATCTACTGTTTTGATATGACGTTGTTATGGAAAATTCGTGAACTTCTATTTACTATTGCGCAATTTTTCATGTAATTTCTCTTCAATTTTTTAGCCTATAGATTTTGTATTGATTTAAAAAAAAACTTTGAATACCCATTGCAAATAGCCTGTGTCCGCCCATGGATGGGCTGATGTAGGCTCGCAGCAGGAAAAGGCCGGGAGACAAATACGCGGCAGGAGAACCATTCACAGCAGGCTATCGGGCGCTCATGGCAGGCTGCCGAGCGTCCGCGGCAGAGCCCGCGGCAGGCTGCCGGTTGGTGACGGCAGGACCCGCGGCAGGAGTCCCCGTGGCAGGTGTTGAAAACGGTCACGTATACGTGTCGTATACGGCTACCAGGCTGTGTTGTATTTGTAATTATGTATGCTGGTATGATATATACGAGATATATGCTACGCAACCCAAAATTAAACTTGGTATCAGACTCCACCGTCCTCTCCTCCGCGCGTGCGATGGCGTCCTCTAGATCGTCTTCGGGAGTGCTGCAGCTCTCGCTCCCTAGTCCCATCGTCACTCCACCGACTACCACGACCGCGATTCCCGCTGCCACCGCTCCCTCTATCGGCATCTGTCTTGATCACGGGAATTTCCCTCCTCTGGCAGGCTCTTGCCGTGACTCACCTCTCTGATGTCTCCCTTCACGGCTACCTCGACGGTTCCGTCGCCGCCCCGGCCAAGACCGTCACCGAGGGGACCGACGATGCTGCCACTACCGTGACCAATCCCGAGTATGTGAGGTGGTGGACGCAAGATAAAAAGATCCTCGGGGTGCTCCTCTCTTCCATGACGGAGGAGATCGCATCGCACCTCATCAGCTATAAATCTGCGGCTACCACATGGACTTCCATCCACGTCATGTTCTGTGCGTAGAATCGTGCCGAGTGCGGCACATCCGGAGATAAATTCAGTCGTTGAGGAAGCTTGACATGACCGCCAACGAGTACATGCACAGGGTGAAGGTCGCTGGTTCTCTGCTCAGCGATGACGAGATCATCGACTACATGCTACCGGTTTGGGGAAGTCATACAACCCGATCACGGCTTCACTCAGCGTCGTGACCACCCCGATCGCGCTCGCTGATTTCTACTCCATGGTGCTCAAATATGAGGAGTCATAGTTGTCGCAGCAAGCCGATGATGAGGAGTGGACCTCGTCGGCTAACGCCGTGGCGTGGTACGACAATCATGTCGCCATCAACCATCCAAGCAGGCCGGACACCGGACGCCCATCTGAAGGACGCCCCGTGTGAGGTTACCTGCGGTAGGGGCAGAGCTACCTGTAGCAAGGCAGGCAGAGTGTCCAAGACCCCCGTCGTAACAACGGTGGTTGTGCAAGAGGCGGCAACGGTCGTTGTTGGCGTCCTAAGTGCCAGATATGCAAGAATTGAGGGCACCAAGATGAAAACTTCCGCAAACGCTTTGACCGACTGCTCCAGCGAAAACGGATGTTCTACATACACAGCACCAACCTTCTCCGACAACTCCACGCACTGGATCATGGATTCTGGCACTACGGATCACCTGACTAGTGACCTGGAGCGTCTTCACGTCCGCGAGCTCTAAAGTGTAGCGTCCACCATCAGGTTCAGATGGCTAATGGCTCAGGTATCTATTTCGCATATTGGAAACTCTACCTTAGCACCTTAGCTGGTTCTTCACTCATCTTGAATAATATCATGCACGTTCCACACACTAGTTAGTATCTTCTATGAGTTTATCGCCTTGTATCAGACAATGATATCTTTATTGAATTTCATAAATATTTTTTTCTGTTGTTAAGGACAAGGCCACCAGGAGAGTTCTTCTTTGAGGAAAAAGCCAAGGCAATCTCTACCCTCTTTAGCTCGGGCAAGCCATCTCTCCGTTTGCGTGCCAAGCATCGTATAGCATCCGCGTCTCGATCATCCATCCAATAATATTATCAGTTCCATTGTTAGGAATAACGATCTAGAGTGTTCATCTTTAGACAATCCTATTTTAGTTTCTGATGCTTGTCAATATGGTAAAAGTCATCAGTTATCATGCATTTCTTCCACTCGTGTTTCTACCACGCCTCTTAAATTATTTCATTCTTACGTTTGGTGTCCAGCTTCCTCTGGGGGTACAAGTATTATGTGAGTTTTATTGATAACTATTCCTGTTGTTTTGAATTTATCTTGTTAAAAATAAGTCTGGTGTCGAACAAGTGTTTTATGCTTTTCAAGCACATATTGAGCATTTTCTAGATGCTAAGATTAAAGATGTTCAGTATAATTAGGGTGGTGAGTATCACAAGATGCATCTCTATTTTCAGCGTACGGACATCTCTCACCGAGTTTTTTGCCCTCACACCCCCCCACTAGAATGGTATTGTCGAGCGCTAACACCGACACTTGGTTGAAACTGACCTCGCTTTGCTAGCTCAGTTATCTGTTGCGTTTTTAGGATAAAGCTTTTCTCACTTCGTGTTATCTCATTAACTGCATGCCTACCTATGTGCTTGGTCATGACACGCCTATCCATCGCCTCCTTAAAAATCCACTCAATTATTTCTTTCTTCACATTTTTGGGTGTGCTTGTTAGTCTAGTTTGCGTAAGTATAATTCACACAAACTAGAATTCCGATCTAAGATGTGTGTTTTCCTTGGCTACAGTCCTATGCATAAGGGGTACACGTGCTTAGATCGATCTACGAGTCATATATACATCTCGTGCGATGTTATCTTTCATGAGTCGGTTTTTCCGTGCACTACTCCTGGTGTCACGATCGATATGTCTACTCTCAAAGCGGCTATTTATTTTTTATCCAGCGAACCGACTATAAGTGTTCTTGTGCATGATTACTATCTAACCTACTTGGCTACTAATTTACCTGGCTATGCCAGTGCTTATTTTGATGGGTTCGTAGCATGGAAAACAAAAAATTTCTACCGCAAGAATGAACAAAACCTAGATCTAATCTAGATAAAAGCCAAGATCTAATCTATTAGACATGAGCAACGAGATAGATGGGAACTAACCCTCGTAGATCCGAAAGCGTTAACGAGATTAGATCTCGTGGTTGATGTAGTCGATCACTTGCCGATCTCAAGATCGTGTGGACGATCCTTCCGGCGTCGTGTTCCAGCAGCGCTTCCGCCTTCGGTCAAGTAGACGATCCTTCTGGCGCCACGATTCGGCAGCGCTTCCACAGTCGGTCACACGTGCGAGTCGAAGCAGACCTTCCTCTCCCCGTTCCAGCGAGCAGCGGAGGTAGTAGATCTTCTCCACGGAATCCCAGCAGCACGACGGCGTGGTGGTGGTGGTGGAGTAGAGAATTCTGCAGGGCTTCGCCTATGCCTGTGCAGAAGATGGTGGAGGAGAGAGGCGGCAGAGATTGGGTGTTATGGGAGCAGGGGAGGAGGGGGCGCCCCCTGCCCCTATATTTAAAGATGGGAGGCGCCTAGGGAGGGGGAGTCCTTGTAGGACTCCCCTCCCTTGGTGGCCGGCGGATTGGAGGTGGGGGGAGAAGTCCTCCTCCCCCACGACTCCGTATCTTGACCCACCAGGACTCCTTGATCCCTATCTTGATTTTCAAGCAAACTCCAAGATATCTTCTAGAACCTTCCGGAACATTCCGAAACCTTCAAGAATCCTCATACAAACACTCCGGAACATTTCCTAACTCATAAAATGATCTCCTATATATGAATCTTATTCTCCGGACCATTCCGGATCTCCTCGTGATGTCCCGAATCCAATCCGAGACTCCGAACAACATTCGGTCTCCAACGCACATTCCATATCTACTTAAAACAACTTTGAACCTTAAGTGTGTCACCCTACGGTTCGTGAATATGTAGACATGATAGAGACACATCTCCTATCAATAACCATCAGCGGGACCTGGAGATCCATAATGGCTCCCACATACTCAACGATGACTTCGCGATCGATTGAACCACTTACATACGAAACTAATTCCCTTTGTCTCGCGATACTATACTTATCCGAGGTTTGATCGTCGGTATCTCCATACCTAGTTCTACCTCGTTACTGATAAGCACTCTTTACTCGTTCCGTGATATGTCATCCCTTGTGATCTAGTCACATGCTTGCAATCTAACTAGATGACATTCCACCGAGAGGGCCCAGAGCATATCTATCCGTCATATGGATGGATAAATCCCAATCTTGGTTCATGCGCTTCAACACATACTTTCAGAATACCCAATGACACTTTTATAACCACCCAGTTACGAAGCGGCGTTTGATGTCATCAAAGTATCCATCCGGTGATGGTGATTAATATAACCTCATGGTCGAAGGAATAGGTTACTATGTATTTGAAAGCTAACAGCAATACGAACTTAATGACTTGATCTTATGCTACGCGTACTATGGGTGTGTGTCCATCACATCATTCTCCTAATGATATGACCTTGTTATTAATCAGATCCTAATGTCCATGATCAGGAAACCATGATCATCAATTAATCAACAAGCTAGTTTAACAAGAGGCTTACTAGGGACTCTTTATATGTTTACAAAGCACACATGTATTAGTGTTTCCTAATAATACAATTATAGCATGGGATGTAAACATTCATCATAAACACAAAGATATAATAATAATCACTTTTATTATTGCCTCTTGGGCATATCTCCAACAGTCTCCCACTTGCACTAGAGTCAATAATCTAGATTACATGGTAATATACCTAACACCCATGGCGTTTTGGTGTTGGTCATGCTTTGCCCTAGGGAGAGGTTTAGTCAATGGATCTGCCACATTCAGATCAGTGTGTACTTTGCAAATCTTTATGTCACCATCTCGGACATACTCGCGAATAGCGTGGAAACGTAGCTTGATGTGCTTCAGCTTGCTATGTGACCGTGGCTCCTGCGCATTAGCTATGGCACCTGTGTTGTCACAGTAGATGGCCATCGGGTCCAACGCACTGGGAACCACGCCGAGTTCAGTAATGAATTCCTTCATCCAAACGGCTTCTTGTGCAGCCTCCGAAGCAGCTATGTATTCCGATTCAGTTGAAGATTTCGCCACAACGCTTTGCTTCGCACTCCTCCAGCTCACTGCAGCACCATTCAAAATAAATACGTATCCCGACTGTGACTTCGAGTCATCCGGATCGGTGTTCCAACTAGCATCGGTGTAACCATTTACAACAAGCTGTTCATCACCTCCATAAGAAATAACCATATCCTTAGTCCTATTTAGGTACTTTAGGATATTTTTAACCGCTGTCCAGTGCTCCATTCCAGGATCACTTTGATATCTGCTAGTCAAACTAACAGCATGTGCTATATCCGGTCTTGTACACAGCATAGCATACATGATAGAACCTATGGCTGAGGCATAGGGAATGTTTATTCATTTTCTCTCTATCTTCTGCCGTAGCTGGACTTTGAGTCTTACTCAAGGTCTTACCTGACAACATGGGCACGAACCCTTTCTTGCTATCTTCCATTCTAAACTTCTTTAGAACTTTGTCCAAGTATGTACTTTGTGAAATCCCTATTAGGCGTCTTGATCTATCTCTATAAATCTTGATGCCTAGAATATATGCCGCTTCGCCAAGATCCTTCATTGAAAAACTATTATTCAAATAGGTTTTGACGCTATTAAGAAGTTCTATATCATTCCCAATCAACAATATGTCATCTACATACAGTACTAGGAATGCTACAGAGCTCCCACTCACTTTCTTGTAAATACAAGCTTCTCCATAAGTTTGTATAAATCCAAAGTTTTTGATTACTTTATCAAAACGTTGATTCCAACTCCGGGATGCTTGCTTCAGTCCATAAATGGAGCGCTGAAGCTTGCATACCTTGTCAGCATCTTTAGGATCGACAAAACCCTTGGGTTGTACTATATACAACTCTTCCTCAATGTCACCATTAAGGAACGCCGTTTTGACATCCATCTGCCAAATCTCATCATCGAAATGTGCAGCAATTGCTAACAAAATCCTCACAGACTTTAGCTTCGCTACTGGTGAGAAAGTCTCATCATAGTCAACTCCTTGAATTTGTCGGAACCCTTTCGCGACAAGTCGAGCTTTATAGATGGTAACATTACCATCAGCATCTGTTTTTCTCTTGAAAATCCATTTGTTCTCGACAGCCTTACGGCCATCTGGTAAGTCCACCAAAGTCCACACTTGGTTTTCGTACATGGATCCCATTTCGGATTTCATGGCTTCTAGCCATTTGTCGGAATCTGGGCTCACCATAGCTTCTTCATACGTCGCAGGGTCATCAGCGTTGTCCACCAACATGACGTTCAAGGAAGAGTCATACCAATCAGGAGTGGTACGAACCCTCGTTGACCTGCGAGGTTCAGTAGTAACTTCGTTTGAAGTTTCATGATCATTATCATTAGCTTCCTCTCCAATTGGTGCAGGCGGCACAAAAACATCTTCCGGTGCTGTGCTACTCTCAAATCCGAGAGAAGGTTCAATAACCTCATCGAGTTCTACTTTCCTTCCAGTCACCTCTTTCGAGAGAAACTCCTTCTCAAGAAAGGATCCATTCTTTGCAACGAAAACTTTGCCTTCGGATCTATGATAGAAGGTATACCCAATTGTTTCTTTAGGGTATCCTATGACAACGCATTTCTCCGCTTTGGGTTCTAGCTTATCAGGTTGTAACTTCTTTACGTATGCTTCGCAACCCCAAACTTTAAGGAACGACAACTTAGGTTTCTTACCAAACCACAATTCGTACGGTGTCATTTCAACGGATTTAGATGGTGCCCTATTTAAAGTGAATGCGGCTGTCTCTAATGCATAGCCCCAAAATGATAACGGTAAATCTGTAAGAGACATCATAGACCGAACCATATCTAAGAGAGTTCGATTACAACGTTCGGACACACCATTACGCTGTGGTGTTCCCGGCGGTGTCAACTGTGAAAGTATTCCACATTTCTGTAAATGCATGCCAAACTCGTAACTCAGATATTCACCTCCGCGATCAGAACGCAGAAACTTAATCTTCTTGTTACGATGATTTTCCACTTCACTTTGAAATTCCTTAAACTTCTCGAAAGTTTCGGACTTATGTTTCATAAAGTAGATATACCCATATCTACTCAAGTCATCCGTGAAAGTGAGAACATAACGATATCCACCACGCGATGCTACACTCATTGGACCGCACACATCGGTATGTATTATTTCCAATAAGTCTGTAGCTCGCTCCATTGTACCAGAGAATGGAGTCTTAGTCATTTTTCCCATTAGACATGCTTCGCATCTTTCAAGTGATTCAAAATCAAGTGATTCAAGAAGTCCATCTGAATGGAGTTTCTTCATACGCTTCACTCCAATGTGACCAAGACGACAGTGCCACATGTATGTAGAATTATCATTCAATTTAATTCGTTTAGCATCTATGTTGTGAACATGTGTATCACTACTATCGAGATTCAGTAAGAATAAACCATTCATCTCAGGTGCATTACCATAAAAGATATTACTCATATAAATCGAACAACCTTTATTCTCGGACTTAAGAGAGTAACCGTCTCGCAATAAACAGGATCCAGATATAATGTTCATGCTTAACGCGGGCACCAAATAACAATTATTTAAATTTAAAACTAATCCCGAAGGTAGATGTAGAGGGAGCGTGCCGACGGTGATCACATCAACCTTGGAGCCATTTCCAATGCGCATCGTCACCTCGTCTCTTGCCAGTCTTCGTTTATTCCATAGCTCCTGTTTCGAGTTACAAATATGAGCAACCGAACCAGTATCAAATACCCAGGCACTACTACGATTACTAGTAAGATACACATCTATAACACATATATCAAATATACCTTTCTTCTTGATGTTGCCGTTCTTCAGATCCGCCAGGTACTTGGGGCAATTACGCTTCCAGTGACCAGCACCCTTGCAGTAGAAGCACTCAGTTTTAGGATTAGGACCAGCCTTGGGCTTCTTAGCAGGTGCGGCAGCTTTCTTGCCGTCCTTCTTGAAGTTGCCCTTGTTCTTAGGCTTGCCCCGTTTCTTGAAATTGGTGGCCTTATTGACCATCAACACTTGTTGCTCCTTCTTGATCTCCACTTCAGCAGTTTTCAGCATGGACGACAGTTCAGGCAATGTCTTGTTCATGCAGTGCATGTTGTAGTTCATCACAAAGTTCTTGTAACTTGGTGGCAGTGATTGAAGGAGACGGTGAATCCCCAATTCATTAGGAATCGATATTCCCAACTCTTGGAGCTTCTTTGCGTACCCAGACATGGTGAGCACGTGCTCGCTAACGGAGCTTCCTTCTTCCATCTTACAGTTAAAGAACTTTTCGGAGGCTTCATAGCTCTCCATGGCCGCGCGAGTCTCAAAAATTAGCCTGAGCTCCTTAATGATCTCGAACGGGTCGTGGTGCTCAAAACGCTGTTGGAGCTCCGCTTCTAAATCGTACAGGATGGCACACTGAACTGTGGAGTAATGATTCTTCCGAGTGGCGAAAACATTCTTTTCGTCATTGGTGGCATTATCTGCAGGTGGGTCACCTAGCGGTGCATCGAGCACATAGGTCAACTGACCAGCCCTGAGGACGATCTTCAGTCCACGGAACCAGTCCGTGAAATTGCTTCCATTGTTCTTAAGTTTTTCTTTCTCTAGGAACGCATTGAAATTGATGGAGGGGGTCGCCATAATCTACAACAATTTGCAAGTAGTTTAGACTAAGTTTATGACAAATTGAGTTCAGATTTAATTATTAAACTAACTAGGTAAACTCCCACTCAAAACAACATCCCTCACATTGTCTTAGTGATTACACGAACCAAGTCCACTACACCAAGTCCGATCTTCACGAGAGAAGATGTAGTTTCATCGGCGAACAATCTTCATGTTCATCATATCAATTATATGACTCATGCTCTACCTTTCGGTATTCCGTATTCCGAGACCATGTCTGTACATGCTAGGCTCGTCAAGATAACCTTAGTTTCCGCATGTGCAAATCTGGCTTGCACCCGTTGTATGCACACGTAGAATCTATCACATCCGATCATCACGAGATGCTTCGAAACGACGAGTCTTAGCAACGGTGCCAACTAAGGATGAACACTTTATTACTTGATATTTAGTGAGAGGGATCATCTTATAATGCTACCATCGCGATCTAAGCAATACAAGATGCATAAAGGATTAACATCACAGGCAATTCATAATTAGTGTGATATGATATGGCCCTTTCTTCTTGCGCCTTTGATCTCCATCTCCAAAGCACGAACATGATCTCCATCATCACCAGCATTGCGTCAAGGTCAGTGGCGCCGCTTCATGGTTGTCCATCATCACCAGCAACTATTACAACTACTTGGAATAAAGCTATTGCAAGATGAATAGACACGCAGGTCTTAACAGAATTAAAGACAACCATTAGGCTCCTGCCGGTTGCTATATTACAACAAGGATCATTGCATACATCAAATACAATCACAATCACATGATGGCCATATCACATCACAAAACCCCTGCAAAAACAAGTTAGACGCCTCTAATTTTCTTTGCATGTTTTACGTGGTTTGGGGCTTTCGCATAAGACCGATCTTACCTACAAACAAGAACCACAACGTTGATACAAGTGTTGTCAAGATGCTCATTGTAAATCGAATCTTAACTATGGTGGGAGAGACAAACACCCGCAAAGCCACTTGTGCAAAGCAAGTTGCACGTCAAGCATGGAGCAAGTCTCATGTGCGACGACATGTAATGTTAGCCCGAGCCGCTTCATCCCACCATGCCGCAAGATGCAAAGTACACGCTAAGACACCGACAACAAAAGCATCAACGCCCACAAAAACATTGTGTTCTACTCGTGCAACAGATCTACGCATAAACCTGGCTCTGATACCACTGATGGGTTCGTAGCATGGAAAACAAAAAAATTCTACCGCAAGAATGAACAAAACCTAGATCTAATCTAGATAAAAGCCAAGATCTAATCTATTAGACATGAGCAACGAGATAGATGGGAACTAACCCTCGTAGATCCGAAAGCGTTAACGAGATTAGATCACGTGGTTGATGTAGTCGATCACTTGCCGATCTCAAGATCGTGTGGACGATCCTTCCGGCGTCGCGTTCCAGCAGCGCTTCCGCCTTCGGTCAAGTAGACGATCCTTCCGGCGCCACGATTCGGCAGCGCTTCCGCAGTCGGTCACACGTGCGGAGTCGAAGCAGACCTTCCTCTCCCCGTTCCAGCGAGCAGCGGAGGTAGTAGATCTTCTCCACGGAATCCCAGCAGCACGACGGCGTGGTGGTGGTGGAGTAGAGAATTCTGCAGGGCTTCGCCTATGCCTGTGAAGAAGATGGTGGAGGAGAGAGGCGGCAGAGATTGGGTGTTATGGGAGCAGAGGAGGAGGGGGCGCCCCCTGCCCCTCTATTTAAAGAGGGGAGGCGCCTAGGGAGGGGGAGTCCTTGTAGGACTCCCCTCCCTTGGTGGCCGGTGGATTGGAGGTGGGGGAGAAGTCCTCCTCCCCCACGACTTCGTATCTTGACCCACCAGGACTCCTTGATCCCTATCTTGATTTTCAAGCAAACTCCAAGATATCTTCTAGAACCTTCCGAAACATTCCGAAACCTTCTAGAATCCTCATACAAACACTCCGGAACATTTCCTAACTCATAAAATGATCTCCTATATATGAATCTTATTCTCCGGACCATTCCGGATCTCCTCGTGATGTCCCGAATCCAATCCGAGACTCTGAACAACATTCGGTCTCCAACGCACATTCCATATCTACTTAAAACAACTTCGAACCTTAAGTGTGTCACCCTACGGTTCGTGAATATGTAGACATGATAGAGACACATCTCCTATCAATAACCATCAGCGGGACCTGGAGATCCATAATGGCTCCCACATACTCAACGATGACTTCGCGATCAATTGAACCACTTACATACGAAACTAATTCCCTTTGTCTCGCGATACTATACTTATCCGAGGTTTGATCGTCGGTATCTCCATACCTAGTTCTTCGTGATATGTCATCCCTTGTGACCTAGTCACATGCTTGCAAGCTAACTAGATGACATTCCACCGAGAGGGCCCAGAGCATATCTATCCGTCATATGGATGGACAAATCCCAATCTTGGTTCATGCGCTTCAACACATACTTTCAGAATACCCAATGACACTTTTATAACCACCCAGTTACGAAGCGGCGTTTGATGTCATGAAAGTATCCATCCAGTGATGGTGATTAACATAACCTCATGGTCGAAGGAATAGGTTACTATGTATTTGAAAGCTAACAGCAATACGAACTTAATGACTTGATCTTATGCTATGCTTACTATGGGTGTGTGTCCATCACATCATTCTCCTAATGATATGACCTTGTTATTAATCACATCCTAATGTCCATGATCAGAAAACCATGATCATCAATTAATCAACAAGCTAGTTTAACAAGAGGCTTACTAGGGACTCTTTATATGTTTACAAAGCACACATGTATTAGTGTTTCCTAATAATACAATTATAGCATGGGATGTAAACATTCATCATAAACACAAAGATATAATAATAATCACTTTTATTATTGTCTCTTGGGAATATCTCCAACATATTTTGTGTAGGAATTCTCTCGGCTGAGAGTTGTTCAGCGCCAGACGTGCGCTCGGAGTCGACCGACGTGCATGCCAGCGCGCCCTCCTAGGCGTCTACGACGCGTGCGCATGCTGGGCCATTGGCGCCCGACGCCTCTCCTATTGGGCTGTCCTCCCATGTCGGCCTGCTCAACGCCTCTGCTTCACCGGTTTGTGGGTCGACCATGAACCACATCGACCTGTCATCGCCCGCTACTTCTGGTACTACGTTGCCTAGTAGCACGTCCTCACCGCCCTCATCGTCCATGCATTCTACTACGGCCACCGAGCCTCCTTATCCTATAGTCACACGTACCAGTGATGACACTCGCCACCCCAATGAATATACAGACCGGACGGTTCGGTACAACCCCATGTCTTGAGCCTTCTTCGTGATGCTTGTTTCGCATCGCGATGCTCTTCGTGAGCCAGCGTGGCATGCTGACATGGCTGAAGAGTTTGTTGTGCTTCGTCATTGATGAGTCCAAAATTGAAGTATATTTACCTTTTGTTTTTGCATAAATAGAGTAGGATTTTTAGTATTTTACCGTGCGTTCGCGCACATTTTGTCCATGTTTCAACAGGATCCCGAATTAGTATCTTATGAACATATCAATTGGAACTGTCATATTATGTAGTAATATGGTATTTCAAGTGATGAAAGTCACTTAATTGATTTATTCTCGCACCCGGGAGATTGGCAAACGTGGAGAGAAGCTCCAGAGAGCTTAACGACCACTGGTACGGGCGACGCTTGCCCGTACCTCCCGCCTGTACCATGTGGCAGCGCATCCGCCTCGTCAAATACTCTCGCCTCGCGAAGATGGATCGGAGATCCGACATTAAGAGAAACTTCCAACCCTGAAATGCCACACTAGAGAGGGATCCGTAGGAGGAATGTTGAGAAGGGCAAATCCTTGCTGCTTCACGGATCATTGGAGGAAATCGCATCATCCCCTTCATCATCAACCTCTGTAGCTCCATCACCATTGCTACTCCCATCTTCCATACATTAGATCTTGTTGTAATTCTAGATTCAATTATGGTTTGCACTAGATTTATTCCCGTACTTTTATCCATCCATTTGATTATCATGATGTTGTTGATTGCTTCCAAGTGTGAGTAGTTCTCGTTGTTCTTGGAGTTGGAGAAACCCTAGCACCGTTATGAAATGAAATAAAGATGATCTATTACTTGTGTCCGTGATCTATTGATTTATTGTGTTTGATCTCTCTCTTTAGATGCTATGTGTAATCATCCACATATTATTTGCCTTCGGGACTAAAGAGAGGGAGAAATCCTTAGGACGTGTATGGGAGTATGACCAATGTTATTTGTGACTACAAGCATTGGCTTATAACCTGCATGGTCTAAGGAGGAATAAAGAGAGACCACTAAGCTAATTACGATATCCCTAGGGAAACCCTTAATTATGGTGGTCTTTATGAGTTGCTGCTCTGAGGCATCGCAGTGTTTATTTAGAGGTGACCTCATTACCTAGCTCAAGAAAGCGGCTGCCCACGAGCCTTCTAGTGAACATCTTATTATGGAACTCTCTACACACATGTCATGACACAAGAAATAGGTTATCCTAATTATGATTAATTACAATATGTTAGTGGTTTATCCTACATCCCCGAGAACACTTTAGCCTTATTGAGTTCAACCACCATTTCCAACGCTTTCATTTCATACTTTCTTTTAATTATTTTAATTACTTTTCTACATTCAACCAAAAACATTTCAAACATCCTTTACTCGAAATCAAAGGCAGCTTGCAAGTATCCTTTGGTAGATAGTGACGAGGGGTGATGTCTACGCACTTCTATTCTTGTAGACAGTTGTTGGGCCTCCAAATGCAGAGGTTTGTAGAACAGCAGCAAGTTTTCCCTTAAGTGGATCACCCAAGGTTTATCGAACTCAGGGAGGAAGTGGTCAAAGGTATCCCCTCTCAAGCAATCTTGCAATCAAGATACAAGAAGTCTCTTGTGTCTCCAACACACCCAATACACTTGTCAGGTGTATAGGTGCACTAGTTCGGCGAAGAGATAGTGAAATACAAGTGGTATGGATATAAGATAACGGTGCCACAAAATAGCTTGATGGCGTGAAAAAGACTAAAAGCAAACTGAAAAAAGATGGCAGCAAGCAAACATGTAACAGTTCTAGTAGCAAACGGTGTTTCAGTGCTTAGAAACAAGGCCTAGGGATTATACTTTCACTAGTGAACACTCTCTCATATAAATATCTTCTCTTTATGATACTACTCTTAACTACTCTCCGGTTGGACACTCTAATCAATGGTAGGGCTATAACAGTACACCTCAAAGTAAGCCTTTCCCATCTAGATAACCCCACACTGTCACCTTGAGCACTAGATGGTTCCAACAAACACCACAATTTCATAAAGACATCCAACTCCAAATATAACTCATAACAAGTATTTGTAATCTCTAGCCTAAGTGCCACCATGGTGTGCATGCTGTCACTTTCACACACATGGGGAGAGCAGAGATCTATTAAAGCACTTGAGTAGCAAGGTAGATCTACTAGATTACAAGCTCACGATCACAACATGATCATGCATAGAGAGAGATGAACACATAGCTACCGGTAGAACCCTTAGCCTCAAGAGAGAACTACTCCCCCCTCATCATGGGAATCAACAATGGTGATGGAGATGGTGGTGGAGATCGATGGAGATGGCTCCGGGGGCAGTTCCCCGTCCCGGCAGGGTGCTGGAACAGAGACTTTCTGTCCCCCGAATCTCCCCTTCGGTGGCGGCGGCGCTGTGAAACTTTTCGTGGCTGGAGGCTTGATGATTTAGGGTTTATGCATCGGGGGAGATATATAGGCGAAAGAGGCAAGGTCGATGGCCGGCCAGGGGGCCCACACCATGCCCTGGCGCGGCCAGGGGGACCCGCTCCTAGGGGTGGTGTGGACACCCTGTGGCCCCTCTTCGTCTCGTATTCTGGCTCCGTGAGTCTTCCGGTAAAATATCAACTTCGGCTTTTTTCCCATCCAATTCCGAGAATATTCATTTTTTGACTTCCTAGAACTAAAAACAGTAGAAAACAGGCAGCTGGCACTGTGGCTCTTTGTTAATAGGTTAGTCCAAGAAATCGTATGAAAAGTACTCCAAAGTGTGGACAAAACATAAGAAAGTAGATAAAACCAAGCATGGAACATCAAAAATTATAGATACATTTGCAATGTATCAAGGGGGCATAAAGACCTTAACCAAATATCTCTCTGTGGGTTCGATACTCTTATTTCAAAACTAGCTAAAATTTATCTGTGCACTTGCAGTCATCAAGCTATTTTCTGGCGTCGTTACCGGGGAGCTAAGCGATTTTGGTCTTTGTTCTTAGTTGCTTATTGTACTAATTTTTTACTAAAGTTGTTTACTAGTTTCAGGTAAACACCATGGGCGAGTACTTACATATAATTCAGCTTGAGGCTATAAAGAATTCTAATCCACCCATGGATGCTTATTTACAGCCCTGATGGGTATGATATTAACCCCATGCTTCTAGATCTTTTGTAGGCTAAAAGGTTTGCAAGGGATAGTACGGAGGATCCATATGAGCATGTAGGGTTCTTTGAAGATACATGTGGGACTTTCCATCTTAATATATTTACTGAGAATGAGGTTAAATCTTATTGATGAGGCCCTCTCTAGGTATATTCAAAGTCCTAAAAAAATTACTGACTCCTGGGAGAAGTTGTCCTCTTCATTCTTGGTTGATTTCTTTCCTAGGACAAGAACCCTTGGAGCTAGACGTATGATTACCAATTTTAAGGGAAGACCCGAGGAAAGCCTCCATGAAGTATACACAAGGTTTAGGACATTGCTTGACCATTGCCCCCACCACAATTTCCCACCTTGATTGGTAATACATACCTTCTACGCAGGTTTGAGTACTGATAACAGAAATGGATTAGACTCCCTTACTAATGGGTCATTTACTGAAGTTAGCATTGAAAGAGCCTAGAATTTGCTAGATACAGTTCATAGGATGGAAAAAGCTTATTACGGAGCTAAACTTAATGAAGATAATCCTACAGAGTATGATTGCTTAATTAAATTTCTAGCATCAGGAAGAGTAGAAAAACTACTTGAAAATTTCAACCTTGACCCTCGTATGATTGTTCAAATTGTTAAAACCTACACTGAGTATTTGAAGATTCCAAAGGAGTGGGAACATTACACGTCGTCGTGTAAAGTCAAGCCCCCTAAAGCCAGTCCCAATGACATCTTTTCACGAATGTATAAGAGGTTGCTAGTTGAAGATGAAACTATCCTTACAAAAAAATAGAGAATGAAAATGAAGGAATAAGAAGGATAGGGAAGTTAACTAGAGATCTGGGAACTATCAAGACAAATATTGGCATAGTTATAGAACTACTAGAGCCCGAGGTGGTTGAGAACGAGGTAATAATGATAAGTAGAGAATTCTTTGATATAATTAGAGGTAAACCTAATGGTAAGTGTAAAGGTCAATAGAAAATCCCCTTTTGTTTAGGAGAATCTACTTATGTTAGACTTTGTGACTTAAGCTCTTCCATTAACATTATTCCATACTCTATCTATGAGGAGTTATGTTGCCATCTTGATGAACCGGACCTTGAACCGTATAATGTAACCGGTTTTCTTTCTGATAGAACCTTGCAGCAAACTCGTGAAATTCTTCGCAATGTTTATATTTCCGTATGAACATTCGTTTACCCGGTTGACTTCCACATCATATGCATTTGAATTACTTTTCCCCTGTGATTCTTGGTAGTCACTTTTATAATTCCATGAACATTGATATTAATGACAAGAAACAAGTTATGTCTTTATAGTTTGGGGGAGAGGTTCTCAGGGTCAATTGCGGTCAATTTAAAGTATGAGAATAAGATTGAGATCAAAGAATAAGAAACTATTGAAGAATTGGCGGCAATTTAGTTTAGCACCCCACAAACTAAATTGGAGAGAAGCTTAACGAACAATGATTCACTCCCAAATGATTTTGCAAAATAAAATATGGATGATATCCTTAATGCTACACCCGAAGTGGAGAATCTTTTTAAAGATGAATTCAAAGAATTAGAAAGAAAAGGAGATGAGGACGCACCTCCTCTAATTTTAAAACATCTCCCTCTAGGGCTCAGGTATGAATTTTTAGACAAGGAAGGTAATTGTCCTGTAATTATCAATGATAAACTCTCCCCTAAAGAAAATAAGAAATTATTAGAAGTACTTGTCAAACAACTTGAAGACTTCAGATACACCCTTAGCAATATAAAAGGGATGGACCCTTCCATAGTTACCATAAAATACCTATGGTTGAGGATGCAAAACCTTTTGTTGACACTAAAAAAAAATTGAACCCTAGAATGGAAGAAGTGGTGAGAAAGGAGGTCATACGCATGTTAGACACTGGTATTATTTATCCAAGTTCTGATAGTAAATGGGTTACTCCAACTCATTGCATACCTAGAGAAGGATGCATAACCATAATTAATAATGACAAGGATGAGCTAATCCCTACTAGAACAATAGCGGGGTACAAAATGTGTAAAGACTTTAGAAAATTAAATAAGGAAATCGTGAAGAGTCATAATCAAATACCTGTCATGAATTGTATTTTAGAAAGACTGTCTAGCAACTCTTATTTTTGTTTTCTTGATGGTTATTCGGGATATTCTCAAATTTCTATTCAGCCCAAAGACAAACAGAAGATCACTTTTACTTGCCCTTATGGAATGTATGCTTACAGACTAATGCCCTTCTATTTATGTAACGTAACTGCTACTTTTCAAGAATTTGTTTTGAAGATATTTGACAATTTTATCGAAAGTTCTATGGAAGTTCTCACGGATAATTTTTTGTTTACGGAACTACTTTTGAATAATGTCTTTATAATCTTACCAGGGTTTGCAAAAGTGTAGAAAAACCAAGTTAGTCCTCAATTGGGAGCACAACCGCTTCATGGTAAGGGAAGGTATAGTTTTCGGCCATAAATTTTCTAAGAAGGGAATTGAGGTAGATGATTCGAGCTTGGTCACCTTAGAAAGCTTACCAATACCGCAAGACATAAAAGGGGTTAATAATTTTCTTGGGCATGCGGGATTCTATAGGCGTTTTATTAAGGGTTTTTCTAGAGTGATTGCACCTTTACCTTACCTTTTAAACAAGGATACCCCTTTGTAACTACCTCGGTGAATTACGCTCTTAGTTACATGCCTGGATGAGCGAAAGTGGTTAAAATAGTACAGTGAGGCCCAGGGCCACTCACGGTAGACCTTTCGTCCGTCCTAACCACTTTCAGAACATCGGGACAAGAACGAGCGGCGTAATCGGCAGGTGAAGGGATCAACTACATACACAAGTGAGTATGTATGCAAGCCACATACAACAGTTCTCAAAGCCACTCCCTCTAAAAGAAATAGAAATATTGCAACGCCATACGGCAAGATTCAAATATCCTAGATAGAGATAATATTTTAGGATAGCTCCTCATACATCAAACATCAGAGTATCAGGCGGAAGCGGAAAACAAGGTCCGAGTACGGATAAGAAGCAAATCGGCATAAGATGCCACATATATAAACACATTCCGCCCACAGATCTCACGGATCCCTGTTCCCGGAATCTCTACACCGAGTGATCATTGCCAACATCATCCGTCTCCTCCACCCAGTATCCTTCTTGCGAGTACACCTGTTCATCTGAATCAAACAATTTATCGTGTGAGACCCTAGGGGTACTCAGCAAGGCTTTATGCCTCTAAAGGGGACACAACCTGGGGTGACGCAATTGCAGCAAAAAGATAATAATTAACAAGTCTATAGATACTCGCTAACCATCCGCCTAACCAATGATAGACGGATGTCCGTGAATTATGAACAACAGTTATAATAGTATAATGAACAGATCCATCCTCCTCCTCGCTTACCAACGAGGAAGCGGACGAACAACCCCCATCCGTTGGCAGTTTTATTAACCATTCCATGAGTATTGCACTATTTACTAATCAGGTACTTAGTCAATTTAAAGGCGGTACTTTAGTTATACTTGTCTATGATCGAGAAACTGTGCTCCAAGTCGTCCATAACAGCAGACACGGCTTTCAGAAAGATTTACCCTGCAGGGGTGCACGAATATCAACACACACTCGATCAACCTCGGAAAAACCAACTCAAAACCCAACGAGGCATTCACGACAAAGCAATCACAGGATTCAGAAATATTTCAGGGGGCCACCCCAATAAGCTACCCGCAACGAAGTTGGCCGGCTCCAGAACGGACCCAGGGTTTGCGATGACGGCTGTAAACGACTAGGAACCCGAAAATATGACTGGGCTTGTCGATACCGCGAAAATGTGGTGCGATCCAAAACAGTACAGGTGCTCCTCGCACAATCTTAAACAAAGCAGTAACATGGCATAAGTACATGATAGTAATAAAGCCCCAAACTAATTGTGGCCCCAAGAAATAAGAATGAATCAAGCTCTGGCTCAGGGGGGTCCATAAGGTCTCCTGGATGTGGATAGTGTGAATATTCAAGGAACAGGAATCAAGTACTCGGGGTCCTACGGGACACAAGTGAGCATGAAAAACCAAATAGCAGATATTGCTCACCGGTGCCTCTTTCATTAGTTATCCCATTACTACTCAGGTTATGTTGTTTAGGTACCTTGTTATTCATTAGACACCCACATACCCTACACATGCTTTTCTACGACTCGCATGGCTCAAACAACTCCTGTAGTAATGGCTCATGGGATGGAGGAACAAGCTTCGGTGGGGTTTAAAAGTAAAGGCTATGCAGTACTTGGGATTCAATTTAATGCAATCGCGACTCAATGATGCAAGCATAAGATAGAGGCAATAGGTACTATATGTATGCAAGCATGTGGTAGTGCTTGCCTGGTAGCTCAGTTGAAGCGAGAGATGGATCTGGGTAGAACTCCTGTGATTCCTGATAATTCTCCTGCTGGGCGTCTATTCGAAGAAGAACCAAACAAACAAGGGCCAACATAAATAAGGTGCACAAGCATATGAATTAAAATGTGACAAGCAAACAAGCATGCCATGATGAATGATGCTCAATTTACATGGCATTAAAGTAGCATGGCAAGGGTGAGGTGTGGTACAAGAATAAAGCATTTTATTAATTATTTAACCAAGTTTTATTGCCATAAACAGTTCTGATTTTTAATAATGATATGATGCATGCTTCAATTCAGAACAAGGAGTGCATAGATAGAACGGGCTCGTCGCGCTGATCGATTTAGACATATCATTTGTCAAATTTGGAGTTATAGAATTAAAGTTATTAATTTAATTAGAAAAGGGCATTTTATTTGTAATTTTAATCATCTCGAAATTTTAAAGTGCTCAAATAATATTTTTAAGGTGATATTTGAATTCCTCACATTTTTCTGATTCAAAAACATATATCATTTGTATTATTTGGATTTATAATTTAAAAGTTATTTAAAATCTATTTTGAATTTGATTTTAAACAATTTCTGGAAAAGTTCAATAAAAAATAAAAACGGAAATACTTTTTGCACTCAGCCACACCTAGCCACAGTCACAGATAAGTGGGCCAGGTGCTGACTAGACGAGCTGGCGCGGCAAAATCTTTTTACACCGCGGGGGAGGCTAGCTGCAGTGGCTGACGGGTGGGCCGGTCAAGCCGCGGGGCCACACACGTGCGCGGGCCAGCGGGCGACTGACACGTGGGCGATCCAGGGCAGCACGGGCGGAGAATCTCCAGACCGCGGGGGCTTTCTTGCAAGATTACACCGGGGCTGACACGTGGGGTCACTGGGGCTGCGAAGGGCTTGGGTGTGATCGACAAAAAGATGCGGGGGCTTTTTGCAAAACAGCGACGGCCGTTTACTGAATCTGCACGCACTGAACCGCGACGGCCTGACGGTGGCGAGGTTTTCCAGCGAGGACGATGGCGCAACCACGGCGAGTTAGCCTTCGCCGCAAAAACGAAACATACAGAGGGGATCTCCCGCTACAGATCTCGTTCAGGGAGGCTCGTCAGAGGGGGCCTGTACTGGACGGGGCACCTCGGGGAACAGCGGGGGAAATGCCGGCCTAGGTCTGTTCGTCGGCGGGCACCTCACCGGTGGGGGTCAAGATCGGGCGGCGCTCGGCACACAGAGGGGAGGAAAAACGGAAGAGGTCGAGGAGGGCGCTCACCTCGTCTGATTCCCACGGGAATCAGAGGACGAGACGGCCGGGGCGATGCTGGTGACGGTCGATAGTGGCGGGTTTGGCTGGGCTGGACGAGGGCTAACCGGGAGCAGCGCTTGGCGGCGTGGGCTCCTTCCTGGCGAGGCGCTCCAACGCAGAGGAAGATGAAGAACCGATCCCGCGGCTCACCGCCTCCTGTGGCTGGTCAGGGCGTCCTCGCTGTACGGAGTCGGTGGCGTGGCAGAAGGAGTAGGGCGGGGAAATAGAACTAGGGTTTGAGGATGCCTCGCTTGGGGATAAGGAGGGAGGCTGGTGGGGTGCGGGGTGACGAGGGAGACGGAGGTGGACGGGGACCTACTTTGCTGCCGCTTTCCGTCTGCTACCGAGAGAGAGCGGGTGAGACGACGTCAGACGGAGGAGGAAGAGGAACCGAGGGTGGCGTCAGCCTGATCGCGAAGAGGTATTGGGCCAGGGGAAAGAAAAAGGTCGGCCCAGGAGGGAGAGAAAGGCGGGCCGGGGTGCTGCTGGGCTGCGACCAGGTAGGCGGGCTGCTGCTGGGCTCTCCTTGTTTTGTCTTTCTTTTATTTATTTAAATTAACTGTTTTGTCTTTGTTTTGTTGCAGATTTAAACAAGCCCAAAATTAACCTTTTTGGAAGTTTTTGCAAATTTAATTTAAAAGGGAAAAGAGGTGGCTAAGGAGTGAGGTGAGGCTTAGTGGTTGAGCACAAGTTGTTGGTGAGGAGAAAATACAAGAGAGAGAGAGAGAGAAAGGGAGAGGGTGTTAAAAATCAAAGAGAAAAATCCCACATGATCATACATGATGGGGAAAAGGTTTTGTTAGGAACATGGGGGTGGTGGAGAGAGATGGAGAGATTCTCACAAAAGAAAGATCCACTAAAACAAAGAGAAAAACAAAATAGCTAAAGATGGTGATGCTATTGCATGGCCCATGCATGATAATTAAATGCCATGTTCTTATGCTTGTGAAGACAATAATAATAACATGGCATTATTCTTATGCATTCCAAAATATGGAATAAAGGCCAAGCAAAAGAAAATAGAATTGGATCCATCCCATCTCCCATGAGCTAGATTAAATACCAAAAGAAAATAAAAGCCCATGGGAAGTAGAATGGTGGAATGATAAGGTGGTGTCAAAGAAAAGGTGGTGGAGTGGAACAAAAGATATGCCCCCTACTCAACTTGGGCATCAAGCATTATCAAGATTCAAATACAATTTATCAAGGGACAAAAACATTTACTAATGCATATGAGAGAAGAACCAAATCAAAGGTTTTTATATGATGCTCAAATGCAAGGTGGCATGATGACATGAGCATGATATAATTATGATGCAACAATTATATGTAAGGAGTAGCCATTATCTTACTAGACCAAGTAGCATTACCATTGTTAGACAATTGGGATGCTACAACTCTCCCCCACTAAACAGGAATCTCGCCCCGAGATTCTAGGACGAAGAAGAAGACTCAAAGAGGGTAGGATACTTGGCACATAGCTCATCTTCACGTTCCCAAGTGGCTTCATCAACGGAATGGTGTGACCACTGCACCTTGCAGAACTTGATGGACTTGTTGCGAGTCCTTCTTTCTGCGACTTCAAGGATTTTTATGGGGTGTTCTTGATAAGACAGATCTTCTTGGAGGTTGATGAGTTCATGGTCCACGGTCCTGCCGGGATCCTTGAAGCACTTCTTGAGTTGAGAGATATGGAAAACATCATGGACCTTGAGTTTTTCAGGGAGCTCAAGAGCATAAGCAACTTCTCCTCTTCTTCCACGAATTTTGAAAGGACCGATGTATCTAGGAGCCAGCTTTCCTTTGATACCAATATTGGAGATATGCCCAAGAGGCAATAATAAAGTGGTTATTATTATATCTTTATGTTTATGATAAATGTTTACATCCCATGCTATAATTGTATTAACCGGAAACATTAATACATGTGTGTTTTGTAAACATATAAGAGTCCCTAGTAAGCCTCTTGTTGAACTAGCTTGTTGATTAATTGATGATCATGGTTTCCTGATCATGGACATTGGATGTGATTAATAACAAGGTTATATCATTAGGAGAATGATGTAATGGACACACACCCATAGTAAGCGTAGCATAAGATCAAGTCATTAAGTTCGTATTGCTGTAAGCTTTCAAATACATAGTAACCTATTCCTTCGACCATGAGGTTATGTTAATCACCATCACCGGATGGATAGTTTGATGACATCAAACGCCGCTTCGTAACTGGGTGGTTATAAAAGTGTCATTGGGTATTCTGAAAGTATGTGTTGAAGCGCATGAACCAAGATTGGGATTTGTCCATCCATATGACGGATAGATATGCTCTGGGCCCTCTCGGTGGAATGTCATCTAGTTAGCTTGCAAGCATCTGACTGGGTCACAAGGGATGACATATCACGGAACGAGTAAAGAGTACTTATCAGTAACGAGGTAGAACTAGGTATGGAGATACCGACGATCAAACCTCGGATAAGTATAGTATCGCGAGACAAAGGGAATTAGTTTCATATGTAAGTGGTTCAATCGATCGCGAAGTCATCGTTGAGTATGTGGGAGCCATTATGGATCTTCAGGTCCCGCTGATGGTTATTGATAGGAGATGTGTCTCTGTCATGACTACATATTCACGAACCGTAGGGTGACACACTTAAGGTTCGAAGTTGTTTTAAGTAGATATGGAATGTGCGTTGGAGACCGAATGTTGTTCGGAGTCTCGGATTGGATTCGGGACATCACCAGGAGATCCGGAATGGTCCGGAGAATAAGATTCATATATTGGGGATCATTTTCTGAGTTAGGAAATGTTCCGGAGTATTTGTATGAGGGTTCTAGAAGGTTTCGGAATGTTCCGGAAGGTTCTGGAAGGTTTCTTGGAGTTTGCTTGAAAACCAAGGAAGGGATCAAGGAGTCCTGGTGGGTCAAGACTAGGAGTCGTGGGGGAGGAGGACTCCTCCCCCCACTCCCCAATCCGCCGGCCTAGAGGGAAGGGGAGTCCTACAAGGACTCCCCCTCCCATGGCGCCTCACCCCCCTTAAATAGAGGGGCAGGGGCGCCCCCTCCGCCCCTGCTCCAATAACACCCAATCTCTGCCGCCTCTCTCCTCCACCATCTTCTGCACAGGCATAGGCGAAGCCCTGCAGAATTCTCTACTCCACCACCACCACCACGCCGTCGTGCTGCTGGGATTCCGTGGAGAAGATCTACTACCTCCGCTGCTCGCTGGAACAGGGAGAGGAAGGTCTGCTTCGACTCCGCACGTGTGACCGACTGTGGAAGCGCTGCCGAAACGTGGCGCCGGAAGGATCGTCTACTTGACCAAGGGTGGAAGCGCTGCTGGAACGCGACGCCGGAAGGATCGTCTACTTGACCGACGGCGGAAGCGCTACTGGAACGCGACACCGGAAGGATCGTCCACACGATCTTGAGATCGGCAAGTGATCGACTACATCAACCACGAGATCTAATCTCGTTAACGCTTTCGGATCTACGAGGGTTAGTTCCTATCTATCTCGTTGCTCATGTCTAATAGATTAGATCTTGGCTTTTATCTGGATTAGATCTAGGTTTTGTTCGTTCTTGCGGTAGAATTTTTTTGTTTTCCATGCTACGAACCCATCAACCAAAGCGGTGCGTGCCTCTCATGGGAGTGACACGAAGGTAAACGAGATCACCAGGAACATACTCCATGTTCGTGTGCTTTCTGTCATAATTGCTCTTCTGGCGACTTTGAGCAATCTTCAGGTTTTCAAGAATGATGTGAACCTTCTCCTCCGCTTGATTTACAATGTCGGGGCCAAACAATATTCTTTCACCTGCGCCCGACCAACCAATCGGAGTTCTGCATTTGCGACCATAGAGAGCCTCAAATGGTGCCATCTTTAAACTTTTCTGGAAGCTGTTGTTGTAAGAGAATTCAGCATAAGGAAGGCATTCTTCCCACTTCATGTCGAAAGAGATAACGCAAGCACGGAGCATATCTTCCAGAATCTGATTGATCGTTTCAACTTGTCCGTGCGACTGAGGGTGGTAAGTTGTTCTGAAGTTCAATTTTGTTCCCAAAGCATTTTGGAAACTTCCCCAGAACTTGGAAGTGAAGATGCTTCCACGGTCTGAACTGATCTCAAGAGGAACCCCATACAGAGAGACAATTATGTTGATATAGAGCTCAGCCAACTGAATTGCAGAAATTGTTTCCTTGACTGGAAAGAAGTGAGCTACTTTAGAAAGCCTGTCGATGACAACAAAGATTGCATTGTTGCCCTTCTGCGACCTTAGAAAACCAGTGATGAAGTCCATCTCTACTTTCTCCCATTTCCATTTCGGCGGCTTCAATGGCTGTAGAAGACCCGAAGGTTTCTGATGGACAGCTTTAACTCTGCGACAGACATCACACTCGAGACGTACTTGGCACAATATCGTTTCAACCCAGGCCACCAATATTGTGTTTTCAAGTCCATGTACATCTTAGTGCTGCCAGGGTGGATAGAAAGAACAGAATCATGCGCCTCCTTGAGAACTTGCTCTCTTAAACCCGGGTAGTTCGGAACAAACATCCGGTGTTCAAAGAAAAGTGTGCCTTGGTCTTCAACGTGGAAAGACTCATACTTCAGAAGCTGAATGTTGGAGATGATCTTTTTAGTGTAAGGATCACCAAGTTGAATGGAACGAACTTTTTCTTCCAAGAGCGGTGTTGCCAGAAGGTTCAAAAGATACCCTTGATCCACAATTTCAAGGTTGAGCTTGCGGAATTCCTCGCACAAGAGAGGCTATTGTTCTTCCACCATGAGATTGTTGACATAAGCTTTTCGGCTGAGAGCATTGGCCATGACATTAGCTTTGCCTGGAGTGTAGTTGATGGTCAAATCAAAATCATTGATTGTTTCAATCCACCTCCTCTGACGAAGGTTGAGATCAGGCTATGTGAAGATATACTTCAGACTCTTGTGGTCAGAAAAGATCTCACAACGGTTGCCAAGCAAGTAATGCCTCCATACTTTCAAAGCAAAGACAATTGCTGCGAGTTCGAAGTCATGTGTAGGCTAGTTGATCTCATGCGTCTTCAATAGTCGAGAGGCATAAGCAACAACTTGTTTTTCTTGCATAAGGACTGCACCCAATCCTTGCAATGAGGCGTCACAGAATATCTGGAAAGGCTTTGATGTATCTGGAGGAATCAAGACTGGTGTGGAAGTGAGCTTCTCTTTGAGTGTTTCAAAGCTTGCTTGACATGCAGGAGTCCAAAGATATTTCTTGCCTTTCTTGAGGAGATCGGTAAGAGGCTTCGCAATCTTCGAGAAGTTTTGAACGAAGCAACGTCAGTAACTAGCCAAACCAAGGAAATTCCAGACTTCTTTGACATTTATGGGTGGAAGCCAGTCCATAATTGTCTTAATAGTTTCCGGGTTGACGGCAATGCCCTTGGCAGATATGACGTGACCAAGGTAGGTGACTTGAGGCAGCCAAAACTCACACTTGGAGAACTTTGCATACAAGCGGTTCTCACGAAGCTTGTTTAGGACACACCGAAGGTGTTCTTCATGTTCTTCCTTTGACTTAGAATAGACTAGGATGTCATCCAGATAGACCACAACGAACTTATCAAGATACTCCATGAAAATCGAGTTCATAGACTATATGGCCTTCAGGAATTTTCGGAGAAACCGAACGTTCAACACAATCAATCATAGCTGCATTTGCTGTTAACCAATCCATGACCAAGATAACATCAATATCATAATTGCCCAGAATAATTAAGGAAGCCGGAAACGAAGAGCCACCAATCTCAACTTGATTGTCATGGCTGATTTTAGAAGCCCTCATGTTTGATCCAGGAGATTGCACCATGAGGCGAGTTGGTAAAGCATCAGAAGGTAACCCATTACTCTCCGCAAACTTGTATGACACGAAAGAATGTGAAGCACCAGAATCAAATAAAACTCGTGCAGGAAATGAGTTAACAGAAAGCCTACCCATGACAACTCCAGGTGCATGCTCAGCTTGAGCGACGTTGACACAGTTGGCACGAGCAACCGTAGACCCAGGCTTGGTGTTGATGTTGAGAGCCCGAGGTGGAGGTGCACGAACCATAGGAGAACTTGCCGTAGGTCTTGGAGGTGGTGGTGGAAGAGCTTTGTTGTTCATTGGACAATTCCAGTGCTGATGCCCAGTGTTTCCACAAGTATAGCAAGCACCAGGTGGACGTGGAGCAACGTAGCCAGGGACTCTGCTAGGCGCTCCAGGGTAGTTATGGTTGTAGCCCCTAGGAGCCGCAGTGAAGGAGTTTGGTGGCCGTGCCGCGTAGCTTGACGGTCTTGGTGGAGCAGGGAGCGACGGTGGGGGTGTTAGGAACCCAGACACGACGCTTAGAAGGAGCTGTCATAGCAGAAGAGCTTGTTGCATCACGGCTGTGTTTCTTTGACTCCTCAAACACTTGCCTACTTGCTTCTTCCTGCAGAGCTGTATGTTGGAGTTCCAGAAAAGACCCCGGCCTTGCATGAGTGATTGCATATTTAATTGAAGCATTGAGCCCTTTCCTAAACCTCTTTTGCTTTTTCTTGTCATCAGAGATCTCATCGCCACCATACCGAGAAAGGTTCATGAAGTTTCTGATGTAGGTATTGACATTGTCAGTGCCCTGCTTGAGGTTGAGAAACACTTCCTTCATCCTTTCCATGACAATTTCTGACAGATATTGCTCTTTGAAAGCCCCAGTGAATTGCTCCCAAGTAGGCTGAAACCAGAGAGGTCTGCCTTGAGGTAATTTTCCCACCAAAGAGCTGCATCTCCCTTCAGAAGGTGAGTGGCACATTTGACCCATTCTTGCTCGGGAACATCCGCAGTCATCAGCAACCTTGACACTTCACGAAGCCAATCATCCGCATCAAGTGGCTGATCAGACACCTCAAATTGGCGTGGGTTGAACTTGAGAAAACTCTTGATGTCTCCTCGCTTGGGAGGTGGAGGTAGCGGAACAAACTCATTCCTCCTCACGCTTTCTTCGAAGCGCTGCTGGTTCTGCTACATAGTACCCAAGGCATTTGCAATACTTTCCAAAGCAGCCCCCAGTTCAGGTGGTATGTCCTCCTCAGAATGATGTGGTGGTGCCATCCTGTGATTGATATAAAACACAAGTCAGTACTATAATGGAGAATAATAATAATCCAAAATAGTACCAAAATGGAATTAACCAAGATTAAAGGATACAATTCACTGAGATGATATTAAAATATCAACAAAGTTCAAGGCAACTAGAAGATATTAAGCATATCGCACACGACTGAACAAGGAGTGTGGTACACAACTAACAAAGAAAAAAATTCCGCAAATTTCGGCATTAAAATACCACTATATGCGCAAAACCACTTCACGAATCAAGATTAGTAACTCTACTAATTCAATATACAAGAGCAAATGATAAAAGTAGTGGTATGGTCGCGACTCCATCCCGCACTCAAATCATTACTCCACACATGAATAAGTAAAACACATATCCCAACACCTTCTTCTTAAGATGAACCTAAAGATTAGTAACTACGGAAACGAACACCCCAAACAAGATAACGTCGGATAACCAAGAGTAAGACAGATCGCACCGGTATACAACGAATCAGATAGATCGCGTCGGTTTACAAAAGACTGTCGGTATGGAATGTACCAACAGTTGATAAACAAAAGGTAGATAGAGATAACATTTGGATCCAACAGATAGACAAAGAATTCACACACACACACACACAACCTATGGTACTACGGAACCCAGAACACGTGAATCCTAGTTTGAATTTTTAGAAGACGATTGAAAACGTTACACTTCCTTACCAGAAAAAGGGTGGGTGGGTGGGTAAGAAGAAAAATGGAAGTAGTCCTACTCTCACGTTTGTTTTTCCCTAGTATACATAACTACCAAAATATTTGCTAGACTGACAACGACCATTTTGGCTGAGACCCTGAAGGGCGGGATGGCTCTGATACCAATTGTAACTACCTCGGTGAATTACGCTCTTAGTTACATGCCTAGATGAGCGAAAGTGGTTAAAATAGTACGGTGGGGGCCCAGGGCCACTCACGGTAGACCTTTCGGCCGTCCTAACCACTTTCAGAACATCGGGACAAGAACGAGCGGCGTAATCGGCAGGCGAAGGGATCAACTACATACACAAGTGAGTATGTATGCAAGCCACATACAACAGTTCTCAGAGCCACTCCCTCTAAAAGAAATAGAAATATTGCAACGCCATACGACAAGATTCAAATATCCTAGATAGAGATAATATTTTAGGATAGCTCCTCATACATCAAACATCAGAGTATCAGGCGGAAGCGGAAAACAAGATCCGAGTACGGATAAGAAGCAAATCGGCATAAGATGCCACATATATAAACACATCCCGCCCATAGATCTCACGGATCCCCGTTCCCGGAATCTCTACACCGAGTGATCGTTGCCAACATCATCCGTCTCCTCCACCCAGTATCCTTCTTGCGAGTACACCTGTTCATCTGAATCAAACAATTTATCGTGTGAGACCCTAGGGGTACTCAGCAAGTCTTTATGCCTCTAAAGGGGACACAACCTGGGGTGACGCAATTGCAGCAAAAAGATAATAACTAACAAGTCTATAGATACTCGCTAACCATCCACCTAACCAATGATAGATGGATGTCCGTGAATTATGAACAACAGTTACAACAGTATAATGAACAGATCCATCCTCCTCCTCGCTTACCAACGAGGAAGCGGACGAACAACCCCCATCCGTTTGTAGTTTTATTAACCATTCCTTGAGTATTGCACTATTTACAAATCACGTACTTAGTCAATTTAAAGGCGGTACTTTAGTTATACTTGTCTATGATCGAGAAACTGTGCTCCAAGTCGTCCATAACCGCGGACACGGCTTTCAGAAAGATTTACCCTGCAGGGGTGCATGATAGCAACACACACTCGATCAACCTCAGAAAAACCAACTCAAAACCCAACAAGGCATTCACGACAAAGAAATCATAGGATTCAGAAATATTTCAGGGGGCCACCCCAATAAGCTACCCGCAACGAAGTTTGCCGGCTCCGGAACGGATCCAGGGTTTGCGACAACGGCTGTAAATGACTAGGAACCCGAAAATATGACTGTGCTTGTTGATACCGCGAAAACGTGGCGCGATCCAAAACAGTACAGGTGCTCTTCGCACAATCTTAAATAAAGCAGTAACATGGCATAAGTACAGGATAGTAATAAAACCCCAAACTAATTGTGGCCCCAAGAAATAAGAATGAATCAAGCTCTAGCTCAGGGGGTCCATAAGGCCTCCTGGATGTGGATAGTGCAAATATTCAAGGAACAGGAATCAAGTACTCGGGGTCCTACGGGACACAAGTGAGCATGAAAAACCAAATAGCAGATATTGCTCACCGGTGCCTCTTTCATTAGTAATCCCATTACTACTCAGGTTATGTTGTTTAGGTACCTCGTTATTCATTAGACACCCACATACCCTACACATGCTTTTCTATGACTCGCATGGCTCAAACAACTCCTGTAGTAATGGCTCATTGGATGGAGGAACAAGCTTGGTGGGGTTTAAAAGTAAAGGCTATGCAGTACTTGGGATTCAATTTAATGCAATCGCGACTCAATGATGCAAAAATAAGATAGAGGCAATAGATACTATATGTATACAAGCATGTGGTAATGCTTGCCTGGTAGCTCAGTTGAAGCGAGAGATGGATCTGGGTAGAACTCCTGTGATTCCTGATAATTCTCCTGCTGGGCGTCTATTCGAAGAAGAACCAAACAAACAAGGACCAACATAAATAAGGTGCACAAGCATATGAATTAAAATGCGACAAGCAAACAAGCATGCCATGATGAATGATGCTCAATTTACATGGCATTAAAGTAGCATGGCAAGGGTGAGGTGTGGTACAAGAATAAAGCATTTTATTAATTATTTAACCAAGTTTTATTACCATAAACAGTTCTGATTTTTAATAATGACATGATGCATGCTTCAATTCAGAACAAGGAGTGCATAGATAGAACGGGCTCGTCGCGCTGATCGATTTAGACATATCATTTGTCAAATTTGGAGTTATAGAATTAAAGTTATTAATTTAATTAGAAAAGGGCATTTTATTTGTAATTTTAATCATCTCGAAATTTTAAAGTGCTCAAAAAATATTTTGAAGGGGATATTTGAATTCCTCACATTTTTCTGATTCAAAAACATATACCATTTGTATTATTTGGATTTATAATTTAAAAGTTATTTAAAATCTATTTTGAATTTGATTTTAAACAATTTCTGGAAAAGTTCAATAAAAAATAAAAACGGAAATACTTTTTGCACTCAGCCACACCTAGCCACAGTCACAGATAAGTGGGCCAGGTGCTGACTAGACGAGCTGGCGCGGCAAAATCTTTTTACACCGCGGGGGAGGCTAGCTGCAGTGGCTGACGGGTGGGCCGGTCAAGCCGCGGGGCCACACACGTGCGCGGGCCAGCGGGCGACTGACACGTGGGCGATCCAGGGCAGCGCGGGCGGAGAATCTCCAGACCGCGGGGGCTTTCTTGCAAGATTACACCGGGGCTGACACGTGGGGTCACTGGGGCTGCGAAGGGCTTGGGCGTGATCGATAAAAAGATGCGGGGGGCTTTTTGCAAAACGGCGACGGCCGTTTACTGAATCTGCATGCACTGAACCGCGATGGCCCGACGGTGGCGAGGTTTTCCGGCGAGGACGACAGCGCAACCACGGCGAGTTAGCCTTCGCCGCAAAAACGAAACATATAGAGGGGATCTCCCGCTACAGATCTCGTTCAGGGAGGCTCGTCGGAGGGGGCCTGTACAGGACGGGGCGCCTCGGGGAACAGCCGGGGAAACGCCGGCCTAGGTCTGTTCGTCGGCGGGCACCTCACTGGCGGGGGTCAAGATCGGGCGGCGCTCGGCACGCAGATGGGAGGAAAAACGGAAGAGGTCGAGGGGGGCGCTCACCTCGTCTGATTCCCATGGGAATCAGAGGATGGGACGGCCGGGGCGATGCTGGCGATGGTCGACAGTGGCGGGTTTGGCTGGGCTGGCCGAGGGCTAACCGGGAGCAGCGCTTGGCGGCGTGGGCTCCTTCCTGGCGAGGCACTCCGACACAGAGGAAGACGAAGACCCGATCCCGCGGCTCACCGCCTCCTGTGGCTGGTCAGGGCGTCCTCGCTGTACGGAGTCGGTGGCGTGGCAGAAGGAGTAGGGCGGGGAAATAGAACTAGGGTTTGAGGATTCCTCGCTTGGGGATAAGGAGGGAGGCTGGTGGGGTGCGGGGTGACGAGGGAGACGGAGGTGGACGGGGACCTACTTCGTTGCCGCTTTCCGTCTGCTGCCGAGAGAGAGCGGGTGAGACGGCGTCAGACGGAGGAGGAAGAGGAACAGAGGGTGGCGCCGGGCTGATCGCGGAGAGGTATTGGGCCAGGGGAAAGAAAAAGGTCATCCCAGGAGGGAGAGAAAGGCGGGCCGGAGTGCTGCTGGGCTGCGACCAGGTAGGCGGGCTGCTGCTGGGCTCTCCTTGTTTTGTCTTTCTTTTATTTATTTAAATTAACTGTTTTGTCTTTGTTTTGTTGCAGATTTAAACAAGCCCAAAATTAACCTTTTTGGAAGTTTTTGCAAATTTAATTTAAAAGGGAAAAGAGGTGGCTAAGGAGTGAGGTGAGGCTTAGTGGTTGAGCACAAGTTGTTGGTGAGGAGAAAATACAAGAGAGAGAGAGAGAGAAAGGGAGAGGGTGTTAAAAATCAAAGAGAAAAATCCCACATGATCATACATGATGGGGAAAAGGTTTTGTTAGGAACATGGGGGTGGTGGAGAGAGATGGAGAGATTCTCACAAAAGAAAGATCCACTAAAACAAAGACAAAAACAAAAGAGCTAAAGATGGTGATGCTATTGCATGGCCCATGCATGATAATTAAATGCCATGTTCTTATGCTTGTGAAGACAATAATAATAACATGGCATTATTCTTATGCATTCCAAAATATGGAATAAAGGCCAAGCAAAAGAAAATAGAATTGGATCCATCCCATCTCCCATGAGCTAGATTAAATACCAAAAGAAAATAAAAGCCCATGGGTAAGTAGAATGGTGGAATGATAAGGTGGTGTCAAATAAAAGGTGGTAGAGTGGAACAAAAGATATGCCCCCTACTCAACCTAGGCATCAAGCATTATCAAGATTCAAATACAATTTATCAAGGGACAAAAACATTTACTAATGCATATGAGAGAAGAACCAAATCAAAGGGTTTGATATGATGCTCAAATGCAAGGTGGCATGATGACATGAGCATGATATAATTATGATGCAACAATTATATGTAAGGAGTAGCCATTATCTTACTAGACCAAGTAGCATTACCATTGTTAGACAATTGGGATGCTACACCCTTTCACCTTTGATAGAAATTGCATTGACTCCTTTGAACAATTAAAAAAAGCACTAGTTTCCGCACCTATTATTCAGCCACCTAAATGGGATGAACCATGTAATATTATGTGTGATTCTAGTGACTATGCTATTGGGGTTGTTCTAGGGCAACGAGAAGGACAAAATCTAAACTTCATTCAAATTTTTAATGAAGATCAGAGAAACTATGTGACAACTGAAGAAGAATTTCTTGCTGTATTTTTTGCCTGTGATAAGTTTAGACATTACATCATAGACTCCAAAGTAATAATGCACACTAACCATAAAGACTTAAGACATCTCTTAGCTAAAAAAGACATGAAACTCCGTTTAATTAAATGGGTCCTGCTCCAACAAGAGTATGACCTACAGATAGTTGATAGAATAGGCAAGGATAATTCAGTTGCCGACCATCTCTCATGCATGGAAGGTATTATAGAAGATGCTACTCCTATTAATGAATATATGCCTGGTCAATATCTTGTAGTTTTGGAGTCGCATGATCTTTGGTTTGTGGATTATGCTAACTTTCTTGTAGGTAAGTTTTTACCAAAAAGTAATAAACTATCATTAAAGGAACAAATTCTTTAATGATTTGAAGAATTACTTTTGGAACGATCCTTATCTATATAGGAACGGGCTTGACGGGATGATTATGAAATGTGTACCTAATCATGAGATGAGAGCTATTTTAAAAGCCTATCACGATAGCCCTTATGGGGGACATCATGCTGGTGGCCGCACCGCTGCCAAAGTCCTACAATCGGGTTATTACTGGCCAACTTTCTTCATATAGGCTCATAATTATGTTAGGGATTGTGACGCTTGTCAATGAATGAGTAATATTGGGAAAAGACAAGAAATTTCCATAAAGTACAATCTCATAATAGAATGATTTGACGTTTAGGGGATGGATTTCATCGGACCTTTTGCTTCTTCTAACGGTTACACTCATATTATTATTGCTATCGACTATGTTACCAAATGGGTAGAGGCTATACCCACTTATCATGCAAATGCAGCAACCTCTATCAAGATGATCAAGGATATCATTTTTCCCAGGTTTGGAGTACCTAGATTTTTGATTACTGATGATGGAACTCATTTTATGAAGGGTACTTTCAGAAAGATACTTCAAAAATATGGAGTCGAGGATCGAGTAGCTTCACCTTACCACCACAAACTAGTGGCCAAGTGGAGTTTTCTAACCGGGAGATTAAAGTTATACTTCAGAAGACGGTGAATAGGTCAAGGAAGGATTAGGCTATGAATCTAAATGACACACTATGGGCATATCGCATAGCGTCCAAAAACCCAATGGGAATGATGCCATCTAAATGGTCTACGGTAAATCTTGTCATCTCTCATTAGAGTTAGAACATAAGGATCGTTGGGTTATTAAAACTATGAATTTTGATTTTAAGACCATGGGAGAAAAACTTCTCTTAGATATTCATACTCGAGATGAACTCAGAAATTAGGCATATGAAAATACTAAAATATTCAAAGAGAAAGTAAAAAATGGCATGATAGAAAAATAGAGAATAAAGAGTTCAAATATGGAGATAATTTTTATTCTACAACTCTAGGCTTAAGATTTTCGCAGGAAAATTAAGATCCAAGTGGGAAGGACCCTACGAAGTGGAAGAAGCTTATCCCTTAGGAGAGGTGAAACTAAAAGGTAATACCCCTCCTTCTTCCTGAATTGTTAATGGGCAACATTTGAAACACTATAGAGTTGGGGAGGTCGACGCTATGGAGTTAATCTCCTTGATTATGGCCGAGGAGTCCATCAAACAAAAAAACGTAACTAGACACCTGATAATCTTAATTGTTTGCACTTCTGGAACCTTATCAAGTCCTCTTGTTTTATTCTTTGTTTTTCTCGCCTTTTTCTGATTAATTTGAGTTGTTTTTCGACCTGGTATGGGCAGGCCGTACGAGCGGACGCACCGGTATCAGTGGCCGTTAAACCTTCAGTACACTTCCTTGTTTTGACTCGATTTCTTGAAATTCAGTACGGCTAGGCATTATGAGCATGAGCGACCGTACCAGTGGTTGTTAACTTGCCAATACCTCTTGTTCGTTTTCTCGAATTTCGGTACGACCAGATCGTACATGTGTCTCTGGCCATACGGAAGATCGTTATCAACATTGTTCCCCCATTCGTTTGTTTATTTTTGTACCGTGAAAAAAGAGGGAAAGCGTAGGTCGGTAGATGCCGATACAGACACGTAGTATGGATAGATCTCGCCCGTACCGACGCTCGTGACCGACATAAGCTGCCTTTTATCCTAGCATATTTCCCCCTTTTCCTGTTTCGCTTTTTGATTTTGCCTTTTAGATCTAGGGTTCCTCTTTCTTCTACCTTTGCCTCTTATTATCATGCATCAGACCTCACATGATCGTTCAAGGACTATGTAGCCTTTTTACATCAAGCAGATCTGGACCAGAAAAGAAGAGACACCGGCAGCAAAAACCAAAGGAAGGGAACTTGAGGGGGATTCTTCGTCTTCCTCAACTAGGGATACTACTCAAGTGGTTCCACTCCCAAACTAGGAGGACATGTTTCCGTGCAAATTGGAGATTCTCAGGCATGTGGAACAAAGGAACAACAAAGAATAATACCCACAAATCCTTATAGGTACAACCTTCGTGGATCTTGTCTCAAATCTCCTCATGGTTCCTCTTCCTAGAAAGAAGAAAAACGGGATGAGATTATAGACAAGATCAACAACCTTTAAAAGAGTTCCAAGACTTGTGTTGAAACTATTAGAGAGGGAGTTGGCTCCTACTGGATGATGGGCAAAGACATCGAAAAGAGGATCGATGACATTGATGGTAGAGCTCAATTCCTAACTAAGATTATTGTTGATATGTCTGATGATAGGAAGATGTTTTGCAAGATAATTAAAGAGAAAGGTGTTAGCATCACATAATTTTCCACCTATTTCGCATGCATTGCTCAACCTTGTAGCCTCAAAGCGTAAGAAGAAGATGATGATGATTTCTTCACCCCTAAGAAGGAATAGATACTCACATGGAGTTTTGGGATTTCCCCAGCCTTGATTCCAAGTTTGTGGGATTTGTGAATACCTTGTAATCTATCTTCCAATTTTAGCATGTTTGCTTTCCGCATGTATGTTAGGTTTTTAATTATAGAATTTGCATTACCTGCATCATCTTTAGATTCCTTCATTTCAAGGAAAGAGTTATATCTATTCAGTTTCGATACTTTATAATATCTTGAAGTACTTTTTGATCCATGATTATTATATTAGATGTATGAAGTAGTATGAGTGCTATGATACTTGTACCACTGTTATGACTTTAGGGCTTTCCACAACAACAAAGTATTTATTAGTTATGAGAAGAAAATCTTGATAACATGTTATGGTCACAAGTTTAAGTTTATAAGATCCATAAAGAGTATTAAAATTTATCAAATGACTTGGATCGATGGAAAATAAAAAGACTCAGCTATCAAAGAAATTCAAGCTAAAAGAAAGTACAAGATTGAAAAAAAGTAACTCAAGAAATGATCATCGTTACTCGAAATAAGTGCTCAACTAATTAAATTTGATGATTCTATAATATGCTTACTCCATAAAAACTTCTTATGACATATTGATACAAAATGTGTGGAAGCCTCTAAATCATGTGATGTGTAAGGGTGTGATATTACTCACGATGAAATTCTATATCCGATGGTGTACTCTTTGTTTCAATTTTTCCCCATTTATTATAACGACTCATGCCTCATGAACATGATGACCTTGTCCATAAGACACAACCTTGCTCGGGGATGAGCAAGAGTCTAGCTTGGGGAAGTTGATGTGTCAAAATTGAAGCATATTTACCCTTTGTTTTTGCATAAGTAGAGTAGGATTTTTAGTATTTTACCGCGCATTCGCGCACCTTTTGTGCTTGTTTCAATAGAATCCCGAATCACTAAGTCTCTTATGAACATATCAACTGGAAATGTCATATTATGTAGTAGTATGGTATTTCTACGTGATAAAAGTTGTTTAATCGATTTCTTCTCGCACCTGGGAGATTCGCAAGTGCGGAGGGAAGCTCCAAGGAGCTTAACGACCACTGGTATGGGGAGAGCTTACCCGTACCGCCTTCCCGTACCATGTGGCAGCATGTTCGCCTCGTCAAATACTCTCGCCTCGCAAAGAAGGATCAGAGATCTGACATTGAGAGAAACTTCAAGCCCTGAAATAGCACACTAGACAGGGATCTAGAGGAGGAACTTAGAGAAGGGCAAATCATTGCTGATTCACAGATCATTAGAGGACATCGCATCATCCCCTTCATCATCAACCGCTCCATCTCCATCACCATTGCTACTCCCATCTTCCATACATTAGATCCTGTTGTAATTCCAGATACAATTATGGATTACACTAGATTTATTCATGTACTTTTATCCATCCATTTGATTATGATGATGTTGTTGATTGCTTCCATGTGTGAGTAGTTCCCGTTGTTCTTGGGGACATGGAGAAACCCTAGCACTATTATAAAAATGAAATAAAGATGGTCTATTACTTATGTCCGTGATCTATTGATTTATGTATTGTGTTTGATATCTCTCTTTAGATGGTATGTGTAGTTAGCCACATATCATTTTCCTTCGGGACTAAAGAGAGGGTGAAATACTTAGGATGTGTATGGGAGTATGACCAGTGTTATTCGTGACTACAAGCATTGACTTATAACCTGTATGGTCTAAGGAGGAATAAAGAGAGATTCACTAAGCTAATTACGATATCTGTGGGGAAACCCTTAATTGTGGTGGTCTTTATGAGTTGCTGCTTTTGAGGCATCGCAGTGGTTATTTAGAGGTGACCTTATTACCTGGCTCAAGAAAGCGGCTACCAAGCCTTGTAGTGAACATCTTATTATGGAACTCTCTCCACACATGTCATCACACAAGAAATAGGTTATACTAATTATGATTGATTACAACATGCTAGTGGTGTATCCTACATCCCCAAGAACACTTTAGCTTTATTGAGTTCAACTACCATTTCCAATGCTTTCGTTTCGTACTTTATTTTACGTGTTTTAATTACTTTTCTACATTCAACCAAAAACCTTTCAAACACCCTTTACTTGAAATCAAAGGCATCTTACAAGTATCCATTGGTAGACAGTGACGAGGGGCATAAAGACCTTAACCAAATAGATCTTTGTGGGTTCAATACTGTTATTTCGAACCTAGCTACAATTGATCTGTGCACTTGTAGTTATCAGTCACAACAACACGTGGGTGTTGGTTCCTTAGCATCCTGAAGTGAATATCGTCAAAAGCAAGTGGATTTTCTAAATGAAGCAACATCAAGATGGGTATATTGATAACTACAAGACTCGGCTGGTCACTCGCGGGTTTACTCAGCAGCAAGGCATCGACTATGGTGATACATCCAGTCCTGGTGTGAATCCAGCTACCATTCATTTGGTTCTCTCACTTGCAATATCACGAGGATAAAGTTTGTAGCAATTTGATGTCAGTAATGTGTTCCTCCACGGTTTCCTATATGAGGATGTCTATATGCAGCAACCACCTGGTTTTGAGGATTTTCAGTATTCCTCACATGTGTGCAAGCTGCAACGAGCTCTCAATGGTCTCAAACAATCATGTCATGCCTAGTATGCTCGGTTGAGGGCTCGTCTTCTTTAGCTTGGTTTTGTTTCATCTAAGACAGATACATCCCTCTTCATCTTTGCTGAGCACGGTGTGCAAATTTACATGCTTGTGTACGTGGATGATATTTTGATTGCTAGCTTCACTCCTGCTGCAGTTTATTGTCTGGTGAAATCTCTTTCACATAGTTTTCATATCAAATATCTTGGTCCTCTTCATTACTTCTTTGGTCTGGAAGCATCATACAATTCAGGGGGCATGACACTGACTCAACGGAAGTATGCGCTGGATCTTCTTCATTGTGTGAGTATGGAGAATTGTAGACCTACTTCGACACCACTAGCCTCCACTGAGTGCCTTGCTCGTGAAGCCGGCACACCGCTGGGTACTGAGGATTCCACCCGATATCGCAGTATTGTTGTAGGGCTCCATTATTTGATGCTTACATGTCCATATTTGTCCTTTGTTGTCAACAAGGTGTGTTAGATTCTATTGTAGCCAACTGATGAGCATTGGGAAGCTGTCAAACGTATATTGCACTATGTCAAAGGGTCCTTGAGCATGGGGCTGAGGATACATAAGTCCTCATCCACTTTCATTAGTATTTTCACAGATGTTGATAGATGCATTGATGACTGTCATTCCACTAGTGGGTTTCCTGTGTTTGTTGGCTCAAATTTCATCTCATGGAGTGCCAAGGAATAGCCAAATGACTCTAGATCTAGCACAAAGGCAGAGTATAAAGCTTTAGCTAATGGAGCTGCTAAAGCCATCTGAGTAGAGTCACTACTCAAGGATCTAGGAGTGTCATAGCAGTGTACTACCATCTTATGGTGTGACAATCTTGGGGATATGTACCTGACGGTGAATCCGGTCTTTGACGCGCGAACCAATCACATAAAGATTGATTTCCACTTTGTGCGAGAGTGTGTTGCTTCCGGAGCTTTAGATGCCAAGTTCATCTCGACGAATGACAAATGGCTGATGCTTTTACTAAACCAGACACACAACAGATGTTAGATCGTTTCTAGTCCAATTAGAATCTTGTATGTAGTAATAGTAGTTCAGATTGAGGGGGAGTGTTGGAAATGGTCACGTATACATGTTGTATATGGTTACCTGTCTATGTTGTATTTGTAATCATGTGTGTTGGTCTGATATGTATATATATATGAGATATGTTGATGATTTTTCCCACGCAACCCTATATCAAACTATAGGCATAGTGAATGGTGTCCAGGGCATCGACTGCTCCAACTTCTGTAAAATATCATGTGTATGCAAAGGAGTAGTTGATGGTGAAGACATGGGAGACACGAAGGGAAAGGAGTACTCGTCAAAAAAACGTGTCGGGATATGATGATCTTTTGGGAAGAGTGATCGAGTCACCAATAGCCATGATGATTGGATGGGTACCCTAGGAACACGCAGGACACAGAGCGCAGTGCAAGTTTGTGCGGTGAAACGACGGTGGTCATGTGGTAACAAAGGCATCCAAAAACCCGAAGATCAGCCTATGAGGGATCAGGACCATAAAGAATGAGATAGGGGACACGATTCGAAATATCTTTGGATGGCAGCCGATTATGTAAAATAATGGCAGCATTGAGAGTTTCAACCCAGTAACGTGGTGGAATGCTAGATTTGATCAAAAGGGTGCGAGTAATGTTGTTGAGAGTGTGAATAACCCATTATGATTTACCGTTTTGTTTCGAGGTATATGAACATGAAAAGCGTAGTGCAATTCCATGTGTTCGGGAAAACGAATGGAGAAGGGAATTACCTAAATCGCAACCATTATCGCATTGGATAGCTTACAGGCGCTTGAACCATGTTATAGACAACACATGAAGAGAGGAAAAGTGGGGAGGCTTCCATTTAGACAGAAGTGGAAAGACCCAACCATATTGAGTAAATCATCAAGACAAACGAGATAATACTTAAAACCAGAAATACTCTCAACAGGGGATGTCCACAAATCACAATGAATAAGATAAAAAGGTTTTGTCATTACACGGTTCAACGAATAAAAAGGAAGGAAAACATGATGACTTAGTTGACAAGCATGACACAAGCTAGTATTATTTTTATTCTTTTCTCTGGGGATAATCGAGGAGCAAACTAAGGAATGCCCAGGTGGTCCAAGACGATGGTGCCACAACGCCAAATTAGTGACAATGAGTGCTTGTGGAGTACTTGAGGAGGTGATGCAGACCGGGTAGAGAGCACCAAAGCTATTGGATCTAAGAATCTCGGTCTTGGTTGGAAAATCCCTCACAAAAAACCAACAACTAAGCATGATTATTAGTGGTGAACTAACGAAAGAAAACAGATTTTTGAGAATGTTAGGGGCAACTAAGACGTTACAAAGATAAAGAGGAAGGTAAGAAGTGGAAACAAGAAACATGCATGACCGGTAGGAGTAGTTTGAAGGGAACAACCATTATAAAAAATAACAACACGAGATGACAAAGAAGTACAAGACATAGAGGTGAGCATACCGAGATCGGATGCAAAGTTGTGGGAGGAGGTGCCCATGTCCATGACCCTTTCTTTGGGAGGATTGTTTGGAACTGGTTCATGAGCACAATTTGATCGCACGATCATTCCGAATATGAAGGTGAAGGCAGTGTAATGTCGTATCAGTAGCATAGTCGTAGTCATATGGTGACGGATAGGGCATCTCCATGTCATAGGGCCTTTATGCCATGACGTAGGGCCCATGTGGCAGGCTGTAGGGCCCCTATGCATAGAACGCCCGCGGAGAGGGGTTGTGACACCACATGTAGGGCTATGGGAGGCCAAGCACGCCCTGGCCATATGGCCACATCTAGATAGCCCTTCCAGGGAAGCTGGGGAGTCGGCTAGGTGGCTGGAGCGCTCGCCACGCTTGATTGGTCCTTGGACGAGACAATCTCCTTAGCGGGTGCAGTCATGGATCCTTGTTGCTACTTGTTTTTTTACCTTTGCCGTCGTTTCTCATGTTGGATTAGAGCGCCTTGTCGATGTTGCAAGCACGATGATTCTTGCGCTTAATCTCCTAAAGCATCAGCATTGAGCGACATTGGGAGAAGGAGGGGGATGGCAGCATCAGGGAGATGAGATCGGTCGTGGCAACGTACTTCTCGGAGAGTCCATTGAGGTAGTGGATCACAGGTTTGGCATCATTGACTAGGGCATCGAGATCAGTGAGGCTATCCGCAAACAACTTTAGATTCTGCAGGTACTCGGTCATGCTCATGTCACCCATGTGGAGCTCGCCAAGCTCGGTGGAGCTGGAAATTTGTTTCATGATCGTTTAAGAGGCTGTTGACGAAGGTCAAAGTTTGGCGGCAGGAGGATTTTAGCTCGGGGCCATGACGAAGTCGAGTATCCCGAGCAAGACGGGCTCGTAGATCCACAACGCGATTGTGGCATCCAAGAGGTAATACACTGAGGTTGAATCGGGCAAAACGGGGTTGTCAAGGTGTTCCAACAAGGTGTACTTTGAAGCATAGTATATATTACTAAATTTAAAAGAAGGGTCTTTGGAGCGCCGAACCTGGCAAATATTACGCTCATGGAGGAGGCGAACCAAGATATACTACAGCTCTCTTCTAAGAAGAATATTATACTTATTGCACCTTTTACTCAAAAGGAGGTATATGAAGCTATCTCGTAGGTGGATCATAATAAGGCACGGGATGATTTTCCAACTAAGTTTGATAAAAAGTTATGGGAGTCATTGAAGGAATTTGATGGCGTTATTTGGTACATTACATACAAGGGATTTGTCTCCTTTTAAATTGAACTTTGGCATCATCACACTACATCCCAAAAAACAAAATGTGGTACAAATATAAGAATACAGACCAATCTGTTTGTTAAATATTAGCTTCAAGATATTTAACAAAGTGGGTACTAATCGTATTATGAAGATTGCCCCCAAAGTCATAAGACCCACCCAATCCGCTTTTATGCCTGGACGACACATCCTTGAGGATGTGTTTTTTCTTCATGAGACCATCCATAAGCTTCACAAAAAGAGAATGGTTGGAGTAGCATTTAAAATTGATTTCAGAAAAGCATATAATAAAGTTCAATGGTATTTCCTTCAACTAACACTTCTCACAAAGGGGTTTGCACCGGAGTGTTGTAGATTGATTGAGTAGTTTGTGCAAGGAGGTAGTGTCGGGATAAGGGTCAATGATGATTTCAGACACTATATTCATACGAGGAAAGGGTTGCGACAGAGTGATCCTCTCTCTCCTAAGATTTTTAATATAGTTATAGATATGTTGGCAATCCTTATTACAAGGGTAAAATAGTATGGAGAAGGTTCAAAACCACCACCTCCGGTTTCACCCACCTTCTAGTCGCAGTTGACAAATTCACAAAGTGGGTCGAGGCAACCCATCAAGCAGTGCAATGGGAAGATCACCACCAAATTCCTCTATGATCTCTTCTACCGGTACAACTATCCGCACAACATCATCACCGACAATGGGACTAACTTTGCCAAAGGCCCCATATTCGAGTTCTGCAAGGAACACGGGATATGACTCGACCTCGCCTTAGTTGCCCACCGGGATTCGAATGACCGGGATGAATGTGCTAATCAAAGCATCCTCCATGGCCTCAAACCGCGACTGCAAGTCCCCCTCGAGCGGATGCCAGGCTACTAGGTCAAGGAACTCCCCTCGATACTCTGTGGAATCCGCACCTCCGTCAGTAGGTCAACGGGGTTTGCCCCCTTCTTCCTATTATACAGCGCTGAAGTGGTCATGCCAACCAACCTCGAACATGACTCGCCTCGAGTCATCAACTACGCGGAGGAAGACAACAAAGTCTCCCGCAAAACATGATCGACCTACTCGACAAGGCGCGTGACCTGGCTAGCTCATGAGCATCAATCTACCAGCAGGGTCTCCGTCGCTACTATAGCCGCCGAGTCCACACTCTCACCTTCCAAGAAGGCGACCTCATCCTGCGCCTCATTCGAGACAACAAGGGGATGCACAAGCTCTCCCCTCCATGGGAAGGCCCATTCGCCATCGGCAGGGTACTAGGCAATGACGCCTACTACCTCATCGACATCTGTGGCGACAGCAAGCTCAACATCAAGCGACCGTGGACCATCAACCTCCTTCGCAAGTTCTATACATATAACTAAAACTTGTAAACCACTATGATGAATATCAATAAAGATGCATCTCTCTCCACACTCATGTCAAATCGCCAAAATTCTATGCTCACACACACTCTCCCTCAAATAATGAGCCACTCGCCATCATCAAGCCTTGTAAGCACGACTCTCTACGGCCAAGTAGTGTGACCCAAGAGTATCGAGGCCGCTCGAGTCTTGGGTCATCCACGAAAAATGCCAACCGAGACCCACCATCGGAGTCGCCTCACTCGACTGGCTTTACGAGCCAAGATGATTGGCCCTGCTTCCTACAACACCCCGTCCTCCTCAACCTTGGGCAAGGCTACTCGCATGGCTAAGTATTGCAGACAAGCACTGATACATTGCAAATGTATCTATAATTTTTAATGTTCCATGCTTGGTTTTATCTACTTTCTTATGTCTTGTCCACACTTTGGAGTACTTTTCATATGATTTCTTGGACTAACCTATTAACAAGATGCCACACACGCAAGTTGCCTATTTTCTGTTGTTTTTGGTTCCAGGAAATTCAGAAAATGAATACTCTCAGAATTGGACGGGACAAAAGCCAAAGTTCCTATTTTACCGGAAGACTCGCGGAGCCAAAATACGAGACGGAGGAAGGCCAGGGCCTGGCCACACCCCCCCAAGCGTGGGTACCCCCAGGCCACACCAGGGCATGGTGTGGGCCCCCTGGCTGGCCACCGACCTTGCCTCCTTCGCCTATATATTCCTCCCGAGGCAGAAACCCTAGATCGTCAATCAGAAATCCACGAAAAGTTCCGCAGCGCCGCCGCCACCGAAGGGGAGATTCGGGGGACTGAAAGTCTCTGTTCCGGCACCCTGCTGGGACGGGGAAGTGCCCCTGGAGCCATCTCCACAACCATCTCCATCACCATTGCTGATTCCCATGATGATGAGGGAGTAGTTCTTCCTCGAGGCTAAGGGTTCTACCGGTAGCTACGTGTTCATCTCTCTCTCTATGCATGATCATATTGTGATCATGAGCTTTGTAATCAAGTAGATCTACTTTGCTACTCAAGTGCTTTATTAGATCTCTACTCTCCCCATGTGTGTGAAAGTGACAGCTTGCACACCATGGTGGCACTTAGGCTAGAGATTACAAATACTTGTTATGAGTTATATTTGGAGTTAGATGTCTTTATGAAATTATGGTGTTTGTTGGAACCATCTAGTGCTCAAGGTGATAGTGTGGGGTTTTCTAGACGGGAAAGGCTTACTTTGAGGTGTGCTGTTATAGCCCTACCATCGATTAGAGTGTAAAAGTATGATCCCTAGGCCTTGTTTCTAATCATTGATACACCGTTTGCAATTAGATCTGTTACATGTTTGCTTGCTTCTATCTTTATTTCAGTTTGCCTTTAGTCTTTTCCACGCCATCAAGCTATTTTCTATCACCGCTACCACTTATAATTATCTATACCACTTGTATTTCACTATCTCTTCACCGAACTAGTGCACCTATACACCTGAGAAGTGTATTGGGTGTGTTGGGGACACAAGAGACTTTTTGTATCTTGATTGCAGGGTTGCTTGAGAGGGGATACCTTTGACCACTTCCTCCCTGAGTTCGATAAACCTTCGGTGATCCACTTAAGGGAAAACTTGCTGATGTTCTACAAACCTCTGCACTTGGAGGCCCAACACCCGTCTACAAGAATAGAAGTGCGTAGACATCAAGTACTCGCTAAACGAGCCTCGGTCTGTCCAGGAAGATACCAGATCGAGAGCCACCCCTGGAGACAAGAATATCGTTTTGCGGCCCGAAAGTTGGGGTGGCCAGGCAATGCGGTACCCAAGTTGCTTACAATCAGCTGTGTTGCCCAAAGTTGGCATGAAAAATACTCAGAGGGTCTTTTTCGGCATGAATTCAACTTTACGTTTCAATACAAAATATTAGGCTAACGGCCGTCAAGTTGGGCCCCCTATCAGTTCTCGCTGTTATGTCGCTCCCATCGCTTAGGCGGGGTGGCTGTCACGTAGGCTTGCAGCGCTGGCACAGTGGATAGGATAACAACCCATGCCCAGTGTATTGACGTGACAAAACATGGCACATGTATCGGCGTTATAATTATTTTTTGTTTACTCAGAAGCTAGAACGGCCACCCCCACTCATCTCTCCTTGGACTTCCATCCCCATCGTTAACCACTACCTTAAAAGCGCATTGACGGTTCCACTGCCTCGTAGAAACCAGTCTTCTTCTTCCTGTCATCTGTCTTCTTCCCGTCTTCTCCTTGCCGCCATGGAAGGTCGTCGCACTCTAGAGACAAGCTTCACTACCCATGACAATAAGAAGATAGACGTTGTCTACACCAACGAGGAGGAGACAGTGGTGCGTGTCCTGAGGATGTACGAGGGTTGGCTTGAGAAAGACGAGGACAAGTTTGTGGGATTGGACCTCGAGTACACCCCGGAGCACCCATATGAAGGGAGTGAAGTCGCCGTCATTCAACTAGCCATGAGGAAACATGTCCTCGTCTACCACCTCTCTCGGTTTGTAGATCTGCTCTCTGTAGCTAACCGCTTTTAGGGTTTTCTCCTCTTGCTCTTTATCCATTTGCTCATCTTGCAACTACTGGATTTTATTTAGGACCAAATAAATTATGACAAGACAATGTTGAGAGTCTTGATCTTGCATTTACTAAACTTTTCAAAATTATATTCAGATGATGATCTTACATTGACAAAATATTTGTAGTTACAAATTTTGGTGATGACAAACTACATACATTCAGGACTGACAGGAATTGTCCGGTGCTGCGCCAGTTCCTTGTAGAAAAGGGAATTGTTTTCTACACTGTTGACAATACAAGTGATTTTTCGAAATTTTATCGAGAGGGAATTATAATTCCTGTGCACAACTAGATCGATATTCAGCGTCTTGTCAAGATCCTGGGGGGCTCGAGGAAAGATCGAATGGCATCACTCGCAATTAGAATCCTCGATGAGTCATACGACAGAATGAAGGCAGATTTCCCTACGGATAGGCACGATTTCTGTGACGAGTGGCCGTTGTCTGATATAAACCTGAAGTATGCAGCCATAGATGCCTACGTGACCTACCAGCTGTACAAGAAGATTCATTTTTTTCTATGTTACCTCGTGTTTTGCCCTATTTGCAAGAGGGAAGACGAGCTTAGGGGATACCTTTGTAGAAAATGCAGAATAGCTGAGTTTGAAGCTGCATATGCAAAGGAAATGGCTGCATCTGAAGCAGCTAACAGAGAGGCTGCAGAAGCAGCTGAAAGAGAGCTTGTAGCTGAAGCTGAAGCAGTTGACAGAGAGGCTGTAGCTGAAGCAGCAAATAGAGAGGCAACATCTTCTAGCGGCAACAAACAGGTCTGTGATGCACTGCTAATTGTGTCGCAGGACGCTGAAGATAGGGAAGGCAAGTCAGATCCCAGGTGGGACGAAGCATTTCGTGAGTTGTGGAGTGCCAATAATGTAAGATCCACCTGGAATGATCGTAGTTGGTCGCCTAGGAACGATGGCAAGCGCCCCAAGTGAGCTGATGAGAAGTGAATTAAATTTTCCTTCTCAGTGTTATGTTTCTATTTTGTGGAACTCATTTATCTTATCAAGATGTCTAGTGCCTGAAGTGAGAGTAGTAAAATAAATTTAACCCTCTTTGTGTTATGTTTATGTATGTGTCTTGTAGCTTGTCAAGATGGTAGCTCGTTAACTGGAAGTTTGAAAGAGTACCCTTTTCCTCTCTCGCTAAACAGATATGTTTCATTTTGCCCAAATTGGTAGCAAATCTAGAGAAGATTCTCTCTTCGATAATTCGTTCCCTTTTGGACCTCCTTTTGCATCCGATCAGGTAGCAAATCTAGAGCAGCAAATCACACCAGGCAGAATACATTCATTTAGTAAACAAAACAAATGTAGATATGGCTGTGTGCAGCTAAATAGGATATAGCGATAGAAAGTAGGTTGCTTAATGAGGTTCGATGCATTCAGCCAGAAATAGGATGCAAGCAAAATATAGAAAATCAAAAGAAGCTGCTTAGTAGCAGCAGCCGCCACAACAGACACATTCAACCCCTCCTTCATGCGCCCGCGCCTCCACCTCCTCCCTCTGGCGCTTCCTCCACTTCTTGCTGCCCAGTCCCTTGAACTTGGGGGCCTTGGGCTTGATTGGAGGCATGCGACCCTCTTTGATGGCCACCCGCTAGACGTTTTGGAGGTGAATTGCGAGAGCCTGGTGTTCAGCGATATAGGCGTTGACGTTCACGGTCTCGCACTCGCCGCCTTTGTGGATGCCGGAGCGCGGGGCCTCTGCATGCTTCAGTAAGGAGTTGAAGTAGGTGCCAGCGAGAGTCACCAGGCAGAAGGCGATCCCCTTGCAGAAGGGGCAGCGCCAGGGGACGCACCTCAAGAAGGCGTCGTACTGGCCGGCCCGTAGCCTCCTCAGCACCTGACAAGTCTTGGTGTGCATGGACTCGTCATCGCTGCAGATGTCGCTGCCGGAAACCTATTGGAAGAAAAGGAAAATGGGGTAGTAGATGATGTAAGAAGATCGGGCAATCGAAATGCAAACAATTGAATCCTAATAAACCAAGATCTAGCATCCAACGATGGGAACGGTAGAAGAACCAGGGGAGGGGAGCAAACCCTAGTTACCTACGACCATGGGTCGTCGATGCCGGTGTCGTAGGGGTTCAGCGGAGCGATGTACTTATCTGGATCGTAGGTGCCCATGAAGTGCTGGATCTGCTTGTGACCGGCGGGGGGCTCCTCTTCGGTGGCTATGTCGGTAGTGGGGCAGGGTCCTGGATGGGAACAGCGGCTACCATCGATGCCTCGACTGGGGCCTGGACAGGGACGGTGGCTGCTTTCAATGCGTCGAGGGGGACCGGCGAGGAGATGGTGGCCTCGTCAGCGGCTACGTCGGTAGCGGGGACAGGGGCCTGGATGGGAACGGCGACTGCCATCGATGGCTCGACTGGGGCCTGGACGGGGACGGCAGCTGCTTTCAACGCATCGAGGGGGACCGGCGAGGAGACAGGTGGCTCCTCGCTGGCGGCCTTGGAGGCGACGATGGCCACCATATCCTCCTCCGTCATCGCCAGCGCGGACGGGGTATTCTCGGGAGTTTGCAGATGCTGGTGGGACAGTGGAGAGGGTTGCGTGGGGTAAGTGAGAGAGAGTGAGAGTGGGTGTGCGGAGAGGGGCTCTATAGTTATGGTGGATGGAAGCAAGGCATGTTTTGTTGCACCACCGTGCAACGCGCCGCGCAGTCTACTGCATCGTGCACCGCGACACGCGCACGATACGTCACGTTTTTTTCCCGGGCCATGCATGGCAGTTCTGTATTGAGCCGCATGCAAAGGGTGCATACACAATTTCTATGTACGAAGTTTGACATGTCCCTAAAATTGGCGATAGTTAAAAGTGGAAATGTAGAGGGGGAGGTAGGTGGCTATACGGCGAGATTTGTGGGGTTGTGCTAGATCGGGTAGAGGGATGTGTTGATGGCTACGAGTGACTCGATGAAGGCGGAGTCTCGTCGAGCTCAAATCTTCGGCCTCTGGCTAGCGCGTGCAAGCTTCTTACAGTGGGGCCCAGTTGGAAGTGAGATTGAGAGCCGCTGCGTAAAAATGGGATATGTCTTATTAAAATCAAGTGGAAATAAATTGCAGCTATCCATCGACGACCGTGCACTCCATGACGCATGTGTTGTGGCGTAGTAGTAGCAGTAGTAGGATTTTCAGACTTGATTAAACATGACTTGACCGCTCGATGAATTTTTCCATGGACGGCTTTGTGTTCCTTCTTGTAGAAGTCTCGCTGAGGGAGACATCCATGATGTCTCACGCTGTACTGTGAAGGTCACGACGTGTGCAACGATCATCGTTGGATCACACAGAATCAACGGTTGGTGCGCATGATTCACGTGACAACTGTGACAACCAATCAAGGAGTAGCAGACAGAGTGAGCACAGGTTTGGGCTTCTACGAAAGATAGAGAGAGGGGGGCAAAACTGAGTATTATAAAAATGGAATGTGAGTGTCTTGTATAATGAAATACATCATGGCATACATCAAATTATTCCAAGATAGATCCAATAGAGTTCATTGGATGTGTGTTCTTCTCATAAACCACATGGACCCACTAGAGTTCATTGCATGTGTCTTATTGTCATAAACCACATGGATCCACCGATGTCATTGCATGTGATTTCTTTTCAGAAACCACATATTGATCCACCAATGTCATTGCATGTGTGTTATTTTCATGAACCACATATGGATCCACCAGTGCCATTGCATGTCTATTATTTTCATGAACCACACCTAGTGTCATTGCATGTCTGTTCCTCTAAACAAACCACGCATGGATCCACCAGTCTCATTGCATGTGTTCATTGCATGTTTGTTCTTATAAAACAAACCACACATGGATCCACCAGTATCATTGCATGTCTGTTCTTTTTATGAACCACGCCCAGTGTCATTGCATGTATGTTCTTTCCACAAACCACACATGGATCCACCAGTGTCATTGGATGTGTGTTCTTTTCATGAACCACACCCAGTGTCATTGGATGTGTGTTCTTCCCACAAACCACACATGGATCCACCAGTGTCATTTCATGTATGTTCTTTCCATGAACTACACCCAGTGTCATTGGATGTGTGTTCTTTTCATGAACCACTCCCACTGTCATTGGATGTTTGTTCTTCTCACAAACCACACATGGATCCACCAGTGTCATTGCATGTCTGTTCTTTTCATGAACCACACATGGATCCACAGGTAGAGTCATTGGATGTGTGTTCTTTTCACAAACCACACATCGATCCACCAGTGTCATTGCATATGTGTTCTTTTCATGAACCACAGCTGGAGTCATTGCATGTCAGTTCTTCTCACAAACCACACATGGATCTACCAGTGTCAATGGATGTGTGTTCTTTTCATGAACCACACCCAGTGTCATTGGATGTGTGTTCTTCCCACAAACCACACATGGATCCACCAGTGTCATTGCATGTCTGCTCTTTTCATGAACCACAGCTAGAGTCATTGCATGTGTGTTCTTATCACAAACCACATAAGGATACACCAGTGTCATTGCATGTGTGTTCTTCTCATGAACCACAGCTAGAGTCATTGCATGTTTGTTCTTCTCACAAACCACATAAGGATCCACCAGTGTAATTGGATGTGTGTTCTTTTCATGAACGACACCTAGTGTCATTGGATGTGTGTTCTTCTCACAAACCACATATGGATCCACCAGTGTCATTGCATGTCTGTTCTTTTCATGAACCACATCTAGACTCATTGCATGTCTGTTCTTTCCACAAACCACATGTGGATCCACTAGTGTCATTGCATGTGTGTTCTTTTCATGAACCACGGCTAGATTCATTGCATGTGTGTTCTTCTCACAAACCACATACGGATCTACCAGTGTTATTGGATGTGTGTTCTTTTCATGAACCACAGGATGTGTGTTCTTCTCACAAACACCACATAAGGATCCACCAGTGTCATTGGATGTGTGTTCTTTTCATGAACCACACCCAGTGTCATTGGATGTGTGTTCTTTGCAGAATCCACACATGGATCCACCAGTGTCATTGCATGTGTGTTCTTATCATGAACCACACCTAGAGTCATTGCATGTTTGTTCTTTCCACAAACCACATGTGGATCCACCAATGTCATTGCATGTGTGTCCTTTTCATGAACCACAGCTAGAGTCATTGCATGTGTGTTCTTCTCACAAACCACATAAGGATTCACCAGTGTCATTGGATTTGTGTTCTTTTCATGAACCACACCCAATGTCATAGGATGTGTGTTCTTCTCACAAACACCACATAAGGATCCACTAGAGTAATTGGATGTGTGTTCTTTTCATGAACCACACCCAGTGTCATTGGATGTGTGTTCTTCTCACAAACCACACATGGATCCACCAGTGTCCTTGCATGTGTGTTCTTTTCATGAACCACAGCTAGAGTCATTGCATGTCTGTTCTTTCCACAAACCACATAAGGATCCACCAGTGTGATTGGATGTGTGTTCTTTTCATGAACCACAGCTAGAGTCATTGCATGTGTGTTCTTCTCACAAACCACATAAGTATCCACCAGTGTCATTGGATGTGTGTTCTTTTCATGAACCACACCCAGTGTCATTGGATATGTGTTCTTCTCACAAACACCACATAAGGATCCACTAGTGTCGGTGGATGTGTGTTCTTTTCATGAACCACACCCAGTGTCATTGGATGTGTGTTCTTCTCACAAACCACAAATGGATCCACCAGTGTCATTGCATGTGTGTTCTTTTCATGAACCACAGCTAGAGTTATTGCATGTCTATTCTTCTCACAAACCAAATAAGGATCCACCAGTGTCATTGCATGTTTGTTCTTTTTATTAACCACACCCAGTGTCATCGCATGTATGTTCCTCTCACAAACCACACATGGATCCACCAGTGTCATTCCATGTGTGTTCTTCTCATGAACCACAACTAGAGTCATTGCATGTGTGTTCTTCTCACAAACCATATATGGATCCACCAGTGTCATTGCATGTGTGTTCTTTTAATGAACCACAGCTAGAGTCATTGCATGTGTGTTCTTCTGACAAACCACATAAGGATCCACCAGTGTCATTGGATGTGTGTTCTTTTCATGAACCACACCCAGTGTCATTGGATGTGTGTTCTTTGCACAAACACCACATAAGGATCCACCAGTGTGAATGGATGTGTGTTCTTTTCATGAACCACACCCAGTGTCATTGGATGTGTGTTCTTCTCACAAACCACACATGGATCCATCAGTGTCATTGGATGTGTGTTCTTTTCATGAACCACACCCAGTGTCATTGGATGTGTGTTCTTTTCGTGAACCACACCCAGTGTCATTGGATGTGTGTTCTTCTCACAAACCACACATGGATCCACCAGTGTCATTGCAGGTCTGTTCTTTTCATGAACCACACATGGATCCACCTAGTGTGATTGCTGATACGTCCAAAACGTATCTACTTTCCCAAACACTTTTGTTATTGTTTTTCCTCTAAACTTGTGTGATTTGGATACAACTAACACGGACTAACGCTGTTTTCAGCAGAATTACCTTGGTGTCTAGTTTTTGTTCAGAAAATCAACTATCAGGAAAAATCCCGAAAAATATGCCAAAAATCCTATTTCACCAGAAGACTCACGGAGCCAGAATACGAGACAGAGTGGGGCTGGGCCCTGGCCACACCACCTGGACGTGCGGGCTAGGCTTGGTCGCGCCAGGGGGTGGTCTGGCCGCCCTAGGCACCCCCTTGGTCTCCCTCTTGGCCTATAAGTTACCTCCTGACCTAAAAACCTAGGGGGCTTCGATGTATTTCCAGAAAGAATTCCGCGGCCCCACCACCACCAGATTCCGCGATTCAGAACCAAAAACTCCGTTCTGGCACCCTACCGGGACGGGGAATTGGAGGAGATCATCGCCATCATCATCACCATCGCTTCTCCATCGACCATCCATGTTTCCTCCATCTATGAGCGAGTAATTCCCCGCTGTAGGCTATGGGGATGGTAGGGATTCGATGAGATCATTCATGTAATGGCATCAGATTGTTAGGGCATGGTGCCTAGTATCTTTTATTAGTGCTTTTTGACTTTGTTGCGACTTGTTATGCTTAATGCTTGTCACTAGGGCCTGAGTGCTATGATTTCAGATATGAACATGTTATTGATTCATTATGATAGTATTGTTTATGGTCTTACCTGCAAGTTGTATACACACGTTGTTGTCTGGAACCAAAGGCCCCGAAGCGACAGAAATCGAGATAACCGGAGGGAATGGCTTTGATGTGAGGATCACATGTGTTCACGGAGTGTTAATGCTTTTCTCCGGTGCTCTATTAAAAGGAGCACCTTAATTGCCAGTAGTTCCCTTGAGGCCCCGCTGCAAACGGGCTAGCAGGACAAAAGATGTTGTGCAAGTTCTCATTGCGAGCACGTATGACTATATATGGAACACATGCCTATGATTATCTAGTACTTGGATGCTTTATCTTATTTATCTGCAAATGCCCTATGTTATGATTGCTATGTGAATTGTCTTGTCCATGCAACGCCCGTCCATCCATCCCTATGCCTACCGCGCCTTAATCCTACTCTTTACTGCAATTATTACTACTGTCTTTACTTTTACTACCGCTATTACTTTACTATTGCTACTACAAAACGGTTGCTACTGATAAACTGCTGTGAGCAAGATTGTTTCCAGGTGCAGCTGAATTGACAACTCAGTTGTTAAGGCTTATAAATATTCTTTGGCTCCCCTTGTGTCGAATCAATAAATTGGGTTTCACTTCCCTCGAAAATACTGCGATACACCCCCTATACTTGTGGGTCATCAAGACTATTTTTTGGCGCCGTTGCTGGGGACCATAGCTTTATTTATCAAGTCCACTTGGAATCACTATTGTCCGTTGCCATTCATCCATCATGGGTAAGTCTCGTGATGGCAAGGTTCCTATTTTACCATCCACTACAAGAAGAGGTACGGTTTTGAACACCTCTGTTGCTCTTGATTCACCGTCTGTTATGAGTAAGTTCCTTACACCACCATATACACATGCTATACACACTACTACTGTTGAATCTGAAACTTCTGATACTTATGATGCTACTTCTACTGTTCTTGATAAGAGTGGTTCATTAGGTCCTTTCCTAGATGCTACGATAGCTAGAACTATAGTTGGAAATACTGAAACTCCTAATGAAGACACTACTACACCTGTTAGTTCACCTGAGTTTAGAGAGAGTTATGATATTGAAGATGGTTATATTGAGATGACCAATTAATTTATTAAAGAATGTCAAAACTCCCATGATAGGAGTGCTGCTAAGAGTCTCCTTGAGAGGCGTACTATTAAACCCAAATTGTCTCCTAATGTTAAGTTTGCTGCATCTCCCATAAACATTAAAGATAAAGATTATGATTTCTCTCTTGATCTATCCTACATAGCTATTGTTGAGAAAGATCCTTTTTGTAGGACTATGAATGAAAGTGCGGTAGCACATATGACTGAGCTTTCTACCATGAGTGGCTTGTTTTCTGATGATATTAAGATGCGCACCTACTTTGTTACTAAATTTTTCCCTTTTTCACTGAAAGGAGAAGCTAAAACTTGGTTTAATAATTTACCTCCTGGATCTATTTATAGCCCTGATTGCTTGATTAGTACTTTCCTGCAGAAATATTTTCCTCCTAGTGCTAGACATGCTATTTTGTAGGAACTTTTTGATTTCAAACAAGGAGAAAAAGAGATATTGCGTGAATCATGGGCAAGGTTTTGTGCTTTGATTCATGCACAGGCTAGATGTCCATTACCTAAGAATGAGCTTCTTGATATATTTTATAATGGACTAACGGAAGAATCTAGGACATACCTGGATAGTTGTGCTGATTGTGTTTTCAGGAATAGGACTCCCAAGGAAGCTGAGGAATTAATGGCTAAAATAAGCAAGAATTATGAAGACTGGACTCCTCCTAAACCAGCTATACCCACGCCTATACCAACATCTAAGAAGAGGGGAGTTATTGAACTAAATGCTGAAGTGATGAAGGAAGCTAAGAAATATCTTAAGGAGAAGGGCATTAAAGTTGCAGATGTCAAGAATTTACCTTCTATAGAAGAATTATGTAAGCCAATTACCCACTCATCCACTATTGAGGTACACTCTCTCCAACATTTTGATGAATGTGATATCCCTTACTCTAAACCTCATGACCAATGCTTAGAAGAATTCGATATTTTCATTGTTAAGCAAGATAATTTTAATAAAAGGGTGCAAAATCATCTAATGGAAAACTCTAGAGCTATTGTTGAGTTAAAAGATATTGTGGAAAGAACCTCTAATGGTGTTAAAATGCTTGTTAAACATTTTCAAATGGTTCAAACTCAAATTGATCAGCTTATTAAGGTACAAAAAGACTTGCTAGTTAATGCTGCTAAAGAAAAAACATGCTTATGAAATTAGAACTAGAAGTGGTGCTGCTACCAAGGATCCTCTATATCCTGAAGGGCATTCTAAAAGAATCGAGCAGGATTCTCAACAAGCTGAAAATAGTGGTACAACTCATAAGAAAAGAAAAAGAAACATAAAACTATTGTAGAACCCTCTGAACCTGCTAAAGATCCTAATAGTATATATGTCTCTGATGCTGAAACTGAAAGAGGTAATGAAGAAAATGATGTTCTTGATAAAGAAAAAGTTGAAGAAGAACCTGAAAAGCACACTCAGAATACTAAATACACTAAAGAAGATTTTGTTGCTAAGAAACATGGTGGTGAAAGAGAGCCTTGGGTCCAAAAACCTATGCCTTTCCCTGATAAGAAACATAAGTCAAAGGAAGATGAACACTATAATAAGTTTTGTGAGTGGATGAAACCTTTATTCTTGAAAATTCCTTTGACTGGTGCTATTAAATTGCCTCCCTATTCAAAGTATATGAAGGATATTGTCTCAAATAAAAGGAAGATCCCTAATGAAGAAATTTCTACTTTGCTTGCTAATTATTCCTTTAATGGTAAGGTTCCAAAGAAACTTGGAGACCCAGGGATTCCAACCATTCCTTGCTCTATTAAAAATAGTTATGTTAGAACTGCTTTGTGTGATTTGGGAGCAGGAGTTAGTGTCATGCCTTTTTCTCTTTACAAGAGACTTCAACTAGAAAAACTAATACCAACTGATATATCTTTGCAAATGGCTGATAAATCTACTACTATTCCTGTGGGTATATGTGAGGATGTACCTGTTCAAGTGGCTCATAATTGCTTGATATTAACTGATTTTGTTGTGCTTGAAATGCCTGAAGATGATAATATGCCTATTATTCTTGGGAGACCTTTTCTTAACACTGCAGGAGTTGTTATTAATTGTAATCAAGGAAAGGTGACCTTTAATGTTTATGACAAAGAGCATACTGTCTATTTCCCCAAGAAGATTGATAGGACTTATGGTTTAAATTCAATTGAACATGTTGAGGGCATTCAAGTTGGAGAAATATAGTGTCCCATACCAAGAGAAAAATTTGAAACTATTATGATTGGGACCATTCCTATCAAGGTTGAGGTAACATAATCATTAGTGGAATACAAAGTTTTGTTTCATATAAAATTGTTTGGTAACAAGAACTGATCAACCTTGTTAACAAAGGGATTTTAATGAACAAAACAATGTTTTCACCATGATTATCTCCGCTTATTTCTATTCTATCCATTTTAGTTTTTTATTTTGTTTAGTTTACTTTTCTGTTGTTAGTTGCTTGCATGTTAGAGTGTCTTAGAACTTCTGAAGTTTTAGCCTTGTTTTGTCATTGCATCATTCCAGAAACTTTTTTCTATCAGAAAATCATTCTTCTATACCTGAAAATTGCTCAAAAATAAAGTATCTCAAAAAATTCCAAAAAAATCATATTAATTTTTTACGTGAAAAAAGGGGCAGAGGAGTGCATGGAAGGTACCAGGGGGGCCACTAGGCAGGCACATCACCTGGTGGCGCGGCCAGCCTAGGGGCGCGCCTGGCCATGGTGTGGGCCACCCCTAGCCCTCCACTCACTCTCTCACTTCCCATTTTCTTCTCTCTCCCGAGAAAACACCAGTTCTTGCTCGAAATCGCGTTCTTTCTGTTCTTGCCCTCGATTTTTTTGATCTCCTTGCTCAACCCATCTTTCCTGCTGAAAATTGGAACATTTGTTCTCCGGTATGTGACTCCTCCGCTTGTCCAAGTAGATTTGTGTTTAGTGGTTTATATTTTGAGTATTTTGCTGATGTAGGTGACAGGTTATGAGAGCTTGTAAGCTTGTTCAATGCTTAGAGATATAGTTTTGATGCATGTTTAGGCCTCTACAAGTCCCTATGAGTAGTGCTCTTCATTATAAATTCACTTTGCAATCACTTGTGTAATGGATGTTTAAAATTTCAGAATAGAAGATGAATGAACATCAACTCAATCAACATGAACTGAGGGTGCCTGAGATTATGAAGGTTCACCGTGAGGAGGAAGTTCTTCCTTCCATATATCCATGCTTTGAGTTCATGAGGGCTGCAGGAATTTCCTAGGACTTCCATACTTTGGTTGCTAATGCAGGATTGGAGCACTTTGTGGAGGTTGAACCTTGTCAATTTGTGAAACTAACAATATTTGTAGTGAAGGACTTTTGATTTAGTCACTCTTTGCCTAACCCCATGGTCCACTACAAAATTTACAATATAGCTGTCGACCTTCCTCTTGATGACTTTTGTGCAGCTATTAAGGTACCTCAGTGGGGATCGTGTGGAAGAAAGAGCGACCTGCACCACTCATGGACTTGTATGCGGAGATTTGCCAGGGGAGCAGCTTTTCGAAGGAGAGCGGGAAAATCCATAACATTCATCTCCCGTCTATTCGCTACTTTGCTTACTTTATTGCCAAGTGTGTTCTTGCTAGGAAAACTGGCAATAAGTTATCTTCGTATGATCTAGCATTCATCTCTGTTGCTCTTAAACGAGATATGACTTATAATTTGGGTGCCTTGATAGCTTTCCGCCTTGCTGCTAACCGCGAGAAAGGTGGAATTTGTGGAGGCCTGATTGCTTCTCGTTTATTAGTGTTGCATGGTTTGGTGCCTCATCATCTAGACCTACAGTTTCCCATAGAAAGGCTTGATCTTAATTCCATGATAGAACATAAATTAGTTTCTTCTTGGGCTAATTTGAGTGAGTTGTCTTATGAAATAACCTTTCTCAAGGCTGGTTGGAGAAAGAGTAAGTCTGAGCGATTTGTTCTTTTGCATGCACCTATTTTGTTTAACCTTGATACCAGGGTAGGATGGTCACTCACTGAGGAGGAGCTTGATACGTACTTGGGAGAGCTCTCCCAACAGGAGCAGGATACTAGAAGAGAGGTCACAGATGATTCGGTCCAGCCCCGAATGAGGGGGAGTCTTCATATCAGCAGCCTACCTATGATTGGGGAGCTTCTTCTTCTTCCCAAGGGCCTAACTACGATCATTCTTACAATGACCCGCCTGCTTGGAACCCTTACTTGTATTTGGATTGATACCCACTTAGGCCAAACGCCTAAGCTTGGGGGGAGGTACACCAACATCACACTCATCTCCATATCATGTTTCATCGATACTTTGTATATTCATGTTTCGTTCTCTTTTTAGTTTTCGTTCTCTCTTTATTTTTGCTTCCTAAAACACAAAAAGACCAAAAATATTTCTTTTGTTTCTATTTGTTTGCTTCTTCTTCTTTTTGCCTTGGTTTTCTTTTCCCTTTTTGCTTTGTTTGAACTATCCTAAAAACCCAAAAAGATTTTTCTTTGCTTGTTCTTCCTTTTTGGTTCTTGTTTTTAAAAATCGAAAACACCAAAAATATTTGTTTTTCTTCTTTGGTTTTGTGAGTTTGTTGTAGGGTTCAGCAGTCCTGAGTGGAATTTGGTTTCATGTTATTATTCAAGCCACACAAGTGAAGGGAAATAATTTGGTGTGGTAAGAGGCTGGTAACGAACTCTATTTGTTTCCTTTTTTGTACATATACTCATCATTGTGGGCATGCTTAGTCTGTTAGTGTAGGGTGTATGTTATTTATGGATGCTTAGTAGTTCTTGCTTTCTTATGATTAGCTCCAGCTCGCTAATAATTTGTAGCATGTCATATGAATGTTCGCTTGCATTGTTCTATTCATAACTTGGTATGATATTGTCGTATCCTCCTCTGAGTGTTTCACTTGAATTGACTTGGCACATGCTCATGCATGCATATGACTGAAACAATAATCAGTTAAGCCTCGATGAACTATTTTGCCTCAGGGGTCTTGAATCACTTTCATGCCATGATTAGTCCTGATTTTTTGCAAGCATGATTATGAAAATTACTGCTCTCTTGTTTGTAGCTCCCTTGCTATTGCTAGCCTTCACTTGCACTGAGTATAAGTTTTACTCATGCTTCCAACTCCCTAAAACCAATATTGCCAAAAGTGTCCACCATACCTACCTATTAGCATCATTTGTTGTTCCGTGCATATTTAGTATGCCTTGTTTTCTTCCAAATAAAATGTTTGCTTGTTATGAGAAAGTTAGTTAGTAAAGCTCTCATGAACTTGATGGCACACTTTACTTTCTTGCACCTAATAATCTTGAACCATTGCATCCATATTTGTTGCGTATATGCTTACGCTTTATAAGTTGAAGTTAGCAGAACCATGTATCATGGGGAACGTTTTCAACATTTCACGGGTACTTTGTACCACGTTGATATCATGATTCTTTTGCTTATGGATCTCAGTGGTGTGAAATAAAAGGGGAACTTGTAAGATCATGGAGTTTGTATATGTGTTAGAGAAATGCCTGGGCCGCTATCCTAAGCCATGCCTAATCATGGTGGAAACTTGTAGCATAACCATAATGAGCATTCTATGAAGCATCCTCAATAAAAACCTATGCAAATAGCAACTAAAAAGATCGCTGAGATGCTCATTGTCTGCTTGCCTTGTCATTTTGATTATGGGATAACTCATGTATCATGTGCAAGGGGTACCCCGTTGGCGGTTCTCTATGATACATATGTACTTACAATGATAAGAGCTTACTTGTGACTGAAGTTGAGTAGCATGAGGTCTAGTACTCGTAAGTAAGGGGCATGAGATTTTAGCTTATAACTTGTCAAGCATATCCTCTTAGTTGTGTCACTTTAACCTTAACCATTTAAAAGATGCTTATGATAGGGGCAATGAGAGCTCAAAGCTAATGAGCACCATACTTTTAGGATTTGGAAGCCTTTCAAACTATTCAAAACCTTTTCATTTCTTTGTTGAGTCTCCACGTATTCTATGAGCACTTGCTTGAGAGCAAAGTTGTCATTCTTAGTATAATATGCTTGTATCAAAACTTGATTATTTGTGTTATGACTTTGATGCTTGTATCTTTGATATATTTACTTCTAGTCTTCACTTGAACTTCAGATGTGCCTTGTATTTACAATCAAAGGCAAGCGAGATACCACTCTATCATACCTTTTTATGAACATTACAATGTTGCTTATGTTTATGTTTCATGCTACTTATTATTTTTGAGTTGGAATCTCTTCATAGCTTGCAATGACTATTAAGTAAACTTAGTTGCATACTCTTTATTATGAATTTCCTGAGTAGTTGATCATATGCTGAGAATATATACATCTTATGAAGCACATGTGTTCGTGAAAGTTTCTTTTATCGCACTCAGTTTTCAACTGAATTGCTTGAGGACAAGAAATAAGCTAAGCTTGGGGGAGTTGATACGTCCAAAACGTATCTACTTTCCCGAACACTTTTGTTATTGTTTTTCCTCTAAACTTGTGTGATTTGGATACAACTAACACAGACTAACGCTGTTTTCAGCAGAATTACCTTGGTGTCTAGTTTTTGTTCAGAAAATCAACTATCAGGAAAAATCCCAGAAAATATGCCAAAAATCCTATTTCACCAGAAGACTCATGGAGCCAGAATACGGGACGGAGTGGGTCTAGGCCCTAGCCACACCACCTGGCCACGCGGGCTAGGCCTAGCCGCGCCAGGGGGTGGTCTGGCCGCCCCAGGCATCCCCCTCGGTCTCCCTCTTTGCCTATAAGTTGCCTCTTGACCTAAAAACCCAGGGGGTTCGACATTTTTCCAGAAAGAATTCCACGGCACCGCCACCACCAGATTCCGTGATTCGGAACCAGAAACTCCGTTCTGGCACCCTGCCGGGACGGGGAATTGGAGGACATCATTGCCATCATCATCACCATCGCTTCTCCATCGACCATCCATGTTTCCTCCATCTATGAGTGAGTAATCCCCTGCTGTATGCTATGGGGATGGTAGGGATTGGATGAGATCGTTCATGTAATGGCATCAGATTGTTAGGGCATGGTGCCTAGTATCTTTTATTAGTGCTTTTTGACTTTGTTGCGACTTGTTATGCTTAATGCTTGTCACTAGGGCCCGAGTGCCATGATTTCAGATCTGAACATGTTATTGATTCATTATGATAGTATTGTTTATGATCTTACCTGCAAGTTGTATACACACGTTGTTGTCCGAAACCAAAGGCCCCGAAGTGACAGAAATCGAGATAACCGGAGGGAATGGCTTTGATGTGAGGATCACATGTGTTCACTGAGTGTTAATGCTTTGCTTCAGTGCTCTATTAAAAGGAGCACCTTATTTTCCAGTAGTTCCCTTGAGGCCCCGCTGCAAACGGGCTGGCAGGACAAAAGATGTTGTGCAAGTTCTCATTGTGAGCACGTATGACTATATATGGAACACATGCCTATGATTATCTAGTACTTGGATGCTTTATCGTATTTATCTGTAAATGCCCTATGTTCTGATTGATATGTGAATTGTATTGTCCATGAAATGCCTGTCCATCCATCCCTATGCCTACCACGCCTTAATCCTACTGTTTACTGCAATTGTTACTACTACTATAACTTTACTATTGCTACTACAAAACTGTTGCTACTGATAAACTGCTGTGAGCAAGATTGTTTCTAGGTGCAGCTGAATTGACAACTCAGTTGTGAAGGCTTATAAATATTATTTGGCTCCCCTTGTGTCGAATCAATAAATTGGGTTTCACTTCCCTCGAAAATACTCCGATACACGCCCTATACTTGTCGGTCATTGGATGTGTCTTCTTTTCATGAACAACACCCAGTGTCATTGGATGTGTGTTGTTCTCACAAACCACACATGGATCCACCAGTGTCACTGGATGTGTGTTCTTTTCATGAACCACACCTAGTGTCATTGGATGTGTGTTCTTTTCATTAACCACACCCAATGTCATTGGATGTGTGTTCTTCTCACAAACCACACATGGATCCACCAGTGTCATTGCATGTTTCCTCTTCTCATGAACCACACATGGAAACAGCTAGAGTCATTGCATGTCTGTTCTTCTCACAAACCACACATGGATCCACCAGTGTCATTGGATGTGCGTTCTTTTCATGAACCACACCCAGTGTAATTGGATGTGTGTTCTTCTCACAAACCACATAAGGATCCACCAGTGGCATTGCATGTCTGTTCTTTTCATGAACCACACCCAGTGTCATTGCATGTCTGTTCCTCTAAACAAACCACACATGGATCCACTAGTGTCATTGCATGTGTGTTCTTTTCATGAATCACAGCTAGATTCATTGCATGTGTGTTCTTCTCACAAACCACATAAGGATACTCCAGTGTCTTTGCATGTGTGTTCTTTTCATGAACCACAGCTAGTGTGATTGCATGTCTGTTATTCTCACGAACCACATAAGGATCCACACGTGTCATTGGATGTGTGTTCTTTTCATGACCCACACCCAGTGTCATTCTGAAAGGGTAATTGCCCCTATATGTGGTTTTGGTGATTAATGACAATCCCTATGGACTAATGTTTTCATTGAGATTTATATGAAGGAATATTCCATAGGTCATGCTTGTAGTCCATATGTTGGATTCAAGTATGTATGCCATGAAGATAAAGATATACCTTGAGTTTTGGCATCAAGATCATCAAATTGAAGAGAATAATATGATATGTTCAAGATCTTGAGAGTGTGATCTCAATAGAAGAATTCAAGATATGGCTCTAAGCCGGTGTAATGATAGCTTCATTAGTTGAGCTATGGTTGACTAAGATTTAGAGCATGTAATCAAATGAAGAATTCTTTATGTACCTCAAGATATTGAGATGGAGCATGAGAAGATACTTGGTTGACCAATACAAAGAGTGAAGAGTGATTTCAAGTTGCTCAACACATGAAGCATAAAGAATGTACCACATGGATCTTGTGGTATGGTAAGCCTTGTCATTTATGCATCATGAACTAACCCATTATATATGTGCCTTTGTGTTTTCTATATGGGATAGGTATCTTTCCATGGGCATGCTTCAAAAGTGAAGACCTCATATAGCCCATGAGAGGATGGCATCAAGTGGTGATCGTCATCAAGGTTAAGAAGGGCAAGTTCAAGATAATCATCTCGAGAAGATCAATTTGCTTGAAGCTTGTTGTCCATATTGGTGATAAAGGACATGTGAAGACGTGTCTTAATGAAGCTATCCCATAGTGGTGTATGGGGGAGAAAATTATGAGTCTTCACGAAGCAACAATGATCAAGTGGTGCATTCCGGCTTGGATGGAGCTTAAAGCATTGTCATCAAGATCAAGCGGGATGCGCAAGGCAAAGTTATGGCCTTGTTAGGTTTTCCTTTTACCGGTCTCAAGGTGGTTGTTGGGAGACCGGGTTATAGGATAGATAGCTGCACTATCAAGAGGGGCTTTCAGTTGGGTAACTTGATCACATTGTCTTAGGGAGCTCAATCCTTTGCAAACTTTGCATCTGCCTAGTTTGTCGCTTCTTGGTATTTTCTCTATGTGAGGTTCTTGAGCTTGTTGCTAGCTCTTCAACAAGCCCAAGTTCATCGAAAACGTAATTCGTATGCATCTTATATGGCGTTTTCGAGTTTGAAGGTTTTATCGGTTCTTCTTATAGGGAGGCTCCATACCTTTCCTCATTTGGTCCTATCTTCCTTTGTTGGGCTATGATGTTTTCATGCACCATATTGTAGAGTTTGTTGTCCTCATCAAAACAAGCCCAAGATCATCGAAATTGGAGTCCGGATGCAAAAGTTATTTCGTTTTTCGTGAAGTCGGTTTCATCCCGGTTGTGGATCCAGTTCAACCGAGCCCCACACCGGACGGTCCGGTGCCAGCGCCGGTAGACCGGATCTCAGACCGGATTTTCCGGTTTTCGCGACCGACTCTATTCCGAGTTGTCAAACAGAGGTTTTTCGGTCAGTATGCCGGTCCACCGGCCTGGGGACCGAGTTTCCCGGTTCTGGGGCCGGTCCAACCGACTTTTAGACCGGATTTTCGCTGTTTTCTCTCCAACGGCCATATTCGCTTTTCCCTATAAAAGGGGGTTCTTCCCCCAACGTTTTTGGGTGTTCTTGACCACGAAATTGACCTCCATTGTTGAACCTCTTGAGCTTGCATCCTCTCCCTTCCCTCCTATGATTGTTGCATCTTTTTGAGGGCTTTGGAAGAGGAGATCTAGATCTACAATCCCCACCAATCAATTCCTCCTTTGAGTGAGGGGAACCCATTGGATCTAGATCTTGGAGTCATTTGTTGACTTCCACCATTGTTCTTCCTCTCTAATTCCTCCCTAGCACTTTTTGCTTTGGTGGGATTTGAGAGTGAGGGATTTGAATGCCCTTGGTGTTCTTGCTTTGCATTCTTGCATAAGTGTTGAGCTCTCCACTACGATTTGTTCGAGTGAGAGACCGTGAGCTTGTTGCTCTTGGAGGGTGACCTCCTAGTTGGCTTGGCGGTTGGTGCCGCGGTTTCCTCTTCGTGGAAGATTGTGAAGAGACCCGGGCTTCTCCTTCGTGGAGCTTGTGAAGTGGTTGTGGAGCTTGCCATCTCCGGAGTGGAGGAAAAGCTAGCCATAAGGAAAGGGCCTATTCCTTCGTGGGATAGACTCGGAGAAGAAGGTGAGCCTTCGTGGCGTTGGGAAATCCTTCGTGGAATCCCACACCTCTCCAACGTGACGTACCTTACTTGTAAGGGAACACGGGAATACATCTTCGTCTCCGCGTGCCTCAGTTATCTCTATACCCGAGCTTACTTTCCTTGTGATAGCCATCGAGCTTGAAGTACTTATATCTTGCTTATCACTTGTGGTATTTATCTTGTGTTATCTTGCTTAGCTTATCTTGTTGTTGGTGCACTTAATTGAGCCTAGTGTATTTAGGTTTTGTGCTTGTAAAATAAACGTTAGTTTAATTCCGCATTCTATCAAGCCAAAACCATAATAGTTTTGAAATTGCCTATTCACCCCCCTCTAGGCGACATCTCTATCCTTTCAATTGGTATCAGAGCAAGGTCTCTCCTTGTTTAGGGTTCACTGCCTAGAGTGTAAAGATGTCGGCTAGTAGTATAGTGCACAATGAGACAATTATCTTTGATGGCACAAATTATATTTTGTGGAGAAATTGCTTGCTTTGTAATCTTCGGACCTTGTGTCCAAATATTGAGCGATTTCTAGATGTAGGTTTTTCTCCTCCGATGGATCCTCAAAATCTATCTTTAGAGGATGAGAAAAATTTACATCTCGAAGCTCAAGTATCTAATGAGCTTATTTTCTCTTTGAGCCCCATAGTTAATTTTTTCTTGACAAATGTAAAGCACGAGTCATCTCATGAGATGTGGACCAAGCTTGAAGAAATATTTGGTGGGTCCATTTCTCATAGGGTCGGTGGTATCTCCGAGGAGCTCTCTTCTCCTTCACATCATGAAGAGCTCTAAGTGGCTTCCACCTCCGGCTGCGATGAGATTTCAATTCCCTCCACTTCACCTACATGTGACAAGTCACAAGGTAATGGCATGGTGAGTGGAGATATCATATGTAATGATGGTAGTGGTTCTCTTTACACCAATGATTCATGTTCTATAAATGCTAATGGTGTAGAGAGTTTGGACTTAAGCACTTCTTGCAATGATAATTATATATCCCCGTGTGTTGCTAGTCCTTGCATATTGTCTAGAAATTATTTGAGTACTAGTGTAGATGATATGCTTGATTTGTCTTGTTCCAATAAACAAAATGCTTCTATTTCCTCTAGTTGTGTATCTATCAATGTAGAGGAAATCAAACACCCTATGGATCAAGACACGATCATGAATGAAGATTCAAGAATATCCTCATCTTCATCCTCCCATGCTCACATGTGCCTTATGTCAAGAGGATCAAAGGTATCTCCTACTTTGGATCCCAACATATCTTCTCTAGATAATAGAAATGATAATGATGATAGTGATGATGACCTTGATGAGGATACTAGAGATCTTGTGCTTGAGCTGACCTTTTTGTGTACCTCTCTTCATGGTGCTTGTATCAAACACGTTATGGACACCATAACTAAACAAACGGAAACCATAGAGGAGTTGGATTTTCAACTTGATGATGGGAGTCGTAGATTCCATCTCCTTAAGCAAGAGCTTGCCGAGGAGAAGCACACTAATTGTCTCCTCACACAAAAATTGAATCTTATGAGCTTGAAAATGAAAAACTTATTAATGATGCTAGTGCTACTAACTCTAATTCTTGTGAAGCATCTATGTTAAAGGATAAGGTTGAGCTAAGGGCTCAACTTGAGTTGCTAACTAGCAAGTATAGGAAATTGGAAGAGAGTCATGAAATGCTCTCGGGCTCTCATAATGATCTTCTAATCTCCTATGATGGGCTAAAATTAGCTTGTGAGGCAAGTATCACTAAGGTAACATCTTGTGAGCCTCTTTTGGACATTAGCACAACTTCTACTCAAAATGCTATTTTGCCATGTGCTAGTCCTAGTGATCCTTCTAGTCATACTAGTGATAAACCTTGTGTTGGATCACTTGCTTTGCCTTGTTTCTCTAACAATGAAGCTTATACTTCCTCTAGTACCTCTATTTCTACTAACCATGTAGAGGAAATCAAATAGCTCAAGGCCCAAGTCACTTCTTTGAAGAAAGACTTGAAAAAGAGTCATGAAGGCAAATCCACACCCGATAATATTTTGAGTGTGCAAAAATACCCCAATGATAAAAGTGGACTTGGGATCCAACTCCAATAACAAGAACAAGTCCAAGAGCAACAAGAAGAAGGGCCAAGACCAAGTCAAGGATTCGACCAAGATTATTTGCTTCAAGTGCAAGGTTGTAGGACATCATGTAAGATCTTGTCCATTGAAGAAAAAACACTTGAATGAGAAGCAACAAGGGAAGCGGCCACAAGTTCAAGGTCAAGCCCAATCTCAACCTCAATTTGAAGCTAGGCCACTTCCCAAGAAGAATCAAGATAAGGCTCCCCAAGACAAGAAATCAATAAAGAAGAGAAAGGGGAGCACGTGTTGCTACATATGTCGTGAGAAGGGACACTTGGCCTCTTCATGTTCAAACGGTACCTTATCTAACCCTATCATTGTTGACGATGATTATTCTCTTGGGAAGGATAAGGATGGCAATGTGTTTTCCAAGTTTGTTGGAACTCAAAGTGGTGTTAAGAAAAGAACCATTTGGGTTGCCAAGCCTATTGTGACTAACCTCTTAGGACCCAACTTGGTTGGGGACCAACAAGAACAAACTTGATCAATAGGTGTTTGTGGAGGGCATTGGAGACTTGGCTAACTCATGAAGAATTAAGGGATCTTCATATATTATATTTTATAAAGCCAAGTTATAAGGATTATCATCTCCCTACCATATACCCAATGTGCCTCTTTGCGGTAACTCGAACTCAACTCTTTTATATTGTAAGTTACTTGCCCCTTTACATGTTTTGGTTTTGTACCAAGTATGTGTTTGTATTTGTTGTGCCTCATGCTTGCTTATTTTGTGTATTCAAGTATGTCTATGTGTTTGGCACATCATTTACTTGTGTGTTTTGCTTTGAGCCTCTAATGCATCTTGATGATATCTTTTTTGGCTCTTTTCAAGTGATTAATGGAACATCCCATTTTGGGAGAGTGATATGCCTTGCGCATCCCTCAAACATTAAAATGTGTGTACATGAGTACTACCATTTAGTATTGATATTGCAAGCTTATCTAGTCACTATGTGGTGTGTCATACTCATGAGAAATTCAAATTATAAATGTCCATTAATTATCTCTAGTTGAGGTTGTTTTTCCTCTTATTGAGAAAAAATAGAATACCACATTATGGGGGAGTAATATGCTTCTTTTGCATATCACAATCCTAGGAAATGTGAACATATGAGGTGGTGCCACTTAGAGTTGATATTGTTGATTATCTTGTATCTAGGTGGCATGTTTGCTCAAACAAGATCCTATTTTTTGTTAGAAGCTTTTATTGCTCATCTTTTTGGTCTTTTCTTGAGTAAGAAATTCTTGGTGTGGCCTTCCTCAAATGCATATCTCTATATCTTATTTGGGAGACCATTTTCTTCAAGTTATTCTAATCATTGCTTTGCATGATTGTGTCACTAGTTGAAGCTATCAAGAATCTCTATCTTTGCATAGTGCTTAATCTTTTTATTCCTATCCTATGCTTTTTATTGTGAAGATTTATCTTTAATTTCTGTGCAATATACCACCGGAAATAAATTCCAATACACTCATTGTCTTTGACAATTGATATACTTGGGTGTGGTAGAATTTGTGGATTATCTTCACCTTGGATTTCACCTCCTATTGCCTTTTTTTTCTTTCCAAAAATTGTTGTGGCTCAGTTTGTCTTCCTTGGATTTTGAACATCTCTTTGGTGGTGTTTTTGATTATTATCAAATGTGCTTTTAGTGGAAAACAAACATTTTCTTATCGGAACCTTGTGCCATTGTGAAAAGTGGTAAGGGTTTGGTTTATTTGTTGAAACCTTGCTCTTTTTGGAGTTTGTTATCTCATTCTTTCTTCTCTATGTTATTTTCTTGAATGAGATAAATCTTTGAGCATTTGTGCTTTTATCTCATCTTTTATGCTCAGTAGTTTTTTGCTTGGTTCATTTGTTGAACTTTGTTGAACAAATCTTGTGTTGATTTGATTCTTTGATATAGTTTAGACAACAAATGTGTTTTGTCACACCTTGTACGCCTTCTTGAATATTTTGGTGTTTTTTCCAAATTATATCTTTGTTGGTTCTTGAAAGTGTCGTGCATGCATGTTTATTAAATGTATATCTTATATCATGTTTTGCTTTTTTCGATCCAATATATAGGGTATACTCCATCAAATCCTTAAACGGCTATGATGTGCATGAAATACAAATTTCATCTCTAAATATGCACATATTTTTATGGAGTATGTCCTATGTGTTGTGGTTAGTCTAACCACTTTGGACCCAATAAGTTTGGGGACCAAGATGTACTTGAATGTTGTTTTAGGTACATTGGAGATGCAATGGATTCTTGTCTCATCTATAAGGAAGGTGTTGTCACCATATGATAATTGGAGCCAAGCTAGGATGATCAAAGAATTTTTATCTACTATATCATACCATTGCTATCTCGGTAACAAGTATCTTATTCATGCATACTATTCTTCCATCCAATCTCTTATAGGTTACATCTTGGCATGAATTTATTTGTTTGTAAATGTTGTGGTTCTTGCAAAGATATTTGAAAGACTTTTCTATCCTTATTGCTTATGTGAGTAATTTGAGATGATGCATATAATGGGGAGTATATAAAATCATGCTCATGATTCACCAATCCCAAATATGCCTTCTAGCAATTTATTGCATATTAATTCCTCAATGTACTCTCATGTGCAATATTGTTGAAATTGCATTGAATCCTTCCTTTTGATACTTGTTTCCTTTCTCAAAATATCCCAACTAGCATTAGTTCCCTTAGTGTTAGCTGTGATGTTTTTGAGGTTTTTGTTTTTCTTTGGTGAAGTTCTTTGATATACCATGAGAGAAAATAGAGCCATGGGCTATATATGCACTTAAGCAAAATATCATTTTTTTGGTATATCTTATGACTTCCTCTTGGATATCATGTTCTCTTGTTTTTATCAACCTCTTATGTGTGGATGTTTCTTTGTGGATTATTCTCCCACTTAGAAACTTATATACACAAGAGTGTTAATATATGGCCTTGATACCTCGCCTTTTGCCAACCATCTCACTTATCCGCTTAGTTTTTCATGGTTTTGGCAAGGTCTTGATTTATGAGTGCTTGGTTTACTTTTATTGCATCTTCGTGCACTCATATCTCATATTTGGTTTCTTTCGGACTTAAGCTTGTCTTGACAAGCGTATTGATTTATATCTATACTCCTTGTATCTTGGTTGTGTTCTAAATGATATAAAGGGAGTGAGGATTCCATGCTTGTGCATATTGTATTCAAATGAAACAACTCATTTATGCACAAACCTTGGGGAGCTTCCTTATTTCATTTAGATCACTATTTGTCCATTTGAATATTTGGATATTTTGATTGCTTGCTTCATCCGTTGAAGTTTCTTCACCTTGTTATCCTTTTAGCAATATTTGATCCTCAATGTAGTTGATTTCCTCCAAGTATTCGTCATTGGATATGTGCATATGATTTCACTCATATTATGAGAAATGCACACCTTGGGATGAACTTGAACTATATTGGCCTTCTAACTTTGTCATCCATTTTGGCACTTGTTGTCAATGGGGGAGAAGTTTAGAGGGTTTTAAGGGAAATGGTTTTCTACTTAAGATTGGTTTGTTCTTAAGTGTTTGCCTTTCATGCATTTCATCTTTATTATGTATTGCATGGTTGAATATATAGTGGAAACTCTCCCAAAGGTTATGCTTGACAATGTATGCAATGAAATTCAAGTTCATCACATGTGCATATATTGTGGGGGAGTTTGCTCTATATATGTTGGTTCTACTTACATCTCTTGCATTAGTTGTAGTTTGTGTGATTAGAATTGGTTTTGATATGGGCTAGTATCTTTGTGTTACTTAACCATATCAAATACAACCTCTTGTATACAACTTATTCTCGGATAAGTTGCGTACTTGTTTCTAATATTCATTATATAAACCCTCTTGTTGTGATTGTCATCAATTACCAAAATGGGGGAGATTGAAAGGGTAATTGCCCCTATATGTGGTTTTTGTGATTAATGACAATCCCTATGGACTAATGTTTTCATTGAGTTTTATATGAAGGAATATTCCATAGGTCATGCTTGTAGTCCATATGTTGGATTCAAGTATGTATGCCATGAAGACAAAGATATACCTTGAGTTTTGGCATAAAGATCATCAAATTGAAGAGAATAATATGATATGTTCAAGATCTTGAGAGTGTGATCTCAATAGAAGAATTCAAGATATGGCTCTAAGCCGGTGTCATGATAGCTTCATTAGTTGAGCTATGGTTGACTAAGATTTAGAGCATGTAATCAAATGAAGAATTCTTTATGTAGCTCAAGATATTGAGATGGAGCATGAGAAGATACTTGGTTGACCAATACAAAGAGTGAAGAGTGATTTCAAGTTGCTCAACACATGAAGCATAAAGAATGTACCACATGGGTCTTGTGGTATGGTAAGCCTTGTCATTTATGCATCATGAACTAACCCATTATATATGTGCCTTTGTGTTTTCTATATGGGATAGGTATCTTTCCATGGGCATGCTTCAAAAGTGAAGACCTCATATAGCCCATGAGAGGATGGCATCAAGTGGTGATCGTCATCAAGGTTAAGAAGGGCAAGTTCAAGATAATCATCTCGAGAAGATCAATTTGCTTGAAGCTTGTTGTCCATATTGGTGATAAAGGACATGTGAAGACGTGTCTTAATGAAGCTATCCCATAGTGGTGTATGGGGGAGAAAATTATGAGTCTTCACGAAGCAACAATGATCAAGTGGTGCATTCCGGCTTGGATGGAGCTTAAAGCATTGTCATCAAGATCAAGCGGGATGCGCAAGGCAAAGTTATGGCCTTGTTAGGTTTTCCTTTTACCGGTCTCAAGGTGGTTGTTGGGAGACCGGGTTATAGGATAGATAGCTGCACTATCAAGAGGGGCTTTCAGTTGGGTAACTTGATCACATTGTCTTAGGGAGCTCAATCCTTTGCAAACTTTGCATCTGCCTAGTTTGTCGCTTCTTGGTATTTTCTCTATGTGAGGTTCTTGAGCTTGTTGCTAGCTCTTCAACAAGCCCAAGTTCATCGAAAACGGAATTCGTATGCATCTTATATGGCGTTTTCGAGTTTGAAGGTTTTATCGGTTCTTCTTATAGGGAGGCTCCATACGTTTCCTCATTTGGTCCTATCTTCCTTTGTTGGGCTATGATGTTTTCATGCACCATATTGTAGAGTTTGTTGTCCTCGTCAAAACAAGCCCAAGATCATCGAAATCGGAGTCCGGATGCAAAACTTATTTCGTTTTTCGTGAAGTCGGTTTCATCCCGGTTGTGGATCCAGTTCAACCGAGCCCCACACCGGACGGTCCGGTTGCCAGCGCCGGTAGACCGGATCTCAGACCGGATTTTCCGGTTTTCGCGACCGACTCTATTCCGAGTTGTCAAACAGAGGTTTTTCGGTCAGTATGCCGGTCCACAGGCCTGGGGACCGAGTTTCCCGGTTCTAGGGCCGGTCCAACCGACTTTTAGACCGGATTTTCGCTGTTTTCTCTCCAACGGCCATATTCGCTTTTCCCTATAAAAGGGGGTTCTTCCCCCAACGTTTTTGGGTGTTCTTGACCACGAAATTGACCTCCATTGTTGAACCTCTTGAGCTTGCATCCTCTCCCTTCCCTCCTATGATTGTTGCATCTTTTTGAGGGCTTTGGAAGAGGAGATCTAGATCTACAATCCCCACCAATCAATTCCTCCTTTGAGTGAGGGGAACCCATTGGATCTAGATCTTGGAGTCATTTGTTGACTTCCACCATTGTTCTTCCTCTCTAATTCCTCCCTAGCACTTTTTTGCTTTGGTGGGATTTGAGAGTGAGGGATTTGAATGCCCTTGGTGTTCTTGCTTTGCATTCTTGCATAAGTGTTGAGCTCTCCACTACGATTTGTTCGAGTGAGAGACCGTGAGCTTGTTGCTCTTGGAGGGTGACCTCCTAGTTGGCTTGGCGGTTGGTGCCGCGGTTTCCTCTTCGTGGAAGATTGTGAAGAGACCCGGGCTTCTCCTTCGTGGAGCTTGTGAAGTGGTTGTGGAGCTTGCCATCTCCGGAGTGGAGGAAAAGCTAGCCATAAGGAAAGGGCCTATTCCTTCGTGGGATAGACTCGGAGAAGAAGGTGAGCCTTCGTGGCGTTGGGAAATCCTTCGTGGAATCCCACACCTCTCCAACGTGACGTACCTTACTTGTAAGGGAACACGGGAATACATCTTCGTCTCCGCGTGCCTCGGTTATCTCTATACCCGAGCTTACTTTCCTTGTGATAGCCATCGAGCTTGAAGTACTTATATCTTGCTTATCACTTGTGGTATTTATCTTGTGTTATCTTGCTTAGCTTATCTTGTTGTTGGTGCACTTAATTGAGCCTAGTGTATTTAGGTTTTGTGCTTGTAAAATAAACGTTAGTTTTAATTCCGCATTCTATCAAGCCAAAACCATAATAGTTTTGAAATTGCCTATTCACCCCCCTCTAGGTGACATCTCTATCCTTTCAATTGGTATCAGAGCAAGGTCTCTCCTTGTTTAGGCTTCACCGCCTAGAGTGTAAAGATGTCGGCTAGTAGTATAGTGCACAATGAGACAATTATCTTTGATGGCACAAATTATATTTTGTGGAGAAATTGCTTGCTTTGTAATCTTCGGACCTTGTGTCCAAATATTGAGCGATTTCTAGATGTAGGTTTTTCTCCTCCGATGGATCCTCAAAATCTATCTTTAGAGGATGAGAAAAATTTACATCTCGAAGCTCAAGTATCTAATGAGCTTATTTTCTCTTTGAGCCCCATAGTTAATTTTTTCTTGACAAATGTAAAGCACGAGTCATCTCATGAGATGTGGACCAAGCTTGAAGAAATATTTGGTGGGTCCATTTCTCATAGGGTCGGTGGTATCTCCGAGGAGCTCTCTTCTCCTTCACATCATGAAGAGCTCTAAGTGGCTTCCACCTCCGGCTGCGATGAGATTTCAATTCCCTCCACTTCACCTACATGTGACAAGTCACAAGGTAATGGCATGGTGAGTGGAGATATCATATGTAATGATGGTAGTGGTTCTCTTTACACCAATGATTCATGTTCTATAAATGCTAATGGTGTAGAGAGTTGGACTTAAGCACTTCTTGCAATGATAATTATATATCCCGTGTGTGTGCTAGTCCTTGCATATTGTCTAGAAATTATTTGAGTACTAGTGTAGATGATATGCTTGATTTGTCTTGTTCCAATAAACAAAATGCTTCTATTTCCTCTAGTTGTGTATCTATCAATGTAGAGGAAATCAAACACCCTATGGATCAAGACACGATCATGAATGAAGATTCAAGAATATCCTCATCTTCATCCTCCCATGCTCACATGTGCCTTATGTCAAGAGGATCAAAGGTATCTCCTACTTTGGATCCCAACATATCTTCTCTAGATAATAGAAATGATAATGATGTAGTGATGATGACCTTGATGAGGATACTAGAGATCTTGTGCTTGAGCTGACCTTTTTGTGTACCTCTCTTCATGGTGCTTGTATCAAACACGTTATGGACACCATAACTAAACAAACGGAAACCATAGAGGAGTTGGATTTCAACTTGATGATGGGAGTCGTAGATTCCATCTCCTTAAGCAAGAGCTTGCCGAGGAGAAGCACACTAATTGTCTCCTCACACAAAATTGAATCTTATGAAGCTTGAAAATGAAAAACTTATTAATGATGCTAGTGCGACTAACTCTAATTCTTGTGAAGCATCTATGTTAAAGGATAAGGTTGAGCTAAGGCTCAACTTGAGTTGCTAACTAGCAAGTATAGGAAATTGGAAGAGAGTCATGAAATGCTCTCGGGCTCTCATAATGATCTTCTAATCTCCTATGATGGGCTAAAATTAGCTTGTGAGGCAAGTATCACTAAGGTAACATCTTGTGAGCCTCTTTTGGACATTAGCACAACTTCTACTCAAAATGCTATTTTGCCATGTGCTAGTCCTAGTGATCCTTCTAGTCATACTAGTGATAAACCTTGTGTTGGATCACTTGCTTGCCTTGTTTCTCTAACAATGAAGCTTATACTTCCTCTAGTACCTCTATTTCTACTAACCATGTAGAGGAAATCAAATAGCTCAAGGCCCAAGTCACTTCTTTGAAGAAAGACTTGAAAAAGAGTCATGAAGGCAAATCCACAACCGATAATATTTGAGTGTGCAAAAATACCCCAATGATAAAGTGGACTTGGGATCCAACTCCAATAACAAGAACAAGTCCAAGAGCAACAAGAAGAAGGGCCAAGACCAAGTCAAGGATTCGACCAAGATTATTTGCTTCAAGTGCAAGTTGTAGGACATCATGTAAGATCTTGTCCATTGAAGAAAAAACACTTGAATGAGACAGCAACAAGGAGCGGCCACAAGTTCAAGGTCAAGCCCAATCTCAACCTCAATTTGAAGCTAGGCCACTTCCCAAGAAGAATCAAGATAAGGCTCCCCAAGACAAGAAATCAATAAAGAAGAGAAAGGAGCACGTGTTGCTACATATGTCGTGAGAAGGGACACTTGGCCTCTTCATGTTCAACGGGTACCTTATCTAACCCTATCATTGTTGACGATGATTTATTATCTTGGGAAGGATAAGGATGGCAATGTGTTTCCAAGTTTGTTGGAACTCAAAGTGGTGTTAAGAAAAGAACCATTTGGGTTGCCAAGCCTATTGTGACTAACCTTTAGGACCCAACTTGGTTGGGGACCAACAAGAACAAACTTGATCAATAGGTGTTTGTGGAGGGCATTGGAGACTTGGCTAACTCATGAAGAATTAAGGGATCTTCATATATTATATTTTATAAAGCCAAGTTATAAGGATTATCATCTCCCTACCATATACCCAAGTGCCTCTTTGCGGTAACTCGACTCAACTCTTTTATATTGTAAGTTACTTGCCCCTTTACATGTTTTGGTTTTGTACCAAGTATGTGTTTGTATTTGTTGTGCCTCATGCTGCTTATTGTGTATTCAAGTATGTCTATGTGTTTGGCACATCATTTACTTGTGTGTTTTTGCTGTTGAGCCTCTAATGATCTTGATGATATCTTTTTTGGCTCTTTTGAGTGATTAATGGAACATCCCATTTTGGG